>JBBMRM010000072.1:0-1200000 GCA_037962945.1 Sarcoramphus papa | reverse complement strand
CCACCTAATCTTCTGCTCATCCTCTCGCGCACTCTAAAGAGAGCTCAGGTGAGAAATTGCAAACGTCGAGCAATTGCTCAGAGATGAAAAGTGCCAGCACTGAAAGCTCTTGCTAGCCAGCCCCCTTCCTTGGAAGCGCTTTCACAGGCGCAGCAACACTGGGGCTTTGCGCTTCTCTAGCCACCAAACGTCACGGTCATTCTCTCTCCGTCTCGTAGACACGAGCTGAGAAATTGCAAACGTCGAGCAATTGCTCAGAGATGAAAAGTGCCAGCACTGAAAGCTGTTGCTAGCCAGCACCCTTCCTTGGAAGCGCTTTTGTAGGCTTAAGAACACTGGGGCTCTGGGCTTCTCTAGCCACCTAATCTTCTGCTCATCCTCTCGCGCACTCTAAAGAGAGCTCAGGTGAGAAATTGCAAACGTCGAGCAATTGCTCAGAGATGAAAAGTGCCAGCACTGAAAGCTGTTGCTAGCCAGCACCCTTCCTTGGAAGCGCTTTCACAGGCGCAGTAACACTGGGGCTTTGCGCTTCTCTAGCCACCAAACGTCACGGTCACTATCTCTCTGTCTCGTAGACACGAGCTGAGAAATTGCAAACATCGAGCAATTGCTCAGAGATGAAAAGTGCCAGCACTGAAAGCTGTTGCTAGCCAGCACCCTTCCTTGGAAGCGCTTTCACAGGCGCAGCAACACTGGGGCTTTGCGCTTCTCTACCCACCAAACGTCACGGTCATTCTCTCTCCGTCTCGTAGACACGAGCTGAGAAATTGCAAACGTCGAGCAATTGCTCAGAGATGAAAAGTGCCAGCACTGAAAGCTGTTGCTAGCCAGCACCCTTCCTTGGAAGCGCTTTTGTAGGCTTAAGAACACTGGGGCTCTGGGCTTCTCTAGCCACCTAATCTTCTGCTCATCCTCTCGCGCACTCTAAAGAGAGCTCAGGTGAGACATTGCAAACGTCGAGCAATTGCTCAGAGATGAAAAGTGCCAGCACTGAAAGCTGTTGCTAGCCAGCACCCTTCCTTGGAAGCGCTTTCACAGGCGCAGCAACACTGGGGCTTTGCGCTTCTCTAGCCACCAAACGTCACGGTCACTATCTCTCTGTCTCGTAGACACGAGCTGAGAAATTGCAAACATCGAGCAATTGCTGAGAGATGAAAAGTGCCAGCACTGAAAGCTGTTGCTAGCCAGCACCCTTCCTTGGAAGCGCTTTCACAGGCGCAGCAACACTGGGGCTTTGCGCTTCTCTAGCCACCAAACGTCACGGTCACTATCTCTCTGTCTCGTAGACACGAGCTGAGAAATTGCAAACGTCGAGCAATTGCTCAGAGATGAAAAGTGCCAGCACTGAAAGCTGTTGCTAGCCAGCACCCTTCCTTGGAAGCGCTTTTGTAGGTCTAAGAACACTGGGGCTCTGGGCTTCTCTAGCCACCTAATCTTCTGCTCATCCTCTCGCGCACTCTAAAGAGAGCTCAGGTGAGAAATTGCAAACGTCGAGCAATTGCTCAGAGATGAAAAGTGCCAGCACTGAAAGCTGTTGCTAGCCAGCAGCCTTCCTTGGAAGCGCTTTCACAGGCGCAGCAACACTGGGGCTTTGCGCTTCTCTAGCCACCAAACATCACGGTCACTATCTCTCCGTCTCGTAGACACGAGCTGAGAAATTGCAAACGTCGAGCAATTGTTCAGAGATGAAAAGTGCCAGCACTGAAAGCTGTTGCTAGCCAGCACCCTTCCTTGGAAGCGCTTTCACAGGGGCAGCAACACTGGGGTTTTGCGCTTCTCTAGCCGCCAAACGTCACGGTCACTATCTCTCCGTCTCGTAGACACGAGCTGAGAAATTGCAAACGTCGAGCAATTGCTCAGAGATGAAAAGTGCCAGCACTGGAAGCTGTTGCTAGCCAGCACCCTTCCTTGGAAGCGCTTTCACAGGCGCAGTAACACTAGGGCTTTGCGCTTCTCTAGCCACCAAACGTCACGGTCACTCTCTCTCCGTCTCGTAGACACAAGTTGAGAAATTGCAAACGTCGAGCAATTGCTCAGAGATGAAAAGTGCCAGCACTGAAAGCTGTTGCTAGCCAGCACCCTTCCTTGGAAGCGCTTTCACAGGCGCAGCAACACTGGGGCTTTGCAATTCTCTACCCACCAAACGTCACGGTCACTATCACTCCGTCTCGTAGACACGAGCTGAGAAATTGCAAACGTCGAGCAATTGCTCAGAGATGAAAAGTGCCAGCACTGAAAGCTGTTGCTAGCCAGCCCCGTTCCTTGGAAGCGCTTTTGTAGGCCTAAGAACAGTGGGGCTCTGGGCTTCTCTAGCCACCTAATCTTCTGCTCATCCTCTCGCGCACTCTAAGGAGCTCAGGGGAGAAATTTCAAACGTCGAGCAATTGCTCAGAGATGAAAAGTGCCAGCACTGAAAGCTCTTGCTAGCCAGCACCCTTCCTTGGAAGCACTTTCACAGGCGCAGCAACACTGGGGCTTTGTGCTTCTCTAGCCGCCAAACGTCACGGTCACTATCTCTCCATCTCGTAGACACGAGCTGAGAAATTGCAAACGTCGAGCAATTGCTCAGAGATGAAAAGTGCCAGCACTGAAAGCTGTTGCTAGCCAGCACCCTTCCTTGGAAGCGCTTTCACAGGCGCAGTAACACTGGGGCTTTGCGCTTCTCTAGCCACCAAACGTCACGGTCACTCTCTCTCCGTCTCGTAGACACGAGCTGAGAAATTGCAAACGTCGAGCAATTGCTCAGAGATGAAAAGTGCCAGCACTGAAAGCTGTTGCTAGCCAGCCCCCTTCCTTGGAAGCGCTTTTGTAGGTCTAAGAACACTGGGGCTCTGGGCTTCTCTAGCCACCTAATCTTCTGCTCATCCTCTCGCGCACTCTAAAGAGAGCTCAGGTGAGAAATTGCAAACGTCGAGCAATTGCTCAGAGATGAAAAGTGCCAGCACTGAAAGCTGTTGCTAGCCAGCACCCTTCCTTGGAAGCGCTTTCACAGGCGCAGTAACACTGGGGCTTTGCGCTTCTCTAGCCGCCAAACGTCACGGTCACTATCTCTCCATCTCGTAGACACGAGCTGAGAAATTGCAAACGTCGAGCAATTGCTCAGAGATGAAAAGTGCCAGCACTGAAAGCTCTTGCTAGCCAGCACCCTTCCTTGGAAGTGCTTTCACAGGCGCAGTAACACTGGGGCTTTGCGCTTCTCTAGCCACCAAACGTCATGGTCACTATCTCTCCGTCTCGTAGACACGAGCTGAGAAATTGCAAATGTCGAGCAATTGCTCAGAGATGAAAAGTGCCAGCACTGAAAGCTGTTGCTAGCCAGCCCCCTTCCTTGGAAGCGCTTTTGTAGGCCTAAGAACACTGGGGCTCTGGGCTTCTCTAGCCACCTAATCTTCTGCTCATCCTCTCGCGCACACTAAAGAGAGCTCAGGTGAGAAATTGCAAACGTCGAGCAATTGCTCAGAGATGAAAAGTGCCAGCACTGAAACCTCTTGCTAGCCAGCCCCCTTCCTTGGAAGCGCTTTCACAGGCGCAGTAACACTGGGGCTTTGCGCTTCTCTAGCCACCAAACGTCACGGTCACTCTCTCTCCGTCTCGTAGACACGAGCTGAGAAATTGCAAACGTCGAGCAATTGTTCAGAGATGAAAAGTGCCAGCACTGAAAGCTGTTGCTAGCCAGCACCCTTCCTTGGAAGCGCTTTCACAGGCGCAGCAACACTGGGGCTTTGTGCTTCTCTACCCACCAAACGTCACGGTTACTATCTCTCTGTCTCGTAGACACGAGCTGAGAAATTGCAAACGTCGAGCAATTGCTCAGAGATGAAAAGTGCCAGCACTGAAAGCTGTTGCTAGCCAGCACCCTTCCTTGGAAGCGCTTTTGTAGGCCTAAGAACACTGGGGCTCTGGGCTTCTCTAGCCACCTAATCTTCTGCTCATCCTCTCGGGCACTCTAAAGAGAGCTCAGGTGAGAAATTCCAAACGTCCAGCAATTGCTCAGAGATGAAAAGTGCCAGCACTGAAAACTGTTGCTAGCCAGCACCCTTCCTTGGAAGTGCTTTCACAGGCGCAGCAACACTGGGGCTTTGCGCTTCTCTAGCCGCCAAATGTCACGGTCACTATCTCTCTGTCTCGTAGAGACGAGCTGAGAAATTGCAAACGTCGAGCAATTGCTCAGAGATGAAAAGTGCCAGCACTGAAAGCTGTTGCTAACCAGCACCCTTCCTTGGAAGCGCTTTCACAGGCGCAGCAACACTGGGGCTTTGCGCTTCTCTAGCCACCAAACGTCACGGTCACTCTCTCTCCGTCTCGTAGACACGAGCTGAGAAATTGCAAACGTCGAGCAATTGCTCAGAGATGAAAAGTGCCAGCACTGAAAGCTGTTGCTAGCCAGCCCCCTTCCTTGGAAGCGCTTTCACAGGCACAGCAACACTGGGGCTTTGCGCTTCTCTAGCCACCAAATGTCACGGTCACTATCACTCCGTCTCGTAGACACGAGCTGAGAAATTGCAAACGTCGAGCAATTGCTCAGAGATGAAAAGTGGCAGCACTGAAAGCTGTTGCTAGCCAGCCCCCTTCCTTGGAAGCGCTTTTGTAGGCCTAAGAACACTGGGGCTCTGGGCTTCTCTAGCCACCTAATCTTCTGCTCATCCTCTCGCGCACTCTAAAGAGAGCTCAGGTGAGAAATTGCAAACGTCGAGCAATTGCTCAGAGATGAAAAGTGCCAGCACTGAAAGCTCTTGCTAGCCAGCAGCCTTCCTTGGAAGCGCTTTCACAGGCGCAGCAACACTGGGGCTTTGTGCTTCTCTAGCCACCAAACATCACGGTCACTATCTCTCCGACTCGTAGACACGAGCTGAGAAATTGCAAACGTCGAGCAATTGCTCAGAGATGAAAAGTGCCAGCACTGAAAGCTGTTGCTAGCCAGCACCCTTCCTTGGAAGCGCTTTCACAGGTGCAGTAACACTGGGGCTTTGCGCTTCTCTAGCCACCAGACGTCACGGTCATTCTCTCTCCATCTCGTAGACACGAGCTGAGAAATTGCAAACATCGAGCAATTGCTCAGAGATGAAAAGTGCCAGCACTGAAAGCTGTTGCTAGCCAGCACCCTTCCTTGGAAGCGCTTTCACAGGCGCAGTAACACTGGGGCTTTGCGCTTCTCTAGCCACCAAACGTCACGGTCACTCTCTCTCCGTCTCGTAGACACGAGCTGAGAAATTGCAAACGTCGAGCAATTGCTCAGAGATGAAAAGTGCCAGCACTGAAAGCTGTTGCTAGCCAGCAGCCCTCCTTGGAAGCGCTTTCACAGGCGCAGTAACACTGGGGCTTTGCGCTTCTCTACCCACCAGACATCACGGTCACTATCTCTCCGTCTCGTAGACACGAGCTGAGAAATTGCAAACGTCGAGCAATTGCTCAGAGATGAAAAGTGCCAGCACTGAAAGCTGTTGCTAGCCAGCACCCTTCCTTGGAAGCGCTTTTGTAGGCCTAAGAACAGTGGGGCTCTGGGCTTCTCTAGCCACCTAATCTTCTGCTCATCCTCTCGCGCACTCTAAAGAGAGCTCAGGGGAGAAATTGCAAACGTCGAGCAATTGCTCAGAGATGAAAAGTGCCAGCACTGAAAGCTGTTGCTAGCCAGCCCCCTTCCTTGGAAGCGCTTTCACAGGCGCAGCAACACTGGGGCTTTGCGCTTCTCTAGCCACCAAACGTCACGGTCATTCTCTCTCCATCTCGTAGACACGAGCTGAGAAATTGCAAACGTCGAGCAATTGCTCAGAGATGAAAAGTGGCAGCACTGAAAGATGTTGCTAGCCAGCACCCTTCCTTGGAAGCGCTTTCACAGGCGCAGTAACACTGGGGCTTTGTGCTTCTCTAGCCACCAAACATCACGGTCACTATCTCTCCGTCTCGTAGACACGAGCTGAGAAATTGCAAACGTTGAGCAATTGCTCAGAGACGAAAAGTGCCAGCACTGAAAGCTGTTGCTAGCCAGCAGCCTTCCTTGGAAGCGCTTTCACAGGCGCAGTAACACTGGGGCTTTGCGCTTCTCTAGCCACCAGAAGTCACGGTCATTCTCTCTCCATCTCGTAGACACGAGCTGAGAAATTGCAAACGTCGAGCAATTGCTCAGAGATGAAAAGTGCCAGCACTGAAAGCTGTTGCTAGCCAGCACCCTTCCTTGGAAGCGCTTTCACAGGCGCAGTAACACTGGGGCTTTGCGCTTCTCTAGCCGCCAAACGTCACGGTCACTCTCTCTCCGTCTCGTAGACACGAGTTGAGAAATTGCAAACGTCGAGCAATTGCTCAGAGATGAAAAGTGCCAGCACTGAAAGCTGTTGCTAGCCAGCCCCCTTCCTTGGAAGCGCTTTCACAGGCGCAGTAACACTGGGGCTTTGCGCTTCTCTAGCCACCAGACGTCACGGTCATTCTCTCTCCATCTCGTAGACACGAGCTGAGAAATTGCAAACGTCGAGCAATTGCTCAGAGATGAAAAGTGGCAGCACTGAAAGCTGTTGCTAGCCAGCACCCTTCCTTGGAAGCGCTTTCACAGGCGCAGTAACACTGGGGCTTTGCGCTTCTCTAGCCACCAAACGTCACGGTCACTATCTCTCCGTCTCGTAGACACAAGTTGAGAAATTGCAAACGTCGAGCAATTGCAAAGAGATGAAAAGTGCCAGCACTGAAAGCTGTTGCTAGCCAGCCCCCTTCCTTGGAAGCGCTTTTGTAGGCCTAAGAACACTGGGGCTCTGGGCTTCTCTAGCCACCTAATCTTCTGCTCATCCTCTCGCGCACTCTAAAGAGAGCTCAGGTGAGAAATTGCAAACGTCCAGCAATTGCTCAGAGATGAAAAGTGCCAGCACTGAAAGCTGTTGCTAGCCAGCACCCTTCCTTGGAAGCGCTTTCACAGGCGCAGCAACAGTGGGGCTTTGTGCTTCTCTAGCCACCAAACATCACGGTCACTATCTCTCCGTCTCGTAGACACGAGCTGAGAAATTGCAAACATCGAGGAATTGCTCAGAGATGAAAAGTGCCAGCACTGAAAGCTGTTGCTAGCCAGCACCCTTCCTTGGAAGCGCTTTCACAGGCGCAGCAACACTAGGGCTTTGCGCTTCTCTAGCCACCAAACGTCACGGTCACTCTCTCTCCGTCTCGTAGACACGAGCTGAGAAATTGAAATGTCGAGCAATTGCTCAGAGATGAAAAGTGCCAGCACTGAAAGCTGTTGCTAGCCAGCAGCCCTCCTTGGAAGCGCTTTCACAGGCGCAGCAACACTGGGGCTTTGCAATTCTCTACCCACCAGACGTCACGGTCACTATCTCTCTGTCTCGTAGACATGAGCTGAGAAATTGCAAACGTCGAGCAATTGCTCAGAGATGAAAAGTGCCAGCACTGAAAGCTGTTGCTAGCCAGCCCCCTTCCTTGGAAGCGCTTTTGTAGGCCTAAGAACAGTGGGGCTCTGGGCTTCTCTAGCCACCTAATCTTCGGCTCATCCTCTCGCGCACTCTAAAGAGAGCTCAGGGGAGAAATTGCAAACGTCGAGCAATTGCTCAGAGATGAAAAGTGGCAGCACTGAAAGCTGTTGCTAGCCAGCCCCCTTCCTTGGAAGCGCTTTCACAGGCGCAGCAACACTGGGGCTTTGTGCTTCTCTAGCCACCAAACATCACGGTCACTATCTCTCCGTCTCGTAGACACGAGCTGAGAAATTGCAAACATCGAGCAATTGCTCAGAGATGAAAAGTGCCAGCACTGAAAGCTGTTGCTAGCCAGCACCCTTCCTTGGAAGCGCTTTCACAGGCGCAGCAACACTAGGGCTTTGCGCTTCTCTAGCCACCAAACGACACGGTCACTCTCTCTCCGTCTCGTAGACACGAGCTGAGAAATTGAAATGTCGAGCAATTGCTCAGAGATGAAAAGTGCCAGCACTGAAAGCTGTTGCTAGCCAGCAGCCCTCCTTGGAAGCGCTTTCACAGGCGCAGCAACACTGGGGCTTTGCGCTTCTCTAGCCACCAGACGTCACGGTCATTCTCTCTCCATCTCGTAGACACGAGCTGAGAAATTGCAAACGTCGAGCAATTGCTCAGAGATGAAAAGTGCCAGCACTGAAAGCTGTTGCTAGCCAGCACCCTTCCTTGGAAGCGCTTTCACAGGCGCAGTAACACTGGGGCTTTGCGCTTCTCTAGCCACCAAACGTCACGGTCACTATCTGTCCGTCTCGTAGACACAAGTTGACAAATTGCAAACGTCGAGCAATTGCTCAGAGATGAAAAGTGCCAGCACTGAAAGCTGTTGCTAGCCAGCACCCTTCCTTGGAAGCGCTTTCACAGGCGCAGCAACACTGGGGCTTTGCGCTTCTCTAGCCACCAGACGTCACGGTCATTCTCTCTCCATCTCGTAGACACGAGCTGAGAAATTGCAAACGTCGAGCAATTGCTCAGAGATGAAAAGTGCCAGCACTGAAAGCTGTTGCTAGCCAGCACCCTTCCTTGGAAGCGCTTTTGTAGGCCTAAGAACACTGGGGCTCTGGGCTTCTCTAGCCACC
Organism: Sarcoramphus papa; assembly: GCA_037962945.1. Classification (NCBI taxonomy): domain Eukaryota; kingdom Metazoa; phylum Chordata; class Aves; order Accipitriformes; family Cathartidae; genus Sarcoramphus; species Sarcoramphus papa. The sequence goes on along the minus strand of JBBMRM010000072.1, from coordinate 1,191,467 downwards.
TAATCTTCTGCTCATCCTCTCGCGCACTCTAAAGAGAGCTCAGGTGAGAAATTGCAAACGTCGAGCAATTGCTCAGAGATGAAAAGTGGCAGCACTGAAAGCTGTTGCTAGCCAGCCCCCTTCCTTGGAAGCGCTTTCACAGGCGCAGTAACACTGGGGTTTTGCGCTTCTCTAGCCGCCAAACGTCACGGTCACTGTCTCTCCGTCTCGTAGACACGAGCTGAGAAATTGCAAACGTCGAGCAATTGCTCCGAGATGAAAAGTGCCAGCACTGAAAGCTGTTGCTAGCCAGCCCCCTTCCTTGGAAGCGCTTTTGTAGGCCTAAGAACACTGGGGCTCTGGGCTTCTCTAGCCACCTAATCTTCTGCGCATCCTCTCGCGCACTCTAAAGAGAGCTCAGGTGAGAAATTGCAAACGTCGAGCAATTGCTCAGAGATGAAAAGTGGCAGCACTGAAAGCTGTTGCTAGCCAGCACCCTTCCTTGGAAGCGCTTTCACAGGCGCAGCAACAGTGGGGCTTTGTGCTTCTCTAGCCACCAAACATCACGGTCACTATCTCTCCGTCTCGTAGACACGAGCTGAGAAATTGCAAACATCGAGCAATTGCTCAGAGATGAAAAGTGCCAGCACTGAAAGCTGTTGCTAGCCAGCACCCTTCCTTGGAAGCGCTTTCACAGGCGCAGCAACACTAGGGCTTTGCGCTTCTCTAGCCACCAAACGTCACGGTCACTCTCTCTCCGTCTCGTAGACACGAGCTGAGAAATTGAAATGTCGAGCAATTGCTCAGAGATGAAAAGTGCCAGCACTGAAAGCTGTTGCTAGCCAGCAGCCCTCCTTGGAAGCGCTTTCACAGGCGCAGCAACACTGGGGCTTTGCAATTCTCTACCCACCAGACGTCACGGTCACTATCTCTCTGTCTCGTAGACACGAGCTGAGAAATTGCAAACGTCGAGCAATTGCTCAGAGATGAAAAGTGCCAGCACTGGAAGCTGTTGCTAGCCAGCCCCCTTCCTTGGAAGCGCTTTTGTAGGCCTAAGAACACTGGGGCTCTGGGCTTCTCTAGCCACCTAATCTTCGGCTCATCCTCTCGCGCACTCTAAAGAGAGCTCAGGTGAGAAATTGCAAACGTCGAGCAATTGCTCAGAGATGAAAAGTGGCAGCACTGAAAGCTGTTGCTAGCCAGCCCCCTTCCTTGGAAGCGCTTTCACAGGCGCAGCAACAGTGGGGCTTTGCGCTTCTCTAGCCACCAAACATCACGGTCACTATCTCTCCGTCTCGTAGACACGAGCTGAGAAATTGCAAACATCGAGCAATTGCTCAGAGATGAAAAGTGCCAGCACTGAAAGCTGTTGCTAGCCAGCACCCTTCCTTGGAAGCGCTTTCACAGGCGCAGCAACACTAGGGCTTTGCGCTTCTCTAGCCACCAAACGACACGGTCACTCTCTCTCCGTCTCGTAGACACGAGCTGAGAAATTGAAATGTCGAGCAATTGCTCAGAGATGAAAAGTGCCAGCACTGAAAGCTGTTGCTAGCCAGCAGCCCTCCTTGGAAGCGCTTTCACAGGCGCAGCAACACTGGGGCTTTGCGCTTCTCTAGCCACCAGACGTCACGGTCATTCTCTCTCCATCTCGTAGACACGAGCTGAGAAATTGCAAACGTCGAGCAATTGCTCAGAGATGAAAAGTGCCAGCACTGAAAGCTGTTGCTAGCCAGCACCCTTCCTTGGAAGCGCTTTCACAGGCGCAGTAACACTGGGGCTTTGCGCTTCTCTAGCCACCAAACGTCACGGTCACTATCTGTCCGTCTCGTAGACACAAGTTGAGAAATTGCAAACGTCGAGCAATTGCTCAGAGATGAAAAGTGCCAGCACTGAAAGCTGTTGCTAGCCAGCACCCTTCCTTGGAAGCGCTTTCACAGGCGCAGCAACACTGGGGCTTTGCGCTTCTCTAGCCACCAGACGTCACGGTCATTCTCTCTCCATCTCGTAGACACGAGCTGAGAAATTGCAAACGTCGAGCAATTGCTCAGAGATGAAAAGTGCCAGCACTGAAAGCTGTTGCTAGCCAGCACCCTTCCTTGGAAGCGCTTTTGTAGGCCTAAGAACACTGGGGCTCTGGGCTTCTCTAGCCACCTAATCTTCTGCTCATCCTCTCGCGCGCTCTAAAGAGAGCTCAGGTGAGAAATTGCAAACGTCGAGCAATTGCTCAGAGATGAAAAGTGGCAGCACTGAAAGCTGTTGCTAGCCAGCCCCCTTCCTTGGAAGCGCTTTCACAGGCGCAGTAACACTGGGGTTTTGCGCTTCTCTAGCCACCAAACGTCACGGTCACTGTCTCTCCGTCTCGTAGACACGAGCTGAGAAATTGCAAACGTCGAGCAATTGCTCAGAGATGAAAAGTGCCAGCACTGAAAGCTGTTGCTAGCCAGCACCCTTCCTTGGAAGCGCTTTCACAGGCGCAGTAACACTGGGGCTTTGCGCTTCTCTACCCACCAAACGTCACGGTCACTATCTCTCCGTCTCGTAGACACAAGTTGAGAAATTGCAAACGTCGAGCAATTGCTCAGAGATGAAAAGTGCCAGCACTGAAAGCTGTTGCTAGCCAGCACCCTTCCTTGGAAGCGCTTTCACAGGCGCAGCAACACTAGGGCTTTGCAATTCTCTACCCACCAGACGTCACGGTCACTATCTCTCCGTCTCGTAGACACGAGCTGAGAAATTGCAAACGTCGAGCAATTGCTCAGAGATGAAAAGTGCCAGCACTGAAAGCTGTTGCTAGCCAGCCCCCTTCCTTGGAAGCGCTTTTGTAGGCCTAAGAACACTGGGGCTCTGGGCTTCTCTAGCCACCTAATCTTCTGCTCATCCTCTCGCGCACTGTAAAGAGAGCTCAGGTGAGAAATTGCAAACGTCGAGCAATTGCTCAGAGATGAAAAGTGCCAGCACTGAAAGCTGTTGCTAGCCAGCACCCTTCCTTGGAAGCGCTTTCACAGGCGCAGCAACACTGGGGCTTTGTGCTTCTCTAGCCACCAAACATCACGGTCACTATCTCTCCGACTCGTAGACACGAGCTGAGAAATTGCAAACGTTGAGCAATTGCTCAGAGACGAAAAGTGCCAGCACTGAAAGCTGTTGCTAGCCAGCACCCTTCCTTGGAAGCGCTTTCACAGGTGCAGTAACACTGGGGCTTTGCGCTTCTCTAGCCACCAGACGTCACGGTCATTCTCTCTCCATCTCGTAGACACGAGCTGAGAAATTGCAAACATCGAGCAATTGCTCAGAGATGAAAAGTGCCAGCACTGAAAGCTGTTGCTAGCCAGCACCCTTCCTTGGAAGCGCTTTCACAGGCGCAGCAACACTGGGGCTTTGCGCTTCTCTAGCCACCAAACGTCACGGTCACTCTCTCTCCGTCTCGTAGACACGAGCTGAGAAATTGCAAACGTCCAGCAATTGCTCAGAGATGAAAAGTGCCAGCACTGAAAGCTGTTGCTAGCCAGCAGCCCTCCTTGGAAGCGCTTTCACAGGCGCAGCAACACTGGGGCTTTGCGCTTCTCTACCCACCAGACATCACGGTCACTATCTCTCCGTCTCGTAGACACGAGCTGAGAAATTGCAAACGTCAAGCAATTGCTCAGAGATGAAACGTGCCAGCACTGAAAGCTGTTGCTAGCCAGCCCCCTTCCTTGGAAGCGCTTTTGTAGGCCTAAGAACAGTGGGGCTCTGGGCTTCTCTAGCCACCTAATCTTCTGCTCATCCTCTCGCGCACTCTAAAGAGAGCTCAGGTGAGAAATTGCAAACGTCGAGCAATTGCTCAGAGATGAAAAGTGCCAGCACTGAAAGCTGTTGCTAGCCAGCCCCCTTCCTTGGAAGCGCTTTCACAGGCGCAGCAACACTGGGGCTTTGTGCTTCTCTAGCCACCAAACATCACGGTCACTATCTCTCCGTCTCGTAGACACGAGCTGAGAAATTGCAAACGTTGAGCAATTGCTCAGAGACGAAAAGTGCCAGCACTGAAAGCTGTTGCTAGCCAGCAGCCTTCCTTGGAAGCGCTTTCACAGGCGCAGCAACACTGGGGCTTTGCGCTTCTCTACCCACCAAACGTCACGGTCATTCTCTCTCCATCTCGTAGACACGAGCTGAGAAATTGCAAACGTCGAGCAATTGCTCAGAGATGAAAAGTGCCAGCACTGAAAGCTGTTGCTAGCCAGCACCCTTCCTTGGAAGCGCTTTCACAGGCGCAGTAACACTGGGGCTTTGCGCTTCTCTAGCCGCCAAACGTCACGGTCACTCTCTCTCCGTCTCGTAGACACGAGTTGAGAAATTGCAAACGTCGAGCAATTGCTCAGAGATGAAAAGTGCCAGCACTGAAAGCTGTTGCTAGCCAGCCCCCTTCCTTGGAAGCGCTTTCACAGGCGCAGTAACACTGGGGCTTTGCGCTTCTCTACCCACCAGACGTCACGGTCATTCTCTCTCCATCTCGTAGACACGAGCTGAGAAATTGCAAACGTCGAGCAATTGCTCAGAGATGAAAAGTGCCAGCACTGAAAGCTGTTGCTAGCCAGCACCCTTCCTTGGAAGCGCTTTCACAGGCGCAGTAACACTGGGGCTTTGCGCTTCTCTACCCACCAAACGTCACGGTCACTATCTCTCCGTCTCGTAGACACAAGTTGAGAAATTGCAAACGTCGAGCAATTGCTCAGAGATGAAAAGTGCCAGCACTGAAAGCTGTTGCTAGCCAGCCCCCTTCCTTGGAAGCGCTTTTGTAGGCCTAAGAACACTGGGGCTCTGGGCTTCTCTAGCCACCTAATCTTCTGCGCATCCTCTCGCGCACTCTAAAGAGAGCTCAGGTGAGAAATTGCAAACGTCGAGCAATTGCTCAGAGATGAAAAGTGCCAGCACTGAAAGCTGTTGCTAGCCAGCACCCTTCCTTGGAAGCGCTTTCACAGGCGCAGCAACAGTGGGGCTTTGTGCTTCTCTAGCCACCAAACATCACGGTCACTATCTCTCCGTCTCGTAGACACGAGCTGAGAAATTGCAAACATCGAGCAATTGCTCAGAGATGAAAAGTGCCAGCACTGAAAGCTGTTGCTAGCCAGCACCCTTCCTTGGAAGCGCTTTCACAGGCGCAGCAACACTAGGGCTTTGCGCTTCTCTAGCCACCAAACGACACGGTCACTCTCTCTCCGTCTCGTAGACACGAGCTGAGAAATTGCAAATGTCGAGCAATTGCTCAGAGATGAAAAGTGCCAGCACTGAAAGCTGTTGCTAGCCAGCAGCCCTCCTTGGAAGCGCTTTCACAGGCGCAGCAACACTGGGGCTTTGCAATTCTCTACCCACCAGAGGTCACGGTCACTATCTCTCTGTCTCGTAGACACGAGCTGAGAAATTGCAAACGTCGAGCAATTGCTCAGAGATGAAAAGTGCCAGCACTGAAAGCTGTTGCTAGCCAGCCCCCTTCCTTGGAAGCGCTTTTGTAGGCCTAAGAACACTGGGGCTCTGGGCTTCTCTAGCCACCTAATCTTCTGCTCATCCTCTCGCGCACTCTAAAGAGAGCTCAGGGGAGAAATTGCAAACGTCGAGCAATTGCTCAGAGATGAAAAGTGCCAGCACTGAAAGCTGTTGCTAGCCAGCCCCCTTCCTTGGAAGCGCTTTCACAGGCGCAGCAACACTGGGGCTTTGCGCTTCTCTAGCCACCAGACGTCACGGTCATTCTCTCTCCATCTCGTAGACACGAGCTGAGAAATTGCAAACGTCGAGCAATTGCTCAGAGATGAAAAGTGCCAGCACTGAAAGCTGTTGCTAGCCAGCACCCTTCCTTGGAAGCGCTTTCACAGGCGCAGTAACACTGGGGCTTTGCGCTTCTCTAGCCACCAGACGTCACGGTCACTATCTCTCCGTCTCGTAGACACGAGCTGAGAAATTGCAAACGTCGAGCAATTGCTCAGAGATGAAAAGTGCCAGCACTGAAAGCTGTTGCTAGCCAGCACCCTTCCTTGGAAGCGCTTTCACAGGCGCAGCAACACTGGGGCTTTGCGCTTCTCTAGCCACCAGACGTCACGGTCATTCTCTCTCCATCTCGTAGACACGAGCTGAGAAATTGCAAACGTCGAGCAATTGCTCAGAGATGAAAAGTGCCAGCACTGAAAGCTGTTGCTAGCCAGCACCCTTCCTTGGAAGCGCTTTTGTAGGCCTAAGAACACTGGGGCTCTGGGCTTCTCTAGCCACCTAATCTTCTGCTCATCCTCTCGCGCACTCTAAAGAGAGCTCAGGTGAGAAATTGCAAACGTCGAGCAATTGCTCAGAGATGAAAAGTGCCAGCACTGAAAGCTGTTGCTAGCCAGCAGCCTTCCTTGGAAGCGCTTTCACAGGCGCAGTAACACTGGGGTTTTGCGCTTCTCTAGCCACCAAACGTCACGGTCACTATCTCTCCGTCTCGTAGACACGAGCTGAGAAATTGCAAACGTCGAGCAATTGCTCAGAGATGAAAAGTGCCAGCACTGAAAGCTGTTGCTAGCCAGCCCCCTTCCTTGGAAGCGCTTTCACAGGCGCAGTAACACTGGGGCTTTGCGCTTCTCTAGCCACCAAACGTCACGGTCACTCTCTCTCCGTCTCGTAGACACGAGCTGAGAAATTGCAAACGTCCAGCAATTGCTCAGAGATGAAAAGTGCCAGCACTGAAAGCTGTTGCTAGCCAGCAGCCCTCCTTGGAAGCGCTTTCACAGGCGCAGCAACACTGGGGCTTTGCGCTTCTCTAGCCACCAGACGTCACGGTCACTATCTCTCCGTCTCGTAGACACGAGCTGAGAAATTGCAAACGTCAAGCAATTGCTCAGAGATGAAACGTGCCAGCACTGAAAGCTGTTGCTAGCCAGCCCCCTTCCTTGGAAGCGCTTTTGTAGGCCTAAGAACAGTGGGGCTCTGGGCTTCTCTAGCCACCTAATCTTCTGCTCATCCTCTCGCGCACTCTAAAGAGAGCTCAGGTGAGAAATTGCAAACGTCGAGCAATTGCTCAGAGATGAAAAGTGCCAGCACTGAAAGCTGTTGCTAGCCAGCCCCCTTCCTTGGAAGCGCTTTCACAGGCGCAGCAACACTGGGGCTTTGTGCTTCTCTAGCCACCAAACATCACGGTCACTATCTCTCCGTCTCGTAGACACGAGCTGAGAAATTGCAAACGTTGAGCAATTGCTCAGAGACGAAAAGTGCCAGCACTGAAAGCTGTTGCTAGCCAGCAGCCTTCCTTGGAAGCGCTTTCACAGGCGCAGCAACACTGGGGCTTTGCGCTTCTCTAGCCACCAGAAGTCACGGTCATTCTCTCTCCGTCTCGTAGACACGAGCTGAGAAATTGCAAACGTCGAGCAATTGCTCAGAGATGAAAAGTGGCAGCACTGAAAGCTGTTGCTAGCCAGCACCCTTCCTTGGAAGCGCTTTCACAGGCGCAGTAACACTGGGGCTTTGCGCTTCTCTAGCCGCCAAACGTCACGGTCACTCTCTCTCCGTCTCGTAGACACGAGTTGAGAAATTGCAAACGTCGAGCAATTGCTCAGAGATGAAAAGTGCCAGCACTGAAAGCTGTTGCTAGCCAGACCCCTTCCTTGGAAGCGCTTTCACAGGCGCAGTAACACTGGGGCTTTGCGCTTCTCTACCCACCAGACGTCACGGTCATTCTCTCTCCATCTCGTAGACACGAGCTGAGAAATTGCAAACGTCGAGCAATTGCTCAGAGATGAAAAGTGCCAGCACTGAAAGCTGTTGCTAGCCAGCACCCTTCCTTGGAAGCGCTTTCACAGGCGCAGTAACACTGGGGCTTTGCGCTTCTCTACCCACCAAACGTCACGGTCACTATCTCTCCGTCTCGTAGACACAAGTTGAGAAATTGCAAACGTCGAGCAATTGCTCAGAGATGAAAAGTGCCAGCACTGAAAGCTGTTGCTAGCCAGCCCCCTTCCTTGGAAGTGCTTTTGTAGGCCTAAGAACACTGGGGCTCTGGGCTTCTCTAGCCACCTAATCTTCTGCGCATCCTCTCGCGCACTCTAAAGAGAGCTCAGGTGAGAAATTGCAAACGTCGAGCAATTGCTCAGAGATGAAAAGTGGCAGCACTGAAAGCTGTTGCTAGCCAGCACCCTTCCTTGGAAGCGCTTTCACAGGCGCAGCAACAGTGGGGCTTTGTGCTTCTCTAGCCACCAAACATCACGGTCACTATCTCTCCGTCTCGTAGACACGAGCTGAGAAATTGCAAACATCGAGCAATTGCTCAGAGATGAAAAGTGCCAGCACTGAAAGCTGTTGCTAGCCAGCACCCTTCCTTGGAAGCGCTTTCACAGGCGCAGCAACACTAGGGCTTTGCGCTTCTCTAGCCACCAAACGACACGGTCACTCTCTCTCCGTCTCGTAGACACGAGCTGAGAAATTGCAAATGTCGAGCAATTGCTCAGAGATGAAAAGTGCCAGCACTGAAAGCTGTTGCTAGCCAGCAGCCCTCCTTGGAAGCGCTTTCACAGGCGCAGCAACACTGGGGCTTTGCAATTCTCTACCCACCAGAGGTCACGGTCACTATCTCTCTGTCTCGTAGACACGAGCTGAGAAATTGCAAACGTCGAGCAATTGCTCAGAGATGAAAAGTGCCAGCACTGAAAGCTGTTGCTAGCCAGCCCCCTTCCTTGGAAGCGCTTTCACAGGCGCAGTAACACTGGGGCTTTGCGCTTCTCTAGCCACCAAACGTCACGGTCACTATCTCTCCGTCTCGTAGACACAAGTTGAGAAATTGCAAACGTCGAGCAATTGCTCAGAGATGAAAAGTGCCAGCACTGAAAGCTGTTGCTAGCCAGCACCCTTCCTTGGAAGCGCTTTCACAGGCGCAGCAACACTAGGGCTTTGCAATTCTCTACCCACCAGACGTCACGGTCACTATCTCTCCGTCTCGTAGACATGAGCTGAGAAATTGCAAACGTCGAGCAATTGCTCAGAGATGAAAAGTGCCAGCACTGAAAGCTGTTGCTAGCCAGCCCCCTTCCTTGGAAGCGCTTTTGTAGGTCTAAGAACACTGGGGCTCTGGGCTTCTCTAGCCACCTAATCTTCTGCTCATCCTCTCGCACACTCTAAAGAGAGCTCAGGTGAGAAATTGCAAACGTCCAGCAATTGCTCAGAGATGAAAAGTGCCAGCACTGAAAGCTGTTGCTAGCCAGCACCCTTCCTTGGAAGCGCTTTCACAGGCGCAGCAACACTGGGGCTTTGCATTTCTCTACCCACCAAACGTCACGGTCACTATCTCTCCATCTCGTAGACACGAGCTGAGAAATTGCAAACGTCGAGCAATTGCTCAGAGATGAAAAGTGCCAGCACTGAAAGCTGTTGCTAGCCAGCCCCCTTCCTTGGAAGCGCTTTTGTAGGCCTAAGAACACTGGGTCTCTGGGCTTCTCTAGCCACCTAATCTTCTGCTCATCCTCTCGCGCACTCTAAAGAGAGCTCAGGGGAGAAATTGCAAACGTCGAGCAATTGCTCAGAGATGAAAAGTGCCAGCACTGAAAGCTGTTGCTAGCCAGCCCCCTTCCTTGGAAGCGCTTTCACAGGCGCAGCAAAACTGGGGCTTTGCGCTTCTCTAGCCACCAAACGTCACGGTCACTATCTCTCCGTCTCGTAGACATGAGCTGAGAAATTGCAAACGTCGAGCAATTGCTCAGAGACGAAAAGTGCCAGCACTGAAAGCTCTTGCTAGCCAGCAGCCTTCCTTGGAAGCGCTTTTGTAGTCCTAAGAACACTGGGGCTCTGGGCTTCTCTAGCCACCTAATCTTCTGCTCATCCTCTCGCGCACTCTAAAGAGAGCTCAGGTGAGAAATTGCAAACGTCGAGCAATTGCTCAGAGATGAAAAGTGCCAGCACTGAAAGCTCTTGCTAGCCAGCACCCTTCCTTGGAAGCGCTTTCACAGGCGCAGTAACACTGGGGCTTTGCGCTTCTCTAGCCACCAAACGTCACGGTCACTATCTCTCCGTCTCGTAGACACGAGCTGAGAAATTGCAAACGTCGAGCAATTGCTCAGAGATGAAAAGTGCCAGCACTGAAAGCTGTTGCTAGCCAGCACCCTTCCTTGGAAGCGCTTTCACAGGCGCAGCAACACTAGGGCTTTGCAATTCTCTACCCACCAGACGTCACTGTCACTATCTCTCCGTCTCGTAGACACGAGCTGAGAAATTGCAAACGTCGAGCAATTGCTCAGAGATGAAAAGTGCCAGCACTGAAAGCTGTTGCTAGCCAGCACCCTTCCTTGGAAGCGCTTTCACAGGCGCAGTAACACTGGGGCTTTGCGCTTCTCTAGCCACCAAACGTCACGGTCACTATCTCTCCGTCTCGTAGACACGAGCTGAGAAATTGCAAACATCGAGCAATTGCTCAGAGATGAAAAGTGCCAGCACTGAAAGCTGTTGCTAGCCAGCACCCTTCCTTGGAAGCGCTTTCACAGGCGCAGTAACACTGGGGCTTTGCGCTTCTCTAGCCACCAAACGTCACGGTCACTATCTCTCCGTCTCGTAGACACGAGCTGAGAAATTGCAAACGTCGAGCAATTGCTCAGAGATGAAAAGTGCCAGCACTGAAAGCTGTTGCTAGCCAGCACCCTTCCTTGGAAGCGCTTTCACAGGCGCAGTAACACTGGGGCTTTGCGCTTCTCTACCCACCAAACGTCACGGTCACTATCTCTCCGTCTCGTAGACACAAGTTGAGAAATTGCAAACGTCGAGCAATTGCTCAGAGATGAAAAGTGCCAGCACTGAAAGCTGTTGCTAGCCAGCACCCTTCCTTGGAAGCGCTTTCACAGGCGCAGCAACACTAGGGCTTTGTGCTTCTCTACCCACCAAACGTCACGGTCACTATCTCTCCATCTCGTAGACACGAGCTGAGAAATTGCAAACGTCGAGCAATTGCTCAGAGATGAAAAGTGCCAGCACTGAAAGCTGTTGCTAGCCAGCACCCTTCCTTGGAAGCGCTGTTGTAGGCCTAAGAAAACTGGGGCTCTGGGCTTCTCTAGCCACCTAATCTTCTGCTCATCCTCTCGCACACTCTAAAGAGAGCTCAGGTGAGAAATTGCAAACGTCGAGCAATTGCTCAGAGATGAAAAGTGCCAGCACTGAAAGCTCTTGCTAGCCAGCACCCTTCCTTGGAAGCGCTTTCACAGGCGCAGCAACACTGGGGCTTTGCAATTCTCTACCCACCAAACGTCACGGTCACTATCTCTCCATCTCGTAGACACGAGCTGAGAAATTGCAAACGTCGAGCAATTGCTCAGAGATGAAAAGTGCCAGCACTGAAATCTCTTGCTAGCCAGCCCCCTTCCTTGGAAGCGCTTTTTTAGGCCTAAGAACAGTGGGGCTCTGGGCTTCTCTAGCCACCTAATCTTCTGCTCATCCTCTCGCGCACTCTAAAGAGAGCTCAGGTGAGAAATTGCAAACGTCCAGCAATTGCTCAGAGATGAAAAGTGCCAGCACTGAAAGCTGTTGCTAGCCAGCACCCTTCCTTGGAAGCGCTTTCACAGGCGCAGCAACACTGGGGCTTTGCGCTTCTCTAGCCACCAAACGTCACGGTCACTATCTCTCCATCTCGTACACATGAGCTGAGAAATTGCAAACGTCGAGCAATTGCTCAGAGATGAAAAGTGCCAGCACTGAAAACTGTTGCTAGCCAGCACCCTTCCTTGGAAGCGCTTTCACAGGCGCAGCAACACTGGGGCTTTGCACTTCTCTAGCCACCAAACGTCACGGTCATTCTCTCTCTATCTCGTAGACACGAGCTGAGAAATTGCAAACGTCGAGCAATTGCTCAGAGACGAAAAGTGCCAGCACTGAAAGCTGTTGCTAGCCAGCCCCCTTCCTTGGAAGTGCTTTTGTAGGCCTAAGAACAGTGGGGCTCTGGGCTTCTCTAGCCACCTAATCTTCTGCTCATCCTCTCGCGCACTCTAAAGAGAGCTCAGGTGAGAAATTGCAAACGTCGAGCAATTGCTCAGAGATGAAAAGTGCCAGCACTGAAAGCTGTTGCTAGCCAGCACCCTTCCTTGGAAGCGCTTTCACAGGCGCAGCAACACTGGGGCTTTGTGCTTCTCTAGCCACCAAACATCACGGTCACTATCTCTCCGTCTCGTAGACACAAGCTGAGAAATTGCAAACGTCGAGCAATTGCTCAGAGACGAAAAGTGCCAGCACTGAAAGCTGTTGCTAGCCAGCACCCTTCCTTGGAAGCGCTTTCACAGGTGCAGCAACACTGGGGCTTTGCGCTTCTCTACCCACCAGACATCACGGTCACTATCTCTCCATCTCGTAGACATGAGCTGAGAAATTGCAAACGTCGAGCAATTGCTCAGAGATGAAAAGTGCCAGCACTGAAAGCTGTTGCTAGCCAGCACCCTTCCTTGGAAGCGCTTTTGTAGGTCTAAGAACACTGGGGCTCTGGGCTTCTCTAGCCACCTAATCTTCTGCTCATCCTCTCGCGCACTCTAAAGAGAGCTCAGGGGAGAAATTGCAAACGTCGAGCAATTGCTCAGAGATGAAAAGTGCCAGCACTGAAAGCTGTTGCTAGCCAGCCCCCTTCCTTGGAAGCGCTTTCACAGGCGCAGTAACACTGGGGCTTTGCGCTTCTCTAGCCACCAGACGTCACGGTCATTCTCTCTCCGTCTCATAGACACGAGTTGAGAAATTGCAAACGTCGAGCAATTGCTCAGAGATGAAAAGTGCCAGCACTGAAAGCTGTTGCTAGCCAGCCCCCTTCCTTGGAAGCGCTTTTGTAGGCCTAAGAACACTGGGGCTCTGGGCTTCTCTAGCCACCTAATCTTCTGCTCATCCTCTCGCGCACTCTAAAGAGAGCTCAGGTGAGAAATTGCAAACGTCCAGCAATTGCTCAGAGATGAAAAGTGCCAGCACTGAAAGCTGTTGCTAGCCAGCCCCCTTCCTTGGAAGCGCTTTTGTAGGCCTAAGAACACTGGGGCTCTGGGCTTCTCTAGCCACCTAATCTTCTGCGCATCCTCTCGCGCACTCTAAAGAGAGCTCAGGTGAGAAATTGCAAACGTCGAGCAATTGCTCAGAGATGAAAAGTGCCAGCACTGAAAGCTGTTGCTAGCCAGCACCCTTCCTTGGAAGCGCTTTCACAGGCGCAGCAACAGTGGGGCTTTGTGCTTCTCTAGCCACCAAACATCACGGTCACTATCTCTCCGTCTCGTAGACACGAGCTGAGAAATTGCAAACATCGAGCAATTGCTCAGAGATGAAAAGTGCCAGCACTGAAAGCTGTTGCTAGCCAGCACCCTTCCTTGGAAGCGCTTTCACAGGCGCAGCAACACTAGGGCTTTGCGCTTCTCTAGCCACCAAACGACACGGTCACTCTCTCTCCGTCTCGTAGACACGAGCTGAGAAATTGCAAATGTCGAGCAATTGCTCAGAGATGAAAAGTGCCAGCACTGAAAGCTGTTGCTAGCCAGCAGCCCTCCTTGGAAGCGCTTTCACAGGCGCAGCAACACTGGGGCTTTGCAATTCTCTACCCACCAGAGGTCACGGTCACTATCTCTCTGTCTCGTAGACACGAGCTGAGAAATTGCAAACGTCGAGCAATTGCTCAGAGATGAAAAGTGCCAGCACTGAAAGCTGTTGCTAGCCAGCCCCCTTCCTTGGAAGCGCTTTCACAGGCGCAGTAACACTGGGGCTTTGCGCTTCTCTAGCCACCAAACGTCACGGTCACTATCTCTCCGTCTCGTAGACACAAGTTGAGAAATTGCAAACGTCGAGCAATTGCTCAGAGATGAAAAGTGCCAGCACTGAAAGCTGTTGCTAGCCAGCACCCTTCCTTGGAAGCGCTTTCACAGGCGCAGCAACACTAGGGCTTTGCAATTCTCTACCCACCAGACGTCACGGTCACTATCTCTCCGTCTCGTAGACATGAGCTGAGAAATTGCAAACGTCGAGCAATTGCTCAGAGATGAAAAGTGCCAGCACTGAAAGCTGTTGCTAGCCAGCACCCTTCCTTGGAAGCGCTTTTGTAGGTCTAAGAACACTAGGGCTCTGGGCTTCTCTAGCCACCTAATCTTCTGCTCATCCTCTCGCACACTCTAAAGAGAGCTCAGGTGAGAAATTGCAAACGTCCAGCAATTGCTCAGAGATGAAAAGTGCCAGCACTGAAAGCTGTTGCTAGCCAGCACCCTTCCTTGGAAGCGCTTTCACAGGCGCAGCAACACTGGGGCTTTGCATTTCTCTACCCACCAAACGTCACGGTCACTATCTCTCCATCTCGTAGACACGAGCTGAGAAATTGCAAACGTCGAGCAATTGCTCAGAGATGAAAAGTGGCAGCACTGAAAGCTGTTGCTAGCCAGCCCCCTTCCTTGGAAGCGCTTTTGTAGGCCTAAGAACACTGGGTCTCTGGGCTTCTCTAGCCACCTAATCTTCTGCTCATCCTCTCGCGCACTCTAAAGAGAGCTCAGGGGAGAAATTGCAAACGTCGAGCAATTGCTCAGAGATGAAAAGTGCCAGCACTGAAAGCTGTTGCTAGCCAGCCCCCTTCCTTGGAAGCGCTTTCACAGGCGCAGCAAAACTGGGGCTTTGCGCTTCTCTAGCCACCAAACGTCACGGTCACTCTCTCTCCGTCTCGTAGACATGAGCTGAGAAATTGCAAACGTCGAGCAATTGCTCAGAGACGAAAAGTGCCAGCACTGAAAGCTCTTGCTAGCCAGCACCCTTCCTTGGAAGCGCTTTTGTAGTCCTAAGAACACTGGGGCTCTGGGCTTCTCTAGCCACCTAATCTTCTGCTCATCCTCTCGCGCACTCTAAAGAGAGCTCAGGTGAGAAATTGCAAACGTCGAGCAATTGCTCAGAGATGAAAAGTGCCAGCACTGAAAGCTCTTGCTAGCCAGCACCCTTCCTTGGAAGCGCTTTCACAGGCGCAGTAACACTGGGGCTTTGCGCTTCTCTAGCCACCAAACGTCACGGTCACTATCTCTCCGTCTCGTAGACACGAGCTGAGAAATTGCAAACGTCGAGCAATTGCTCAGAGATGAAAAGTGCCAGCACTGAAAGCTGTTGCTAGCCAGCACCCTTCCTTGGAAGCGCTTTCACAGGCGCAGCAACACTAGGGCTTTGCAATTCTCTACCCACCAGACGTCACTGTCACTATCTCTCCGTCTCGTAGACACGAGCTGAGAAATTGCAAACGTCGAGCAATTGCTCAGAGATGAAAAGTGCCAGCACTGAAAGCTGTTGCTAGCCAGCACCCTTCCTTGGAAGCGCTTTCACAGGCGCAGTAACACTGGGGCTTTGCGCTTCTCTAGCCACCAAACGTCACGGTCACTATCTCTCCGTCTCGTAGACACGAGCTGAGAAATTGCAAACATCGAGCAATTGCTCAGAGATGAAAAGTGCCAGCACTGAAAGCTGTTGCTAGCCAGCACCCTTCCTTGGAAGCGCTTTCACAGGCGCAGTAACACTGGGGCTTTGCGCTTCTCTAGCCACCAAACGTCACGGTCACTATCTCTCCGTCTCGTAGACACGAGCTGAGAAATTGCAAACGTCGAGCAATTGCTCAGAGATGAAAAGTGCCAGCACTGAAAGCTGTTGCTAGCCAGCACCCTTCCTTGGAAGCGCTTTCACAGGCGCAGTAACACTGGGGCTTTGCGCTTCTCTACCCACCAAACGTCACGGTCACTATCTCTCCGTCTCGTAGACACAAGTTGAGAAATTGCAAACGTCGAGCAATTGCTCAGAGATGAAAAGTGCCAGCACTGAAAGCTGTTGCTAGCCAGCACCCTTCCTTGGAAGCGCTTTCACAGGCGCAGCAACACTAGGGCTTTGCAATTCTCTACCCACCAAACGTCACGGTCACTATCTCTCCGTCTCGTAGACACGAGCTGAGAAATTGCAAACGTCGAGCAATTGCTCAGACATGAAAAGTGGCAGCACTGAAAGCTGTTGCTAGCCAGCACCCTTCCTTGGAAGCGCTTTTGTAGGTCTAAGAACACTGGGGCTCTGGGCTTCTCTAGCCACCTAATCTTCTGCTCATCCTCTCGCACACTCTAAAGAGAGCTCAGGTGAGAAATTGCAAACGTCGAGCAATTGCTCAGAGATGAAAAGTGCCAGCACTGAAAGCTGTTGCTAGCCAGCACCCTTCCTTGGAAGCGCTTTCACAGGCGCAGCAACACTGGGGCTTTGCAATTCTCTACCCACCAAACGTCACGGTCACTATCTCTCCATCTCGTAGACACGAGCTGAGAAATTGCAAACGTCGAGCAATTGCTCAGAGATGAAAAGTGCCAGCACTGAAATCTCTTGCTAGCCAGCACCCTTCCTTGGAAGCGCTTTTGTAGGCCTAAGAACAGTGGGGCTCTGGGCTTCTCTAGCCACCTCATCTTCTGCTCATCCTCTCGCGCACTCTAAAGAGAGCTCAGGTGAGAAATTGCAAACGTCCAGCAATTGCTCAGAGATGAAAAGTGCCAGCACTGAAAGCTGTTGCTAGCCAGCACCCTTCCTTGGAAGCGCTTTCACAGGCGCAGCAACACTGGGGCTTTGCGCTTCTCTAGCCACCAAACGTCACGGTCACTATCTCTCCATCTCGTACACATGAGCTGAGAAATTGCAAACGTCGAGCAATTGCTCAGAGATGAAAAGTGCCAGCACTGAAAACTGTTGCTAGCCAGCACCCTTCCTTGGAAGCGCTTTCACAGGCGCAGCAACACTGGGGCTTTGCACTTCTCTAGCCACCAAACGTCACGGTCATTCTCTCTCTATCTCGTAGACACGAGCTGAGAAATTGCAAACGTCGAGCAATTGCTCAGAGACGAAAAGTGCCAGCACTGAAAGCTGTTGCTAGCCAGCCCCCTTCCTTGGAAGTGCTTTTGTAGGCCTAAGAACAGTGGGGCTCTGGGCTTCTCTAGCCACCTAATCTTCTGCTCATCCTCTCGCGCACTCTAAAGAGAGCTCAGGTGAGAAATTGCAAACGTCGAGCAATTGCTCAGAGATGAAAAGTGCCAGCACTGAAAGCTGTTGCTAGCCAGCACCCTTCCTTGGAAGCGCTTTCACAGGCGCAGCAACACTGGGGCTTTGTGCTTCTCTAGCCACCAAACATCACGGTCACTATCTCTCCGTCTCGTAGACACAAGCTGAGAAATTGCAAACGTCGAGCAATTGCTCAGAGACGAAAAGTGCCAGCACTGAAAGCTGTTGCTAGCCAGCACCCTTCCTTGGAAGCGCTTTCACAGGTGCAGCAACACTGGGGCTTTGCGCTTCTCTACCCACCAGACATCACGGTCACTATCTCTCCATCTCGTAGACATGAGCTGAGAAATTGCAAACGTCGAGCAATTGCTCAGAGATGAAAAGTGCCAGCACTGAAAGCTGTTGCTAGCCAGCACCCTTCCTTGGAAGCGCCTTTGTAGACCTAAGAACACTGGGGCTCTGGGCTTCTCTAGCCACCTAATCTTCTGCTCATCCTCTCGCGCACTCTAAAGAGAGCTCAGGTGAGAAATTGCAAACGTCGAGCAATTGCTCAGAGATGAAAAGTGCCAGCACTGAAAGCTGTTGCTAGCCAGCCCCCTTCCTTGGAAGCGCTTTCACAGGCGCAGTAACACTGGGGCTTTGCGCTTCTCTAGCCACCAGACGTCACGGTCATTCTCTCTCCGTCTCATAGACACGAGTTGAGAAATTGCAAACGTCGAGCAATTGCTCAGAGATGAAAAGTGCCAGCACTGAAAGCTGTTGCTAGCCAGCACCCTTCCTTGGAAGCGCTTTCACAGGCGCAGCAACCCTAGGGCTTTGCAATTCTCTACCCACCAGACGTCACGGTCACTATCTCTCCGTCTCGTAGACATGAGCTGAGAAATTGCAAACGTCGAGCAATTGCTCAGAGATGAAAAGTGCCAGCACTGAAAGCTGTTGCTAGCCAGCACCCTTCCTTGGAAGCGCTTTTGTAGGTCTAAGAACACTGGGGCTCTGGGCTTCTCTAGCCACCTAATCTTCTGCTCATCCTCTCGCACACTCTAAAGAGAGCTCAGGTGAGAAATTGCAAACGTCCAGCAATTGCTCAGAGATGAAAAGTGCCAGCACTGAAAGCTGTTGCTAGCCAGCACCCTTCCTTGGAAGCGCTTTCACAGGCGCAGCAACACTGGGGCTTTGCATTTCTCTACCCACCAAACGTCACGGTCACTATCTCTCCATCTCGTAGACACGAGCTGAGAAATTGCAAACGTCGAGCAATTGCTCAGAGATGAAAAGTGGCAGCACTGAAAGCTGTTGCTAGCCAGCCCCCTTCCTTGGAAGCGCTTTTGTAGGTCTAAGATCACTGGGTCTCTGGGCTTCTCTAGCCACCTAATCTTCTGCTCATCCTCTCGCGCACTCTAAAGAGAGCTCAGGGGAGAAATTGCAAACGTCGAGCAATTGCTCAGAGATGAAAAGTGCCAGCACTGAAAGCTCTTGCTAGCCAGCACCCTTCCTTGGAAGCGCTTTCACAGGCGCAGCAAAACTGGGGCTTTGCGCTTCTCTAGCCACCAAACGTCACGGTCACTATCTCTCCGTCTCGTAGACATGAGCTGAGAAATTGCAAACGTCGAGCAATTGCTCAGAGACGAAAAGTGCCAGCACTGAAAGCTCTTGCTAGCCAGCAGCCTTCCTTGGAAGCGCTTTTGTAGTCCTAAGAACACTGGGGCTCTGGGCTTCTCTAGCCACCTAATCTTCTGCTCATCCTCTCGCGCACTCTAAAGAGAGCTCAGGTGAGAAATTGCAAACGTCGAGCAATTGCTCAGAGATGAAAAGTGCCAGCACTGAAAGCTCTTGCTAGCCAGCACCCTTCCTTGGAAGCGCTTTCACAGGCGCAGTAACACTGGGGCTTTGCGCTTCTCTAGCCACCAAACGTCACGGTCACTATCTCTCCGTCTCGTAGACACGAGCTCAGAAATTGCAAACATCGAGCAATTGCTCAGAGATGAAAAGTGCCAGCACTGAAAGCTGTTGCTAGCCAGCACCCTTCCTTGGAAGCGCTTTCACAGGCGCAGCAACACTAGGGCTTTGCAATTCTCTACCCACCAGACGTCACTGTCACTATCTCTCCGTCTCGTAGACACGAGCTGAGAAATTGCAAACGTCGAGCAATTGCTCAGAGATGAAAAGTGCCAGCACTGAAAGCTGTTGCTAGCCAGCACCCTTCCTTGGAAGCGCTTTCACAGGCGCAGTAACACTGGGGCTTTGCGCTTCTCTAGCCACCAAACGTCACGGTCACTATCTCTCCGTCTCGTAGACACGAGCTGAGAAATTGCAAACATCGAGCAATTGCTCAGAGATGAAAAGTGCCAGCACTGAAAGCTGTTGCTAGCCAGCACCCTTCCTTGGAAGCGCTTTCACAGGCGCAGTAACACTGGGGCTTTGCGCTTCTCTAGCCACCAAACGTCACGGTCACTATCTCTCCGTCTCGTAGACACGAGCTGAGAAATTGCAAACGTCGAGCAATTGCTCAGAGATGAAAAGTGCCAGCACTGAAAGCTGTTGCTAGCCAGCACCCTTCCTTGGAAGCGCTTTCACAGGCGCAGTAACACTGGGGCTTTGCGCTTCTCTACCCACCAAACGTCACGGTCACTATCTCTCCGTCTCGTAGACACAAGTTGAGAAATTGCAAACGTCGAGCAATTGCTCAGAGATGAAAAGTGCCAGCACTGAAAGCTGTTGCTAGCCAGCACCCTTCCTTGGAAGCGCTTTCACAGGCGCAGCAACACTAGGGCTTTGCAATTCTCTACCCACCAAACGTCACGGTCACTATCTCTCCGTCTCGTAGACACGAGCTGAGAAATTGCAAACGTCGAGCAATTGCTCAGACATGAAAAGTGGCAGCACTGAAAGCTGTTGCTAGCCAGCACCCTTCCTTGGAAGCGCTTTTGTAGGTCTAAGAACACTGGGGCTCTGGGCTTCTCTAGCCACCTAATCTTCTGCTCATCCTCTCGCACACTCTAAAGAGAGCTCAGGTGAGAAATTGCAAACGTCGAGCAATTGCTCAGAGATGAAAAGTGCCAGCACTGAAAGCTCTTGCTAGCCAGCACCCTTCCTTGGAAGCGCTTTCACAGGCGCAGCAACACTGGGGCTTTGCAATTCTCTACCCACCAAACGTCACGGTCACTATCTCTCCATCTCGTAGACACGAGCTGAGAAATTGCAAACGTCGAGCAATTGCTCAGAGATGAAAAGTGCCAGCACTGAAATCTCTTGCTAGCCAGCACCCTTCCTTGGAAGCGCTTTTGTAGGCCTAAGAACAGTGGGGCTCTGGGCTTCTCTAGCCACCTCATCTTCTGCTCATCCTCTCGCGCACTCTAAAGAGAGCTCAGGTGAGAAATTGCAAACGTCCAGCAATTGCTCAGAGATGAAAAGTGCCAGCACTGAAAGCTGTTGCTAGCCAGCACCCTTCCTTGGAAGCGCTTTCACAGGCGCAGCAACACTGGGGCTTTGCGCTTCTCTAGCCACCAAACGTCACGGTCACTATCTCTCCATCTCGTACACATGAGCTGAGAAATTGCAAACGTCGAGCAATTGCTCAGAGATGAAAAGTGCCAGCACTGAAAACTGTTGCTAGCCAGCACCCTTCCTTGGAAGCGCTTTCACAGGCGCAGCAACACTGGGGCTTTGCACTTCTCTAGCCACCAAACGTCACGGTCATTCTCTCTCTATCTCGTAGACACGAGCTGAGAAATTGCAAACGTCGAGCAATTGCTCAGAGACGAAAAGTGGCAGCACTGAAAGCTGTTGCTAGCCAGCCCCCTTCCTTGGAAGTGCTTTTGTAGGCCTAAGAACAGTGGGGCTCTGGGCTTCTCTAGCCACCTAATCTTCTGCTCATCCTCTCGCGCACTCTAAAGAGAGCTCAGGTGAGAAATTGCAAACGTCGAGCAATTGCTCAGAGATGAAAAGTGCCAGCACTGAAAGCTGTTGCTAGCCAGCACCCTTCCTTGGAAGCGCTTTCACAGGCGCAGCAACACTGGGGCTTTGTGCTTCTCTAGCCACCAAACATCACGGTCACTATCTCTCCGTCTCGTAGACACAAGCTGAGAAATTGCAAACGTCGAGCAATTGCTCAGAGACGAAAAGTGCCAGCACTGAAAGCTGTTGCTAGCCAGCACCCTTCCTTGGAAGCGCTTTCACAGGTGCAGCAACACTGGGGCTTTGCGCTTCTCTACCCACCAGACATCACGGTCACTATCTCTCCATCTCGTAGACATGAGCTGAGAAATTGCAAACGTCGAGCAATTGCTCAGAGATGAAAAGTGCCAGCACTGAAAGCTGTTGCTAGCCAGCACCCTTCCTTGGAAGCGCTTTTGTAGGTCTAAGAACACTGGGGCTCTGGGCTTCTCTAGCCACCTAATCTTCTGCTCATCCTCTCGCGCACTCTAAAGAGAGCTCAGGTGAGAAATTGCAAACGTCGAGCAATTGCTCAGAGATGAAAAGTGCCAGCACTGAAAGCTGTTGCTAGCCAGCCCCCTTCCTTGGAAGCGCTTTCACAGGCGCAGTAACACTGGGGCTTTGCGCTTCTCTAGCCACCAGACGTCACGGTCATTCTCTCTCCGTCTCATAGACACGAGTTGAGAAATTGCAAACGTCGAGCAATTGCTCAGAGATGAAAAGTGCCAGCACTGAAAGCTGTTGCTAGCCAGCCCCCTTCCTTGGAAGCGCTTTTGTAGGCCTAAGAACACTGGGGCTCTGGGCTTCTCTAGCCACCTAATCTTCTGCTCATCCTCTCGCGCACTCTAAAGAGAGCTCAGGTGAGAAATTGCAAACGTCCAGCAATTGCTCAGAGATGAAAAGTGCCAGCACTGAAAGCTGTTGCTAGCCAGCACCCTTCCTTGGAAGCGCTTTCACAGGCGCAGTAACACTGGGGCTTTGCGCTTCTCTAGCCACCAAAGGTCACGGTCACTCTCTCTCTGTCTCGTAGACACGAGCTGAGAAATTGCAAACATCGAGCAATTGCTCAGAGATGAAAAGTGCCAGCACTGAAAGCTGTTGCTAGCCAGCACCCTTCCTTGGAAGCGCTTTCACAGGCGCAGTAACACTGGGGCTTTGCGCTTCTCTACCCACCAGACGTCACGGTCACTATCTCTCCATCTCGTAGACACGAGCTGAGAAATTGCAAACGTCGAGCAATTGCTCAGAGATGAAAAGTGCCAGCACTGAAAGCTGTTGCTAGCCAGCACCCTTCCTTGGAAGCGCTTTCACAGGCGCAGTAAC
Organism: Sarcoramphus papa; assembly: GCA_037962945.1. Lineage (NCBI taxonomy): Eukaryota > Metazoa > Chordata > Aves > Accipitriformes > Cathartidae > Sarcoramphus > Sarcoramphus papa. Next base: position 1,169,267 of record JBBMRM010000072.1, on the reverse strand, counting down.
ACTGGGGCTTTGCGCTTCTCTACCCACCAGACATCACGGTCACTATCTCTCCATCTCGTAGACACGAGCTGAGAAATTGCAAACGTCGAGCAATTGCTCAGAGATGAAAAGTGCCAGCACTGAAAGCTGTTGCTAGCCAGCACCCTTCCTTGGAAGCGCTTTTGTAGGTCTAAGATCACTGGGGCTCTGGGCTTCTCTAGCCACCTAATCTTCTGCTCATCCTCTCGCGCACTCTAAAGAGAGCTCAGGTGAGAAATTGCAAACGTCGAGCAATTGCTCAGAGATGAAAAGTGCCAGCACTGAAAGCTGTTGCTAGCCAGCACCCTTCCTTGGAAGCGCTTTCACAGGCACAGCAACACTGGGGCTTTGCGCTTCTCTAGCCACCAAACGTCACGGTCATTCTCTCTCCATCTCGTAGACACGAGCTGAGAAATTGCAAAGGTCGAGCAATTGCTCAGAGATGAAAAGTGCCAGCACTGAAAGCTGTTGCTAGCCAGCCCCCTTCCTTGGAAGCGCTTTTGTAGGCCTAAGAACACTGGGGCTCTGGGCTTCTGTAGCCACCTAATCTTCTGCTCATCCTCTCGCGCACTCTAAAGAGAGCTCAGGTGAGAAATTGCAAACGTCGAGCAATTGCTCAGAGATGAAAAGTGCCAGCACTGAAAGCTGTTGCTAGCCAGCACCCTTCCTTGGAAGCGCTTTCACAGGCGCAGCAACACTGGGGCTTTGCGCTTCTCTAGCCACCAGACGTCACGGTCATTCTCTCTCCATCTCGTAGACACGAGCTGAGAAATTGCAAAGGTCGAGCAATTGCTCAGAGATGAAAAGTGCCAGCACTGAAAGCTGTTGCTAGCCAGCACCCTTCCTTGGAAGCGCTTTTGTAGGCCTAAGAACACTGGGGCTCTGGGCTTCTGTAGCCACCTAATCTTCTGCTCATCCTCTCGCGCACTCTAAAGAGAGCTCAGGTGAGAAATTGCAAACGTCGAGCAATTGCTCAGAGATGAAAAGTGCCAGCACTGAAAGCTGTTGCTAGCCAGCACCCTTCCTTGGAAGCGCTTTCACAGGCGCAGTAACACTGGGGCTTTGCGCTTCTCTAGCCACCAAACGTCACGGTCACTATCTCTCCGTCTCGTAGACACGAGCTGAGAAATTGCAAACGTCGAGCAATTGCTCAGAGATGAAAAGTGCCAGCACTGAAAGCTGTTGCTAGCCAGCACCCTTCCTTGGAAGCGCTTTCACAGGCGCAGCAACACTGGGGCTTTGCAATTCTCTAGCCACCAAACGTCACGGTCACTATCTCTCCGTCTCGTAGACACGAGCTGAGAAATTGCAAACATCGAGCAATTGCTCAGAGATGAAAAGTGCCAGCACTGAAAGCTGTTGCTAGCCAGCACCCTTCCTTGGAAGCGCTTTCACAGGCGCAGCAACACTGGGGCTTTGCAATTCTCTACCCACCAGACGTCACGGTCACTATCTCTCCATCTCGTAGACACGAGCTGAGAAATTGCAAACGTCGAGCAATTGCTCAGAGATGAAAAGTGCCAGCACTGAAAGCTGTTGCTAGCCAGCACCCTTCCTTGGAAGCGCTTTCACAGGCGCAGTAACACTGGGGCTTTGCGCTTCTCTACCCACCAGACATCACGGTCACTATCTCTCCGTCTCGTAGACACGAGCTGAGAAATTGCAAACGTCGAGCAATTGCTCAGAGATGAAAAGTGCCAGCACTGAAAGCTGTTGCTAGCCAGCACCCTTCCTTGGAAGCGCTTTTGTAGGTCTAAGATCACTGGGGCTCTGGGCTTCTCTAGCCACCTAATCTTCTGCTCATCCTCTCGCGCACTCTAAAGAGAGCTCAGGTGAGAAATTGCAAACGTCGAGCAATTGCTCAGAGATGAAAAGTGCCAGCACTGAAAGCTGTTGCTAGCCAGCACCCTTCCTTGGAAGCGCTTTCACAGGCGCAGCAACACTGGGGCTTTGCGCTTCTCTAGCCACCAGACGTCACGGTCATTCTCTCTCCATCTCGTAGACACGAGCTGAGAAATTGCAAACGTCGAGCAATTGCTCAGAGATGAAAAGTGCCAGCACTGAAAGCTGTTGCTAGCCAGCACCCTTCCTTGGAAGCGCTTTTGTAGGCCTAAGAACACTGGGGCTCTGGGCTTCTCTAGCCACCTAATCTTCTGCTCATCCTCTCGCGCACTCTAAAGAGAGCTCAGGTGAGAAATTGCAAACGTCGAGCAATTGCTCAGAGATGAAAAGTGGCAGCACTGAAAGCTGTTGCTAGCCAGCACCCTTCCTTGGAAGCGCTTTCACAGGCGCAGCAACACTGGGGCTTTGCGCTTCTCTAGCCACCAAACATCACGGTCACTATCTCTCCGTCTCGTAGACACGAGCTCAGAAATTGCAAACATCGAGCAATTGCTCAGAGATGAAAAGTGCCAGCACTGAAAGCTGTTGCTAGCCAGCACCCTTCCTTGGAAGCGCTTTCACAGGCGCAGTAACACTGGGGTTTTTCGCTTCTCTAGCCGCCAAACATCACGGTCACTATCTCTCCGTCTCGTAGACACGAGCTGAGAAATTGCAAAGGTCGAGCAATTGCTCAGAGATGAAAAGTGCCAGCACTGAAAGCTGTTGCTAGCCAGCACCCTTCCTTGGAAGCGCTTTCACAGGCGCAGTAACACTGGGGCTTTGCGCTTCTCTAGCCACCAAACGTCACGGTCACTATCTCTCCGTCTCGTAGACACAAGTTGAGAAATTGCAAACGTCGAGCAATTGCTCAGAGATGAAAAGTGCCAGCACTGAAAGCTGTTGCTAGCCAGCACCCTTCCTTGGAAGCGCTTTCACAGGCGCAGCAACACTGGGGCTTTGCATTTCTCTACCCACCAAACGTCACGGTCACTATCTCTCCATCTCGTAGACACGAGCTGAGAAATTGCAAACGTCGAGCAATTGCTCAGAGATGAAAAGTGGCAGCACTGAAAGCTGTTGCTAGCCAGCCCCCTTCCTTGGAAGCGCTTTTGTAGGTCTAAGATCACTGGGTCTCTGGGCTTCTCTAGCCACCTAATCTTCTGCTCATCCTCTCGCGCACTCTAAAGAGAGCTCAGGGGAGAAATTGCAAACGTCGAGCAATTGCTCAGAGATGAAAAGTGCCAGCACTGAAAGCTCTTGCTAGCCAGCACCCTTCCTTGGAAGCGCTTTCACAGGCGCAGCAAAACTGGGGCTTTGCGCTTCTCTAGCCACCAAACGTCACGGTCACTATCTCTCCGTCTCGTAGACATGAGCTGAGAAATTGCAAACGTCGAGCAATTGCTCAGAGACGAAAAGTGCCAGCACTGAAAGCTCTTGCTAGCCAGCAGCCTTCCTTGGAAGCGCTTTTGTAGTCCTAAGAACACTGGGGCTCTGGGCTTCTCTAGCCACCTAATCTTCTGCTCATCCTCTCGCGCACTCTAAAGAGAGCTCAGGTGAGAAATTGCAAACGTCGAGCAATTGCTCAGAGATGAAAAGTGCCAGCACTGAAAGCTCTTGCTAGCCAGCACCCTTCCTTGGAAGCGCTTTCACAGGCGCAGTAACACTGGGGCTTTGCGCTTCTCTAGCCACCAAACGTCACGGTCACTATCTCTCCGTCTCGTAGACACGAGCTCAGAAATTGCAAACATCGAGCAATTGCTCAGAGATGAAAAGTGCCAGCACTGAAAGCTGTTGCTAGCCAGCACCCTTCCTTGGAAGCGCTTTCACAGGCGCAGCAACACTAGGGCTTTGCAATTCTCTACCCACCAGACGTCACTGTCACTATCTCTCCGTCTCGTAGACACGAGCTGAGAAATTGCAAACGTCGAGCAATTGCTCAGAGATGAAAAGTGCCAGCACTGAAAGCTGTTGCTAGCCAGCACCCTTCCTTGGAAGCGCTTTCACAGGCGCAGTAACACTGGGGCTTTGCGCTTCTCTAGCCACCAAACGTCACGGTCACTATCTCTCCGTCTCGTAGACACGAGCTGAGAAATTGCAAACATCGAGCAATTGCTCAGAGATGAAAAGTGCCAGCACTGAAAGCTGTTGCTAGCCAGCACCCTTCCTTGGAAGCGCTTTCACAGGCGCAGTAACACTGGGGCTTTGCGCTTCTCTAGCCACCAAACGTCACGGTCACTATCTCTCCGTCTCGTAGACACGAGCTGAGAAATTGCAAACGTCGAGCAATTGCTCAGAGATGAAAAGTGCCAGCACTGAAAGCTGTTGCTAGCCAGCACCCTTCCTTGGAAGCGCTTTCACAGGCGCAGTAACACTGGGGCTTTGCGCTTCTCTACCCACCAAACGTCACGGTCACTATCTCTCCGTCTCGTAGACACAAGTTGAGAAATTGCAAACGTCGAGCAATTGCTCAGAGATGAAAAGTGCCAGCACTGAAAGCTGTTGCTAGCCAGCACCCTTCCTTGGAAGCGCTTTCACAGGCGCAGCAACACTAGGGCTTTGCAATTCTCTACCCACCAAACGTCACGGTCACTATCTCTCCGTCTCGTAGACACGAGCTGAGAAATTGCAAACGTCGAGCAATTGCTCAGACATGAAAAGTGGCAGCACTGAAAGCTGTTGCTAGCCAGCACCCTTCCTTGGAAGCGCTTTTGTAGGTCTAAGAACACTGGGGCTCTGGGCTTCTCTAGCCACCTAATCTTCTGCTCATCCTCTCGCGCACTCTAAAGAGAGCTCAGGTGAGAAATTGCAAACGTCGAGCAATTGCTCAGAGATGAAAAGTGCCAGCACTGAAAGCTCTTGCTAGCCAGCACCCTTCCTTGGAAGCGCTTTCACAGGCGCAGCAACACTGGGGCTTTGCAATTCTCTACCCACCAAACGTCACGGTCACTATCTCTCCATCTCGTAGACACGAGCTGAGAAATTGCAAACGTCGAGCAATTGCTCAGAGATGAAAAGTGCCAGCACTGAAATCTCTTGCTAGCCAGCACCCTTCCTTGGAAGCGCTTTTGTAGGCCTAAGAACAGTGGGGCTCTGGGCTTCTCTAGCCACCTAATCTTCTGCTCATCCTCTCGCGCACTCTAAAGAGAGCTCAGGTGAGAAATTGCAAACGTCCAGCAATTGCTCAGAGATGAAAAGTGCCAGCACTGAAAGCTGTTGCTAGCCAGCACCCTTCCTTGGAAGCGCTTTCACAGGCGCAGCAACACTGGGGCTTTGCACTTCTCTAGCCACCAAACGTCACGGTCATTCTCTCTCTATCTCGTAGACACGAGCTGAGAAATTGCAAACGTCGAGCAATTGCTCAGAGACGAAAAGTGCCAGCACTGAAAGCTGTTGCTAGCCAGCCCCCTTCCTTGGAAGTGCTTTTGTAGGCCTAAGAACAGTGGGGCTCTGGGCTTCTCTAGCCACCTAATCTTCTGCTCATCCTCTCGCGCACTCTAAAGAGAGCTCAGGTGAGAAATTGCAAACGTCGAGCAATTGCTCAGAGATGAAAAGTGCCAGCACTGAAAGCTGTTGCTAGCCAGCACCCTTCCTTGGAAGCGCTTTCACAGGCGCAGCAACACTGGGGCTTTGTGCTTCTCTAGCCACCAAACATCACGGTCACTATCTCTCCGTCTCGTAGACACAAGCTGAGAAATTGCAAACGTCGAGCAATTGCTCAGAGACGAAAAGTGCCAGCACTGAAAGCTGTTGCTAGCCAGCACCCTTCCTTGGAAGCGCTTTCACAGGTGCAGCAACACTGGGGCTTTGCGCTTCTCTACCCACCAGACATCACGGTCACTATCTCTCCATCTCGTAGACATGAGCTGAGAAATTGCAAACGTCGAGCAATTGCTCAGAGATGAAAAGTGCCAGCACTGAAAGCTGTTGCTAGCCAGCACCCTTCCTTGGAAGCGCTTTTGTAGGTCTAAGAACACTGGGGCTCTGGGCTTCTCTAGCCACCTAATCTTCTGCTCATCCTCTCGCGCACTCTAAAGAGAGCTCAGGTGAGAAATTGCAAACGTCGAGCAATTGCTCAGAGATGAAAAGTGCCAGCACTGAAAGCTGTTGCTAGCCAGCCCCCTTCCTTGGAAGCGCTTTCACAGGCGCAGTAACACTGGGGCTTTGCGCTTCTCTAGCCACCAGACGTCACGGTCATTCTCTCTCCGTCTCATAGACACGAGTTGAGAAATTGCAAACGTCGAGCAATTGCTCAGAGATGAAAAGTGCCAGCACTGAAAGCTGTTGCTAGCCAGCCCCCTTCCTTGGAAGCGCTTTTGTAGGCCTAAGAACACTGGGGCTCTGGGCTTCTCTAGCCACCTAATCTTCTGCTCATCCTCTCGCGCACTCTAAAGAGAGCTCAGGTGAGAAATTGCAAACGTCCAGCAATTGCTCAGAGATGAAAAGTGCCAGCACTGAAAGCTGTTGCTAGCCAGCACCCTTCCTTGGAAGCGCTTTCACAGGCGCAGTAACACTGGGGCTTTGCGCTTCTCTAGCCACCAAAGGTCACGGTCACTCTCTCTCTGTCTCGTAGACACGAGCTGAGAAATTGCAAACATCGAGCAATTGCTCAGAGATGAAAAGTGCCAGCACTGAAAGCTGTTGCTAGCCAGCACCCTTCCTTGGAAGCGCTTTCACAGGCGCAGTAACACTGGGGCTTTGCGCTTCTCTACCCACCAGACGTCACGGTCACTATCTCTCCATCTCGTAGACACGAGCTGAGAAATTGCAAACGTCGAGCAATTGCTCAGAGATGAAAAGTGCCAGCACTGAAAGCTGTTGCTAGCCAGCACCCTTCCTTGTAAGCGCTTTCACAGGCGCAGCAACACTGGGGCTTTGCGCTTCTCTACCCACCAGACATCACGGTCACTATCTCTCCATCTCGTAGACACGAGCTGAGAAATTGCAAACGTCGAGCAATTGCTCAGAGATGAAAAGTGCCAGCACTGAAAGCTGTTGCTAGCCAGCACCCTTCCTTGGAAGCGCTTTTGTAGGTCTAAGATCACTGGGGCTCTGGGCTTCTCTAGCCACCTAATCTTCTGCTCATCCTCTCGCGCACTCTAAAGAGAGCTCAGGTGAGAAATTGCAAACGTCGAGCAATTGCTCAGAGATGAAAAGTGCCAGCACTGAAAGCTGTTGCTAGCCAGCACCCTTCCTTGGAAGCGCTTTCACAGGCACAGCAACACTGGGGCTTTGCGCTTCTCTAGCCACCAAACGTCACGGTCATTCTCTCTCCATCTCGTAGACACGAGCTGAGAAATTGCAAAGGTCGAGCAATTGCTCAGAGATGAAAAGTGCCAGCACTGAAAGCTGTTGCTAGCCAGCCCCCTTCCTTGGAAGCGCTTTTGTAGGCCTAAGAACACTGGGGCTCTGGGCTTCTGTAGCCACCTAATCTTCTGCTCATCCTCTCGCGCACTCTAAAGAGAGCTCAGGTGAGAAATTGCAAACGTCGAGCAATTGCTCAGAGATGAAAAGTGCCAGCACTGAAAGCTGTTGCTAGCCAGCACCCTTCCTTGGAAGCGCTTTCACAGGCGCAGCAACACTGGGGCTTTGCGCTTCTCTAGCCACCAGACGTCACGGTCATTCTCTCTCCATCTCGTAGACACGAGCTGAGAAATTGCAAAGGTCGAGCAATTGCTCAGAGATGAAAAGTGCCAGCACTGAAAGCTGTTGCTAGCCAGCACCCTTCCTTGGAAGCGCTTTTGTAGGCCTAAGAACACTGGGGCTCTGGGCTTCTGTAGCCACCTAATCTTCTGCTCATCCTCTCGCGCACTCTAAAGAGAGCTCAGGTGAGAAATTGCAAACGTCGAGCAATTGCTCAGAGATGAAAAGTGCCAGCACTGAAAGCTGTTGCTAGCCAGCACCCTTCCTTGGAAGCGCTTTCACAGGCGCAGTAACACTGGGGCTTTGCGCTTCTCTAGCCACCAAACGTCACGGTCACTATCTCTCCGTCTCGTAGACACGAGCTGAGAAATTGCAAACGTCGAGCAATTGCTCAGAGATGAAAAGTGCCAGCACTGAAAGCTGTTGCTAGCCAGCACCCTTCCTTGGAAGCGCTTTCACAGGCGCAGCAACACTGGGGCTTTGCAATTCTCTAGCCACCAAACGTCACGGTCACTATCTCTCCGTCTCGTAGACACGAGCTGAGAAATTGCAAACATCGAGCAATTGCTCAGAGATGAAAAGTGCCAGCACTGAAAGCTGTTGCTAGCCAGCACCCTTCCTTGGAAGCGCTTTCACAGGCGCAGCAACACTGGGGCTTTGCAATTCTCTACCCACCAGACGTCACGGTCACTATCTCTCCATCTCGTAGACACGAGCTGAGAAATTGCAAACGTCGAGCAATTGCTCAGAGATGAAAAGTGCCAGCACTGAAAGCTGTTGCTAGCCAGCACCCTTCCTTGGAAGCGCTTTCACAGGCGCAGTAACACTGGGGCTTTGCGCTTCTCTACCCACCAGACATCACGGTCACTATCTCTCCGTCTCGTAGACACGAGCTGAGAAATTGCAAACGTCGAGCAATTGCTCAGAGATGAAAAGTGCCAGCACTGAAAGCTGTTGCTAGCCAGCACCCTTCCTTGGAAGCGCTTTTGTAGGTCTAAGATCACTGGGGCTCTGGGCTTCTCTAGCCACCTAATCTTCTGCTCATCCTCTCGCGCACTCTAAAGAGAGCTCAGGTGAGAAATTGCAAACGTCGAGCAATTGCTCAGAGATGAAAAGTGCCAGCACTGAAAGCTGTTGCTAGCCAGCACCCTTCCTTGGAAGCGCTTTCACAGGCGCAGCAACACTGGGGCTTTGCGCTTCTCTAGCCACCAGACGTCACGGTCATTCTCTCTCCATCTCGTAGACACGAGCTGAGAAATTGCAAACGTCGAGCAATTGCTCAGAGATGAAAAGTGCCAGCACTGAAAGCTGTTGCTAGCCAGCACCCTTCCTTGGAAGCGCTTTTGTAGGCCTAAGAACACTGGGGCTCTGGGCTTCTCTAGCCACCTAATCTTCTGCTCATCCTCTCGCGCACTCTAAAGAGAGCTCAGGTGAGAAATTGCAAACGTCGAGCAATTGCTCAGAGATGAAAAGTGGCAGCACTGAAAGCTGTTGCTAGCCAGCACCCTTCCTTGGAAGCGCTTTCACAGGCGCAGCAACACTGGGGCTTTGCGCTTCTCTAGCCACCAAACATCACGGTCACTATCTCTCCGTCTCGTAGACACGAGCTCAGAAATTGCAAACATCGAGCAATTGCTCAGAGATGAAAAGTGCCAGCACTGAAAGCTGTTGCTAGCCAGCACCCTTCCTTGGAAGCGCTTTCACAGGCGCAGTAACACTGGGGTTTTTCGCTTCTCTAGCCGCCAAACATCACGGTCACTATCTCTCCGTCTCGTAGACACGAGCTGAGAAATTGCAAACGTCGAGCAATTGCTCAGAGATGAAAAGTGCCAGCACTGAAAGCTGTTGCTAGCCAGCACCCTTCCTTGGAAGCGCTTTCACAGGCGCAGTAACACTGGGGCTTTGCGCTTCTCTAGCCACCAAACGTCACGGTCACTATCTCTCCGTCTCGTAGACACAAGTTGAGAAATTGCAAACGTCGAGCAATTGCTCAGAGATGAAAAGTGCCAGCACTGAAAGCTGTTGCTAGCCAGCACCCTTCCTTGGAAGCGCTTTCACAGGCGCAGCAACACTAGGGCTTTGCAATTCTCTACCCACCAGACGTCACGGTCACTATCTCTCCATCTCGTAGACACGAGCTGAGAAATTGCAAACGTCGAGCAATTGCTCAGAGATGAAAAGTGCCAGCACTGAAAGCTGTTGCTAGCCAGCACCCTTCCTTGGAAGCGCTTTTGTAGGCCTAAGAACACTGGGTCTCTGGGCTTCTCTAGCCACCTAATCTTCTGCTCATCCTCTCGCGCACTCTAAAGAGAGCTCAGGTGAGAAATTGCAAACGTCGAGCAATTGCTCAGAGATGAAAAGTGCCAGCACTGAAACCTCTTGCTAGCCAGCCCCCTTCCTTGGAAGCGCTTTCACAGGCGCAGTAACACTGGGGCTTTGCGCTTCTCTAGCCGCCAAACGTCACGGTCACTATCTCTCCGTCTCGTAGACACGAGCTGAGAAATTGCAAACGTCGAGCAATTGCTCAGAGATGAAAAGTGCCAGCACTGAAAGCTGTTGCTAGCCAGCACCCTTCCTTGGAAGCGCTTTCACAGGCGCAGCAACACTAGGGCTTTGCAATTCTCTACCCACCAGACGTCACTGTCACTATCTCTCCGTCTCGTAGACACGAGCTGAGAAATTGCAAACGTCGAGCAATTGCTCAGAGATGAAAAGTGCCAGCACTGAAAGCTGTTGCTAGCCAGCACCCTTCCTTGGAAGCGCTTTCACAGGCGCAGTAACACTGGGGCTTTGCAATTCTCTACCCACCAGACGTCACTGTCACTATCTCTCCGTCTCGTAGACACGAGCTGAGAAATTGCAAACGTCGAGCAATTGCTCAGAGATGAAAAGTGCCAGCACTGAAAGCTGTTGCTAGCCAGCACCCTTCCTTGGAAGCGCTTTCACAGGCGCAGTAACACTGGGGCTTTGCGCTTCTCTACCCACCAGACATCACGGTCACTATCTCTCCATCTCGTAGACACGAGCTGAGAAATTGCAAACGTCGAGCAATTGCTCAGAGATGAAAAGTGCCAGCACTGAAAGCTGTTGCTAGCCAGCACCCTTCCTTGGAAGCGCTTTTGTAGGTCTAAGATCACTGGGGCTCTGGGCTTCTCTAGCCACCTAATCTTCTGCTCATCCTCTCGCGCACTCTAAAGAGAGCTCAGGTGAGAAATTGCAAACGTCGAGCAATTGCTCAGAGATGAAAAGTGCCAGCACTGAAAGCTGTTGCTAGCCAGCACCCTTCCTTGGAAGCGCTTTCACAGGCGCAGCAACACTGGGGCTTTGCGCTTCTCTAGCCACCAGACGTCACGGTCATTCTCTCTCCGTCTCGTAGACACGAGCTGAGAAATTGCAAACGTCGAGCAATTGCTCAGAGATGAAAAGTGCCAGCACTGAAAGCTGTTGCTAGCCAGCACCCTTCCTTGGAAGCGCTTTCACAGGCGCAGTAACACTGGGGCTTTGCGCTTCTCTACCCACCAAACGTCACGGTCACTATCTCTCCGTCTCGTAGACACAAGTTGAGAAATTGCAAACGTCGAGCAATTGCTCAGAGATGAAAAGTGCCAGCACTGAAAGCTGTTGCTAGCCAGCACCCTTCCTTGGAAGCGCTTTCACAGGCGCAGCAACACTAGGGCTTTGCAATTCTCTACCCACCAAACGTCACGGTCACTATCTCTCCATCTCGTAGACACGAGCTGAGAAATTGCAAACGTCGAGCAATTGCTCAGAGATGAAAAGTGGCAGCACTGAAAGCTGTTGCTAGCCAGCACCCTTCCTTGGAAGCGCTTTTGTAGGTCTAAGAACCCTGGGGCTCTGGGCTTCTCTAGCCACCTAATCTTCTGCTCATCCTCTCGCACACTCTAAAGAGAGCTCAGGTGAGAAATTGCAAACGTCCAGCAATTGCTCAGAGATGAAAAGTGCCAGCACTGAAAGCTCTTGCTAGCCAGCACCCTTCCTTGGAAGCGCTTTCACAGGCGCAGCAACACTGGGGCTTTGCAATTCTCTACCCACCAAACGTCACGGTCACTATCTCTCCATCTCGTAGACACGAGCTGAGAAATTGCAAACGTCGAGCAATTGCTCAGAGATGAAAAGTGCCAGCACTGAAAGCTCTTGCTAGCCAGCACCCTTCCTTGGAAGCGCTTTTGTAGGCCTAAGAACAGTGGGGCTCTGGGCTTCTCTAGCCACCTAATCTTCTGCTCATCCTCTCGCGCACTCTAAAGAGAGCTCAGGTGAGAAATTGCAAACGTCGAGCAATTGCTCAGAGATGAAAAGTGGCAGCACTGAAAGCTGTTGCTAGCCAGCCCCCTTCCTTGGAAGCGCTTTCACAGGCGCAGCAACACTGGGGCTTTGCGCTTCTCTAGCCACCAAACGTCACGGTCACTATCTCTCCGTCTCGTAGACACGAGCTGAGAAATTGCAAACGTCCAGCAATTGCTCAGAGATGAAAAGTGCCAGCACTGAAAACTGTTGCTAGCCAGCACCCTTCCTTGGAAGCGCTTTCACAGGCGCAGCAACACTGGGGCTTTGCACTTCTCTAGCCACCAAACGTCACGGTCACTCTCTCTCCGTCTCGTAGACACGAGCTGAGAAATTGCAAACGTCGAGCAATTGCTCAGAGACGAAAAGTGCCAGCACTGAAAGCTGTTGCTAGCCAGCACCCTTCCTTGGAAGCGCTTTTGTAGGCCTAAGAACAGTGGGGCTCTGGGCTTCTCTAGCCACCTAATCTTCTGCTCATCCTCTCGCGCAGTATAAAGAGAGCTCAGGTGAGAAATTGCAAACGTCGAGCAATTGCTCAGAGATGAAAAGTGCCAGCACTGAAAGCTGTTGCTAGCCAGCACCCTTCCTTGGAAGCGCTTTCACAGGCGCAGTAACACTGGGGCTTTGCGCTTCTCTAGCCACCAAATGTCACGGTCACTATCTCTCCATCTCGTAGACACGAGCTGAGAAATTGCAAACGTCGAGCAATTGCTCAGAGATGAAAAGTGCCAGCACTGAAAGCTCTTGCTAGCCAGCACCCTTCCTTGGAAGCGCTTTTGTAGGCCTAAGAACAGTGGGGCTCTGGGCTTCTCTAGCCACCTAATCTTCTGCTCATCCTCTCGCGCACTTTAAAGAGAGCTCAGGTGAGAAATTGCAAACGTCGAGCAATTGCTCAGAGATGAAAAGTGCCAGCACTGAAAGCTGTTGCTAGCCAGCACCCTTCCTTGGAAGCGCTTTCACAGGCGCAGCAACACTGGGGCTTTGTGCTTCTCTAGCCACCAAACATCACGGTCACTATCTCTCCGTCTCGTAGACACAAGCTGAGAAATTGCAAACGTCGAGCAATTGCTCAGAGACGAAAAGTGCCAGCACTGAAAGCTGTTGCTAGCCAGCACCCTTCCTTGGAAGCGCTTTCACAGGCGCAGCAACACTGGGGCTTTGCGCTTCTCTACCCACCAAACGTCACGGTCACTATCTCTCCATCTCGTAGACACGAGCTGAGAAATTGCAAACGTCGAGCAATTGCTCAGAGATGAAAAGTGCCAGCACTGAAAGCTGTTGCTAGCCAGCACCCTTCCTTGGAAGCGCTTTCGTAGGTCTAAGAACACTGGGGCTCTGGGCTTCTCTAGCCACCTAATCTTCTGCTCATCCTCTCGCGCACTCTAAAGAGAGCTCAGGTGAGAAATTGCAAACGTCGAGCAATTGCTCAGAGATGAAAAGTGCCAGCACTGAAAGCTCTTGCTAGCCAGCCCCCTTCCTTGGAAGCGCTTTCACAGGCGCAGTAACACTGGGGCTTTGCGCTTCTCTAGCCACCAAACGTCACGGTCATTCTCTCTCCGTCTCGTAGACACGAGTTGAGAAATTGCAAACGTCGAGCAATTGCTCAGAGATGAAAAGTGCCAGCACTGAAAGCTGTTGCTAGCCAGCCCCCTTCCTTGGAAGCGCTTTTGTAGGCCTAAGAACCCTGGGGCTCTGGGCTTCTCTAGCCACCTAATCTTCTGCTCATCCTCTCGCGCACTCTAAAGAGAGCTCAGGTGAGAAATTGCAAACGTCGAGCAATTGCTCAGAGATGAAAAGTGCCAGCACTGAAAGCTGTTGCTAGCCAGCCCCCTTCCTTGGAAGCGCTTTCACAGGCGCAGTAACACTGGGGCTTTGCGCTTCTCTAGCCACCAAACGTCACGGTCACTATCTCTCTGTCTCGTAGACACGAGCTGAGAAATTGCAAACATCGAGCAATTGCTCAGAGATGAAAAGTGCCAGCACTGAAAGCTCTTGCTAGCCAGCACCCTTCCTTGGAAGCGCTTTCACAGGCGCAGTAACACTGGGGCTTTGCGCTTCTCTACCCACCAACCGTCACGGTCACTCTCTCTCCGTCTCGTAGACACGAGCTGAGAAATTGCAAACGTCGAGCAATTGCTCAGAGATGAAAAGTGCCAGCACTGAAAGCTGTTGCTAGCCAGCACCCTTCCTTGGAAGCGCTTTCACAGGCGCAGCAACACTGGGGCTTTGCGCTTCTCTAGCCACCAAACGTCACGGTCACTATCTCTCCATCTCGTAGACAGGAGCTGAGAAACTGCAAACGTCGAGCAATTGCTCAGAGATGAAAAGTGCCAGCACTGAAAGCTGTTGCTAGCCAGCACCCTTCCTTGGAAGCGCTTTTGTAGGTCTAAGATCACTGGGGCTCTGGGCTTCTCTAGCCACCTAATCTTCTGCTCATCCTCTCGCGCACTCTAAAGAGAGCTCAGGTGAGAAATTGCAAACGTCGAGCAATTGCTCAGAGATGAAAAGTGCCAGCACTGAAAGCTGTTGCTAGCCAGCACCCTTCCTTGGAAGCGCTTTCACAGGTGCAGCAACACTGGGGCTTTGCGCTTCTCTAGCCACCAGACGTCACGGTCACTCTCTCTCCGTCTCGTAGACACGAGCTGAGAAATTGCAAACATCGAGCAATTGCTCAGAGATGAAAAGTGCCAGCACTGAAAGCTGTTGCTAGCCAGCACCCTTCCTTGGAAGCGCTTTCACAGGCGCAGTAACACTGGGGTTTTTCGCTTCTCTAGCCGCCAAACGTCACGGTCACTATCTCTCCGTCTCGTAGACACGAGCTGAGAAATTGCAAACGTCGAGCAATTGCTCAGAGATGAAAAGTGCCAGCACTGAAAGCTGTTGCTAGCCAGCACCCTTCCTTGGAAGCGCTTTCACAGGCGCAGTAACACTGGGGCTTTGCGCTTCTCTAGCCACCAAACGTCACGGTCACTATCTCTCCGTCTCGTAGACACAAGTTGAGAAATTGCAAACGTCGAGCAATTGCTCAGAGATGAAAAGTGCCAGCACTGAAAGCTGTTGCTAGCCAGCCCCCTTCCTTGGAAGCGCTTTTGTAGGCCTAAGAACAGTGGGGCTCTGGGCTTCTCTAGCCACCTAATCTTGTGCTCATCCTCTCGCGCACTCTAAAGAGAGCTCAGGTGAGAAATTGCAAACGTCGAGCAATTGCTCAGAGATGAAAAGTGCCAGCACTGAAAGCTGTTGCTAGCCAGCACCCTTCCTTGGAAGCGCTTTCACAGGCGCAGTCACACTGGGGCTTTGCGCTTCTCTAGCCGCCAAACGTCACGGTCACTATCTCTCCATCTCGTAGACACGAGCTGAGAAATTGCAAACGTCGAGCAATTGCTCAGAGATGAAAAGTGCCAGCACTGAAAGCTCTTGCTAGCCAGCCCCCTTCCTTGGAAGCGCTTTCACAGGCGCAGTAACACTGGGGCTTTGCGCTTCTCTAGCCACCAAACGTCACGGTCACTATCACTCTATCTCGTAGACACGAGCTGAGAAATTGCAAACGTCGAGCAATTGCTCAGAGATGAAAAGTGCCAGCACTGAAAGCTGTTGCTAGCCAGCACCCTTCCTTGGAAGCGCTTTTGTAGGCCTAAGAACAGTGGGGCTCTGGGCTTCTCTAGCCACCTAATCTTCTGCTCATCCTCTCGCGCACTCTAAAGAGAGCTCAGGTGAGAAATTGCAAACGTCGAGCAATTGCTCAGAGATGAAAAGTGCCAGCACTGAAAGCTGTTGCTAGCCAGCACCCTTCCTTGGAAGCGCTTTCACAGGCGCAGCAACACTGGGGCTTTGCGCTTCTCTAGCCACCAAAGGTCACGGTCACTATCTCTCCGTCTCGTAGACACGAGCTGAGAAATTGCAAACGTCGAGCAATTGTTCAGAGATGAAAAGTGCCAGCACTGAAAGCTGTTGCTAGCCAGCACCCTTCCTTGGAAGCGCTTTCACAGGCGCAGTAACACTGGGGCTTTGCGCTTCTCTACCCACCAGACGTCACGGTCACTATCTCTCCATCTCGTAGACACGAGCTGAGAAATTGCAAACGTCGAGCAATTGCTCAGAGATGAAAAGTGCCAGCACTGAAAGCTGTTGCTAGCCAGCACCCTTCCTTGGAAGCGCTTTCACAGGCGCAGTAACACTGGGGCTTTGCGCTTCTCTACCCACCAGACGTCACGGTCACTATCTCTCCATCTCGTAGACACGAGCTGAGAAATTGCAAACGTCGAGCAATTGCTCAGAGATGAAAAGTGCCAGCACTGAAAGCTGTTGCTAGCCAGCACCCTTCCTTGGAAGCGCTTTTGTAGGTCTAAGATCACTGGGGCTCTGGGCTTCTCTAGCCACCTAATCTTCTGCTCATCCTCTCGCGCACTCTAAAGAGAGCTCAGGTGAGAAATTGCAAACGTCGAGCAATTGCTCAGAGATGAAAAGTGCCAGCACTGAAAGCTGTTGCTAGCCAGCACCCTTCCTTGGAAGCGCTTTCACAGGCGCAGCAACACTGGGGCTTTGCGCTTCTCTAGCCACCAGACGTCACGGTCATTCTCTCTCCGTCTCGTAGACACGAGCTGAGAAATTGCAAACGTCGAGCAATTGCTCAGAGATGAAAAGTGCCAGCACTGAAAGCTCTTGCTAGCCAGCACCCTTCCTTGGAAGCGCTTTCACAGGCGCAGCAACACTGGGGCTTTGCAATTCTCTACCCACCAAACGTCACGGTCACTATCTCTCCATCTCGTAGACACGAGCTGAGAAATTGCAAACGTCGAGCAATTGCTCAGAGATGAAAAGTGGCAGCACTGAAAGCTGTTGCTAGCCAGCACCCTTCCTTGGAAGCGCTTTTGTAGGTCTAAGAACAGTGGGGCTCTGGGCTTCTCTAGCCACCTAATCTTCTGCTCATCCTCTCGCACACTCTAAAGAGAGCTCAGGTGAGAAATTGCAAACGTCCAGCAATTGCTCAGAGATGAAAAGTGCCAGCACTGAAAGCTCTTGCTAGCCAGCACCCTTCCTTGGAAGCGCTTTCACAGGCGCAGCAACACTGGGGCTTTGCAATTCTCTACCCACCAAACGTCACGGTCACTATCTCTCCATCTCGTAGACACGAGCTGAGAAATTGCAAACGTCGAGCAATTGCTCAGAGATGAAAAGTGCCAGCACTGAAAGCTGTTGCTAGCCAGCACCCTTCCTTGGAAGCGCTTTTGTAGGCCTAAGAACAGTGGGGCTCTGGGCTTCTCTAGCCACCTAATCTTCTGCTCATCCTCTCGCGCACTCTAAAGAGAGCTCAGGTGAGAAATTGCAAACGTCGAGCAATTGCTCAGAGATGAAAAGTGGCAGCACTGAAAGCTGTTGCTAGCCAGCCCCCTTCCTTGGAAGCGCTTTCACAGGCGCAGCAACACTGGGGCTTTGCGCTTCTCTAGCCACCAAACGTCACGGTCACTATCTCTCCGTCTCGTAGACACGAGCTGAGAAATTGCAAACGTCGAGCAATTGCTCAGAGATGAAAAGTGCCAGCACTGAAAACTGTTGCTAGCCAGCACCCTTCCTTGGAAGCGCTTTCACAGGCGCAGCAACACTGGGGCTTTGCACTTCTCTAGCCACCAAACGTCACGGTCACTCTCTCTCCGTCTCGTAGACACGAGCTGAGAAATTGCAAACGTCGAGCAATTGCTCAGAGACGAAAAGTGCCAGCACTGAAAGCTGTTGCTAGCCAGCACCCTTCCTTGGAAGCGCTTTTGTAGGCCTAAGAACAGTGGGGCTCTGGGCTTCTCTAGCCACCTAATCTTCTGCTCATCCTCTCGCGCAGTCTAAAGAGAGCTCAGGTGAGAAATTGCAAACGTCGAGCAATTGCTCAGAGATGAAAAGTGCCAGCACTGAAAGCTGTTGCTAGCCAGCACCCTTCCTTGGAAACGCTTTCACAGGCGCAGTAACACTGGGGCTTTGCGCTTCTCTAGCCACCAAATGTCACGGTCACTATCTCTCCGTCTCGTAGACACGAGCTGAGAAATTGCAAACGTCGAGCAATTGCTCAGAGATGAAAAGTGCCAGCACTGAAAGCTCTTGCTAGCCAGCACCCTTCCTTGGAAGCGCTTTTGTAGGCCTAAGAACAGTGGGGCTCTGGGCTTCTCTAGCCAACTAATCTTCTGCTCATCCTCTCGCGCACTTTAAAGAGAGCTCAGGTGAGAAATTGCAAACGTCGAGCAATTGCTCAGAGATGAAAAGTGCCAGCACTGAAAGCTGTTGCTAGCCAGCACCCTTCCTTGGAAGCGCTTTCACAGGCGCAGCAACACTGGGGCTTTGTGCTTCTCTAGCCACCAAACATCACGGTCACTATCTCTCCGTCTCGTAGACACAAGCTGAGAAATTGCAAACGTCGAGCAATTGCTCAGAGACGAAAAGTGCCAGCACTGAAAGCTGTTGCTAGCCAGCACCCTTCCTTGGAAGCGCTTTCACAGGCGCAGCAACACTGGGGCTTTGCGCTTCTCTAGCCACCAAACGTCACGGTCACTATCTCTCCATCTCGTAGACACGAGCTGAGAAATTGCAAACGTCGAGCAATTGCTCAGAGATGAAAAGTGCCAGCACTGAAAGCTGTTGCTAGCCAGCACCCTTCCTTGGAAGCGCTTTTGTAGGTCTAAGAACACTGGGGCTCTGGGCTTCTCTAGCCACCTAATCTTCTGCTCATCCTCTCGCGCACTCTAAAGAGAGCTCAGGTGAGAAATTGCAAACGTCGAGCAATTGCTCAGAGATGAAAAGTGCCAGCACTGAAAGCTCTTGCTAGCCAGCACCCTTCCTTGGAAGCGCTTTCACAGGCGCAGTAACACTGGGGCTTTGCGCTTCTCTAGCCACCAAACGTCACGGTCATTCTCTCTCCGTCTCGTAGACACGAGTTGAGAAATTGCAAACGTCGAGCAATTGCTCAGAGATGAAAAGTGCCAGCACTGAAAGCTGTTGCTAGCCAGCACCCTTCCTTGGAAGCGCTTTTGTAGGCCTAAGAACCCTGGGGCTCTGGGCTTCTCTAGCCACCTAATCTTCTGCTCATCCTCTCGCGCACTCTAAAGAGAGCTCAGGTGAGAAATTGCAAACGTCGAGCAATTGCTCAGAGATGAAAAGTGCCAGCACTGAAAGCTGTTGCTAGCCAGCACCCTTCCTTGGAAGCGCTTTCACAGGCGCAGTAACACTGGGGCTTTGCGCTTCTCTAGCCACCAAACGTCACGGTCACTATCTCTCTGTCTCGTAGACACGAGCTGAGAAATTGCAAACATCGAGCAATTGCTCAGAGATGAAAAGTGCCAGCACTGAAAGCTGTTGCTAGCCAGCACCCTTCCTTGGAAGCGCTTTCACAGGCGCAGTAACACTGGGGCTTTGCGCTTCTCTACCCACCAAACGTCACGGTCACTATCTCTCCATCTCGTAGACACGAGCTGAGAAATTGCAAATGTCGAGCAATTGCTCAGAGATGAAAAGTGCCAGCACTGAAAGCTGTTGCTAGCCAGCACCCTTCCTTGGAAGCGCTTTCACAGGCGCAGCAACACTGGGGCTTTGCGCTTCTCTAGCCACCAAACGTCACGGTCACTATCTCTCCATCTCGTAGACAGGAGCTGAGAAACTGCAAACGTCGAGCAATTGCTCAGAGATGAAAAGTGCCAGCACTGAAAGCTGTTGCTAGCCAGCACCCTTCCTTGGAAGCGCTTTTGTAGGTCTAAGATCACTGGGGCTCTGGGCTTCTCTAGCCACCTAATCTTCTGCTCATCCTCTCGCGCACTCTAAAGAGAGCTCAGGTGAGAAATTGCAAACGTCGAGCAATTGCTCAGAGATGAAAAGTGCCAGCACTGAAAGCTGTTGCTAGCCAGCACCCTTCCTTGGAAGCGCTTTCACAGGTGCAGCAACACTGGGGCTTTGCGCTTCTCTAGCCACCAGACGTCACGGTCACTCTCTCTCCGTCTCGTAGACACGAGCTGAGAAATTGCAAACATCGAGCAATTGCTCAGAGATGAAAAGTGCCAGCACTGAAAGCTGTTGCTAGCCAGCACCCTTCCTTGGAAGCGCTTTCACAGGCGCAGTAACACTGGGGTTTTTCGCTTCTCTAGCCGCCAAACGTCACGGTCACTATCTCTCCGTCTCGTAGACACGAGCTGAGAAATTGCAAACGTCGAGCAATTGCTCAGAGATGAAAAGTGCCAGCACTGAAAGCTGTTGCTAGCCAGCACCCTTCCTTGGAAGCGCTTTCACAGGCGCAGTAACACTGGGGCTTTGCGCTTCTCTAGCCACCAAACGTCACGGTCACTATCTCTCCGTCTCGTAGACACAAGTTGAGAAATTGCAAACGTCGAGCAATTGCTCAGAGATGAAAAGTGCCAGCACTGAAAGCTGTTGCTAGCCAGCCCCCTTCCTTGGAAGCGCTTTTGTAGGCCTAAGAACAGTGGGGCTCTGGGCTTCTCTAGCCACCTAATCTTCTGCTCATCCTCTCGCGCACTCTAAAGAGAGCTCAGGTGAGAAATTGCAAACGTCGAGCAATTGCTCAGAGATGAAAAGTGCCAGCACTGAAAGCTGTTGCTAGCCAGCACCCTTCCTTGGAAGCGCTTTCACAGGCGCAGTCACACTGGGGCTTTGCGCTTCTCTAGCCGCCAAACGTCACGGTCACTATCTCTCCATCTCGTAGACACGAGCTGAGAAATTGCAAACGTCGAGCAATTGCTCAGAGATGAAAAGTGCCAGCACTGAAAGCTGTTGCTAGCCAGCACCCTTCCTTGGAAGCGCTTTCACAGGCGCAGTAACACTGGGGCTTTGCGCTTCTCTAGCCACCAAACGTCACGGTCACTATCACTCTATCTCGTAGACACGAGCTGAGAAATTGCAAACGTCGAGCAATTGCTCAGAGATGAAAAGTGCCAGCACTGAAAGCTGTTGCTAGCCAGCACCCTTCCTTGGAAGCGCTTTTGTAGGCCTAAGAACAGTGGGGCTCTGGGCTTCTCTAGCCACCTAATCTTCTGCTCATCCTCTCGCGCACTCTAAAGAGAGCTCAGGTGAGAAATTGCAAACGTCGAGCAATTGCTCAGAGATGAAAAGTGCCAGCACTGAAAGCTGTTGCTAGCCAGCACCCTTCCTTGGAAGCGCTTTCACAGGCGCAGCAACACTGGGGCTTTGCGCTTCTCTAGCCACCAAAGGTCACGGTCACTATCTCTCCGTCTCGTAGACACGAGCTGAGAAATTGCAAACGTCGAGCAATTGCTCAGAGATGAAAAGTGCCAGCACTGAAAGCTCTTGCTAGCCAGCACCCTTCCTTGGAAGCGCTTTCACAGGCGCAGTAACACTGGGGCTTTGCGCTTCTCTACCCACCAAACGTCACGGTCACTATCTCTCCATCTCGTAGACACGAGCTGAGAAATTGCAAACGTCGAGCAATTGCTCAGAGATGAAAAGTGCCAGCACTGAAAGCTGTTGCTAGCCAGCACCCTTCCTTGGAAGCGCTTTCACAGGCGCAGTAACACTGGGGCTTTGCGCTTCTCTACCCACCAGACGTCACGGTCACTATCTCTCCATCTCGTAGACACGAGCTGAGAAATTGCAAACGTCGAGCAATTGCTCAGAGACGAAAAGTGCCAGCACTGAAAGCTGTTGCTAGCCAGCACCCTTCCTTGGAAGCGCTTTTGTAGGTCTAAGATCACTGGGGCTCTGGGCTTCTCTAGCCACCTAATCTTCTGCTCATCCTCTCGCGCACTCTAAAGAGAGCTCAGGTGAGAAATTGCAAACGTCGAGCAATTGCTCAGAGATGAAAAGTGCCAGCACTGAAAGCTGTTGCTAGCCAGCACCCTTCCTTGGAAGCGCTTTCACAGGCGCAGCAACACTGGGGCTTTGTGCTTCTCTAGCCACCAAACGTCACGGTCACTATCTCTCCATCTCGTAGACACGAGCTGAGAAATTGCAAACGTCGAGCAATTGCTCAGAGATGAAAAGTGCCAGCACTGAAAGCTGTTGCTAGCCAGCCCCCTTCCTTGGAAGCGCTTTTGTAGGCCTAAGAACCCTGGGGCTCTGGGCTTCTCTAGCCACCTAATCTTCTGCTCATCCTCTCGCGCACTCTAAAGAGAGCTCAGGTGAGAAATTGCAAAGGTCGAGCAATTGCTCAGAGATGAAAAGTGCCAGCACTGAAAGCTCTTGCTAGCCAGCCCCCTTCCTTGGAAGCGCTTTCACAGGCGCAGTAACACTGGGGCTTTGCGCTTCTCTAGCCACCAGACGTCACGGTCATTCTCTCTCCGTCTCGTAGACACGAGCTGAGAAATTGCAAACGTCGAGCAATTGCTCAGAGATGAAAAGTGCCAGCACTGAAAGCTGTTGCTAGCCAGCACCCTTCCTTGGAAGCGCTTTCACAGGCGCAGTAACACTGGGGCTTTGCGCTTCTCTAGCCACCAAACGTCACGGTCACTATCTCTCCATCTCGTAGACACGAGCTGAGAAATTGCAAACATCGAGCAATTGCTCAGAGATGAAAAGTGCCAGCACTGAAAGCTGTTGCTAGCCAGCACCCTTCCTTGGAAGCGCTTTCACAGGCGCAGTAACACTGGGGTTTTTCGCTTCTCTAGCCGCCAAACGTCACGGTCACTATCTCTCCGTCTCGTAGACACGAGCTGAGAAATTGCAAACGTCGAGCAATTGCTCAGAGATGAAAAGTGCCAGCACTGAAAGCTGTTGCTAGCCAGCACCCTTCCTTGGAAGCGCTTTCACAGGCGCAGTAACACTGGGGCTTTGCGCTTCTCTAGCCACCAAACGTCACGGTCACTATCTCTCCGTCTCGTAGACACAAGTTGAGAAATTGCAAACGTCGAGCAATTGCTCAGAGATGAAAAGTGCCAGCACTGAAAGCTGTTGCTAGCCAGCCCCCTTCCTTGGAAGCGCTTTTGTAGGCCTAAGAACAGTGGGGCTCTGGGCTTCTCTAGCCACCTAATCTTCTGCTCATCCTCTCGCGCACTCTAAAGAGAGCTCAGGTGAGAAATTGCAAACGTCGAGCAATTGCTCAGAGATGAAAAGTGCCAGCACTGAAAGCTGTTGCTAGCCAGCACCCTTCCTTGGAAGCGCTTTCACAGGCGCAGTCACACTGGGGCTTTGCGCTTCTCTAGCCGCCAAACGTCACGGTCACTATCTCTCCATCTCGTAGACACGAGCTGAGAAATTGCAAACGTCGAGCAATTGCTCAGAGATGAAAAGTGCCAGCACTGAAAGCTGTTGCTAGCCAGCACCCTTCCTTGGAAGCGCTTTCACAGGCGCAGTAACACTGGGGCTTTGCGCTTCTCTAGCCACCAAACGTCACGGTCACTATCACTCTATCTCGTAGACACGAGCTGAGAAATTGCAAACGTCGAGCAATTGCTCAGAGATGAAAAGTGCCAGCACTGAAAGCTGTTGCTAGCCAGCACCCTTCCTTGGAAGCGCTTTTGTAGGCCTAAGAACAGTGGGGCTCTGGGCTTCTCTAGCCACCTAATCTTCTGCTCATCCTCTCGCGCACTCTAAAGAGAGCTCAGGTGAGAAATTGCAAACGTCGAGCAATTGCTCAGAGATGAAAAGTGCCAGCACTGAAAGCTGTTGCTAGCCAGCACCCTTCCTTGGAAGCGCTTTCACAGGCGCAGCAACACTGGGGCTTTGCGCTTCTCTAGCCACCAAAGGTCACGGTCACTATCTCTCCGTCTCGTAGACACGAGCTGAGAAATTGCAAACGTCGAGCAATTGCTCAGAGATGAAAAGTGCCAGCACTGAAAGCTCTTGCTAGCCAGCACCCTTCCTTGGAAGCGCTTTCACAGGCGCAGTAACACTGGGGCTTTGCGCTTCTCTACCCACCAAACGTCACGGTCACTATCTCTCCATCTCGTAGACACGAGCTGAGAAATTGCAAACGTCGAGCAATTGCTCAGAGATGAAAAGTGCCAGCACTGAAAGCTGTTGCTAGCCAGCACCCTTCCTTGGAAGCGCTTTCACAGGCGCAGTAACACTGGGGCTTTGCGCTTCTCTACCCACCAGACGTCACGGTCACTATCTCTCCATCTCGTAGACACGAGCTGAGAAATTGCAAACGTCGAGCAATTGCTCAGAGACGAAAAGTGCCAGCACTGAAAGCTGTTGCTAGCCAGCACCCTTCCTTGGAAGCGCTTTTGTAGGTCTAAGATCACTGGGGCTCTGGGCTTCTCTAGCCACCTAATCTTCTGCTCATCCTCTCGCGCACTCTAAAGAGAGCTCAGGTGAGAAATTGCAAACGTCGAGCAATTGCTCAGAGATGAAAAGTGCCAGCACTGAAAGCTGTTGCTAGCCAGCACCCTTCCTTGGAAGCGCTTTCACAGGCGCAGCAACACTGGGGCTTTGTGCTTCTCTAGCCACCAAACGTCACGGTCACTATCTCTCCATCTCGTAGACACGAGCTGAGAAATTGCAAACGTCGAGCAATTGCTCAGAGATGAAAAGTGCCAGCACTGAAAGCTGTTGCTAGCCAGCCCCCTTCCTTGGAAGCGCTTTTGTAGGCCTAAGAACCCTGGGGCTCTGGGCTTCTCTAGCCACCTAATCTTCTGCTCATCCTCTCGCGCACTCTAAAGAGAGCTCAGGTGAGAAATTGCAAAGGTCGAGCAATTGCTCAGAGATGAAAAGTGCCAGCACTGAAAGCTCTTGCTAGCCAGCCCCCTTCCTTGGAAGCGCTTTCACAGGCGCAGTAACACTGGGGCTTTGCGCTTCTCTAGCCACCAGACGTCACGGTCATTCTCTCTCCGTCTCGTAGACACGAGCTGAGAAATTGCAAACGTCGAGCAATTGCTCAGAGATGAAAAGTGCCAGCACTGAAAGCTGTTGCTAGCCAGCACCCTTCCTTGGAAGCGCTTTCACAGGCGCAGTAACACTGGGGCTTTGCGCTTCTCTAGCCACCAAACGTCACGGTCACTATCTCTCCATCTCGTAGACACGAGCTGAGAAATTGCAAACATCGAGCAATTGCTCAGAGATGAAAAGTGCCAGCACTGAAAGCTGTTGCTAGCCAGCACCCTTCCTTGGAAGCGCTTTCACAGGCGCAGTAACACTGGGGCTTTGCGCTTCTCTAGCCACCAAACGTCATGGTCACTATCTCTCCGTCTCGTAGACACGAGCTGAGAAATTGCAAACGTCGAGCAATTGCTCAGAGATGAAAAGTGCCAGCACTGAAAGCTCTTGCTAGCCAGCACCCTTCCTTGGAAGCGCTTTTGTAGGCCTAAGAACAGTGGGGCTCTGGGCTTCTCTAGCCACCTAATCTTCTGCTCATCCTCTCGCGCACTCTAAAGAGAGCTCAGGGGAGAAATTGCAAACGTCGAGCAATTGCTCAGAGATGAAAAGTGCCAGCACTGAAACCTCTTGCTAGCCAGCACCCTTCCTTGGAAGCGCTTTCACAGGCGCAGCAACACTGGGGCTTTGTGCTTCTCTAGCCACCAAACATCACGGTCACTATCTCTCCGTCTCGTAGACACAAGCTGAGAAATTGCAAACGTCGAGCAATTGCTCAGAGACGAAAAGTGCCAGCACTGAAAGCTGTTGCTAGCCAGCACCCTTCCTTGGAAGCGCTTTCACAGGCGCAGCAACACTGGGGCTTTGTGCTTCTCTAGCCACCAAACGTCACGGTCACTATCTCTCCATCTCGTAGACACGAGCTGAGAAATTGCAAACGTCGAGCAATTGCTCAGAGATGAAAAGTGCCAGCACTGAAAGCTGTTGCTAGCCAGCACCCTTCCTTGGAAGCGCTTTTGTAGGTCTAAGAACACTGGGGCTCTGGGCTTCTCTAGCCACCTAATCTTCTGCTCATCCTCTCGCGCACTCTAAAGAGAGCTCAGGTGAGAAATTGCAAACGTCGAGCAATTGCTCAGAGATGAAAAGTGCCAGCACTGAAAGCTCTTGCTAGCCAGCCCCCTTCCTTGGAAGCGCTTTCACAGGCGCAGTAACACTGGGGCTTTGCGCTTCTCTAGCCACCAAACGTCACGGTCATTCTCTCTCCGTCTCGTAGACACGAGTTGAGAAATTGCAAACGTCGAGCAATTGCTCAGAGATGAAAAGTGCCAGCACTGAAAGCTGTTGCTAGCCAGCCCCCTTCCTTGGAAGCGCTTTTGTAGCCCTAAGAACAGTGGGGCTCTGGGCTTCTCTAGCCACCTAATCTTCTGCTCATCCTCTCGCGCACTCTAAAGAGAGCTCAGGTGAGAAATTGCAAACGTCGAGCAATTGCTCAGAGATGAAAAGTGCCAGCACTGAAAGCTGTTGCTAGCCAGCACCCTTCCTTGGAAGCGCTTTCACAGGCGCAGTAACACTGGGGCTTTGCGCTTCTCTAGCCACCAAACGTCACGGTCACTATCTCTCTGTCTCGTAGACACGAGCTGAGAAATTGCAAACATCGAGCAATTGCTCAGAGATGAAAAGTGCCAGCACTGAAAGCTGTTGCTAGCCAGCACCCTTCCTTGGAAGCGCTTTCACAGGCGCAGTAACACTGGGGCTTTGCGCTTCTCTACCCACCAAACGTCACGGTCACTATCTCTCCATCTCGTAGACACGAGCTGAGAAATTGCAAACGTCGAGCAATTGCTCAGAGATGAAAAGTGCCAGCACTGAAAGCTGTTGCTAGCCAGCACCCTTCCTTGGAAGCGCTTTCACAGGCGCAGTAACACTGGGGCTTTGCGCTTCTCTACCCACCAGACATCACGGTCACTATCTCTCCATCTCGTAGACACGAGCTGAGAAATTGCAAACGTCGAGCAATTGCTCAGAGATGAAAAGTGCCAGCACTGAAAGCTGTTGCTAGCCAGCCCCCTTCCTTGGAAGCGCTTTTGTAGGTCTAAGATCACTGGGGCTCTGGGCTTCTCTAGCCACCTAATCTTCTGCTCATCCTCTCGCGCACTCTAAAGAGAGCTCAGGTGAGAAATTGCAAACGTCGAGCAATTGCTCAGAGATGAAAAGTGCCAGCACTGAAAGCTGTTGCTAGCCAGCACCCTTCCTTGAAAGCGCTTTCACAGGCGCAGTAACACTGGGGTTTTTCGCTTCTCTAGCCGCCAAACGTCACGGTCACTATCTCTCCGTCTCGTAGACACGAGCTGAGAAATTGCAAACGTCGAGCAATTGTTCAGAGATGAAAAGTGCCAGCACTGAAAGCTGTTGCTAGCCAGCACCCTTCCTTGGAAGCGCTTTCACAGGCGCAGTAACACTGGGGCTTTGCGCTTCTCTAGCCACCAAACGTCACGGTCACTCTCTCTCCATCTCGTAGACATGAGCTGAGAAATTGCAAACGTCGAGCAATTGCTCAGAGATGAAAAGTGCCAGCACTGAAAGCTGTTGCTAGCCAGCCCCCTTCCTTGGAAGCGCTTTTGTAGGCCTAAGAGCACTGGGGCTCTGGGCTTCTCTAGCCACCTAATCTTCTGCTCATCCTCTCGCGCACTCTAAAGAGAGCTCAGGTGAGAAATTGCAAACGTCGAGCAATTGCTCAGAGATGAAAAGTGCCAGCACTGAAAGCTGTTGCTAGCCAGCACCCTTCCTTGGAAGCGCTTTCACAGGCGCAGTCACACTGGGGCTTTGCGCTTCTCTAGCCACCAAACGTCACGGTCACTCTCTCTCCGTCTCGTAGACACAAGTTGAGAAATTGCAAACGTCGAGCAATTGCTCAGAGATGAAAAGTGCCAGCACTGAAAGCTGTTGCTAGCCAGCACCCTTCCTTGGAAGCGCTTTCACAGGCGCAGTAACACTGGGGCTTTGCGCTTCTCTAGCCACCAGACGTCATGGTCACTATCACTCTATCTCGTAGACACGAGCTGAGAAATTGCAAACGTCGAGCAATTGCTCAGAGATGAAAAGTGCCAGCACTGAAAGCTGTTGCTAGCCAGCAGCCTTCCTTGGAAGCGCTTTTGTAGGCCTAAGAACAGTGGGGCTCTGGGCTTCTCTAGCCACCTAATCTTCTGCTCATCCTCTCGCGTACTCTAAAGAGAGCTCAGGTGAGAAATTGCAAACGTCCAGCAATTGCTCAGAGATGAAAAGTGCCAGCACTGAAAGCTGTTGCTAGCCAGCACCCTTCCTTGGAAGCGCTTTCACAGGCGCAGCAACACTGGGGCTTTGCGCTTCTCTACCCACCAAACGTCACGGTCACTATCTCTCCGTCTCGTAGACACGAGCTGAGAAATTGCAAACATCGAGCAATTGCTCAGAGATGAAAAGTGCCAGCACTGAAAGCTGTTGCTAGCCAGCACCCTTCCTTGGAAGCGCTTTCACAGGCGCAGTCACACTGGGGCTTTGCGCTTCTCTACCCACCAAACGTCACGGTCACTATCTCTCCGTCTCGTAGACACGAGCTGAGAAATTGCAAACGTCGAGCAATTGCTCAGAGATGAAAAGTGCCAGCACTGAAAGCTGTTGCTAGCCAGCACCCTTCCTTGGAAGCGCTTTTGTAGGCCTAAGATCACTGGGGCTCTGGGCTTCTCTAGCCACCTAATCTTCTGCTCATCCTCTCGCGCACTCTAAAGAGAGCTCAGGTGAGAAATTGCAAACGTCGAGCAATTGCTCAGAGATGAAAAGTGCCAGCACTGAAAGCTGTTGCTAGCCAGCACCCTTCCTTGGAAGCGCTTTCACAGGCGCAGTCACACTGGGGCTTTGCGCTTCTCTAGCCGCCAAACGTCACGGTCACTATCTCTCCATCTCGTAGACACGAGCTGAGAAATTGCAAACGTCGAGCAATTGCTCAGAGATGAAAAGTGCCAGCACTGAAAGCTGTTGCTAGCCAGCACCCTTCCTTGGAAGCGCTTTCACAGGCGCAGTAACACTGGGGCTTTGCGCTTCTCTAGCCACCAAACGTCATGGTCACTATCACTCTATCTCGTAGACACGAGCTGAGAAATTGCAAACGTCGAGCAATTGCTCAGAGATGAAAAGTGCCAGCACTGAAAGCTGTTGCTAGCCAGCACCCTTCCTTGGAAGCGCTTTTGTAGGCCTAAGAACACTGGGGCTCTGGGCTTCTCTAGCCACCTAATCTTCTGCTCATCCTCTCGCGCACTCTAAAGAGAGCTCAGGTGAGAAATTGCAAACGTCGAGCAATTGCTCAGAGATGAAAAGTGCCAGCACTGAAACCTCTTGCTAGCCAGCACCCTTCCTTGGAAGCGCTTTCACAGGCGCAGCAACACTGGGGCTTTGTGCTTCTCTAGCCACCAAACATCACGGTCACTATCTCTCCGTCTCGTAGACACAAGCTGAGAAATTGCAAACGTCGAGCAATTGCTCAGAGACGAAAAGTGCCAGCACTGAAAGCTGTTGCTAGCCAGCACCCTTCCTTGGAAGCGCTTTCACAGGCGCAGCAACACTGGGGCTTTGCGCTTCTCTACCCACCAAACGTCACGGTCACTATCTCTCCATCTCGTAGACACGAGCTGAGAAATTGCAAACGTCGAGCAATTGCTCAGAGATGAAAAGTGCCAGCACTGAAAGCTGTTGCTAGCCAGCACCCTTCCTTGGAAGCGCTTTTGTAGGTCTAAGAACACTGGGGCTCTGGGCTTCTCTAGCCACCTAATCTTCTGCTCATCCTCTCGCGCACTCTAAAGAGAGCTCAGGTGAGAAATTGCAAACGTCGAGCAATTGCTCAGAGATGAAAAGTGCCAGCACTGAAAGCTCTTGCTAGCCAGCCCCCTTCCTTGGAAGCGCTTTCACAGGCGCAGTAACACTGGGGCTTTGCGCTTCTCTAGCCACCAAACGTCACGGTCATTCTCTCTCCGTCTCGTAGACACGAGTTGAGAAATTGCAAACGTCGAGCAATTGCTCAGAGATGAAAAGTGCCAGCACTGAAAGCTGTTGCTAGCCAGCCCCCTTCCTTGGAAGCGCTTTTGTAGCCCTAAGAACACTGGGGCTCTGGGCTTCTCTAGCCACCTAATCTTCTGCTCATCCTCTCGCGCACTCTAAAGAGAGCTCAGGTGAGAAATTGCAAACGTCGAGCAATTGCTCAGAGATGAAAAGTGCCAGCACTGAAAGCTGTTGCTAGCCAGCACCCTTCCTTGGAAGCGCTTTCACAGGCGCAGTAACACTGGGGCTTTGCGCTTCTCTAGCCACCAAACGTCACGGTCACTATCTCTCTGTCTCGTAGACACGAGCTGAGAAATTGCAAACATCGAGCAATTGCTCAGAGATGAAAAGTGCCAGCACTGAAAGCTGTTGCTAGCCAGCCCCCTTCCTTGGAAGCGCTTTTGTAGGCCTAAGAACACTGGGGCTCTGGGCTTCTCTAGCCACCTAATCTTCTGCTCATCCTCTCGCGCACTCTAAAGAGAGCTCAGGTGAGAAATTGCAAACGTCGAGCAATTGCTCAGAGATGAAAAGTGCCAGCACTGAAAGCTGTTGCTAGCCAGCACCCTTCCTTGGAAGCGCTTTCACAGGCGCAGTTACACTGGGGCTTTGCGCTTCTCTAGCCACCAAACGTCACGGTCACTATCTCTCTGTCTCGTAGACACGAGCTGAGAAATTGCAAACATCGAGCAATTGCTCAGAGATGAAAAGTGCCAGCACTGAAAGCTGTTGCTAGCCAGCACCCTTCCTTGGTAGCGCTTTCACAGGCGCAGTAACACTGGGGCTTTGCGCTTCTCTAGCCACCAGACATCACGGTCACTATCTCTCCATCTCGTAGACACGAGCTGAGAAATTGCAAACGTCGAGCAATTGCTCAGAGATGAAAAGTGCCAGCACTGAAAGCTGTTGCTAGCCAGCCCCCTTCCTTGGAAGCGCTTTTGTAGGTCTAAGATCACTGGGGCTCTGGGCTTCTCTAGCCACCTAATCTTCTGCTCATCCTCTCGCGCACTCTAAAGAGAGCTCAGGTGAGAAATTGCAAACGTCGAGCAATTGCTCAGAGATGAAAAGTGCCAGCACTGAAAGCTGTTGCTAGCCAGCACCCTTCCTTGGAAGCGCTTTCACAGGCGCAGTCACACTGGGGCTTTGCGCTTCTCTAGCCACCAAACGTCACGGTCACTATCTCTCCATCTCGTAGACACGAGCTGAGAAATTGCAAACGTCGAGCAATTGCTCAGAGATGAAAAGTGCCAGCACTGAAAGCTGTTGCTAGCCAGCACCCTTCCTTGGAAGCGCTTTCACAGGCGCAGTAACACTGGGGCTTTGCGCTTCTCTAGCCACCAAACGTCATGGTCACTATCACTCTATCTCGTAGACACGAGCTGAGAAATTGCAAACGTCGAGCAATTGCTCAGAGATGAAAAGTGCCAGCACTGAAAGCTGTTGCTAGCCAGCAGCCTTCCTTGGAGGCGCTTTTGTAGGCCTAAGAACAGTGGGGCTCTGGGCTTCTCTAGCCACCTAATCTTCTGCTCATCCTCTCGCGCACTCTAAAGAGAGCTCAGGTGAGAAATTGCAAACGTCCAGCAATTGCTCAGAGATGAAAAGTGCCAGCACTGAAAGCTGTTGCTAGCCAGCACCCTTCCTTGGAAGCGCTTTCACAGGCGCAGCAACACTGGGGCTTTGCGCTTCTCTAGCCACCAAACGTCACGGTCACTATCTCTCCGTCTCGTAGACACGAGCTGAGAAATTGCAAACATCGAGCAATTGCTCAGAGATGAAAAGTGCCAGCACTGAAAGCTGTTGCTAGCCAGCACCCTTCCTTGGAAGCGCTTTCACAGGCGCAGTCACACTGGGGCTTTGCGCTTCTCTAGCCGCCAAACGTCACGGTCACTATCTCTCCGTCTCGTAGACACGAGCTGAGAAATTGCAAACGTCGAGCAATTGCTCAGAGATGAAAAGTGCCAGCACTGAAAGCTGTTGCTAGCCAGCACCCTTCCTTGGAAGCGCTTTCACAGGCGCAGCAACACTGGGGCTTTGCGCTTCTCTAGCCACCAAACGTCACGGTCACTATCTCTCCGTCTCGTAGACACAAGTTGAGAAATTGCAAACGTTGAGCAATTGCTCAGAGATGAAAAGTGCCAGCACTGAAAGCTGTTGCTAGCCAGCACCCTTCCTTGGAAGCGCTTTTGTAGGCCTAAGAACACTGGGGCTCTGGGCTTCTCTAGCCACCTAATCTTCTGCTCATCCTCTCGCGCACTCTAAAGAGAGCTCAGGTGAGAAATTGCAAACGTCGAGCAATTGCTCAGAGATGAAAAGTGCCAGCACTGAAAGCTGTTGCTAGCCAGCACCCTTCCTTGGAAGCGCTTTCACAGGCGCAGTCACACTGGGGCTTTGCGCTTCTCTAGCCGCCAAACGTCACGGTCACTATCTCTCCATCTCGTAGACACGAGCTGAGAAATTGCAAACGTCGAGCAATTGCTCAGAGATGAAAAGTGCCAGCACTGAAAGCTGTTGCTAGCCAGCACCCTTCCTTGGAAGCGCTTTCACAGGCGCAGTAACACTGGGGCTTTGCGCTTCTCTAGCCACCAAACGTCACGGTCACTCTCTCTCCGTCTTGTAGACACGAGCTGAGAAATTGCAAACGTCGAGCAATTGCTCAGAGATGAAAAGTGCCAGCACTGAAAGCTGTTGCTAGCCAGCACCCTTCCTTGGAAGCGCTTTTGTAGGCCTAAGAACACTGGGGCTCTGGGCTTCTCTAGCCACCTAATCTTCTGCTCATCCTCTCGCGCACTCTAAAGAGAGCTCAGGTGAGAAATTGCAAACGTCGAGCAATTGCTCAGAGATGAAAAGTGCCAGCACTGAAACCTCTTGCTAGCCAGCACCCTTCCTTGGAAGCGCTTTCACAGGCGCAGCAACACTGGGGCTTTGCGCTTCTCTAGCCACCAAACATCACGGTCACTATCTCTCCGTCTCGTAGACACAAGCTGAGAAATTGCAAACGTCGAGCAATTGCTCAGAGACGAAAAGTGCCAGCACTGAAAGCTGTTGCTAGCCAGCACCCTTCCTTGGAAGCGCTTTCACAGGCGCAGCAACACTGGGGCTTTGCGCTTCTCTACCCACCAAACGTCACGGTCACTATCTCTCCATCTCGTAGACACGAGCTGAGAAATTGCAAACGTCGAGCAATTGCTCAGAGATGAAAAGTGCCAGCACTGAAAGCTGTTGCTAGCCAGCACCCTTCCTTGGAAGCGCTTTTGTAGGTCTAAGAACACTGGGGCTCTGGGCTTCTCTAGCCACCTAATCTTCTGCTCATCCTCTCGCGCACTCTAAAGAGAGCTCAGGTGAGAAATTGCAAACGTCGAGCAATTGCTCAGAGATGAAAAGTGCCAGCACTGAAAGCTCTTGCTAGCCAGCCCCCTTCCTTGGAAGCGCTTTCACAGGCGCAGTAACACTGGGGCTTTGCGCTTCTCTAGCCACCAAACGTCACGGTCATTCTCTCTCCGTCTCGTAGACACGAGTTGAGAAATTGCAAACGTCGAGCAATTGCTCAGAGATGAAAAGTGCCAGCACTGAAAGCTGTTGCTAGCCAGCCCCCTTCCTTGGAAGCGCTTTTGTAGCCCTAAGAACACTGGGGCTCTGGGCTTCTCTAGCCACCTAATCTTCTGCTCATCCTCTCGCGCACTCTAAAGAGAGCTCAGGTGAGAAATTGCAAAGGTCGAGCAATTGCTCAGAGATGAAAAGTGCCAGCACTGAAAGCTGTTGCTAGCCAGCACCCTTCCTTGGAAGCGCTTTCACAGGCGCAGTAACACTGGGGCTTTGCGCTTCTCTAGCCACCAAACGTCACGGTCACTATCTCTCTGTCTCGTAGACACGAGCTGAGAAATTGCAAACATCGAGCAATTGCTCAGAGATGAAAAGTGCCAGCACTGAAAGCTGTTGCTAGCCAGCACCCTTCCTTGGTAGCGCTTTCACAGGCGCAGTAACACTGGGGCTTTGCGCTTCTCTACCCACCAAACATCACGGTCACTATCTCTCCATCTCGTAGACACGAGCTGAGAAATTGCAAACGTCGAGCAATTGCTCAGAGATGAAAAGTGCCAGCACTGAAAGCTGTTGCTAGCCAGCGCCCTTCCTTGGAAGCGCTTTCACAGGCGCAGTAACACTGGGGCTTTGCGCTTCTATACCCACCAGACATCACAGTCACTATCTCTCCATCTCGTAGACACGAGCTGAGAAATTGCAAACGTCGAGCAATTGCTCAGAGATGAAAAGTGCCAGCACTGAAAGCTGTTGCTAGCCAGCCCCCTTCCTTGGAAGCGCTTTTGTAGGTCTAAGATCACTGGGGCTCTGGGCTTCTCTAGCCACCTAATCTTCTGCTCATCCTCTCGCGCACTCTAAAGAGAGCTCAGGTGAGAAATTGCAAACGTCGAGCAATTGCTCAGAGATGAAAAGTGCCAGCACTGAAAGCTGTTGCTAGCCAGCCCCCTTCCTTGGAAGCGCTTTCACAGGCGCAGTAACACTGGGGCTTTGCGCTTCTCTAGCCACCAAACGTCACGGTCACTATCTCTCCGTCTCGTAGACACGAGCTGAGAAATTGCAAACATCGAGCAATTGCTCAGAGATGAAAAGTGCCAGCACTGAAAGCTGTTGCTAGCCAGCACCCTTCCTTGGAAGCGCTTTCACAGGCGCAGTAACACTGGGGTTTTTCGCTTCTCTAGCCGCCAAACGTCACGGTCACTATCTCTCCGTCTCGTAGACACGAGCTGAGAAATTGCAAACGTCGAGCAATTGCTCAGAGATGAAAAGTGCCAGCATTGAAAGCTGTTGCTAGCCAGCACCCTTCCTTGGAAGCGCTTTCACAGGCGCAGTAACACTGGGGCTTTGCGCTTCTCTAGCCACCAAACGTCACGGTCACTATCTCTCCGTCTCGTAGACACAAGTTGAGAAATTGCAAACGTCGAGCAATTGCTCAGAGATGAAAAGTGCCAGCACTGAAAGCTGTTGCTAGCCAGCCCCCTTCCTTGGAAGCGCTTTTGTAGGCCTAAGATCACTGGGGCTCTGGGCTTCTCTAGCCACCTAATCTTCTGCTCATCCTCTCGCGCACTCTAAAGAGAGCTCAGGTGAGAAATTGCAAACGTCCAGCCATTGCTCAGAGATGAAAAGTGCCAGCACTGAAAGCTGTTGCTAGCCAGCACCCTTCCTTGGAAGCGCTTTCACAGGCGCAGCAACACTGGGGCTTTGCGCTTCTCTAGCCACCAAACGTCACGGTCACTCCCTCTCCGTCTCGTAGACACGAGCTGAGAAATTGCAAACGTCGAGCAATTGCTCAGAGATGAAAAGTGCCAGCACTGAAAGCTGTTGCTAGCCAGCACCCTTCCTTGGAAGCGCTTTCACAGGCGCAGTAACACTGGGGTTTTTCGCTTCTCTAGCCGCCAAACGTCACGGTCACTATCTCTCCGTCTCGTAGACACGAGCTGAGAAATTGCAAACGTCGAGCAATTGCTCAGAGATGAAAAGTGCCAGCACTGAAAGCTGTTGCTAGCCAGCACCCTTCCTTGGAAGCGCTTTCACAGGCGCAGTAACACTGGGGCTTTGTGCTTCTCTAGCCACCAAACGTCACGGTCACTCTCTCTCCGTCTCGTAGACACGAGCTGAGAAATTGCAAAGGTCGAGCAATTGCTCAGAGATGAAAAGTGCCAGCACTGAAAGCTGTTGCTAGCCAGCCCCCTTCCTTGGAAGCGCTTTTGTAGGCCTAAGATCACTGGGGCTCTGGGCTTGTCTAGCCACCTAATCTTCTGCTCATCCTCTCGCGCACTCTAAAGAGAGCTCAGGTGAGAAATTGCAAACGTCGAGCAATTGCTCAGAGATGAAAAGTGCCAGCACTGAAAGCTGTTGCTAGCCAGCACCCTTCCTTGGAAGCGCTTTCACAGGCGCAGCAACACTGGGGCTTTGCGCTTCTCTAGCCACCAAACGTCACGGTCACTATCTCTCCGTCTCGTAGACACGAGCTGAGAAATTGCAAACATCGAGCAATTGCTCAGAGATGAAAAGTGCCAGCACTGAAAGCTGTTGCTAGCCAGCACCCTTCCTTGGAAGCGCTTTCACAGGCGCAGTCACACTGGGGCTTTGCGCTTCTCTAGCCGCCAAACGTCACGGTCACTATCTCTCCGTCTCGTAGACACGAGCTGAGAAATTGCAAACGTCGAGCAATTGCTCAGAGATGAAAAGTGCCAGCACTGAAAGCTGTTGCTAGCCAGCACCCTTCCTTGGAAGCGCTTTCACAGGCGCAGTAACACTGGGGCTTTGCGCTTCTCTAGCCACCAAACGTCACGGTCACTATCTCTCCGTCTCGTAGACACAAGTTGAGAAATTGCAAACGTCGAGCAATTGCTCAGAGATGAAAAGTGCCAGCACTGAAAGCTGTTGCTAGCCAGCCCCCTTCCTTGGAAGCGCTTTTGTAGGCCTAAGATCACTGGGGCTCTTGGCTTCTCTAGCCACCTAATCTTCTGCTCATCCTCTCGCGCACTCTAAAGAGAGCTCAGGTGAGAAATTGCAAACGTCGAGCAATTGCTCAGAGATGAAAAGTGCCAGCACTGAAAGCTGTTGCTAGCCAGCACCCTTCCTTGGAAGCGCTTTCACAGGCGCAGTCACACTGGGGCTTTGCGCTTCTCTAGCCGCCAAACGACACGGTCACTATCACTCCATCTCGTAGACACGAGCTGAGAAATTGCAAACGTCGAGCAATTGCTCAGAGATGAAAAGTGCCAGCACTGAAAGCTGTTGCTAGCCAGCACCCTTCCTTGGAAGCGCTTTCACAGGCGCAGTAACACTGGGGCTTTGCGCTTCTCTAGCCACCAAACGTCATGGTCACTATCACTCTATCTCGTAGACACGAGCTGAGAAATTGCAAACGTCGAGCAATTGCTCAGAGATGAAAAGTGCCAGCACTGAAAGCTGTTGCTAGCCAGCACCCTTCCTTGGAAGCGCTTTTGTAGGCCTAAGAACAGTGGGGCTCTGGGCTTCTCTAGCCACCTAATCTTCTGCTCATCCTCTCGCGCACTCTAAAGAGAGCTCAGGTGAGAAATTGCAAACGTCGAGCAATTGCTCAGAGATGAAAAGTGCCAGCACTGAAAGCTGTTGCTAGCCAGCACCCTTCCTTGGAAGCGCTTTCACAGGCGCAGCAACACTGGGGCTTTGTGCTTCTCTAGCCACCAAACATCACGGTCACTATCTCTCCGTCTCGTAGACACAAGCTGAGAAATTGCAAACGTCGAGCAATTGCTCAGAGACGAAAAGTGCCAGCACTGAAAGCTGTTGCTAGCCAGCACCCTTCCTTGGAAGCGCTTTCACAGGCGCAGCAACACTGGGGCTTTGCGCTTCTCTACCCACCAAACGTCACGGTCACTATCTCTCCATCTCGTAGACACGAGCTGAGAAATTGCAAACGTCGAGCAATTGCTCAGAGATGAAAAGTGCCAGCACTGAAAGCTGTTGCTAGCCAGCACCCTTTCTTGGAAGCGCTTTTGTAGGTCTAAGAACACTGGGGCTCTGGGCTTCTCTAGCCACCTAATCTTCTGCTCATCCTCTCGCGCACTCTAAAGAGAGCTCAGGTGAGAAATTGCAAACGTCGAGCAATTGCTCAGAGATGAAAAGTGCCAGCACTGAAAGCTCTTGCTAGCCAGCCCCCTTCCTTGGAAGCGCTTTCACAGGCGCAGTAACACTGGGGCTTTGCGCTTCTCTAGCCACCAAACGTCACGGTCATTCTCTCTCCGTCTCGTAGACACGAGTTGAGAAATTGCAAACGTCGAGCAATTGCTCAGAGATGAAAAGTGCCAGCACTGAAAGCTGTTGCTAGCCAGCCCCCTTCCTTGGAAGCGCTTTTGTAGGTCTAAGAACACTGGGGCTCTGGGCTTCTCTAGCCACCTAATCTTCTGCTCATCCTCTCGCGCACTCTAAAGAGAGCTCAGGTGAGAAATTGCAAACGTCGAGCAATTGCTCAGAGATGAAAAGTGCCAGCACTGAAAGCTGTTGCTAGCCAGCACCCTTCCTTGGAAGCGCTTTCACAGGCGCAGTAACACTGGGGCTTTGCGCTTCTCTAGCCACCAAACGTCACGGTCACTATCTCTCCATCTCGTAGACACGAGCTGAGAAATTGCAAACGTCGAGCAATTGCTCAGAGATGAAAAGTGCCAGCACTGAAAGCTGTTGCTAGCCAGCACCCTTCCTTGGAAGCGCTTTCACAGGCGCAGTAACACTGGGGATTTGCGCTTCTCTACCCACCAGACATCACGGTCACTATCTCTCCATCTCGTAGACACGAGCTGAGAAATTGCAAACGTCGAGCAATTGCTCAGAGATGAAAAGTGCCAGCACTGAAAGCTGTTGCTAGCCAGCCCCCTTCCTTGGAAGCGCTTTTGTAGGTCTAAGATCACTGGGGCTCTGGGCTTCTCTAGCCACCTAATCTTCTGCTCATCCTCTCGCGCACTCTAAAGAGAGCTCAGGTGAGAAATTGCAAACGTCGAGCAATTGCTCAGAGATGAAAAGTGCCAGCACTGAAAGCTGTTGCTAGCCAGCACCCTTCCTTGGAAGCGCTTTCACAGGCGCAGCAACACTGGGGCTTTGCGCTTCTCTAGCCACCAAACGTCACGGTCACTCTCTCTCCGTCTCGTAGACACGAGCTGAGAAATTGCAAACATCGAGCAATTGCTCAGAGATGAAAAGTGCCAGCACTGAAAGCTGTTGCTAGCCAGCACCCTTCCTTGGAAGCGCTTTCACAGGCGCAGTAACACTGGGGCTTTGCGCTTCTCTAGCCACCAAACGTCACGGTCACTATCTCTCCGTCTCGTAGACACAAGTTGAGAAATTGCAAACGTCGAGCAATTGCTCAGAGATGAAAAGTGCCAGCACTGAAAGCTGTTGCTAGCCAGCACCCTTCCTTGGAAGCGCTTTTGTAGGCCTAAGATCACTGGGGCTCTGGGCTTCTCTAGCCACCTAATCTTCTGCTCATCCTCTCGCGCACTCTAAAGAGAGCTCAGGTGAGAAATTGCAAACGTCGAGCAATTGCTCAGAGATGAAAAGTGCCAGCACTGAAAGCTGTTGCTAGCCAGCACCCTTCCTTGGAAGCGCTTTCACAGGCGCAGTCACACTGGGGCTTTGCGCTTCTCTAGCCGCCAAACGTCACGGTCACTATCTCTCCATCTCGTAGACACGAGCTGAGAAATTGCAAACGTCGAGCAATTGCTCAGAGATGAAAAGTGCCAGCACTGAAAGCTGTTGCTAGCCAGCACCCTTCCTTGGAAGCGCTTTCACAGGCGCAGTAACACTGGGGCTTTGCGCTTCTCTAGCCACCAAACGTCATGGTCACTATCACTCTATCTCGTAGACACGAGCTGAGAAATTGCAAACGTCGAGCAATTGCTCAGAGATGAAAAGTGCCAGCACTGAAAGCTGTTGCTAGCCAGCACCCTTCCTTGGAAGCGCTTTTGTAGGCCTAAGAACAGTGGGGCTCTGGGCTTCTCTAGCCACCTAATCTTCTGCTCATCCTCTCGCGCACTCTAAAGAGAGCTCAGGTGAGAAATTGCAAACGTCCAGCAATTGCTCAGAGATGAAAAGTGCCAGCACTGAAAGCTGTTGCTAGCCAGCACCCTTCCTTGGAAGCGCTTTCACAGGCGCAGCAACACTGGGGCTTTGCGCTTCTCTAGCCACCAAACGTCACGGTCACTATCTCTCCGTCTCGTAGACACGAGCTGAGAAATTGCAAACATCGAGCAATTGCTCAGAGATGAAAAGTGCCAGCACTGAAAGCTGTTGCTAGCCAGCACCCTTCCTTGGAAGCGCTTTCACAGGCGCAGTCACACTGGGGCTTTGGGCTTCTCTAGCCGCCAGACGTCACGGTCACTATCTCTCCGTCTCGTAGACACGAGCTGAGAAATTGCAAACGTCGAGCAATTGCTCAGAGATGAAAAGTGCCAGCACTGAAAGCTGTTGCTAGCCAGCACCCTTCCTTGGAAGCGCTTTCACAGGCACAGTAACACTGGGGCTTTGCGCTTCTCTAGCCACCAAACGTCACGGTCACTATCTCTCCGTCTCGTAGACACAAGTTGAGAAATTGCAAACGTCGAGCAATTGCTCAGAGATGAAAAGTGCCAGCACTGAAAGCTGTTGCTAGCCAGCACCCTTCCTTGGAAGCGCTTTCACAGGCGCAGCAACACTGGGGCTTTGCAATTCTCTAGCCACCAAACGTCACGGTCAATATCACTCCGTCTCGTAGACACGAGCTGAGAAATTGCAAACGTCGAGCAATTGCTCAGAGATGAAAAGTGCCAGCACTGAAAGCTGTTGCTAGCCAGCCCCCTTCCTTGGAAGCGCTTTTGTAGGTCTAAGAACACTGGGGCTCTGGGCTTCTCTAGCCACCTAATCTTCTGCTCATCCTCTCGCGCACTCTAAAGAGAGCTCAGGTGAGAAATTGCAAACGTCGAGCAATTGCTCAGAGATGAAAAGTGCCAGCACTGAAAGCTGTTGCTAGCCAGCACCCTTCCTTGGAAGCGCTTTCACAGGCGCAGTAACACTGGGGCTTTGCGCTTCTCTAGCCACCAAACGTCACGGTCACTATCTCTCCGTCTCGTAGACACGAGCTGAGAAATTGCAAACGTCGAGCAATTGCTCAGAGATGAAAAGTGCCAGCACTGAAAGCTGTTGCTAGCCAGCACCCTTCCTTGGAAGCGCTTTTGTAGGTCTAAGAACAGTGGGGCTCTGGGCTTCTCTAGCCACCTAATCTTCTGCTCATCCTCTCGCGCACTCTAAAGAGAGCTCAGGTGAGAAATTGCAAACGTCGAGCAATTGCTCAGAGATGAAAAGTGCCAGCACTGAAAGCTCTTGCTAGCCAGCACCCTTCCTTGGAAGCGCTTTCACAGGCGCAGCAACACTGGGGCTTTGCGCTTCTCTAGCCACCAAAGGTCACGGTCACTATCTCTCCGTCTCGTAGACACGAGCTGAGAAATTGCAAACGTCGAGCAATTGCTCAGAGATGAAAAGTGCCAGCACTGAAAGCTGTTGCTAGCCAGCACCCTTCCTTGGAAGCGCTTTCACAGGCGCAGCAACACTGGGGCTTTGCGCTTCTCTACCCACCAGACGTCACGGTCACTATCTCTCCATCTCGTAGACACGAGCTGAGAAATTGCAAACGTCGAGCAATTGCTCAGAGATGAAAAGTGCCAGCACTGAAAGCTGTTGCTAGCCAGCACCCTTCCTTGGAAGCGCTTTTGTAGGTCTAAGATCACTGGGGCTCTGGGCTTCTCTAGCCACCTAATCTTCTGCTCATCCTCTCGCGCACTCTAAAGAGAGCTCAGGTGAGAAATTGCAAACGTCGAGCAATTGCTCAGAGATGAAAAGTGCCAGCACTGAAAGCTGTTGCTAGCCAGCACCCTTCCTTGGAAGCGCTTTCACAGGCGCAGCAACACTGGGGCTTTGCGCTTCTCTACCCACCAAACGTCACGGTCACTATCTCTCCGTCTCGTAGACACGAGCTGAGAAATTGCAAACGTCGAGCAATTGCTCAGAGATGAAAAGTGCCAGCGCTGAGAGCTGTTGCTAGCCAGCACCCTTCCTTGGAAGCGCTTTTGTAGGCCTAAGAACCCTGGGGCTCTGGGATTCTCTAGCCACCTAATCTTCTGCTCATCCTCTCGCGCACTTTAAAGAGAGCTCAGGTGAGAAATTGCAAACGTCGAGCAATTGCTCAGAGATGAAAAGTGCCAGCACTGAAAGCTGTTGCTAGCCAGCACCCTTCCTTGGAAGCGCTTTCACAGGCGCAGTAACACTGGGGCTTTGCGCTTCTCTAGCCACCAAACGTCACGGTCACTATCTCTCCGTCTCGTAGACACGAGCTGAGAAATTGCAAACGTCGAGCAATTGCTCAGAGATGAAAAGTGCCAGCACTGAAAGCTGTTGCTAGCCAGCACCCTTCCTTGGAAGCGCTTTCACAGGCGCAGTAACACTGGGGCTTTGCGCTTCTCTAGCCACCAAACGTCATGGTCACTATCACTCTATCTCGTAGACACGAGCTGAGAAATTGCAAACGTCGAGCAATTGCTCAGAGATGAAAAGTGCCAGCACTGAAAGCTGTTGCTAGCCAGCCCCCTTCCTTGGAAGCGCTTTTGTAGGCCTAAGAACCCTGGGGCTCTGGGCTTCTCTAGCCACCTAATCTTCTGCTCATCCTCTCGCGCACTCTAAAGAGAGCTCAGGTGAGAAATTGCAAACGTCCAGCAATTGCTCAGAGATGAAAAGTGCCAGCACTGAAAGCTGTTGCTAGCCAGCACCCTTCCTTGGAAGCGCTTTCACAGGCGCAGCAACACTGGGGCTTTGCGCTTCTCTAGCCACCAAACGTCACGGTCACTATCTCTCCGTCTCGTAGACACGAGCTCAGAAATTGCAAACATCGAGCAATTGCTCAGAGATGAAAAGTGCCAGCACTGAAAGCTGTTGCTAGCCAGCACCCTTCCTTGGAAGCGCTTTCACAGGCGCAGTAACACTGGGGTTTTTCGCTTCTCTAGCCGCCAAACGTCACGGTCACTATCTCTCCGTCTCGTAGACGAGCTGAGAAATTGCAAACGTCCAGCAATTGCTCAGAGATGAAAAGTGCCAGCACTGAAAGCTGTTGCTAGCCAGCACCCTTCCTTGGAAGCGCTTTCACAGGCGCAGCAACACTGGGGCTTTGCGCTTCTCTACCCACCAAACGTCACGGTCACTATCTCTCCGTCTCGTAGACACGAGCTGAGAAATTGCAAACGTCGAGCAATTGCTCAGAGATGAAAAGTGCCAGCACTGAAAACTGTTGCTAGCCAGCCCCCTTCCTTGGAAGCGCTTTTGTAGGTCTAAGAACACTGGGGCTCTGGGCTTCTCTAGCCACCTAATCTTCTGCTCATCCTCTCGCGCACTCTAAAGAGAGCTCAGGTGAGGAATTGCAAACGTCGAGCAATTGCTCAGAGATGAAAAGTGCCAGCACTGAAAGCTGTTGCTAGCCAGCACCCTTCCTTGGAAGCGCTTTCACAGGCGCAGCAACACTGGGGCTTTGCGCTTCTCTACCCACCAAACGTCACGGTCACTATCTCTCCGTCTCGTAGACACGAGCTGAGAAATTGCAAACGTCGAGCAATTGCTCAGAGATGAAAAGTGCCAGCACTGAAAACTGTTGCTAGCCAGCCCCCTTCCTTGGAAGCGCTTTTGTAGGTCTAAGAACACTGGGGCTCTGGGCTTCTCTAGCCACCTAATCTTCTGCTCATCCTCTCGCGCACTCTAAAGAGAGCTCAGGTGAGGAATTGCAAACGTCGAGCAATTGCTCAGAGATGAAAAGTGCCAGCACTGAAAGCTGTTGCTAGCCAGCACCCTTCCTTGGAAGCGCTTTCACAGGCGCAGTAACACTGGGGCTTTGCGCTTCTCTAGCCACCAGACGTCACGGTCACTATCTCTCCGTCTCGTAGACACGAGCTGAGAAATTGCAAACGTCGAGCAATTGCTCAGAGATGAAAAGTGCCAGCACTGAAAGCTGTTGCTAGCCAGCACCCTTCCTTGGAAG
Organism: Sarcoramphus papa; assembly: GCA_037962945.1. Lineage (NCBI taxonomy): Eukaryota > Metazoa > Chordata > Aves > Accipitriformes > Cathartidae > Sarcoramphus > Sarcoramphus papa. Next base: position 1,126,045 of record JBBMRM010000072.1, on the reverse strand, counting down.
CGCTTTTGTAGGTCTAAGAACACTGGGGCTCTGGGCTTCTCTAGCCACCTAATCTTCTGCTCATCCTCTCGCGCACTCTAAAGAGAGCTCAGGTGAGAAATTGCAAACGTCGAGCAATTGCTCAGAGATGAAAAGTGCCAGCACTGAAAGCTGTTGCTAGCCAGCACCCTTCCTTGGAAGCGCTTTCACAGGCGCAGTAACACTGGGGCTTTGCGCTTCTCTAGCCACCAAACGTCACGGTCACTATCTCTCCGTCTCGTAGACACGAGCTGAGAAATTGCAAACGTCGAGCAATTGGTCAGAGATGAAAAGTGCCAGCACTGAAAGCTCTTGCTAGCCAGCACCCTTCCTTGGAAGCGCTTTCACAGGCGCAGTAACACTGGGGCTTTGCGCTTCTCTAGCCGCCAAACGTCACGGTCACTATCTCTCCATCTCGTAGACACGAGCTGAGAAATTGCAAACGTCGAGCAATTGCTCACAGATGAAAAGTGCCAGCACTGAAAGCTGTTGCTAGCCAGCACCCTTCCTTGGAAGCGCTTTCACAGGCGCAGTAACACTGGGGCTTTGCGCTTCTCTAGCCACCAAACGTCATGGTCACTATCACTCTATCTCGTAGACACGAGCTGAGAAATTGCAAACGTCGAGCAATTGCTCAGAGACGAAAAGTGCCAGCACTGAAAGCTGTTGCTAGCCAGCACCCTTCCTTGGAAGCGCTTTTGTAGGCCTAAGAAGACTGGGGCTCTGGGCTTCTCTAGCCACCTAATCTTCTGCTCATCCTCTCGCGCACTCTAAAGAGAGCTCAGGTGAGAAATTGCAAACGTCGAGCAATTGCTCAGAGATGAAAAGTGCCAGCACTGAAAGCTGTTGCTAGCCAGCACCCTTCCTTGGAAGCGCTTTCACAGGCGCAGCAACACTGGGGCTTTGCGCTTCTCTACCCACCATACGTCACGGTCACTATCTCTCCATCTCGTAGACACGAGCTGAGAAATTGCAAACGTCGAGCAATTGCTCAGAGATGAAAAGTGCCAGCACTGAAAGCTGTTGCTAGCCAGCCCCCTTCCTTGGAAGCGCTTTTGTAGGCCTAAGAACCCTGGGGCTCTGGGCTTCTCTAGCCACCTAATCTTCTGCTCATCCTCTCGCGCACTCTAAAGAGAGCTCAGGTGAGAAATTGCAAACGTCCAGCAATTGCTCAGAGATGAAAAGTGCCAGCACTGAAAGCTGTTGCTAGCCAGCACCCTTCCTTGGAAGCGCTTTCACAGGCGCAGTAACACTGGGGCTTTGCAATTCTCTAGCCACCAGACGTCACGGTCATTCTCTCTCCGTCTCGTAGACACGAGTTGAGAAATTGCAAACGTCGAGCAATTGCTCAGAGATGAAAAGTGCCAGCACTGAAAGCTGTTGCTAGCCAGCACCCTTCCTTGGAAGCGCTTTTGTAGGCCTAAGAACACTGGGGCTCTGGGCTTCTCTAGCCACCTAATCTTCTGCTCATCCTCTCGCGCACTCTAAAGAGAGCTCAGGTGAGAAATTGCAAAGGTCGAGCAATTGCTCAGAGATGAAAAGTGCCAGCACTGAAAGCTGTTGCTAGCCAGCACCCTTCCTTGGAAGCGCTTTCACAGGCGCAGTAACACTGGGGCTTTGCGCTTCTCTAGCCACCAAACATCACGGTCACTATCTCTCCATCTCGTAGACACGAGCTGAGAAATTGCAAACATCGAGCAATTGCTCAGAGATGAAAAGTGCCAGCACTGAAAGCTGTTGCTAGCCAGCACCCTTCCTTGGAAGCGCTTTCACAGGCGCAGTAACACTGGGGCTTTGCGCTTCTCTACCCACCAGACGTCACGGTCACTATCTCTCCGTCTCGTAGACACGAGCTGAGAAATTGCAAACGTCGAGCAATTGCTCAGAGATGAAAAGTGCCAGCACTGAAAGCTGTTGCTAGCCAGCACCCTTCCTTGGAAGCGCTTTCACAGGCGCAGTAACACTGGGGCTTTGCGCTTCTCTAGCCACCAAACGTCACGGTCACTATCTCTCCGTCTCGTAGACACGAGCTGAGAAATTGCAAACGTCGAGCAATTGCTCAGAGATGAAAAGTGCCAGCACTGAAAGCTGTTGCTAGCCAGCACCCTTCCTTGGAAGCGCTTTTGTAGGTCTAAGAACACTGGGGCTCTGGGCTTCTCTAGCCACCTAATCTTCTGCTCATCCTCTCGCGCACTCTAAAGAGAGCTCAGGTGAGAAATTGCAAACGTCGAGCAATTGCTCAGAGATGAAAAGTGCCAGCACTGAAAGCTGTTGCTAGCCAGCACCCTTCCTTGGAAGCGCTTTCACAGGCGCAGCAACACTGGGGCTTTGCGCTTCTCTAGCCACCAAAGGTCACGGTCACTATCTCTCCGTCTCGTAGACACGAGCTGAGAAATTGCAAACGTCGAGCAATTGCTCAGAGATGAAAAGTGCCAGCACTGAAAGCTGTTGCTAGCCAGCACCCTTCCTTGGAAGCGCTTTCACAGGCGCAGCAACACTGGGGCTTTGCGCTTCTCTAGCCACCAAACGTCACGGTCACTATCTCTCCATCTCGTAGACACGAGCTGAGAAATTGCAAACGTCGAGCAATTGCTCAGAGATGAAAAGTGCCAGCACTGAGAGCTGTTGCTAGCCAGCACCCTTCCTTGGAAGCGCTTTTGTAGGCCTAAGAACCCTGGGGCTCTGGGATTCTCTAGCCACCTAATCTTCTGCTCATCCTCTCGCGCACTTTAAAGAGAGCTCAGGTGAGAAATTGCAAACGTCGAGCAATTGCTCAGAGATGAAAAGTGCCAGCACTGAAAGCTGTTGCTAGCCAGCACCCTTCCTTGGAAGCGCTTTCACAGGCGCAGTAACACTGGGGCTTTGCGCTTCTCTAGCCACCAAACGTCACGGTCACTATCTCTCCGTCTCGTAGACACGAGCTGAGAAATTGCAAACGTCGAGCAATTGCTCAGAGATGAAAAGTGCCAGCACTGAAAGCTGTTGCTAGCCAGCACCCTTCCTTGGAAGCGCTTTCACAGGCGCAGTAACACTGGGGCTTTGCGCTTCTCTAGCCACCAAACGTCATGGTCACTATCACTCTATCTCGTAGACACGAGCTGAGAAATTGCAAACGTCGAGCAATTGCTCAGAGATGAAAAGTGCCAGCACTGAAAGCTGTTGCTAGCCAGCCCCCTTCCTTGGAAGCGCTTTTGTAGGCCTAAGAACCCTGGGGCTCTGGGCTTCTCTAGCCACCTAATCTTCTGCTCATCCTCTCGCGCACTCTAAAGAGAGCTCAGGTGAGAAATTGCAAACGTCCAGCAATTGCTCAGAGATGAAAAGTGCCAGCACTGAAAGCTGTTGCTAGCCAGCACCCTTCCTTGGAAGCGCTTTCACAGGCGCAGCAACACTGGGGCTTTGCGCTTCTCTAGCCACCAAACGTCACGGTCACTATCTCTCCGTCTCGTAGACACGAGCTGAGAAATTGCAAACGTCGAGCAATTGGTCAGAGATGAAAAGTGCCAGCACTGAAAGCTCTTGCTAGCCAGCACCCTTCCTTGGAAGCGCTTTCACAGGCGCAGTAACACTGGGGCTTTGCACTTCTCTAGCCGCCAAACGTCACGGTCACTATCTCTCCATCTCGTAGACACGAGCTGAGAAATTGCAAACGTCGAGCAATTGCTCACAGATGAAAAGTGCCAGCACTGAAAGCTGTTGCTAGCCAGCACCCTTCCTTGGAAGCGCTTTCACAGGCGCAGTAACACTGGGGCTTTGCGCTTCTCTAGCCACCAAACGTCATGGTCACTATCACTCTATCTCGTAGACACGAGCTGAGAAATTGCAAACGTCGAGCAATTGCTCAGAGACGAAAAGTGCCAGCACTGAAAGCTGTTGCTAGCCAGCACCCTTCCTTGGAAGCGCTTTTGTAGGCCTAAGAAGACTGGGGCTCTGGGCTTCTCTAGCCACCTAATCTTCTGCTCATCCTCTCGCGCACTCTAAAGAGAGCTCAGGTGAGAAATTGCAAACGTCGAGCAATTGCTCAGAGATGAAAAGTGCCAGCACTGAAAGCTGTTGCTAGCCAGCACCCTTCCTTGGAAGCGCTTTCACAGGCGCAGCAACACTGGGGCTTTGCGCTTCTCTACCCACCAGACGTCACGGTCACTCTCTCTCCGTCTCGTAGACACGAGCTGAGAAATTGCAAACGTCGAGCAATTGCTCAGAGATGAAAAGTGCCAGCACTGAAAGCTGTTGCTAGCCAGCCCCCTTCCTTGGAAGCGCTTTTGTAGGCCTAAGAACCCTGGGGCTCTGGGCTTCTCTAGCCACCTAATCTTCTGCTCATCCTCTCGCGCACTCTAAAGAGAGCTCAGGTGAGAAATTGCAAACGTCGAGCAATTGCTCAGAGATGAAAAGTGCCAGCACTGAAAGCTGTTGCTAGCCAGCACCCTTCCTTGGAAGCGCTTTCACAGGCGCAGTAACACTGGGGCTTTGCGCTTCTGTAGCCACCAGACGTCACGGTCATTCTCTCTCCGTCTCGTAGACACGAGTTGAGAAATTGCAAACGTCGAGCAATTGCTCAGAGATGAAAAGTGCCAGCACTGAAAGCTGTTGCTAGCCAGCACCCTTCCTTGGAAGCGCTTTTGTAGGCCTAAGAAGACTGGGGCTCTGGGCTTCTCTAGCCACCTAATCTTCTGCTCATCCTCTCGCGCACTCTAAAGAGAGCTCAGGTGAGAAATTGCAAACGTCGAGCAATTGCTCAGAGATGAAAAGTGCCAGCACTGAAAGCTCTTGCTAGCCAGCACCCTTCCTTGGAAGCGCTTTCACAGGCGCAGTAACACTGGGGCTTTGCGCTTCTCTAGCCACCAAACATCACGGTCACTATCTCTCCATCTCGTAGACACGAGCTGAGAAATTGCAAACATCGAGCAATTGCTCAGAGATGAAAAGTGCCAGCACTGAAAGCTGTTGCTAGCCAGCACCCTTCCTTGGAAGCGCTTTCACAGGCGCAGGAACACTGGGGCTTTGCGCTTCTCTACCCACCAGACGTCACGGTCACTCTCTCTCCGTCTCGTAGACACGAGCTGAGAAATTGCAAACGTCGAGCAATTGCTCAGAGATGAAAAGTGCCAGCACTGAAAGCTGTTGCTAGCCAGCACCCTTCCTTGGAAGCGCTTTCACAGGCGCAGTAACACTGGGGCTTTGCGCTTCTCTAGCCACCAAACGTCACGGTCACTATCTCTCCGTCTCGTAGACACGAGCTGAGAAATTGCAAACGTCGAGCAATTGCTCAGAGATGAAAAGTGCCAGCACTGAAAGCTGTTGCTAGCCAGCACCCTTCCTTGGAAGCGCTTTTGTAGGTCTAAGAACAGTGGGGCTCTGGGCTTTTCTAGCCACCTAATCTTCTGCTCATCCTCTCGCGCACTCTAAAGAGAGCTCAGGTGAGAAATTGCAAACGTCGAGCAATTGCTCAGAGATGAAAAGTGCCAGCACTGAAAGCTGTTGCTAGCCAGCACCCTTCCTTGGAAGCGCTTTCACAGGCGCAGCAACACTGGGGCTTTGCGCTTCTCTAGCCACCAAAGGTCACGGTCACTCTCTCTCCGTCTCGTAGACACGAGCTGAGAAATTGCAAACGTCGAGCAATTGCTCAGAGATGAAAAGTGCCAGCACTGAAAGCTGTTGCTAGCCAGCACCCTTCCTTGGAAGCGCTTTCACAGGCGCAGCAACACTGGGGCTTTGCGCTTCTCTACCCACCAGACGTCACGGTCACTATCTCTCCATCTCGTAGACACGAGCTGAGAAATTGCAAACGTCGAGCAATTGCTCAGAGATGAAAAGTGCCAGCACTGAAAGCTGTTGCTAGCCAGCCCCCTTCCTTGGAAGCGCTTTTGTAGGTCTAAGATCACTGGGGCTCTGGGCTTCTCTAGCCACCTAATCTTCTGCTCATCCTCTCGCGCACTCTAAAGAGAGCTCAGGTGAGAAATTGCAAACGTCGAGCAATTGCTCAGAGATGAAAAGTGCCAGCACTGAAAGCTGTTGCTAGCCAGCACCCTTCCTTGGAAGCGCTTTCACAGGCGCAGCAACACTGGGGCTTTGCGCTTCTCTACCCACCAAACGTCACGGTCACTATCTCTCCATCTCGTAGACACGAGCTGAGAAATTGCAAACGTCGAGCAATTGCTCAGAGATGAAAAGTGCCAGCACTGAGAGCTGTTGCTAGCCAGCACCCTTCCTTGGAAGCGCTTTTGTAGGCCTAAGAACCCTGGGGCTCTGGGATTCTCTAGCCACCTAATCTTCTGCTCATCCTCTCGCGCACTTTAAAGAGAGCTCAGGTGAGAAATTGCAAACGTCGAGCAATTGCTCAGAGATGAAAAGTGCCAGCACTGAAAGCTGTTGCTAGCCAGCACCCTTCCTTGGAAGCGCTTTCACAGGCGCAGTAACACTGGGGCTTTGCGCTTCTCTAGCCACCAAACGTCACGGTCACTATCTCTCCGTCTCGTAGACACGAGCTGAGAAATTGCAAACGTCGAGCAATTGCTCAGAGATGAAAAGTGCCAGCACTGAAAGCTGTTGCTAGCCAGCACCCTTCCTTGGAAGCGCTTTCACAGGCGCAGTAACACTGGGGCTTTGCGCTTCTCTAGCCACCAAACGTCATGGTCACTATCTCTCTATCTCGTAGACACGAGCTGAGAAATTGCAAACGTCGAGCAATTGCTCAGAGATGAAAAGTGCCAGCACTGAAAGCTGTTGCTAGCCAGCACCCTTCCTTGGAAGCGCTTTTGTAGGCCTAAGAACCCTGGGGCTCTGGGCTTCTCTAGCCACCTAATCTTCTGCTCATCCTCTCGCGCACTCTAAAGAGAGCTCAGGTGAGAAATTGCAAACGTCCAGCAATTGCTCAGAGATGAAAAGTGCCAGCACTGAAAGCTGTTGCTAGCCAGCACCCTTCCTTGGAAGCGCTTTCACAGGCGCAGCAACACTGGGGCTTTGCGCTTCTCTACCCACCAAACGTCACGGTCACTATCTCTCCGTCTCGTAGACACGAGCTCAGAAATTGCAAACATCGAGCAATTGCTCAGAGATGAAAAGTGCCAGCACTGAAAGCTGTTGCTAGCCAGCACCCTTCCTTGGAAGCGCTTTCACAGGCGCAGTAACACTGGGGTTTTTCGCTTCTCTAGCCGCCAAACGTCACGGTCACTATCTCTCCGTCTCGTAGACACGAGCTGAGAAATTGCAAACGTCGAGCAATTGCTCAGAGATGAAAAGTGCCAGCACTGAAAGCTGTTGCTAGCCAGCACCCTTCCTTGGAAGCGCTTTCACAGGCGCAGCAACACTGGGGCTTTGCGCTTCTCTACCCACCAAACGTCACGGTCACTATCTCTCCGTCTCGTAGACACGTGCTGAGAAATTGCAAACGTCGAGCAATTGCTCAGAGATGAAAAGTGCCAGCACTGAAAACTGTTGCTAGCCAGCCCCCTTCCTTGGAAGCGCTTTTGTAGGTCTAAGAACACTGGGGCTCTGGGCTTCTCTAGCCACCTAATCTTCTGCTCATCCTCTCGCGCACTCTAAAGAGAGCTCAGGTGAGGAATTGCAAACGTCGAGCAATTGCTCAGAGATGAAAAGTGCCAGCACTGAAAGCTGTTGCTAGCCAGCACCCTTCCTTGGAAGCGCTTTCACAGGCGCAGCAACACTGGGGCTTTGCGCTTCTCTACCCACCAAACGTCACGGTCACTATCTCTCCGTCTCGTAGACACGAGCTGAGAAATTGCAAACGTCGAGCAATTGCTCAGAGATGAAAAGTGCCAGCACTGAAAACTGTTGCTAGCCAGCCCCCTTCCTTGGAAGCGCTTTTGTAGGTCTAAGAACACTGGGGCTCTGGGCTTCTCTAGCCACCTAATCTTCTGCTCATCCTCTCGCGCACTCTAAAGAGAGCTCAGGTGAGGAATTGCAAACGTCGAGCAATTGCTCAGAGATGAAAAGTGCCAGCACTGAAAGCTGTTGCTAGCCAGCACCCTTCCTTGGAAGCGCTTTCACAGGCGCAGTAACACTGGGGCTTTGCGCTTCTCTAGCCACCAGACGTCACGGTCACTATCTCTCCGTCTCGTAGACACGAGCTGAGAAATTGCAAACGTCGAGCAATTGCTCAGAGATGAAAAGTGCCAGCACTGAAAGCTGTTGCTAGCCAGCACCCTTCCTTGGAAGCGCTTTTGTAGGCCTAAGAAGACTGGGGCTCTGGGCTTCTCTAGCCACCTAATCTTCTGCTCATCCTCTCGCGCACTCTAAAGAGAGCTCAGGTGAGAAATTGCAAACGTCGAGCAATTGCTCAGAGATGAAAAGTGCCAGCACTGAAAGCTGTTGCTAGCCAGCACCCTTCCTTGGAAGCGCTTTCACAGGCGCAGTAACACTGGGGCTTTGCGCTTCTCTAGCCACCAAACGTCACGGTCACTATCTCTCCGTCTCGTAGACACGAGCTGAGAAATTGCAAACGTCGAGCAATTGGTCAGAGATGAAAAGTGCCAGCACTGAAAGCTCTTGCTAGCCAGCACCCTTCCTTGGAAGCGCTTTCACAGGCGCAGTAACACTGGGGCTTTGCGCTTCTCTAGCCGCCAAACGTCACGGTCACTATCTCTCCATCTCGTAGACACGAGCTGAGAAATTGCAAACGTCGAGCAATTGCTCACAGATGAAAAGTGCCAGCACTGAAAGCTGTTGCTAGCCAGCACCCTTCCTTGGAAGCGCTTTCACAGGCGCAGTAACACTGGGGCTTTGCGCTTCTCTAGCCACCAAACGTCACGGTCACTATCTCTCCGTCTCGTAGACACGAGCTGAGAAATTGCAAACGTCGAGCAATTGCTCAGAGATGAAAAGTGCCAGCACTGAAAGCTGTTGCTAGCCAGCACCCTTCCTTGGAAGCGCTTTCACAGGCGCAGTAACACTGGGGCTTTGCGCTTCTCTAGCCACCAAACGTCACGGTCACTATCTCTCCATCTCGTAGACACGAGCTGAGAAATTGCAAACGTCGAGCAATTGCTCAGAGATGAAAAGTGCCAGCACTGAAAGCTGTTGCTAGCCAGCCCCCTTCCTTGGAAGCGCTTTTGTAGGCCTAAGAACCCTGGGGCTCTGGGCTTCTCTAGCCACCTAATCTTCTGCTCATCCTCTCGCGCACTCTAAAGAGAGCTCAGGTGAGAAATTGCAAACGTCCAGCAATTGCTCAGAGATGAAAAGTGCCAGCACTGAAAGCTGTTGCTAGCCAGCACCCTTCCTTGGAAGCGCTTTCACAGGCGCAGCAACACTGGGGCTTTGCGCTTCTCTAGCCACCAAACCTCACGGTCACTATCTCTCCGTCTCGTAGACACGAGCTCAGAAATTGCAAACATCGAGCAATTGCTCAGAGATGAAAAGTGCCAGCACTGAAAGCTGTTGCTAGCCAGCACCCTTCCTTGGAAGCGCTTTCACAGGCGCAGTAACACTGGGGTTTTTCGCTTCTCTAGCCGCCAAACGTCACGGTCACTATCTCTCCGTCTCGTAGACACGAGCTGAGAAATTGCAAACGTCGAGCAATTGCTCAGAGATGAAAAGTGCCAGCACTGAAAGCTGTTGCTAGCCAGCACCCTTCCTTGGAAGCGCTTTCACAGGCGCAGCAACACTGGGGCTTTGCGCTTCTCTACCCACCAAACGTCACGGTCACTATCTCTCCGTCTCGTAGACACGAGCTGAGAAATTGCAAACGTCGAGCAATTGCTCAGAGATGAAAAGTGCCAGCACTGAAAACTGTTGCTAGCCAGCCCCCTTCCTTGGAAGCGCTTTTGTAGGTCTAAGAACACTGGGGCTCTGGGCTTCTCTAGCCACCTAATCTTCTGCTCATCCTCTCGCGCACTCTAAAGAGAGCTCAGGTGAGGAATTGCAAACGTCGAGCAATTGCTCAGAGATGAAAAGTGCCAGCACTGAAAGCTGTTGCTAGCCAGCACCCTTCCTTGGAAGCGCTTTCACAGGCGCAGCAACACTGGGGCTTTGCGCTTCTCTACCCACCAAACGTCACGGTCACTATCTCTCCGTCTCGTAGACACGAGCTGAGAAATTGCAAACGTCGAGCAATTGCTCAGAGATGAAAAGTGCCAGCACTGAAAACTGTTGCTAGCCAGCCCCCTTCCTTGGAAGCGCTTTTGTAGGTCTAAGAACACTGGGGCTCTGGGCTTCTCTAGCCACCTAATCTTCTGCTCATCCTCTCGCGCACTCTAAAGAGAGCTCAGGTGAGGAATTGCAAACGTCGAGCAATTGCTCAGAGATGAAAAGTGCCAGCACTGAAAGCTGTTGCTAGCCAGCACCCTTCCTTGGAAGCGCTTTCACAGGCGCAGTAACACTGGGGCTTTGCGCTTCTCTAGCCACCAAACGTCACGGTCACTATCTCTCCGTCTCGTAGACACGAGCTGAGAAATTGCAAACGTCGAGCAATTGCTCAGAGATGAAAAGTGCCAGCACTGAAAGCTGTTGCTAGCCAGCACCCTTCCTTGGAAGCGCTTTTGTAGGTCTAAGAACACTGGGGCTCTGGGCTTCTCTAGCCACCTAATCTTCTGCTCATCCTCTCGCGCACTCTAAAGAGAGCTCAGGTGAGAAATTGCAAACGTCGAGCAATTGCTCAGAGATGAAAAGTGCCAGCACTGAAAGCTGTTGCTAGCCAGCACCCTTCCTTGGAAGCGCTTTCACAGGCGCAGTAACACTGGGGCTTTGCGCTTCTCTAGCCACCAAACGTCACGGTCACTATCTCTCCGTCTCGTAGACACGAGCTGAGAAATTGCAAACGTCGAGCAATTGGTCAGAGATGAAAAGTGCCAGCACTGAAAGCTCTTGCTAGCCAGCACCCTTCCTTGGAAGCGCTTTCACAGGCGCAGTAACACTGGGGCTTTGCGCTTCTCTAGCCGCCAAACGTCACGGTCACTATCTCTCCATCTCGTAGACACGAGCTGAGAAATTGCAAACGTCGAGCAATTGCTCACAGATGAAAAGTGCCAGCACTGAAAGCTGTTGCTAGCCAGCACCCTTCCTTGGAAGCGCTTTCACAGGCGCAGTAACACTGGGGCTTTGCGCTTCTCTAGCCACCAAACGTCATGGTCACTATCACTCTATCTCGTAGACACGAGCTGAGAAATTGCAAACGTCGAGCAATTGCTCAGAGACGAAAAGTGCCAGCACTGAAAGCTGTTGCTAGCCAGCACCCTTCCTTGGAAGCGCTTTTGTAGGCCTAAGAACAGTGGGGCTCTGGGCTTCTCTAGCCACCTAATCTTCTGCTCATCCTCTCGCGCACTCTAAAGAGAGCTCAGGGGAGAAATTGCAAACGTCGAGCAATTGCTCAGAGATGAAAAGTGCCAGCACTGAAAGCTGTTGCTAGCCAGCACCCTTCCTTGGAAGCGCTTTCACAGGCGCAGCAACACTGGGGCTTTGCGCTTCTCTACCCACCATACGTCACGGTCACTATCTCTCCATCTCGTAGACACGAGCTGAGAAATTGCAAACGTCGAGCAATTGCTCAGAGATGAAAAGTGCCAGCACTGAAAGCTCTTGCTAGCCAGCCCCCTTCCTTGGAAGCGCTTTTGTAGGCCTAAGAACCCTGGGGCTCTGGGCTTCTCTAGCCACCTAATCTTCTGCTCATCCTCTCGCGCACTCTAAAGAGAGCTCAGGTGAGAAATTGCAAACGTCGAGCAATTGCTCAGAGATGAAAAGTGCCAGCACTGAAAGCTGTTGCTAGCCAGCACCCTTCCTTGGAAGCGCTTTCACAGGCACAGTAACACTGGGGCTTTGCGCTTCTGTAGCCACCAGACGTCACGGTCATTCTCTCTCCGTCTCGTAGACACGAGTTGAGAAATTGCAAACGTCGAGCAATTGCTCAGAGATGAAAAGTGCCAGCACTGAAAGCTGTTGCTAGCCAGCACCCTTCCTTGGAAGCGCTTTTGTAGGCCTAAGAACACAGGGGCTCTGGGCTTCTCTAGCCACCTAATCTTCTGCTCATCCTCTCGCGCACTCTAAAGAGAGCTCAGGTGAGAAATTGCAAACGTCGAGCAATTGCTCAGAGATGAAAAGTGCCAGCACTGAAAGCTGTTGCTAGCCAGCACCCTTCCTTGGAAGCGCTTTCACAGGCGCAGTAACACTGGGGCTTTGCGCTTCTCTAGCCACCAAACATCACGGTCACTATCTCTCCATCTCGTAGACACGAGCTGAGAAATTGCAAACATCGAGCAATTGCTCAGAGATGAAAAGTGCCAGCACTGAAAGCTGTTGCTAGCCAGCACCCTTCCTTGGAAGCGCTTTCACAGGCGCAGTAACACTGGGGCTTTGCGCTTCTCTACCCACCAGACGTCACGGTCACTATCTCTCCGTCTCGTAGACACGAGCTGAGAAATTGCAAACGTCGAGCAATTGCTCAGAGATGAAAAGTGCCAGCACTGAAAGCTGTTGCTAGCCAGCACCCTTCCTTGGAAGCGCTTTCACAGGCGCAGTAACACTGGGGCTTTGCGCTTCTCTAGCCACCAAACGTCATGGTCACTATCACTCTATCTCGTAGACACGAGCTGAGAAATTGCAAACGTCGAGCAATTGCTCAGAGATGAAAAGTGCCAGCACTGAAAGCTGTTGCTAGCCAGCACCCTTCCTTGGAAGCGCTTTTCTAGGCCTAAGAACACTGGGGCTCTGGGCTTCTCTAGCCACCTAATCTTCTGCTCATCCTCTCGCGCACTCTAAAGAGAGCTCAGGTGAGAAATTGCAAACGTCCAGCAATTGCTCAGAGATGAAAAGTGCCAGCACTGAAAGCTGTTGCTAGCCAGCACCCTTCCTTGGAAGCGCTTTCACAGGCGCAGTAACACTGGGGCTTTGCGCTTCTCTAGCCACCAAACGTCACGGTCACTATCTCTCCGTCTCGTAGACACGAGCTGAGAAATTGCAAACATCGAGCAATTGCTCAGAGATGAAAAGTGCCAGCACTGAAAGCTGTTGCTAGCCAGCACCCTTCCTTGGAAGCGCTTTCACAGGCGCAGTAACACTGGGGTTTTGCGCTTCTCTAGCCGCCAAACGTCACGGTCACTATCTCTCCGTCTCGTAGACACGAGCTCAGAAATTGCAAACATCGAGCAATTGCTCAGAGATGAAAAGTGCCAGCACTGAAAGCTGTTGCTAGCCAGCACCCTTCCTTGGAAGCGCTTTCACAGGCGCAGTAACACTGGGGCTTTGCGCTTCTCTAGCCACCAAACGTCACGGTCACTATCTCTCCGTCTCGTAGACACAAGTTGAGAAATTGCAAACGTTGAGCAATTGCTCAGAGATGAAAAGTGCCAGCACTGAAAGCTGTTGCTAGCCAGCACCCTTCCTTGGAAGCGCTTTCACAGGCGCAGCAACACTGGCGCTTTGCAATTCTCTACCCACCAAACGTCACGGTCACTATCACTCCGTCTCGTAGACACGAGCTGAGAAATTGCAAACGTCGAGCAATTGCTCAGAGATGAAAAGTGCCAGCACTGAAAACTGTTGCTAGCCAGCCCCCTTCCTTGGAAGCGCTTTTGTAGGTCTAAGAACACTGGGGCTCTGGGCTTCTCTAGCCACCTAATCTTCTGCTCATCCTCTCGCGCACTCTAAAGAGAGCTCAGGTGAGAAATTGCAAACGTCGAGCAATTGCTCAGAGATGAAAAGTGCCAGCACTGAAAGCTGTTGCTAGCCAGCACCCTTCCTTGGAAGCGCTTTCACAGGCGCAGTAACACTGGGGCTTTGCGCTTCTCTAGCCACCAAACGTCACGGTCACTCTCTCTCCGTCTCGTAGACACGAGCTGAGAAATTGCAAACGTCGAGCAATTGCTCAGAGATGAAAAGTGCCAGCACTGAAAGCTGTTGCTAGCCAGCACCCTTCCTTGGAAGCGCTTTTGTAGGTCTAAGAACACTGGGGCTCTGGGCTTCTCTAGCCACCTAATCTTGTGCTCATCCTCTCGCGCACTCTAAAGAGAGCTCAGGTGAGAAATTGCAAACGTCGAGCAATTGCTCAGAGATGAAAAGTGCCAGCACTGAAAGCTGTTGCTAGCCAGCACCCTTCCTTGGAAGCGCTTTCACAGGCGCAGTAACACTGGGGCTTTGCGCTTCTCTAGCCACCAGACGTCACGGTCATTCTCTTTCCGTCTCGTAGACACGAGCTGAGAAATTGCAAACGTCGAGCAATTGCTCAGAGATGAAAAGTGCCAGCACTGAAAGCTGTTGCTAGCCAGCACCCTTCCTTGGAAGCGCTTTTGTAGGCCTAAGAACACTGGGGCTCTGGGCTTCTCTAGCCACCTAATCTTCTGCTCATCCTCTCGCGCACTCTAAAGAGAGCTCAGGTGAGAAATTGCAAACGTCGAGCAATTGCTCAGAGATGAAAAGTGCCAGCACTGAAAGCTGTTGCTAGCCAGCACCCTTCCTTGGAAGCGCTTTCACAGGCGCAGTAACACTGGGGCTTTGCGCTTCTCTAGCCACCAAACGTCACGGTCACTATCTCTCCATCTCGTAGACACGAGCTGAGAAATTGCAAACATCGAGCAATTGCTCAGAGATGAAAAGTGCCAGCACTGAAAGCTGTTGCTAGCCAGCACCCTTCCTTGGAAGCGCTTTCACAGGCGCAGTAACACTGGGGCTTTGCGCTTCTCTAGCCACCAAACGTCACGGTCACTATCTCTCCGTCTCGTAGACACGAGCTGAGAAATTGCAAACGTCGAGCAATTGCTCAGAGATGAAAAGTGCCAGCACTGAAAGCTGTTGCTAGCCAGCACCCTTCCTTGGAAGCGCTTTCACAGGCGCAGTAACACTGGGGCTTTGCGCTTCTCTAGCCACCAAACGTCATGGTCACTATCTCTCCGTCTCGTAGACACGAGCTGAGAAATTGCAAACGTCGAGCAATTGCTCAGAGATGAAAAGTGCCAGCACTGAAAGCTCTTGCTAGCCAGCACCCTTCCTTGGAAGCGCTTTTGTAGGCCTAAGAACAGTGGGGCTCTGGGCTTCTCTAGCCACCTAATCTTCTGCTCATCCTCTCGCGCACTCTAAAGAGAGCTCAGGGGAGAAATTGCAAACGTCGAGCAATTGCTCAGAGATGAAAAGTGCCAGCACTGAAACCTCTTGCTAGCCAGCCCCCTTCCTTGGAAGCGCTTTCACAGGCGCAGCAACACTAGGGCTTTGCGCTTCTCTAGCCACCAAACGTCACGGTCACTATCTCTCTGTCTCGTAGACACGAGCTGAGAAATTGCAAACGTCGAGCAATTGCTCAGAGATGAAAAGTGCCAGCACTGAAAGCTGTTGCTAGCCAGCACCCTTCCTTGGAAGCGCTTTTGTAGGTCTAAGAACACTGGGGCTCTGGGCTTCTCTAGCCACCTAATCTTCTGCTCATCCTCTCGCGCACTCTAAAGAGAGCTCAGGTGAGAAATTGCAAACGTCGAGCAATTGCTCAGCGATGAAAAGTGCCAGCACTGAAAGCTGTTGCTAGCCAGCACCCTTCCTTGGAAGCGCTTTCACAGGCGCAGCAACACTGGGGCTTTGCGCTTCTCTAGCCACCAAAGGTCACGGTCACTATCTCTCCGTCTCGTAGACACGAGCTGAGAAATTGCAAACGTCGAGCAATTGCTCAGAGATGAAAAGTGCCAGCACTGAAAGCTCTTGCTAGCCAGCACCCTTCCTTGGAAGCGCTTTCACAGGCGCAGCAACACTGGGGCTTTGCGCTTCTCTAGCCGCCAAACGTCACGGTCACTATCTCTCCATCTCGTAGACACGAGCTGAGAAATTGCAAACGTCGAGCAATTGCTCAGAGATGAAAAGTGCCAGCACTGAAAGCTGTTGCTAGCCAGCACCCTTCCTTGGAAGCGCTTTCACAGGCGCAGTAACACTGGGGCTTTGCGCTTCTCTAGCCACCAAACGTCACGGTCACTATCTCTCCATCTCGTAGACACGAGCTGAGAAATTGCAAACGTCGAGCAATTGCTCAGAGACGAAAAGTGCCAGCACTGAAAGCTGTTGCTAGCCAGCACCCTTCCTTGGAAGCGCTTTTGTAGGCCTAAGAACACTGGGGCTCTGGGCTTCTCTAGCCACCTAATCTTCTGCTCATCCTCTCGCGCACTCTAAAGAGAGCTCAGGTGAGAAATTGCAAACGTCGAGCAATTGCTCAGAGATGAAAAGTGCCAGCACTGAAAGCTGTTGCTAGCCAGCACCCTTCCTTGGAAGCGCTTTCACAGGCGCAGCAACACTAGGGCTTTGCGCTTCTCTAGCCGCCAAACGACACGGTCACTCTCTCTCCGTCTCGTAGACACAAGCTGAGAAATTGCAAATGTCGAGCAATTGCTCAGAGATGAAAAGTGCCAGCACTGAAAGCTGTTGCTAGCCAGCAGCCCTCCTTGGAAGCGCTTTCACAGGCGCAGCAACACTGGGGCTTTGCAATTCTCTACCCACCAGACGTCACGGTCACTATCTCTCTGTCTCGTAGACACGAGCTGAGAAATTGCAAACGTCGAGCAATTGCTCAGAGATGAAAAGTGCCAGCACTGAAAGCTGTTGCTAACCAGCCCCCTTCCTTGGAAGCGCTTTCACAGGCGCAGTAACACTGGGGCTTTGCGCTTCTGTAGCCACCAGACGTCACGGTCATTCTCTCTCCATCTCGTAGACACGAGCTGAGAAATTGCAAACGTCGAGCAATTGCTCAGAGATGAAAAGTGCCAGCACTGAAAGCTGTTGCTAGCCAGCCCCCTTCCTTGGAAGCGCTTTCACAGGCGCAGTAACACTGGGGCTTTGCGCTTCTCTAGCCACCAAACGTCACGGTCACTATCTGTCCGTCTCGTAGACACAAGTTGAGAAATTGCAAACGTCGAGCAATTGCTCAGAGATGAAAAGTGCCAGCACTGAAAGCTGTTGCTAGCCAGCACCCTTCCTTGGAAGCGCTTTCACAGGCGCAGCAACACTGGGGCTTTGCGCTTCTCTAGCCACCAGACGTCACGGTCATTCTCTCTCCATCTCGTAGACACGAGCTGAGAAATTGCAAACGTCGAGCAATTGCTCAGAGATGAAAAGTGCCAGCACTGAAAGCTCTTGCTAGCCAGCCCCCTTCCTTGGAAGCGCTTTTGTAGGCCTAAGAACACTGGGGCTCTGGGCTTCTCTAGCCACCTAATCTTCTGCTCATCCTCTCGCGCACTCTAAAGAGAGCTCAGGTGAGAAATTGCAAACGTCGAGCAATTGCTCAGAGATGAAAAGTGGCAGCACTGAAAGCTGTTGCTAGCCAGCACCCTTCCTTGGAAGCGCTTTCACAGGCGCAGCAACACTGGGGCTTTGCGCTTCTCTAGCCACCAAACGTCACGGTCACTATCTCTCCGTCTCGTAGACACGAGCTCAGAAATTGCAAACATCGAGCAATTGCTCAGAGATGAAAAGTGCCAGCACTGAAAGCTGTTGCTAGCCAGCACCCTTCCTTGGAAGCGCTTTCACAGGCGCAGTAACACTGGGGTTTTGCGCTTCTCTAGCCGCCAAACGTCACGGTCACTATCTCTCCGTCTCGTAGACACGAGCTGAGAAATTGCAAACGTCGAGCAATTGCTCAGAGATGAAAAGTGCCAGCACTGAAAGCTGTTGCTAGCCAGCACCCTTCCTTGGAAGCGCTTTCACAGGCGCAGTAACACTGGGGCTTTGTGCTTCTCTAGCCACCAAACGTCACGGTCACTATCTCTCCGTCTCGTAGACACAAGTTGAGAAATTGCAAACGTCGAGCAATTGCTCAGAGATGAAAAGTGCCAGCACTGAAAGCTGTTGCTAGCCAGCACCCTTTCGTGGAAGCGCTTTCACAGGCGCAGCAACACTAGGGCTTTGCGCTTCTCTACCCACCAGACGTCACGGTCACTATCTCTCCGTCTCGTAGACACGAGCTGAGAAATTGCAAACGTCGAGCAATTGCTCAGAGATGAAAAGTGGCAGCACTGAAAGCTGTTGCTAGCCAGCACCCTTCCTTGGAAGCGCTTTTGTAGGTCTAAGAACACTGGGGCTCTGGGCTTCTCTAGCCACCTAATCTTCTGCTCATCCTCTCGCACACTCTAAAGAGAGCTCAGGTGAGAAATTGCAAACGTCGAGCAATTGCTCAGAGATGAAAAGTGGCAGCACTGAAAGCTGTTGCTAGCCAGCACCCTTCCTTGGAAGCGCTTTCACAGGCGCAGCAACACTGGGGCTTTGCAATTCTCTACCCACCAAACGTCACGGTCACTATCTCTCCATCTCGTAGACACGAGCTGAGAAATTGCAAACGTTGAGCAATTGCTCAGAGATGAAAAGTGCCAGCACTGAAAGCTGTTGCTAGCCAGCACCCTTCCTTGGAAGCGCTTTTGTAGGCCTAAGAACACTGGGTCTCTGGGCTTCTCTAGCCACCTAATCTTCTGCTCATCCTCTCGTGCACTCTAAAGAGAGCTCAGGGGAGAAATTGCAAACGTCGAGCAATTGCTCAGAGATGAAAAGTGCCAGCACTGAAAGCTGTTGCTAGCCAGCACCCTTCCTTGGAAGCGCTTTCACAGGCGCAGCAACACTAGGGCTTTGCGCTTCTCTAGCCGCCAAACGACACGGTCACTCTCTCTCCGTCTCGTAGACACGAGCTGAGAAATTGCAAATGTCGAGCAATTGCTCAGAGATGAAAAGTGCCAGCACTGAAAGCTGTTGCTAGCCAGCAGCCCTCCTTGGAAGCGCTCTCACAGGCGCAGCAACACTGGGGCTTTGCAATTCTCTACCCACCAGACGTCACGGTCACTATCTCTCTGTCTCGTAGACACGAGCTGAGAAATTGCAAACGTCGAGCAATTGCTCAGAGATGAAAAGTGCCAGCACTGAAAGCTGTTGCTAACCAGCCCCCTTCCTTGGAAGCGCTTTCACAGGCGCAGTAACACTGGGGCTTTGCGCTTCTGTAGCCACCAGACGTCACGGTCACTCTCTCTCCGTCTCGTAGACACGAGCTGAGAAATTGCAAACGTCGAGCAATTGCTCAGAGATGAAAAGTGCCAGCACTGAAAGCTGTTGCTAGCCAGCACCCTTCCTTGGAAGCGCTTTCACAGGCGCAGTAACACTGGGGCTTTGCGCTTCTCTAGCCACCAAACGTCACGGTCACTATCTGTCCGTCTCGTAGACACAAGTTGAGAAATTGCAAACGTCGAGCAATTGCTCAGAGATGAAAAGTGCCAGCACTGAAAGCTGTTGCTAGCCAGCACCCTTCCTTGGAAGCGCTTTCACAGGCGCAGCAACACTGGGGCTTTGCGCTTCTCTAGCCACCAGACGTCACGGTCATTCTCTCTCCATCTCGTAGACACGAGCTGAGAAATTGCAAACGTCGAGCAATTGCTCAGAGATGAAAAGTGCCAGCACTGAAAGCTCTTGCTAGCCAGCCCCCTTCCTTGGAAGCGCTTTTGTAGGCCTAAGAACACTGGGGCTCTGGGCTTCTCTAGCCACCTAATCTTCTGCTCATCCTCTCGCGCACTCTAAAGAGAGCTCAGGTGAGAAATTGCAAACGTCGAGCAATTGCTCAGAGATGAAAAGTGGCAGCACTGAAAGCTGTTGCTAGCCAGCACCCTTCCTTGGAAGCGCTTTCACAGGCGCAGCAACACTGGGGCTTTGCGCTTCTCTAGCCACCAAACGTCACGGTCACTATCTCTCCGTCTCGTAGACACGAGCTCAGAAATTGCAAACATCGAGCAATTGCTCAGAGATGAAAAGTGCCAGCACTGAAAGCTGTTGCTAGCCAGCACCCTTCCTTGGAAGCGCTTTCACAGGCGCAGTAACACTGGGGTTTTGCGCTTCTCTAGCCGCCAAACGTCACGGTCACTATCTCTCCGTCTCGTAGACACGAGCTGAGAAATTGCAAACGTCGAGCAATTGCTCAGAGATGAAAAGTGCCAGCACTGAAAGCTGTTGCTAGCCAGCACCCTTCCTTGGAAGCGCTTTCACAGGCGCAGTAACACTGGGGCTTTGTGCTTCTCTAGCCACCAAACGTCACGGTCACTATCTCTCCGTCTCGTAGACACAAGTTGAGAAATTGCAAACGTCGAGCAATTGCTCAGAGATGAAAAGTGCCAGCACTGAAAGCTGTTGCTAGCCAGCACCCTTTCGTGGAAGCGCTTTCACAGGCGCAGCAACACTAGGGCTTTGCGCTTCTCTACCCACCAGACGTCACGGTCACTATCTCTCCGTCTCGTAGACACGAGCTGAGAAATTGCAAACGTCGAGCAATTGCTCAGAGATGAAAAGTGGCAGCACTGAAAGCTGTTGCTAGCCAGCACCCTTCCTTGGAAGCGCTTTTGTAGGTCTAAGAACACTGGGGCTCTGGGCTTCTCTAGCCACCTAATCTTCTGCTCATCCTCTCGCACACTCTAAAGAGAGCTCAGGTGAGAAATTGCAAACGTCGAGCAATTGCTCAGAGATGAAAAGTGGCAGCACTGAAAGCTGTTGCTAGCCAGCACCCTTCCTTGGAAGCGCTTTCACAGGCGCAGCAACACTGGGGCTTTGCAATTCTCTACCCACCAAACGTCACGGTCACTATCTCTCCATCTCGTAGACACGAGCTGAGAAATTGCAAACGTTGAGCAATTGCTCAGAGATGAAAAGTGCCAGCACTGAAAGCTGTTGCTAGCCAGCACCCTTCCTTGGAAGCGCTTTTGTAGGCCTAAGAACACTGGGTCTCTGGGCTTCTCTAGCCACCTAATCTTCTGCTCATCCTCTCGTGCACTCTAAAGAGAGCTCAGGGGAGAAATTGCAAACGTCGAGCAATTGCTCAGAGATGAAAAGTGCCAGCATTGAAAGCTGTTGCTAACCAGCCCCCTTCCTTGGAAGCGCTTTCACAGGCGCAGTAACACTGGGGCTTTGCGCTTCTCTAGCCACCAGACGTCACGGTCATTCTCTCTCCATCTCGTAGACACGAGCTGAGAAATTGCAAACGTCGAGCAATTGCTCAGAGATGAAAAGTGCCAGCACTGAAAGCTGTTGCTAGCCAGCACCCTTCCTTGGAAGCGCTTTCACAGGCGCAGTAACACTGGGGCTTTGCGCTTCTCTAGCCACCAAACGTCACGGTCACTATCTGTCCGTCTCGTAGACACAAGTTGAGAAATTGCAAACGTCGAGCAATTGCTCAGAGATGAAAAGTGCCAGCACTGAAAGCTGTTGCTAGCCAGCACCCTTCCTTGGAAGCGCTTTCACAGGCGCAGCAACACTGGGGCTTTGCGCTTCTCTAGCCACCAGACGTCACGGTCATTCTCTCTCCATCTCGTAGACACGAGCTGAGAAATTGCAAACGTCGAGCAATTGCTCAGAGATGAAAAGTGCCAGCACTGAAAGCTGTTGCTAGCCAGCACCCTTCCTTGGAAGCGCTTTTGTAGGCCTAAGAACACTGGGGCTCTGGGCTTCTCTAGCCACCTAATCTTCTGCTCATCCTCTCGCGCACTCTAAAGAGAGCTCAGGTGAGAAATTGCAAACGTCGAGCAATTGCTCAGAGATGAAAAGTGGCAGCACTGAAAGCTGTTGCTAGCCAGCACCCTTCCTTGGAAGCGCTTTCACAGGCGCAGCAACACTGGGGCTTTGCGCTTCTCTAGCCACCAAACGTCACGGTCACTATCTCTCCGTCTCGTAGACACGAGCTCAGAAATTGCAAACATCGAGCAATTGCTCAGAGATGAAAAGTGCCAGCACTGAAAGCTGTTGCTAGCCAGCACCCTTCCTTGGAAGCGCTTTCACAGGCGCAGTAACACTGGGGTTTTGCGCTTCTCTAGCCGCCAAACGTCACGGTCACTATCTCTCCGTCTCGTAGACACGAGCTGAGAAATTGCAAACGTCGAGCAATTGCTCAGAGATGAAAAGTGCCAGCACTGAAAGCTGTTGCTAGCCAGCACCCTTCCTTGGAAGCGCTTTCACAGGCGCAGTAACACTGGGGCTTTGTGCTTCTCTAGCCACCAAACGTCACGGTCACTATCTCTCCGTCTCGTAGACACAAGTTGAGAAATTGCAAACGTCGAGCAATTGCTCAGAGATGAAAAGTGCCAGCACTGAAAGCTGTTGCTAGCCAGCACCCTTTCGTGGAAGCGCTTTCACAGGCGCAGCAACACTAGGGCTTTGCGCTTCTCTACCCACCAGACGTCACGGTCACTATCTCTCCATCTCGTAGACACGAGCTGAGAAATTGCAAACGTCGAGCAATTGCTCAGAGATGAAAAGTGCCAGCACTGAAAGCTGTTGCTAGCCAGCACCCTTCCTTGGAAGCGCTTTCACAGGCGCAGTAACACTGGGGTTTTGCGCTTCTCTAGCCGCCAAACGTCACGGTCACTATCTCTCCGTCTCGTAGACACGAGCTGAGAAATTGCAAACGTCGAGCAATTGCTCAGAGATGAAAAGTGCCAGCACTGAAAGCTGTTGCTAGCCAGCACCCTTCCTTGGAAGCGCTTTCACAGGCGCAGTAACACTGGGGTTTTGCGCTTCTCTACCCACCAGACGTCACGGTCACTATCTCTCCGTCTCGTAGACACGAGCTCAGAAATTGCAAACATCGAGCAATTGCTCAGAGATGAAAAGTGCCAGCACTGAAAGCTGTTGCTAGCCAGCACCCTTCCTTGGAAGCGCTTTCACAGGCGCAGTAACACTGGGGTTTTGCGCTTCTCTAGCCGCCAAACGTCACGGTCACTATCTCTCCGTCTCGTAGACACGAGCTGAGAAATTGCAAACGTCGAGCAATTGCTCAGAGATGAAAAGTGCCAGCACTGAAAGCTGTTGCTAGCCAGCACCCTTCCTTGGAAGCGCTTTCACAGGCGCAGTAACACTGGGGCTTTGCGCTTCTCTAGCCACCAAACGTCACGGTCACTATCTGTCCGTCTCGTAGACACAAGTTGAGAAATTGCAAACGTCGAGCAATTGCTCAGAGATGAAAAGTGCCAGCACTGAAAGCTGTTGCTAGCCAGCACCCTTCCTTGGAAGCGCTTTCACAGGCGCAGCAACACTGGGGCTTTGCGCTTCTCTAGCCACCAGACGTCACGGTCATTCTCTCTCCATCTCGTAGACACGAGCTGAGAAATTGCAAACGTCGAGCAATTGCTCAGAGATGAAAAGTGCCAGCACTGAAAGCTGTTGCTAGCCAGCCCCCTTCCTTGGAAGCGCTTTTGTAGGCCTAAGAACACTGGGGCTCTGGGCTTCTCTAGCCACCTAATCTTCTGCTCATCCTCTCGCGCACTCTAAAGAGAGCTCAGGTGAGAAATTGCAAACGTCGAGCAATTGCTCAGAGATGAAAAGTGCCAGCACTGAAAGCTGTTGCTAGCCAGCACCCTTCCTTGGAAGCGCTTTCACAGGCGCAGCAACACTGGGGCTTTGCGCTTCTCTAGCCACCAAACGTCACGGTCACTATCTCTCCGTCTCGTAGACACGAGCTCAGAAATTGCAAACATCGAGCAATTGCTCAGAGATGAAAAGTGCCAGCACTGAAAGCTGTTGCTAGCCAGCACCCTTCCTTGGAAGCGCTTTCACAGGCGCAGTAACACTGGGGTTTTGCGCTTCTCTAGCCGCCAAACGTCACGGTCACTATCTCTCCGTCTCGTAGACACGAGCTGAGAAATTGCAAACGTCGAGCAATTGCTCAGAGATGAAAAGTGCCAGCACTGAAAGCTGTTGCTAGCCAGCACCCTTCCTTGGAAGCGCTTTCACAGGCGCAGTAACACTGGGGTTTTGCGCTTCTCTAGCCGCCAAACGTCACGGTCACTATCTCTCCGTCTCGTAGACACGAGCTGAGAAATTGCAAACGTCGAGCAATTGCTCAGAGATGAAAAGTGCCAGCACTGAAAGCTGTTGCTAGCCAGCACCCTTCCTTGGAAGCGCTTTCACAGGCGCAGTAACACTGGGGTTTTGCGCTTCTCTACCCACCAGACGTCACGGTCACTATCTCTCCGTCTCGTAGACACGAGCTCAGAAATTGCAAACATCGAGCAATTGCTCAGAGATGAAAAGTGCCAGCACTGAAAGCTGTTGCTAGCCAGCACCCTTCCTTGGAAGCGCTTTCACAGGCGCAGTAACACTGGGGTTTTGCGCTTCTCTAGCCGCCAAACGTCACGGTCACTATCTCTCCGTCTCGTAGACACGAGCTGAGAAATTGCAAACGTCGAGCAATTGCTCAGAGATGAAAAGTGCCAGCACTGAAAGCTGTTGCTAGCCAGCACCCTTCCTTGGAAGCGCTTTCACAGGCGCAGTAACACTGGGGCTTTGTGCTTCTCTAGCCACCAAACGTCACGGTCACTATCTCTCCGTCTCGTAGACACAAGTTGAGAAATTGCAAACGTCGAGCAATTGCTCAGAGATGAAAAGTGCCAGCACTGAAAGCTGTTGCTAGCCAGCACCCTTTCGTGGAAGCGCTTTCACAGGCGCAGCAACACTAGGGCTTTGCGCTTCTCTACCCACCAGACGTCACGGTCACTATCTCTCCGTCTCGTAGACACGAGCTGAGAAATTGCAAACGTCGAGCAATTGCTCAGAGATGAAAAGTGGCAGCACTGAAAGCTGTTGCTAGCCAGCACCCTTCCTTGGAAGCGCTTTTGTAGGTCTAAGAACACTGGGGCTCTGGGCTTCTCTAGCCACCTAATCTTCTGCTCATCCTCTCGCACACTCTAAAGAGAGCTCAGGTGAGAAATTGCAAACGTCGAGCAATTGCTCAGAGATGAAAAGTGGCAGCACTGAAAGCTGTTGCTAGCCAGCACCCTTCCTTGGAAGCGCTTTCACAGGCGCAGCAACACTGGGGCTTTGCAATTCTCTACCCACCAAACGTCACGGTCACTATCTCTCCATCTCGTAGACACGAGCTGAGAAATTGCAAACGTCGAGCAATTGCTCAGAGATGAAAAGTGCCAGCACTGAAAGCTGTTGCTAGCCAGCAGCCTTCCTTGGAAGCGCTTTTGTAGGCCTAAGAACACTGGGGCTCTGGGCTTCTCTAGCCACCTAATCTTCTGCTCATCCTCTCGTGCACTCTAAAGAGAGCTCAGGGGAGAAATTGCAAACGTCGAGCAATTGCTCAGAGATGAAAAGTGCCAGCACTGAAAGCTGTTGCTAACCAGCCCCCTTCCTTGGAAGCGCTTTCACAGGCGCAGTAACACTGGGGCTTTGCGCTTCTCTAGCCACCAGACGTCACGGTCATTCTCTCTCCATCTCGTAGACACGAGCTGAGAAATTGCAAACGTCGAGCAATTGCTCAGAGATGAAAAGTGCCAGCACTGAAAGCTGTTGCTAGCCAGCACCCTTCCTTGGAAGCGCTTTCACAGGCGCAGTAACACTGGGGCTTTGCGCTTCTCTAGCCACCAAACGTCACGGTCACTATCTGTCCGTCTCGTAGACACAAGTTGAGAAATTGCAAACGTCGAGCAATTGCTCAGAGATGAAAAGTGCCAGCCCTGAAAGCTGTTGCTAGCCAGCACCCTTCCTTGGAAGCGCTTTCACAGGCGCAGCAACACTGGGGCTTTGCGCTTCTCTAGCCACCAGACGTCACGGTCATTCTCTCTCCATCTCGTAGACACGAGCTGAGAAATTGCAAACGTCGAGCAATTGCTCAGAGATGAAAAGTGCCAGCACTGAAAGCTGTTGCTAGCCAGC
Organism: Sarcoramphus papa; assembly: GCA_037962945.1. Classification (NCBI taxonomy): domain Eukaryota; kingdom Metazoa; phylum Chordata; class Aves; order Accipitriformes; family Cathartidae; genus Sarcoramphus; species Sarcoramphus papa. Next base: position 1,100,449 of record JBBMRM010000072.1, on the reverse strand, counting down.
ACCCTTCCTTGGAAGCGCTTTTGTAGGCCTAAGAAGACTGGGGCTCTGGGCTTCTCTAGCCACCTAATCTTCTGCTCATCCTCTCGCGCACTCTAAAGAGAGCTCAGGTGAGAAATTGCAAACGTCGAGCAATTGCTCAGAGATGAAAAGTGCCAGCACTGAAAGCTGTTGCTAGCCAGCACCCTTCCTTGGAAGCGCTTTCACAGGCGCAGCAACACTGGGGCTTTGCGCTTCTCTACCCACCATACGTCACGGTCACTATCTCTCCATCTCGTAGACACGAGCTGAGAAATTGCAAACGTCGAGCAATTGCTCAGAGATGAAAAGTGCCAGCACTGAAAGCTGTTGCTAGCCAGCACCCTTCCTTGGAAGCGCTTTCACAGGCGCAGTAACACTGGGGTTTTGCGCTTCTCTAGCCGCCAAACGTCACGGTCACTATCTCTCCGTCTCGTAGACACGAGCTGAGAAATTGCAAACGTCGAGCAATTGCTCAGAGATGAAAAGTGCCAGCACTGAAAGCTGTTGCTAGCCAGCACCCTTCCTTGGAAGCGCTTTCACAGGCGCAGTAACACTGGGGCTTTGTGCTTCTCTAGCCACCAAACGTCACGGTCACTATCTCTCCGTCTCGTAGACACAAGTTGAGAAATTGCAAACGTCGAGCAATTGCTCAGAGATGAAAAGTGCCAGCACTGAAAGCTGTTGCTAGCCAGCACCCTTTCGTGGAAGCGCTTTCACAGGCGCAGCAACACTAGGGATTTGCGCTTCTCTACCCACCAGACGTCACGGTCACTATCTCTCCGTCTCGTAGACACGAGCTGAGAAATTGCAAACGTCGAGCAATTGCTCAGAGATGAAAAGTGGCAGCACTGAAAGCTGTTGCTAGCCAGCCCCCTTCCTTGGAAGCGCTTTTGTAGGTCTAAGAACACTGGGGCTCTGGGCTTCTCTAGCCACCTAATCTTCTGCTCATCCTCTCGCACACTCTAAAGAGAGCTCAGGTGAGAAATTGCAAACGTCGAGCAATTGCTCAGAGATGAAAAGTGGCAGCACTGAAAGCTGTTGCTAGCCAGCACCCTTCCTTGGAAGCGCTTTCACAGGCGCAGCAACACTGGGGCTTTGCAATTCTCTACCCACCAAACGTCACGGTCACTATCTCTCCATCTCGTAGACACGAGCTGAGAAATTGCAAACGTCGAGCAATTGCTCAGAGATGAAAAGTGCCAGCACTGAAAGCTGTTGCTAGCCAGCACCCTTCCTTGGAAGCGCTTTTGTAGGCCTAAGAACACTGGGTCTCTGGGCTTCTCTAGCCACCTAATCTTCTGCTCATCCTCTCGCGCACTCTAAAGAGAGCTCAGGGGAGAAATTGCAAACGTCGAGCAATTGCTCAGAGATGAAAAGTGCCAGCACTGAGAGCTGTTGCTAGCCAGCCCCCTTCCTTGGAAGCGCTTTCACAGGCGCAGCAACACTGGGGCTTTGCGCTTCTCTAGCCACCAAACGTCACGGTCACTATCTCTCCGTCTCGTAGACATGAGCTGAGAAATTGCAAACGTCGAGCAATTGCTCAGAGATGAAAAGTGCCAGCACTGAAAGCTGTTGCTAGCCAGCACCCTTCCTTGGAAGCGCTTTCACAGGTGCAGCAACACTGGGGCTTTGCGCTTCTCTAGCCACCAAACGTCACGGTCACTATCTCTCTATCTCGTAGACACGAGCTGAGAAATTGCAAACGTCGAGCAATTGCTCAGAGATGAAAAGTGCCAGCACTGAAAGCTGTTGCTAGCCAGCACCCTTCCTTGGAAGCGCTTTTGTAGGCCTAAGAACACTGGGGCTCTGGGCTTCTCTAGCCACCTAATCTTCTGCTCATCCTCTCGCGCACTCTAAAGAGAGCTCAGGTGAGAAATTGCAAACGTCGAGCAATTGCTCAGAGATGAAAAGTGCCAGCACTGAAAGCTGTTGCTAGCCAGCCCCCTTCCTTGGAAGCGCTTTCACAGGCGCAGTAACACTGGGGCTTTGCGCTTCTCTAGCCACCAGACGTCACGGTCATTCTCTCTCCGTCTCGTAGACACGAGCTGAGAAATTGCAAACGTTGAGCAATTGCTCAGAGATGAAAAGTGCCAGCACTGAAAGCTGTTGCTAGCCAGCACCCTTCCTTGGAAGCGCTTTCACAGGCGCAGTAACACTGGGGTTTTGCGCTTCTCTAGCCGCCAAACGTCACGGTCACTATCTCTCCGTCTCGTAGACACGAGCTGAGAAATTGCAAACGTCGAGCAATTGCTCAGAGATGAAAAGTGCCAGCACTGAAAGCTGTTGCTAGCCAGCACCCTTCCTTGGAAGCGCTTTCACAGGCGCAGTAACACTGGGGCTTTGCGCTTCTCTAGCCACCAAACGTCACGGTCACTATCTCTCCGTCTCGTAGACACGAGCTGAGAAATTGCAAACGTCGAGCAATTGCTCAGAGATGAAAAGTGCCAGCACTGAAAGCTGTTGCTAGCCAGCACCCTTCCTTGGAAGCGCTTTCACAGGCGCAGCAACACTAGGGCTTTGCAATTCTCTACCCACCAGACGTCACTGTCACTATCTCTCCGTCTCGTAGACACGAGCTGAGAAATTGCAAAGGTCGAGCAATTGCTCAGAGATGAAAAGTGCCAGCACTGAAAGCTGTTGCTAGCCAGCACCCTTCCTTGGAAGCGCTTTCACAGGCGCAGTAACACTGGGGCTTTGCGCTTCTCTAGCCACCAAACGTCACGGTCGCTATCTCTCCGTCTCGTAGACACGAGCTCAGAAATTGCAAACGTCGAGCAATTGCTCAGAGATGAAAAGTGCCAGCACTGAAAGCTGTTGCTAGCCAGCACCCTTCCTTGGAAGCGCTTTCACAGGCGCAGTAACACTGGGTTTTTGCGCTTCTCTACCCACCAAACGTCACGGTCACTATCTCTCCGTCTCGTAGACACGAGCTGAGAAATTGCAAACGTCGAGCAATTGCTCAGAGATGAAAAGTGCCAGCACTGAAAGCTGTTGCTAGCCAGCACCCTTCCTTGGAAGCGCTTTCACAGGCGCAGTAACACTGGGGCTTTGCGCTTCTCTACCCACCAAACGTCACGGTCACTATCTCTCCGTCTCGTAGACACAAGTTGAGAAATTGCAAACGTCGAGCAATTGCTCAGAGATGAAAAGTGGCAGCACTGAAAGCTGTTGCTAGCCAGCACCCTTCCTTGGAAGCGCTTTCACAGGCGCAGCAACACTGGGGCTTTGCGCTTCTCTAGCCACCAAACATCACGGTCACTATCTCTCCGTCTCGTAGACACGAGCTGAGAAATTGCAAACGTCGAGCAATTGCTCAGAGATGAAAAGTGCCAGCACTGAAAGCTGTTGCTAGCCAGCACCCTTCCTTGGAAGCGCTTTCACAGGCGCAGCAACACTGGGGCTTTGCAATTCTCTACCCACCAAACGTCACGGTCACTATCTCTCCATCTCGTAGACACGAGCTGAGAAATTGCAAACGTCGAGCAATTGCTCAGAGATGAAAAGTGCCAGCACTGAAAGCTCTTGCTAGCCAGCACCCTTCCTTGGAAGCGCTTTTGTAGGCCTAAGAACAGTGGGTCTCTGGGCTTCTCTAGCCACCTAATCTTCTGCTCATCCTCTCGCGCACTCTAAAGAGAGCTCAGGTGAGAAATTGCAAACGTCGAGCAATTGCTCAGAGATGAAAAGTGCCAGCACTGAAAGCTGTTGCTAGCCAGCACCCTTCCTTGGAAGCGCTTTCACAGGCGCAGCAACACTGGGGCTTTGCACTTCTCTACCCACCAAATGTCACGGTCATTCTCTCTCTATCTCGTAGACACGAGCTGAGAAATTGCAAACGTCGAGCAATTGCTCAGAGACGAAAAGTGCCAGCACTGAAAGCTGTTGCTAGCCAGCACCCTTCCTTGGAAGCGCTTTTGTAGGCCTAAGAACAGTGGGGCTCTGGGCTTCTCTAGCCACCTAATCTTCTGCTCATCCTCTCGTGCAGTCTAAAGAGAGCTCAGGTGAGAAATTGCAAACGACGAGCAATTGCTCAGAGATGAAAAGTGCCAGCACTGAAAGCTGTTGCTAGCCAGCACCCTTCCTTGGAAGCGCTTTCACAGGCGCAGTAACACTGGGGCTTTGCGCTTCTCTAGCCACCAAATGTCACGGTCACTATCTCTCCGTCTCGTAGACACGAGCTGAGAAATTGCAAACGTCGAGCAATTGCTCAGAGATGAAAAGTGCCAGCACTGAAAGCTGTTGCTAGCCAGCACCCTTCCTTGGAAGCGCTTTTGTAGGCCTAAGAACACTGGGGCTCTGGGCTTCTCTAGCCACCTAATCTTCTGCTCATCCTCTCGCGCACTCTAAAGAGAGCTCAGGTGAGAAATTGCAAACGTCGAGCAATTGCTCAGAGATGAAAAGTGCCAGCACTGAAACCTCTTGCTAGCCAGCACCCTTCCTTGGAAGCGCTTTCACAGGCGCAGCAACACTGGGGCTTTGTGCTTCTCTAGCCACCAAACATCACGGTCACTATCTCTCCGTCTCGTAGACACGAGCTGAGAAATTGCAAACGTCGAGCAATTGCTCAGAGAAGAAAAGTGCCAGCACTGAAAGCTGTTGCTAGCCAGCACCCTTCCTTGGAAGCGCTTTCACAGGCGCAGCAACACTGGGGCTTTGCGCTTCTCTACCCACCAAACGTCACGGTCACTATCTCTCCATCTCGTAGACACGAGCTGAGAAATTGCAAACGTCGAGCAATTGCTCAGAGATGAAAAGTGCCAGCACTGAAAGCTGTTGCTAGCCAGCACCCTTCCTTGGAAGCGCTTTTGTAGGTCTAAGAACACTGGGGCTCTGGGCTTCTCTAGCCACCTAATCTTCTGCTCATCCTCTCGCGCACTCTAAAGAGAGCTCAGGTGAGAAATTGCAAACGTCGAGCAATTGCTCAGAGATGAAAAGTGCCAGCACTGAAAGCTCTTGCTAGCCAGCCCCCTTCCTTGGAAGCGCTTTCACAGGCGCAGTAACACTGGGGCTTTGCGCTTCTCTAGCCACCAAACGTCACGGTCATTCTCTCTCCGTCTCGTAGACACGAGTTGAGAAATTGCAAACGTCGAGCAATTGCTCAGAGATGAAAAGTGCCAGCACTGAAAGCTGTTGCTAGCCAGCCCCCTTCCTTGGAAGCGCTTTTGTAGGCCTAAGAACACTGGGGCTGTGGGCTTCTCTAGCCACCTAATCTTCTGCTCATCCTCTCGCGCACTCTAAAGAGAGCTCAGGTGAGAAATTGCAAACGTCGAGCAATTGCTCAGAGATGAAAAGTGCCAGCACTGAAAGCTGTTGCTAGCCAGCACCCTTCCTTGGAAGCGCTTTCACAGGCGCAGTAACACTGGGGCTTTGCGCTTCTCTAGCCACCAAACGTCACGGTCACTATCTCTCCATCTCGTAGACACGAGCTGAGAAATTGCAAACATCGAGCAATTGCTCAGAGATGAAAAGTGCCAGCACTGAAAGCTGTTGCTAGCCAGCACCCTTCCTTGGAAGCGCTTTCACAGGCGCAGTAACACTGGGGCTTTGCGCTTCTCTAGCCACCAAACATCACGGTCACTATCTCTCCATCTCGTAGACACGAGCTGAGAAATTGCAAACGTCGAGCAATTGCTCAGAGATGAAAAGTGCCAGCACTGAAAGCTGTTGCTAGCCAGCACCCTTCCTTGGAAGCGCTTTCACAGGCGCAGCAACACTGGGGCTTTGCGCTTCTCTAGCCACCAAACCTCACGGTCACTATCTCTCCGTCTCGTAGACACGAGCTGAGAAATTGCAAACATCGAGCAATTGCTCAGAGATGAAAAGTGCCAGCACTGAAAGCTGTTGCTAGCCAGCACCCTTCCTTGGAAGCGCTTTCACAGGCGCAGTAACACTGGGGTTTTTCGCTTCTCTAGCCGCCAAACGTCACGGTCACTATCTCTCCGTCTCGTAGACACGAGCTGAGAAATTGCAAACGTCGAGCAATTGCTCAGAGATGAAAAGTGCCAGCACTGAAAGCTCTTGCTAGCCAGCACCCTTCCTTGGAAGCGCTTTCACAGGCGCAGTAACACTGGGGCTTTGCGCTTCTCTAGCCACCAAACGTCACGGTCACTATCTCTCTGTCTCGTAGACACGACCTGAGAAATTGCAAACGTCGAGCAATTGCTCAGAGATGAAAAGTGCCAGCACTGAAAGCTGTTGCTAGCCAGCCCCCTTCCTTGGAAGCGCTTTTGTAGGCCTAAGAACACTGGGGCTCTGGGCTTCTCTAGCCACCTAATCTTCTGCTCATCCTCTCGCGCACTCTAAAGAGAGCTCAGGTGAGAAATTGCAAACGTCGAGCAATTGCTCAGAGATGAAAAGTGCCAGCACTGAAAGCTGTTGCTAGCCAGCACCCTTCCTTGGAAGCACTTTCACAGGCGCAGCAACACTGGGGCTTTGCGCTTCTCTAGCCACCAAACGTCACGGTCACTCTCTCTCCGTCTCGTAGACACGAGCTGAGAAATTGCAAACATCGAGCAATTGCTCAGAGATGAAAAGTGCCAGCACTGAAAGCTGTTGCTAGCCAGCACCCTTCCTTGGAAGCGCTTTCACAGGCGCAGTAACACTGGGGTTTTGCGCTTCTCTAGCCGCCAAACGTCACGGTCACTATCTCTCCGTCTCGTAGACACGAGCTGAGAAATTGCAAACGTCGAGCAATTGCTCAGAGATGAAAAGTGCCAGCACTGAAAGCTGTTGCTAGCCAGCACCCTTCCTTGGAAGCGCTTTCACAGGCGCAGTAACACTGGGGCTTTGCGCTTCTCTAGCCACCAAACGTCACGGTCACTATCTCTCCGTCTCGTAGACACAAGTTGAGAAATTGCAAACGTCGAGCAATTGCTCAGAGATGAAAAGTGCCAGCACTGAAAGCTGTTGCTAGCCAGCACCCTTCCTTGGAAGCGCTTTCACAGGCGCAGCAACACTGGGGCTTTGCAATTCTCTAGCCACCAAACGTCACGGTCACTATCACTCCGTCTCGTAGACACGAGCTGAGAAATTGCAAACGTCGAGCAATTGCTCAGAGATGAAAAGTGCCAGCACTGAAAACTGTTGCTAGCCAGCCCCCTTCCTTGGAAGCGCTTTTGTAGGTCTAAGAACACTGGGGCTCTGGGCTTCTCTAGCCACCTAATCTTCTGCTCATCCTCTCGCGCACTCTAAAGAGAGCTCAGGTGAGAAATTGCAAACGTCGAGCAATTGCTCAGAGATGAAAAGTGCCAGCACTGAAAGCTGTTGCTAGCCAGCACCCTTCCTTGGAAGCGCTTTCACAGGCGCAGCAACACTGGGGCTTTGCGCTTCTCTAGCCACCAAACGTCACGGTCACTATCTCTCCGTCTCGTAGACACGAGCTGAGAAATTGCAAACGTCGAGCAATTGCTCAGAGATGAAAAGTGCCAGCACTGAAAGCTGTTGCTAGCCAGCACCCTTCCTTGGAAGCGCTTTTGTAGGCCTAAGAACACTGGGGCTCTGGGCTTCTCTAGCCACCTAATCTTCTGCTCATCCTCTCGCGCACTCTAAAGAGAGCTCAGGTGAGAAATTGCAAACGTCCAGCAATTGCTCAGAGATGAAAAGTGCCAGCACTGAAAGCTGTTGCTAGCCAGCACCCTTCCTTGGAAGCGCTTTCACAGGCGCAGTAACACTGGGGCTTTGCGCTTCTCTACCCACCAAAGGTCACGGTCACTATCTCTCCGTCTCGTAGACACGAGCTGAGAAATTGCAAACGTCGAGCAATTGCTCAGAGATGAAAAGTGCCAGCACTGAAAGCTCTTGCTAGCCAGCACCCTTCCTTGGAAGCGCTTTCACAGGCGCAGTAACACTGGGGCTTTGCGCTTCTCTAGCCACCAGACGTCACGGTCACTATCTCTCCGTCTCGTAGACACAAGTTGAGAAATTGCAAACGTCGAGCAATTGCTCAGAGATGAAAAGTGCCAGCACTGAAAGCTGTTGCTAGCCAGCACCCTTCCTTGGAAGCGCTTTCACAGGCGCAGTAACACTGGGGCTTTGCGCTTCTCTAGCCACCAAACGTCACGGTCACTATCTCTCCATCTCGTAGACACGAGCTGAGAAATTGCAAACGTCGAGCAATTGCTCAGAGATGAAAAGTGCCAGCACTGAAAGCTGTTGCTAGCCAGCAGCCTTCCTTGGAAGCGCTTTTGTAGGCCTAAGAACACTGGGGCTCTGGGCTTCTCTAGCCACCTAATCTTCTGCTCATCCTCTCGCGCACTCTAAAGAGAGCTCAGGTGAGAAATTGCAAACGTCGAGCAATTGCTCAGAGATGAAAAGTGCCAGCACTGAAAGCTCTTGCTAGCCAGCCCCCTTCCTTGGAAGCGCTTTCACAGGCGCAGTAACACTGGGGCTTTGCGCTTCTCTAGCCACCAAACGTCACGGTCATTCTCTCTCCGTCTCGTAGACACGAGTTGAGAAATTGCAAACGTCGAGCAATTGCTCAGAGATGAAAAGTGCCAGCACTGAAAGCTGTTGCTAGCCAGCCCCCTTCCTTGGAAGCGCTTTTGTAGGCCTAAGAACACTGGGGCTGTGGGCTTCTCTAGCCACCTAATCTTCTGCTCATCCTCTCGCGCACTCTAAAGAGAGCTCAGGTGAGAAATTGCAAACGTCGAGCAATTGCTCAGAGATGAAAAGTGCCAGCACTGAAACCTCTTGCTAGCCAGCACCCTTCCTTGGAAGCGCTTTCACAGGCGCAGCAACACTGGGGCTTTGTGCTTCTCTAGCCACCAAACATCACGGTCACTATCTCTCCGTCTCGTAGACACGAGCTGAGAAATTGCAAACGTCGAGCAATTGCTCAGAGAAGAAAAGTGCCAGCACTGAAAGCTGTTGCTAGCCAGCACCCTTCCTTGGAAGCGCTTTCACAGGCGCAGCAACACTGGGGCTTTGCGCTTCTCTACCCACCAAACGTCACGGTCACTATCTCTCCATCTCGTAGACACGAGCTGAGAAATTGCAAACGTCGAGCAATTGCTCAGAGATGAAAAGTGCCAGCACTGAAAGCTGTTGCTAGCCAGCACCCTTCCTTGGAAGCGCTTTTGTAGGTCTAAGAACACTGGGGCTCTGGGCTTCTCTAGCCACCTAATCTTCTGCTCATCCTCTCGCGCACTCTAAAGAGAGCTCAGGTGAGAAATTGCAAACGTCGAGCAATTGCTCAGAGATGAAAAGTGCCAGCACTGAAAGCTCTTGCTAGCCAGCCCCCTTCCTTGGAAGCGCTTTCACAGGCGCAGTAACACTGGGGCTTTGCGCTTCTCTAGCCACCAAACGTCACGGTCATTCTCTCTCCGTCTCGTAGACACGAGTTGAGAAATTGCAAACGTCGAGCAATTGCTCAGAGATGAAAAGTGCCAGCACTGAAAGCTGTTGCTAGCCAGCCCCCTTCCTTGGAAGCGCTTTTGTAGGCCTAAGAACACTGGGGCTGTGGGCTTCTCTAGCCACCTAATCTTCTGCTCATCCTCTCGCGCACTCTAAAGAGAGCTCAGGTGAGAAATTGCAAACGTCGAGCAATTGCTCAGAGATGAAAAGTGCCAGCACTGAAAGCTGTTGCTAGCCAGCACCCTTCCTTGGAAGCGCTTTCACAGGCGCAGTAACACTGGGGCTTTGCGCTTCTCTAGCCACCAAACGTCACGGTCACTATCTCTCCGTCTCGTAGACACGAGCTGAGAAATTGCAAACGTCGAGCAATTGCTCAGAGATGAAAAGTGCCAGCACTGAAAGCTGTTGCTAGCCAGCACCCTTCCTTGGAAGCGCTTTCACAGGCGCAGTAACACTGGGGCTTTGCGCTTCTCTAGCCACCAAACGTCACGGTCACTATCTCTCCGTCTCGTAGACACAAGTTGAGAAATTGCAAACGTCGAGCAATTGCTCAGAGATGAAAAGTGCCAGCACTGAAAGCTGTTGCTAGCCAGCACCCTTCCTTGGAAGCGCTTTCACAGGCGCAGCAACACTGGGGCTTTGCAATTCTCTAGCCACCAAACGTCACGGTCACTATCACTCCGTCTCGTAGACACGAGCTGAGAAATTGCAAACGTCGAGCAATTGCTCAGAGATGAAAAGTGCCAGCACTGAAAACTGTTGCTAGCCAGCCCCCTTCCTTGGAAGCGCTTTTGTAGGTCTAAGAACACTGGGGCTCTGGGCTTCTCTAGCCACCTAATCTTCTGCTCATCCTCTCGCGCACTCTAAAGAGAGCTCAGGTGAGAAATTGCAAACGTCGAGCAATTGCTCAGAGATGAAAAGTGCCAGCACTGAAAGCTGTTGCTAGCCAGCACCCTTCCTTGGAAGCGCTTTCACAGGCGCAGCAACACTGGGGCTTTGCGCTTCTCTAGCCACCAAACGTCACGGTCACTATCTCTCCGTCTCGTAGACACGAGCTGAGAAATTGCAAACGTCGAGCAATTGCTCAGAGATGAAAAGTGCCAGCACTGAAAGCTGTTGCTAGCCAGCACCCTTCCTTGGAAGCGCTTTTGTAGGCCTAAGAACACTGGGGCTCTGGGCTTCTCTAGCCACCTAATCTTCTGCTCATCCTCTCGCGCACTCTAAAGAGAGCTCAGGTGAGAAATTGCAAACGTCCAGCAATTGCTCAGAGATGAAAAGTGCCAGCACTGAAAGCTGTTGCTAGCCAGCACCCTTCCTTGGAAGCGCTTTCACAGGCGCAGTAACACTGGGGCTTTGCGCTTCTCTACCCACCAAAGGTCACGGTCACTATCTCTCCGTCTCGTAGACACGAGCTGAGAAATTGCAAACGTCGAGCAATTGCTCAGAGATGAAAAGTGCCAGCACTGAAAGCTCTTGCTAGCCAGCACCCTTCCTTGGAAGCGCTTTCACAGGCGCAGTAACACTGGGGCTTTGCGCTTCTCTAGCCACCAGACGTCACGGTCACTATCTCTCCGTCTCGTAGACACAAGTTGAGAAATTGCAAACGTCGAGCAATTGCTCAGAGATGAAAAGTGCCAGCACTGAAAGCTGTTGCTAGCCAGCACCCTTCCTTGGAAGCGCTTTCACAGGCGCAGTAACACTGGGGCTTTGCGCTTCTCTAGCCACCAAACGTCACGGTCACTATCTCTCCATCTCGTAGACACGAGCTGAGAAATTGCAAACGTCGAGCAATTGCTCAGAGATGAAAAGTGCCAGCACTGAAAGCTGTTGCTAGCCAGCAGCCTTCCTTGGAAGCGCTTTTGTAGGCCTAAGAACACTGGGGCTCTGGGCTTCTCTAGCCACCTAATCTTCTGCTCATCCTCTCGCGCACTCTAAAGAGAGCTCAGGTGAGAAATTGCAAACGTCGAGCAATTGCTCAGAGATGAAAAGTGCCAGCACTGAAAGCTCTTGCTAGCCAGCCCCCTTCCTTGGAAGCGCTTTCACAGGCGCAGTAACACTGGGGCTTTGCGCTTCTCTAGCCACCAAACGTCACGGTCATTCTCTCTCCGTCTCGTAGACACGAGTTGAGAAATTGCAAACGTCGAGCAATTGCTCAGAGATGAAAAGTGCCAGCACTGAAAGCTGTTGCTAGCCAGCCCCCTTCCTTGGAAGCGCTTTTGTAGGCCTAAGAACACTGGGGCTGTGGGCTTCTCTAGCCACCTAATCTTCTGCTCATCCTCTCGCGCACTCTAAAGAGAGCTCAGGTGAGAAATTGCAAACGTCGAGCAATTGCTCAGAGATGAAAAGTGCCAGCACTGAAAGCTGTTGCTAGCCAGCACCCTTCCTTGGAAGCGCTTTCACAGGCGCAGTAACACTGGGGCTTTGCGCTTCTCTAGCCACCAAACGTCACGGTCACTATCTCTCCATCTCGTAGACACGAGCTGAGAAATTGCAAACATCGAGCAATTGCTCAGAGATGAAAAGTGCCAGCACTGAGAGCTGTTGCTAGCCAGCACCCTTCCTTGGAAGCGCTTTCACAGGCACAGTAACACTGGGGCTTTGCGCTTCTCTAGCCACCAAACATCACGGTCACTATCTCTCCATCTCGTAGACACGAGCTGAGAAATTGCAAACGTCGAGCAATTGCTCAGAGATGAAAAGTGCCAGCACTGAAAGCTGTTGCTAGCCAGCACCCTTCCTTGGAAGCGCTTTCACAGGCGCAGCAACACTGGGGCTTTGCGCTTCTCTAGCCACCAAACCTCACGGTCACTATCTCTCCGTCTCGTAGACACGAGCTGAGAAATTGCAAACATCGAGCAATTGCTCAGAGATGAAAAGTGCCAGCACTGAAAGCTGTTGCTAGCCAGCACCCTTCCTTGGAAGCGCTTTCACAGGCGCAGTAACACTGGGGTTTTTCGCTTCTCTAGCCGCCAAACGTCACGGTCACTATCTCTCCGTCTCGTAGACACGAGCTGAGAAATTGCAAACGTCGAGCAATTGCTCAGAGATGAAAAGTGCCAGCACTGAAAGCTGTTGCTAGCCAGCACCCTTCCTTGGAAGCGCTTTCACAGGCGCAGTAACACTGGGGCTTTGCGCTTCTCTAGCCACCAAACGTCACGGTCACTATCTCTCTGTCTCGTAGACACGAGCTGAGAAATTGCAAACGTCGAGCAATTGCTCAGAGATGAAAAGTGCCAGCACTGAAAGCTGTTGCTAGCCAGCCCCCTTCCTTGGAAGCGCTTTTGTAGGCCTAAGAACACTGGGGCTCTGGGCTTCTCTAGCCACCTAATCTTCTGCTCATCCTCTCGCGCACTCTAAAGAGAGCTCAGGTGAGAAATTGCAAACGTCGAGCAATTGCTCAGAGATGAAAAGTGCCAGCACTGAAAGCTGTTGCTAGCCAGCACCCTTCCTTGGAAGCGCTTTCACAGGCGCAGCAACACTGGGGCTTTGCGCTTCTCTAGCCACCAAACGTCACGGTCACTATCTCTCCGTCTCGTAGACACGAGCTGAGAAATTGCAAACATCGAGCAATTGCTCAGAGATGAAAAGTGCCAGCACTGAAAGCTGTTGCTAGCCAGCACCCTTCCTTGGAAGCGCTTTCACAGGCGCAGTAACACTGGGGTTTTGCGCTTCTCTAGCCGCCAAACGTCACGGTCACTATCTCTCCGTCTCGTAGACACGAGCTGAGAAATTGCAAACGTCGAGCAATTGCTCAGAGATGAAAAGTGCCAGCACTGAAAGCTGTTGCTAGCCAGCACCCTTCCTTGGAAGCGCTTTCACAGGCGCAGTAACACTGGGGCTTTGCGCTTCTCTAGCCACCAAACGTCACGGTCACTATCTCTCCGTCTCGTAGACACAAGTTGAGAAATTGCAAACGTCGAGCAATTGCTCAGAGATGAAAAGTGCCAGCACTGAAAGCTGTTGCTAGCCAGCACCCTTCCTTGGAAGCGCTTTCACAGGCGCAGCAACACTGGGGCTTTGCAATTCTCTAGCCACCAAACGTCACGGTCACTATCTCTCCGTCTCGTAGACACGAGCTGAGAAATTGCAAACGTCGAGCAATTGCTCAGAGATGAAAAGTGCCAGCACTGAAAACTGTTGCTAGCCAGCCCCCTTCCTTGGAAGCGCTTTTGTAGGTCTAAGAACACTGGGGCTCTGGGCTTCTCTAGCCACCTAATCTTCTGCTCATCCTCTCGCGCACTCTAAAGAGAGCTCAGGTGAGAAATTGCAAACGTCGAGCAATTGCTCAGAGATGAAAAGTGCCAGCACTGAAAGCTGTTGCTAGCCAGCACCCTTCCTTGGAAGCGCTTTCACAGGCGCAGCAACACTGGGGCTTTGTGCTTCTCTAGCCACCAAACGTCACGGTCACTATCTCTCCGTCTCGTAGACACGAGCTGAGAAATTGCAAACGTCGAGCAATTGCTCAGAGATGAAAAGTGCCAGCACTGAAAGCTGTTGCTAGCCAGCACCCTTCCTTGGAAGCGCTTTCACAGGCGCAGTAACACTGGGGTTTTGCGCTTCTCTACCCACCAGACGTCACGGTCACTATCTCTCCGTCTCGTAGACACGAGCTCAGAAATTGCAAACATCGAGCAATTGCTCAGAGATGAAAAGTGCCAGCACTGAAAGCTGTTGCTAGCCAGCACCCTTCCTTGGAAGCGCTTTCACAGGCGCAGTAACACTGGGGTTTTGCGCTTCTCTAGCCGCCAAACGTCACGGTCACTATCTCTCCGTCTCGTAGACACGAGCTGAGAAATTGCAAACGTCGAGCAATTGCTCAGAGATGAAAAGTGCCAGCACTGAAAGCTGTTGCTAGCCAGCACCCTTCCTTGGAAGCGCTTTCACAGGCGCAGTAACACTGGGGCTTTGCGCTTCTCTAGCCACCAAACGTCACGGTCACTATCTGTCCGTCTCGTAGACACAAGTTGAGAAATTGCAAACGTCGAGCAATTGCTCAGAGATGAAAAGTGCCAGCACTGAAAGCTGTTGCTAGCCAGCACCCTTCCTTGGAAGCGCTTTCACAGGCGCCGCAACACTGGGGCTTTGCGCTTCTCTAGCCACCAGACGTCACGGTCATTCTCTCTCCATCTCGTAGACACGAGCTGAGAAATTGCAAACGTCGAGCAATTGCTCAGAGATGAAAAGTGCCAGCACTGAAAGCTGTTGCTAGCCAGCCCCCTTCCTTGGAAGCGCTTTTGTAGGCCTAAGAACACTGGGGCTCTGGGCTTCTCTAGCCACCTAATCTTCTGCTCATCCTCTCGCGCACTCTAAAGAGAGCTCAGGTGAGAAATTGCAAACGTCGAGCAATTGCTCAGAGATGAAAAGTGCCAGCACTGAAAGCTGTTGCTAGCCAGCACCCTTCCTTGGAAGCGCTTTCACAGGCGCAGCAACACTGGGGCTTTGCGCTTCTCTAGCCACCAAACGTCACGGTCACTATCTCTCCGTCTCGTAGACACGAGCTCAGAAATTGCAAACATCGAGCAATTGCTCAGAGATGAAAAGTGCCAGCACTGAAAGCTGTTGCTAGCCAGCACCCTTCCTTGGAAGCGCTTTCACAGGCGCAGTAACACTGGGGTTTTGCGCTTCTCTAGCCGCCAAACGTCACGGTCACTATCTCTCCGTCTCGTAGACACGAGCTGAGAAATTGCAAACGTCGAGCAATTGCTCAGAGATGAAAAGTGCCAGCACTGAAAGCTGTTGCTAGCCAGCACCCTTCCTTGGAAGCGCTTTCACAGGCGCAGTAACACTGGGGCTTTGTGCTTCTCTAGCCACCAAACGTCACGGTCACTATCTGTCCGTCTCGTAGACACAAGTTGAGAAATTGCAAACGTCGAGCAATTGCTCAGAGATGAAAAGTGCCAGCACTGAAAGCTGTTGCTAGCCAGCACCCTTTCGTGGAAGCGCTTTCACAGGCGCAGCAACACTAGGGCTTTGCGCTTCTCTAGCCACCAGACGTCACGGTCACTATCTCTCCGTCTCGTAGACACGAGCTGAGAAATTGCAAACGTCGAGCAATTGCTCAGAGATGAAAAGTGCCAGCACTGAAAGCTGTTGCTAGCCAGCACCCTTCCTTGGAAGCGCTTTCACAGGCGCAGTAACACTGGGGTTTTGCGCTTCTCTAGCCGCCAAACGTCACGGTCACTATCTCTCCGTCTCGTAGACACGAGCTGAGAAATTGCAAACGTCGAGCAATTGCTCAGAGATGAAAAGTGCCAGCACTGAAAGCTGTTGCTAGCCAGCACCCTTCCTTGGAAGCGCTTTCACAGGCGCAGTAACACTGGGGTTTTGCGCTTCTCTACCCACCAGACGTCACGGTCACTATCTCTCCGTCTCGTAGACACGAGCTCAGAAATTGCAAACATCGAGCAATTGCTCAGAGATGAAAAGTGCCAGCACTGAAAGCTGTTGCTAGCCAGCACCCTTCCTTGGAAGCGCTTTCACAGGCGCAGTAACACTGGGGTTTTGCGCTTCTCTAGCCGCCAAACGTCACGGTCACTATCTCTCCGTCTCGTAGACACGAGCTGAGAAATTGCAAACGTCGAGCAATTGCTCAGAGATGAAAAGTGCCAGCACTGAAAGCTGTTGCTAGCCAGCACCCTTCCTTGGAAGCGCTTTCACAGGCGCAGTAACACTGGGGCTTTGTGCTTCTCTAGCCACCAAACGTCACGGTCACTATCTCTCCGTCTCGTAGACACAAGTTGAGAAATTGCAAACGTCGAGCAATTGCTCAGAGATGAAAAGTGCCAGCACTGAAAGCTGTTGCTAGCCAGCACCCTTTCGTGGAAGCGCTTTCACAGGCGCAGCAACACTAGGGCTTTGCGCTTCTCTACCCACCAGACGTCACGGTCACTATCTCTCCGTCTCGTAGACACGAGCTGAGAAATTGCAAACGTCGAGCAATTGCTCAGAGATGAAAAGTGGCAGCACTGAAAGCTGTTGCTAGCCAGCACCCTTCCTTGGAAGCGCTTTTGTAGGTCTAAGAACACTGGGGCTCTGGGCTTCTCTAGCCACCTAATCTTCTGCTCATCCTCTCGCACACTCTAAAGAGAGCTCAGGTGAGAAATTGCAAACGTCGAGCAATTGCTCAGAGATGAAAAGTGGCAGCACTGAAAGCTGTTGCTAGCCAGCACCCTTCCTTGGAAGCGCTTTCACAGGCGCAGCAACACTGGGGCTTTGCAATTCTCTACCCACCAAACGTCACGGTCACTATCTCTCCATCTCGTAGACACGAGCTGAGAAATTGCAAACGTCGAGCAATTGCTCAGAGATGAAAAGTGCCAGCACTGAAAGCTGTTGCTAGCCAGCAGCCTTCCTTGGAAGCGCTTTTGTAGGCCTAAGAACACTGGGGCTCTGGGCTTCTCTAGCCACCTAATCTTCTGCTCATCCTCTCGTGCACTCTAAAGAGAGCTCAGGTGAGAAATTGCAAACGTCGAGCAATTGCTCAGAGATGAAAAGTGCCAGCACTGAAAGCTGTTGCTAACCAGCCCCCTTCCTTGGAAGCGCTTTCACAGGCGCAGTAACACTGGGGCTTTGCGCTTCTCTAGCCACCAGACGTCACGGTCATTCTCTCTCCATCTCGTAGACACGAGCTGAGAAATTGCAAACGTCGAGCAATTGCTCAGAGATGAAAAGTGCCAGCACTGAAAGCTGTTGCTAGCCAGCACCCTTCCTTGGAAGCGCTTTCACAGGCGCAGTAACACTGGGGCTTTGCGCTTCTCTAGCCACCAAACGTCACGGTCACTATCTGTCCGTCTCGTAGACACAAGTTGAGAAATTGCAAACGTCGAGCAATTGCTCAGAGATGAAAAGTGCCAGCCCTGAAAGCTGTTGCTAGCCAGCACCCTTCCTTGGAAGCGCTTTCACAGGCGCAGCAACACTGGGGCTTTGCGCTTCTCTAGCCACCAGACGTCACGGTCATTCTCTCTCCATCTCGTAGACACGAGCTGAGAAATTGCAAACGTCGAGCAATTGCTCAGAGATGAAAAGTGCCAGCACTGAAAGCTGTTGCTAGCCAGCACCCTTCCTTGGAAGCGCTTTTGTAGGCCTAAGAAGACTGGGGCTCTGGGCTTCTCTAGCCACCTAATCTTCTGCTCATCCTCTCGCGCACTCTAAAGAGAGCTCAGGTGAGAAATTGCAAACGTCGAGCAATTGCTCAGAGATGAAAAGTGCCAGCACTGAAAGCTGTTGCTAGCCAGCACCCTTCCTTGGAAGCGCTTTCACAGGCGCAGCAACACTGGGGCTTTGCGCTTCTCTACCCACCATACGTCACGGTCACTATCTCTCCATCTCGTAGACACGAGCTGAGAAATTGCAAACGTCGAGCAATTGCTCAGAGATGAAAAGTGCCAGCACTGAAAGCTGTTGCTAGCCAGCACCCTTCCTTGGAAGCGCTTTCACAGGCGCAGTAACACTGGGGTTTTGCGCTTCTCTAGCCGCCAAACGTCACGGTCACTATCTCTCCGTCTCGTAGACACGAGCTGAGAAATTGCAAACGTCGAGCAATTGCTCAGAGATGAAAAGTGCCAGCACTGAAAGCTGTTGCTAGCCAGCACCCTTCCTTGGAAGCGCTTTCACAGGCGCAGTAACACTGGGGCTTTGTGCTTCTCTAGCCACCAAACGTCACGGTCACTATCTCTCCGTCTCGTAGACACAAGTTGAGAAATTGCAAACGTCGAGCAATTGCTCAGAGATGAAAAGTGCCAGCACTGAAAGCTGTTGCTAGCCAGCACCCTTTCGTGGAAGCGCTTTCACAGGCGCAGCAACACTAGGGATTTGCGCTTCTCTACCCACCAGACGTCACGGTCACTATCTCTCCGTCTCGTAGACACGAGCTGAGAAATTGCAAACGTCGAGCAATTGCTCAGAGATGAAAAGTGGCAGCACTGAAAGCTGTTGCTAGCCAGCACCCTTCCTTGGAAGCGCTTTTGTAGGTCTAAGAACACTGGGGCTCTGGGCTTCTCTAGCCACCTAATCTTCTGCTCATCCTCTCGCACACTCTAAAGAGAGCTCAGGTGAGAAATTGCAAACGTCGAGCAATTGCTCAGAGATGAAAAGTGGCAGCACTGAAAGCTGTTGCTAGCCAGCACCCTTCCTTGGAAGCGCTTTCACAGGCGCAGCAACACTGGGGCTTTGCAATTCTCTACCCACCAAACGTCACGGTCACTATCTCTCCATCTCGTAGACACGAGCTGAGAAATTGCAAACGTCGAGCAATTGCTCAGAGATGAAAAGTGCCAGCACTGAAAGCTGTTGCTAGCCAGCACCCTTCCTTGGAAGCGCTTTTGTAGGCCTAAGAACACTGGGTCTCTGGGCTTCTCTAGCCACCTAATCTTCTGCTCATCCTCTCGCGCACTCTAAAGAGAGCTCAGGGGAGAAATTGCAAACGTCGAGCAATTGCTCAGAGATGAAAAGTGCCAGCACTGAGAGCTGTTGCTAGCCAGCCCCCTTCCTTGGAAGCGCTTTCACAGGCGCAGCAACACTGGGGCTTTGCGCTTCTCTAGCCACCAAACGTCACGGTCACTATCTCTCCGTCTCGTAGACATGAGCTGAGAAATTGCAAACGTCGAGCAATTGCTCAGAGATGAAAAGTGCCAGCACTGAAAGCTGTTGCTAGCCAGCACCCTTCCTTGGAAGCGCTTTCACAGGTGCAGCAACACTGGGGCTTTGCGCTTCTCTAGCCACCAAACGTCACGGTCACTATCTCTCTATCTCGTAGACACGAGCTGAGAAATTGCAAACGTCGAGCAATTGCTCAGAGATGAAAAGTGCCAGCACTGAAAGCTGTTGCTAGCCAGCACCCTTCCTTGGAAGCGCTTTTGTAGGCCTAAGAACACTGGGGCTCTGGGCTTCTCTAGCCACCTAATCTTCTGCTCATCCTCTCGCGCACTCTAAAGAGAGCTCAGGTGAGAAATTGCAAACGTCGAGCAATTGCTCAGAGATGAAAAGTGCCAGCACTGAAAGCTGTTGCTAGCCAGCCCCCTTCCTTGGAAGCGCTTTCACAGGCGCAGTAACACTGGGGCTTTGCGCTTCTCTAGCCACCAGACGTCACGGTCATTCTCTCTCTGTCTCGTAGACACGAGCTGAGAAATTGCAAACGTTGAGCAATTGCTCAGAGATGAAAAGTGCCAGCACTGAAAGCTGTTGCTAGCCAGCACCCTTCCTTGGAAGCGCTTTCACAGGCGCAGTAACACTGGGGTTTTGCGCTTCTCTAGCCGCCAAACGTCACGGTCACTATCTCTCCGTCTCGTAGACACGAGCTGAGAAATTGCAAACGTCGAGCAATTGCTCAGAGATGAAAAGTGCCAGCACTGAAAGCTGTTGCTAGCCAGCACCCTTCCTTGGAAGCGCTTTCACAGGCGCAGTAACACTGGGGCTTTGCGCTTCTCTAGCCACCAAACGTCACGGTCACTATCTCTCCGTCTCGTAGACACAAGTTGAGAAATTGCAAACGTCGAGCAATTGCTCAGAGATGAAAAGTGCCAGCACTGAAAGCTGTTGCTAGCCAGCACCCTTCCTTGGAAGCGCTTTCACAGGCGCAGCAACACTAGGGCTTTGCAATTCTCTACCCACCAGACGTCACTGTCACTATCTCTCCGTCTCGTAGACACGAGCTGAGAAATTGCAAAGGTCGAGCAATTGCTCAGAGATGAAAAGTGCCAGCACTGAAAGCTGTTGCTAGCCAGCACCCTTCCTTGGAAGCGCTTTCACAGGCGCAGTAACACTGGGGCTTTGCGCTTCTCTAGCCACCAAACGTCACGGTCGCTATCTCTCCGTCTCGTAGACACGAGCTCAGAAATTGCAAACGTCGAGCAATTGCTCAGAGATGAAAAGTGCCAGCACTGAAAGCTGTTGCTAGCCAGCACCCTTCCTTGGAAGCGCTTTCACAGGCGCAGTAACACTGGGGTTTTGCGCTTCTCTACCCACCAAACGTCACGGTCACTATCTCTCCGTCTCGTAGACACGAGCTGAGAAATTGCAAACGTCGAGCAATTGCTCAGAGATGAAAAGTGCCAGCACTGAAAGCTGTTGCTAGCCAGCACCCTTCCTTGGAAGCGCTTTCACAGGCGCAGTAACACTGGGGCTTTGCGCTTCTCTACCCACCAAACGTCACGGTCACTATCTCTCCGTCTCGTAGACACAAGTTGAGAAATTGCAAACGTCGAGCAATTGCTCAGAGATGAAAAGTGGCAGCACTGAAAGCTGTTGCTAGCCAGCACCCTTCCTTGGAAGCGCTTTCACAGGCGCAGCAACACTGGGGCTTTGCGCTTCTCTAGCCACCAAACATCACGGTCACTATCTCTCCGTCTCGTAGACACGAGCTGAGAAATTGCAAACGTCGAGCAATTGCTCAGAGATGAAAAGTGCCAGCACTGAAAGCTGTTGCTAGCCAGCACCCTTCCTTGGAAGCGCTTTCACAGGCGCAGCAACACTGGGGCTTTGCAATTCTCTACCCACCAAACGTCACGGTCACTATCTCTCCATCTCGTAGACACGAGCTGAGAAATTGCAAACGTCGAGCAATTGCTCAGAGATGAAAAGTGCCAGCACTGAAAGCTCTTGCTAGCCAGCACCCTTCCTTGGAAGCGCTTTTGTAGGCCCAAGAACAGTGGGGCTCTGGGCTTCTCTAGCCACCTAATCTTCTGCTCATCCTCTCGCGCACTCTAAAGAGAGCTCAGGTGAGAAATTGCAAACGTCGAGCAATTGCTCAGAGATGAAAAGTGCCAGCACTGAAAGCTGTTGCTAGCCAGCACCCTTCCTTGGAAGCGCTTTCACAGGCGCAGTAACACTGGGGTTTTGCGCTTCTCTAGCCGCCAAACGTCACGGTCACTATCTCTCCGTCTCGTAGACACGAGCTGAGAAATTGCAAACGTCGAGCAATTGCTCAGAGATGAAAAGTGCCAGCACTGAAAGCTGTTGCTAGCCAGCACCCTTCCTTGGAAGCGCTTTCACAGGCGCAGTAACACTGGGGCTTTGTGCTTCTCTAGCCACCAAACGTCACGGTCACTATCTCTCCGTCTCGTAGACACAAGTTGAGAAATTGCAAACGTCGAGCAATTGCTCAGAGATGAAAAGTGCCAGCACTGAAAGCTGTTGCTAGCCAGCACCCTTTCGTGGAAGCGCTTTCACAGGCGCAGCAACACTAGGGATTTGCGCTTCTCTACCCACCAGACGTCACGGTCACTATCTCTCCGTCTCGTAGACACGAGCTGAGAAATTGCAAACGTCGAGCAATTGCTCAGAGATGAAAAGTGGCAGCACTGAAAGCTGTTGCTAGCCAGCACCCTTCCTTGGAAGCGCTTTTGTAGGTCTAAGAACACTGGGGCTCTGGGCTTCTCTAGCCACCTAATCTTCTGCTCATCCTCTCGCACACTCTAAAGAGAGCTCAGGTGAGAAATTGCAAACGTCGAGCAATTGCTCAGAGATGAAAAGTGGCAGCACTGAAAGCTGTTGCTAGCCAGCACCCTTCCTTGGAAGCGCTTTCACAGGCGCAGCAACACTGGGGCTTTGCAATTCTCTACCCACCAAACGTCACGGTCACTATCTCTCCATCTCGTAGACACGAGCTGAGAAATTGCAAACGTCGAGCAATTGCTCAGAGATGAAAAGTGCCAGCACTGAAAGCTGTTGCTAGCCAGCACCCTTCCTTGGAAGCGCTTTTGTAGGCCTAAGAACACTGGGTCTCTGGGCTTCTCTAGCCACCTAATCTTCTGCTCATCCTCTCGCGCACTCTAAAGAGAGCTCAGGGGAGAAATTGCAAACGTCGAGCAATTGCTCAGAGATGAAAAGTGCCAGCACTGAGAGCTGTTGCTAGCCAGCCCCCTTCCTTGGAAGCGCTTTCACAGGCGCAGCAACACTGGGGCTTTGCGCTTCTCTAGCCACCAAACGTCACGGTCACTATCTCTCCGTCTCGTAGACATGAGCTGAGAAATTGCAAACGTCGAGCAATTGCTCAGAGATGAAAAGTGCCAGCACTGAAAGCTGTTGCTAGCCAGCACCCTTCCTTGGAAGCGCTTTCACAGGTGCAGCAACACTGGGGCTTTGCGCTTCTCTAGCCACCAAACGTCACGGTCACTATCTCTCTATCTCGTAGACACGAGCTGAGAAATTGCAAACGTCGAGCAATTGCTCAGAGATGAAAAGTGCCAGCACTGAAAGCTGTTGCTAGCCAGCACCCTTCCTTGGAAGCGCTTTTGTAGTCCTAAGAACACTGGGGCTCTGGGCTTCTCTAGCCACCTAATCTTCTGCTCATCCTCTCGCGCACTCTAAAGAGAGCTCAGGTGAGAAATTGCAAACGTCGAGCAATTGCTCAGAGATGAAAAGTGCCAGCACTGAAAGCTGTTGCTAGCCAGCACCCTTCCTTGGAAGCGCTTTCACAGGCGCAGTAACACTGGGGCTTTGCGCTTCTCTAGCCACCAGACGTCACGGTCATTCTCTCTCTGTCTCGTAGACACGAGCTGAGAAATTGCAAACGTTGAGCAATTGCTCAGAGATGAAAAGTGCCAGCACTGAAAGCTGTTGCTAGCCAGCACCCTTCCTTGGAAGCGCTTTCACAGGCGCAGTAACACTGGGGTTTTGCGCTTCTCTAGCCGCCAAACGTCACGGTCACTATCTCTCCGTCTCGTAGACACGAGCTGAGAAATTGCAAACGTCGAGCAATTGCTCAGAGATGAAAAGTGCCAGCACTGAAAGCTGTTGCTAGCCAGCACCCTTCCTTGGAAGCGCTTTCACAGGCGCAGTAACACTGGGGCTTTGCGCTTCTCTAGCCACCAAACGTCACGGTCACTATCTCTCCGTCTCGTAGACACGAGCTGAGAAATTGCAAACGTCGAGCAATTGCTCAGAGATGAAAAGTGCCAGCACTGAAAGCTGTTGCTAGCCAGCACCCTTCCTTGGAAGCGCTTTCACAGGCGCAGCAACACTAGGGCTTTGCAATTCTCTACCCACCAGACGTCACTGTCACTATCTCTCCGTCTCGTAGACACGAGCTGAGAAATTGCAAAGGTCGAGCAATTGCTCAGAGATGAAAAGTGCCAGCACTGAAAGCTGTTGCTAGCCAGCACCCTTCCTTGGAAGCGCTTTCACAGGCGCAGTAACACTGGGGCTTTGCGCTTCTCTAGCCACCAAACGTCACGGTCGCTATCTCTCCGTCTCGTAGACACGAGCTCAGAAATTGCAAACGTCGAGCAATTGCTCAGAGATGAAAAGTGCCAGCACTGAAAGCTGTTGCTAGCCAGCACCCTTCCTTGGAAGCGCTTTCACAGGCGCAGTAACACTGGGGTTTTGCGCTTCTCTACCCACCAAACGTCACGGTCACTATCTCTCCGTCTCGTAGACACGAGCTGAGAAATTGCAAACGTCGAGCAATTGCTCAGAGATGAAAAGTGCCAGCACTGAAAGCTGTTGCTAGCCAGCACCCTTCCTTGGAAGCGCTTTCACAGGCGCAGTAACACTGGGGCTTTGCGCTTCTCTACCCACCAAACGTCACGGTCACTATCTCTCCGTCTCGTAGACACAAGTTGAGAAATTGCAAACGTCGAGCAATTGCTCAGAGATGAAAAGTGCCAGCACTGAAAGCTGTTGCTAGCCAGCACCCTTCCTTGGAAGCGCTTTCACAGGCGCAGCAACACTGGGGCTTTGCGCTTCTCTAGCCACCAAACATCACGGTCACTATCTCTCCGTCTCGTAGACACGAGCTGAGAAATTGCAAACGTCGAGCAATTGCTCAGAGATGAAAAGTGCCAGCACTGAAAGCTGTTGCTAGCCAGCACCCTTCCTTGGAAGCGCTTTCACAGGCGCAGCAACACTGGGGCTTTGCAATTCTCTACCCACCAAACGTCACGGTCACTATCTCTCCATCTCGTAGACACGAGCTGAGAAATTGCAAACGTCGAGCAATTGCTCAGAGATGAAAAGTGCCAGCACTGAAAGCTCTTGCTAGCCAGCACCCTTCCTTGGAAGCGCTTTTGTAGGCCTAAGAACAGTGGGTCTCTGGGCTTCTCTAGCCACCTAATCTTCTGCTCATCCTCTCGCGCACTCTAAAGAGAGCTCAGGTGAGAAATTGCAAACGTCGAGCAATTGCTCAGAGATGAAAAGTGCCAGCACTGAAAGCTGTTGCTAGCCAGCACCCTTCCTTGGAAGCGCTTTCACAGGCGCAGCAACACTGGGGCTTTGCACTTCTCTACCCACCAAATGTCACGGTCATTCTCTCTCTATCTCGTAGACACGAGCTGAGAAATTGCAAACGTCGAGCAATTGCTCAGAGACGAAAAGTGCCAGCACTGAAAGCTGTTGCTAGCCAGCACCCTTCCTTGGAAGCGCTTTTGTAGGCCTAAGAACAGTGGGGCTCTGGGCTTCTCTAGCCACCTAATCTTCTGCTCATCCTCTCGTGCAGTCTAAAGAGAGCTCAGGTGAGAAATTGCAAACGACGAGCAATTGCTCAGAGATGAAAAGTGCCAGCACTGAAAGCTGTTGCTAGCCAGCACCCTTCCTTGGAAGCGCTTTCACAGGCGCAGTAACACTGGGGCTTTGCGCTTCTCTAGCCACCAAATGTCACGGTCACTATCTCTCCATCTCGTAGACACGAGCTGAGAAATTGCAAACGTCGAGCAATTGCTCAGAGATGAAAAGTGCCAGCACTGAAAGCTGTTGCTAGCCAGCACCCTTCCTTGGAAGCGCTTTTGTAGGCCTAAGAACACTGGGGCTCTGGGCTTCTCTAGCCACCTAATCTTCTGCTCATCCTCTCGCGCACTCTAAAGAGAGCTCAGGTGAGAAATTGCAAACGTCGAGCAATTGCTCAGAGATGAAAAGTGCCAGCACTGAAAGCTCTTGCTAGCCAGCCCCCTTCCTTGGAAGCGCTTTCACAGGCGCAGTAACACTGGGGCTTTGTGCTTCTCTAGCCACCAAACATCACGGTCACTATCTCTCCGTCTCGTAGACACGAGCTGAGAAATTGCAAACGTCGAGCAATTGCTCAGAGAAGAAAAGTGCCAGCACTGAAAGCTGTTGCTAGCCAGCACCCTTCCTTGGAAGCGCTTTCACAGGCGCAGCAACACTGGGGCTTTGCGCTTCTCTACCCACCAAACGTCACGGTCACTCTCTCTCCATCTCGTAGACACGAGCTGAGAAATTGCAAACGTCGAGCAATTGCTCAGAGATGAAAAGTGCCAGCACTGAAAGCTGTTGCTAGCCAGCACCCTTCCTTGGAAGCGCTTTTGTAGGTCTAAGAACACTGGGGCTCTGGGCTTCTCTAGCCACCTAATCTTCTGCTCATCCTCTCGCGCACTCTAAAGAGAGCTCAGGTGAGAAATTGCAAACGTCGAGCAATTGCTCAGAGATGAAAAGTGCCAGCACTGAAAGCTCTTGCTAGCCAGCCCCCTTCCTTGGAAGCGCTTTCACAGGCGCAGTAACACTGGGGCTTTGCGCTTCTCTAGCCACCAAACGTCACGGTCATTCTCTCTCCGTCTCGTAGACACGAGTTGAGAAATTGCAAACGTCGAGCAATTGCTCAGAGATGAAAAGTGCCAGCACTGAAAGCTGTTGCTAGCCAGCCCCCTTCCTTGGAAGCGCTTTTGTAGGCCTAAGAACACTGGGGCTGTGGGCTTCTCTAGCCACCTAATCTTCTGCTCATCCTCTCGCGCACTCTAAAGAGAGCTCAGGTGAGAAATTGCAAACGTCGAGCAATTGCTCAGAGATGAAAAGTGCCAGCACTGAAAGCTGTTGCTAGCCAGCACCCTTCCTTGGAAGCGCTTTCACAGGCGCAGTAACACTGGGGCTTTGCGCTTCTCTAGCCACCAAACGTCACGGTCACTATCTCTCCATCTCGTAGACACGAGCTGAGAAATTGCAAACATCGAGCAATTGCTCAGAGATGAAAAGTGCCAGCACTGAAAGCTGTTGCTAGCCAGCACCCTTCCTTGGAAGCGCTTTCACAGGCGCAGTAACACTGGGGCTTTGCGCTTCTCTAGCCACCAAACATCACGGTCACTATCTCTCCATCTCGTAGACACGAGCTGAGAAATTGCAAACGTCGAGCAATTGCTCAGAGATGAAAAGTGCCAGCACTGAAAGCTGTTGCTAGCCAGCACCCTTCCTTGGAAGCGCTTTCACAGGCGCAGCAACACTGGGGCTTTGCGCTTCTCTAGCCACCAAACCTCACGGTCACTATCTCTCCATCTCGTAGACACGAGCTGAGAAATTGCAAACATCGAGCAATTGCTCAGAGATGAAAAGTGCCAGCACTGAAAGCTGTTGCTAGCCAGCACCCTTCCTTGGAAGCGCTTTCACAGGCGCAGTAACACTGGGGTTTTTCGCTTCTCTAGCCGCCAAACGTCACGGTCACTATCTCTCCGTCTCGTAGACACGAGCTGAGAAATTGCAAACGTCGAGCAATTGCTCAGAGATGAAAAGTGCCAGCACTGAAAGCTCTTGCTAGCCAGCACCCTTCCTTGGAAGCGCTTTCACAGGCGCAGTAACACTGGGGCTTTGCGCTTCTCTAGCCACCAAACGTCACGGTCACTATCTCTCTGTCTCGTAGACACGAGCTGAGAAATTGCAAACGTCGAGCAATTGCTCAGAGATGAAAAGTGCCAGCACTGAAAGCTGTTGCTAGCCAGCCCCCTTCCTTGGAAGCGCTTTTGTAGGCCTAAGAACACTGGGGCTCTGGGCTTCTCTAGCCACCTAATCTTCTGCTCATCCTCTCGCGCACTCTAAAGAGAGCTCAGGTGAGAAATTGCAAACGTCGAGCAATTGCTCAGAGATGAAAAGTGCCAGCACTGAAAGCTGTTGCTAGCCAGCACCCTTCCTTGGAAGCGCTTTCACAGGCGCAGCAACACTGGGGCTTTGCGCTTCTCTAGCCACCAAACGTCACGGTCACTATCTCTCCGTCTCGTAGACACGAGCTGAGAAATTGCAAACATCGAGCAATTGCTCAGAGATGAAAAGTGCCAGCACTGAAAGCTGTTGCTAGCCAGCACCCTTCCTTGGAAGCGCTTTCACAGGCGCAGTAACACTGGGGTTTTGCGCTTCTCTAGCCGCCAAACGTCACGGTCACTATCTCTCCGTCTCGTAGACACGAGCTGAGAAATTGCAAACGTCGAGCAATTGCTCAGAGATGAAAAGTGCCAGCACTGAAAGCTGTTGCTAGCCAGCACCCTTCCTTGGAAGCGCTTTCACAGGCGCAGTAACACTGGGGCTTTGCGCTTCTCTAGCCACCAAACGTCACGGTCACTATCTCTCCGTCTCGTAGACACAAGTTGAGAAATTGCAAACGTCGAGCAATTGCTCAGAGATGAAAAGTGCCAGCACTGAAAGCTGTTGCTAGCCAGCACCCTTCCTTGGAAGCGCTTTCACAGGCGCAGCAACACTGGGGCTTTGCAATTCTCTAGCCACCAAACGTCACGGTCACTATCACTCCGTCTCGTAGACACGAGCTGAGAAATTGCAAACGTCGAGCAATTGCTCAGAGATGAAAAGTGCCAGCACTGAAAACTGTTGCTAGCCAGCCCCCTTCCTTGGAAGCGCTTTTGTAGGTCTAAGAACACTGGGGCTCTGGGCTTCTCTAGCCACCTAATCTTCTGCTCATCCTCTCGCGCACTCTAAAGAGAGCTCAGGTGAGAAATTGCAAACGTCGAGCAATTGCTCAGAGATGAAAAGTGCCAGCACTGAAAGCTGTTGCTAGCCAGCACCCTTCCTTGGAAGCGCTTTCACAGGCGCAGCAACACTGGGGCTTTGCGCTTCTCTAGCCACCAAACGTCACGGTCACTATCTCTCCGTCTCGTAGACACGAGCTGAGAAATTGCAAACGTCGAGCAATTGCTCAGAGATGAAAAGTGCCAGCACTGAAAGCTGTTGCTAGCCAGCACCCTTCCTTGGAAGCGCTTTTGTAGGTCTAAGAACACTGGGGCTCTGGGCTTCTCTAGCCACCTAATCTTCTGCTCATCCTCTCGCGCACTCTAAAGAGAGCTCAGGTGAGAAATTGCAAACGTCCAGCAATTGCTCAGAGATGAAAAGTGCCAGCACTGAAAGCTGTTGCTAGCCAGCACCCTTCCTTGGAAGCGCTTTCACAGGCGCAGTAACACTGGGGCTTTGCGCTTCTCTACCCACCAAAGGTCACGGTCACTATCTCTCCGTCTCGTAGACACGAGCTGAGAAATTGCAAACGTCGAGCAATTGCTCAGAGATGAAAAGTGCCAGCACTGAAAGCTCTTGCTAGCCAGCACCCTTCCTTGGAAGCGCTTTCACAGGCGCAGTAACACTGGGGCTTTGCGCTTCTCTAGCCACCAGACGTCACGGTCACTATCTCTCCGTCTCGTAGACACAAGTTGAGAAATTGCAAACGTCGAGCAATTGCTCAGAGATGAAAAGTGCCAGCACTGAAAGCTGTTGCTAGCCAGCACCCTTCCTTGGAAGCGCTTTCACAGGCGCAGTAACACTGGGGCTTTGCGCTTCTCTAGCCACCAAACGTCACGGTCACTATCTCTCCATCTCGTAGACACGAGCTGAGAAATTGCAAACGTCGAGCAATTGCTCAGAGATGAAAAGTGCCAGCACTGAAAGCTGTTGCTAGCCAGCAGCCTTCCTTGGAAGCGCTTTTGTAGGCCTAAGAACACTGGGGCTCTGGGCTTCTCTAGCCACCTAATCTTCTGCTCATCCTCTCGCGCACTCTAAAGAGAGCTCAGGTGAGAAATTGCAAACGTCGAGCAATTGCTCAGAGATGAAAAGTGCCAGCACTGAAAGCTCTTGCTAGCCAGCCCCCTTCCTTGGAAGCGCTTTCACAGGCGCAGTAACACTGGGGCTTTGCGCTTCTCTAGCCACCAAACGTCACGGTCATTCTCTCTCCGTCTCGTAGACACGAGTTGAGAAATTGCAAACGTCGAGCAATTGCTCAGAGATGAAAAGTGCCAGCACTGAAAGCTGTTGCTAGCCAGCCCCCTTCCTTGGAAGCGCTTTTGTAGGCCTAAGAACACTGGGGCTGTGGGCTTCTCTAGCCACCTAATCTTCTGCTCATCCTCTCGCGCACTCTAAAGAGAGCTCAGGTGAGAAATTGCAAACGTCGAGCAATTGCTCAGAGATGAAAAGTGCCAGCACTGAAAGCTGTTGCTAGCCAGCACCCTTCCTTGGAAGCGCTTTCACAGGCGCAGTAACACTGGGGCTTTGCGCTTCTCTAGCCACCAAACGTCACGGTCACTATCTCTCCATCTCGTAGACACGAGCTGAGAAATTGCAAACATCGAGCAATTGCTCAGAGATGAAAAGTGCCAGCACTGAAAGCTGTTGCTAGCCAGCACCCTTCCTTGGAAGCGCTTTCACAGGCACAGTAACACTGGGGCTTTGCGCTTCTCTAGCCACCAAACATCACGGTCACTATCTCTCCATCTCGTAGACACGAGCTGAGAAATTGCAAACGTCGAGCAATTGCTCAGAGATGAAAAGTGCCAGCACTGAAAGCTGTTGCTAGCCAGCACCCTTCCTTGGAAGCGCTTTCACAGGCGCAGCAACACTGGGGCTTTGCGCTTCTCTAGCCACCAAACCTCACGGTCACTATCTCTCCGTCTCGTAGACACGAGCTGAGAAATTGCAAACATCGAGCAATTGCTCAGAGATGAAAAGTGCCAGCACTGAAAGCTGTTGCTAGCCAGCACCCTTCCTTGGAAGCGCTTTCACAGGCGCAGTAACACTGGGGTTTTTCGCTTCTCTAGCCACCAAACGTCACGGTCACTATCTCTCCGTCTCGTAGACACGAGCTGAGAAATTGCAAACGTCGAGCAATTGCTCAGAGATGAAAAGTGCCAGCACTGAAAGCTCTTGCTAGCCAGCACCCTTCCTTGGAAGCGCTTTCACAGGCGCAGTAACACTGGGGCTTTGCGCTTCTCTAGCCACCAAACGTCACGGTCACTATCTCTCTGTCTCGTAGACACGAGCTGAGAAATTGCAAACGTCGAGCAATTGCTCAGAGATGAAAAGTGCCAGCACTGAAAGCTGTTGCTAGCCAGCACCCTTCCTTGGAAGCGCTTTTGTAGGTCTAAGAACACTGGGGCTCTGGGCTTCTCTAGCCACCTAATCTTCTGCTCATCCTCTCGCGCACTCTAAAGAGAGCTCAGGTGAGAAATTGCAAACGTCGAGCAATTGCTCAGAGATGAAAAGTGCCAGCACTGAAAGCTCTTGCTAGCCAGCCCCCTTCCTTGGAAGCGCTTTCACAGGCGCAGTAACACTGGGGCTTTGCGCTTCTCTAGCCACCAAACGTCACGGTCATTCTCTCTCCGTCTCGTAGACACGAGTTGAGAAATTGCAAACGTCGAGCAATTGCTCAGAGATGAAAAGTGCCAGCACTGAAAGCTGTTGCTAGCCAGCCCCCTTCCTTGGAAGCGCTTTTGTAGGCCTAAGAACACTGGGGCTGTGGGCTTCTCTAGCCACCTAATCTTCTGCTCATCCTCTCGCGCACTCTAAAGAGAGCTCAGGTGAGAAATTGCAAACGTCGAGCAATTGCTCAGAGATGAAAAGTGCCAGCACTGAAAGCTGTTGCTAGCCAGCACCCTTCCTTGGAAGCGCTTTCACAGGCGCAGTAACACTGGGGCTTTGCGCTTCTCTAGCCACCAAACGTCACGGTCACTATCTCTCCATCTCGTAGACACGAGCTGAGAAATTGCAAACATCGAGCAATTGCTCAGAGATGAAAAGTGCCAGCACTGAAAGCTGTTGCTAGCCAGCACCCTTCCTTGGAAGCG
The DNA here is from genome assembly GCA_037962945.1 of Sarcoramphus papa. Taxonomy (NCBI): domain Eukaryota; kingdom Metazoa; phylum Chordata; class Aves; order Accipitriformes; family Cathartidae; genus Sarcoramphus; species Sarcoramphus papa. Next base: position 1,069,322 of record JBBMRM010000072.1, on the reverse strand, counting down.
CTTTCACAGGCGCAGTAACACTGGGGCTTTGCGCTTCTCTAGCCACCAAACATCACGGTCACTATCTCTCCATCTCGTAGACACGAGCTGAGAAATTGCAAACGTCGAGCAATTGCTCAGAGATGAAAAGTGCCAGCACTGAAAGCTGTTGCTAGCCAGCACCCTTCCTTGGAAGCGCTTTCACAGGCGCAGCAACACTGGGGCTTTGCGCTTCTCTAGCCACCAAACCTCACGGTCACTATCTCTCCATCTCGTAGACACGAGCTGAGAAATTGCAAACATCGAGCAATTGCTCAGAGATGAAAAGTGCCAGCACTGAAAGCTCTTGCTAGCCAGCACCCTTCCTTGGAAGCGCGTTCACAGGCGCAGTAACACTGGGGCTTTGCGCTTCTCTAGCCACCAAACGTCACGGTCACTATCTCTCTGTCTCGTAGACACGAGCTGAGAAATTGCAAACGTCGAGCAATTGCTCAGAGATGAAAAGTGCCAGCACTGAAAGCTGTTGCTAGCCAGCCCCCTTCCTTGGAAGCGCTTTTGTAGGCCTAAGAACACTGGGGCTCTGGGCTTCTCTAGCCACCTAATCTTCTGCTCATCCTCTCGCGCACTCTAAAGAGAGCTCAGGTGAGAAATTGCAAACGTCGAGCAATTGCTCAGAGATGAAAAGTGCCAGCACTGAAAGCTGTTGCTAGCCAGCACCCTTCCTTGGAAGCGCTTTCACAGGCGCAGCAACACTGGGGCTTTGCGCTTCTCTAGCCACCAAACGTCACGGTCACTATCTCTCCGTCTCGTAGACACGAGCTGAGAAATTGCAAACATCGAGCAATTGCTCAGAGATGAAAAGTGCCAGCACTGAAAGCTGTTGCTAGCCAGCACCCTTCCTTGGAAGCGCTTTCACAGGCGCAGTAACACTGGGGTTTTGCGCTTCTCTAGCCGCCAAACGTCACGGTCACTATCTCTCCGTCTCGTAGACACGAGCTGAGAAATTGCAAACGTCGAGCAATTGCTCAGAGATGAAAAGTGCCAGCACTGAAAGCTGTTGCTAGCCAGCACCCTTCCTTGGAAGCGCTTTCACAGGCGCAGTAACACTGGGGCTTTGCGCTTCTCTAGCCACCAAACGTCACGGTCACTATCTCTCCGTCTCGTAGACACAAGTTGAGAAATTGCAAACGTCGAGCAATTGCTCAGAGATGAAAAGTGCCAGCACTGAAAGCTGTTGCTAGCCAGCACCCTTCCTTGGAAGCGCTTTCACAGGCGCAGCAACACTGGGGCTTTGCAATTCTCTAGCCACCAAACGTCACGGTCACTATCACTCCGTCTCGTAGACACGAGCTGAGAAATTGCAAACGTCGAGCAATTGCTCAGAGATGAAAAGTGCCAGCACTGAAAACTGTTGCTAGCCAGCCCCCTTCCTTGGAAGCGCTTTTGTAGGTCTAAGAACACTGGGGCTCTGGGCTTCTCTAGCCACCTAATCTTCTGCTCATCCTCTCGCGCACTCTAAAGAGAGCTCAGGTGAGAAATTGCAAACGTCGAGCAATTGCTCCGAGATGAAAAGTGCCAGCACTGAAAGCTCTTGCTAGCCAGCACCCTTCCTTGGAAGCGCTTTCACAGGCGCAGCAACACTGGGGCTTTGCGCTTCTCTAGCCACCAAACGTCACGGTCCTTCTCTTTCCGTCTCCTAGACACGAGCTGAGAAATTGCAAACGTCGAGCAATTGCTCCGAGATGAAAAGTGCCAGCACTGAAAGCTGTTGCTAGCCAGCACCCTTCCTTGGAAGCGCTTTCACAGGCGCAGCAACACTGGGGCTTTGCGCTTCTCTAGCCGCCAAACGTCACGGTCACTATCTCTCCGTCTCGTAGACACGAGCTGAGAAATTGCAAACGTCGAGCAATTGCTCAGAGATGAAAAGTGCCAGCACTGAAAGCTCTTGCTAGCCAGCACCCTTCCTTGGAAGCGCTTTCACAGGCGCAGTAACACTGGGGCTTTGCGCTTCTCTAGCCACCAGACGTCACGGTCACTATCTCTCCGTCTCGTAGACACAAGTTGAGAAATTGCAAACGTCGAGCAATTGCTCAGAGATGAAAAGTGCCAGCACTGAAAGCTGTTGCTAGCCAGCACCCTTCCTTGGAAGCGCTTTCACAGGCGCAGTAACACTGGGGCTTTGCGCTTCTCTAGCCACCAAACGTCACGGTCACTATCTCTCCATCTCGTAGACACGAGCTGAGAAATTGCAAACGTCGAGCAATTGCTCAGAGATGAAAAGTGCCAGCACTGAAAGCTGTTGCTAGCCAGCAGCCTTCCTTGGAAGCGCTTTTGTAGGCCTAAGAACACTGGGGCTCTGGGCTTCTCTAGCCACCTAATCTTCTGCTCATCCTCTCGCGCACTCTAAAGAGAGCTCAGGTGAGAAATTGCAAACGTCGAGCAATTGCTCAGAGATGAAAAGTGCCAGCACTGAAAGCTCTTGCTAGCCAGCCCCCTTCCTTGGAAGCGCTTTCACAGGCGCAGTAACACTGGGGCTTTGCGCTTCTCTAGCCACCAAACGTCACGGTCATTCTCTCTCCGTCTCGTAGACACGAGTTGAGAAATTGCAAACGTCGAGCAATTGCTCAGAGATGAAAAGTGCCAGCACTGAAAGCTGTTGCTAGCCAGCCCCCTTCCTTGGAAGCGCTTTTGTAGGCCTAAGAACACTGGGGCTGTGGGCTTCTCTAGCCACCTAATCTTCTGCTCATCCTCTCGCGCACTCTAAAGAGAGCTCAGGTGAGAAATTGCAAACGTCGAGCAATTGCTCAGAGATGAAAAGTGCCAGCACTGAAAGCTGTTGCTAGCCAGCACCCTTCCTTGGAAGCGCTTTCACAGGCGCAGTAACACTGGGGCTTTGCGCTTCTCTAGCCACCAAACGTCACGGTCACTATCTCTCCATCTCGTAGACACGAGCTGAGAAATTGCAAACATCGAGCAATTGCTCAGAGATGAAAAGTGCCAGCACTGAAAGCTGTTGCTAGCCAGCACCCTTCCTTGGAAGCGCTTTCACAGGCACAGTAACACTGGGGCTTTGCGCTTCTCTAGCCACCAAACATCACGGTCACTATCTCTCCATCTCGTAGACACGAGCTGAGAAATTGCAAACGTCGAGCAATTGCTCAGAGATGAAAAGTGCCAGCACTGAAAGCTGTTGCTAGCCAGCACCCTTCCTTGGAAGCGCTTTCACAGGCGCAGCAACACTGGGGCTTTGCGCTTCTCTAGCCACCAAACGTCACGGTCACTATCTCTCCGTCTCGTAGACACGAGCTGAGAAATTGCAAACATCGAGCAATTGCTCAGAGATGAAAAGTGCCAGCACTGAAAGCTGTTGCTAGCCAGCACCCTTCCTTGGAAGCGCTTTCACAGGCGCAGTAACACTGGGGTTTTTCGCTTCTCTAGCCGCCAAACGTCACGGTCACTATCTCTCCGTCTCGTAGACACGAGCTGAGAAATTGCAAACGTCGAGCAATTGCTCAGAGATGAAAAGTGCCAGCACTGAAAGCTCTTGCTAGCCAGCACCCTTCCTTGGAAGCGCTTTCACAGGCGCAGTAACACTGGGGCTTTGCGCTTCTCTAGCCACCAAACGTCACGGTCACTATCTCTCTGTCTCGTAGACACGAGCTGAGAAATTGCAAACGTCGAGCAATTGCTCAGAGATGAAAAGTGCCAGCACTGAAAGCTGTTGCTAGCCAGCCCCCTTCCTTGGAAGCGCTTTTGTAGGCCTAAGAACACTGGGGCTCTGGGCTTCTCTAGCCACCTAATCTTCTGCTCATCCTCTCGCGCACTCTAAAGAGAGCTCAGGTGAGAAATTGCAAACGTCGAGCAATTGCTCAGAGATGAAAAGTGCCAGCACTGAAAGCTGTTGCTAGCCAGCACCCTTCCTTGGAAGCGCTTTCACAGGCGCAGCAACACTGGGGCTTTGCGCTTCTCTAGCCACCAAACGTCACGGTCACTATCTCTCCGTCTCGTAGACACGAGCTGAGAAATTGCAAACATCGAGCAATTGCTCAGAGATGAAAAGTGCCAGCACTGAAAGCTGTTGCTAGCCAGCACCCTTCCTTGGAAGCGCTTTCACAGGCGCAGTAACACTGGGGTTTTGCGCTTCTCTAGCCGCCAAACGTCACGGTCACTATCTCTCCGTCTCGTAGACACGAGCTGAGAAATTGCAAACGTCGAGCAATTGCTCAGAGATGAAAAGTGCCAGCACTGAAAGCTGTTGCTAGCCAGCACCCTTCCTTGGAAGCGCTTTCACAGGCGCAGTAACACTGGGGTTTTGCGCTTCTCTAGCCACCAAACGTCACGGTCACTATCTCTCCGTCTCGTAGACACAAGTTGAGAAATTGCAAACGTCGAGCAATTGCTCAGAGATGAAAAGTGCCAGCACTGAAAGCTGTTGCTAGCCAGCACCCTTCCTTGGAAGCGCTTTCACAGGCGCAGCAACACTGGGGCTTTGCAATTCTCTAGCCACCAAACGTCACGGTCACTATCTCTCCGTCTCGTAGACACGAGCTGAGAAATTGCAAACGTCGAGCAATTGCTCAGAGATGAAAAGTGCCAGCACTGAAAACTGTTGCTAGCCAGCCCCCTTCCTTGGAAGCGCTTTTGTAGGTCTAAGAACACTGGGGCTCTGGGCTTCTCTAGCCACCTAATCTTCTGCTCATCCTCTCGCGCACTCTAAAGAGAGCTCAGGTGAGAAATTGCAAACGTCGAGCAATTGCTCAGAGATGAAAAGTGCCAGCACTGAAAGCTGTTGCTAGCCAGCACCCTTCCTTGGAAGCGCTTTCACAGGCGCAGCAACACTGGGGCTTTGCGCTTCTCTAGCCACCAAACGTCACGGTCACTATCTCTCCGTCTCGTAGACACGAGCTGAGAAATTGCAAACGTCGAGCAATTGCTCAGAGATGAAAAGTGCCAGCACTGAAAGCTGTTGCTAGCCAGCACCCTTCCTTGGAAGCGCTTTTGTAGGTCTAAGAACACTGGGGCTCTGGGCTTCTCTAGCCACCTAATCTTCTGCTCATCCTCTCGCGCACTCTAAAGAGAGCTCAGGTGAGAAATTGCAAACCTCCAGCAATTGCTCAGAGATGAAAAGTGCCAGCACTGAAAGCTGTTGCTAGCCAGCACCCTTCCTTGGAAGCGCTTTCACAGGCGCAGTAACACTGGGGCTTTGCGCTTCTCTACCCACCAAAGGTCACGGTCACTATCTCTCCGTCTCGTAGACACGAGCTGAGAAATTGCAAACGTCGAGCAATTGCTCAGAGATGAAAAGTGCCAGCACTGAAAGCTCTTGCTAGCCAGCACCCTTCCTTGGAAGCGCTTTCACAGGCGCAGTAACACTGGGGCTTTGCGCTTCTCTAGCCACCAGACGTCACGGTCACTATCTCTCCGTCTCGTAGACACAAGTTGAGAAATTGCAAACGTCGAGCAATTGCTCAGAGATGAAAAGTGCCAGCACTGAAAGCTGTTGCTAGCCAGCACCCTTCCTTGGAAGCGCTTTCACAGGCGCAGTAACACTGGGGCTTTGCGCTTCTCTAGCCACCAAACGTCACGGTCACTATCTCTCCATCTCGTAGACACGAGCTGAGAAATTGCAAACGTCGAGCAATTGCTCAGAGACGAAAAGTGCCAGCACTGAAAGCTGTTGCTAGCCAGCACCCTTCCTTGGAAGCGCTTTTGTAGGTCTAAGATCACTGGGGCTCTGGGCTTCTCTAGCCACCTAATCTTCTGCTCATCCTCTCGCGCACTCTAAAGAGAGCTCAGGTGAGAAATTGCAAACGTCGAGCAATTGCTCAGAGATGAAAAGTGCCAGCACTGAAAGCTGTTGCTAGCCAGCACCCTTCCTTGGAAGCGCTTTCACAGGCGCAGCAACACTGGGGCTTTGCGCTTCTCTAGCCACCAAACGTCACGGTCACTATCTCTCCATCTCGTAGACACGAGCTGAGAAATTGCAAACGTCGAGCAATTGCTCAGAGATGAAAAGTGCCAGCACTGAAAGCTGTTGCTAGCCAGCACCCTTCCTTGGAAGCGCTTTTGTAGGCCTAAGAACACTGTGGCTCTGGGCTTCTCTAGCCACCTAATCTTCTGCTCATCCTCTCGCGCACTCTAAAGAGAGCTCAGGGGAGAAATTGCAAAGGTCGAGCAATTGCTCAGAGATGAAAAGTGCCAGCACTGAAAGCTCTTGCTAGCCAGCCCCCTTCCTTGGAAGCGCTTTCACAGGCGCAGTAACACTGGGGCTTTGCGCTTCTCTAGCCACCAGACGTCACGGTCATTCTCTCTCCGTCTCGTAGACACGAGCTGAGAAATTGCAAACGTCGAGCAATTGCTCAGAGATGAAAAGTGCCAGCACTGAAAGCTGTTGCTAGCCAGCACCCTTCCTTGGAAGCGCTTTTGTAGGCCTAAGAACACTGGGGCTCTGGGCTTCTCTAGCCACCTAATCTTCTGCTCATCCTCTCGCGCACTCTAAAGAGAGCTCAGGTGAGAAATTGCAAACGTCGAGCAATTGCTCAGAGATGAAAAGTGCCAGCACTGAAAGCTGTTGCTAGCCAGCACCCTTCCTTGGAAGCGCTTTCACAGGCGCAGCAACACTGGGGCTTTGTGCTTCTCTAGCCACCAAACATCACGGTCACTATCTCTCCGTCTCGTAGACACGAGCTGAGAAATTGCAAACGTCGAGCAATTGCTCAGAGACGAAAAGTGCCAGCACTGAAAGCTGTTGCTAGCCAGCACCCTTCCTTGGAAGCGCTTTCACAGGCGCAGCAACACTGGGGCTTTGCGCTTCTCTACCCACCAAACGTCACGGTCACTATCTCTCCATCTCGTAGACACGAGCTGAGAAATTGCAAACGTCGAGCAATTGCTCAGAGATGAAAAGTGCCAGCACTGAAAGCTGTTGCTAGCCAGCAGCCTTCCTTGGAAGCGCTTTTGTAGGCCTAAGAACACTGGGGCTCTGGGCTTCTCTAGCCACCTAATCTTCTGCTCATCCTCTCGCGCACTCTAAAGAGAGCTCAGGTGAGAAATTGCAAACGTCGAGCAATTGCTCAGAGATGAAAAGTGCCAGCACTGAAAGCTCTTGCTAGCCAGCCCCCTTCCTTGGAAGCGCTTTCACAGGCGCAGTAACACTGGGGCTTTGCGCTTCTCTAGCCACCAAACGTCACGGTCATTCTCTCTCCGTCTCGTAGACACGAGTTGAGAAATTGCAAACGTCGAGCAATTGCTCAGAGATGAAAAGTGCCAGCACTGAAAGCTCTTGCTAGCCAGCCCCCTTCCTTGGAAGCGCTTTTGTAGGCCTAAGAACACTGGGGCTGTGGGCTTCTCTAGCCACCTAATCTTCTGCTCATCCTCTCGCGCACTCTAAAGAGAGCTCAGGTGAGAAATTGCAAACGTCGAGCAATTGCTCAGAGATGAAAAGTGGCAGCACTGAAAGCTGTTGCTAGCCAGCCCCCTTCCTTGGAAGCGCTTTCACAGGCGCAGTAACACTGGGGCTTTGCGCTTCTCTAGCCACCAAACGTCACGGTCATTCTCTCTCCGTCTCGTAGACACGAGCTGAGAAATTGCAAACATCGAGCAATTGCTCAGAGATGAAAAGTGCCAGCACTGAAAGCTGTTGCTAGCCAGCACCCTTCCTTGGAAGCGCTTTCACAGGCACAGTAACACTGGGGCTTTGCGCTTCTCTAGCCACCAAACGTCACGGTCACTATCTCTCCATCTCGTAGACACGAGCTGAGAAATTGCAAACGTCGAGCAATTGCTCAGAGATGAAAAGTGCCAGCACTGAAAGCTGTTGCTAGCCAGCACCCTTCCTTGGAAGCGCTTTCACAGGCGCAGCAACACTGGGGCTTTGCGCTTCTCTAGCCACCAAACCTCACGGTCACTATCTCTCCGTCTCGTAGACACGAGCTGAGAAATTGCAAACATCGAGCAATTGCTCAGAGATGAAAAGTGCCAGCACTGAAAGCTGTTGCTAGCCAGCACCCTTCCTTGGAAGCGCTTTCACAGGCGCAGTAACACTGGGGTTTTTCGCTTCTCTAGCCGCCAAACGTCACAGTCACTATCTCTCCGTCTCGTAGACACGAGCTGAGAAATTGCAAACGTCGAGCAATTGCTCAGAGATGAAAAGTGGCAGCACTGAAAGCTGTTGCTAGCCAGCACCCTTCCTTGGAAGCGCTTTCACAGGCGCAGCAACACTGGGGCTTTGCGCTTCTCTAGCCACCAAACGTCACGGTCACTATCTCTCCGTCTCGTAGACACGAGCTGAGAAATTGCAAACGTCGAGCAATTGCTCAGAGATGAAAAGTGCCAGCACTGAAAGCTGTTGCTAGCCAGCACCCTTCCTTGGAAGCGCTTTTGTAGGCCTAAGAACACTGGGGCTCTGGGCTTCTCTAGCCACCTAATCTTCTGCTCATCCTCTCGCGCACTCTAAAGAGAGCTCAGGTGAGAAATTGCAAACGTCGAGCAATTGCTCAGAGATGAAAAGTGCCAGCACTGAAAGCTGTTGCTAGCCAGCACCCTTCCTTGGAAGCGCTTTCACAGGCGCAGTAACACTGGGGCTTTGCGCTTCTCTACCCACCAAAGGTCACGGTCACTATCTCTCCGTCTCGTAGACACGAGCTGAGAAATTGCAAACGTTGAGCAATTGCTCAGAGATGAAAAGCGCCAGCACTGAAAGCTCTTGCTAGCCAGCACCCTTCCTTGGAAGCGCTTTCACAGGCGCAGTAACACTGGGGCTTTGCGCTTCTCTAGCCACCAGACGTCACGGTCACTATCTCTCCGTCTCGTAGACACAAGTTGAGAAATTGCAAACGTCGAGCAATTGCTCAGAGATGAAAAGTGCCAGCACTGAAAGCTCTTGCTAGCCAGCCCCCTTCCTTGGAAGCGCTTTCACAGGCGCAGTAACACTGGGGCTTTGCGCTTCTCTACCCACCAAAGGTCACGGTCACTATCTCTCCGTCTCGTAGACACGAGCTGAGAAATTGCAAACGTCGAGCAATTGCTCAGAGATGAAAAGTGCCAGCACTGAAAGCTGTTGCTAGCCAGCACCCTTCCTTGGAAGCGCTTTTGTAGCCCTAAGAACACTGGGGCTCTGGGCTTCTCTAGCCACCTCATCTTCTGCTCATCCTCTCGCGCACTCTAAAGAGAGCTCAGGTGAGAAATTGCAAACGTCGAGCAATTGCTCAGAGATGAAAAGTGGCAGCACTGAAAGCTGTTGCTAGCCAGCACCCTTCCTTGGAAGCGCTTTCACAGGCGCAGCAACACTGGGGCTTTGCGCTTCTCTAGCCACCAAACGTCACGGTCACTATCTCTCCGTCTCGTAGACACGAGCTGAGAAATTGCAAACGTCGAGCAATTGCTCAGAGATGAAAAGTGCCAGCACTGAAAGCTGTTGCTAGCCAGCACCCTTCCTTGGAAGCGCTTTTGTAGGTCTAAGAACACTGGGGCTCTGGGCTTCTCTAGCCACCTAATCTTCTGCTCATCCTCTCGCGCACTCTAAAGAGAGCTCAGGTGAGAAATTGCAAACGTCGAGCAATTGCTCAGAGATGAAAAGTGCCAGCACTGAAAGCTGTTGCTAGCCAGCACCCTTCCTTGGAAGCGCTTTCACAGGCGCAGTAACACTGGGGCTTTGCGCTTCTCTACCCACCAGACGTCACGGTCACTATCTCTCCATCTCGTAGACACGAGCTGAGAAATTGCAAACGTCGAGCAATTGCTCAGAGACGAAAAGTGCCAGCACTGAAAGCTGTTGCTAGCCAGCACCCTTCCTTGGAAGCGCTTTTGTAGGTCTAAGATCACTGGGGCTCTGGGCTTCTCTAGCCACCTAATCTTCTGCTCATCCTCTCGCGCACTCTAAAGAGAGCTCAGGTGAGAAATTGCAAACGTCGAGCAATTGCTCAGAGATGAAAAGTGCCAGCACTGAAAGCTGTTGCTAGCCAGCACCCTTCCTTGGAAGCGCTTTCACAGGCGCAGCAACACTGGGGCTTTGCGCTTCTCTACCCACCAAACGTCACGGTCACTATCTCTCCATCTCGTAGACACGAGCTGAGAAATTGCAAACGTCGAGCAATTGCTCAGAGATGAAAAGTGCCAGCACTGAAAGCTGTTGCTAGCCAGCACCCTTCCTTGGAAGCGCTTTTGTAGGCCTAAGAACACTGTGGCTCTGGGCTTCTCTAGCCACCTAATCTTCTGCTCATCCTCTCGCGCACTCTAAAGAGAGCTCAGGGGAGAAATTGCAAAGGTCGAGCAATTGCTCAGAGATGAAAAGTGCCAGCACTGAAAGCTCTTGCTAGCCAGCCCCCTTCCTTGGAAGCGCTTTCACAGGCGCAGTAACACTGGGGCTTTGCGCTTCTCTAGCCACCAGACGTCACGGTCATTCTCTCTCCGTCTCGTAGACACGAGCTGAGAAATTGCAAACGTCGAGCAATTGCTCAGAGATGAAAAGTGCCAGCACTGAAAGCTGTTGCTAGCCAGCCCCCTTCCTTGGAAGCGCTTTTGTAGCCCTAAGAACACTGGGGCTCTGGGCTTCTCTAGCCACCTAATCTTCTGCTCATCCTCTCGCGCACTCTAAAGAGAGCTCAGGTGAGAAATTGCAAACGTCGAGCAATTGCTCAGAGATGAAAAGTGGCAGCACTGAAAGCTGTTGCTAGCCAGCACCCTTCCTTGGAAGCGCTTTCACAGGCGCAGCAACACTGGGGCTTTGCGCTTCTCTACCCACCAAACGTCACGGTCACTATCTCTCCGTCTCGTAGACACGAGCTGAGAAATTGCAAACATCGAGCAATTGCTCAGAGATGAAAAGTGCCAGCACTGAAAGCTGTTGCTAGCCAGCACCCTTCCTTGGAAGCGCTTTCACAGGCGCAGTAACACTGGGGTTTTGCGCTTCTCTAGCCGCCAAACGTCACGGTCACTATCTCTCCGTCTCGTAGACACGAGCTGAGAAATTGCAAACGTCGAGCAATTGCTCAGAGATGAAAAGTGCCAGCACTGAAAGCTGTTGCTAGCCAGCACCCTTCCTTGGAAGCGCTTTCACAGGCGCAGTAACACTGGGGCTTTGCGCTTCTCTAGCCACCAAACGTCACGGTCACTCTCTCTCCGTCTCGTAGACACGAGCTGAGAAATTGCAAACGTCGAGCAATTGCTCAGAGATGAAAAGTGCCAGCACTGAAAGCTGTTGCTAGCCAGCCCCCTTCCTTGGAAGCGCTTTTGTAGGTCTAAGAACACTGGGGCTCTGGGTTTCTCTAGCCACCTAATCTTCTGCTCATCCTCTCGCGCACTCTAAAGAGAGCTCAGGTGAGAAATTGCAAACGTCGAGCAATTGCTCAGAGATGAAAAGTGCCAGCACTGAAAGCTGTTGCTAGCCAGCAGCCTTCCTTGGAAGCGCTTTCACAGGCGCAGCAACACTGGGGCTTTGCGCTTCTCTACCCACCAAAGGTCACGGTCACTATCTCTCCATCTCGTAGACACGAGCTGAGAAATTGCAAACGTCGAGCAATTGCTCAGAGATGAAAAGTGCCAGCACTGAAAGCTGTTGCTAGCCAGCACCCTTCCTTGGAAGCGCTTTTGTAGGCCTAAGAACGCTGGGGCTCTGGGCTTCTCTAGCCACCTAATCTTCTGCTCATCCTCTCGCGCACTCTAAAGAGAGCTCAGGTGAGAAATTGCAAACGTCGAGCAATTGCTCAGAGATGAAAAGTGCCAGCACTGAAAGCTGTTGCTAGCCAGCCCCCTTCCTTGGAAGCGCTTTCACAGGCGCAGTAACACTGGGGCTTTGCGCTTCTCTAGCCACCAGACGTCACGGTCATTCTCTCTCCGCCTCGTAGACACGAGCTGAGAAATTGCAAACGTCGAGCAATTGCTCAGAGATGAAAAGTGCCAGCACTGAAAGCTGTTGCTAGCCAGCACCCTTCCTTGGAAGCGCTTTTGTAGGCCTAAGAACCCTGGGGCTCTGGGCTTCTCTAGCCACCTAATCTTCTGCTCATCCTCTCGCGCACTCTAAAGAGAGCTCAGGTGAGAAATTGCAAACGTCGAGCAATTGCTCAGAGATGAAAAGTGCCAGCGCTGAAAGCTGTTGCTAGCCAGCACCCTTCCTTGGAAGCGCTTTCACAGGCGCAGCAACACTGGGGCTTTGCGCTTCTCTAGCCACCAAAGGTCACGGTCACTATCTCTCCGTCTCGTAGACACGAGCTGAGAAATTGCAAACGTCGAGCAATTGCTCAGAGATGAAAAGTGCCAGCACTGAAAGCTCTTGCTAGCCAGCACCCTTCCTTGGAAGCGCTTTCACAGGCGCAGCAACACTGGGGCTTTGCGCTTCTCTAGCCGCCAAACGTCACGGTCACTATCTCTCCATCTCGTAGACACGAGCTGAGAAGTTGCAAACGTCGAGCAATTGCTCAGAGATGAAAAGTGCCAGCACTGAAAGCTGTTGCTAGCCAGCACCCTTCCTTGGAAGCGCTTTCACAGGCGCAGCAACACTGGGGCTTTGCGCTTCTCTAGCCACCAAACGTCATGGTCACTATCACTCTATCTCGTAGACAGAAGCTGAGAAATTGCAAACGTCGAGCAATTGCTCAGAGATGAAAAGTGCCAGCACTGAAAGCTGTTGCTAGCCAGCCCCCTTCCTTGGAAGCGCTTTTGTAGGCCTAAGAACAGTGGGGCTCTGGGCTTCTCTAGCCACCTAATCTTCTGCTCATCCTCTCGCGCACTCTAAAGAGAGCTCAGGTGAGAAATTGCAAACGTCGAGCAATTGCTCAGAGATGAAAAGTGCCAGCACTGAAAGCTGTTGCTAGCCAGCACCCTTCCTTGGAAGCGCTTTCACAGGCGCAGTAACACTGGGGCTTTGCGCTTCTCTAGCCACCAAAGGTCACGGTCACTATCTCTCCGTCTCGTAGACACGAGCTGAGAAATTGCAAACATCGAGCAATTGCTCAGAGATGAAAAGTGCCAGCACTGAAAGCTGTTGCTAGCCAGCACCCTTCCTTGGAAGCGCTTTCACAGGCGCAGTAACACTGGGGTTTTGCGCTTCTCTAGCCGCCAAACGTCACGGTCACTATCTCTCCGTCTCGTAGACACGAGCTGAGAAATTGCAAACGTCGAGCAATTGCTCAGAGATGAAAAGTGCCAGCACTGAAAGCTGTTGCTAGCCAGCACCCTTCCTTGGAAGCGCTTTCACAGGCGCAGTAACACTGGGGCTTTGCGCTTCTCTAGCCACCAAACGTCACGGTCACTATCTCTCCGTCTCGTAGACACAAGCTGAGAAATTGCAAACGTCGAGCAATTGCTCAGAGATGAAAAGTGCCAGCACTGAAAGCTGTTGCTAGCCAGCACCCTTCCTTGGAAGCGCTTTCACAGGCGCAGCAACACTGGGGCTTTGCAATTCTCTACCCACCAAAAGTCACGGTCACTACATCTCCATCTCGTAGACACGAGCTGAGAAATTGCAAACGTCGAGCAATTGCTCAGAGATGAAAAGTGCCAGCACTGAAAACTGTTGCTAGCCAGCCCCCTTCCTTGGAAGCGCTTTTGTAGGTCTAAGAACACTGGGGCTCTGGGCTTCTCTAGCCACCTAATCTTCTGCTCATCCTCTCGCGCACTCTAAAGAGAGCTCAGGTGAGAAATTGCAAACGTCCAGCAATTGCTCAGAGAGGAAAAGTGCCAGCACTGAAAGCTGTTGCTAGCCAGCCCCCTTCCTTGGAAGCGCTTTCACAGGCGCAGTAACACTGGGGCTTTGCGCTTCTCTACCCACCAAACGTCACGGTCACTATCTCTCTGTCTCGTAGACACGAGCTGAGAAATTGCAAACGTCGAGCAATTGCTCAGAGATGAAAAGTGGCAGCACTGAAAGCTGTTGCTAGCCAGCACCCTTCCTTGGAAGCGCTTTCACAGGCGCAGCAACACTGGGGCTTTGCGCTTCTCTAGCCACCAAAGGTCACGGTCACTATCTCTCCGTCTCGTAGACACGAGCTGAGAAATTGCAAACGTCGAGCAATTGCTCAGAGATGAAAAGTGCCAGCACTGAAAGCTCTTGCTAGCCAGCCCCCTTCCTTGGAAGCGCTTTTGTAGGCCTAAGAACCCTGGGGCTCTGGGCTTCTCTAGCCACCTAATCTTCTGCTCATCCTCTCGCGCACTCTAAAGAGAGCTCAGGTGAGAAATTGCAAACGTCGAGCAATTGCTCAGAGATGAAAAGTGCCAGCACTGAAAGCTGTTGCTAGCCAGCACCCTTCCTTGGAAGCGCTTTCACAGGCGCAGTAACACTGGGGCTTTGCGCTTCTCTAGCCACCAAACGTCATGGTCACTATCACTCTATCTCGTAGACACGAGCTGAGAAATTGCAAACGTCGAGCAATTGCTCAGAGACGAAAAGTGCCAGCACTGAAAGCTGTTGCTAGCCAGCACCCTTCCTTGGAAGCGCTTTTGTAGGCCTAAGAACAGTGGGGCTCTGGGCTTCTCTAGCCACCTAATCTTCTGCTCATCCTCTCGCGCACTCTAAAGAGAGCTCAGGTGAGAAATTGCAAAGGTCGAGCAATTGCTCAGAGATGAAAAGTGCCAGCACTGAAAGCTGTTGCTAGCCAGCACCCTTCCTTGGAAGCGCTTTCACAGGCGCAGCAACACTGGGGCTTTGCGCTTCTCTAGCCACCAAACGTCACGGTCACTATCTCTCCGTCTCGTAGACACGAGCTGAGAAATTGCAAACATCGAGCAATTGCTCAGAGATGAAAAGTGCCAGCACTGAAAGCTGTTGCTAGCCAGCACCCTTCCTTGGAAGCGCTTTTGTAGGCCTAAGAACACTGGGGCTCTGGGCTTCTCTAGCCACCTAATCTTCTGCTCATCCTCTCGCGCACTCTAAAGAGAGCTCAGGTGAGAAATTGCAAACGTCGAGGAATTGCTCAGAGATGAAAAGTGCCAGCACTGAAAGCTGTTGCTAGCCAGCACCCTTCCTTGGAAGCGCTTTCACAGGCGCAGTAACACTGGGGCTTTGCGCTTCTCTACCCACCAAACGTCACGGTCACTATCTCTCCATCTCGTAGACACGAGCTGAGAAATTGCAAACGTCGAGCAATTGCTCAGAGATGAAAAGTGCCAGCACTGAAAGCTGTTGCTAGCCAGCACCCTTCCTTGGAAGCGCTTTTGTAGGCCTAAGAACACTGGGGCTCTGGGCTTCTCTAGCCACCTAATCTTCTGCTCATCCTCTCGCGCACTCTAAAGAGAGCTCAGGTGAGAAATTGCAAACGTCGAGCAATTGCTCAGAGATGAAAAGCGCCAGCACTGAAACCTCTTGCTAGCCAGCACCCTTCCTTGGAAGCGCTTTCACAGGCGCAGTAACACTGGGGCTTTGCGCTTCTCTAGCCACCAAACGTCACGGTCACTCTCTCTCCGTCTCGTAGACACGAGCTGAGAAATTGCAAACGTCGAGCAATTGCTCAGAGATGAAAAGTGCCAGCACTGAAAGCTGTTGCTAGCCAGCACCCTTCCTTGGAAGCGCTTTCACAGGCGCAGTAACACTGGGGTTTTGCGCTTCTCTAGCCGCCAAACGTCACGGTCACTATCACTCCGTCTCGTAGACACGAGCTGAGAAATTGCAAACGTCGAGCAATTGCTCAGAGATGAAAAGTGCCAGCACTGAAAACTGTTGCTAGCCAGCACCCTTCCTTGGAAGCGCTTTCACAGGCGCAGCAACACTGGGGCTTTGCGCTTCTCTAGCCACCAAAGGTCACGGTCACTATCTCTCCGTCTCGTAGACACGAGCTGAGAAATTGCAAACGTCGAGCAATTGCTCAGAGATGAAAAGTGCCAGCACTGAAAGCTCTTGCTAGCCAGCCCCCTTCCTTGGAAGCGCTTTTGTAGGCCTAAGAACCCTGGGGCTCTGGGCTTCTCTAGCCACCTAATCTTCTGCTCATCCTCTCGCGCACTCTAAAGAGAGCTCAGGTGAGAAATTGCAAACGTCGAGCAATTGCTCAGAGATGAAAAGTGCCAGCACTGAAAGCTGTTGCTAGCCAGCACCCTTCCTTGGAAGCGCTTTCACAGGCGCAGCAACACTGGGGCTTTGCGCTTCTCTAGCCGCCAAACGTCACGGTCACTATCTCTCCATCTCGTAGACACGAGCTGAGAAATTGCAAACGTCGAGCAATTGCTCAGAGATGAAAAGTGCCAGCACTGAAAGCTGTTGCTAGCCAGCACCCTTCCTTGGAAGCGCTTTCACAGGCGCAGTAACACTGGGGTTTTGCGCTTCTCTAGCCACCAAACGTCATGGTCACTATCACTCTATCTCGTAGACACGAGCTGAGAAATTGCAAACGTCGAGCAATTGCTCAGAGACGAAAAGTGCCAGCACTGAAAGCTGTTGCTAGCCAGCACCCTTCCTTGGAAGCGCTTTTGTAGGCCTAAGAACAGTGGGGCTCTGGGCTTCTCTAGCCACCTAATCTTCTGCTCATCCTCTCGCGCACTCTAAAGAGAGCTCAGGTGAGAAATTGCAAAGGTCGAGCAATTGCTCAGAGATGAAAAGTGCCAGCACTGAAAGCTGTTGCTAGCCAGCACCCTTCCTTGGAAGCGCTTTCACAGGCGCAGCAACACTGGGGCTTTGCGCTTCTCTAGCCACCAAACGTCACGGTCACTATCTCTCCGTCTCGTAGACACGAGCTGAGAAATTGCAAACGTCGAGCAATTGCTCAGAGATGAAAAGTGCCAGCACTGAAAGCTGTTGCTAGCCAGCACCCTTCCTTGGAAGCGCTTTCACAGGCGCAGTAACACTGGGGTTTTGCGCTTCTCTAGCCGCCAAACGTCACGGTCACTATCTCTCCGTCTCGTAGACACGAGCTGAGAAATTGCAAACGTCGAGCAATTGCTCAGAGATGAAAAGTGCCAGCACTGAAAGCTGTTGCTAGCCAGCACCCTTCCTTGGAAGCGCTTTTGTAGGCCTAAGAACACTGGGGCTCTGGGCTTCTCTAGCCACCTAATCTTCTGCTCATCCTCTCGCGCACTCTAAAGAGAGCTCAGGTGAGAAATTGCAAACGTCGAGGAATTGCTCAGAGATGAAAAGTGCCAGCACTGAAAGCTGTTGCTAGCCAGCAGCCTTCCTTGGAAGCGCTTTCACAGGCGCAGTAACACTGGGGCTTTGCGCTTCTCTAGCCACCAAACGTCACGGTCACTATCTCTCCATCTCGTAGACACGAGCTGAGAAATTGCAAACGTCGAGCAATTGCTCAGAGATGAAAAGTGCCAGCACTGAAAGCTGTTGCTAGCCAGCACCCTTCCTTGGAAGCACTTTTGTAGGCCTAAGAACCCTAGGGCTCTGGGCTTCTCTAGCCACCTAATCTTCTGCTCATCCTCTCGCGCACTCTAAAGAGAGCTCAGGTGAGAAATTGCAAACGTCGAGCAATTGCTCAGAGATGAAAAGTGCCAGCACTGAAAGCTGTTGCTAGCCAGCACCCTTCCTTGGAAGCGCTTTCACAGGCGCAGCAACACTGGGGCTTTGCGCTTCTCTAGCCACCAAAGGTCACGGTCACTATCTCTCCGTCTCGTAGACACGAGCTGAGAAATTGCAAACGTCGAGCAATTGCTCAGAGATGAAAAGTGCCAGCACTGAAAGCTCTTGCTAGCCAGCACCCTTCCTTGGAAGCGCTTTTGTAGGCCTAAGAACACTGGGGCTCTGGGCTTCTCTAGCCACCTCATCTTCTGCTCATCCTCTCGCGCACTCTAAAGAGAGCTCAGGTGAGAAATTGCAAACGTCGAGCAATTGCTCAGAGATGAAAAGTGCCAGCACTGAAAGCTCTTGCTAGCCAGCACCCTTCCTTGGAAGCGCTTTCACAGGCGCAGCAACACTGGGGCTTTGCGCTTCTCTAGCCACCAAACGTCACGGTCACTATCTCTCCGTCTCGTAGACACGAGCTGAGAAATTGCAAACATCGAGCAATTGCTCAGAGATGAAAAGTGCCAGCACTGAAAGCTGTTGCTAGCCAGCACCCTTCCTTGGAAGCGCTTTCACAGGCGCAGTAACACTGGGGTTTTGCGCTTCTCTAGCCGCCAAACGTCACGGTCACTATCTCTCCGTCTCGTAGACACGAGCTGAGAAATTGCAAACGTCGAGCAATTGCTCAGAGATGAAAAGTGCCAGCACTGAAAGCTGTTGCTAGCCAGCACCCTTCCTTGGAAGCGCTTTCACAGGCGCAGCAACACTGGGGCTTTGCGCTTCTCTAGCCACCAAAGGTCACGGTCACTATCTCTCCGTCTCGTAGACACGAGCTGAGAAATTGCAAACGTCGAGCAATTGCTCAGAGATGAAAAGTGCCAGCACTGAAAGCTCTTGCTAGCCAGCCCCCTTCCTTGGAAGCGCTTTCACAGGCGCAGCAACACTGGGGCTTTGCAATTCTCTACCCACCAAACGTCACGGTCACTATCACTCCGTCTCGTAGACACGAGCTGAGAAATTGCAAACGTCGAGCAATTGCTCAGAGATGAAAAGTGCCAGCACTGAAAGCTGTTGCTAGCCAGCACCCTTCCTTGGAAGCGCTTTCACAGGCGCAGCAACACTGGGGCTTTGCGCTTCTCTAGCCGCCAAACGTCACGGTCACTATCTCTCCATCTCGTAGACACGAGCTGAGAAATTGCAAACGTCGAGCAATTGCTCAGAGATGAAAAGTGCCAGCACTGAAAGCTGTTGCTAGCCAGCACCCTTCCTTGGAAGCACTTTTGTAGGTCTAAGAACACTGGGGCGCTGGGCTTCTCTAGCCACCTAATCTTCTGCTCATCCTCTCGCGCACTCTAAAGAGAGCTCAGGTGAGAAATTGCAAACGTCGAGCAATTGCTCAGAGATGAAAAGTGCCAGCACTGAAAGCTGTTGCTAGCCAGCACCCTTCCTTGGAAGCGCTTTCACAGGCGCAGCAACACTGGGGCTTTGCGCTTCTCTAGCCACCAAAGGTCACGGTCACTATCTCTCCGTCTCGTAGACACGAGCTGAGAAATTGCAAACGTCGAGCAATTGCTCAGAGATGAAAAGTGCCAGCACTGAAAGCTCTTGCTAGCCAGCCCCCTTCCTTGGAAGCGCTTTCACAGGCGCAGTAACACTGGGGCTTTGCGCTTCTCTAGCCACCAAACGTCATGGTCACTATCACTCTATCTCGTAGACACGAGCTGAGAAATTGCAAACGTCGAGCAATTGCTCAGAGACGAAAAGTGCCAGCACTGAAAGCTGTTGCTAGCCAGCAGCCTTCCTTGGAAGCGCTTTTGTAGGCCTAAGAACAGTGGGGCTCTGGGCTTCTCTAGCCACCTAATCTTCTGCTCATCCTCTCGCGCACTCTAAAGAGAGCTCAGGTGAGAAATTGCAAACGTCCAGCAATTGCTCAGAGATGAAAAGTGCCAGCACTGAAAGCTGTTGCTAGCCAGCACCCTTCCTTGGAAGCGCTTTCACAGGCGCAGCAACACTGGGGCTTTGTGCTTCTCTAGCCACCAAACATCACGGTCACTACATCTCCATCTCGTAGACACGAGCTGAGAAATTGCAAACGTCGAGCAATTGCTCAGAGACGAAAAGTGCCAGCACTGAAAGCTGTTGCTAGCCAGCACTCTTCCTTGGAAGCGCTTTCACAGGCGCAGTAACACTGGGGCTTTGCGCTTCTCTACCCACCAAACGTCACGGTCACTATCTCTCCATCTCGTAGACACGAGCTGAGAAATTGCAAACGTCGAGCAATTGCTCAGAGATGAAAAGTGCCAGCACTGAAAGCTGTTGCTAGCCAGCACCCTTCCTTGGAAGCGCTTTTGTAGGCCTAAGAACACTGGGGCTCTGGGCTTCTCTAGCCACCTAATCTTCTGCTCATCCTCTCGCGCACTCTAAAGAGAGCTCAGGTGAGAAATTGCAAACGTCGAGCAATTGCTCAGAGATGAAAAGCGCCAGCACTGAAACCTCTTGCTAGCCAGCCCCCTTCCTTGGAAGCGCTTTCACAGGCGCAGTAACACTGGGGCTTTGCGCTTCTCTACCCACCAAACGTCACGGTCACTATCTCTCCGTCTCGTAGACACGAGCTGAGAAATTGCAAACGTCGAGCAATTGCTCAGAGATGAAAAGTGCCAACACTGAAAGCTGTTGCTAGCCAGCACCCTTCCTTGGAAGCGCTTTTGTAGGCCTAAGAACACTGGGGCTCTGGGCTTCTCTAGCCACCTAATCTTCTGCTCATCCTCTCGCGCACTCTAAAGAGAGCTCAGGTGAGAAATTGCAAACGTCCAGCAATTGCTCAGAGATGAAAAGTGCCAGCACTGAAAGCTGTTGCTAGCCAGCACCCTTCCTTGGAAGCGCTTTCACAGGCGCAGCAACACTGGGGCTTTGCGCTTCTCTACCCACCAAACGTCACGGTCACTCTCTCTCCGTCTCGTAGACACGAGCTGAGAAATTGCAAACATCGAGCAATTGCTCAGAGATGAAAAGTGCCAGCACTGAAAGCTGTTGCTAGCCAGCACCCTTCCTTGGAAGCGCTTTCACAGGCGCAGTAACACTGGGGTTTTGCGCTTCTCTAGCCGCCAAACGTCACGGTCACTATCTCTCCGTCTCGTAGACACGAGCTGAGAAATTGCAAACGTCGAGCAATTGCTCAGAGATGAAAAGTGCCAGCACTGAAAGCTGTTGCTAGCCAGCACCCTTCCTTGGAAGCGCTTTTGTAGGCCTAAGAACAGTGGGGCTCTGGGCTTCTCTAGCCACCTAATCTTCTGCTCATCCTCTCGCGCACTCTAAAGAGAGCTCAGGTGAGAAATTGCAAACGTCGAGCAATTGCTCAGAGATGAAAAGTGCCAGCACTGAAAGCTGTTGCTAGCCAGCACCCTTCCTTGGAAGCGCTTTCACAGGCGCAGTAACACTGGGGCTTTGCGCTTCTCTAGCCACCAAACGTCACGGTCACTCTCTCTCCATCTCGTAGACACGAGCTGAGAAATTGCAAACGTCGAGCAATTGCTCAGAGATGAAAAGTGCCAGCACTGAAAGCTGTTGCTAGCCAGCACCCTTCCTTGGAAGCACTTTTGTAGGTCTAAGAACACTGGGGCTCTGGGCTTCTCTAGCCACCTAATCTTCTGCTCATCCTCTCGCGCACTCTAAAGAGAGCTCAGGTGAGAAATTGCAAACGTCGAGCAATTGCTCAGAGATGAAAAGTGCCAGCACTGAAAGCTGTTGCTAGCCAGCACCCTTCCTTGGAAGCGCTTTCACAGGCGCAGCAACACTGGGGCTTTGCGCTTCTCTAGCCACCAAACGTCACGGACACTATCTCTCCGTCTCGTAGACACGAGCTGAGAAATTGCAAACGTCGAGCAATTGCTCAGAGATGAAAAGTGCCAGCACTGAAAGCTGTTGCTAGCCAGCACCCTTCCTTGGAAGCGCTTTTGTAGGCCTAAGAACAGTGGGGCTCTGGGCTTCTCTAGCCACCTAATCTTCTGCTCATCCTCTCGCGCACTCTAAAGAGAGCTAAGGTGAGAAATTGCAAACGTCCAGCAATTGCTCAGAGAGGAAAAGTGCCAGCACTGAAAGCTGTTGCTAGCCAGCACCCTTCCTTGGAAGCGCTTTCACAGGCGCAGTAACACTGGGGCTTTGCGCTTCTCTAGCCGCCAAACGTCACGGTCACTATCTCTCCATCTCGTAGACACGAGCTGAGAAATTGCAAACGTCGAGCAATTGCTCAGAGATGAAAAGTGCCAGCACTGAAAGCTGTTGCTAGCCAGCACCCTTCCTTGGAAGCGCTTTCACAGGCGCAGTAACACTGGGGCTTTGCGCTTCTCTAGCCACCAAACGTCATGGTCACTATCACTCTATCTCGTAGACACGAGCTGAGAAATTGCAAACGTCGAGCAATTGCTCAGAGACGAAAAGTGCCAGCACTGAAAGCTGTTGCTAGCCAGCAGCCTTCCTTGGAAGCGCTTTTGTAGGCCTAAGAACAGTGGGGCTCTGGGCTTCTCTAGCCACCTAATCTTCTGCTCATCCTCTCGCGCACTCTAAAGAGAGCTCAGGTGAGAAATTGCAAACGTCCAGCAATTGCTCAGAGATGAAAAGTGCCAGCACTGAAAGCTGTTGCTAGCCAGCACCCTTCCTTGGAAGCGCTTTCACAGGCGCAGCAACACTGGGGCTTTGTGCTTCTCTAGCCACCAAACATCACGGTCACTACATCTCCATCTCGTAGACACGAGCTGAGAAATTGCAAACGTCGAGCAATTGCTCAGAGACGAAAAGTGCCAGCACTGAAAGCTGTTGCTAGCCAGCACTCTTCCTTGGAAGCGCTTTCACAGGCGCAGTAACACTGGGGCTTTGCGCTTCTCTACCCACCAAACGTCACAGTCACTATCTCTCCATCTCGTAGACACGAGCTGAGAAATTGCAAACGTCGAGCAATTGCTCAGAGATGAAAAGTGCCAGCACTGAAAGCTGTTGCTAGCCAGCACCCTTCCTTGGAAGCGCTTTTGTAGGCCTAAGAACACTGGGGCTCTGGGCTTCTCTAGCCACCTAATCTTCTGCTCATCCTCTCGCGCACTCTAAAGAGAGCTCAGGTGAGAAATTGCAAACGTCGAGCAATTGCTCAGAGATGAAAAGCGCCAGCACTGAAACCTCTTGCTAGCCAGCCCCCTTCCTTGGAAGCGCTTTCACAGGCGCAGTAACACTGGGGCTTTGCGCTTCTCTAGCCACCAAACGTCACGGTCACTATCTCTCCGTCTCGTAGACACGAGCTGAGAAATTGCAAACGTCGAGCAATTGCTCAGAGATGAAAAGTGCCAACACTGAAAGCTGTTGCTAGCCAGCACCCTTCCTTGGAAGCGCTTTTGTAGGCCTAAGCACACTGGGGCTCTGGGCTTCTCTAGCCACCTAATCTTCTGCTCATCCTCTCGCGCACTCTAAAGAGAGCTCAGGTGAGAAATTGCAAACGTCGAGCAATTGCTCAGAGATGAAAAGTGCCAGCACTGAAAGCTGTTGCTAGCCAGCACCCTTCCTTGGAAGCGCTTTCACAGGCGCAGCAACACTGGGGCTTTGCGCTTCTCTACCCACCAAACGTCACGGTCACTCTCTCTCCGTCTCGTAGACACGAGCTGAGAAATTGCAAACATCGAGCAATTGCTCAGAGATGAAAAGTGCCAGCACTGAAAGCTGTTGCTAGCCAGCACCCTTCCTTGGAAGCGCTTTCACAGGCGCAGTAACACTGGGGTTTTGCGCTTCTCTAGCCGCCAAACGTCACGGTCACTATCTCTCCGTCTCGTAGACACGAGCTGAGAAATTGCAAACGTCGAGCAATTGCTCAGAGATGAAAAGTGCCAGCACTGAAAGCTGTTGCTAGCCAGCACCCTTCCTTGGAAGCGCTTTCACAGGCGCAGTAACACTGGGGCTTTGCGCTTCTCTAGCCACCAAACGTCACGGTCACTATCTCTCCGTCTCGTAGACACAAGTTGAGAAATTGCAAACGTCGAGCAATTGCTCAGATATGAAAAGTGCCAACACTGAAAGCTGTTGCTAGCCAGCACCCTTCCTTGGAAGCGCTTTCACAGGCGCAGCAACACTGGGGCTTTGCGCTTCTCTACCCACCAAACGTCACGGTCACTATCACTCCGTCTCGTAGACACGAGCTGAGAAATTGCAAACGTCGAGCAATTGCTCAGAGATGAAAAGTGCCAGCACTGAAAGCTGTTGCTAGCCAGCACCCTTCCTTGGAAGCGCTTTTGTAGGCCTAAGAACAGTGGGGCTCTGGGCTTCTCTAGCCACCTAATCTTCTGCTCATCCTCTCGCGCACTCTAAAGAGAGCTCAGGTGAGAAATTGCAAACGTCCAGCAATTGCTCAGAGATGAAAAGTGCCAGCACTGAAAGCTGTTGCTAGCCAGCACCCTTCCTTGGAAGCGCTTTCACAGGCGCAGTAACACTGGGGCTTTGCGCTTCTCTAGCCGCCAAACGTCACGGTCACTATCTCTCCATCTCGTAGACACGAGCTGAGAAATTGCAAACGTCGAGCAATTGCTCAGAGATGAAAAGTGCCAGCACTGAAAGCTGTTGCTAGCCAGCACCCTTCCTTGGAAGTGCTTTCACAGGCGCAGCAACACTGGGGCTTTGCGCTTCTCTACCCACCAAACGTCACGGTCACTATCACTCCATCTCTTAGACACGAGCTGAGAAATTGCAAACGTCGAGCAATTGCTCAGAGATGAAAAGTGCCAGCACTGAAAGCTGTTGCTAGCCAGCCCCCTTCCTTGGAAGCGCTTTTGTAGGCCTAAGAACACTGGGGCTCTGGGCTTCTCTAGCCACCTAATCTTCTGCTCATCCTCTCGCGCACTCTAAAGAGAGCTCAGGTGAGAAATTGCAAACGTCGAGCAATTGTTCAGAGATGAAAAGTGCCAGCACTGAAAGCTCTTGCTAGCCAGCACCCTTCCTTGGAAGCGCTTTCACAGGCGCAGTAACACTGGGGCTTTGCGCTTCTCTAGCCACCAAACGTCACGGTCACTATCTCTCTGTCTCGTAGACACGAGCTGAGAAATTGCAAACGTCGAGCAATTGCTCAGAGATGAAAAGTGCCAGCACTGAAAGCTGTTGCTAGCCAGCACCCTTCCTTGGAAGCGCTTTCACAGGCGCAGTAACACTGGGGCTTTGCGCTTCTCTAGCCACCAGACGTCACGGTCACTCTCTCTCCGTCTCGTAGACACGAGCTGAGAAATTGCAAACGTCGAGCAATTGCTCAGAGATGAAAAGTGCCAGCACTGAAAGCTGTTGCTAGCCAGCCCCCTTCCTTGGAAGCGCTTTTGTAGGCCTAAGAACACTGGGGCTCTGGGCTTCTCTAGCCACCTAATCTTCTGCTCATCCTCTCGCGCACTCTAAAGAGAGCTCAGGTGAGAAATTGCAAAGGTCGAGCAATTGCTCAGAGATGAAAAGTGCCAGCACTGAAAGCTGTTGCTAGCCAGCACCCTTCCTTGGAAGCGCTTTCACAGGCGCAGCAACACTGGGGCTTTGCAATTCTCTACCCACCAAACGTCACGGTCACTATCTCTCCATCTCGTAGACACGAGCTGAGAAATTGCAAACGTCGAGCAATTGCTCAGAGATGAAAAGTGCCAGCACTGAAAGCTGTTGCTAGCCAGCACCCTTCCTTGGAAGCGCTTTCACAGGCGCAGCAACACTGGGGCTTTGTGCTTCTCTACCCACCAAACGTCACGGTCACTATCTCTCCATCTCGTAGACACGAGCTGAGAAATTGCAAACGTCGAGCAATTGCTCAGAGATGAAAAGTGCCAGCACTGAAAGCTGTTGCTAGCCAGCCCCCTTCCTTGGAAGCGCTTTTGTAGGCCTAAGAACACTGGGGCTCTGGGCTTCTCTAGCCACCTAATCTTCTGCTCATCCTCTCGCGCACTCTAAAGAGAGCTCAGGTGAGAAATTGCAAACGTCGAGCAATTGTTCAGAGATGAAAAGTGCCAGCACTGAAAGCTCTTGCTAGCCAGCACCCTTCCTTGGAAGCGCTTTCACAGGCGCAGTAATACTGGGGCTTTGCGCTTCTCTAGCCACCAAACGTCACGGTCACTCTCTCTCCGTCTCGTAGACACGAGCTGAGAAATTGCAAACGTCGAGCAATTGTTCAGAGATGAAAAGTGCCAGCACTGAAAGCTCTTGCTAGCCAGCCCCCTTCCTTGGAAGCGCTTTCACAGGCGCAGCAACACTGGGGCTTTGCGCTTCTCTAGCCACCAAATGTCACGGTCACTATCACTCCGTCTCGTAGACACGAGCTGAGAAATTGCAAACGTCGAGCAATTGCTCAGAGATGAAAAGTGCCAGCACTGAAAGCTGTTGCTAGCCAGCCCCCTTCCTTGGAAGCGCTTTTGTAGGCCTAAGAACACTGGGGCTCTGGGCTTCTCTAGCCACCTAATCTTCTGCTCATCCTCTCGCGCACTCTAAAGAGAGCTCAGGTGAGAAATTGCAAACGTCGAGCAATTGCTCAGAGATGAAAAGTGCCAGCACTGAAACCTCTTGCTAGCCAGCAGCCTTCCTTGGAAGCGCTTTCACAGGCGCAGCAACACTGGGGCTTTGTGCTTCTCTAGCCACCAAACGTCACGGTCACTATCTCTCCGACTCGTAGACACGAGCTGAGAAATTGCAAACGTTGAGCAATTGCTCAGAGATGAAAAGTGCCAGCACTGAAAGCTGTTGCTAGCCAGCACCCTTCCTTGGAAGCGCTTTCACAGGCGCAGTAACACTGGGGCTTTGCGCTTCTCTAGCCACCAAACGTCACGGTCACTATCTCTCCATCTCGTAGACACAAGCTGAGAAATTGCAAACGTCGAGCAATTGCTCAGAGATGAAAAGTGCCAGCACTGAAAGCTGTTGCTAGCCAGCCCCCTTCCTTGGAAGCGCTTTTGTAGGCCTAAGAACAGTGGGGCTCTGGGCTTCTCTAGCCACCTAATCTTCTGCTCATCCTCTCGCGCACTCTAAAGAGAGCTCAGGTGAGAAATTGCAAACGTCGAGCAATTGCTCAGAGATGAAAAGTGCCAGCACTGAAAGCTGTTGCTAGCCAGCAGCCTTCCTTGGAAGCGCTTTCACAGGCGCAGTAACACTGGGGCTTTGCGCTTCTCTAGCCACCAAACGTCACGGTCACTCTCTCTCCATCTCGTAGACACGAGCTGAGAAATTGCAAACGTCGAGCAATTGCTCAGAGATGAAAAGTGCCAGCACTGAAAGCTGTTGCTAGCCAGCAGCCTTCCTTGGAAGCGCTTTTGTAGGCCTAAGAAAACTGGGGCTCTGGGCTTCTCTAGCCACCTCATCTTCTGCTCATCCTCTCGGGCACTCTAAAGAGAGCTCAGGTGAGAAATTGCAAACGTCGAGCAATTGTTCAGAGATGAAAAGTGCCAGCACTGAAAGCTCTTGCTAGCCAGCACCCTTCCTTGGAAGCGCTTTCACAGGCGCAGCAACACTGGGGCTTTGCGCTTCTCTAGCCACCAAATGTCACGGTCACTATCACTCCGTCTCGTAGACACGAGCTGAGAAATTGCAAACGTCGAGCAATTGCTCAGAGATGAAAAGTGCCAGCACTGAAAGCTGTTGCTAGCCAGCACCCTTCCTTGGAAGCGCTTTTGTAGGCCTAAGAACACTGGGGCTCTGGGCTTCTCTAGCCACCTAATCTTCTGCTCATCCTCTCGCGCACTCTAAAGAGAGCTCAGGGGAGAAATTGCAAACGTCGAGCAATTGCTCAGAGATGAAAAGTGCCAGCACTGAAAGCTGTTGCTAGCCAGCACCCTTCCTTGGAAGCGCTTTCACAGGCGCAGCAACACTAGGGCTTTGTGCTTCTCTAGCCACGAAACATCACGGTCACTATCTCTCCATCTCGTAGACACGAGCTGAGAAATTTCAAACGTCGAGCAATTGCTTAGAGACGAAAAGTGCCAGCACTGAAAGTTGTTGCTAGCCAGCCCCCTTCCTTGGAAGCGCTTTCACAGGCGCAGTAACACTGGGGCTTTGCGCTTCTCTAGCCACCAAACGTCACGGTCACTATCTCTCTGTCTCGTACACACGAGCTGAGAAATTGCAAACGTCGAGCAATTGCTCAGAGATGAAAAGTGCCAGCACTGAAAGCTGTTGCTAGCCAGCACCCTTCCTTGGAAGCGCTTTCACAGGCGCAGTAACACTGGGGCTTTGCGCTTCTCTAGCCACCAAACGTCACGGTCACTATCACTCCATCTCGTAGACACAAGCTGAGAAATTGCAAACGTCGAGCAATTGCTCAGAGATGAAAAGTGCCAGCACTGAAAGCTGTTGCTAGCCAGCCCCCTTCCTTGGAAGCGCTTTTGTAGGCCTAAGAACACTGGGGCTCTGGGCTTCTCTAGCCACCTAATCTTCTGCTCATCCTCTCGCGCACTCTAAAGAGAGCTCAGGGGAGAAATTGCAAACGTCGAGCAATTGCTCAGAGATGAAAAGTGCCAGCACTGAAAGCTGTTGCTAGCCAGCCCCCTTCCTTGGAAGCGCTTTCACAGGCGCAGCAACACTGGGGCTTTGCGCTTCTCTAGCCACCAAACGTCACGGTCACTATCTCTCCGTCTCGTAGACACGAGCTGAGAAATTGCAACCGTCGAGCAATTGCTCAGAGATGAAAAGTGCCAGCACTGAAAGCTGTTGCTAGCCAGCCCCCTTCCTTGGAAGCGCTTTTGTAGGCCTAAGAACACTGGGGCTCTGGGCTTCTCTAGCCACCTAATCTTCTGCTCATCCTCTCGCGCACTATAAAGAGAGCTCAGGTGACAAATTGCAAACGTCGAGCAATTGCTCAGAGATGAAAAGTGCCAGCACTGAAAGCTGTTGCTAGCCAGCAGCCTTCCTTGGAAGCGCTTTCACAGGCGCAGCAACACTGGGGCTTTGTGCTTCTCTAGCCACCAAACGTCACGGTCACTATCTCTCTGACTCGTAGACACGAGCTGAGAAATTGCAAACGTTGAGCAATTGCTCAGAGATGAAAAGTGCCAGCACTGAAAGCTGTTGCTAGCCAGCACCCTTCCTTGGAAGCGCTTTCACAGGCGCAGTAACACTGGGGCTTTGCGCTTCTCTAGCCACCAAACGTCACGGTCACTATCTCTCCGTCTCGTAGACACAAGCTGAGAAATTGCAAACGTCGAGCAATTGCTCAGAGATGAAAAGTGCCAGCACTGAAAGCTGTTGCTAGCCAGCCCCCTTCCTTGGAAGCGCTTTTGTAGGCCTAAGAACAGTGGGGCTCTGGGCTTCTCTAGCCACCTAATCTTCTGCTCATCCTCTCGCGCACTCTAAAGAGAGCTCAGGTGAGAAATTGCAAACGTCGAGCAATTGCTCAGAGATGAAAAGTGCCAGCACTGAAAGCTGTTGCTAGCCAGCCCCCTTCCTTGGAAGCGCTTTCACAGGCGCAGCAACACTGGGGCTTTGCGCTTCTCTAGCCACCAAACGTCACGGTCATTCTCTCTCCATCTCGTAGACACGAGTTGAGAAATTGCAAACGTTGAGCAATTGCTCAGAGATGAAAAGTGCCAGCACTGAAAGCTGTTGCTAGCCAGCAGCCTTCCTTGGAAGCGCTTTCACAGGCGCAGTAACACTGGGGCTTTGCGCTTCTCTAGCCACCAAACGTCACGGTCACTCTCTCTCCATCTCGTAGACACGAGCTGAGAAATTGCAAACGTCGAGCAATTGCTCAGAGATGAAAAGTGCCAGCACTGAAAGCTGTTGCTAGCCAGCAGCCTTCCTTGGAAGCGCTTTTGTAGGCCTAAGAAAACTGGGGCTCTGGGCTTCTCTAGCCACCTAATCTTCTGCTCATCCTCTCGGGCACTCTAAAGAGAGCTCAGGTGAGAAATTGCAAACGTCGAGCAATTGTTCAGAGATGAAAAGTGCCAGCACTGAAAGCTCTTGCTAGCCAGCACCCTTCCTTGGAAGCGCTTTCACAGGCGCAGCAACACTGGGGCTTTGCGCTTCTCTAGCCACCAAATGTCACGGTCACTATCACTCCGTCTCGTAGACACGAGCTGAGAAATTGCAAACGTCGAGCAATTGCTCAGAGATGAAAAGTGCCAGCACTGAAAGCTGTTGCTAGCCAGCACCCTTCCTTGGAAGCGCTTTTGTAGGCCTAAGAACAGTGGGGCTCTGGGCTTCTCTAGCCACCTAATCTTCTGCTCATCCTCTCGCGCACTCTAAAGAGAGCTCAGGGGAGAAATTGCAAACGTCGAGCAATTGCTCAGAGATGAAAAGTGCCAGCACTGAAAGCTGTTGCTAGCCAGCACCCTTCCTTGGAAGCGCTTTCACAGGCGCAGCAACACTAGGGCTTTGTGCTTCTCTAGCCACGAAACATCACGGTCACTATCTCTCCATCTCGTAGACACGAGCTGAGAAATTTCAAACGTCGAGCAATTGCTTAGAGACGAAAAGTGCCAGCACTGAAAGTTGTTGCTAGCCAGCCCCCTTCCTTGGAAGCGCTTTCACAGGCGCAGTAACACTGGGGCTTTGCGCTTCTCTAGCCACCAAACATCACGGTCACTATCTCTCTGTCTCGTACACACGAGCTGAGAAATTGCAAACGTCGAGCAATTGCTCAGAGATGAAAAGTGCCAGCACTGAAAGCTGTTGCTAGCCAGCACCCTTCCTTGGAAGCGCTTTCACAGGCGCAGTAACACTGGGGCTTTGCGCTTCTCTACCCACCAAACGTCACGGTCACTATCACTCCATCTCGTAGACACAAGCTGAGAAATTGCAAACGTCGAGCAATTGCTCAGAGATGAAAAGTGCCAGCACTGAAAGCTGTTGCTAGCCAGCCCCCTTCCTTGGAAGCGCTTTTGTAGGCCTAAGAACACTGGGGCTCTGGGCTTCTCTAGCCACCTAATCTTCTGCTCATCCTCTCGCGCACTCTAAAGAGAGCTCAGGGGAGAAATTGCAAACGTCGAGCAATTGCTCAGAGATGAAAAGTGCCAGCACTGAAAGCTGTTGCTAGCCAGCCCCCTTCCTTGGAAGCGCTTTCACAGGCGCAGCAACACTGGGGCTTTGCGCTTCTCTAGCCACCAAACGTCACGGTCACTATCTCTCCGTCTCGTAGACACGAGCTGAGAAATTGCAAACGTCGAGCAATTGCTCAGAGATGAAAAGTGCCAGCACTGAAAGCTGTTGCTAGCCAGCCCCCTTCCTTGGAAGCGCTTTTGTAGGCCTAAGAACACTGGGGCTCTGGGCTTCTCTAGCCACCTAATCTTCTGCTCATCCTCTCGCGCACTCTAAAGAGAGCTCAGGTGAGAAATTGCAAACGTCGAGCAATTGTTCAGAGATGAAAAGTGCCAGCACTGAAAGCTCTTGCTAGCCAGCACCCTTCCTTGGAAGCGCTTTCACAGGCGCAGTAATACTGGGGCTTTGCGCTTCTCTAGCCACCAAACGTCACGGTCACTCTCTCTCCGTCTCGTAGACACGAGCTGAGAAATTGCAAACGTCGAGCAATTGCTCAGAGATGAAAAGTGCCAGCACTGAAAGCTCTTGCTAGCCAGCCCCCTTCCTTGGAAGCGCTTTCACAGGCGCAGCAACACTGGGGCTTTGCGCTTCTCTAGCCACCAAATGTCACGGTCACTATCACTCCGTCTCGTAGACACGAGCTGAGAAATTGCAAACGTCGAGCAATTGCTCAGAGATGAAAAGTGCCAGCACTGAAAGCTGTTGCTAGCCAGCCCCCTTCCTTGGAAGCGCTTTTGTAGGCCTAAGAACACTGGGGCTCTGGGCTTCTCTAGCCACCTAATCTTCTGCTCATCCTCTCGCGCACTATAAAGAGAGCTCAGGTGACAAATTGCAAACGTCGAGCAATTGCTCAGAGATGAAAAGTGCCAGCACTGAAAGCTGTTGCTAGCCAGCACCCTTCCTTGGAAGCGCTTTCACAGGCGCAGCAACACTGGGGCTTTGTGCTTCTCTAGCCACCAAACGTCACGGTCACTATCTCTCTGACTCGTAGACACGAGCTGAGAAATTGCAAACGTTGAGCAATTGCTCAGAGATGAAAAGTGCCAGCACTGAAAGCTGTTGCTAGCCAGCACCCTTCCTTGGAAGCGCTTTCACAGGCGCAGTAACACTGGGGCTTTGCGCTTCTCTAGCCACCAAACGTCACGGTCACTATCTCTCCATCTCGTAGACACAAGCTGAGAAATTGCAAACGTCGAGCAATTGCTCAGAGATGAAAAGTGCCAGCACTGAAAGCTGTTGCTAGCCAGCCCCCTTCCTTGGAAGCGCTTTTGTAGGCCTAAGAACAGTGGGGCTCTGGGCTTCTCTAGCCACCTAATCTTCTGCTCATCCTCTCGCGCACTCTAAAGAGAGCTCAGGTGAGAAATTGCAAACGTCGAGCAATTGCTCACAGATGAAAAGTGCCAGCACTGAAAGCTGTTGCTAGCCAGCAGCCTTCCTTGGAAGCGCTTTCACAGGCGCAGTAACACTGGGGCTTTGCGCTTCTCTAGCCACCAAACGTCACGGTCACTCTCTCTCCATCTCGTAGACACGAGCTGAGAAATTGCAAACGTCGAGCAATTGCTCAGAGATGAAAAGTGCCAGCACTGAAAGCTGTTGCTAGCCAGCACCCTTCCTTGGAAGCGCTTTTGTAGGCCTAAGAAAACTGGGGCTCTGGGCTTCTCTAGCCACCTAATCTTCTGCTCATCCTCTCGGGCACTCTAAAGAGAGCTCAGGTGAGAAATTGCAAACGTCGAGCAATTGTTCAGAGATGAAAAGTGCCAGCAC
The DNA here is from genome assembly GCA_037962945.1 of Sarcoramphus papa. Lineage (NCBI taxonomy): Eukaryota > Metazoa > Chordata > Aves > Accipitriformes > Cathartidae > Sarcoramphus > Sarcoramphus papa. The sequence goes on along the minus strand of JBBMRM010000072.1, from coordinate 1,037,143 downwards.
TGAAAGCTGTTGCTAGCCAGCACCCTTCCTTGGAAGCGCTTTCACAGGCGCAGTAACACTGGGGCTTTGCGCTTCTCTAGCCACCAAAGGTCACGGTCACTCTCTCTCCGTCTCGTAGACACGAGCTGAGAAATTGCAAACGTCGAGCAATTGCTCAGAGATGAAAAGTGCCAGCACTGAAAGCTGTTGCTAGCCAGCACCCTTCCTTGGAAGCGCTTTCACAGGCGCAGCAACACTGGGGCTTTGCGCTTCTCTAGCCACCAAATGTCACGGTCACTATCACTCCGTCTCGTAGACACGAGCTGAGAAATTGCAAACGTCGAGCAATTGCTCAGAGATGAAAAGTGCCAGCACTGAAAGCTGTTGCTAGCCAGCACCCTTCCTTGGAAGCGCTTTTGTAGGCCTAAGAACACTGGGGCTCTGGGCTTCTCTAGCCACCTAATCTTCTGCTCATCCTCTCGCGCACTCTAAAGAGAGCTCAGGGGAGAAATTGCAAACGTCGAGCAATTGCTCAGAGATGAAAAGTGCCAGCACTGAAAGCTGTTGCTAGCCAGCACCCTTCCTTGGAAGCGCTTTCACAGGCGCAGCAACACTAGGGCTTTGTGCTTCTCTAGCCACGAAACATCACGGTCACTATCTCTCCATCTCGTAGACACGAGCTGAGAAATTTCAAACGTCGAGCAATTGCTTAGAGACGAAAAGTGCCAGCACTGAAAGTTGTTGGTAGCCAGCCCCCTTCCTTGGAAGCGCTTTCACAGGCGCAGTAACACTGGGGCTTTGCGCTTCTCTAGCCACCAAACGTCACGGTCACTATCTCTCTGTCTCGTACACACGAGCTGAGAAATTGCAAACGTCGAGCAATTGCTCAGAGATGAAAAGTGCCAGCACTGAAAGCTGTTGCTAGCCAGCACCCTTCCTTGGAAGCGCTTTTGTAGGCGTAAGAACACTGGGGCTCTGGGCTTCTCTAGCCACCTAATCTTCTGCTCATCCTCTCGCGCACTCTAAAGAGAGCTCAGGTGAGAAATTGCAAACGTCGAGCAATTGCTCAGAGATGAAAAGTGCCAGCACTGAAAGCTGTTGCTAGCCAGCCCCCTTCCTTGGAAGCGCTTTCACAGGCGCAGCAACACTGGGGCTTTGCGCTTCTCTAGCCGCCAAACGTCACGGTCACTATCTCTCCGTCTCGTAGACACGAGCTGAGAAATTGCAAACGTCGAGCAATTGCTCAGAGATGAAAAGTGCCAGCACTGAAAGCTGTTGCTAGCCAGCACCCTTCCTTGGAAGCGCTTTCACAGGCGCAGTAACACTGGGGCTTTGCGCTTCTCTAGCCACCAAACGTCACGGTCACTCTCTCTCCATCTCGTAGACACGAGCTGAGAAATTGCAAACGTCGAGCAATTGCTCAGAGATGAAAAGTGGCAGCACTGAAAGCTGTTGCTAGCCAGCACCCTTCCTTGGAAGCGCTTTCACAGGCGCAGCAACACTGGGGCTTTGCGCTTCTCTAGCCGCCAAACGTCACGGTCACTATCTCTCCATCTCGTAGACACGAGTTGAGAAATTGCAAACGTCGAGCAATTGCTCAGAGATGAAAAGTGCCAGCACTGAAAGCTGTTGCTAGCCATCACCCTTCCTTGGAAGTGCTTTCACAGGCGCAGCAACACTGGGGCTTTGCGCTTCTATACCCACCAAACGTCACGGTCACTATCACTCCATCTCGTAGACACGAGCTGAGAAATTGCAAACGTCGAGCAATTGCTCAGAGATGAAAAGTGCCAGCACTGAAAGCTGTTGCTAGCCAGCACCCTTCCTTGGAAGCGCTTTCACAGGCGCAGTAACACTGGGGCTTTGCGCTTCTCTAGCCACCAAACGTCATGGTCACTATCACTCTATCTCGTAGACACGAGCTGAGAAATTGCAAACGTCGAGCAATTGCTCAGAGACGAAAAGTGCCAGCACTGAAAGCTGTTGCTAGCCAGCAGCCTTCCTTGGAAGCGCTTTTGTAGGCCTAAGAACAGTGGGGCTCTGGGCTTCTCTAGCCACCTAATCTTCTGCTCATCCTCTCGCGCACTCTAAAGAGAGCTCAGGTGAGAAATTGCAAACGTCCAGCAATTGCTCAGAGATGAAAAGTGCCAGCACTGAAAGCTGTTGCTAGCCAGCACCCTTCCTTGGAAGCGCTTTCACAGGCGCAGCAACACTGGGGCTTTGTGCTTCTCTAGCCACCAAACATCACGGTCACTACATCTCCATCTCGTAGACACGAGCTGAGAAATTGCAAACGTCGAGCAATTGCTCAGAGACGAAAAGTGCCAGCACTGAAAGCTGTTGCTAGCCAGCACTCTTCCTTGGAAGCGCTTTCACAGGCGCAGTAACACTGGGGCTTTGCGCTTCTCTACCCACCAAACGTCACGGTCACTATCTCTCCGTCTCGTAGACACGAGCTGAGAAATTGCAAACGTCGAGCAATTGCTCAGAGATGAAAAGTGCCAGCACTGAAAGCTGTTGCTAGCCAGCACCCTTCCTTGGAAGCGCTTTTGTAGGCCTAAGAACACTGGGGCTCTGGGCTTCTCTAGCCACCTAATCTTCTGCTCATCCTCTCGCGCACTCTAAAGAGAGCTCAGGGGAGAAATTGCAAACGTCGAGCAATTGCTCAGAGATGAAAAGTGCCAGCACTGAAAGCTGTTGCTAGCCAGCACCCTTCCTTGGAAGCGCTTTCACAGGCGCAGCAACACTGGGGCTTTGCGCTTCTCTACCCACCAAACGTCACGGTCACTCTCTCTCCGTCTCGTAGACACGAGCTGAGAAATTGCAAACATCGAGCAATTGCTCAGAGATGAAAAGTGCCAGCACTGAAAGCTGTTGCTAGCCAGCACCCTTCCTTGGAAGCGCTTTCACAGGCGCAGTAACACTGGGGTTTTGCGCTTCTCTAGCCGCCAAACGTCACGGTCACTATCTCTCCGTCTCGTAGACACGAGCTGAGAAATTGCAAACGTCGAGCAATTGCTCAGAGATGAAAAGTGCCAGCACTGAAAGCTGTTGCTAGCCAGCACCCTTCCTTGGAAGCGCTTTCACAGGCGCAGTAACACTGGGGCTTTGCGCTTCTCTAGCCACCAAACGTCACGGTCACTATCTCTCCGTCTCGTAGACACAAGTTGAGAAATTGCAAACGTCGAGCAATTGCTCAGATATGAAAAGTGCCAAAACTGAAAGCTGTTGCTAGCCAGCACCCTTCCTTGGAAGCGCTTTCACAGGCGCAGCAACACTGGGGCTTTGCGCTTCTCTACCCACCAAACGTCACGGTCACTATCACTCCGTCTCGTAGACACGAGCTGAGAAATTGCAAACGTCGAGCAATTGCTCAGAGATGAAAAGTGCCAGCACTGAAAGCTGTTGCTAGCCAGCCCCCTTCCTTGGAAGCGCTTTTGTAGGCCTAAGAACACTGGGGCTCTGGGCTTCTCTAGCCACCTAATCTTCTGCTCATCCTCTCGCGCACTCTAAAGAGAGCTCAGGGGAGAAATTGCAAACGTCCAGCAATTGCTCAGAGATGAAAAGTGCCAGCACTGAAAGCTGTTGCTAGCCAGCACCCTTCCTTGGAAGCGCTTTCACAGGCGCAGTAACACTGGGGCTTTGCGCTTCTCTAGCCGCCAAACGTCACGGTCACTATCTCTCCATCTCGTAGACACGAGCTGAGAAATTGCAAACGTCGAGCAATTGCTCAGAGATGAAAAGTGCCAGCACTGAAAGCTGTTGCTAGCCAGCACCCTTCCTTGGAAGTGCTTTCACAGGCGCAGCAACACTGGGGCTTTGCGCTTCTCTACCCACCAAACGTCACGGTCACTATCACTCCATCTCGTAGACACGAGCTGAGAAATTGCAAACGTCGAGCAATTGCTCAGAGATGAAAAGTGCCAGCACTGAAAGCTGTTGCTAGCCAGCCCCCTTCCTTGGAAGCGCTTTTGTAGGCCTAAGAACACTGGGGCTCTGGGCTTCTCTAGCCACCTAATCTTCTGCTCATCCTCTCGCGCACTCTAAAGAGAGCTCAGGTGAGAAATTGCAAACGTCGAGCAATTGCTCAGAGATGAAAAGTGCCAGCACTGAAAGCTGTTGCTAGCCAGCACCCTTCCTTGGAAGCGCTTTCACAGGCGCAGTAACACTGGGGCTTTGCGCTTCTCTAGCCACCAAACGTCACGGTCACTATCTCTCTGTCTCGTAGACACGAGCTGAGAAATTGCAAACGTCGAGCAATTGCTCAGAGATGAAAAGTGCCAGCACTGAAAGCTGTTGCTAGCCAGCACCCTTCCTTGGAAGCGCTTTCACAGGCGCAGTAACACTGGGGCTTTGCGCTTCTCTAGCCACCAGACGTCACGGTCACTCTCTCTCCGTCTCGTAGACACGAGCTGAGAAATTGCAAACGTCGAGCAATTGCTCAGAGATGAAAAGTGCCAGCACTGAAAGCTGTTGCTAGCCAGCACCCTTCCTTGGAAGCGCTTTTGTAGGCCTAAGAACACTGGGGCTCTGGGCTTCTCTAGCCACCTAATCTTCTGCTCATCCTCTCGCGCACTCTAAAGAGAGCTCAGGTGAGAAATTGCAAACGTCGAGCAATTGCTCAGAGATGAAAAGTGCCAGCACTGAAAGCTGTTGCTAGCCAGCACCCTTCCTTGGAAGCGCTTTCACAGGCGCAGCAACACTGGGGCTTTGCGCTTCTCTAGCCACCAAACGTCACGGTCACTATCTCTCCATCTCGTAGACACGAGCTGAGAAATTGCAAACGTCGAGCAATTGCTCAGAGATGAAAAGTGCCAGCACTGAAAGCTGTTGCTAGCCAGCACCCTTCCTTGGAAGCGCTTTCACAGGCGCAGCAACACTGGGGCTTTGTGCTTCTCTACCCACCAAACGTCACGGTCACTATCTCTCCATCTCGTAGACACGAGCTGAGAAATTGCAAACGTCGAGCAATTGCTCAGAGATGAAAAGTGCCAGCACTGAAAGCTGTTGCTAGCCAGCCCCCTTCCTTGGAAGCGCTTTTGTAGGCCTAAGAACACTGGGGCTCTGGGCTTCTCTAGCCACCTAATCTTCTGCTCATCCTCTCGCGCACTCTAAAGAGAGCTCAGGTGAGAAATTGCAAACGTCGAGCAATTGTTCAGAGATGAAAAGTGCCAGCACTGAAAGCTCTTGCTAGCCAGCACCCTTCCTTGGAAGCGCTTTCACAGGCGCAGTAACACTGGGGCTTTGCGCTTCTCTAGCCACCAAACGTCACGGTCACTCTCTCTCCGTCTCGTAGACACGAGCTGAGAAATTGCAAACGTCGAGCAATTGTTCAGAGATGAAAAGTGCCAGCACTGAAAGCTGTTGCTAGCCAGCCCCCTTCCTTGGAAGCGCTTTCACAGGCGCAGCAACACTGGGGCTTTGCGCTTCTCTAGCCACCAAATGTCACGGTCACTATCACTCCGTCTCGTAGACACGAGCTGAGAAATTGCAAACGTCGAGCAATTGCTCAGAGATGAAAAGTGCCAGCACTGAAAGCTGTTGCTAGCCAGCCCCCTTCCTTGGAAGCGCTTTTGTAGGCCTAAGAACACTGGGGCTCTGGGCTTCTCTAGCCACCTAATCTTCTGCTCATCCTCTCGCGCACTCTAAAGAGAGCTCAGGTGACAAATTGCAAACGTCGAGCAATTGCTCAGAGATGAAAAGTGCCAGCACTGAAAGCTGTTGCTAGCCAGCACCCTTCCTTGGAAGCGCTTTCACAGGCGCAGCAACACTGGGGCTTTGTGCTTCTCTAGCCACCAAACGTCACGGTCACTATCTCTCCGACTCGTAGACACGAGCTGAGAAATTGCAAACGTTGAGCAATTGCTCAGAGATGAAAAGTGCCAGCACTGAAAGCTGTTGCTAGCCAGCACCCTTCCTTGGAAGCGCTTTCACAGGCGCAGTAACACTGGGGCTTTGCGCTTCTCTAGCCACCAAACGTCACGGTCACTATCTCTCCATCTCGTAGACACGAGCTGAGAAATTGCAAACGTCGAGCAATTGCTCAGAGATGAAAAGTGCCAGCACTGAAAGCTGTTGCTAGCCAGCCCCCTTCCTTGGAAGCGCTTTTGTAGGCCTAAGAACAGTGGGGCTCTGGGCTTCTCTAGCCACCTAATCTTCTGCTCATCCTCTCGCGCACTCTAAAGAGAGCTCAGGTGAGAAATTGCAAACGTCGAGCAATTGCTCACAGATGAAAAGTGCCAGCACTGAAAGCTGTTGCTAGCCAGCAGCCTTCCTTGGAAGCGCTTTCACAGGCGCAGTAACACTGGGGCTTTGCGCTTCTCTAGCCACCAAACGTCACGGTCACTCTCTCTCCATCTCGTAGACACGAGCTGAGAAATTGCAAACGTCGAGCAATTGCTCAGAGATGAAAAGTGCCAGCACTGAAAGCTGTTGCTAGCCAGCACCCTTCCTTGGAAGCGCTTTTGTAGGCCTAAGAACAGTGGGGCTCTGGGCTTCTCTAGCCACCTAATCTTCTGCTCATCCTCTCGGGCACTCTAAAGAGAACTCAGGTGAGAAATTGCAAACGTCGAGCAATTGTTCAGAGATGAAAAGTGCCAGCACTGAAAGCTCTTGCTAGCCAGCACCCTTCCTTGGAAGCGCTTTCACAGGCGCAGTAACACTGGGGCTTTGCGCTTCTCTAGCCACCAAACGACACGGTCACTCTCTCTCCGTCTCGTAGACACGAGCTGAGAAATTGCAAACGTCGAGCAATTGCTCAGAGATGAAAAGTGCCAGCACTGAAAGCTGTTGCTAGCCAGCACCCTTCCTTGGAAGCGCTTTCACAGGCGCAGCAACACTGGGGCTTTGCGCTTCTCTAGCCACCAAATGTCACGGTCACTATCACTCCGTCTCGTAGACACGAGCTGAGAAATTGCAAACGTCGAGCAATTGCTCAGAGATGAAAAGTGCCAGCACTGAAAGCTGTTGCTAGCCAGCACCCTTCCTTGGAAGCGCTTTTGTAGGCCTAAGAACACTGGGGCTCTGGGCTTCTCTAGCCACCTAATCTTCTGCTCATCCTCTCGCGCACTCTAAAGAGAGCTCAGGGGAGAAATTGCAAACGTCGAGCAATTGCTCAGAGATGAAAAGTGCCAGCACTGAAAGCTGTTGCTAGCCAGCACCCTTCCTTGGAAGCGCTTTCACAGGCGCAGCAACACTAGGGCTTTGTGCTTCTCTAGCCACGAAACATCACGGTTACTATCTCTCCATCTCGTAGACACGAGCTGAGAAATTTCAAATGTCGAGCAATTGCTTAGAGACGAAAAGTGCCAGCACTGAAAGTTGTTGCTAGCCAGCCCCCTTCCTTGGAAGCGCTTTCACAGGCGCAGTAACACTGGGGCTTTGCGCTTCTCTAGCCACCAAACGTCACGGTCACTATCTCTCTGTCTCGTACACACGAGCTGAGAAATTGCAAACGTCGAGCAATTGCTCAGAGATGAAAAGTGCCAGCACTGAAAGCTGTTGCTAGCCAGCACCCTTCCTTGGAAGCGCTTTCACAGGCGCAGTAACACTGGGGCTTTGCGCTTCTCTAGCCACCAAACGTCATGGTCACTATCACTCCATCTCGTAGACACAAGCTGAGAAATTGCAAACGTCGAGCAATTGCTCAGAGATGAAAAGTGCCAGCACTGAAAGCTGTTGCTAGCCAGCCCCCTTCCTTGGAAGCGCTTTTGTAGGCCTAAGAACACTGGGGCTCTGGGCTTCTCTAGCCACCTAATCTTCTGCTCATCCTCTCGCGCACTCTAAAGAGAGCTCAGGGGAGAAATTGCAAACGTCGAGCAATTGCTCAGAGATGAAAAGTGCCAGCACTGAAACCTCTTGCTAGCCAGCCCCCTTCCTTGGAAGCGCTTTCACAGGTGCAGCAACACTGGGGCTTTGCGCTTCTCTAGCCACCAAACGTCACGGTCAATATCTCTCCGTCTCGTAGACACGAGCTGAGAAATTGCAAACGTCGAGCAATTGCTCAGAGATGAAAAGTGCCAGCACTGAAAGCTGTTGCTAGCCAGCACCCTTCCTTGGAAGCGCTTTCACAGGCGCAGCAACACTGGGGCTTTGCAATTCTCTACCCACCAAACGTCACGGTCACTATCACTCCGTCTCGTAGACACGAGCTGAGAAATTGCAAACGTCGAGCAATTGCTCAGAGATGAAAAGTGCCAGCACTGAAAGCTGTTGCTAGCCAGCCCCCTTCCTTGGAAGCGCTTTTGTAGGCCTAAGAAGACTGGGGCTCTGGGCTTCTCTAGCCACCTAATCTTCTGCTCATCCTCTCGCGCACTCTAAAGAGAGCTCAGGTGAGAAATTGCAAACGTCGAGCAATTGCTCAGAGATGAAAAGTGCCAGCACTGAAAGCTGTTGCTAGCCAGCCCCCTTCCTTGGAAGCGCTTTCACAGGCGCAGCAACACTGGGGCTTTGCGCTTCTCTAGCCGCCAAACGTCACGGTCACTATCTCTCCGTCTCGTAGACACGAGCTGAGAAATTGCAAACGTCGAGCAATTGCTCAGAGATGAAAAGTGCCAGCACTGAAAGCTGTTGCTAGCCAGCACCCTTCCTTGGAAGCGCTTTCACAGGCGCAGTAACACTGGGGCTTTGCGCTTCTCTAGCCACCAAACGTCACGGTCACTCTCTCTCCATCTCGTAGACACGAGCTGAGAAATTGCAAACGTCGAGCAATTGCTCAGAGATGAAAAGTGGCAGCACTGAAAGCTGTTGCTAGCCAGCACCCTTCCTTGGAAGCGCTTTCACAGGCGCAGCAACACTGGGGCTTTGCGCTTCTCTAGCCGCCAAACGTCACGGTCACTATCTCTCCATCTCGTAGACACGAGCTGAGAAATTGCAAACGTCGAGCAATTGCTCAGAGATGAAAAGTGCCAGCACTGAAAGCTGTTGCTAGCCATCACCCTTCCTTGGAAGTGCTTTCACAGGCGCAGCAACACTGGGGCTTTGCGCTTCTATACCCACCAAACGTCACGGTCACTATCACTCCATCTCGTAGACACGAGCTGAGAAATTGCAAACGTCGAGCAATTGCTCAGAGATGAAAAGTGCCAGCACTGAAAGCTGTTGCTAGCCAGCACCCTTCCTTGGAAGCGCTTTTGTAGGCGTAAGAACACTGGGGCTCTGGGCTTCTCTAGCCACCTAATCTTCTGCTCATCCTCTCGCGCACTCTAAAGAGAGCTCAGGGGAGAAATTGCAAACGTCGAGCAATTGCTCAGAGATGAAAAGTGCCAGCACTGAAAGCTGTTGCTAGCCAGCCCCCTTCCTTGGAAGCGCTTTCACAGGCGCAGCAACACTGGGGCTTTGCGCTTCTCTAGCCACCAAACGTCACGGTCACTCTCTCTCCATCTCGTAGACACGAGCTGAGAAATTGCAAACGTCGAGCAATTGCTCAGAGATGAAAAGTGCCAGCACTGAAAGCTGTTGCTAGCCAGCACCCTTCCTTGGAAGCGCTTTCACAGGCGCAGCAACACTGGGGCTTTGTGCTTCTCTACCCACCAAACGTCACGGTCACTATCTCTCCATCTCGTAGACACGAGCTGAGAAATTGCAAACGTCGAGCAATTGCTCAGAGATGAAAAGTGCCAGCACTGAAAGCTGTTGCTAGCCAGCACCCTTCCTTGGAAGCGCTGTTGTAGGCCAAAGAAAACTGGGGCTCTGGGCTTCTCTAGCCACCTAATCTTCTGCTCATCCTCTCGGGCACTCTAAAGAGAACTCAGGTGAGAAATTGCAAACGTCGAGCAATTGCTCAGAGATGAAAAGTGCCAGCACTGAAAGCTGTTGCTAGCCAGCCCCCTTCCTTGGAAGCGCTTTTGTAGGCCTAAGAACACTGGGGCTCTGGGCTTCTCTAGCCACCTAATCTTCTGCTCATCCTCTCGCGCACTCTAAAGAGAGCTCAGGTGAGAAATTGCAAACGTCGAGCAATTGTTCAGAGATGAAAAGTGCCAGCACTGAAAGCTCTTGCTAGCCAGCACCCTTCCTTGGAAGCGCTTTCACAGGCGCAGTAACACTGGGGCTTTGCGCTTCTCTAGCCACCAAACGTCACGGTCACTATCTCTCTGTCTCGTAGACACGAGCTGAGAAATTGCAACCGTCGAGCAATTGCTCAGAGATGAAAAGTGCCAGCACTGAAAGCTGTTGCTAGCCAGCACCCTTCCTTGGAAGCGCTTTCACAGGCGCAGTAACACTGGGGCTTTGCGCTTCTCTAGCCAGCAGACATCACGGTCACTATCTCTCCGTCTCGTAGACACGAGCTGAGAAATTGCAAACGTCGAGCAATTGCTCAGAGATGAAAAGTGCCAGCACTGAAAGCTGTTGCTAGCCAGCCCCCTTCCTTGGAAGCGCTTTTGTAGGCCTAAGAACACTGGGGCTCTGGGCTTCTCTAGCCACCTAATCTTCTGCTCATCCTCTCGCGCACTCTAAAGAGAGCTCAGGGGAGAAATTGCAAACGTCGAGCAATTGTTCAGAGATGAAAAGTGCCAGCACTGAAAGCTCTTGCTAGCCAGCACCCTTCCTTGGAAGCGCTTTCACAGGCGCAGCAACACTGGGGCTTTGCGCTTCTCTACCCACCAAACGTCACGGTCACTCTCTCTCCGTCTCGTAGACACGAGCTGAGAAATTGCAAACGTCGAGCAATTGCTCAGAGATGAAAAGTGCCAGCACTGAAAGCTGTTGCTAGCCAGCACCCTTCCTTGGAAGCGCTTTCACAGGCGCAGTAACACTGGGGTTTTGCGCTTCTCTAGCCGCCAAACGTCACGGTCACTATCTCTCCGTCTCGTAGACACGAGCTGAGAAATTGCAAACGTCGAGCAATTGCTCAGAGATGAAAAGTGCCAGCACTGAGAGCTGTTGCTAGCCAGCACCCTTCCTTGGAAGCGCTTTCACAGGCGCAGTAACACTGGGGCTTTGCGCTTCTCTAGCCACCAAACGTCACGGTCACTATCTCTCCGTCTCGTAGACACAAGTTGAGAAATTGCAAACGTCGAGCAATTGCTCAGATATGAAAAGTGCCAACACTGAAAGCTGTTGCTAGCCAGCACCCTTCCTTGGAAGCGCTTTCACAGGCGCAGCAACACTGGGGCTTTGCGCTTCTCTACCCACCAAACGTCACGGTCACTATCACTCCGTCTCGTAGACACGAGCTGAGAAATTGCAAACGTCGAGCAATTGCTCAGAGATGAAAAGTGCCAGCACTGAAAGCTGTTGCTAGCCAGCACCCTTCCTTGGAAGCGCTTTTGTAGGCCTAAGAACACTGGGGCTCTGGGCTTCTCTAGCCACCTAATCTTCTGCTCATCCTCTCGCGCACTCTAAAGAGAGCTCAGGGGAGAAATTGCAAACGTCCAGCAATTGCTCAGAGATGAAAAGTGCCAGCACTGAAAGCTGTTGCTAGCCAGCACCCTTCCTTGGAAGCGCTTTCACAGGCACAGTAACACTGGGGCTTTGCGCTTCTCTAGCCGCCAAACGTCACGGTCACTATCTCTCCATCTCGTAGACACGAGCTGAGAAATTGCAAACGTCGAGCAATTGCTCAGAGATGAAAAGTGCCAGCACTGAAAGCTGTTGCTAGCCAGCACCCTTCCTTGGAAGTGCTTTCACAGGCGCAGCAACACTGGGGCTTTGCGCTTCTCTACCCACCAAACGTCACGGTCACTATCACTCCATCTCGTAGACACGAGCTGAGAAATTGCAAACGTCGAGCAATTGCTCAGAGATGAAAAGTGCCAGCACTGAAAGCTGTTGCTAGCCAGCCCCCTTCCTTGGAAGCGCTTTTGTAGGCCTAAGAACAGTGGGGCTCTGGGCTTCTCTAGCCACCTAATCTTCTGCTCATCCTCTCGCGCAGTCTAAAGAGAGCTCAGGTGAGAAATTGCAAACGTCGAGCAATTGCTCAGAGATGAAAAGTGCCAGCACTGAAAGCTGTTGCTAGCCAGCACCCTTCCTTGGAAGCGCTTTCACAGGCGCAGTAACACTGGGGCTTTGCGCTTCTCTAGCCACCAAACGTCACGGTCACTATCTCTCTGTCTCGTAGACACGAGCTGAGAAATTGCAAACGTCGAGCAATTGCTCAGAGATGAAAAGTGCCAGCACTGAAAGCTGTTGCTAGCCAGCACCCTTCCTTGGAAGCGCTTTCACAGGCGCAGTAACACTGGGGCTTTGCGCTTCTCTAGCCACCAAACGTCACGGTCACTCTCTCTCCATCTCGTAGACACGAGCTGAGAAATTGCAAACGTCGAGCAATTGCTCAGAGATGAAAAGTGCCAGCACTGAAAGCTGTTGCTAGCCAGCACCCTTCCTTGGAAGCGCTTTCACAGGCGCAGCAACACTGGGGCTTTGCGCTTCTCTACCCACCAAACGTCACGGTCACTATCACTCCGTCTCGTAGACACGAGCTGAGAAATTGCAAACGTCGAGCAATTGCTCAGAGATGAAAAGTGCCAGCACTGAAAGCTGTTGCTAGCCAGCCCCCTTCCTTGGAAGCGCTTTTGTAGGCCTAAGAACACTGGGGCTCTGGGCTTCTCTAGCCACCTAATCTTCTGCTCATCCTCTCGCGCACTCTAAAGAGAGCTCAGGGGAGAAATTGCAAACGTCCAGCAATTGCTCAGAGATGAAAAGTGCCAGCACTGAAAGCTGTTGCTAGCCAGCACCCTTCCTTGGAAGCGCTTTCACAGGCGCAGTAACACTGGGGCTTTGCGCTTCTCTAGCCGCCAAACGTCACGGTCACTATCTCTCCATCTCGTAGACACGAGCTGAGAAATTGCAAACGTCGAGCAATTGCTCAGAGATGAAAAGTGCCAGCACTGAAAGCTGTTGCTAGCCAGCACCCTTCCTTGGAAGTGCTTTCACAGGCGCAGCAACACTGGGGCTTTGCGCTTCTCTACCCACCAAACGTCACGGTCACTATCACTCCATCTCGTAGACACGAGCTGAGAAATTGCAAACGTCGAGCAATTGCTCAGAGATGAAAAGTGCCAGCACTGAAAGCTGTTGCTAGCCAGCCCCCTTCCTTGGAAGCGCTTTTGTAGGCCTAAGAACACTGGGGCTCTGGGCTTCTCTAGCCACCTAATCTTCTGCTCATCCTCTCGCGCACTCTAAAGAGAGCTCAGGTGAGAAATTGCAAACGTCGAGCAATTGCTCAGAGATGAAAAGTGCCAGCACTGAAAGCTGTTGCTAGCCAGCACCCTTCCTTGGAAGCGCTTTCACAGGCGCAGTAACACTGGGGCTTTGCGCTTCTCTAGCCACCAAACGTCACGGTCACTATCTCTCTGTCTCGTAGACACGAGCTGAGAAATTGCAAACGTCGAGCAATTGCTCAGAGATGAAAAGTGCCAGCACTGAAAGCTGTTGCTAGCCAGCACCCTTCCTTGGAAGCGCTTTCACAGGCGCAGTAACACTGGGGCTTTGCGCTTCTCTAGCCACCAGACGTCACGGTCACTCTCTCTCCGTCTCGTAGACACGAGCTGAGAAATTGCAAACGTCGAGCAATTGCTCAGAGATGAAAAGTGCCAGCACTGAAAGCTGTTGCTAGCCAGCACCCTTCCTTGGAAGCGCTTTTGTAGGCCTAAGAACACTGGGGCTCTGGGCTTCTCTAGCCACCTAATCTTCTGCTCATCCTCTCGCGCACTCTAAAGAGAGCTCAGGTGAGAAATTGCAAACGTCGAGCAATTGCTCAGAGATGAAAAGTGCCAGCACTGAAAGCTGTTGCTAGCCAGCACCCTTCCTTGGAAGCGCTTTCACAGGCGCAGCAACACTGGGGCTTTGCGCTTCTCTAGCCACCAAACGTCACGGTCACTATCTCTCCATCTCGTAGACACGAGCTGAGAAATTGCAAACGTCGAGCAATTGCTCAGAGATGAAAAGTGCCAGCACTGAAAGCTGTTGCTAGCCAGCACCCTTCCTTGGAAGCGCTTTCACAGGCGCAGCAACACTGGGGCTTTGTGCTTCTCTACCCACCAAACGTCACGGTCACTATCTCTCCATCTCGTAGACACGAGCTGAGAAATTGCAAACGTCGAGCAATTGCTCAGAGATGAAAAGTGCCAGCACTGAAAGCTGTTGCTAGCCAGCCCCCTTCCTTGGAAGCGCTTTTGTAGGCCTAAGAACACTGGGGCTCTGGGCTTCTCTAGCCACCTAATCTTCTGCTCATCCTCTCGCGCACTCTAAAGAGAGCTCAGGTGAGAAATTGCAAACGTCGAGCAATTGTTCAGAGATGAAAAGTGCCAGCACTGAAAGCTCTTGCTAGCCAGCACCCTTCCTTGGAAGCGCTTTCACAGGCGCAGTAACACTGGGGCTTTGCGCTTCTCTAGCCACCAAACGTCACGGTCACTCTCTCTCCGTCTCGTAGACACGAGCTGAGAAATTGCAAACGTCGAGCAATTGTTCAGAGATGAAAAGTGCCAGCACTGAAAGCTGTTGCTAGCCAGCCCCCTTCCTTGGAAGCGCTTTCACAGGCGCAGCAACACTGGGGCTTTGCGCTTCTCTAGCCACCAAATGTCACGGTCACTATCACTCCGTCTCGTAGACACGAGCTGAGAAATTGCAAACGTCGAGCAATTGCTCAGAGATGAAAAGTGCCAGCACTGAAAGCTGTTGCTAGCCAGCCCCCTTCCTTGGAAGCGCTTTTGTAGGCCTAAGAACACTGGGGCTCTGGGCTTCTCTAGCCACCTAATCTTCTGCTCATCCTCTCGCGCACTCTAAAGAGAGCTCAGGTGACAAATTGCAAACGTCGAGCAATTGCTCAGAGATGAAAAGTGCCAGCACTGAAAGCTGTTGCTAGCCAGCACCCTTCCTTGGAAGCGCTTTCACAGGCGCAGCAACACTGGGGCTTTGTGCTTCTCTAGCCACCAAACGTCACGGTCACTATCTCTCCGACTCGTAGACACGAGCTGAGAAATTGCAAACGTTGAGCAATTGCTCAGAGATGAAAAGTGCCAGCACTGAAAGCTGTTGCTAGCCAGCACCCTTCCTTGGAAGCGCTTTCACAGGCGCAGTAACACTGGGGCTTTGCGCTTCTCTAGCCACCAAACGTCACGGTCACTATCTCTCCATCTCGTAGACACGAGCTGAGAAATTGCAAACGTCGAGCAATTGCTCAGAGATGAAAAGTGCCAGCACTGAAAGCTGTTGCTAGCCAGCCCCCTTCCTTGGAAGCGCTTTTGTAGGCCTAAGAACAGTGGGGCTCTGGGCTTCTCTAGCCACCTAATCTTCTGCTCATCCTCTCGCGCACTCTAAAGAGAGCTCAGGTGAGAAATTGCAAACGTCGAGCAATTGCTCACAGATGAAAAGTGCCAGCACTGAAAGCTGTTGCTAGCCAGCAGCCTTCCTTGGAAGCGCTTTCACAGGCGCAGTAACACTGGGGCTTTGCGCTTCTCTAGCCACCAAACGTCACGGTCACTCTCTCTCCATCTCGTAGACACGAGCTGAGAAATTGCAAACGTCGAGCAATTGCTCAGAGATGAAAAGTGCCAGCACTGAAAGCTGTTGCTAGCCAGCACCCTTCCTTGGAAGCGCTTTTGTAGGCCTAAGAACAGTGGGGCTCTGGGCTTCTCTAGCCACCTAATCTTCTGCTCATCCTCTCGGGCACTCTAAAGAGAACTCAGGTGAGAAATTGCAAACGTCGAGCAATTGTTCAGAGATGAAAAGTGCCAGCACTGAAAGCTCTTGCTAGCCAGCACCCTTCCTTGGAAGCGCTTTCACAGGCGCAGTAACACTGGGGCTTTGCGCTTCTCTAGCCACCAAACGACACGGTCACTCTCTCTCCGTCTCGTAGACACGAGCTGAGAAATTGCAAACGTCGAGCAATTGCTCAGAGATGAAAAGTGCCAGCACTGAAAGCTGTTGCTAGCCAGCACCCTTCCTTGGAAGCGCTTTCACAGGCGCAGCAACACTGGGGCTTTGCGCTTCTCTAGCCACCAAATGTCACGGTCACTATCACTCCGTCTCGTAGACACGAGCTGAGAAATTGCAAACGTCGAGCAATTGCTCAGAGATGAAAAGTGCCAGCACTGAAAGCTGTTGCTAGCCAGCACCCTTCCTTGGAAGCGCTTTTGTAGGCCTAAGAACACTGGGGCTCTGGGCTTCTCTAGCCACCTAATCTTCTGCTCATCCTCTCGCGCACTCTAAAGAGAGCTCAGGGGAGAAATTGCAAACGTCGAGCAATTGCTCAGAGATGAAAAGTGCCAGCACTGAAAGCTGTTGCTAGCCAGCACCCTTCCTTGGAAGCGCTTTCACAGGCGCAGCAACACTAGGGCTTTGTGCTTCTCTAGCCACGAAACATCACGGTTACTATCTCTCCATCTCGTAGACACGAGCTGAGAAATTTCAAATGTCGAGCAATTGCTTAGAGACGAAAAGTGCCAGCACTGAAAGTTGTTGCTAGCCAGCCCCCTTCCTTGGAAGCGCTTTCACAGGCGCAGTAACACTGGGGCTTTGCGCTTCTCTAGCCACCAAACGTCACGGTCACTATCTCTCTGTCTCGTACACACGAGCTGAGAAATTGCAAACGTCGAGCAATTGCTCAGAGATGAAAAGTGCCAGCACTGAAAGCTGTTGCTAGCCAGCACCCTTCCTTGGAAGCGCTTTCACAGGCGCAGTAACACTGGGGCTTTGCGCTTCTCTAGCCACCAAACGTCATGGTCACTATCACTCCATCTCGTAGACACAAGCTGAGAAATTGCAAACGTCGAGCAATTGCTCAGAGATGAAAAGTGCCAGCACTGAAAGCTGTTGCTAGCCAGCCCCCTTCCTTGGAAGCGCTTTTGTAGGCCTAAGAACACTGGGGCTCTGGGCTTCTCTAGCCACCTAATCTTCTGCTCATCCTCTCGCGCACTCTAAAGAGAGCTCAGGGGAGAAATTGCAAACGTCGAGCAATTGCTCAGAGATGAAAAGTGCCAGCACTGAAACCTCTTGCTAGCCAGCCCCCTTCCTTGGAAGCGCTTTCACAGGTGCAGCAACACTGGGGCTTTGCGCTTCTCTAGCCACCAAACGTCACGGTCAATATCTCTCCGTCTCGTAGACACGAGCTGAGAAATTGCAAACGTCGAGCAATTGCTCAGAGATGAAAAGTGCCAGCACTGAAAGCTGTTGCTAGCCAGCACCCTTCCTTGGAAGCGCTTTCACAGGCGCAGCAACACTGGGGCTTTGCAATTCTCTACCCACCAAACGTCACGGTCACTATCACTCCGTCTCGTAGACACGAGCTGAGAAATTGCAAACGTCGAGCAATTGCTCAGAGATGAAAAGTGCCAGCACTGAAAGCTGTTGCTAGCCAGCCCCCTTCCTTGGAAGCGCTTTTGTAGGCCTAAGAAGACTGGGGCTCTGGGCTTCTCTAGCCACCTAATCTTCTGCTCATCCTCTCGCGCACTCTAAAGAGAGCTCAGGTGAGAAATTGCAAACGTCGAGCAATTGCTCAGAGATGAAAAGTGCCAGCACTGAAAGCTGTTGCTAGCCAGCCCCCTTCCTTGGAAGCGCTTTCACAGGCGCAGCAACACTGGGGCTTTGCGCTTCTCTAGCCGCCAAACGTCACGGTCACTATCTCTCCGTCTCGTAGACACGAGCTGAGAAATTGCAAACGTCGAGCAATTGCTCAGAGATGAAAAGTGCCAGCACTGAAAGCTGTTGCTAGCCAGCACCCTTCCTTGGAAGCGCTTTCACAGGCGCAGTAACACTGGGGCTTTGCGCTTCTCTAGCCACCAAACGTCACGGTCACTCTCTCTCCATCTCGTAGACACGAGCTGAGAAATTGCAAACGTCGAGCAATTGCTCAGAGATGAAAAGTGGCAGCACTGAAAGCTGTTGCTAGCCAGCACCCTTCCTTGGAAGCGCTTTCACAGGCGCAGCAACACTGGGGCTTTGCGCTTCTCTAGCCGCCAAACGTCACGGTCACTATCTCTCCATCTCGTAGACACGAGCTGAGAAATTGCAAACGTCGAGCAATTGCTCAGAGATGAAAAGTGCCAGCACTGAAAGCTGTTGCTAGCCATCACCCTTCCTTGGAAGTGCTTTCACAGGCGCAGCAACACTGGGGCTTTGCGCTTCTATACCCACCAAACGTCACGGTCACTATCACTCCATCTCGTAGACACGAGCTGAGAAATTGCAAACGTCGAGCAATTGCTCAGAGATGAAAAGTGCCAGCACTGAAAGCTGTTGCTAGCCAGCACCCTTCCTTGGAAGCGCTTTTGTAGGCGTAAGAACACTGGGGCTCTGGGCTTCTCTAGCCACCTAATCTTCTGCTCATCCTCTCGCGCACTCTAAAGAGAGCTCAGGGGAGAAATTGCAAACGTCGAGCAATTGCTCAGAGATGAAAAGTGCCAGCACTGAAAGCTGTTGCTAGCCAGCCCCCTTCCTTGGAAGCGCTTTCACAGGCGCAGCAACACTGGGGCTTTGCGCTTCTCTAGCCACCAAACGTCACGGTCACTCTCTCTCCATCTCGTAGACACGAGCTGAGAAATTGCAAACGTCGAGCAATTGCTCAGAGATGAAAAGTGCCAGCACTGAAAGCTGTTGCTAGCCAGCACCCTTCCTTGGAAGCGCTTTCACAGGCGCAGCAACACTGGGGCTTTGTGCTTCTCTACCCACCAAACGTCACGGTCACTATCTCTCCATCTCGTAGACACGAGCTGAGAAATTGCAAACGTCGAGCAATTGCTCAGAGATGAAAAGTGCCAGCACTGAAAGCTGTTGCTAGCCAGCACCCTTCCTTGGAAGCGCTGTTGTAGGCCAAAGAAAACTGGGGCTCTGGGCTTCTCTAGCCACCTAATCTTCTGCTCATCCTCTCGGGCACTCTAAAGAGAACTCAGGTGAGAAATTGCAAACGTCGAGCAATTGCTCAGAGATGAAAAGTGCCAGCACTGAAAGCTGTTGCTAGCCAGCCCCCTTCCTTGGAAGCGCTTTTGTAGGCCTAAGAACACTGGGGCTCTGGGCTTCTCTAGCCACCTAATCTTCTGCTCATCCTCTCGCGCACTCTAAAGAGAGCTCAGGTGAGAAATTGCAAACGTCGAGCAATTGTTCAGAGATGAAAAGTGCCAGCACTGAAAGCTCTTGCTAGCCAGCACCCTTCCTTGGAAGCGCTTTCACAGGCGCAGTAACACTGGGGCTTTGCGCTTCTCTAGCCACCAAACGTCACGGTCACTATCTCTCTGTCTCGTAGACACGAGCTGAGAAATTGCAACCGTCGAGCAATTGCTCAGAGATGAAAAGTGCCAGCACTGAAAGCTGTTGCTAGCCAGCACCCTTCCTTGGAAGCGCTTTCACAGGCGCAGTAACACTGGGGCTTTGCGCTTCTCTAGCCAGCAGACATCACGGTCACTATCTCTCCGTCTCGTAGACACGAGCTGAGAAATTGCAAACGTCGAGCAATTGCTCAGAGATGAAAAGTGCCAGCACTGAAAGCTGTTGCTAGCCAGCCCCCTTCCTTGGAAGCGCTTTTGTAGGCCTAAGAACACTGGGGCTCTGGGCTTCTCTAGCCACCTAATCTTCTGCTCATCCTCTCGCGCACTCTAAAGAGAGCTCAGGGGAGAAATTGCAAACGTCGAGCAATTGTTCAGAGATGAAAAGTGCCAGCACTGAAAGCTCTTGCTAGCCAGCACCCTTCCTTGGAAGCGCTTTCACAGGCGCAGCAACACTGGGGCTTTGCGCTTCTCTACCCACCAAACGTCACGGTCACTCTCTCTCCGTCTCGTAGACACGAGCTGAGAAATTGCAAACGTCGAGCAATTGCTCAGAGATGAAAAGTGCCAGCACTGAAAGCTGTTGCTAGCCAGCACCCTTCCTTGGAAGCGCTTTCACAGGCGCAGTAACACTGGGGTTTTGCGCTTCTCTAGCCGCCAAACGTCACGGTCACTATCTCTCCGTCTCGTAGACACGAGCTGAGAAATTGCAAACGTCGAGCAATTGCTCAGAGATGAAAAGTGCCAGCACTGAGAGCTGTTGCTAGCCAGCACCCTTCCTTGGAAGCGCTTTCACAGGCGCAGTAACACTGGGGCTTTGCGCTTCTCTAGCCACCAAACGTCACGGTCACTATCTCTCCGTCTCGTAGACACAAGTTGAGAAATTGCAAACGTCGAGCAATTGCTCAGATATGAAAAGTGCCAACACTGAAAGCTGTTGCTAGCCAGCACCCTTCCTTGGAAGCGCTTTCACAGGCGCAGCAACACTGGGGCTTTGCGCTTCTCTACCCACCAAACGTCACGGTCACTATCACTCCGTCTCGTAGACACGAGCTGAGAAATTGCAAACGTCGAGCAATTGCTCAGAGATGAAAAGTGCCAGCACTGAAAGCTGTTGCTAGCCAGCACCCTTCCTTGGAAGCGCTTTTGTAGGCCTAAGAACACTGGGGCTCTGGGCTTCTCTAGCCACCTAATCTTCTGCTCATCCTCTCGCGCACTCTAAAGAGAGCTCAGGGGAGAAATTGCAAACGTCCAGCAATTGCTCAGAGATGAAAAGTGCCAGCACTGAAAGCTGTTGCTAGCCAGCACCCTTCCTTGGAAGCGCTTTCACAGGCACAGTAACACTGGGGCTTTGCGCTTCTCTAGCCGCCAAACGTCACGGTCACTATCTCTCCATCTCGTAGACACGAGCTGAGAAATTGCAAACGTCGAGCAATTGCTCAGAGATGAAAAGTGCCAGCACTGAAAGCTGTTGCTAGCCAGCACCCTTCCTTGGAAGTGCTTTCACAGGCGCAGCAACACTGGGGCTTTGCGCTTCTCTACCCACCAAACGTCACGGTCACTATCACTCCATCTCGTAGACACGAGCTGAGAAATTGCAAACGTCGAGCAATTGCTCAGAGATGAAAAGTGCCAGCACTGAAAGCTGTTGCTAGCCAGCCCCCTTCCTTGGAAGCGCTTTTGTAGGCCTAAGAACAGTGGGGCTCTGGGCTTCTCTAGCCACCTAATCTTCTGCTCATCCTCTCGCGCAGTCTAAAGAGAGCTCAGGTGAGAAATTGCAAACGTCGAGCAATTGCTCAGAGATGAAAAGTGCCAGCACTGAAAGCTGTTGCTAGCCAGCACCCTTCCTTGGAAGCGCTTTCACAGGCGCAGTAACACTGGGGCTTTGCGCTTCTCTAGCCACCAAACGTCACGGTCACTATCTCTCTGTCTCGTAGACACGAGCTGAGAAATTGCAAACGTCGAGCAATTGCTCAGAGATGAAAAGTGCCAGCACTGAAAGCTGTTGCTAGCCAGCACCCTTCCTTGGAAGCGCTTTCACAGGCGCAGTAACACTGGGGCTTTGCGCTTCTCTAGCCACCAAACGTCACGGTCACTCTCTCTCCATCTCGTAGACACGAGCTGAGAAATTGCAAACGTCGAGCAATTGCTCAGAGATGAAAAGTGCCAGCACTGAAAGCTGTTGCTAGCCAGCACCCTTCCTTGGAAGCGCTTTCACAGGCGCAGCAACACTGGGGCTTTGTGCTTCTCTACCCACCAAACGTCACGGTCACTATCTCTCCATCTCGTAGACACGAGCTGAGAAATTGCAAACGTCGAGCAATTGCTCAGAGATGAAAAGTGCCAGCACTGAAAGCTGTTGCTAGCCAGCCCCCTTCCTTGGAAGCGCTTTTGTAGGCCTAAGAACACTGGGGCTCTGGGCTTCTCTAGCCACCTAATCTTCTGCTCATCCTCTCGCGCACTCTAAAGAGAGCTCAGGTGAGAAATTGCAAACGTCGAGCAATTGTTCAGAGATGAAAAGTGCCAGCACTGAAAGCTCTTGCTAGCCAGCACCCTTCCTTGGAAGCGCTTTCACAGGCGCAGTAACACTGGGGCTTTGCGCTTCTCTAGCCACCAAACGTCACGGTCACTCTCTCTCCGTCTCGTAGACACGAGCTGAGAAATTGCAAACGTCGAGCAATTGTTCAGAGATGAAAAGTGCCAGCACTGAAAGCTGTTGCTAGCCAGCCCCCTTCCTTGGAAGCGCTTTCACAGGCGCAGCAACACTGGGGCTTTGCGCTTCTCTAGCCACCAAATGTCACGGTCACTATCACTCCGTCTCGTAGACACGAGCTGAGAAATTGCAAAGGTCGAGCAATTGCTCAGAGATGAAAAGTGCCAGCACTGAAAGCTGTTGCTAGCCAGCCCCCTTCCTTGGAAGCGCTTTTGTAGGCCTAAGAACACTGGGGCTCTGGGCTTCTCTAGCCACCTAATCTTCTGCTCATCCTCTCGCGCACTCTAAAGAGAGCTCAGGTGACAAATTGCAAACGTCGAGGAATTGCTCAGAGATGAAAAGTGCCAGCACTGAAAGCTGTTGCTAGCCAGCACCCTTCCTTGGAAGCGCTTTCACAGGCGCAGCAACACTGGGGCTTTGTGCTTCTCTAGCCACCAAACGTCACGGTCACTATCTCTCCGACTCGTAGACACGAGCTGAGAAATTGCAAACGTTGAGCAATTGCTCAGAGATGAAAAGTGCCAGCACTGAAAGCTGTTGCTAGCCAGCACCCTTCCTTGGAAGCGCTTTCACAGGCGCAGTAACACTGGGGCTTTGCGCTTCTCTAGCCACCAAACGTCACGGTCACTATCTCTCCATCTCGTAGACACGAGCTGAGAAATTGCAAACGTCGAGCAATTGCTCAGAGATGAAAAGTGCCAGCACTGAAAGCTGTTGCTAGCCAGCCCCCTTCCTTGGAAGCGCTTTTGTAGGCCTAAGAACAGTGGGGCTCTGGGCTTCTCTAGCCACCTAATCTTCTGCTCATCCTCTCGCGCACTCTAAAGAGAGCTCAGGTGAGAAATTGCAAACGTCGAGCAATTGCTCAGAGATGAAAAGTGCCAGCACTGAAAGCTGTTGCTAGCCAGCAGCCTTCCTTGGAAGCGCTTTCACAGGCGCAGTAACACTGGGGCTTTGCGCTTCTATACCCACCAAACGTCACGGTCACTCTCTCTCCATCTCGTAGACACGAGCTGAGAAATTGCAAACGTCGAGCAATTGCTCAGAGATGAAAAGTGCCAGCACTGAAAGCTGTTGCTAGCCAGCACCCTTCCTTGGAAGCGCTTTTGTAGGCCTAAGAAAACTGGGGCTCTGGGCTTCTCTAGCCACCTAATCTTCTGCTCATCCTCTCGGGCACTCTAAAGAGAACTCAGGTGAGAAATTGCAAACGTCGAGCAATTGTTCAGAGATGAAAAGTGCCAGCACTGAAAGCTCTTGCTAGCCAGCACCCTTCCTTGGAAGCGCTTTCACAGGCGCAGTAACACTGGGGCTTTGCGCTTCTCTAGCCACCAAACGACACGGTCACTCTCTCTCCGTCTCGTAGACACGAGCTGAGAAATTGCAAACGTCGAGCAATTGCTCAGAGATGAAAAGTGCCAGCACTGAAAGCTGTTGCTAGCCAGCACCCTTCCTTGGAAGCGCTTTCACAGGCGCAGCAACACTGGGGCTTTGCGCTTCTCTAGCCACCAAACGTCACGGTCACTATCACTCCGTCTCGTAGACACGAGCTGAGAAATTGCAAACGTCGAGCAATTGCTCAGAGATGAAAAGTGCCAGCACTGAAAGCTGTTGCTAGCCAGCACCCTTCCTTGGAAGCGCTTTTGTAGGCCTAAGAACACTGGGGCTCTGGGCTTCTCTAGCCACCTAATCTTCTGCTCATCCTCTCGCGCACTCTAAAGAGAGCTCAGGGGAGAAATTGCAAACGTCGAGCAGTTGCTCAGAGATGAAAAGTGCCAGCACTGAAAGCTGTTGCTAGCCAGCACCCTTCCTTGGAAGCGCTTTCACAGGCGCAGCAACACTAGGGCTTTGTGCTTCTCTAGCCACGAAACATCACGGTCACTATCTCTCCATCTCGTAGACACGAGCTGAGAAATTTCAAATGTCGAGCAATTGCTTAGAGACGAAAAGTGCCAGCACTGAAAGTTGTTGCTAGCCAGCCCCCTTCCTTGGAAGCGCTTTCACAGGCGCAGTAACACTGGGGCTTTGCGCTTCTCTAGCCACCAAACGTCACGGTCACTATCTCTCTGTCTCGTAGACACGAGCTGAGAAATTGCAAACGTCGAGCAATTGCTCAGAGATGAAAAGTGCCAGCACTGAAAGCTGTTGCTAGCCAGCACCCTTCCTTGGAAGCGCTTTCACAGGCGCAGTAACACTGGGGCTTTGCGCTTCTCTAGCCACCAAACGTCACGGTCACTATCTCTCCGACTCGTAGACACGAGCTGAGAAATTGCAAACGTCGAGCAATTGCTCAGAGATGAAAAGTGCCAGCACTGAAAGCTGTTGCTAGCCAGCACCCTTCCTTGGAAGCGCTTTCACAGGCGCAGTAACACTGGGGCTTTGCGCTTCTCTAGCCACCAAACGTCACGGTCACTATCTCTCCATCTCGTAGACACGAGCTGAGAAATTGCAAACGTCGAGCAATTGCTCAGAGATGAAAAGTGCCAGCACTGAAAGCTGTTGCTAGCCAGCCCCCTTCCTTGGAAGCGCTTTTGTAGGCCTAAGAACAGTGGGGCTCTGGGCTTCTCTAGCCACCTAATCTTCTGCTCATCCTCTCGCGCACTCTAAAGAGAGCTCAGGTGAGAAATTGCAAACGTCGAGCAATTGCTCAGAGATGAAAAGTGCCAGCACTGAAAGCTGTTGCTAGCCAGCAGCCTTCCTTGGAAGCGCTTTCACAGGCGCAGTAACACTGGGGCTTTGCGCTTCTATACCCACCAAACGTCACGGTCACTCTCTCTCCATCTCGTAGACACGAGCTGAGAAATTGCAAACGTCGAGCAATTGCTCAGAGATGAAAAGTGCCAGCACTGAAAGCTGTTGCTAGCCAGCACCCTTCCTTGGAAGCGCTTTTGTAGGCCTAAGAAAACTGGGGCTCTGGGCTTCTCTAGCCACCTAATCTTCTGCTCATCCTCTCGGGCACTCTAAAGAGAACTCAGGTGAGAAATTGCAAACGTCGAGCAATTGTTCAGAGATGAAAAGTGCCAGCACTGAAAGCTCTTGCTAGCCAGCACCCTTCCTTGGAAGCGCTTTCACAGGCGCAGTAACACTGGGGCTTTGCGCTTCTCTAGCCACCAAACGACACGGTCACTCTCTCTCCGTCTCGTAGACACGAGCTGAGAAATTGCAAACGTCGAGCAATTGCTCAGAGATGAAAAGTGCCAGCACTGAAAGCTGTTGCTAGCCAGCACCCTTCCTTGGAAGCGCTTTCACAGGCGCAGCAACACTGGGGCTTTGCGCTTCTCTAGCCACCAAACGTCACGGTCACTATCACTCCGTCTCGTAGACACGAGCTGAGAAATTGCAAACGTCGAGCAATTGCTCAGAGATGAAAAGTGCCAGCACTGAAAGCTGTTGCTAGCCAGCACCCTTCCTTGGAAGCGCTTTTGTAGGCCTAAGAACACTGGGGCTCTGGGCTTCTCTAGCCACCTCATCTTCTGCTCATCCTCTCGCGCACTCTAAAGAGAGCTCAGGGGAGAAATTGCAAACGTCGAGCAATTGCTCAGAGATGAAAAGTGCCAGCACTGAAAGCTGTTGCTAGCCAGCACCCTTCCTTGGAAGCGCTTTCACAGGCGCAGCAACACTAGGGCTTTGTGCTTCTCTAGCCACGAAACATCACGGTCACTATCTCTCCATCTCGTAGACACGAGCTGAGAAATTTCAAATGTCGAGCAATTGCTTAGAGACGAAAAGTGCCAGCACTGAAAGTTGTTGCTAGCCAGCCCCCTTCCTTGGAAGCGCTTTCACAGGCGCAGTAACACTGGGGCTTTGCGCTTCTCTAGCCACCAAACGTCACGGTCACTATCTCTCTGTCTCGTAGACACGAGCTGAGAAATTGCAAACGTCGAGCAATTGCTCAGAGATGAAAAGTGCCAGCACTGAAAGCTGTTGCTAGCCAGCACCCTTCCTTGGAAGCGCTTTCACAGGCGCAGTAACACTGGGGCTTTGCGCTTCTCTAGCCACCAAACGTCATGGTCACTATCACTCCATCTCGTAGACACAAGCTGAGAAATTGCAAACGTCGAGCAATTGCTCAGAGATGAAAAGTGCCAGCACTGAAAGCTGTTGCTAGCCAGCCCCCTTCCTTGGAAGCGCTTTTGTAGGCCTAAGAACACTGGGGCTCTGGGCTTCTCTAGCCACCTCATCTTCTGCTCATCCTCTCGCGCACTCTAAAGAGAGCTCAGGGGAGAAATTGCAAACGTCGAGCAATTGCTCAGAGATGAAAAGTGCCAGCACTGAAAGCTGTTGCTAGCCAGCAGCCTTCCTTGGAAGCGCTTTCACAGGCGCAGCAACACTGGGGCTTTGCGCTTCTCTAGCCACCAAACGTCACGGTCAATATCTCTCCGTCTCGTAGACACGAGCTGAGAAATTGCAAACGTCGAGCAATTGCTCAGAGATGAAAAGTGCCAGCACTGAAAGCTGTTGCTAGCCAGCACCCTTCCTTGGAAGCGCTTTCACAGGCGCAGCAACACTGGGGCTTTGCAATTCTCTACCCACCAAACGTCACGGTCACTATCACTCCGTCTCGTAGACACGAGCTGAGAAATTGCAAACGTCGAGCAATTGCTCAGAGATGAAAAGTGCCAGCACTGAAAGCTGTTGCTAGCCAGCCCCCTTCCTTGGAAGCGCTTTTGTAGGCCTAAGAAGACTGGGGCTCTGGGCTTCTCTAGCCACCTAATCTTCTGCTCAT
Source organism: Sarcoramphus papa (assembly GCA_037962945.1). Taxonomy (NCBI): domain Eukaryota; kingdom Metazoa; phylum Chordata; class Aves; order Accipitriformes; family Cathartidae; genus Sarcoramphus; species Sarcoramphus papa. The sequence continues at coordinate 1,010,535 of JBBMRM010000072.1, read as the reverse complement.
CCTCTCGCGCACTCTAAAGAGAGCTCAGGTGAGAAATTGCAAACGTCGAGCAATTGCTCAGAGATGAAAAGTGCCAGCACTGAAAGCTGTTGCTAGCCAGCCCCCTTCCTTGGAAGCGCTTTCACAGGCGCAGCAACACTGGGGCTTTGCGCTTCTCTAGCCGCCAAACGTCACGGTCACTATCTCTCCGTCTCGTAGACACGAGCTGAGAAATTGCAAACGTCGAGCAATTGCTCAGAGATGAAAAGTGCCAGCACTGAAAGCTGTTGCTAGCCAGCACCCTTCCTTGGAAGCGCTTTCACAGGCGCAGTAACACTGGGGCTTTGCGCTTCTCTAGCCACCAAACGTCACGGTCACTCTCTCTCCATCTCGTAGACACGAGCTGAGAAATTGCAAACGTCGAGCAATTGCTCAGAGATGAAAAGTGGCAGCACTGAAAGCTGTTGCTAGCCAGCACCCTTCCTTGGAAGCGCTTTCACAGGCGCAGCAACACTGGGGCTTTGCGCTTCTCTAGCCGCCAAACGTCACGGTCACTATCTCTCCATCTCGTAGACACGAGCTGAGAAATTGCAAACGTCGAGCAATTGCTCAGAGATGAAAAGTGCCAGCACTGAAAGCTGTTGCTAGCCATCACCCTTCCTTGGAAGTGCTTTCACAGGCGCAGCAACACTGGGGCTTTGCGCTTCTATACCCACCAAACGTCACGGTCACTATCACTCCACCTCGTAGACACGAGCTGAGAAATTGCAAACGTCGAGCAATTGCTCAGAGATGAAAAGTGCCAGCACTGAAAGCTGTTGCTAGCCAGCACCCTTCCTTGGAAGCGCTTTTGTAGGCGTAAGAACACTGGGGCTCTGGGCTTCTCTAGCCACCTAATCTTCTGCTCATCCTCTCGCGCACTCTAAAGAGAGCTCAGGTGAGAAATTGCAAACGTCGAGCAATTGCTCAGAGATGAAAAGTGCCAGCACTGAAAGCTGTTGCTAGCCAGCCCCCTTCCTTGGAAGCGCTTTCACAGGCGCAGCAACACTGGGGCTTTGCGCTTCTCTAGCCACCAAACGTCACGGTCACTCTCTCTCCATCTCGTAGACACGAGCTGAGAAATTGCAAACGTCGAGCAATTGCTCAGAGATGAAAAGTGCCAGCACTGAAAGCTCTTGCTAGCCAGCACCCTTCCTTGGAAGCGCTTTCACAGGCGCAGCAACACTGGGGCTTTGTGCTTCTCTACCCACCAAACGTCACGGTCACTATCTCTCCATCTCGTAGACACGAGCTGAGAAATTGCAAACGTCGAGCAATTGCTCAGAGATGAAAAGTGCCAGCACTGAAAGCTGTTGCTAGCCAGCACCCTTCCTTGGAAGCGCTGTTGTAGGCCTAAGAAAACTGGGGCTCTGGGCTTCTCTAGCCACCTAATCTTCTGCTCATCCTCTCGCGCACTCTAAAGAGAACTCAGGTGAGAAATTGCAAACGTCGAGCAATTGCTCAGAGATGAAAAGTGCCAGCACTGAAAACTGTTGCTAGCCAGCACCCTTCCTTGGAAGTGCTTTCACAGGCGCAGCAACACTGGGGCTTTGCGCTTCTCTAGCCACCAAACGTCACGGTCACTATCTCTCTGTCTCGTAGACACGAGCTGAGAAATTGCAAACGTCGAGCAATTGCTCAGAGATGAAAAGTGCCAGCACTGAAAGCTGTTGCTAGCCAGCACCCTTCCTTGGAAGCGCTTTCACAGGCGCAGTAACACTGGGGCTTTGCGCTTCTCTAGCCAGCAGACATCACGGTCACTATCTCTCCGTCTCGTAGACACGAGCTGAGAAATTGCAAACGTCGAGCAATTGCTCAGAGATGAAAAGTGCCAGCACTGAAAGCTGTTGCTAGCCAGCCCCCTTCCTTGGAAGCGCTTTTGTAGGCCTAAGAACACTGGGGCTCTGGGCTTCTCTAGCCACCTAATCTTCTGCTCATCCTCTCGCGCACTCTAAAGAGAGCTCAGGGGAGAAATTGCAAACGTCGAGCAATTGTTCAGAGATGAAAAGTGCCAGCACTGAAAGCTGTTGCTAGCCAGCACCCTTCCTTGGAAGCGCTTTCACAGGCGCAGCAACACTGGGGCTTTGCGCTTCTCTACCCACCAAACGTCACGGTCACTCTCTCTCCGTCTCGTAGACACGAGCTGAGAAATTGCAAACGTCGAGCAATTGCTCAGAGATGAAAAGTGCCAGCACTGAAAGCTGTTGCTAGCCAGCACCCTTCCTTGGAAGCGCTTTCACAGGCGCAGCAACACTGGGGCTTTGCGCTTCTCTAGCCACCAAATGTCACGGTCACTATCACTCCGTCTCGTAGACATGAGCTGAGAAATTGCAAACGTCGAGCAATTGCTCAGAGATGAAAAGTGCCAGCACTGAAAGCTGTTGCTAGCCAGCACCCTTCCTTGGAAGCGCTTTCACAGGCGCAGCAACACTAGGGCTTTGTGCTTCTCTAGCCACCAAACGTCACGGTCACTATCTCTCCATCTCGTAGACACGAGCTGAGAAATTTCAAATGTCGAGCAATTGCTTAGAGATGAAAAGTGCCAGCACTGAAAGCTGTTGCTAGCCAGCACCCTTCCTTGGAAGCGCTTTCACAGGCGCAGTAACACTGGGGCTTTGCGCTTCTCTAGCCACCAAACGTCACGGTCACTATCTCTCCGTCTCGTAGACATGAGCTGAGAAATTGCAAACGTCGAGCAATTGCTCAGAGATGAAAAGTGCCAGCACTGAAAGCTGTTGCTAGCCAGCCCCCTTCCTTGGAAGCGCTTTTGTAGGCCTAAGCACACTGGGGCTCTGGGCTTCTCTAGCCACCTAATCTTCTGCTCATCCTCTCGCGCACTCTAAAGAGAGCTCAGGTGAGAAATTGCAAACGTCGAGCAATTGCTCAGAGATGAAAAGTGCCAGCACTGAAAGCTGTTGCTAGCCAGCCCCCTTCCTTGGAAGCGCTTTCACAGGCGCAGCAACACTGGGGCTTTGCGCTTCTCTAGCCACCAAACGTCACGGTCACTATCTCTCTGTCTCGTAGACACGAGCTGAGAAATTGCAAACGTCGAGCAATTGCTCAGAGATGAAAAGTGCCAGCACTGAAAGCTGTTGCTAGCCAGCACCCTTCCTTCGAAGCGCTTTCACAGGCGCAGTAACACTGGGGCTTTGAGCTTCTCTACCCACCAAACGTCACGGTCACTATCTCTCCGTCTCGTAGACACGAGCTGAGAAATTGCAAACGTCGAGCAATTGCTCAGAGATGAAAAGTGCCAGCACTGAAAGCTGTTGCTAGCCAGCACCCTTCCTTGGAAGCGCTTTCACAGGCGCAGCAACACTGGGGCTTTGCGCTTCTCTAGCCACCAAACGTCACGGTCACTATCTCTCCGTCTCGTAGACACGAGCTGAGAAATTGCAAACGTCGAGCAATTGCTCAGAGATGAAAAGTGCCAGCACTGAAAGCTGTTGCTAGCCAGCCCCCTACCTTGGAAGCGCTTTCACAGGCGCAGCAACACTGGGGCTTTGCGCTTCTCTAGCCACCAAACGTCACGGTCACTATCTCTCCGTCTCGTAGACACGAGCTGAGAAATTGCAAACGTCGAGCAATTGCTCAGAGATGAAAAGTGCCAGCACTGAAAGCTGTTGCTAGCCAGCCCCCTACCTTGGAAGCGCTTTTGTAGGCCTAAGAACACTGGGGCTCTGGGCTTCTCTAGCCACCTAATCTTCTGCTCATCCTCTCGCGCACTCTAAAGAGAGCTCAGGGGAGAAATTGCAAACGTCGAGCAATTGCTCAGAGATGAAAAGTGCCAGCACTGAAAGCTGTTGCTAGCCAGCACCCTTCCTTGGAAGCGCTTTCACAGGCGCAGTAACACTGGGGCTTTGCGCTTCTCTAGCCACCAAACGTCACGGTCACTCTCTCTCCGTCTCGTAGACACAAGATGAGAAATTGCAAACGTCGAGCAATTGTTCAGAGATGAAAAGTGCCAGCACTGAAAGCTGTTGCTAGCCAGCACCCTTCCTTGGAAGCGCTTTCACAGGCGCATCAACACTGGGGCTTTGCGCTTCTCTACCCACCAAACGTCACGGTCACTATCTCTCCGTCTCGTAGACACGAGCTGAGAAATTGCAAACATCGAGCAATTGCTCAGAGATGAAAAGTGCCAGCACTGAAAGCTGTTGCTAGCCAGCCCCCTTCCTTGGAAGCGCTTTCACAGGCGCAGCAACACTGGGGCTTTGCGCTTCTCTACCCACCAAACGTCACGGTCACTCTCTCTCCGTCTCGTAGACACGAGCTGAGAAATTGCAAACGTCGAGCAATTGCTCAGAGATGAAAAGTGCCAGCACTGAAAGCTGTTGCTAGCCAGCCCCCTTCCTTGGAAGCACTTTTGTAGGCCTAAGCACACTGGGGCTCTGGGCTTCTCTAGCCACCTCATCTTCTGCTCATCCTCTCGCGCACTCTAAAGAGCGCTCAGGTGAGAAATTGCAAACGTCGAGCAATTGCTCAGAGATGAAAAGTGCCAGCACTGAAAGCTGTTGCTAGCCAGCACCCTTCCTTGGAAGCGCTTTCACAGGCGCAGCAACACTGGGGCTTTGCGCTTCTCTAGCCACCAAACGTCACGGTCACTCTCTCTCCGTCTCGTAGACACGAGCTGAGAAATTGCAAACGTCGAGCAATTGCTCAGAGATGAAAAGTGCCAGCACTGAAAGCTGTTGCTAGCCAGCACCCTTCCTTGGAAGCGCTTTCACAGGCGCAGTAACACTGGGGCTTTGCGCTTCTCTAGCCACCAAACGTCACGGTCACTATCACTCCATCTCGTAGACACAAGCTGAGAAATTGCAAACGTCGAGCAATTGCTCAGAGATGAAAAGTGCCAGCACTGAAAGCTGTTGCTAGCCAGCCCCCTTCCTTGGAAGCGCTTTTGTAGGCCTAAGAACACTGGGGCTCTGGGCTTCTCTAGCCACCTAATCTTCTGCTCATCCTCTCGCGCACTCTAAAGAGAGCTCAGGTGAGAAATTGCAAACGTCGAGCAATTGCTCAGAGATGAAAAGTGCCAGCACTGAAAGCTGTTGCTAGCCAGCCCCCTTCCTTGGAAGCGCTTTCACAGGCGCAGCAACACTGGGGCTTTGCGCTTCACTAGCCACCAAACGTCAGGGTCACTATGTCTCCGTCTCGTAGACACGAGCTGAGAAATTGCAAAAGTCGAGAAATTGCTCAGAGATGAAAAGTGCCAGCACTGAAAGCTGTTGCTAGCCAGCACCCTTCCTTGGAAGCGCTTTCACAGGCGCAGTAACACTGGGGCTTTGAGCTTCTCTACCCACCAAACGTCACGGTCACTATCTCTACGTCTCGTAGACACGAGCTGAGAAATTGCAAACGTCGAGCAATTGCTCAGAGATGAAAAGTGCCAGCACTGAAAGCTGTTGCTAGCCAGCACCCTTCCTTGGAAGCGCTTTCACAGGCGCAGCAACACTGGGGCTTTGCGCTTCTCTAGCCACCAAACGTCACGGTCACTATCTCTCCGTCTCGTAGACACGAGCTGAGAAATTGCAAACGTCGAGCAATTGCTCAGAGATGAAAAGTGCCAGCACTGAAAGCTGTTGCTAGCCAGCCCCCTACGTTGGAAGCGCTTTCACAGGCGCAGCAACACTGGGGCTTTGCGCTTCTCTACCCACCAAACGTCACGGTCACTATCTCTCCGTCTCGTAGACACGAGCTGAGAAATTGCAAACGTCGAGCAATTGCTCAGAGATGAAAAGTGCCAGCACTGAAAGCTGTTGCTAGCCAGCCCCCTACCTTGGAAGCGCTTTTGTAGGCCTAAGAACACTGGGGCTCTGGGCTTCTCTAGCCACCTAATCTTCTGCTCATCCTCTCGCGCACTCTAAAGAGAGCTCAGGTGAGAAATTGCAAACGTCGAGCAATTGCTCAGAGATGAAAAGTGCCAGCACTGAAAGCTGTTGCTAGCCAGCACCCTTCCTTGGAAGCGCTTTCACAGGCGCAGTAACACTGGGGCTTTGCGCTTCTCTAGCCACCAAACGTCACGGTCACTCTCTCTCCGTCTCGTAGACACGAGTTGAGAAATTGCAAACGTCGAGCAATTGTTCAGAGATGAAAAGTGCCAGCACTGAAAGCTGTTGCTAGCCAGCACCCTTCCTTGGAAGCGCTTTCACAGGCGCAGCAACACTGGGGCTTTGCGCTTCTCTAGCCACCAAACGTCACGGTCACTATCTCTCCGTCTCGTAGACACGAGCTGAGAAATTGCAAACGTTGAGCAATTGCTCAGAGATGAAAAGTGCCAGCACTGAAAGCTGTTGCTAGCCAGCACCCTTCCTTGGAAGCGCTTTCACAGGCGCAGCAACACTGGGGCTTTGCGCTTCTCTAGCCACCAAACGTCACGGTCACTCTCTCTCCGTCTCGTAGACATGAGCTGAGAAATTGCAAACGTCGAGCAATTGCTCAGAGATGAAAAGTGCCAGCACTGAAGGCTGTTGCTAGCCAGCACCCTTCCTTGGAAGCGCTTTTGTAGGCCTAAGAACAGTGGGGCTCTGGGCTTCTCTAGCCACCTAATCTTCTGCTCATCCTCTCGCGCACTCTAAAGAGAGCTCAGGTGAGAAATTGCAAACGTCCAGCAATTGCTCAGAGATGAAAAGTGCCAGCACTGAAAGCTGTTGCTAGCCAGCCCCCTTCCTTGGAAGCGCTTTCACAGGCGCAGCAACACTGGGGCTTTGCGCTTCTCTAGCCACCAAACGTCACGGTCACTCTCTCTCCATCTCGTAGACACGAGCTGAGAAATTGCAAACGTCGAGCAATTGCTCAGAGATGAAAAGTGCCAGCACTGAAAGCTGTTGCTAGCCAGCACCCTTCCTTGGAAGCGCTTTCACAGGCGCAGCAACACTGGGGCTTTGTGCTTCTCTACCCACCAAACGTCACGGTCACTATCTCTCCATCTCGTAGACACGAGCTGAGAAATTGCAAACGTCGAGCAATTGCTCAGAGATGAAAAGTGCCAGCACTGAAAGCTGTTGCTAGCCAGCACCCTTCCTTGGAAGCGCTGTTGTAGGCCTAAGAAAACTGGGGCTCTGGGCTTCTCTAGCCACCTAATCTTCTGCTCATCCTCTCGGGCACTCTAAAGAGAACTCAGGTGAGAAATTGCAAACGTCGAGCAATTGCTCAGAGATGAAAAGTGCCAGCACTGAAAGCTGTTGCTAGCCAGCCCCCTTCCTTGGAAGTGCTTTCACAGGCGCAGCAACACTGGGGCTTTGCGCTTCTCTAGCCGCCAAACGTCACGGTCACTATCTCTCTGTCTCGTAGACACGAGCTGAGAAATTGCAAACGTCGAGCAATTGCTCAGAGATGAAAAGTGCCAGCACTGAAAGCTGTTGCTAGCCAGCACCCTTCCTTGGAAGCGCTTTCACAGGCGCAGTAACACTGGGGCTTTGCGCTTCTCTAGCCAGCAGACGTCACGGTCACTATCTCTCCGTCTCGTAGACACGAGCTGAGAAATTGCAAACGTCGAGCAATTGCTCAGAGATGAAAAGTGCCAGCACTGAAAGCTGTTGCTAGCCAGCCCCCTTCCTTGGAAGCGCTTTTGTAGGCCTAAGAACACTGGGGCTCTGGGCTTCTCTAGCCACCTAATCTTCTGCTCATCCTCTCGCGCACTCTAAAGAGAGCTCAGGTGAGAAATTGCAAACGTCGAGCAATTGTTCAGAGATGAAAAGTGCCAGCACTGAAAGCTCTTGCTAGCCAGCACCCTTCCTTGGAAGCGCTTTCACAGGCGCAGTAACACTGGGGCTTTGCGCTTCTCTAGCCACCAGACATCACGGTCACTATCTCTCCGTCTCGTAGACACGAGCTGAGAAATTGCAAACGTCGAGCAATTGCTCAGAGATGAAAAGTGCCAGCACTGAAAGCTGTTGCTAGCCAGCACCCTTCCTTGGAAGCGCTTTTGTAGGCCTAAGAACACTGGGGCTCTGGGCTTCTCTAGCCACCTAATCTTCTGCTCATCCTCTCGCGCACTCTAAAGAGAGCTCAGGTGAGAAATTGCAAACGTCGAGCAATTGTTCAGAGATGAAAAGTGCCAGCACTGAAAGCTGTTGCTAGCCAGCACCCTTCCTTGGAAGCGCTTTCACAGGCGCAGCAACACTGGGGCTTTGTGCTTCTCTAGCCACCAAACATCACGGTCACTATCTCTCCGTCTCGTAGACACGAGCTGAGAAATTGCAAACGTCGAGCAATTGCTCAGAGATGAAAAGTGCCAGCACTGAAAGCTGTTGCTAGCCAGCACCCTTCCTTGGAAGCGCTTTCACAGGCGCAGCAACACTGGGGCTTTGCGCTTCTCTAGCCACCAAATGTCACGGTCACTATCACTCCGTCTCGTAGACACGAGCTGAGAAATTGCAAACGTCGAGCAATTGCTCAGAGATGAAAAGTGCCAGCACTGAAAGCTGTTGCTAGCCAGCACCCTTCCTTGGAAGCGCTTTCACAGGCGCAGCAACACTAGGGCTTTGTGCTTCTCTAGCCACCAAACGTCACGGTCACTATCTCTCCATCTCGTAGACACGAGCTGAGAAATTTCAAATGTCGAGCAATTGCTTAGAGACGAAAAGTGCCAGCACTGAAAGCTGTTGCTAGCCAGCACCCTTCCTTGGAAGCGCTTTCACAGGCGCAGTAACACTGGGGCTTTGCACTTCTCTAGCCACCAAACGTCACGGTCACTATCTCTCCGTCTCGTAGACATGAGCTGAGAAATTGCAAACGTCGAGCAATTGCTCAGAGATGAAAAGTGCCAGCACTGAAAGCTGTTGCTAGCCAGCCCCCTTCCTTGGAAGCGCTTTTGTAGGCCTAAGAACACTGGGGCTCTGGGCTTCTCTAGCCACCTAATCTTCTGCTCATCCTCTCGCGCACTCTAAAGAGAGCTCAGGTGAGAAATTGCAAAGGTCGAGCAATTGCTCAGAGATGAAAAGTGCCAGCACTGAAAGCTGTTGCTAGCCAGCCCCCTTCCTTGGAAGCGCTTTCACAGGCGCAGCAACACTGGGGCTTTGCGCTTCTCTAGCCACCAGACGTCACGGTCACTATCTCTCCGTCTCGTAGACACGAGCTGAGAAATTGCAAACGTCGAGCAATTGCTCAGAGATTAAAAGTGCCAGCACTGAAAGCTGTTGCTAGCCAGCCCCCTTCCTTGGAAGTGCTTTTGTAGCCCTAAGAACAGTGGGGCTCTGGGCTTCTCTAGCCACCTAATCTTCTGCTCATCCTCTCGCGCACTCTAAAGAGAGCTCAGGTGAGAAATTGCAAACGTCGAGCAATTGCTCAGAGATGAAAAGTGCCAGCACTGAAAGCTGTTGCTAGCCAGCACCCTTCCTTGGAAGCGCTTTCACAGGCGCAGTAACACTGGGGCTTTGCGCTTCTCTAGCCAGCAGACGTCACGGTCACTATCTCTCCGTCTCGTAGACACGAGCTGAGAAATTGCAAACGTCGAGCAATTGCTCAGAGATGAAAAGTGCCAGCACTGAAAGCTGTTGCTAGCCAGCCCCCTTCCTTGGAAGCGCTTTTGTAGGCCTAAGAACACTGGGGCTCTGGGCTTCTCTAGCCACCTAATCTTCTGCTCATCCTCTCGCGCACTCTAAAGAGAGCTCAGGTGAGAAATTGCAAACGTCGAGCAATTGTTCAGAGATGAAAAGTGCCAGCACTGAAAGCTCTTGCTAGCCAGCACCCTTCCTTGGAAGCGCTTTCACAGGCGCAGTAACACTGGGGCTTTGCGCTTCTCTAGCCACCAAACGTCACGGTCACTATCTCTCTGTCTCGTAGACACGAGCTGAGAAATTGCAAACGTCGAGCAATTGCTCAGAGATGAAAAGTGCCAGCACTGAAAGCTGTTGCTAGCCAGCACCCTTCCTTGGAAGCGCTTTCACAGGCGCAGTAACACTGGGGCTTTGCGCTTCTCTACCCACCAGACATCACGGTCACTATCTCTCCGTCTCGTAGACACGAGCTGAGAAATTGCAAACGTCGAGCAATTGCTCAGAGATGAAAAGTGCCAGCACTGAAAGCTGTTGCTAGCCAGCCCCCTTCCTTGGAAGCGCTTTTGTAGGCCTAAGAAGACTGGGGCTCTGGGCTTCTCTAGCCACCTAATCTTCTGCTCATCCTCTCGCGCACTCTAAAGAGAGCTCAGGTGAGAAATTGCAAACGTCGAGCAATTGTTCAGAGATGAAAAGTGCCAGCACTGAAAGCTGTTGCTAGCCAGCACCCTTCCTTGGAAGCGCTTTCACAGGCGCAGCAACACTGGGGCTTTGTGCTTCTCTAGCCACCAAACATCACGGTCACTATCTCTCCGTCTCGTAGACACGAGCTGAGAAATTGCAAACGTCGAGCAATTGCTCAGAGATGAAAAGTGCCAGCACTGAAAGCTGTTGCTAGCCAGCACCCTTCCTTGGAAGCGCTTTCACAGGCGCAGCAACACTGGGGCTTTGCGCTTCTCTAGCCACCAAATGTCACGGTCACTATCACTCCGTCTCGTAGACACGAGCTGAGAAATTGCAAACGTCGAGCAATTGCTCAGAGATGAAAAGTGCCAGCACTGAAAGCTGTTGCTAGCCAGCACCCTTCCTTGGAAGCGCTTTCACAGGCGCAGCAACACTAGGGCTTTGTGCTTCTCTAGCCACCAAACGTCACGGTCACTATCTCTCCATCTCGTAGACACGAGCTGAGAAATTTCAAATGTCGAGCAATTGCTTAGAGACGAAAAGTGCCAGCACTGAAAGCTGTTGCTAGCCAGCACCCTTCCTTGGAAGCGCTTTCACAGGCGCAGTAACACTGGGGCTTTGCGCTTCTCTAGCCACCAAACGTCACGGTCACTATCTCTCCGTCTCGTAGACATGAGCTGAGAAATTGCAAACGTCGAGCAATTGCTCAGAGATGAAAAGTGCCAGCACTGAAAGCTGTTGCTAGCCAGCCCCCTTCCTTGGAAGCGCTTTCACAGGCGCAGCAACACTGGGGCTTTGCGCTTCTCTAGCCACCAAACGTCACGGTCACTATCTCTCTGTCTCGTAGACACGAGCTGAGAAATTGCAAACGTCGAGCAATTGCTCAGAGATGAAAAGTGCCAGCACTGAAAGCTGTTGCTAGCCAGCACCCTTCCTTGGAAGCGCTTTCACAGGCGCAGTAACACTGGGGCTTTGAGCTTCTCTACCCACCAAACGTCACGGTCACTATCTCTCCGTCTCGTAGACACGAGCTGAGAAATTGCAAATGTCGAGCAATTGCTCAGAGATGAAAAGTGCCAGCACTGAAAGCTGTTGCTAGCCAGCACCCTTCCTTGGAAGCGCTTTCACAGGCGCAGCAACACTGGGGCTTTGCGCTTCTCTAGCCACCAAACGTCACGGTCACTATCTCTCCGTCTCGTAGACACGAGCTGAGAAATTGCAAACGTCGAGCAATTGCTCAGAGATGAAAAGTGCCAGCACTGAAAACTGTTGCTAGCCAGTACCCTTCCTTGGAAGCGCTTTCACAGGCGCCGCAACACTGGGGCTTTGCGCTTCTCTAGCCACCAAACGTCACGGTCACTCTCTCTCTGTCTCGTAGACACGAGCTGAGAAATTGCAAACGTCGAGCAATTGCTCAGAGATGAAAAGTGCCAGCACTGAAAGCTGTTGCTAGCCAGCCCCCTACCTTGGAAGCGCTTTTGTAGGCCTAAGAACACTGGGGCTCTGGGCTTCTCTAGCCACCTAATCTTCTGCTCATCCTCTCGCGCACTCTAAAGAGAGCTCAGGGGAGAAATTGCAAACGTCGAGCAATTGCTCCGAGATGAAAAGTGCCAGCACTGAAAGCTGTTGCTAGCCAGCACCCTTCCTTGGAAGCGCTTTCACAGGCGCAGCAACACTGGGGCTTTGCGCTTCTCTAGCCGCCAAACGTCACGGTCACTCTCTCTCCGTCTCGTAGACACGAGCTGAGAAATTGCAAACGTCGAGCAATTGCTCAGAGATGAAAAGTGCCAGCACTGAAAGCTGTTGCTAGCCAGCACCCTTCCTTGGAAGCGCTTTTGTAGGCCTAAGAACAGTGGGGCTCTGGGCTTCTCTAGCCACCTAATCTTCTGCTCATCCTCTCGCGCACTCTAAAGAGAGCTCAGGGGAGAAATTGCAAACGTCCAGCAATTGCTCAGAGATGAAAAGTGCCAGCACTGAAAGCTGTTGCTAGCCAGCACCCTTCCTTGGAAGCGCTTTTGTAGGCCTAAGAACACTGGGGCTCTGGGCTTCTCTAGCCACCTAATCTTCTGCTCATCCTCTCGCGCACTCTAAAGAGAGCTCAGGTGAGAAATTGCAAACGTCGAGCAATTGCTCAGAGATGAAAAGTGCCAGCACTGAAAGCTGTTGCTAGCCAGCACCCTTCCTTGGAAGCGCTTTCACAGGCGCAGTAACACTGGGGCTTTGCGCTTCTCTAGCCACCAAACGTCACGGTCACTCTCTCTCCGTCTCGTAGACACGAGCTGAGAAATTGCAAACGTCGAGCAATTGCTCAGAGATTAAAAGTGCCAGCACTGAAAGCTGTTGCTAGCCAGCACCCTTCCTTGGAAGCGCTTTCACAGGCGCAGTAACACTGGGGCTTTGCGCTTCTCTAGCCACCAAACGTCACGGTCACTATCTCTCTGTCTCGTAGACACGAGCTGAGAAATTGCAAACGTCGAGCAATTGCTCAGAGATGAAAAGTGCCAGTACTGAAAGCTGTTGCTAGCCAGCACCCTTCCTTGGAAACGCTTTTGTAGGCCTAAGCACACTGGGGCTCTGGGCTTCTCTAGCCACCTAATCTTCTGCTCATCCTCTCGCGCACTCTAAAGAGAGCTCAGGTGAGAAATTGCAAACGTCCAGCAATTGCTCAGAGATGAAAAGTGCCAGCACTGAAAGCTGTTGCTAGCCAGCACCCTTCCTTGGAAGCGCTTTCACAGGCGCAGTAACACTGGGGCTTTGCGCTTCTCTAGCCGCCAAACGTCACGGTCACTATCTCTCCGTCTCGTAGACACGAGCTGAGAAATTGCAAACGTTGAGCAATTGCTCAGAGATGAAAAGTGCCAGCACTGAAAGCTGTTGCTAGCCAGCACCCTTCCTTGGAAGCGCTTTCACAGGCGCAGCAACACTGGGGCTTTGCGCTTCTCTAGCCACCAAAAGTCACGGTCACTATCTCTCCGTCTCGTAGACACGAGCTGAGAAATTGCAAACGTTGAGCAATTGCTCAGAGATGAAAAGTGCCAGCACTGAGAGCTGTTGCTAGCCAGCACCCTTCCTTGGAAGCGCTTTCACAGGCGCAGTAACACTGGGGCTTTGCGCTTCTCTAGCCACCAAACGTCACGGTCACTATCTCTCTGTCTCGTAGACACGAGCTGAGAAATTGCAAACGTCGAGCAATTGCTCAGAGATGAAAAGTGCCAGCACTGAAAGCTCTTGCTAGCCAGCACCCTTCTTTGGAAGCGCTTTCACAGGCGCAGCAACACTGGGGCTTTGCGCTTCTCTAGCCACCTAATCTTCTGCTCATCCTCTCGCGCACTCTAAAGAGAGCTCAGGTGAGAAATTGCAAACGTCTAGCAGTTGCTCAGAGATGAAAAGTGCCAGCACTGAAAGCTGTTGCTAGCCAGCACCCTTCCTTGGAAGCGCTTTCACAGGCGCAGTAACACTGGGGCTTTGCGCTTCTCTAGCCACCAAACGTCACGGTCACTATCTCTCCGTCTCGTAGACACGAGCTGAGAAATTGCAAACGTCGAGCAATTGCTCAGAGATGAAAAGTGCCAGCACTGAAAACTGTTGCTAGCCAGTACCCTTCCTTGGAAGCGCTTTCACAGGCGCCGCAACACTGGGGCTTTGCGCTTCTCTAGCCACCAAACGTCACGGTCATTCTCTCTCTGTCTCGTAGACACGAGCTGAGAAATTGCAAACGTCGAGCAATTGCTCAGAGATGAAAAGTGCCAGCACTGAAAACTCTTGCTAGCCAGCCCCCTTCCTTGGAATCGCTTTTGTAGGCCTAAGAACACTGGGGCTCTGGGCTTCTCTAGCCACCTCATCTTCTGTTCATCCTCTCGCGCAGTCTAAAGAGAGCTCAGGGGAGAAATTGCAAACGTCGAGCAATTGCTCAGAGATGAAAAGTGCCAGCACTGAAAACTGTTGCTAGCCAGTACCCTTCCTTGGAAGCGCTTTCACAAGCGCCGCAACACTGGGGCTTTGCGCTTCTCTAGCCACCAGACGTCACGGTCATTCTCTCTCTGTCTCGTAGACACGAGCTGAGAAATTGCAAACGTCGAGCAATTGCTCAGAGATGAAAAGTGCCAGCACTGAAAGCTGTTGCTAGCCAGCACCCTTCCTTGGAAGCGCTTTTTTAGGCCTAAGAACACTGGGGCTCTGGGCTTCTCTAGCCACCTAATCTTGTGCTCATCCTCTCGCGCACTCTAAAGAGAGCTCAGGTGAGAAATTGCAAACGTCGAGCAATTGCTCAGAGATGAAAAGTGCCAGCACTGAAAGCTGTTGCTAGCCAGCACCCTTCCTTGGAAGCGCTTTCACAGGCGCAGCAACACTGGGGCTTTGCGCTTCTCTAGCCACCAAACGTCACGGTCACTATCTCTCCGTCTCGTAGACACGAGCTGAGAAATTGCAAACGTCGAGCAATTGCTCAGAGATGAAAAGTGCCAGCACTGAAAGCTGTTGCTAGCCAGCACCCTTCCTTGGAAGCGCTTTTGTAGGCCTAAGAACACTGGGGCTCTGGGCTTCTCTAGCCACCTCATCTTCTGCTCATCCTCTCGCGCACTCTAAAGAGAGCTCAGGTGAGAAATTGCAAACGTCGAGCAATTGCTCAGAGATGAAAAGTGCCAGCACTGAAAGCTGTTGCTAGCCAGCACCCTTCCTTGGAAGCGCTTTCACAGGCGCAGCAACACTGGGGCTTTGCGCTTCTCTAGCCACCAAACGTCACGGTCACTCTCTCTCCGTCTCGTAGACACGAGTTAAGAAATTGCAAACGTCGAGCAATTGTTCAGAGATGAAAAGTGCCAGCACTGAAAGCTGTTGCTAGCCAGCACCCTTCCTTGGGAACGCTCTTGTAGGCCTAAGAACACTGGGGCTCTGGGCTTCTCTAGCCACCTAATCTTCTGCTCATCCTCTCGCGCACTCTAAAGACAGCTCAGGTGAGAAATTGCAAACGTCGAGCAATTGCTCAGAGATGAAAAGTGCCAGCACTGAAAGCTGTTGCTAGCCAGCACCCTTCCTTGGAAGCGCTTTCACAGGCGCAGTAACACTGGGGCTTTGCGCTTCTCTAGCCACCAAATGTCACGGTCACTATCTCTCTGTCTCGTAGACACGAGCTGAGAAATTGCAAACGTCGAGCAATTGCTCAGAGATGAAAAGTGCCAGCACTGAAAGCTGTTGCTAGCCAGCCCCCTTCCTTGGAAACGCTTTTGTAGGCCTAAGCACACTGGGGCTCTGGGCTTCTCTAGCCACCTAATCTTCTGCTCATCCTCTCGCGCACTCTAAAGAGAGCTCAGGTGAGAAATTGCAAACGTCGAGCAATTGCTCAGAGATGAAAAGTGCCAGCACTGAAAGCTGTTGCTAGCCAGCACCCTTCCTTGGGAACGCTTTCACAGGCGCAGTAACACTGGGGCTTTGCGCTTCTCTAGCCACCAGACGTCACGGTCACTCTCTCTCTGTCTCGTAGACACGAGCTGAGAAATTGCAAACGTCGAGCAATTGCTCAGAGATTAAAAGTGCCAGCACTGAAAGCTGTTGCTAGCCAGCACCCTTCCTTGGAAGTGCTTTTGTAGCCCTAAGAACACTGGGGCTCTGGGCTTCTATAGCCACCTAATCTTCTGCTCATCCTCTCGCGCACTCTAAAGAGAGCTCAGGTGAGAAATTGCAAACGTCGAGCAATTGCTCAGAGATGAAAAGTGCCAGCACTGAAAGCTGTTGCTAGCCAGCACCCTTCCTTGGAAGCGCTTTCACAGGCGCAGTAACACTGGGGCTTTGCGCTTCTCTAGCCACCAAACGTCACGGTCACTCTCTCTCCGTCTCGTAGACACGAGCTGAGAAATTGCAAACGTCGAGCAATTGCTCAGAGATGAAAAGTGCCAGCACTGAGAGCTGTTGCTAGCCAGCAGCCTTCCTTGGAAGCGCTTTCACAGGCGCAGCAACACTGGGGCTTTGCGCTTCTCTAGCCACCAAACGTCACGGTCACTATCTCTCCGTCTCGTAGACATGAGCTGAGAAATTGCAAACGTCGAGCAATTGTTCAGAGAGGAAAAGTGCCAGCACTGAAAGCTGTTGCTAGCCAGCACCCTTCCTTGGAAGTGCTTTTGTAGGCCTAAGAACAGTGGGGCTCTGGGCTTCTCTAGCCACCTAATCTTCTGCTCATCCTCTCGTGCACTCTAAAGAGAGCTCAGGTGAGAAATTGCAAACGTCCAGCAATTGCTCAGAGATGAAAAGTGCCAGCACTGAAAGCTGTTGCTAGCCAGCACCCTTCCTTGGAAGCGCTTTCACAGGCGCAGTAACACTGGGGCTTTGCGCTTCTCTAGCCACCAAACGTCACGGTCACTCTCTCTCCGTCTCGTAGACACGAGCTGAGAAATTGCAAACGTCGAGCAATTGCTCAGAGATGAAAAGTGCCAGCACTGAAAGCTGTTGCTAGCCAGCACCCTTCCTTGGAAGCGCTTTTGTAGCCCTAAGAACAGTGGGGCTCTGGGCTTCTCTAGCCACCTAATCTTCTGCTCATCCTCTCGCGCACTCTAAAGAGAGCTCAGGTGAGAAATTGCAAACGTCGAGCAATTGCTCAGAGATGAAAAGTGCCAGCACTGAAAGCTGTTGCTAGCCAGCACCCTTCCTTGGAAGCGCTTTTGTAGGCCTGAGAACACTGGGGCTTTGCGCTTCTCTAGCCACCTAATCTTCTGCTCATCCTCTCGCGCAGTCTAAAGAGAGCTCAGGTGAGAAATTGCAAACGTCGAGCAGTTGCTCAGAGATGAAAAGTGCCAGCACTGATAGCTGTTGCTAGCCTGCACCCTTCCTTGGAAGCGCTTTCACAGGCGCAGCAACACTGGGGCTTTGCGCTTCTCTAGCCACCAAACGTCACGGTCACTATCTCTCCGTCTCGTAGACACGAGCTGAGAAATTGCAAACGTCGAGCAATTGCTCAGAGATGAAAAGTGCCAGCACTGAAAGCTGTTGCTAGCCAGCACCCTTCCTTGGAAGTGCTTTTGTAGCCCTAAGAACACTGGGGCTCTGGGCTTCTCTAGCCACCTAATCTTCTGCTCATCCTCTCGCGCACTCTAAAGAGAGCTCAGGTGAGAAATTGCAAACGTCCAGCAATTGCTCAGAGATGAAAAGTGCCAGCACTGAAAGCTGTTGCTAGCCAGCACCCTTCCTTGGAAGCGCTTTCACAGGCGCAGTAACACTGGGGCTTTGCGCTTCTCTAGCCACCAAACGTCACGGTCACTATCTCTCCGTCTCGTAGACACGAGCTGAGAAATTGCAAACGTCGAGCAATTGCTCAGAGATGAAAAGTGCCAGCACTGAAAACTGTTGCTAGCCAGCACCCTTCCTTGGAAGCGCTTTCACAGGCGCAGTAACACTGGGGCTTTGCGCTTCTCTAGCCACCAAACGTCACGGTCACTATCTCTCCGTCTCGTAGACACGAGCTGAGAAATTGCAAACGTCGAGCAATTGTTCAGAGAGGAAAAGTGCCAGCACTGAAAGCTGTTGCTAGCCAGCACCCTTCCTTGGAAGCGCTTTTGTAGGCCTAAGAACAGTGGGGCTCTGGGCTTCTCTAGCCACCTAATCTTCTGCTCATCCTCTCGCGCACTCTAAAGAGAGCTCAGGTGAGAAATTGCAAACGTCGAGCAATTGCTCAGAGATGAAAAGTGCCAGCACTGAAAGCTGTTGCTAGCCAGCACCCTTCCTTGGAAGCGCTTTCACAGGCGCAGCAACACTGGGGCTTTGCGCTTCTCTAGCCACCAAACGTCACGGTCACTCTCTCTCCGTCTCGTAGACACGAGCTGAGAAATTGCAAACGTCGAGCAATTGCTCAGAGATGAAAAGTGCCAGCACTGAAAGCTGTTGCTAGCCAGCACCCTTCCTTGGAATCGCTTTTGTAGGCCTAAGAACACTGGGGCTCTGGGCTTCTCTAGCCACCTCATCTTCTGCTCATCCTCTCGCGCACTCTAAAGAGAGCTCAGGTGAGAAATTGCAAACGTCCAGCAATTGCTCAGAGATGAAAAGGGCCAGCACTGAAAGCTGTTGCTAGCCAGCACCCTTCCTTGGAAGCGCTTTCACAGGCGCAGTAACACTGGGGCTTTGCGCTTCTCTAGCCACCAAACGTCACGGTCACTCTCTCTCCGTCTCGTAGACACGAGCTGAGAAATTGCAAACGTCGAGCAATTGCTCAGAGATGAAAAGTGCCAGCACTGAAAGCTGTTGCTAGCCAGCACCCTTCCTTGGAAGCGCTTTCACAGGCGCAGTAACACTGGGGCTTTGCGCTTCTCTAGCCACCAAATGTCACGGTCACTCTCTCTCCGTCTTGTAGACACGAGCTGAGAAATTGCAAACGTCGAGCAATTGCTCAGAGATGAAAAGTGCCAGCACTGAAAGCTGTTGCTAGCCAGCACCCTTCCTTGGGAACGCTCTTGTAGCCCAAAGAACAGTGGGGCTCTGGGCTTCTCTAGCCACCTAATCTTCTGCTCATCCTCTCGCGCACTCTAAAGAGAGCTCAGGTGAGAAATTGCAAACGTCGAGCAATTGCTCAGAGATGAAAAGTGCCAGCACTGAAAGCTGTTGCTAGCCAGCACCCTTCCTTGGAAGCGCTTTCACAGGCGCAGCAACACTGGGGCTTTGCGCTTCTCTAGCCACCAAACGTCACGGTCACTCTCTCTCCGTCTCGTAGACACGAGCTGAGAAATTGCAAACGTCGAGCAATTGCTCAGAGATGAAAAGTGCCAGCACTGAAAGCTGTTGCTAGCCAGCACCCTTCCTTGGGAACGCTCTTGTAGCCCTAAGAACACTGGGGCTTTGCACTTCTCTAGCCACCTAATTTTCTGCTCATCCTCTCGCACACTCTAAAGAGAGCTCAGGTGAGAAATTGCAAACGTCGAGCAATTGCTCAGAGATGAAAAGTGCCAGCACTGAAAGCTGTTGCTAGCCAGCACCCTTCCTTGGAAGCGCTTTCACAGGCGCAGTAACACTGGGGCTTTGCGCTTCTCTAGCCACCAAACGTCACGGTCACTATCTCTCCGTCTCGTAGACACAAGTTGAGAAATTGCAAACGTCGAGCAATTGCTCAGAGATGAAAAGTGCCAGCACTGAAAGCTGTTGCTAGCCAGCACCCTTCCTTGGGAACGCTCTTGTAGCCCAAAGAACACTGGGGCTTTGCACTTCTCTAGCCACCTAATCTTCTGCTCATCCTCTCGCGCAGTCTAAAGAGAGCTCAGGTGAGAAATTGCAAACGTCGAGCAATTGCTCAGATATGAAAAGTGCCAGCACTGATAGCTGTTGCTAGCCTGCACCCTTCCTTGGAAGCGCTTTCACAGGCGCAGCAACACTGGGGCTTTGCGCTTCTCTAGCCACCAAACGTCACGGTCACTATCTCTCCGTCTCGTAGACACGAGTTGAGAAATTGCAAACGTCGAGCAATTGCTCAGAGATGAAAAGTGCCAGCACTGAAAGCTGTTGCTAGCCAGCACCCTTCCTTGGAAGCGCTTTCACAGGCGCAGCAACACTGGGGCTTTGCGCTTCTCTACCCACCAGACATCACGGTCACTCTCTCTCCATCTCGTAGACACGAGCTGAGAAATTGCAAACGTCGAGCAATTACTCAGAGATGAAAAGTGCCAGCACTGAAACCTGTTGCTAGCCAGCCCCCTTCCTTGGAAGCGCTTTTGTAGGCCTAAGAACACTGGGGCTCTGGGCTTCTCTAGCCACCTCATCTTCTGTTCATCCTCTCGCGCACTCTAAAGAGAGCTCAGGGGAGAAATTGCAAACGTCCAGCAATTGCTCAGAGATGAAAAGTGCCAGCACTGAAAGCTGTTGCTAGCCAGCACCCTTCCTTGGAAGCGCTTTCACAGGCGCAGCAACACTGGGGCTTTGCGCTTCTCTAGCCACCAAACGTCACGGTCACTCTCTCTCCGTCTCGTAGACACGAGCTGAGAAATTGCAAACGTCGAGCAATTGCTCAGAGATGAAAAGTGCCAGCACTGAAAGCTGTTGCTAGCCAGCACCCTTCCTTGGGAACGCTCTTGTAGCCCTAAGAACAGTGGGGCTCTGGGCTTCTCTAGCCACCTAATCTTCTGCTCATCCTCTCGCGCACTCTAAAGAGAGCTCAGGTGAGAAATTGCAAACGTCGAGCAATTGCTCATAGATGAAAAGTGCCAGCACTGAAAGCTGTTGCTAGCCAGCACCCTTCCTTGGAAGCGCTTTCACAGGCGCAGCAACACTGGGGCTTTGCGCTTCTCTAGCCACCAAACGTCACGGTCACTATCTCTCCGTCTCGTAGACACGAGCTGAGAAATTGCAAACGTCGAGCAATTGCTCAGAGATGAAAAGTGCCAGCACTGAAAGCTGTTGCTAGCCAGCACCCTTCCTTGGAAGCGCTTTTGTAGGCCTGAGAACACTGGGGCTTTGCGCTTCTCTAGCCACCTAATCTTCTGCTCATCCTCTCGCGCAGTCTAAAGAGAGCTCAGGTGAGAAATTGCAAACGTCGAGCAGTTGCTCAGAGATGAAAAGTGCCAGCAC
Organism: Sarcoramphus papa; assembly: GCA_037962945.1. Taxonomy (NCBI): domain Eukaryota; kingdom Metazoa; phylum Chordata; class Aves; order Accipitriformes; family Cathartidae; genus Sarcoramphus; species Sarcoramphus papa. Next base: position 989,806 of record JBBMRM010000072.1, on the reverse strand, counting down.
TGATAGCTGTTGCTAGCCAGCACCCTTCCTTGGAAGCGCTTTCACAGGCGCAGCAACACTGGGGCTTTGCGCTTCTCTAGCCACCAAACGTCACGGTCACTATCTCTCCGTCTCGTAGACACGAGCTGAGAAATTGCAAACGTCGAGCAATTGCTCAGAGATGAAAAGTGCCAGCACTGAAAGCTGTTGCTAGCCAGCACCCTTCCTTGGAAGCGCTTTCACAGGCGCAGCAACACTGGGGCTTTGCGCTTCTCTAGCCACCAAACGTCACGGTCACTCTCTCTCCGTCTCGTAGACACGAGCTGAGAAATTGCAAACATCGAGCAATTGCTCAGAGATGAAAAGTGCCAGCACTGAAAGCTGTTGCTAGCCAGCACCCTTCCTTGGAAGCGCTTTCACAGGCGCAGTAACACTGGGGCTTTGCGCTTCTCTAGCCACCAAAAGTCACGGTCACTCTCTCTCTGTCTCGTAGACACGAGCTGAGAAATTGCAAACGTCGAGCAATTGCTCAGAGATGAAAAGTGCCAGCACTGAAAGCTGTTGCTAGCCAGCACCCTTCCTTGGAAGCGCTTTTGTAGGCCTAAGAAGACTGGTTCTCTGGGCTTCTCTAGCCACCTAATCTTCTGCTCATCCTCTCGCGCAGTCTAAAGAGAGCTCAGGTGAGAAATTGCAAACGTCCAGCAATTGCTCAGAGATGAAAAGTGCCAGCACTGAAAGCTGTTGCTAGCCAGCACCCTTCCTTGGAAGCGCTTTCACAGGCGCAGCAACACTGGGGCTTTGCGCTTCTCTAGCCACCAAACGTCACGGTCACTCTCTCTCCGTCTCGTAGACACGAGCTGAGATATTGCAAACGTCGAGCAATTGCTCAGAGATGAAAAGTGCCAGCACTGAAAGCTGTTGCTAGCCAGCACCCTTCCTTGGGAACGCTCTTGTAGCCCTAAGAACAGTGGGGCTCTGGGCTTCTCTAGCCACCTAATCTTCTGCTCATCCTCTCGCGCACTCTAAAGAGAGCTCAGGTGAGAAATTGCAAACGTCGAGCAATTGCTCATAGATGAAAAGTGCCAGCACTGAAAGCTGTTGCTAGCCAGCACCCTTCCTTGGAAGCGCTTTCACAGGCGCAGCAACACTGGGGCTTTGCGCTTCTCTAGCCACCAAACGTCACGGTCACTATCTCTCCGTCTCGTAGACACGAGCTGAGAAATTGCAAACGTCGAGCAATTGCTCAGAGATGAAAAGTGCCAGCACTGAAAGCTGTTGCTAGCCAGCACCCTTCCTTGGAAGCGCTTTTGTAGGCCTGAGAACACTGGGGCTTTGCGCTTCTCTAGCCACCTAATCTTCTGCTCATCCTCTCGCGCACTCTAAAGAGAGCTCAGGTGAGAAATTGCAAACGTCGAGCAGTTGCTCAGAGATGAAAAGTGCCAGCACTGATAGCTGTTGCTAGCCTGCACCCTTCCTTGGAAGCGCTTTCACAGGCGCAGCAACACTGGGGCTTTGCGCTTCTCTAGCCACCAAACGTCACGGTCACTCTCTCTCCGTCTCGTAGACACGAGCTGAGAAATTGCAAACGTCGAGCAATTGCTCAGAGATGAAAAGTGCCAGCACTGAGAGCTGTTGCTAGCCAGCAGCCTTCCTTGGAAGCGCTTTCACAGGTGCAGCAACACTGGGGCTTTGCGCTTCTCTAGCCACCAAATGTCACGGTCACTCTCTCTCCGTCTCGTAGACACGAGCTGAGAAATTGCAAACATCGAGCAATTGCTCAGAGATGAAAAGTGCCAGCACTGAAAGCTGTTGCTAGCCAGCACCCTTCCTTGGAAGCGCTTTCACAGGCGCAGTAACACTGGGGCTTTGCGCTTCTCTAGCCACCAAACGTCACGGTCACTATCTCTCCGTCTCGTAGACACGAGCTGAGAAATTGCAAACGTCGAGCAATTGCTCAGAGATGAAAAGTGCCAGCACTGAAAGCTGTTGCTAGCCAGCACCCTTCCTTGGAAGCGCTTTTGTAGGCCTAAGAACCCTGGGGCTCTGGGCTTCTCTAGCCACCTAATCTTCTGCTCATCCTCTCGCGCACTCTAAAGAGAGCTCAGGTGAGAAATTGCAAACGTCCAGCAATTGCTCAGAGATGAAAAGTGCCAGCACTGAAAGCTGTTGCTAGCCAGCACCCTTCCTTGGAAGCGCTTTCACAGGCGCAGTAACACTGGGGCTTTGCGCTTCTCTAGCCACCAAACGTCACGGTCACTCTCTCTCCGTCTCATAGACACGAGCTGAGAAATTGCAAACGTCGAGCAATTGTTCAGAGAGGAAAAGTGCCAGCACTGAAAGCTGTTGCTAGCCAGCAGCCTTCCTTGGAAGCGCTTTCACAGGCGCAGTAACACTGGGGCTTTGCGCTTCTCTAGCCACCAAACGTCACGGTCACTCTCTCTCCGTCTTGTAGACACGAGCTGAGAAATTGCAAACGTCGAGCAATTGCTCAGAGATGAAAAGTGCCAGCACTGAAAGCTGTTGCTAGCCAGCACCCTTCCTTGGAAGCGCTTTTGTAGGCCTAAGAACCCTGGGGCTCTGGGCTTCTCTAGCCACCTAATCTTCTGCTCATCCTCTCGCGCACTCTAAAGAGAGCTCAGGTGAGAAATTGCAAACGTCCAGCAATTGCTCAGAGATGAAAAGTGCCAGCACTGAAAGCTGTGCTAGCCAGCACCCTTCCTTGGAAGCGCTTTCACAGGCGCAGCAACACTGGGGCTTTGCGCTTCTCTAGCCACCAAACGTCACGGTCACTCTCTCTCCGTCTCGTAGACACGAGCTGAGAAATTGCAAACGTCGAGCAATTGCTCAGAGATGAAAAGTGCCAGCACTGAAAGCTGTTGCTAGCCAGCCCCCTTCCTTGGGAACACTCTTGTAGGCCTAAGAACAGTGGGGCTCTGGGCTTCTCTAGCCACCTAATCTTCTGCTCATCCTCTCGCGCACTCTAAAGAGAGCTCAGGGGAGAAATTGCAAACGTCCAGCAATTGCTCAGAGATGAAAAGTGCCAGCACTGAAAGCTGTTGCTAGCCAGCACCCTTCCTTGGAAGCGCTTTCACAGGCGCAGCAACACTGGGGCTTTGCGCTTCTCTACCCACCAAACGTCACGGTCACTATCTCTCCGTCTCGTAGACACGAGCTGAGAAATTGCAAACGTCGAGCAATTGCTCAGAGATGAAAAGTGCCAGCACTGAAAGCTGTTGCTAGCCAGCACCCTTCCTTGGGAACGCCCTTGTAGCCCTAAGAACACTGGGGCTTTGCACTTCTCTAGCCACCTAATTTTCTGCTCATCCTCTCGCGCACTCTAAAGAGAGCTCAGGTGAGAAATTGCAAACGTCGAGCAATTGCTCAGAGATGAAAAGTGCCAGCACTGATAGCTGTTGCTAGCCTGCACCCTTCCTTGGAAGCGCTTTCACAGGCGCAGCAACACTGGGGCTTTGCGCTTCTCTAGCCACCAAACGTCACGGTCACTCTCTCTCCGTCTCGTAGACACGAGCAGATAAATTGCAAACGTCGAGCAATTGCTCAGAGATGAAAAGTGCCAGCACTGAAAGCTGTTGCTAGCCAGCACCCTTCCTTGGAAGCGCTTTCACAGGCGCAGCAACACTGGGGCTTTGCGCTTCTCTAGCCACCAAACGTCACGGTCACTATCTCTCCGTCTCGTAGACACGAGCTGAAAAATTGCAAACGTTGAGCAATTGCTCAGAGATGAAAAGTGCCAGCACTGAAAGCTGTTGCTAGCCAGCACCCTTCCTTGGAAGCGCTTTTGTAGGCCTAAGAGCACTGGGGCTCTGCGCTTCTCTAGCCACCTAATCTTCTGCTCATCCTCTCGCGCACTCTGAAGAGAGCTCAGGTGAGAAATTGCAAACATCGAGCAATTGCTCAGAGATTAAAAGTGCCAGCACTGAAAGCTGTTGCTAGCCAGCACCCTTCCTTGGAAGCGCTTTCACAGGTGCAGTAACACTGGGGCTTTGCGCTTCTCTAGCCACCAAACATCACGGTCACCATCTCTCCGTCTCGTAGACACAAGTTGAGAAATTGCAAACGTCGAGCAATTGCTCAGAGATGAAAAGTGCCAGCACTGAAAGCTGTTGCTAGCCAGCACCCTTCCTTGGAAGCGCTTTCACAGGCGCAGCAACACTGGGGCTTTGCGCTTCTCTACCCACCAAACGTCACGGTCACTATCTCTCTGTCTCGTAGACACGAGCTGAGAAATTGCAAATGTCGAGCAATTGCTCAGAGATGAAAAGTGCCAGCACTGAAAGCTGTTGCTAGCCAGCACCCTTCCTTGGGAACGCTCTTGTAGCCCTAAGAGCACTGGGGCTCTGGGCTTCTCTAGCCACCTAATCTTCTGCTCATCCTCTCGCGCAGTCTAAAGAGAGCTCAGGTGAGAAATTGCAAACGTCCAGCAATTGCTCAGAGATGAAAAGTGCCAGCACTGATAGCTGTTGCTAGCCAGCACACTTCCTTGGAAGCGCTTTCACAGGCGCAGCAACACTGGGGCTTTGCGCTTCTCTAGCCACCAAACGTCACGGTCACTATCTCTCCGTCTCGTAGACACGAGTTGAGAAATTGCAAACGTCGAGCAATTGCTCAGAGATGAAAAGTGCCAGCACTGAAAGCTCTTGCTAGCCAGCACCCTTCCTTGGAAGCGCTTTCACAGGCGCAGCAACACTGGGGCTTTGCGCTTCTCTAGCCACCAAACGTCACGGTCACTATCTCTCCATCTCGTAGACACGAGCTGAGAAATTGCAAACGTCGAGCAATTACTCAGAGATGAAAAGTGCCAGCACTGAAAGCTGTTGCTAGCCAGCCCCCTTCCTTGGAAGCGCTTTTGTAGGCCTAAGAACACTGGGGCTCTGGGCTTCTCTAGCCACCTAATCTTCTGCTCATCCTCTCGCGCGCTCTAAAGAGAGCTCAGGTGAGAAATTGCAAACGTCGAGCAATTGCTCAGAGATGAAAAGTGCCAGCACTGAAAGCTGTTGCTAGCCAGCACCCTTCCTTGGAAGCGCTTTTGTAGGCCTAAGAACACTGGGGCTCTGGGCTTCTCTAGCCACCTAATCTTCTGCTCATCCTCTCGCGCACTCTAAAGAGAGCTCAGGTGAGAAATTGCAAACGTCGAGCAATTGCTCAGAGATGAAAAGTGCCAGCACTGAGAGCTGTTGCTAGCCAGCACCCTTCCTTGGAAGCGCTTTCACAGGCGCAGCAACACTGGGGCTTTGCGCTTCTCTAGCCACCAAACGTCACGGTCACTATCTCTCTGTCTCGTAGACACGAGCTGAGAAATTGCAAACGTCGAGCAATTGCTCAGAGATGAAAAGTGCCAGCACTGAAAGCTGTTGCTAGCCAGCACCCTTCCTTGGAAGCGCTTTCACAGGCGCAGCAACACTGGGGCTTTGCGCTTCTCTAGCCACCAAATGTCACGGTCACTATCTCTCCGTCTCGTAGACACGAGCTGAGAAATTGCAAACGTCGAGCAATTGCTCAGAGATGAAAAGTGCCAGCACTGAAAGCTGTTGCTAGCCAGCACCCTTCCTTGGAAGTGCTTTTGTAGGCCTAAGAACAGTGGGGCTCTGGGCTTCTCTAGCCACCTAATCTTCTGCTCATCCTCTCGCGCACTCTGAAGAGAGCTCAGGTGAGAAATTGCAGACATCGAGCAATTGCTCAGAGATGAAAAGTGTCAGCACTGAAAGCTGTTGCTAGCCAGCACCCTTCCTTGGAAGCGCTTTCACAGGCGCAGTAACAAAGGGCTTTGCGCTTCTCTAGCCACCAAACGTCACGGTCACTCTCTCTCCGTCTCGTAGACACAAGTTGAGAAATTGCAAACGTCGAGCAATTGCTCAGAGATGAAAAGTGCCAGCACTGAAAGCTGTTGCTAGCCAGCACCCTTCCTTGGAAGCGCTTTCACAGGCGCAGCAACACTGGGGCTTTGCGCTTCTCTACCCACCAAACGTCACGGTCACTATCTCTCTGTCTCGTAGACACGAGCTGAGAAATTGCAAACGTCGAGCAATTGCTCAGAGATGAAAAGTGCCAGCACTGAAAGCTGTTGCTAGCCAGCACCCTTCCTTGGGAACGCTCTTGTAGCCCGAAGAACACTGGGGCTTTGCACTTCTCTAGCCACCTAATCTTCTGCTCATCCTCTCGCGCACTCTAAAGAGAGCTCAGGTGAGAAATTGCAAACGTCGAGCAATTGCTCAGAGATGAAAAGTGCCAGCACTGATAGCTGTTGCTAGCCTGCACCCTTCCTTGGAAGCGCTTTCACAGGCGCAGCAACACTGGGGCTTTGCGCTTCTCTAGCCACCAAACGTCACGGTCACTATTTCTCCGTCTCGTAGACACGAGTTGAGAAATTGCAAACGTCGAGCAATTGCTCAGAGATGAAAAGTGCCAGCACTGAAAGCTCTTGCTAGCCAGCACCCTTCCTTGGAAGCGCTTTCACAGGCGCAGCAACACTGGGGCTTTGCGCTTCTCTAGCCACCAAACGTCACGGTCACTATCTCTCCATCTCGTAGACACGAGCTGAGAAATTGCAAACGTCGAGCAATTACTCAGAGATGAAAAGTGCCAGCACTGAAAGCTGTTGCTAGCCAGCCCCCTTCCTTGGAAGCGCTTTTGTAGGCCTAAGAACACTGGGGCTCTGGGCTTCTCTAGCCACCAAACGTCACGGTCACTATCTCTCCGTCTCGTAGACACGAGCTGAGAAATTGCAAACGTCGAGCAATTGCTCAGAGATGAAAAGTGCCAGCACTGAAAGCTGTTGCTAGCCAGCACCCTTCCTTGGAAGCGCTTTTGTAGGCCTAAGAGCACTGGGGCTCTGCGCTTCTCTAGCCACCTAATCTTCTGCTCATCCTCTCGCGCACTCTGAAGAGAGCTCAGGTGAGAAATTGCAAACATCGAGCAATTGCTCAGAGATGAAAAGTGCCAGCACTGAAAGCTGTTGCTAGCCAGCACCCTTCCTTGGAAGCGCTTTCACAGGTGCAGTAACACTGGGGCTTTGCGCTTCTCTAGCCACCAAACGTCACGGTCACCATCTCTCCGTCTCGTAGACACAAGTTGAGAAATTGCAAACGTCGAGCAATTGCTCAGAGATGAAAAGTGCCAGCACTGAAAGCTGTTGCTAGCCAGCACCCTTCCTTGGAAGCGCTTTCACAGGCGCAGCAACACTGGGGCTTTGCGCTTCTCTACCCACCAAACGTCACGGTCACTATCTCTCTGTCTCGTAGACACGAGCTGAGAAATTGCAAATGTCGAGCAATTGCTCAGAGATGAAAAGTGCCAGCACTGAAAGCTGTTGCTAGCCAGCACCCTTCCTTGGGAACGCTCTTGTAGCCCTAAGAGCACTGGGGCTCTGGGCTTCTCTAGCCACCTAATCTTCTGCTCATCCTCTCGCGCACTCTAAAGAGAGCTCAGGTGAGAAATTGCAAACGTCCAGCAATTGCTCAGAGATGAAAAGTGCCAGCACTGATAGCTGTTGCTAGCCAGCACCCTTCCTTGGAAGCGCTTTCACAGGCGCAGCAACACTGGGGCTTTGCGCTTCTCTAGCCACCAAACGTCACGGTCACTATCTCTCCGTCTCGTAGACACGAGTTGAGAAATTGCAAACGTCGAGCAATTGCTCAGAGATGAAAAGTGCCAGCACTGAAAGCTCTTGCTAGCCAGCACCCTTCCTTGGAAGCGCTTTCACAGGCGCAGCAACACTGGGGCTTTGCGCTTCTCTAGCCACCAAACGTCACGGTCACTATCTCTCCATCTCGTAGACACGAGCTGAGAAATTGCAAACGTCGAGCAATTACTCAGAGATGAAAAGTGCCAGCACTGAAAGCTGTTGCTAGCCAGCCCCCTTCCTTGGAAGCGCTTTTGTAGGCCTAAGAACACTGGGGCTCTGGGCTTCTCTAGCCACCTAATCTTCTGCTCATCCTCTCGCGCGCTCTAAAGAGAGCTCAGGTGAGAAATTGCAAACGTCGAGCAATTGCTCAGAGATGAAAAGTGCCAGCACTGAAAGCTGTTGCTAGCCAGCACCCTTCCTTGGAAGCGCTTTTGTAGGCCTAAGAACACTGGGGCTCTGGGCTTCTCTAGCCACCTCATCTTCTGCTCATCCTCTCGCGCACTCTAAAGAGAGCTCAGGTGAGAAATTGCAAACGTCCAGCAATTGCTCAGAGATGAAAAGTGCCAGCACTGAGAGCTGTTGCTAGCCAGCACCCTTCCTTGGAAGCGCTTTCACAGGCGCAGCAACACTGGGGCTTTGCGCTTCTCTAGCCACCAAACGTCACGGTCACTATCTCTCCGTCTCGTAGACACGAGCTGAGAAATTGCAAACGTCGAGCAATTGCTCAGAGATGAAAAGTGCCAGCACTGAAAGCTGTTGCTAGCCAGCACCCTTCCTTGGAAGCGCTTTCACAGGCGCAGCAACACTGGGGCTTTGCGCTTCTCTAGCCACCAAATGTCACGGTCACTCTCTCTCCGTCTCGTAGACACGAGCTGAAAAATTGCAAACGTCGAGCAATTGCTCAGAGATGAAAAGTGCCAGCACTGAAAGCTGTTGCTAGCCAGCACCCTTCCTTGGGAACGCTCTTGTAGCCCTAAGAACACTGGGGCTTTGCACTTCTCTAGCCACCTAATCTTGTGCTCATCCTCTCGCGCACTCTAAAGAGAGCTCAGGTGAGAAATTGCAAACGTCCAGCAATTGCTCAGAGATGAAAAGTGCCAGCACTGAAAGCTGTTGCTAGCCAGCACCCTTCCTTGGAAGCGCTTTCACAGGCGCAGTAACACTGGGGCTTTGCGCTTCTCTAGCCACCAAACGTCACGGTCACTATCTCTCCGTCTCGTAGACACGAGCTGAGAAATTGCAAACGTCGAGCAATTGCTCAGAGATGAAAAGTGCCAGCACTGAAAGCTGTTGCTAGCCAGCACCCTTCCTTGGAAGTGCTTTTGTAGGCCTAAGAACAGTGGGGCTCTGGGCTTCTCTAGCCACCTAATCTTCTGCTCATCCTCTCGCGCACTCTGAAGAGAGCTCAGGTGAGAAATTGCAAACGTCGAGCAATTGCTCAGAGATGAAAAGTGTCAGCACTGAAAGCTGTTGCTAGCCAGCACCCTTCCTTGGAAGCGCTTTCACAGGCGCAGTAACAAAGGGCTTTGCGCTTCTCTAGCCACCAAACGTCACGGTCACTCTCTCTCCGTCTCGTAGACACAAGTTGAGAAATTGCAAACGTCGAGCAATTGCTCAGAGATGAAAAGTGCCAGCACTGAAAGCTGTTGCTAGCCAGCACCCTTCCTTGGAAGCGCTTTCACAGGCGCAGCAACACTAGGGCTTTGCGCTTCTCTACCCACCAAACGTCACGGTCACTATCTCTCTGTCTCGTAGACACGAGCTGAGAAATTGCAAACGTCGAGCAATTGCTCAGAGATGAAAAGTGCCAGCACTGAAAGCTGTTGCTAGCCAGCACCCTTCCTTGGGAACGCTCTTGTAGCCCGAAGAACACTGGGGCTTTGCACTTCTCTAGCCACCTAATCTTCTGCTCATCCTCTCGCGCACTCTAAAGAGAGCTCAGGTGAGAAATTGCAAACGTCGAGCAATTGCTCAGAGATGAAAAGTGCCAGCACTGATAGCTGTTGCTAGCCTGCACCCTTCCTTGGAAGCGCTTTCACAGGCGCAGCAACACTGGGGCTTTGCGCTTCTCTAGCCACCAAACGTCACGGTCACTATCTCTCCGTCTCGTAGACACGAGTTGAGAAATTGCAAACGTCGAGCAATTGCTCAGAGATGAAAAGTGCCAGCACTGAAAGCTCTTGCTAGCCAGCACCCTTCCTTGGAAGCGCTTTCACAGGCGCAGCAACACTGGGGCTTTGCGCTTCTCTAGCCACCAAACGTCACGGTCACTATCTCTCCATCTCGTAGACACGAGCTGAGAAATTGCAAACGTCGAGCAATTACTCAGAGATGAAAAGTGCCAGCACTGAAAGCTGTTGCTAGCCAGCCCCCTTCCTTGGAAGCGCTTTTGTAGGCCTAAGAACACTGGGGCTCTGGGCTTCTCTAGCCACCTAATCTTCTGCTCATCCTCTCGCGCGCTCTAAAGAGAGCTCAGGTGAGAAATTGCAAACGTCGAGCAATTGCTCAGAGATGAAAAGTGCCAGCACTGAAAGCTGTTGCTAGCCAGCACCCTTCCTTGGAAGCGCTTTTGTAGGCCTAAGAACACTGGGGCTCTGGGCTTCTCTAGCCACCTCATCTTCTGCTCATCCTCTCGCGCACTCTAAAGAGAGCTCAGGTGAGAAATTGCAAACGTCCAGCAATTGCTCAGAGATGAAAAGTGCCAGCACTGAGAGCTGTTGCTAGCCAGCACCCTTCCTTGGAAGCGCTTTCACAGGCGCAGCAACACTGGGGCTTTGCGCTTCTCTAGCCACCAAACGTCACGGTCACTATCTCTCCGTCTCGTAGACACGAGCTGAGAAATTGCAAACGTCGAGCAATTGCTCAGAGATGAAAAGTGCCAGCACTGAAAGCTGTTGCTAGCCAGCACCCTTCCTTGGAAGCGCTTTCACAGGCGCAGCAACACTGGGGCTTTGCGCTTCTCTAGCCACCAAATGTCACGGTCACTCTCTCTCCGTCTCGTAGACACGAGCTGAAAAATTGCAAACGTCGAGCAATTGCTCAGAGATGAAAAGTGCCAGCACTGAAAGCTGTTGCTAGCCAGCACCCTTCCTTGGGAACGCTCTTGTAGCCCTAAGAACACTGGGGCTTTGCACTTCTCTAGCCACCTAATCTTGTGCTCATCCTCTCGCGCACTCTAAAGAGAGCTCAGGTGAGAAATTGCAAACGTCCAGCAATTGCTCAGAGATGAAAAGTGCCAGCACTGAAAGCTGTTGCTAGCCAGCACCCTTCCTTGGAAGCGCTTTCACAGGCGCAGTAACACTGGGGCTTTGCGCTTCTCTAGCCACCAAACGTCACGGTCACTATCTCTCCGTCTCGTAGACACGAGCTGAGAAATTGCAAACGTCGAGCAATTGCTCAGAGATGAAAAGTGCCAGCACTGAAAGCTGTTGCTAGCCAGCACCCTTCCTTGGAAGTGCTTTTGTAGGCCTAAGAACAGTGGGGCTCTGGGCTTCTCTAGCCACCTAATCTTCTGCTCATCCTCTCGCGCACTCTGAAGAGAGCTCAGGTGAGAAATTGCAAACGTCGAGCAATTGCTCAGAGATGAAAAGTGTCAGCACTGAAAGCTGTTGCTAGCCAGCACCCTTCCTTGGAAGCGCTTTCACAGGCGCAGTAACAAAGGGCTTTGCGCTTCTCTAGCCACCAAACGTCACGGTCACTCTCTCTCCGTCTCGTAGACACAAGTTGAGAAATTGCAAACGTCGAGCAATTGCTCAGAGATGAAAAGTGCCAGCACTGAAAGCTGTTGCTAGCCAGCACCCTTCCTTGGAAGCGCTTTCACAGGCGCAGCAACACTAGGGCTTTGCGCTTCTCTACCCACCAAACGTCACGGTCACTATCTCTCTGTCTCGTAGACACGAGCTGAGAAATTGCAAACGTCGAGCAATTGCTCAGAGATGAAAAGTGCCAGCACTGAAAGCTGTTGCTAGCCAGCACCCTTCCTTGGGAACGCTCTTGTAGCCCGAAGAACACTGGGGCTTTGCACTTCTCTAGCCACCTAATCTTCTGCTCATCCTCTCGCGCACTCTAAAGAGAGCTCAGGTGAGAAATTGCAAACGTCGAGCAATTGCTCAGAGATGAAAAGTGCCAGCACTGATAGCTGTTGCTAGCCTGCACCCTTCCTTGGAAGCGCTTTCACAGGCGCAGCAACACTGGGGCTTTGCGCTTCTCTAGCCACCAAACGTCACGGTCACTATTTCTCCGTCTCGTAGACACGAGTTGAGAAATTGCAAACGTCGAGCAATTGCTCAGAGATGAAAAGTGCCAGCACTGAAAGCTCTTGCTAGCCAGCACCCTTCCTTGGAAGCGCTTTCACAGGCGCAGCAACACTGGGGCTTTGCGCTTCTCTAGCCACCAAACGTCACGGTCACTATCTCTCCATCTCGTAGACACGAGCTGAGAAATTGCAAACGTCGAGCAATTACTCAGAGATGAAAAGTGCCAGCACTGAAAGCTGTTGCTAGCCAGCCCCCTTCCTTGGAAGCGCTTTTGTAGGCCTAAGAACACTGGGGCTCTGGGCTTCTCTAGCCACCTAATCTTCTGCTCATCCTCTCGCGCGCTCTAAAGAGAGCTCAGGTGAGAAATTGCAAACGTCCAGCAGTTGCTCAGAGATGAAAAGTGCCAGCACTGAAAGCTGTTGCTAGCCAGCACCCTTCCTTGGAAGCGCTTTCACAGGCGCAGCAACACTGGGGCTTTGCGCTTCTCTAGCCACCAAACGTCACGGTCACTATCTCTCCGTCTCGTAGACACGAGCTGAGAAATTGCAAACGTCGAGCAATTGCTCTGAAATGAAAAGTGCCAGCACTGAAAGCTGTTGCTAGCCAGCCCCCTTCCTTGGAAGCGCTTTTGTAGGCCTAAGAACCCTGGGGCTCTGGGCTTCTCTAGCCACCTAATCTTCTGCTCATCCTCTCGCGCACTCTGAAGAGAGCTCAGGTGAGAAATTGCAAACATCGAGCAATTGCTCAGAGATGAAAAGTGTCAGCACTGAAAGCTGTTGCTAGCCAGCACCCTTCCTTGGAAGCGCTTTCACAGGCGCAGTAACAAAGGGCTTTGCGCTTCTCTAGCCACCAAACGTCACGGTCACTATCTCTCCGTCTCGTAGACACAAGTTGAGAAATTGCAAACGTCGAGCAATTGCTCAGAGATGAAAAGTGCCAGCACTGAAAGCTGTTGCTAGCCAGCACCCTTCCTTGGAAGCGCTTTCACAGGCGCAGCAACACTGGGGCTTTGCGCTTCTCTACCCACCAAACGTCACGGTCACTATTTCTCCGTCTCGTAGACACGAGTTGAGAAATTGCAAACGTCGAGCAATTGCTCAGAGATGAAAAGTGCCAGCACTGAAAGCTGTTGCTAGCCAGCACCCTTCCTTGGGAACGCTTTCACAGGCGCAGCAACACTGGGGCTTTGCGCTTCTCTAGCCACCTAATCTTCTGCTCATCCTCTCGCGCAGTCTAAAGAGAGCTCAGGGGAGAAATTGCAAACGTCCAGCAATTGCTCAGAGATGAAAAGTGCCAGCACTGATAGCTGTTGCTAGCCAGCACCCTTCCTTGGAAGCGCTTTCACAGGCGCAGCAACACTGGGGCTTTGCGCTTCTCTAGCCACCAAACGTCACGGTCACTATTTCTCCGTCTCGTAGACACGAGTTGAGAAATTGCAAACGTCGAGCAATTGCTCAGAGATGAAAAGTGCCAGCACTGAAAGCTGTTGCTAGCCAGCACCCTTCCTTGGAAGCGCTTTCACAGGCGCAGCAACACTGGGGCTTTGCGCTTCTCTAGCCACCAAACGTCACGGTCACTATCTCTCCATCTCGTAGACACGAGCTGAGAAATTGCAAACGTCGAGCAATTACTCAGAGATGAAAAGTGCCAGCACTGAAAGCTGTTGCTAGCCAGCCCCCTTCCTTGGAAGCGCTTTTGTAGGCCTAAGAACACTGGGGCTCTGGGCTTCTCTAGCCACCTAATCTTCTGCTCATCCTCTCGCGCACTCTAAAGAGAGCTCAGGTGAGAAATTGCAAACGTCGAGCAATTGCTCAGAGATGAAAAGTGCCAGCACTGAAAGCTGTTGCTAGCCAGCACCCTTCCTTGGAAGCGCTTTTGTAGGCCTAAGAGCACTGGGGCTCTGGGCTTCTCTAGCCACCTAATCTTCTGCTCATCCTCTCGCGCACTCTAAAGAGAGCTCAGGTGAGAAATAGCAAACGTCCAGCAGTTGCTCAGAGATGAAAAGTGCCAGCACTGAAAGCTGTTGCTAGCCAGCACCCTTCCTTGGAAGCGCTTTCACAGGCGCAGTAACACTGGGGCTTTGCGCTTCTCTAGCCACCAAACGTCACGGTCACTATCTCTCCGTCTCGTAGACACGAGCTGAGAAATTGCAAACGTCGAGCAATTGCTCAGAGATGAAAAGTGCCAGCACTGAAAGCTGTTGCTAGCCAGCACCCTTCCTTGGAAGTGCTTTCACAGGCGCAGTAACACTGGGGCTTTGCGCTTCTCTAGCCACCAAAAGTCATGGTCACTATCACTCCGTCTTGTAGACACGAGCTGAGAAATTGCAAACGTCGAGCAATTGCTCAGACATGAAAAGTGCCAGCACTGAAAGCTGTTGCTAGCCAGCCCCCTTCCTTGGAAGCGCTTTTGTAGGCCTAAGAGCACTGGGGCTCTGGGCTTCTCTAGCCACCTAATCTTCTGCTCATCCTCTCGCGCACTCTAAAGAGAGCTCAGGTGAGAAATTGCAAACGTCCAGCAATTGCTCAGAGATGAAAAGTGCCAGCACTGAAAGCTGTTGCTAGCCAGCACCCTTCCTTGGAAGCGCTTTCAGAGGCACAGCAACACTGGGGCTTTGCACTTCTCTAGCCACCAAATGTCACGGTCATTCTCTTTCCGTCTCGTAGACACGAGCTGAGAAATTGCAAACGTCGAGCAATTGCTCAGAGATGAAAAGTGCCAGCACTGAAAGCTCTTGCTAGCCAGCACCCTTCATTGGAAGCGCTTTCACAGGCGCAGCAAAACTGGGGCTCTGGGCTTCTCTAGCCACCTAATCTTCTGCTCATCCTCTCGCGCACTCTAAAGACAGCTCAGGTGAGAAATTGCAAACGTCTAGCAGTTGCTCAGAGATGAAAAGTGCCAGCACTGAAAGCTGTTGCTAGCCAGCACCCTTCCTTGGAAGCGCTTTCACAGGCGCAGTAACACTGGGGCTTTGCGCTTCTCTAGCCACCAAACGTCACGGTCACTCTCTCTCCGTCTCGTAGACACGAGCTGAGAAATTGCAAACGTCGAGCAATTGCTCAGAGATGAAAAGTGCCAGCACTGAAAGCTGTTGCTAGCCAGCACCCTTCCTTGGAAGCGCTTTCACAGGCGCAGTAACACTGGGGCTTTGCGCTTCTCTAGCCACCAAACGTCACGGTCACTCTCTCTCCGTCTCATAGACACGAGCTGAGAAACTGCAAACGTCGAGCAATTGCTCAGAGATGAAAAGTGCCAGCACTGAAAGCTGTTGCTAGCCAGCACCCTTCCTTGGAAGCGCTTTTGTAGGCCTAAGAACACTGGGGCTCTGGGCTTCTCTAGCCACCTAATCTTCTGCTCATCCTCTCGCGCACTCTAAAGAGAGCTCAGGTGAGAAATTGCAAACGTCGAGCAATTGCTCCGAGATGAAAAGTGCCAGCACTGAAAGCTGTTGCTAGCCAGCCCCCTTCCTTGGAAGCGCTTTCACAGGCGCAGTAACACTGGGGCTTTGCGCTTCTCTAGCCACCAAAAGTCATGGTCACTATCACTCCGTCTCGTAGACACGAGCTGAGAAATTGCAAACGTCGAGCAATTGCTCAGAGATGAAAAGTGCCAGCACTGAAAGCTGTTGCTAGCCAGCCCCCTTCCTTGGAAGTGCTTTTGGAGGCCTAAGCACACTGGGGCTCTGGGCTTCTCTAGCCACCTAATCTTCTGCTCATCCTCTCGCGCACTCTAAAGAGAGCTCAGGTGAGAAATTGCAAACGTCCAGCAATTGCTCAGAGATGAAAAGTGCCAGCACTGAAAGCTGTTGCTAGCCAGCACCCTTCCTTGGAAGCGCTTTCAGAGGCACAGCAACACTGGGGCTTTGCACTACTCTACCCACCAAATGTCACGGTCATTCTCTTTCCGTCTCGTAGACACGAGCTGAGAAATTGCAAACGTCGAGCAATTGCTCAGAGATGAAAAGTGCCAGCACTGAGAGCTGTTGCTAGCCAGCACCCTTCCTTGGAAGCGCTTTCACAGGCGCAGCAACACTGGGGCTCTGGGCTTCTCTAGCCACCTAATCTTCTGCTCATCCTCTCGCGCACTCTAAAGAGAGCTCAGGTGAGAAATTGCAAACGTCGAGCAATTGCTCAGAGATGAAAAGTGCCAGCACTGAAAGCTGTTGCTAGCCAGCACCCTTCCTTGGAAGTGCTTTCACAGGCGCAGTAACACTGGGGCTTTGCGCTTCTCTAGCCGCCAAACGTCACGGTCACTATCTCTCCGTCTCGTAGACACGAGCTGAGAAATTGCAAACGTTGAGTAATTGCTCAGAGATGAAAAGTGCCAGCACTGAAAGCTGTTGCTAGCCAGCACCCTTCCTTGGAAGCGCTTTCACAGGCGCAGCAACACTGGGGCTTTGCGCTTCTCTAGCCACCAAACGTCACGATCACTATCTCTCCGTCTCGTAGACACGAGCTGAGAAATTGCAAAGGTCGAGCAATTGCTCAGAGATGAAAAGTGCCAGCACTGAGAGCTGTTGCTAGCCAGCACCCTTCCTTGGAAGCGCTTTCACAGGCGCAGTAACACTGGGGCTTTGCGCTTCTCTAGCCACCAAACGTCACGGTCACTATCTCTCCGTCTCGTACACACAAGATGAGAAATTGCAAACGTCGAGCAATTGCTCAGAGATGAAAAGTGCCAGCACTGAAAGCTCTTGCTAGCCAGCACCCTTCTTTGGAAGCGCTTTCACAGGCGCAGCAACACTGGGGCTCTGGGCTTCTCTAGCCACCTAATCTTCTGCTCATCCTCTCGCGCACTCTAAAGAGAGCTCAGGTGAGAAATTGCAAACGTCCAGCACTTGCTCAGAGATGAAAAGTGGCAGCACTGAAAGCTGTTGCTAGCCAGCACCCTTCCTTGGAAGCGCTTTCACAGGCGCAATAACACTGGGGCTTTGCGCTTCTCTAGCCACCAAACGTCACGGTCACTATCTCTCCGTCTCGTAGACACGAGCTGAGAAATTGCAAACGTCGAGCAATTGCTCAGAGATGAAAAGTGCCAGCACTGAAAACTGTTGCTAGCCAGTACCCTTCCTTGGAAGCGCTTTCACAGGCGCCGCAACACTGGGGCTTTGCGCTTCTCTAGCCACCAAACGTCACGGTCACTCTCTCTGTCTCGTAGACACGAGCTGAGAAATTGCAAACGTCGAGCAATTGCTCAGAGATGAAAAGTGCCAGCACTGAAAGCTGTTGCTAGCCAGCCCCCTTCCTTGGAAGCGCTTTTGTAGGCCTAAGAACACTGGGGCTCTGGGCTTCTCTAGCCACCTAATCTTCTGCTCATCCTCTCGCGCACTCTAAAGAGAGCTCAGGTGAGAAATTGCAAACGTCGAGCAATTGCTCCGAGATGAAAAGTGCCAGCACTGAAAGCTGTTGCTAGCCAGCACCCTTCCTTGGAAGCGCTTTCACAGGCGCAGCAACACTGGGGCTTTGCGCTTCTCTAGCCGCCAAACGTCACGGTCACTCTCTCTCCGTCTCGTAGACACGAGCTGAGAAATTGCAAACGTCGAGCAATTGCTCAGAGATGAAAAGTGCCAGCACTGAAAGCTGTTGCTAGCCAGCACCCTTCCTTGGAAGCGCTTTTGTAGGCCTAAGAACAGTGGGGCTCTGGGCTTCTCTAGCCACCTAATCTTCTGCTCATCCTCTCGCGCACTCTAAAGAGAGCTCAGGTGAGAAATTGCAAACGTCGAGCAATTGCTCAGAGATGAAAAGTGCCAGCACTGAAAGCTGTTGCTAGCCAGCCCCCTTCCTTGGAAGCGCTTTCAGAGGCACAGCAACACTGGGGCTTTGCGCTTCTCTACCCACCAAACGTCACGGTCACTATCTCTCTGTCTCGTAGACACGAGCTGAGAAATTGCAAACGTCGAGCAATTGCTCAGAGATGAAAAGTGCCAGCACTGAAAGCTCTTGCTAGCCAGCACCCTTCCTTGGAAGCGCTTTCACAGGCGCAGCAAAACTGGGGCTCTGGGCTTCTCTAGCCACCTAATCTTCTGCTCATCCTCTCGCGCACTCTAAAGACAGCTCAGGTGAGAAATTGCAAACGTCTAGCAGTTGCTCAGAGATGAAAAGTGCCAGCACTGAAAGCTGTTGCTAGCCAGCACCCTTCCTTGGAAGCGCTTTCACAGGCGCAGCAACACTGGGGCTTTGCGCTTCTCTAGCCACCAAACATCACGGTCACTCTCTCTCCGTCTCGTAGACACGAGCTGAGAAATTGCAAACGTCGAGCAATTGCTCAGAGATGAAAAGTGCCAGCACTGAAAGCTGTTGCTAGCCAGCACCCTTCCTTGGAAGCGCTTTCACAGGCGCAGTAACACTGGGGCTTTGCGCTTCTCTAGCCACCAAACGTCACGGTCACTCTCTCTCCGTCTCGTAGACACGAGCTGAGAAATTGCAAACGTCGAGCAATTGCTCAGAGATGAAAAGTGCCAGCACTGAAAGCTGTTGCTAGCCAGCACCCTTCCTTGGAAGCGCTTTCACAGGCGCAGTAACACTGGGGCTTTGCGCTTCTCTAGCCACCAAACGTCACGGTCACTCTCTCTCCGTCTCGTAGACACGAGCTGAGAAACTGCAAACGTCCAGCAATTGCTCAGAGATGAAAAGTGCCAGCACTGAAAGCTGTTGCTAGCCAGCACCCTTCCTTGGAAGCGCTTTTGTAGGCCTAAGAACACTGGGGCTCTGGGCTTCTCTAGCCACCTAATCTTCTGCTCATCCTCTCGCGCACTCTAAAGAGAGCTCAGGTGAGAAATTGCAAACGTCGAGCAATTGCTCCGAGATGAAAAGTGCCAGCACTGAAAGCTGTTGCTAGCCAGCCCCCTTCCTTGGAAGCGCTTTCACAGGCGCAGTAACACTGGGGCTTTGCGCTTCTCTAGCCACCAAAAGTCATGGTCACTATCACTCCGTCTCGTAGACACGAGCTGAGAAATTGCAAACGTCGAGCAATTGCTCAGAGATGAAAAGTGCCAGCACTGAAAGCTGTTGCTAGCCAG
This sequence comes from Sarcoramphus papa, assembly GCA_037962945.1. Taxonomy (NCBI): domain Eukaryota; kingdom Metazoa; phylum Chordata; class Aves; order Accipitriformes; family Cathartidae; genus Sarcoramphus; species Sarcoramphus papa. Next base: position 970,911 of record JBBMRM010000072.1, on the reverse strand, counting down.
CCCCCTTCCTTGGAAGTGCTTTTGGAGGCCTAAGCACACTGGGGCTCTGGGCTTCTCTAGCCACCTAATCTTCTGCTCATCCTCTCGCGCACTCTAAAGAGAGCTCAGGTGAGAAATTGCAAACGTCCAGCAATTGCTCAGAGATGAAAAGTGCCAGCACTGAAAGCTGTTGCTAGCCAGCACCCTTCCTTGGAAGCGCTTTCACAGGCGCAGTAACACTGGGGCTTTGCGCTTCTCTACCCACCAAATGTCACGGTCATTCTCTTTCCGTCTCGTAGACACGAGCTGAGAAATTGCAAACGTCGAGCAATTGCTCAGAGATGAAAAGTGCCAGCACTGAGAGCTGTTGCTAGCCAGCACCCTTCCTTGGAAGCGCTTTCACAGGCGCAGCAACACTGGGGCTCTGGGCTTCTCTAGCCACCTAATCTTCTGCTCATCCTCTCGCGCACTCTAAAGAGAGCTCAGGTGAGAAATTGCAAACGTCGAGCAATTGCTCAGAGATGAAAAGTGCCAGCACTGAAAGCTGTTGCTAGCCAGCACCCTTCCTTGGAAGTGCTTTCACAGGCGCAGTAACACTGGGGCTTTGCGCTTCTCTAGCCGCCAAACGTCACGGTCACTATCTCTCCGTCTCGTAGACACGAGCTGAGAAATTGCAAACGTTGAGCAATTGCTCAGAGATGAAAAGTGCCAGCACTGAAAGCTGTTGCTAGCCAGCACCCTTCCTTGGAAGCGCTTTCACAGGCGCAGCAACACTGGGGCTTTGCGCTTCTCTAGCCACCAAACGTCACGATCACTATCTCTCCGTCTCGTAGACACGAGCTGAGAAATTGCAAAGGTCGAGCAATTGCTCAGAGATGAAAAGTGCCAGCACTGAGAGCTGTTGCTAGCCAGCACCCTTCCTTGGAAGCGCTTTCACAGGCGCAGTAACACTGGGGCTTTGCGCTTCTCTAGCCACCAAACGTCACGGTCACTATCTCTCCGTCTCGTACACACAAGATGAGAAATTGCAAACGTCGAGCAATTGCTCAGAGATGAAAAGTGCCAGCACTGAAAGCTCTTGCTAGCCAGCACCCTTCTTTGGAAGCGCTTTCACAGGCGCAGCAACACTGGGGCTCTGGGCTTCTCTAGCCACCTAATCTTCTGCTCATCCTCTCGCGCACTCTAAAGAGAGCTCAGGTGAGAAATTGCAAACGTCCAGCACTTGCTCAGAGGTGAAAAGTGGCAGCACTGAAAGCTGTTGCTAGCCAGCACCCTTCCTTGGAAGCGCTTTCACAGGCGCAATAACACTGGGGCTTTGCGCTTCTCTAGCCACCAAACGTCACGGTCACTATCTCTCCGTCTCGTAGACACGAGCTGAGAAATTGCAAACGTCGAGCAATTGCTCAGAGATGAAAAGTGCCAGCACTGAAAACTGTTGCTAGCCAGTACCCTTCCTTGGAAGCGCTTTCACAGGCGCCGCAACACTGGGGCTTTGCGCTTCTCTAGCCACCAAACGTCACGGTCACTCTCTCTCTGTCTCGTAGACACGAGCTGAGAAATTGCAAACGTCGAGCAATTGCTCAGAGATGAAAAGTGCCAGCACTGAAAGCTGTTGCTAGCCAGCCCCCTTCCTTGGAAGCGCTTTTGTAGGCCTAAGAACACTGGGGCTCTGGGCTTCTCTAGCCACCTAATCTTCTGCTCATCCTCTCGCGCACTCTAAAGAGAGCTCAGGTGAGAAATTGCAAACGTCGAGCAATTGCTCCGAGATGAAAAGTGCCAGCACTGAAAGCTGTTGCTAGCCAGCACCCTTCCTTGGAAGCGCTTTCACAGGCGCAGCAACACTGGGGCTTTGCGCTTCTCTAGCCGCCAAACGTCACGGTCACTCTCTCTCCGTCTCGTAGACACGAGCTGAGAAATTGCAAACGTCGAGCAATTGCTCCGAGATGAAAAGTGCCAGCACTGAAAGCTGTTGCTAGCCAGCACCCTTCCTTGGAAGCGCTTTTGTAGGCCTAAGAACAGTGGGGCTCTGGGCTTCTCTAGCCACCTAATCTTCTGCTCATCCTCTCGCGCACTCTAAAGAGAGCTCAGGTGAGAAATTGCAAACGTCGAGCAATTGCTCAGAGATGAAAAGTGCCAGCACTGAAAGCTGTTGCTAGCCAGCACCCTTCCTTGGAAGCGCTTTTGTAGGCCTAAGAACACTGGGGCTCTGGGCTTCTCTAGCCACCTAATCTTCTGCTCATCCTCTCGCGCACTCTAAAGAGAGCTCAGGTGAGAAATTGCAAACGTCGAGCAATTGCTCAGAGATGAAAAGTGCCAGCACTGAAAGCTGTTGCTAGCCAGCACCCTTCCTTGGAAGCGCTTTCACAGGCGCAGTAACACTGGGGCTTTGCGCTTCTCTAGCCACCAAACGTCACGGTCACTCTCTCTCCGTCTCGTAGACACGAGCTGAGAAATTGCAAACGTCGAGCAATTGCTCAGAGATTAAAAGTGCCAGCACTGAAAGCTGTTGCTAGCCAGCACCCTTCCTTGGAAGCGCTTTCACAGGCGCAGTAACACTGGGGCTTTGCGCTTCTCTAGCCACCAAACGTCACGGTCACTATCTCTCTGTCTCGTAGACACGAGCTGAGAAATTGCAAACGTCGAGCAATTGCTCAGAGATGAAAAGTGCCAGTACTGAAAGCTGTTGCTAGCCAGCACCCTTCCTTGGAAACGCTTTTGTAGGCCTAAGCACACTGGGGCTCTGGGCTTCTCTAGCCACCTAATCTTCTGCTCATCCTCTCGCGCACTCTAAAGAGAGCTCAGGTGAGAAATTGCAAACGTCCAGCAATTGCTCAGAGATGAAAAGTGCCAGCACTGAAAGCTGTTGCTAGCCAGCACCCTTCCTTGGAAGCGCTTTCACAGGCGCAGTAACACTGGGGCTTTGCGCTTCTCTAGCCGCCAAACGTCACGGTCACTATCTCTCCGTCTCGTAGACACGAGCTGAGAAATTGCAAACGTTGAGCAATTGCTCAGAGATGAAAAGTGCCAGCACTGAAAGCTGTTGCTAGCCAGCACCCTTCCTTGGAAGCGCTTTCACAGGCGCAGCAACACTGGGGCTTTGCGCTTCTCTAGCCACCAAAAGTCACGGTCACTATCTCTCCGTCTCGTAGACACGAGCTGAGAAATTGCAAACGTTGAGCAATTGCTCAGAGATGAAAAGTGCCAGCACTGAGAGCTGTTGCTAGCCAGCACCCTTCCTTGGAAGCGCTTTCACAGGCGCAGTAACACTGGGGCTTTGCGCTTCTCTAGCCACCAAACGTCACGGTCACTATCTCTCTGTCTCGTAGACACGAGCTGAGAAATTGCAAACGTCGAGCAATTGCTCAGAGATGAAAAGTGCCAGCACTGAAAGCTCTTGCTAGCCAGCACCCTTCTTTGGAAGCGCTTTCACAGGCGCAGCAACACTGGGGCTTTGCGCTTCTCTAGCCACCTAATCTTCTGCTCATCCTCTCGCGCACTCTAAAGAGAGCTCAGGTGAGAAATTGCAAACGTCTAGCAGTTGCTCAGAGATGAAAAGTGCCAGCACTGAAAGCTGTTGCTAGCCAGCACCCTTCCTTGGAAGCGCTTTCACAGGCGCAGTAACACTGGGGCTTTGCGCTTCTCTAGCCACCAAACGTCACGGTCACTATCTCTCCGTCTCGTAGACACGAGCTGAGAAATTGCAAACGTCGAGCAATTGCTCAGAGATGAAAAGTGCCAGCACTGAAAACTGTTGCTAGCCAGTACCCTTCCTTGGAAGCGCTTTCACAGGCGCCGCAACACTGGGGCTTTGCGCTTCTCTAGCTACCAAACGTCACGGTCATTCTCTCTCTGTCTCGTAGACACGAGCTGAGAAATTGCAAACGTCGAGCAATTGCTCAGAGATGAAAAGTGCCAGCACTGAAAACTCTTGCTAGCCAGCCCCCTTCCTTGGAATCGCTTTTGTAGGCCTAAGAACACTGGGGCTCTGGGCTTCTCTAGCCACCTCATCTTCTGTTCATCCTCTCGCGCAGTCTAAAGAGAGCTCAGGGGAGAAATTGCAAACGTCGAGCAATTGCTCAGAGATGAAAAGTGCCAGCACTGAAAACTGTTGCTAGCCAGTACCCTTCCTTGGAAGCGCTTTCACAAGCGCCGCAACACTGGGGCTTTGCGCTTCTCTAGCCACCAGACGTCACGGTCATTCTCTCTCTGTCTCGTAGACACGAGCTGAGAAATTGCAAACGTCGAGCAATTGCTCAGAGATGAAAAGTGCCAGCACTGAAAGCTGTTGCTAGCCAGCACCCTTCCTTGGAAGCGCTTTTTTAGGCCTAAGAACACTGGGGCTCTGGGCTTCTCTAGCCACCTAATCTTGTGCTCATCCTCTCGCGCACTCTAAAGAGAGCTCAGGTGAGAAATTGCAAACGTCGAGCAATTGCTCAGAGATGAAAAGTGCCAGCACTGAAAGCTGTTGCTAGCCAGCACCCTTCCTTGGAAGCGCTTTCACAGGCGCAGCAACACTGGGGCTTTGCGCTTCTCTAGCCACCAAACGTCACGGTCACTATCTCTCCGTCTCGTAGACACGAGCTGAGAAATTGCAAACGTCGAGCAATTGCTCAGAGATGAAAAGTGCCAGCACTGAAAGCTGTTGCTAGCCAGCACCCTTCCTTGGAAGCGCTTTTGTAGGCCTAAGAACACTGGGGCTCTGGGCTTCTCTAGCCACCTCATCTTCTGCTCATCCTCTCGCGCACTCTAAAGAGAGCTCAGGTGAGAAATTGCAAACGTCGAGCAATTGCTCAGAGATGAAAAGTGCCAGCACTGAAAGCTGTTGCTAGCCAGCACCCTTCCTTGGAAGCGCTTTCACAGGCGCAGCAACACTGGGGCTTTGCGCTTCTCTAGCCACCAAACGTCACGGTCACTCTCTCTCCGTCTCGTAGACACGAGTTAAGAAATTGCAAACGTCGAGCAATTGTTCAGAGATGAAAAGTGCCAGCACTGAAAGCTGTTGCTAGCCAGCACCCTTCCTTGGGAACGCTCTTGTAGGCCTAAGAACACTGGGGCTCTGGGCTTCTCTAGCCACCTAATCTTCTGCTCATCCTCTCGCGCACTCTAAAGACAGCTCAGGTGAGAAATTGCAAACGTCGAGCAATTGCTCAGAGATGAAAAGTGCCAGCACTGAAAGCTGTTGCTAGCCAGCACCCTTCCTTGGAAGCGCTTTCACAGGCGCAGTAACACTGGGGCTTTGCGCTTCTCTAGCCACCAAATGTCACGGTCACTATCTCTCTGTCTCGTAGACACGAGCTGAGAAATTGCAAACGTCGAGCAATTGCTCAGAGATGAAAAGTGCCAGCACTGAAAGCTGTTGCTAGCCAGCCCCCTTCCTTGGAAACGCTTTTGTAGGCCTAAGCACACTGGGGCTCTGGGCTTCTCTAGCCACCTAATCTTCTGCTCATCCTCTCGCGCACTCTAAAGAGAGCTCAGGTGAGAAATTGCAAACGTCGAGCAATTGCTCAGAGATGAAAAGTGCCAGCACTGAAAGCTGTTGCTAGCCAGCACCCTTCCTTGGAAGCGCTTTCACAGGCGCAGCAACACTGGGGCTTTGCGCTTCTCTAGCCACCAAACGTCACGATCACTATCTCTCCGTCTCGTAGACACGAGCTGAGAAATTGCAAACGTCGAGCAATTGCTCAGAGATGAAAAGTGGCAGCACTGAAAGCTGTTGCTAGCCAGCACCCTTCCTTGGAAGCGCTTTCACAGGCGCAGCAACACTGGGGCTTTGCGCTTCTCTAGCCACCAAACGTCACGATCACTATCTCTCCGTCTCGTAGACACGAGCTGAGAAATTGCAAAGGTCGAGCAATTGCTCAGAGATGAAAAGTGCCAGCACTGAGAGCTGTTGCTAGCCAGCACCCTTCCTTGGAAGCGCTTTCACAGGCGCAGTAACACTGGGGCTTTGCGCTTCTCTAGCCACCAAACGTCACGGTCACTATCTCTCCGTCTCATACACACAAGATGAGAAATTGCAAACGTCGAGCAATTGCTCAGAGATGAAAAGTGCCAGCACTGAAAGCTCTTGCTAGCCAGCACCCTTCTTTGGAAGCGCTTTCACAGGCGCAGCAACACTGGGGCTCTGGGCTTCTCTAGCCACCTAATCTTCTGCTCATCCTCTCGCGCACTCTAAAGAGAGCTCAGGTGAGAAATTGCAAACGTCCAGCACTTGCTCAGAGATGAAAAGTGGCAGCACTGAAAGCTGTTGCTAGCCAGCACCCTTCCTTGGAAGCGCTTTCACAGGCGCAATAACACTGGGGCTTTGCGCTTCTCTAGCCACCAAACGTCACGGTCACTATCTCTCCGTCTCGTAGACACGAGCTGAGAAATTGCAAACGTCGAGCAATTGCTCAGAGATGAAAAGTGCCAGCACTGAAAACTGTTGCTAGCCAGTACCCTTCCTTGGAAGCGCTTTCACAGGCGCCGCAACACTGGGGCTTTGCGCTTCTCTAGCCACCAAATGTCACGGTCACTCTCTCTCTGTCTCGTAGACACGAGCTGAGAAATTGCAAACGTCGAGCAATTGCTCAGAGATGAAAAGTGCCAGCACTGAAAGCTGTTGCTAGCCAGCCCCCTTCCTTGGAAGCGCTTTTGTAGGCCTAAGAACAGTGGGGCTCTGGGCTTCTCTAGCCACCTAATCTTCTGCTCATCCTCTCGCGCACTCTAAAGAGAGCTCAGGGGAGAAATTGCAAACGTCGAGCAATTGCTCCGAGATGAAAAGTGCCAGCACTGAAAGCTGTTGCTAGCCAGCACCCTTCCTTGGAAGCGCTTTCACAGGCGCAGCAACACTGGGGCTTTGCGCTTCTCTAGCCGCCAAACGTCACGGTCACTCTCTCTCCGTCTCGTAGACACGAGCTGAGAAATTGCAAACGTCGAGCAATTGCTCAGAGATGAAAAGTGCCAGCACTGAAAGCTGTTGCTAGCCAGCACCCTTCCTTGGAAACGCTTTTGTAGGCCTAAGCACACTGGGGCTCTGGGCTTCTCTAGCCACCTAATCTTCTGCTCATCCTCTCGCGCACTCTAAAGAGAGCTCAGGTGAGAAATTGCAAACGTCCAGCAATTGCTCAGAGATGAAAAGTGCCAGCACTGAAAGCTGTTGCTAGCCAGCACCCTTCCTTGGAAGCGCTTTCACAGGCGCAGTAACACTGGGGCTTTGCGCTTCTCTAGCCGCCAAACGTCACGGTCACTATCTCTCCGTCTCGTAGACACGAGCTGAGAAATTGCAAACGTTGAGCAATTGCTCAGAGATGAAAAGTGCCAGCACTGAAAGCTGTTGCTAGCCAGCACCCTTCCTTGGAAGCGCTTTCACAGGCGCAGCAACACTGGGGCTTTGCGCTTCTCTAGCCACCAAAAGTCACGGTCACTATCTCTCCGTCTCGTAGACACGAGCTGAGAAATTGCAAACGTCGAGCAATTGCTCAGAGATGAAAAGTGCCAGCACTGAGAGCTGTTGCTAGCCAGCACCCTTCCTTGGAAGCGCTTTCACAGGCGCAGTAACACTGGGGCTTTGCGCTTCTCTAGCCACCAAACGTCACGGTCACTATCTCTCTGTCTCGTAGACACGAGCTGAGAAATTGCAAACGTCGAGCAATTGCTCAGAGATGAAAAGTGCCAGCACTGAAAGCTCTTGCTAGCCAGCACCCTTCTTTGGAAGCGCTTTCACAGGCGCAGCAACACTGGGGCTTTGCGCTTCTCTAGCCACCTAATCTTCTGCTCATCCTCTCGCGCACTCTAAAGAGAGCTCAGGTGAGAAATTGCAAACGTCTAGCAGTTGCTCAGAGATGAAAAGTGCCAGCACTGAAAGCTGTTGCTAGCCAGCACCCTTCCTTGGAAGCGCTTTCACAGGCGCAGTAACACTGGGGCTTTGTGCTTCTCTAGCCACCAAACGTCACGGTCACTATCTCTCCGTCTCGTAGACACGAGCTGAGAAATTGCAAACGTCGAGCAATTGCTCAGAGATGAAAAGTGCCAGCACTGAAAACTGTTGCTAGCCAGTACCCTTCCTTGGAAGCGCTTTCACAGGCGCCGCAACACTGGGGCTTTGCGCTTCTCTAGCTACCAAACGTCACGGTCATTCTCTCTCTGTCTCGTAGACACGAGCTGAGAAATTGCAAACGTCGAGCAATTGCTCAGAGATGAAAAGTGCCAGCACTGAAAACTCTTGCTAGCCAGCCCCCTTACTTGGAAGCGCTTTTGTAGGCCTAAGAACAGTGGGGCTCTGGGCTTCTCTAGCCACCTCATCTTCTGTTCATCCTCTCGCGCAGTCTAAAGAGAGCTCAGGGGAGAAATTGCAAACGTCGAGCAATTGCTCAGAGATGAAAAGTGCCAGCACTGAAAACTGTTGCTAGCCAGTACCCTTCCTTGGAAGCGCTTTCACAAGCGCCGCAACACTGGGGCTTTGCGCTTCTCTAGCCACCAGACGTCACGGTCATTCTCTCTCTGTCTCGTAGACACGAGCTGAGAAATTGCAAACGTCGAGCAATTGCTCAGAGATGAAAAGTGCCAGCACTGAAAGCTGTTGCTAGCCAGCACCCTTCCTTGGAAGCGCTTTTTTAGGCCTAAGAACACTGGGGCTCTGGGCTTCTCTAGCCACCTAATCTTGTGCTCATCCTCTCGCGCACTCTAAAGAGAGCTCAGGTGAGAAATTGCAAACGTCGAGCAATTGCTCAGAGATGAAAAGTGCCAGCACTGAAAGCTGTTGCTAGCCAGCACCCTTCCTTGGAAGCGCTTTCACAGGCGCAGCAACACTGGGGCTTTGCGCTTCTCTAGCCGCCAAACGTCACGGTCACTATCTCTCCGTCTCGTAGACACGAGCTGAGAAATTGCAAACGTCGAGCAATTGCTCAGAGATGAAAAGTGCCAGCACTGAAAGCTGTTGCTAGCCAGCACCCTTCCTTGGAAGCGCTTTTGTAGGCCTAAGAACACTGGGGCTCTGGGCTTCTCTAGCCACCTCATCTTCTGCTCATCCTCTCGCGCACTCTAAAGAGAGCTCAGGTGAGAAATTGCAAACGTCGAGCAATTGCTCAGAGATGAAAAGTGCCAGCACTGAAAGCTGTTGCTAGCCAGCACCCTTCCTTGGAAGCGCTTTCACAGGCGCAGCAACACTGGGGCTTTGCGCTTCTCTAGCCACCAAACGTCACGGTCACTCTCTCTCCGTCTCGTAGACACGAGTTAAGAAATTGCAAACGTCGAGCAATTGTTCAGAGATGAAAAGTGCCAGCACTGAAAGCTGTTGCTAGCCAGCACCCTTCCTTGGGAACGCTCTTGTAGGCCTAAGAACACTGGGGCTCTGGGCTTCTCTAGCCACCTAATCTTCTGCTCATCCTCTCGCGCACTCTAAAGACAGCTCAGGTGAGAAATTGCAAACGTCGAGCAATTGCTCAGAGATGAAAAGTGCCAGCACTGAAAGCTGTTGCTAGCCAGCACCCTTCCTTGGAAGCGCTTTCACAGGCGCAGTAACACTGGGGCTTTGCGCTTCTCTAGCCACCAAATGTCACGGTCACTATCTCTCTGTCTCGTAGACACGAGCTGAGAAATTGCAAACGTCGAGCAATTGCTCAGAGATGAAAAGTGCCAGCACTGAAAGCTGTTGCTAGCCAGCCCCCTTCCTTGGAAACGCTTTTGTAGGCCTAAGCACACTGGGGCTCTGGGCTTCTCTAGCCACCTAATCTTCTGCTCATCCTCTCGCGCACTCTAAAGAGAGCTCAGGTGAGAAATTGCAAACGTCGAGCAATTGCTCAGAGATGAAAAGTGCCAGCACTGAAAGCTGTTGCTAGCCAGCACCCTTCCTTGGAAGCGCTTTCACAGGCGCAGCAACACTGGGGCTTTGCGCTTCTCTAGCCACCAAACGTCACGATCACTATCTCTCCGTCTCGTAGACACGAGCTGAGAAATTGCAAACGTCGAGCAATTGCTCAGAGATGAAAAGTGCCAGCACTGAAAGCTGTTGCTAGCCAGCACCCTTCCTTGGAAGCGCTTTCACAGGCGCAGCAACACTGGGGCTTTGCGCTTCTCTAGCCACCAAACGTCACGATCACTATCTCTCTGTCTCGTAGACACGAGCTGAGAAATTGCAAAGGTCGAGCAATTGCTCAGAGATGAAAAGTGCCAGCACTGAGAGCTGTTGCTAGCCAGCACCCTTCCTTGGAAGCGCTTTCACAGGCGCAGTAACACTGGGGCTTTGCGCTTCTCTAGCCACCAAACGTCACGGTCACTATCTCTCCGTCTCGTACACACAAGATGAGAAATTGCAAACGTCGAGCAATTGCTCAGAGATGAAAAGTGCCAGCACTGAAAGCTCTTGCTAGCCAGCACCCTTCTTTGGAAGCGCTTTCACAGGCGCAGCAACACTGGGGCTCTGGGCTTCTCTAGCCACCTAATCTTCTGCTCATCCTCTCGCGCACTCTAAAGAGAGCTCAGGTGAGAAATTGCAAACGTCCAGCACTTGCTCAGAGATGAAAAGTGGCAGCACTGAAAGCTGTTGCTAGCCAGCACCCTTCCTTGGAAGCGCTTTCACAGGCGCAATAACACTGGGGCTTTGCGCTTCTCTAGCCACCAAGCGTCACGGTCACTATCTCTCCGTCTCGTAGACACGAGCTGAGAAATTGCAAACGTCGAGCAATTGCTCAGAGATGAAAAGTGCCAGCACTGAAAGCTGTTGCTAGCCAGTACCCTTCCTTGGAAGCGCTTTCACAGGCGCCGCAACACTGGGGCTTTGCGCTTCTCTAGCCACCAAACGTCACGGTCACTCTCTCTCTGTCTCGTAGACACGAGCTGAGAAATTGCAAACGTCGAGCAATTGCTCAGAGATGAAAAGTGCCAGCACTGAAAGCTGTTGCTAGCCAGCCCCCTTCCTTGGAAGCGCTTTTGTAGGCCTAAGAACACTGGGGCTCTGGGCTTCTCTAGCCACCTAATCTTCTGCTCATCCTCTCGCGCACTCTAAAGAGAGCTCAGGGGAGAAATTGCAAACGTCGAGCAATTGCTCCGAGATGAAAAGTGCCAGCACTGAAAGCTGTTGCTAGCCAGCACCCTTCCTTGGAAGCGCTTTCACAGGCGCAGCAACACTGGGGCTTTGCGCTTCTCTAGCCGCCAAACGTCACGGTCACTATCTCTCCGTCTCGTAGACACGAGCTGAGAAATTGCAAACGTCGAGCAATTGCTCAGAGATGAAAAGTGCCAGCACTGAAAGCTGTTGCTAGCCAGCACCCTTCCTTGGAAGCGCTTTTGTAGGCCTAAGAACACTGGGGCTCTGGGCTTCTCTAGCCACCTAATCTTCTGCTCATCCTCTCGCGCACTCTAAAGAGAGCTCAGGTGAGAAATTGCAAACGTCGAGCAATTGCTCAGAGATGAAAAGTGCCAGCACTGAAAGCTGTTGCTAGCCAGCACCCTTCCTTGGAAGCGCTTTCACAGGCGCAGTAACACTGGGGCTTTGCGCTTCTCTAGCCACCAAACGTCACGGTCACTCTCTCTCCGTCTCGTAGACACGAGTTAAGAAATTGCAAACGTCGAGCAATTGCTCAGAGATGAAAAGTGCCAGCACTGAAAGCTGTTGCTAGCCAGCACCCTTCCTTGGAAGCGCTTTCACAGGCGCAGTAACACTGGGGCTTTGCGCTTCTCTAGCCACCAAACGTCACGGTCACTATCTCTCTGTCTCGTAGACACGAGCTGAGAAATTGCAAACGTCGAGCAATTGCTCAGAGATGAAAAGTGCCAGTACTGAAAGCTGTTGCTAGCCAGCCCCCTTCCTTGGAAACGCTTTTGTAGGCCTAAGCACACTGGGGCTCTGGGCTTCTCTAGCCACCTAATCTTCTGCTCATCCTCTCGCGCACTCTAAAGAGAGCTCAGGTGAGAAATTGCAAACGTCCAGCAATTGCTCAGAGATGAAAAGTGCCAGCACTGAAAGCTGTTGCTAGCCAGCACCCTTCCTTGGAAGCGCTTTCACAGGCGCAGTAACACTGGGGCTTTGCGCTTCTCTAGCCACCAAACGTCACGGTCACTATCTCTCCGTCTCGTAGACACAAGATGAGAAATTGCAAACGTCGAGCAATTGCTCAGAGATGAAAAGTGCCAGCACTGAAAGCTGTTGCTAGCCAGCACCCTTCCTTGGAAGCGCTTTCACAGGCGCAGCAACACTGGGGCTTTGCGCTTCTCTAGCCACCTAATCTTCTGCTCATCCTCTCGCGCACTCTAAAGAGAGCTCAGGTGAGAAATTGCAAACGTCTAGCAGTTGCTCAGAGATGAAAAGTGCCAGCACTGAAAGCTGTTGCTAGCCAGTACCCTTCCTTGGAAGCGCTTTCACAGGCGCCGCAACACTGGGGCTTTGCGCTTCTCTAGCTACCAAACGTCACGGTCATTCTCTCTCTGTCTCGTAGACACGAGCTGAGAAATTGCAAACGTCGAGCAATTGCTCAGAGATGAAAAGTGCCAGCACTGAAAACTGTTGCTAGCCAGCCCCCTTACTTGGAAGCGCTTTTGTAGGCCTAAGAACAGTGGGGCTCTGGGCTTCTCTAGCCACCTCATCTTCTGTTCATCCTCTCGCGCAGTCTAAAGAGAGCTCAGGGGAGAAATTGCAAACGTCGAGCAATTGCTCAGAGATGAAAAGTGCCAGCACTGAAAACTGTTGCTAGCCAGTACCCTTCCTTGGAAGCGCTTTCACAAGCGCCGCAACACTGGGGCTTTGCGCTTCTCTAGCCACCAGACGTCACGGTCATTCTCTCTCTGTCTCGTAGACACGAGCTGAGAAATTGCAAACGTCGAGCAATTGCTCAGAGATGAAAAGTGCCAGCACTGAAAGCTGTTGCTAGCCAGCCCCCTTCCTTGGAAGCGCTTTTTTAGGCCTAAGAACACTGGGGCTCTGGGCTTCTCTAGCCACCTAATCTTGTGCTCATCCTCTCGCGCACTCTAAAGAGAGCTCAGGTGAGAAATTGCAAACGTCGAGCAATTGCTCAGAGATGAAAAGTGCCAGCACTGAAAGCTGTTGCTAGCCAGCACCCTTCCTTGGAAGCGCTTTCACAGGCGCAGCAACACTGGGGCTTTGCGCTTCTCTAGCCGCCAAACGTCACGGTCACTATCTCTCCGTCTCGTAGACACGAGCTGAGAAATTGCAAACGTCGAGCAATTGCTCAGAGATGAAAAGTGCCAGCACTGAAAGCTGTTGCTAGCCAGCACCCTTCCTTGGAAGCGCTTTTGTAGGCCTAAGAACACTGGGGCTCTGGGCTTCTCTAGCCACCTAATCTTCTGCTCATCCTCTCGCGCACTCTAAAGAGAGCTCAGGTGAGAAATTGCAAACGTCGAGCAATTGCTCAGAGATGAAAAGTGCCAGCACTGAAAGCTGTTGCTAGCCAGCACCCTTCCTTGGAAGCGCTTTCACAGGCGCAGCAACACTGGGGCTTTGCGCTTCTCTAGCCACCAAACGTCACGGTCACTCTCTCTCCGTCTCGTAGACACGAGTTAAGAAATTGCAAACGTCGAGCAATTGTTCAGAGATGAAAAGTGCCAGCACTGAAAGCTGTTGCTAGCCAGCACCCTTCCTTGGAAGCGCTTTCACAGGCGCAGTAACACTGGGGCTTTGCGCTTCTCTAGCCACCAAACGTCACGGTCACTCTCTCTCCGTCTCGTAGACACGAGCTGAGAAATTGCAAATGTCGAGCAATTGCTCAGAGATGAAAAGTGCCAGCACTGAAAGCTGTTGCTAGCCAGCCCCCTTCCTTGGAAACGCTTTTGTAGGCCTAAGCACACTGGGGCTCTGGGCTTCTCTAGCCACCTAATCTTCTGCTCATCCTCTCGCGCACTCTAAAGAGAGCTCAGGTGAGAAATTGCAAACGTCGAGCAATTGCTCAGAGATGAAAAGTGCCAGCACTGAAAGCTGTTGCTAGCCAGCACCCTTCCTTGGAAGCGCTTTCACAGGCGCAGCAACACTGGGGCTTTGCGCTTCTCTAGCCGCCAAACGTCACGGTCACTATCTCTCCGTCTCGTAGACATGAGCTGAGAAATTGCAAACGTCGAGCAATTGCTCAGAGATGAAAAGTGCCAGCACTGAGAGCTGTTGCTAGCCAGCACCCTTCCTTGGAAGCGCTTTTGTAGGCCTAAGAGCACTGGGGCTCTGGGCTTCTCTAGCCACCTAATCTTCTGCTCATCCTCTCGCGCACTCTAAAGACAGCTCAGGTGAGAAATTGCAAACGTCGAGCAATTGCTCAGAGATGAAAAGTGCCAGCACTGAAAGCTGTTGCTAGCCAGCACCCTTCCTTGGAAGCGCTTTCACAGGTGCAGTAACACTGGGGCTTTGCGCTTCTCTAGCCACCAAATGTCACGGTCATTCTCTCTCCGTCTCGTAGACACAAGATGAGAAATTGCAAACGTCGAGCAATTGCTCAGAGATTAAAAGTGCCAGCACTGAAAGCTGTTGCTAGCCAGCACCCTTCCTTGGAAGCGCTTTCACAGGCGCAGTAACACTGGGGCTTTGCGCTTCTCTAGCCACCAAACGTCACGGTCACTATCTCTCCGTCTCGTAGACACGAGTTAAGAAATTGCAAACGTCGAGCAATTGCTCAGAGATGAAAAGTGCCAGCACTGAGAGCTGTTGCTAGCCAGCACCCTTCCTTGGAAGCGCTTTCACAGGCGCAGTAACACTGGGGCTTTGCGCTTCTCTAGCCACCAAACGTCACGGTCACTCTCTCTCCGTCTCGTAGACACGAGCTGAGAAATTGCAAACGTCGAGCAATTGCTCAGAGATGAAAAGTGTCAGCACTGAAAGCTGTTGCTAGCCAGCCCCCTTCCTTGGAAACGCTTTTGTAGGCCTAAGCGCACTGGGGCTCTGGGCTTCTCTAGCCACCTAATCTTCTGCTCATCCTCTCGCGCACTCTAAAGAGAGCTCAGGTGAGAAATTGCAAACGTCGAGCAATTGCTCAGAGATGAAAAGTGCCAGCACTGAAAGCTGTTGCTAGCCAGCACCCTTCCTTGGAAGCGCTTTCACAGGTGCAGCAACACTGGGGCTTTGCGCTTCTCTAGCCACCAAACGTCACGGTCACTCTCTCTCCGTCTCGTAGACACGAGCTGAGAAATTGCAAACGTCGAGCAATTGTTCAGAGATGAAAAGTGCCAGCACTGAAAGCTCTTGCTAGCCAGCCCCCTTCCTTGGAAGCGCTTTTGTAGGCCTAAGAACACTGGGGCTCTGGGCTTCTCTAGCCACCTAATCTTCTGCTCATCCTCTCGCGCACTCTAAAGAGAGCTCAGGTGAGAAATTGCAAACGTCGAGCAATTGCTCAGAGATGAAAAGTGCCAGCACTGAAAGCTGTTGCTAGCCAGCACCCTTCCTTGGAAGCGCTTTCACAGGCGCAGCAACACTGGGGCTTTGCGCTTCTCTAGCCACCAAACGTCACGGTCACTCTCTCTCCGTCTCGTAGACACGAGTTAAGAAATTGCAAACGTCGAGCAATTGTTCAGAGATGAAAAGTGCCAGCACTGAAAGCTGTTGCTAGCCAGCACCCTTCCTTGGAAGCGCTTTCACAGGCGCAGTAACACTGGGGCTTTGCGCTTCTCTAGCCACCAAACGTCACGGTCACTCTCTCTCCGTCTCGTAGACACGAGCTGAGAAATTGCAAATGTCGAGCAATTGCTCAGAGATGAAAAGTGCCAGCACTGAAAGCTGTTGCTAGCCAGCACCCTTCCTTGGGAACGCTCTTGTAGGCCTAAGAACACTGGGGCTCTGGGCTTCTCTAGCCACCTAATCTTCTGCTCATCCTCTCGCGCACTCTAAAGACAGCTCAGGTGAGAAATTGCAAACGTCGAGCAATTGCTCAGAGATGAAAAGTGCCAGCACTGAAAGCTGTTGCTAGCCAGCACCCTTCCTTGGAAGCGCTTTCACAGGCGCAGTAACACTGGGGCTTTGCGCTTCTCTAGCCACCAAATGTCACGGTCACTATCTCTCTGTCTCGTAGACACGAGCTGAGAAATTGCAAACGTCGAGCAATTGCTCAGAGATGAAAAGTGCCAGCACTGAAAGCTGTTGCTAGCCAGCCCCCTTCCTTGGAAACGCTTTTGTAGGCCTAAGCACACTGGGGCTCTGGGCTTCTCTAGCCACCTAATCTTCTGCTCATCCTCTCGCGCACTCTAAAGAGAGCTCAGGTGAGAAATTGCAAACGTCGAGCAATTGCTCAGAGATGAAAAGTGCCAGCACTGAAAGCTGTTGCTAGCCAGCACCCTTCCTTGGAAGCGCTTTCACAGGCGCAGCAACACTGGGGCTTTGCGCTTCTCTAGCCGCCAAACGTCACGGTCACTATCTCTCCGTCTCGTAGACATGAGCTGAGAAATTGCAAACGTCGAGCAATTGCTCAGAGATGAAAAGTGCCAGCACTGAGAGCTGTTGCTAGCCAGCACCCTTCCTTGGAAGCGCTTTTGTAGGCCTAAGAGCACTGGGGCTCTGGGCTTCTCTAGCCACCTAATCTTCTGCTCATCCTCTCGCGCACTCTAAAGACAGCTCAGGTGAGAAATTGCAAACGTCGAGCAATTGCTCAGAGATGAAAAGTGCCAGCACTGAAAGCTGTTGCTAGCCAGCACCCTTCCTTGGAAGCGCTTTCACAGGTGCAGTAACACTGGGGCTTTGCGCTTCTCTAGCCACCAAATGTCACGGTCATTCTCTCTCCGTCTCGTAGACACAAGATGAGAAATTGCAAACGTCGAGCAATTGCTCAGAGATTAAAAGTGCCAGCACTGAAAGCTGTTGCTAGCCAGCACCCTTCCTTGGAAGCGCTTTCACAGGCGCAGTAACAATGGGGCTTTGCGCTTCTCTAGCCACCAAACGTCACGGTCACTATCTCTCCGTCTCGTAGACACGAGTTAAGAAATTGCAAACGTCGAGCAATTGCTCAGAGATGAAAAGTGCCAGCACTGAGAGCTGTTGCTAGCCAGCACCCTTCCTTGGAAGCGCTTTCACAGGCGCAGTAACACTGGGGCTTTGCGCTTCTCTAGCCACCAAACGTCACGGTCACTCTCTCTCCGTCTCGTAGACACGAGCTGAGAAATTGCAAACGTCGAGCAATTGCTCAGAGATGAAAAGTGCCAGCACTGAAAGCTGTTGCTAGCCAGCCCCCTTCCTTGGAAACGCTTTTGTAGGCCTAAGCGCACTGGGGCTCTGGGCTTCTCTAGCCACCTAATCTTCTGCTCATCCTCTCGCGCACTCTAAAGAGAGCTCAGGTGAGAAATTGCAAACGTCGAGCAATTGCTCAGAGATGAAAAGTGCCAGCACTGAAAGCTGTTGCTAGCCAGCACCCTTCCTTGGAAGCGCTTTCACAGGTGCAGCAACACTGGGGCTTTGCGCTTCTCTAGCCACCAAACGTCACGGTCACTCTCTCTCCGTCTCGTAGACACGAGCTGAGAAATTGCAAACGTCGAGCAATTGTTCAGAGATGAAAAGTGCCAGCACTGAAAGCTCTTGCTAGCCAGCCCCCTTCCTTGGAAGCGCTTTTGTAGGCCTAAGAACACTGGGGCTCTGGGCTTCTCTAGCCACCTAATCTTCTGCTCATCCTCTCGCGCACTCTAAAGAGAGCTCAGGTGAGAAATTGCAAACGTCGAGCAATTGCTCAGAGATGAAAAGTGCCAGCACTGAAAGCTGTTGCTAGCCAGCAGCCTTCCTTGGAAGCGCTTTCACAGGCGCAGCAACACTGGGGCTTTGCGCTTCTCTAGCCACCAAACGTCACGGTCACTCTCTCTCCGTCTCATAGACACGAGCTGAGAAATTGCAAACGTCGAGCAATTGCTCAGAGATGAAAAGTGCCAGCACTGAAAACTGTTGCTAGCCAGCACCCTTCCTTGGAAGCGCTTTCACAGGCGCCGCAACACTGGGGCTTTGCGCTTCTCTAGCCACCAAACGTCACGGTCACTCTCTCTCCGTCTCGTAGACACGAGCTGAGAAATTGCAAACGTCGAGCAATTGCTCAGAGATGAAAAGTGCCAGCACTGAAAGCTGTTGCTAGCCAGCCCCCTTCCTTGGAAGCGCTTTTGTAGGCCTAAGAGCACTGGGGCTCTGGGCTTCTCTAGCCACCTAATCTTCTGCTCATCCTCTCGCGCACTCTAAAGAGAGCTCAGGGGAGAAATTGCAAACGTCGAGCAATTGCTCAGAGATGAAAAGTGCCAGCACTGAAAGCTGTTGCTAGCCAGCACCCTTCCTTGGAAGCGCTTTCACAGGCGCAGTAACACTGGGGCTTTGCGCTTCTCTAGCCACCAAACGTCACGGTCACTCTCTCTCCGTCTCGTAGACACGAGCTGAGAAATTGCAAACGTCGAGCAATTGCTCAGAGATGAAAAGTGCCAGCACTGAAAGCTGTTGCTAGCCAGCACCCTTCCTTGGAAGCGCTTTTGTAGGCCTAAGAACAGTGGGGCTCTGGGCTTCTCTAGCCACCTAATCTTCTGCTCATCCTCTCGCGCACTCTAAAGAGAGCTCAGGTGAGAAATTGCAAACGTCGAGCAATTGCTCAGAGATGAAAAGTGCCAGCACTGAAAGCTGTTGCTAGCCAGCACCCTTCCTTGGAAGCGCTTTCACAGGCGCAGCAACACTGGGGCTTTGCGCTTCTCTAGCCGCCAAACGTCACGGTCACTATCTCTCCGTCTCGTAGACATGAGCTGAGAAATTGCAAACGTCGAGCAATTGCTCAGAGATGAAAAGTGCCAGCACTGAGAGCTGTTGCTAGCCAGCACCCTTCCTTGGAAGCGCTTTTGTAGGCCTAAGAGCACTGGGGCTCTGGGCTTCTCTAGCCACCTAATCTTCTGCTCATCCTCTCGCGCACTCTAAAGAGAGCTCAGGTGAGAAATTGCAAACGTCGAGCAATTGTTCAGAGATGAAAAGTGCCAGCACTGAAAGCTGTTGCTAGCCAGCACCCTTCCTTGGAAGCGCTTTCACAGGTGCAGTAACACTGGGGCTTTGCGCTTCTCTAGCCACCAAACGTCACGGTCACTATCTCTCCGTCTCGTAGACACAAGATGAGAAATTGCAAACGTCGAGCAATTGCTCAGAGATGAAAAGTGCCAGCACTGAAAGCTGTTGCTAGCCAGCACCCTTCCTTGGGAACGCTTTCACAGGCGCAGTAACACTGGGGCTTTGCGCTTCTCTAGCCACCAGACGTCACGGTCACTCTCTCTCCGTCTCGTAGACACGAGCTGAGAAATTGCAAACGTCGAGCAATTGTTCAGAGATGAAAAGTGCCAGCACTGAAAGCTCTTGCTAGCCAGCCCCCTTCCTTGGAAGCGCTTTTGTAGGCCTAAGAAGACTGGGGCTCTGGGCTTCTCTAGCCACCTCATCTTCTGCTCATCCTCTCGCGCACTCTAAAGAGAGCTCAGGTGAGAAATTGCAAACGTTGAGCAATTGCTCAGAGATGAAAAGTGCCAGCACTGAAAGCTGTTGCTAGCCAGCAGCCTTCCTTGGAAGCGCTTTCACAGGCGCAGCAACACTGGGGCTTTGCGCTTCTCTAGCCACCAAACGTCACGGTCACTCTCTCTCCGTCTCATAGACACGAGCTGAGAAATTGCAAACGTCGAGCAATTGCTCAGAGATGAAAAGTGCCAGCACTGAAAGCTGTTGCTAGCCAGCACCCTTCCTTGGGAACGCTTTCACAGGCGCAGCAACACTGGGGCTTTGCGCTTCTCTACCCACCAAACGTCACGGTCACTATCTCTCCGTCTCGTAGACACGAGCTGAGAAATTGCAAACGTCGAGCAATTGCTCAGAGATGAAAAGTGCCAGCACTGAAAGCTGTTGCTAGCCAGCACCCTTCCTTGGAAGCGCTTTCACAGGCGCAGCAACACTGGGGCTTTGCGCTTCTCTAGCCACCAAACGTCACGGTCACTATCTCTCCGTCTCGTAGACACGAGCTGAGAAATTGCAAACGTTGAGCAATTGCTCAGAGATGAAAAGTGCCAGCACTGAAAGCTGTTGCTAGCCAGCACCCTTCCTTGGAAGCGCTTTTGTAGGCCTAAGAGCACTGGGGCTCTGGGCTTCTCTAGCCCCCTAATCTTCTGCTCATCCTCTCGCGCACTCTAAAGAGAGCTCAGGTGAGAAATTGCAAACGTCGAGCAATTGCTCCGAGATGAAAAGTGCCAGCACTGAAAGCTGTTGCTAGCCAGCACCCTTCCTTGGAAGCGCTTTCACAGGCGCAGTAACACTGGGGCTTTGCGCTTCTCTAGCCACCAAATGTCACGGTCATTCTCTCTCCGTCTCGTAGACACAAGATGAGAAATTGCAAACGTCGAGCAATTGCTCAGAGATGAAAATTGCCAGCACTGAGAGCTGTTGCTAGCCAGTACCCTTCCTTGGAAGCGCTTTCACAGGCGCAGCAACACTGGGGCTTTGCGCTTCTCTAGCCACCAAACGTCACGGTCACTCTCTCTCCGTCTCGTAGACACGAGCTGAGAAATTGCAAACGTCGAGCAATTGTTCAGAGATGAAAAGTGCCAGCACTGAAAGCTGTTGCTAGCCAGCCCCCTTCCTTGGAAGCGCTTTTGTAGGCCTAAACACACTGGGGCTCTGGGCTTCTCTAGCCACCTAATCTTCTGCTCATCCTCTCGCGCACTCTAAAGAGAGCTCAGGTGAGAAATTGCAAACGTCGAGCAATTGCTCAGAGATGAAAAGTGCCAGCACTGAAAGCTGTTGCTAGCCAGCACCCTTCCTTGGAAGCGCTTTCACAGGCGCAGCAACACTGGGGCTTTGCGCTTCTCTAGCCACCAAACGTCACGGTCACTCTCTCTCCGTCTCATAGACACGAGCTGAGAAATTGCAAACGTCGAGCAATTGCTCAGAGATGAAAAGTGCCAGCACTGAAAGCTGTTGCTAGCCAGCACCCTTCCTTGGAAGCGCTTTCACAGGCGCCGCAACACTGGGGCTTTGCGCTTCTCTAGCCACCAAACGTCACGGTCACTCTCTCTCCGTCTCGTAGACACGAGCTGAGAAATTGCAAACGTCGAGCAATTGTTCAGAGATGAAAAGTGCCAGCACTGAAAGCTGTTGCTAGCCAGCCCCCTTCCTTGGAAGCGCTTTTGTAGGCCTAAGAGCACTGGGGCTCTGGGCTTCTCTAGCCACCTAATCTTCTGCTCATCCTCTCGCGCACTCTAAAGAGAGCTCAGGTGAGAAATTGCAAACGTCGAGCAATTGCTCAGAGATGAAAAGTGCCAGCACTGAAAGCTGTTGCTAGCCAGCACCCTTCCTTGGAAGCGCTTTCACAGGCGCAGTAACACTGGGGCTTTGCGCTTCTCTAGCCACCAAACGTCACGGTCACTATCTCTCCGTCTCGTAGACACGAGCTGAGAAATTGCAAACGTCGAGCAATTGCTCAGAGATGAAAAGTGCCAGCACTGAAAGCTGTTGTTAGCCAGCCCCCTTCCTTGGAAGCGCTTTTGTAGGCCTAAGCACACTGGGGCTCTGGGCTTCTCTAGCCACCTAATCTTCTGCTCATCCTCTCGCGCACTCTAAAGAGAGCTCAGGTGAGAAATTGCAAACGTCGAGCAATTGCTCAGAGATGAAAAGTGCCAGCACTGAAAGCTCTTGCTAGCCAGCACCCTTCCTTGGAAGCGCTTTCACAGGCGCAGTAACACTGGGGCTTTGCGCTTCTCTAGCCACCAAACGTCACGGTCACTATCTCTCCGTCTCGTAGACACAAGATGAGAAATTGCAAACGTCGAGCAATTGCTCAGAGATGAAAAGTGCCAGCACTGAAAACTGTTGCTAGCCAGTACCCTTCCTTGGAAGCGCTTTCACAGGCGCAGCAACACTGGGGCTTTGCGCTTCTCTACTCACCAAACGTCACGGTCACTCTCTCTCCGTCTCGTAGACACGAGCTGAGAAATTGCAAACGTCGAGCAATTGCTCAGAGATGAAAAGTGCCAGCACTGAAAGCTGTTGCTAGCCAGCCCCCTTCCTTGGAAACGCTTTTGTAGGCCTAAGAACACTGGGGCTCTGGGCTTCTCTAGCCACCTAATCTTCTGCTCATCCTCTCGCGCACTCTAAAGAGAGCTCAGGTGAGAAATTGCAAACGTCGAGCAATTGCTCAGAGATGAAAAGTGCCAGCACTGAAAGCTGTTGCTAGCCAGCACCCTTCCTTGGAAGCGCTTTCACAGGCGCAGCAACACTGGGGCTTTGCGCTTCTCTAGCCACCAAACGTCACGGTCACTCTCTCTCCGTCTCGTAGACACGAGTTGAGAAATTGCAAACGTCGAGCAATTGCTCAGAGATGAAAAGTGCCAGCACTGAAAGCTGTTGCTAGCCAGCACCCTTCCTTGGAAGCGCTTTCACAGGTGCAGCAACACTGGGGCTTTGCGCTTCTCTAGCCGCCAAACGTCACGGTCACTATCTCTCCGTCTCGTAGACATGAGCTGAGAAATTGCAAACGTCGAGCAATTGCTCAGAGATGAAAAGTGCCAGCACTGAAAGCTGTTGCTAGCCAGCACCCTTCCTTGGAAGCGCTTTTGTAGGCCTAAGAGCACTGGGGCTCTGGGCTTCTCTAGCCACCTAATCTTCTGCTCATCCTCTCGCGCACTCTAAAGAGAGCTCAGGTGAGAAATTGCAAACGTCGAGCAATTGCTCAGAGATGAAAAGTGCCAGCACTGAAAGCTGTTGCTAGCCAGCACCCTTCCTTGGAAGCGCTTTCACAGGCGCAGTAACACTGGGGCTTTGCGCTTCTCTAGCCGCCAAATGTCACAGTCATTCTCTCTCCGTCTCGTAGACACAAGATGAGAAATTGCAAACGTCGAGCAATTGCTCAGAGATGAAAAGTGCCAGCACTGAAAGCTGTTGCTAGCCAGCCCCCTTCCTTGGAAGCGCTTTTTTAGGCCTAAGAACACTGGGGCTCTGGGCTTCTCTAGCCACCTAATCTTGTGCTCATCCTCTCGCGCACTCTAAAGAGAGCTCAGGTGAGAAATTGCAAACGTCGAGCAATTGCTCAGAGATGAAAAGTGCCAGCACTGAAAGCTCTTGCTAGCCAGCACCCTTCCTTGGAAGCGCTTTCACAGGCGCAGCAACACTGGGGCTTTGCGCTTCTCTAGCCACCAAACATCACGGTCACTATCTCTCCGTCTCGTAGACACGAGCTGAGAAATTGCAAACGTCGAGCAATTGCTCAGAGATGAAAAGTGCCAGCACTGAAAGCTCTTGCTAGCCAGCACCCTTCCTTGGAAGCGCTTTTTTAGGCCTAAGAAGACTGGGGCTCTGGGCTTCTCTAGCCACCTAATCTTCTGCTCATCCTCTCGCGCACTCTAAAGAGAGCTCAGGGGAGAAATTGCAAACGTCGAGCAATTGCTCAGAGATGAAAAGTGCCAGCACTGAAAGCTGTTGCTAGCCAGCACCCTTCCTTGGAAGCGCTTTCACAGGCGCAGCAACACTGGGGCTTTGCGCTTCTCTAGCCGCCAAACGTCACGGTCACTATCTCTCCGTCTCGTAGACACGAGCTGAGAAATTGCAAACGTCGAGCAATTGCTCAGAGATGAAAAGTGCCAGCACTGAAAGCTGTTGCTAGCCAGCACCCTTCCTTGGAAGCGCTTTTGTAGGCCTAAGAACACTGGGGCTCTGGGCTTCTCTAGCCACCTAATCTTCTGCTCATCCTCTCGCGCACTCTAAAGAGAGCTCAGGTGAGAAATTGCAAACGTCGAGCAATTGCTCAGAGATGAAAAGTGCCAGCACTGAAAGCTGTTGCTAGCCAGCACCCTTCCTTGGAAGCGCTTTCACAGGCGCAGCAACACTGGGGCTTTGCGCTTCCCTAGCTACCAAACGTCACGGTCACTCTCTCTCCGTCTCGTAGACACGAGTTAAGAAATTGCAAACGTCGAGCAATTGTTCAGAGATGAAAAGTGCCAGCACTGAAAGCTGTTGCTAGCCAGCACCCTTCCTTGGAAGCGCTTTCACAGGCGCAGTAACACTGGGGCTTTGCGCTTCTCTAGCCACCAAACGTCACGGACACTATCTCTCCGTCTCGTAGACACGAGCTGAGAAATTGCAAACGTCGAGCAATTGCTCAGAGATGAAAAGTGCCAGCACTGAAAGCTGTTGCTAGCCAGCACCCTTCCTTGGGAACGCTCTTGTAGGCCTAAGAACACTGGGGCTCTGGGCTTCTCTAGCCACCTAATCTTCTGCTCATCCTCTCGCGCACTCTAAAGACAGCTCAGGTGAGAAATTGCAAACGTCGAGCAATTGCTCAGAGATGAAAAGTGCCAGCACTGAAAGCTGTTGCTAGCCAGCACCCTTCCTTGGAAGCGCTTTCACAGGCGCAGTAACACTGGGGCTTTGCGCTTCTCTAGCCACCAAATGTCACGGTCACTATCTCTCTGTCTCGTAGACACGAGCTGAGAAATTGCAAACGTCGAGCAATTGCTCAGAGATGAAAAGTGCCAGCACTGAAAGCTGTTGCTAGCCAGCCCCCTTCCTTGGAAACGCTTTTGTAGGCCTAAGCACACTGGGGCTCTGGGCTTCTCTAGCCACCTAATCTTCTGCTCATCCTCTCGCGCACTCTAAAGAGAGCTCAGGTGAGAAATTGCAAACGTCGAGCAATTGCTCAGAGATGAAAAGTGCCAGCACTGAAAGCTGTTGCTAGCCAGCACCCTTCCTTGGAAGCGCTTTCACAGGCGCAGCAACACTGGGGCTTTGCGCTTCTCTAGCCGCCAAACGTCACGGTCACTATCTCTCCGTCTCGTAGACATGAGCTGAGAAATTGCAAACGTCGAGCAATTGCTCAGAGATGAAAAGTGCCAGCACTGAGAGCTGTTGCTAGCCAGCACCCTTCCTTGGAAGCGCTTTTGTAGGCCTAAGAGCACTGGGGCTCTGGGCTTCTCTAGCCACCTAATCTTCTGCTCATCCTCTCGCGCACTCTAAAGACAGCTCAGGTGAGAAATTGCAAACGTCGAGCAATTGCTCAGAGATGAAAAGTGCCAGCACTGAAAGCTGTTGCTAGCCAGCACCCTTCCTTGGAAGCGCTTTCACAGGTGCAGTAACACTGGGGCTTTGCGCTTCTCTAGCCACCAAATGTCACGGTCATTCTCTCTCCGTCTCGTAGACACAAGATGAGAAATTGCAAACGTCGAGCAATTGCTCCGAGATGAAAAGTGCCAGCACTGAAAGCTGTTGCTAGCCAGCACCCTTCCTTGGAAGCGCTTTCACAGGCGCAGTAACACTGGGGCTTTGCGCTTCTCTAGCCACCAGACGTCACGGTCACTCTCTCTCCGTCTCGTAGACACGAGTTAAGAAATTGCAAACGTCGAGCAATTGCTCAGAGATGAAAAGTGCCAGCACTGAGAGCTGTTGCTAGCCAGCACCCTTCCTTGGAAGCGCTTTCACAGGCGCAGTAACACTGGGGCTTTGCGCTTCTCTAGCCACCAAACGTCACGGTCACTCTCTCTCCGTCTCGTAGACACGAGCTGAGAAATTGCAAACGTCGAGCAATTGCTCAGAGATGAAAAGTGCCAGCACTGAAAGCTGTTGCTAGCCAGCCCCCTTCCTTGGAAGCGCTTTTGTAGGCCTAAGCACACTGGGGCTCTGGGCTTCTCTAGCCACCTAATCTTCTGCTCATCCTCTCGCGCACTCTAAAGAGAGCTCAGGTGAGAAATTGCAAACGTCGAGCAATTGCTCAGAGATGAAAAGTGCCAGCACTGAAAGCTGTTGCTAGCCAGCACCCTTCCTTGGAAGCGCTTTCACAGGTGCAGCAACACTGGGGCTTTGCGCTTCTCTAGCCACCAAACGTCACGGTCACTCTCTCTCCGTCTCGTAGACACGAGCTGAGAAATTGCAAACGTCGAGCAATTGTTCAGAGATGAAAAGTGCCAGCACTGAAAGCTCTTGCTAGCCAGCCCCCTTCCTTGGAAGCGCTTTTGTAGGCCTAAGCACACTGGGGCTCTGGGCTTCTCTAGCCACCTAATCTTCTGCTCATCCTCTCGCGCACTCTAAAGAGAGCTCAGGTGAGAAATTGCAAACGTCGAGCAATTGCTCAGAGATGAAAAGTGCCAGCACTGAAAGCTGTTGCTAGCCAGCAGCCTTCCTTGGAAGCGCTTTCACAGGCGCAGCAACACTGGGGCTTTGCGCTTCTCTAGCCACCAAACGTCACGGTCACTCTCTCTCCGTCTCATAGACACGAGCTGAGAAATTGCAAACGTCGAGCAATTGCTCAGAGATGAAAAGTGCCAGCACTGAAAACTGTTGCTAGCCAGCACCCTTCCTTGGAAGCGCTTTCACAGGCGCCGCAACACTGGGGCTTTGCGCTTCTCTAGCCACCAAACGTCACGGTCACTCTCTCTCCGTCTCGTAGACACGAGCTGAGAAATTGCAAACGTCGAGCAATTGCTCAGAGATGAAAAGTGCCAGCACTGAAAGCTGTTGCTAGCCAGCCCCCTTCCTTGGAAGCGCTTTTGTAGGCCTAAGAGCACTGGGGCTCTGGGCTTCTCTAGCCACCTAATCTTCTGCTCATCCTCTCGCGCACTCTAAAGAGAGCTCAGGGGAGAAATTGCAAACGTCGAGCAATTGCTCAGAGATGAAAAGTGCCAGCACTGAAAGCTGTTGCTAGCCAGCACCCTTCCTTGGAAGCGCTTTCACAGGCGCAGTAACACTGGGGCTTTGCGCTTCTCTAGCCACCAAACGTCACGGTCACTCTCTCTCCGTCTCGTAGACACGAGCTGAGAAATTGCAAACGTCGAGCAATTGCTCAGAGATGAAAAGTGCCAGCACTGAAAGCTGTTGCTAGCCAGCACCCTTCCTTGGAAGCGCTTTTGTAGGCCTAAGAACAGTGGGGCTCTGGGCTTCTCTAGCCACCTAATCTTCTGCTCATCCTCTCGCGCACTCTAAAGAGAGCTCAGGTGAGAAATTGCAAACGTCGAGCAATTGCTCAGAGATGAAAAGTGCCAGCACTGAAAGCTGTTGCTAGCCAGCACCCTTCCTTGGAAGCGCTTTCACAGGCGCAGCAACACTGGGGCTTTGCGCTTCTCTAGCCGCCAAACGTCACGGTCACTATCTCTCCGTCTCGTAGACATGAGCTGAGAAATTGCAAACGTCGAGCAATTGCTCAGAGATGAAAAGTGCCAGCACTGAGAGCTGTTGCTAGCCAGCACCCTTCCTTGGAAGCGCTTTTGTAGGCCTAAGAGCACTGGGGCTCTGGGCTTCTCTAGCCACCTAATCTTCTGCTCATCCTCTCGCGCACTCTAAAGAGAGCTCAGGTTAGAAATTGCAAACGTCCAGCAATTGCTCCGAGATGAAAAGTGCCAGCACTGAAAGCTGTTGCTAGCCAGCACCCTTCCTTGGAAGCGCTTTCACAGGTGCAGTAACACTGGGGCTTTGCGCTTCTCTAGCCACCAAACGTCACGGTCACTATCTCTCCGTCTCGTAGACACAAGATGAGAAATTGCAAACGTCGAGCAATTGCTCAGAGATGAAAAGTGCCAGCACTGAAAGCTGTTGCTAGCCAGCACCCTTCCTTGGGAACGCTTTCACAGGCGCAGTAACACTGGGGCTTTGCGCTTCTCTAGCCACCAGACGTCACGGTCACTCTCTCTCCGTCTCGTAGACACGAGCTGAGAAATTGCAAACGTCGAGCAATTGTTCAGAGATGAAAAGTGCCAGCACTGAAAGCTCTTGCTAGCCAGCCCCCTTCCTTGGAAGCGCTTTTGTAGGCCTAAGAAGACTGGGGCTCTGGGCTTCTCTAGCCACCTCATCTTCTGCTCATCCTCTCGCGCACTCTAAAGAGAGCTCAGGTGAGAAATTGCAAACGTTGAGCAATTGCTCAGAGATGAAAAGTGCCAGCACTGAAAGCTGTTGCTAGCCAGCACCCTTCCTTGGAAGCGCTTTCACAGGCGCAGCAACACTGGGGCTTTGCGCTTCTCTAGCCACCAAACGTCACGGTCACTCTCTCTCCGTCTCATAGACACGAGCTGAGAAATTGCAAACGTCGAGCAATTGCTCAGAGATGAAAAGTGCCAGCACTGAAAGCTGTTGCTAGCCAGCACCCTTCCTTGGGAACGCTTTCACAGGCGCAGCAACACTGGGGCTTTGCGCTTCTCTACCCACCAAACGTCACAGTCACTATCTCTCCGTCTCGTAGACACGAGCTGAGAAATTGCAAACGTCGAGCAATTGCTCAGAGATGAAAAGTGCCAGCACTGAAAGCTGTTGCTAGCCAGCACCCTTCCTTGGAAGCGCTTTCACAGGCGCAGCAACACTGGGGCTTTGCGCTTCTCTACCCACCAAACGTCACGGTCACTATCTCTCCGTCTCGTAGACACGAGCTGAGAAATTGCAAACGTCGAGCAATTGCTCAGAGATGAAAAGTGCCAGCACTGAAAGCTGTTGCTAGCCAGCCCCCTTCCTTGGAAGCGCTTTTGTAGGCCTAAGAGCACTGGGGCTCTGGGCTTCTCTAGCCCCCTAATCTTCTGCTCATCCTCTCGCGCACTCTAAAGAGAGCTCAGGTGAGAAATTGCAAACGTCGAGCAATTGCTCCGAGATGAAAAGTGCCAGCACTGAAAGCTGTTGCTAGCCAGCACCCTTCCTTGGAAGCGCTTTCACAGGCGCAGTAACACTGGGGCTTTGCGCTTCTCTAGCCACCAAATGTCACGGTCATTCTCTCTCCGTCTCGTAGACACAAGATGAGAAATTGCAAACGTCGAGCAATTGCTCAGAGATGAAAATTGCCAGCACTGAGAGCTGTTGCTAGCCAGTACCCTTCCTTGGAAGCGCTTTCACAGGCGCCGCAACACTGGGGCTTTGCGCTTCTCTACCCACCAAACGTCACGGTCACTCTCTCTCCGTCTCGTAGACACGAGCTGAGAAATTGCAAACGTCGAGCAATTGTTCAGAGATGAAAAGTGCCAGCACTGAAAGCTCTTGCTAGCCAGCCCCCTTCCTTGGAAGCGCTTTTGTAGGCCTAAGCACACTGGGGCTCTGGGCTTCTCTAGCCACCTAATCTTCTGCTCATCCTCTCGCGCACTCTAAAGAGAGCTCAGGTGAGAAATTGCAAACGTCGAGCAATTGCTCAGAGATGAAAAGTGCCAGCACTGAAAGCTGTTGCTAGCCAGCACCCTTCCTTGGAAGCGCTTTCACAGGCGCAGCAACACTGGGGCTTTGCGCTTCTCTAGCCACCAAACGTCACGGTCACTCTCTCTCCGTCTCATAGACACGAGCTGAGAAATTGCAAACGTCGAGCAATTGCTCAGAGATGAAAAGTGCCAGCACTGAAAGCTGTTGCTAGCCAGCACCCTTCCTTGGAAGCGCTTTCACAGGCGCCGCAACACTGGGGCTTTGCGCTTCTCTAGCCACCAAACGTCACGGTCACTATCTCTCCGTCTCGTAGACACGAGCTGAGAAATTGCAAATGTCGAGCAATTGTTCAGAGATGAAAAGTGCCAGCACTGAAAGCTGTTGCTAGCCAGCCCCCTTCCTTGGAAGCGCTTTTGTAGGCCTAAGAGCACTGGGGCTCTGGGCTTCTCTAGCCACCTAATCTTCTGCTCATCCTCTCGCGCACTCTAAAGAGAGCTCAGGTGAGAAATTGCAAACGTCGAGCAATTGCTCAGAGATGAAAAGTGCCAGCACTGAAAGCTGTTGCTAGCCAGCCCCCTTCCTTGGAAGCGCTTTCACAGGCGCAGTAACACTGGGGCTTTGCGCTTCTCTAGCCACCAAACGTCACGGTCACTCTCTCTCCGTCTCGTAGACACGAGCTGAGAAATTGCAAACGTCGAGCAATTGCTCAGAGATGAAAAGTGCCAGCACTGAAAGCTGTTGCTAGCCAGCCCCCTTCCTTGGAAACGCTTTTGTAGGCCTAAGAACACTGGGGCTCTGGGCTTCTCTAGCCACCTAATCTTCTGCTCATCCTCTCGCGCACTCTAAAGAGAGCTCAGGTGAGAAATTGCAAACGTCGAGCAATTGCTCAGAGATGAAAAGTGCCAGCACTGAAAGCTGTTGCTAGCCAGCACCCTTCCTTGGAAGCGCTTTCACAGGTGCAGCAACACTGGGGCTTTGCGCTTCTCTAGCCACCAAACGTCACGGTCACTCTCTCTCCGTCTCGTAGACACGAGCTGAGAAATTGCAAACGTCGAGCAATTGTTCAGAGATGAAAAGTGCCAGCACTGAAAGCTCTTGCTAGCCAGCCCCCTTCCTTGGAAGCGCTTTTGTAGGCCTAAGCACACTGGGGCTCTGGGCTTCTCTAGCCACCTAATCTTCTGCTCATCCTCTCGCGCACTCTAAAGAGAGCTCAGGTGAGAAATTGCAAACGTCGAGCAATTGCTCAGAGATGAAAAGTGCCAGCACTGAAAGCTGTTGCTAGCCAGCAGCCTTCCTTGGAAGCGCTTTCACAGGCGCAGCAACACTGGGGCTTTGCGCTTCTCTAGCCACCAAACGTCACGGTCACTCTCTCTCCGTCTCATAGACACGAGCTGAGAAATTGCAAACGTCGAGCAATTGCTCAGAGATGAAAAGTGCCAGCACTGAAAACTGTTGCTAGCCAGCACCCTTCCTTGGAAGCGCTTTCACAGGCGCCGCAACACTGGGGCTTTGCGCTTCTCTAGCCACCAAACGTCACGGTCACTCTCTCTCCGTCTCGTAGACACGAGCTGAGAAATTGCAAACGTCGAGCAATTGCTCAGAGATGAAAAGTGCCAGCACTGAAAGCTGTTGCTAGCCAGCCCCCTTCCTTGGAAGCGCTTTTGTAGGCCTAAGAGCACTGGGGCTCTGGGCTTCTCTAGCCACCTAATCTTCTGCTCATCCTCTCGCGCACTCTAAAGAGAGCTCAGGGGAGAAATTGCAAACGTCCAGCAATTGCTCAGAGATGAAAAGTGCCAGCACTGAAAGCTGTTGCTAGCCAGCACCCTTCCTTGGAAGCGCTTTCACAGGCGCAGTAACACTGGGGCTTTGCGCTTCTCTAGCCACCAAACGTCACGGTCACTCTCTCTCCGTCTCGTAGACACGAGCTGAGAAATTGCAAACGTCGAGCAATTGCTCAGAGATGAAAAGTGCCAGCACTGAAAGCTGTTGCTAGCCAGCACCCTTCCTTGGAAGCGCTTTTGTAGGCCTAAGAACAGTGGGGCTCTGGGCTTCTCTAGCCACCTAATCTTCTGCTCATCCTCTCGCGCACTCTAAAGAGAGCTCAGGTGAGAAATTGCAAACGTCGAGCAATTGCTCAGAGATGAAAAGTGCCAGCACTGAAAGCTGTTGCTAGCCAGCACCCTTCCTTGGAAGCGCTTTCACAGGCGCAGCAACACTGGGGCTTTGCGCTTCTCTAGCCGCCAAACGTCACGGTCACTATCTCTCCGTCTCGTAGACATGAGCTGAGAAATTGCAAACGTCGAGCAATTGCTCAGAGATGAAAAGTGCCAGCACTGAGAGCTGTTGCTAGCCAGCACCGTTCCTTGGAAGCGCTTTTGTAGGCCTAAGAGCACTGGGGCTCTGGGCTTCTCTAGCCACCTAATCTTCTGCTCATCCTCTCGCGCACTCTAAAGACAGATCAGGTGAGAAATTGCAAACGTCCAGCAATTGCTCCGAGATGAAAAGTGCCAGCACTGAAAGCTCTTGCTAGCCAGCACCCTTCCTTGGAAGCGCTTTCACAGGTGCAGTAACACTGGGGCTTTGCGCTTCTCTAGCCACCAAACGTCACGGTCACTATCTCTCCGTCTCGTAGACACAAGATGAGAAATTGCAAACGTCGAGCAATTGCTCAGAGATGAAAAGTGCCAGCACTGAAAGCTGTTGCTAGCCAGCACCCTTCCTTGGGAACGCTTTCACAGGCGCAGTAACACTGGGGCTTTGCGCTTCTCTAGCCACCAGACGTCACGGTCACTCTCTCTCCGTCTCGTAGACACGAGCTGAGAAATTGCAAACGTCGAGCAATTGTTCAGAGATGAAAAGTGCCAGCACTGAAAGCTCTTGCTAGCCAGCCCCCTTCCTTGGAAGCGCTTTTGTAGGCCTAAGCACACTGGGGCTCTGGGCTTCTCTAGCCACCTAGTCTTCTGCTCATCCTCTCGCGCACTCTAAAGAGAGCTCAGGTGAGAAATTGCAAACGTCGAGCAATTGCTCAGAGATGAAAAGTGCCAGCACTGAAAGCTGTTGCTAGCCAGCACCCTTCCTTGGAAGCGCTTTCACAGGCGCAGCAACACTGGGGCTTTGCGCTTCTCTAGCCACCAAACGTCACGGTCACTCTCTCTCCGTCTCATAGACACGAGCTGAGAAATTGCAAACGTCGAGCAATTGCTCAGAGATGAAAAGTGGCAGCACTGAAAGCTGTTGCTAGCCAGCACCCTTCCTTGGAAGCGCTTTCACAGGCGCCGCAACACTGGGGCTTTGCGCTTCTCTAGCCACCAAACGTCACGGTCACTATCTCTCCGTCTCGTAGACACGAGCTGAGAAATTGCAAACGTCGAGCAATTGCTCAGAGATGAAAAGTGCCAGCACTGAAAGCTGTTGCTAGCCAGCCCCCTTCCTTGGAAGCGCTTTTGTAGGCCTAAGCACACTGGGGCTCTGGGCTTCTCTAGCCACCTAATCTTCTGCTCATCCTCTCGCGCACTCTAAAGAGAGCTCAGGTGAGAAATTGCAAACGTCGAGCAATTGCTCCGAGATGAAAAGTGCCAGCACTGAAAGCTCTTGCTAGCCAGCACCCTTCCTTGGAAGCGCTTTCACAGGCGCAGTAACACTGGGACTTTGCGCTTCTCTAGCCACCAAACGTCACGGTCACTATCTCTCCGTCTCGTAGACACAAGATGAGAAATTGCAAACGTCGAGCAATTGCTCAGAGATGAAAAGTGCCAGCACTGAAAACTGTTGCTAGCCAGTACCCTTCCTTGGAAGCGCTTTCACAGGCGCAGCAACACTGGGGCTTTGCGCTTCTCTACCCACCAAACGTCACGGTCACTCTCTCTCCGTCTCGTAGACACGAGCTGAGAAATTGCAAACGTCGAGCAATTGCTCAGAGATGAAAAGTGCCAGCACTGAAAGCTGTTGCTAGCCAGCCCCCTTCCTTGGAAGCGCTTTTGTAGGCCTAAGAGCACTGGGGCTCTGGGCTTCTCTAGCCACCTAATCTTCTGCTCATCCTCTCGCGCACTCTAAAGAGAGCTCAGGGGAGAAATTGCAAACGTCCAGCAATTGCTCAGAGATGAAAAGTGCCAGCACTGAAAGCTGTTGCTAGCCAGCACCCTTCCTTGGAAGCGCTTTCACAGGCGCAGTAACACTGGGGCTTTGCGCTTCTCTAGCCACCAAACGTCACGGTCACTCTCTCTCCGTCTCGTAGACACGAGCTGAGAAATTGCAAACGTCGAGCAATTGCTCAGAGATGAAAAGTGCCAGCACTGAAAGCTGTTGCTAGCCAGCACCCTTCCTTGGAAGCGCTTTTGTAGGCCTAAGAACAGTGGGGCTCTGGGCTTCTCTAGCCACCTAATCTTCTGCTCATCCTCTCGCGCACTCTAAAGAGAGCTCAGGTGAGAAATTGCAAACGTCGAGCAATTGCTCAGAGATGAAAAGTGCCAGCACTGAAAGCTGTTGCTAGCCAGCACCCTTCCTTGGAAGCGCTTTCACAGGCGCAGCAACACTGGGGCTTTGCGCTTCTCTAGCCGCCAAACGTCACGGTCACTATCTCTCCGTCTCGTAGACATGAGCTGAGAAATTGCAAACGTCGAGCAATTGCTCAGAGATGAAAAGTGCCAGCACTGAGAGCTGTTGCTAGCCAGCACCCTTCCTTGGAAGCGCTTTTGTAGGCCTAAGAGCACTGGGGCTCTGGGCTTCTCTAGCCACCTAATCTTCTGCTCATCCTCTCGCGCACTCTAAAGACAGCTCAGGTGAGAAATTGCAAACGTCCAGCAATTGCTCCGAGATGAAAAGTGCCAGCACTGAAAGCTCTTGCTAGCCAGCACCCTTCCTTGGAAGCGCTTTCACAGGTGCAGTAACACTGGGGCTTTGCGCTTCTCTAGCCACCAAACGTCACGGTCACTATCTCTCCGTCTCGTAGACACAAGATGAGAAATTGCAAACGTCGAGCAATTGCTCAGAGATGAAAAGTGCCAGCACTGAAAGCTGTTGCTAGCCAGCACCCTTCCTTGGGAACGCTTTCACAGGCGCAGTAACACTGGGGCTTTGCGCTTCTCTAGCCACCAGACGTCACGGTCACTCTCTCTCCGTCTCGTAGACACGAGCTGAGAAATTGCAAACGTCGAGCAATTGTTCAGAGATGAAAAGTGCCAGCACTGAAAGCTCTTGCTAGCCAGTACCCTTCCTTGGAAGCGCTTTTGTAGGCCTAAGAAGACTGGGGCTCTGGGCTTCTCTAGCCACCTCATCTTCTGCTCATCCTCTCGCGCACTCTAAAGAGAGCTCAGGTGAGAAATTGCAAACGTTGAGCAATTGCTCAGAGATGAAAAGTGCCAGCACTGAAAGCTGTTGCTAGCCAGCAGCCTTCCTTGGAAGCGCTTTCACAGGCGCAGCAACACTGGGGCTTTGCGCTTCTCTAGCCACCAAACGTCACGGTCACTCTCTCTCCGTCTCATAGACACGAGCTGAGAAATTGCAAACGTCGAGCAATTGCTCAGAGATGAAAAGTGCCAGCACTGAAAGCTGTTGCTAGCCAGCACCCTTCCTTGGGAACGCTTTCACAGGCGCAGCAACACTGGGGCTTTGCGCTTCTCTACCCACCAAACGTCACGGTCACTATCTCTCCGTCTCGTAGACACGAGCTGAGAAATTGCAAACGTCGAGCAATTGCTCAGAGATGAAAAGTGCCAGCACTGAAAGCTGTTGCTAGCCAGCACCCTTCCTTGGAAGCGCTTTCACAGGCGCAGCAACACTGGGGCTTTGCGCTTCTCTACCCACCAAACGTCACGGTCACTATCTCTCCGTCTCGTAGACACGAGCTGAGAAATTGCAAACGTCGAGCAATTGCTCAGAGATGAAAAGTGCCAGCACTGAAAGCTGTTGCTAGCCAGCACCCTTCCTTGGAAGCGCTTTTGTAGGCCTAAGAGCACTGGGGCTCTGGGCTTCTCTAGCCCCCTAATCTTCTGCTCATCCTCTCGCGCACTCTAAAGAGAGCTCAGGTGAGAAATTGCAAACGTCGAGCAATTGCTCCGAGATGAAAAGTGCCAGCACTGAAAGCTGTTGCTAGCCAGCACCCTTCCTTGGAAGCGCTTTCACAGGCGCAGTAACACTGGGGCTTTGCGCTTCTCTAGCCACCAAATGTCACGGTCATTCTCTCTCCGTCTCGTAGACACAAGATGAGAAATTGCAAACGTCGAGCAATTGCTCAGAGATGAAAATTGCCAGCACTGAGAGCTGTTGCTAGCCAGTACCCTTCCTTGGAAGCGCTTTCACAGGCGCCGCAACACTGGGGCTTTGCGCTTCTCTAGCCACCAAACGTCACGGTCACTCTCTCTCCGTCTCGTAGACACGAGCTGAGAAATTGCAAACGTCGAGCAATTGTTCAGAGATGAAAAGTGCCAGCACTGAAAGCTGTTGCTAGCCAGCCCCCTTCCTTGGAAGCGCTTTTGTAGGCCTAAGCACACTGGGGCTCTGGGCTTCTCTAGCCACCTCATCTTCTGCTCATCCTCTCGCGCACTCTAAAGAGAGCTCAGGTGAGAAATTGCAAACGTCGAGCAATTGCTCAGAGATGAAAAGTGCCAGCACTGAAAGCTGTTGCTAGCCAGCACCCTTCCTTGGAAGCGCTTTCACAGGCGCAGCAACACTGGGGCTTTGCGCTTCTCTAGCCACCAAACGTCACGGTCACTCTCTCTCCGTCTCATAGACACGAGCTGAGAAATTGCAAACGTCGAGCAATTGCTCAGAGATGAAAAGTGCCAGCACTGAAAGCTGTTGCTAGCCAGCACCCTTCCTTGGAAGCGCTTTCACAGGCGCCGCAACACTGGGGCTTTGCGCTTCTCTAGCCACCAAACGTCACGGTCACTATCTCTCCGTCTCGTAGACACGAGCTGAGAAATTGCAAACGTCGAGCAATTGTTCAGAGATGAAAAGTGCCAGCACTGAAAGCTGTTGCTAGCCAGCCCCCTTCCTTGGAAGCGCTTTTGTAGGCCTAAGCACACTGGGGCTCTGGGCTTCTCTAGCCACCTAATCTTCTGCTCATCCTCTCGCGCACTCTAAAGAGAGCTCAGGTGAGAAATTGCAAACGTCGAGCAATTGCTCAGAGATGAAAAGTGCCAGCACTGAAAGCTCTTGCTAGCCAGCACCCTTCCTTGGAAGCGCTTTCACAGGCGCAGTAACACTGGGACTTTGCGCTTCTCTAGCCACCAAACGTCACGGTCACTATCTCTCCGTCTCGTAGACACAAGATGAGAAATTGCAAACGTCGAGCAATTGCTCAGAGATGAAAAGTGCCAGCACTGAAAACTGTTGCTAGCCAGTACCCTTCCTTGGAAGCGCTTTCACAGGCGCAGCAACACTGGGGCTTTGCGCTTCTCTACCCACCAAACGTCACGGTCACTCTCTCTCCGTCTCGTAGACACGAGCTGAGAAATTGCAAACGTCGAGCAATTGCTCAGAGATGAAAAGTGCCAGCACTGAAAGCTGTTGCTAGCCAGCCCCCTTCCTTGGAAGCGCTTTTGTAGGCCTAAGAACAGTGGGGCTCTGGGCTTCTCTAGCCACCTAATCTTCTGCTCATCCTCTCGCGCACTCTAAAGAGAGCTCAGGTGAGAAATTGCAAACGTCGAGCAATTGCTCAGAGATGAAAAGTGCCAGCACTGAAAGCTGTTGCTAGCCAGCACCCTTCCTTGGGAACGCTTTCACAGGCGCAGCAACACTGGGGCTTTGCGCTTCTCTACCCACCAAACGTCACGGTCACTATCTCTCCGTCTCGTAGACACGAGCTGAGAAATTGCAAACGTCGAGCAATTGCTCAGAGATGAAAAGTGCCAGCACTGAAAGCTGTTGCTAGCCAGCACCCTTCCTTGGAAGCGCTTTTGTAGGCCTAAGAACAGTGGGGCTCTGGGCTTCTCTAGCCACCTAATCTTCTGCTCATCCTCTCGCGCACTCTAAAGAGAGCTCAGGTGAGAAATTGCAAACGTCGAGCAATTGCTCAGAGATGAAAAGTGCCAGCACTGAAAGCTGTTGCTAGCCAGCACCCTTCCTTGGGAACGCTTTCACAGGCGCAGCAACACTGGGGCTTTGCGCTTCTCTACCCACCAAACGTCACGGTCACTATCTCTCCGTCTCGTAGACACGAGCTGAGAAATTGCAAACGTCGAGCAATTGCTCAGAGATGAAAAGTGCCAGCACTGAAAGCTGTTGCTAGCCAGCACCCTTCCTTGGAAGCGCTTTCACAGGCGCAGCAACACTGGGGCTTTGCGCTTCTCTAGCCACCAAACGTCACGGTCACTCTCTCTCCGTCTCGTAGACACGAGCTGAGAAATTGCAAACGTCGAGCAATTGCTCAGAGATGAAAAGTGCCAGCACTGAAAGCTGTTGCTAGCCAGCACCCTTCCTTGGAAGCGCTTTCACAGGTGCAGCAACACTGGGGCTTTGCGCTTCTCTAGCCGCCAAACGTCACGGTCACTATCTCTCCGTCTCGTAGACATGAGCTGAGAAATTGCAAACGTCGAGCAATTGCTCAGAGATGAAAAGTGCCAGCACTGAAAGCTGTTGCTAGCCAGCACCCTTCCTTGGAAGCGCTTTTGTAGGCCTAAGAGCACTGGGGCTCTGGGCTTCTCTAGCCACCTAATCTTCTGCTCATCCTCTCGCGTACTCTAAAGACAGCTCAGGTGAGAAATTGCAAACGTCGAGCAATTGCTCAGAGATGAAAAGTGCCAGCACTGAAAGCTGTTGCTAGCCAGCACCCTTCCTTGGAAGCGCTTTCACAGGCGCAGTAACACTGGGGCTTTGCGCTTCTCTAGCCGCCAAATGTCACGGTCATTCTCTCTCCGTCTCGTAGACACAAGATGAGAAATTGCAAACGTCGAGCAATTGCTCAGAGATGAAAAGTGCCAGCACTGAAAACTGTTGCTAGCCAGCACCCTTCCTTGGAAGCGCTTTCACAGGCGCTGCAACACTGGGGCTTTGCGCTTCTCTAGCCACCAAACGTCACGGTCACTCTCTCTCCGTCTCGTAGACACGAGCTGAGAAATTGCAAACGTCGAGCAATTGCTCAGAGATGAAAAGTGCCAGCACTGAAAGCTGTTCCTAGCCAGCACCCTTCCTTGGAAGCGCTTTTGTAGGCCTAAGCACACTGGGGCTCTGGGCTTCTCTAGCCACCTCATCTTCTGCTCATCCTCTTGCGCACTCTAAAGAGAGCTCAGGTGAGAAATTGCAAACGTCGAGCAATTGCTCCGAGATGAAAAGTGCCAGCACTGAAAGCTGTTGCTAGCCAGCACCCTTCCTTGGAAGCGCTTTCACAGGCGCAGCAACACTGGGGCTTTGCGCTTCTCTAGCCACCAAACATCACGGTCACTCTCTCTCCGTCTCGTAGACACGAGCTGAGAAATTGCAAACGTCGAGCAATTGCTCAGAGATGAAAAGTGCCAGCACTGAAAGCTGTTGCTAGCCAGCACCCTTCCTTGGAAGCGCTTTCAGAGGCGCAGTAACACTGGGGCTTTGCACTTCTCTACCCATCAAATGTCACGGTCATTCTCTCTCCGTCTCGTAGACACGAGCTGAGAAATTGCAAACGTCGATCAATTGCTCAGACATGAAAAGTGCCAGCACTGAGAGCTGTTGCTAGCCAGCACCCTTCCTTGGAAGCGCTTTCACAGGCGCAGCAACACTGGGGCTTTGCGCTTCTCTAGCCACCAAACGTCACGGTCACTATCTCTCTGTCTCGTAGACACGAGCTGAGAAATTGCAAACGTCGAGCAATTGCTCAGAGATGAAAAGTGCCAGCACTGAAAGCTGTTGCTAGCCAGCACCCTTCCTTGGAAGCGCTTTCACAGGCGAAGCAACACTGGGGCTCTGGGCTTCTCTAGCCACCTAATCTTCTGCTCATCCTCTCGCGCACTCTAAAGAGAGCTCAGGGGAGAAATTGCAAACGTCGAGCAATTGCTCAGAGATGAAAAGTGCCAGCACTGAAAGCTGTTGCTAGCCAGCACCCTTCCTTGGAAGCACTTTCACAGGCGCAGTAACACTGGGGCTTTGCGCTTCTCTAGCCGCCAAACGTCACGGTCACTATCTCTCCGTCTCGTAGACACAAGATGAGAAATTGCAAACGTCGAGCAATTGCTCAGACATGAAAAGTGCCAGCACTGAAAGCTGTTGCTAGCCAGCACCCTTCCTTGGAAGCGCTTTCACAGGCGCAGCTACACTGGGGCTTTGCGCTTCTCTAGCCACCAAACGTCACGGTCACTATCACTCCGTTTCGTAGACACGAGCTGAGAAATTGCAAACGTCGAGCAATTGCTCAGAGATGAAAAGTGCCAGCACTGAAAGCTGTTGCTAGCCAACCCCCTTCCTTGGAAGTGCTTTTGTAGGCCTAAGAACCCTGGGGCTCTGGGCTTCTCTAGCCACCTAATCTTCTGCTCATCCTCTCGCGCACTCTAAAGAGAGCTCAGGTGAGAAATTGCAAACGTCGAGCAATTGCTCAGAGATGAAAAGTGCCAGCACTGAAAGCTGTTGCTAGCCAGCACCCTTCCTTGGAAGCGCTTTCACAGGCGCAGTAACACTGGGGCTTTGCGCTTCTCTAGCCACCAAACGTCACGGTCACTCTCTCTCCGTCTCGTAGACACGAGCTGAGAAATTGCAAACGTCGAGCAATTGCTCAGAGATGAAAAGTGCCAGCACTGAGAGCTGTTGCTAGCCAGCACCCTTCCTTGGAAGCGCTTTCAGGGGCGCAGTAACACTGGGGCTTTGCGCTTCTCTAGCCACCAAACGTCACGGTCACTATCTCTCCGTCTCGTAGACACGAGCTGAGAAATTGCAAACGTCCAGCAATTGCTCAGAGATTAAAAGTGCCAGCACTGAAAGCTCTTGCTAGCCAGTACCCTTCCTTGGAAGCGCTTTCACAGGCGCAGCAACACTGGGGCTTTGCGCTTCTCTAGCCACCAAACGTCACGGTCACTCTCTCTCCGTCTCGTAGACACGAGCTGAGAAATTGCAAACGTCGAGCAATTGCTCAGAGATGAAAAGTGCCAGCACTGAAAGCTGTTGCTAGCCAGCACCCTTCCTTGGAAGCGCTTTTGTAGGCCTAAGAACACTGGGGCTCTGGGCTTCTCTAGCCACCTAATCTTCTGCTCATCCTCTCGCGCACTCTAAAGAGAGCTCAGGTGAGAAATTGCAAACGTCGAGCAATTGCTCAGAGATGAAAAGTGCCAGCACTGAGAGCTGTTGCTAGCCAGCACCCTTCCTTGGAAGCGCTTTCACAGGCGCAGCAACACTGGGGCTCTGGGCTTCTCTAGCCACCTCATCTTCTGCTCATCCTCTCGCGCACTCTAAAGAGAGCTCAGGTGAGAAATTGAAAACGTGGAGCAATTGCTCAGAGATGAAAAGTGCCAGCACTGAAAGCTGTTGCTAGCCAGCACCCTTCCTTGGAAGCGCTTTCACAGGCGCAGTAACACTGGGGCTTTGCGCTTCTCTAGCCGCCAAACGTCACGGTCACTATCTCTCCGTCTCGTAGACACGAGCTGAAAAATTGCAAACGTCGAGCAATTGCTCAGAGATGAAAAGTGCCAGCACTGAAAGCTGTTGCTAGCCAGCACCCTTCCTTGGAAGCGCTTTCACAGGCGCAGCAACACTGGGGCTTTGCGCTTCTCTAGCCACCAAAAGTCACGGTCACTATCTCTCCGTCTCGTAGATACGAGCTGAGAAATTGCAAACGTCGAGCAATTGCTCAGAGATGAAAAGTGCCAGCACTGAAAGCTGTTGCTAGCCAGCACCCTTCCTTGGAAGCGCTTTCACAGGCGCAGCAACACTGGGGCTTTGCGCTTCTCTAGCCACCAAACGTCACGGTCACTATCTCTCTGTCTCGTAGACACAAGATGAGAAATTGCAAACGTCGAGCAATTGCTCAGAGATGAAAAGTGCCAGCACTGAAAGCTGTTGCTAGCCAGCACCCTTCCTTGGAAGCGCTTTCACAGGCGCAGTAACACTGGGGCTTTGCGCTTCTCTAGCCACCAAACGTCACGGTCACTCTCTCTCCGTCTCGTAGACACGAGCTGAGAAATTGCAAACGTCGAGCAATTGCTCAGAGATGAAAAGTGCCAGCACTGAAAGCTGTTGCTAGCCAGCCCCCTTCCTTGGAAGCGCTTTTGTAGGCCTAAGCACAGTGGGGCTCTGGGCTTCTCTAGCCACCTCATCTTCTGCTCATCCTCTCGCGCACTCTAAAAGAGAGCTCAGGTGAGAAATTGCAAACGTCGAGCAATTGCTCAGAGATGAAAAGTGCCAGCACTGAAAGCTGTTGCTAGCCAGCACCCTTCCTTGGAAGCGCTTTCACAGGCGCAGTAACACTGGGGCTTTGCGCTTCTCTAGCCACCAGACGTCACGGTCACTCTCTCTCCGTCTCGTAGACACGAGCTGAGAAATTGCAAACGTCCAGCAATTGCTCAGAGATGAAAAGTGCCAGCACTGAAAGCTGTTGCTAGCCAGCACCCTTCCTTGGAAGCGCTTTTGTAGGCCTAAGAACACTGGGGCTTTGCGCTTCTGTAGCCACCTAATCTTCTGCTCATCCTCGCGCACTCTAAAGAGAGCTCAGGGGAGAAATTGCAAACGTCGAGCAATTGCTCAGAGATGAAAAGTGCCAGCACTGAGAGCTGTTGCTAGCCAGCAGCCTTCCTTGGAAGCGCTTTCACAGGCGCAGCAACACTGGGGCTTTGCGCTTCTCTAGCCACCAAACGTCACGGTCACTCTCTCTCCGTCTCGTAGACACGAGTTGAGAAATTGCAAACGTCGAGCAATTGCTCAGAGATGAAAAGTGCCAGCACTGAAAGCTCTTGCTAGCCAGCACTCTTCCTTGGAAGCGCTTTCACAGGCGCAGCAACACTGGGGCTTTGCGCTTCTCTAGCCACCAAACGTCACGGTCACTATCTCTCCGTCTCGTAGACACGAGCTGAGAAATTGCAAACGTCGAGCAATTGCTCAGAGATGAAAAGTGCCAGCACTGAAAGCTGTTGCTAGCCAGCACCCTTCCTTGGAAGTGCTTTTGTAGGCCTAAGAACCCTGGGGCTCTGGGCTTCTCTAGCCACCTAATCTTCTGCTCATCCTCTCGCGCACTCTAAAGAGAGCTCAGGTGAGAAATTGCAAACGTCGAGCAATTGCTCAGAGATGAAAAGTGCCAGCACTGAGAGCTGTTGCTAGCCAGCCCCCTTCCTTGGAAGCGCTTTCACAGGCGCAGTAACACTGGGGCTTTGCGCTTCTCTAGCCGCCAAACGTCACGGTCACTATCTCTCCGTCTCGTAGACACGAGCTGAGAAATTGCAAACGTCGAGCAATTGCTCAGAGATGAAAAGTGCCAGCACTGAGAGCTGTTGCTAGCCAGCACCCTTCCTTGGAAGCGCTTTCACAGGCGCAGTAACACTGGGGCTTTGCGCTTCTCTAGCCACCAAACGTCACGGTCACTGTCTCTCCGTCTCGTAGACACAAGATGAGAAATTGCAAACGTCGAGCAATTGCTCAGAGATGAAAAGTGCCAGCACTGAAAGCTGTTGCTAGCCAGCACCCTTCCTTGGAAGCGCTTTCACAGGCGCAGCAACACTGGGGCTTTGCGCTTCTCTAACCACCAAACGTCACGGTCACTATCTCTCTGTCTCGTAGACACGAGCTGAGAAATTGCAAACGTCGAGCAATTGCTGAGAGATGAAAAGTGCCAGCACTGAAAGCTGTTGCTAGCCAGCACCCTTCCTTGGAAGCGCTTTCACAGGCGCATCAACACTGGGGCTCTGGGCTTCTCTAGCCACCTAATCTTCTGCTCATCCTCTCGCGCACTCTAAAGAGAGCTCAGGTGAGAAATTGCAAACGTCGAGCAATTGCTCAGAGATGAAAAGTGCCAGCACTGAAAGCTGTTGCTAGCCAGCACCCTTCCTTGGAAGCGCTTTCACAGGCGCAGTAACACTGGGGCTTTGCGCTTCTCTAGCCACCAGACGTCACGGTCACTCTCTCTCCGTCTCGTAGACACGAGCTGAGAAATTGCAAACGTCCAGCAATTGCTCAGAGATGAAAAGTGCCAGCACTGAAAGCTGTTGCTAGCCAGCACCCTTCCTTGGAAGCGCTTTTGTAGGCCTAAGAACACTGGGGCTTTGCGCTTCTGTAGCCACCTAATCTTCTGCTCATCCTCTCGCGCACTCTAAAGAGAGCTCAGGGGAGAAATTGCAAACGTCGAGCAATTGCTCAGAGATGAAAAGTGCCAGCACTGAGAGCTGTTGCTAGCCAGCACCCTTCCTTGGAAGCGCTTTCACAGGCGCAGCAACACTGGGGCTTTGCGCTTCTCTAGCCACCAAACGTCACGGTCACTCTCTCTCCGTCTCGTAGACACGAGTTGAGAAATTGCAAACGTCGAGCAATTGCTCAGAGATGAAAAGTGCCAGCACTGAAAGCTCTTGCTAGCCAGCACTCTTCCTTGGAAGCGCTTTCACAGGCGCAGCAACACTGGGGCTTTGCGCTTCTCTAGCCACCAAACGTCACGGTCACTATCTCTCCGTCTCGTAGACACGAGCTGAGAAATTGCAAACGTCGAGCAATTGCTCAGAGATGAAAAGTGCCAGCACTGAAAGCTGTTGCTAGCCAGCACCCTTCCTTGGAAGTGCTTTTGTAGGCCTAAGAACCCTGGGGCTCTGGGCTTCTCTAGCCACCTAATCTTCTGCTCATCCTCTCGCGCACTCTAAAGAGAGCTCAGGTGAGAAATTGCAAACGTCGAGCAATTGCTCAGAGATGAAAAGTGCCAGCACTGAGAGCTGTTGCTAGCCAGCACCCTTCCTTGGAAGCGCTTTCACAGGCGCAGTAACACTGGGGCTTTGCGCTTCTCTAGCCGCCAAACGTCACGGTCACTATCTCTCCGTCTCGTAGACACGAGCTGAGAAATTGCAAACGTCGAGCAATTGCTCAGAGATGAAAAGTGCCAGC
The DNA here is from genome assembly GCA_037962945.1 of Sarcoramphus papa. NCBI lineage: Eukaryota > Metazoa > Chordata > Aves > Accipitriformes > Cathartidae > Sarcoramphus > Sarcoramphus papa. The sequence continues at coordinate 926,939 of JBBMRM010000072.1, read as the reverse complement.
ACTGAGAGCTGTTGCTAGCCAGCACCCTTCCTTGGAAGCGCTTTCACAGGCGCAGTAACACTGGGGCTTTGCGCTTCTCTAGCCACCAAACGTCACGGTCACTATCTCTCCGTCTCGTAGACACGAGCTGAGAAATTGCAAACGTCGAGCAATTGCTCAGAGATGAAAAGTGCCAGCACTGAAAGCTGTTGCTAGCCAGCACCCTTCCTTGGAAGCGCTTTCACAGGCGCAGCAACACTGGGGCTTTGCGTTTCTCTAACCACCAAACGTCACGGTCACTATCTCTCTGTCTCGTAGACACGAGCTGAGAAATTGCAAACGTCGAGCAATTGCTGAGAGATGAAAAGTGCCAGCACTGAAAGCTGTTGCTAGCCAGCACCCTTCCTTGGAAGCGCTTTCACAGGCGCAGCAACACTGGGGCTCTGGGCTTCTCTAGCCACCTAATCTTCTGCTCATCCTCTCGCGCACTCTAAAGAGAGCTCAGGTGAGAAATTGCAAACGTCCAGCAATTGCTCAGAGATGAAAAGTGCCAGCACTGAAAGCTGTTGCTAGCCAGCACCCTTCCTTGGAAGCACTTTCACAGGCGCAGTAACACTGGGGCTTTGCGCTTCTCTAGCCGCCAAACGTCACGGTCACTATCTCTCCGTCTCGTAGACACGAGCTGAAAAATTGCAAACGTCGAGCAATTGCTCAGAGATGAAAAGTGCCAGCACTGAAAGCTGTTGCTAGCCAGCACCCTTCCTTGGAAGCGCTTTCACAGGCGCAGCAACACTGGGGCTTTGCGCTTCTCTAGCCACCAAATGTCACGGTCACTATCTCTCCGTCTCGTAGATACGAGCTGAGAAATTGCAAACGTCGAGCAATTGCTCAGAGATGAAAAGTGCCAGCACTGAAAGCTGTTGCTAGCCAGCACCCTTCCTTGGAAGCGCTTTCACAGGCGCAGTAACACTGGGGCTTTGCGCTTCTCTAGCCACCAAACGTCACGGTCACTCTCTCTCCGTCTCGTAGACACGAGCTGAGAAATTGCAAACGTCGAGCAATTGCTCAGAGATGAAAAGTGCCAGCACTGAAAGCTGTTGCTAGCCAGCCCCCTTCCTTGGAAGCGCTTTCACAGGCGCAGCAACACTGGGGCTTTGCGCTTCTCTACCCACCAAACGTCACGGTCACTATCACTCCGTCTCGTAGACACGAGCTGAGAAATTGCAAACGTCGAGCAATTGCTCAGAGATGAAAAGTGCCAGCACTGAAAGCTGTTGCTAGCCAGCACCCTTCCTTGGGAACGCTCTTGTAGGCCTAAGAACACTGGGGCTCTGGGCTTCTCTAGCCACCTAATCTTCTGCTCATCCTCTCGCGCACTCTAAAGAGAGCTCAGGTGAGAAATTGCAAACGTCGAGCAATTGCTCAGAGATGAAAAGTGCCAGCACTGAGAGCTGTTGCTAGCCAGCACCCTTCCTTGGAAGCGCTTTCACAGGCGCAGTAACACTGGGGCTTTGCGCTTCTCTAGCCACCAAACGTCACGGTCACTATCTCTCCGACTCGTAGACACGAGCTGAGAAATTGCAAACGTCGAGCAATTGCTCAGAGATGAAAAGTGCCAGCACTGAGAGCTGTTGCTAGCCAGCAACCTTCCTTGGAAGCGCTTTCACAGGCGCAGCAACACTGGGGCTTTGCGCTTCTCTACCCACCAAACGTCACGGTCACTATCACTCCGTCTCGTAGACACGAGCTGAGAAATTGCAAACGTCGAGCAATTGCTCAGAGATGAAAAGTGCCAGCACTGAAAGCTGTTGCTAGCCAGCACCCTTCCTTGGAAGTGCTTTTGTAGGCCTAAGAACCCTGGGGCTCTGGGCTTCTCTAGCCACCTAATCTTCTGCTCATCCTCTCGCGCACTCTAAAGAGAGCTCAGGTGAGAAATTGCAAACGTCGAGCAATTGCTCAGAGATGAAAAGTGCCAGCACTGAGAGCTGTTGCTAGCCAGCACCCTTCCTTGGAAGCGCTTTCACAGGCGCAGTAACACTGGGGCTTTGCGCTTCTCTAGCCGCCAAACGTCACGGTCACTATCTCTCCGTCTCGTAGACACGAGCTGAGAAATTGCAAACGTCGAGCAATTGCTCAGAGATGAAAAGTGCCAGCACTGAGAGCTGTTGCTAGCCAGCACCCTTCCTTGGAAGCGCTTTCACAGGCGCAGTAACACTGGGGCTTTGCGCTTCTCTAGCCACCAAACGTCACGGTCACTATCTCTCCGTCTCGTAGACACAAGATGAGAAATTGCAAACGTCGAGCAATTGCTCAGAGATGAAAAGTGCCAGCACTGAAAGCTGTTGCTAGCCAGCACCCTTCCTTGGAAGCGCTTTCACAGGCGCAGCAACACTGGGGCTTTGCGCTTCTCTAGCCACCAAACGTCACGGTCACTATCTCTCTGTCTCGTAGACACGAGCTGAGAAATTGCAAACGTCGAGCAATTGCTGAGAGATGAAAAGTGCCAGCACTGAAAGCTGTTGCTAGCCAGCACCCTTCCTTGGAAGCGCTTTCACAGGCGCAGCAACACTGGGGCTCTGGGCTTCTCTAGCCACCTAATCTTCTGCTCATCCTCTCGCGCACTCTAAAGAGAGCTCAGGTGAGAAATTGCAAACGTCGAGCAATTGCTCAGAGATGAAAAGTGCCAGCACTGAAAGCTGTTGCTAGCCAGCACCCTTCCTTGGAAGCACTTTCACAGGCGCAGTAACACTGGGGCTTTGCGCTTCTCTAGCCGCCAAACGTCACGGTCACTATCTCTCCGTCTCGTAGACACGAGCTGAAAAATTGCAAATGTCGAGCAATTGCTCAGAGATGAAAAGTGCCAGCACTGAAAGCTGTTGCTAGCCAGCACCCTTCCTTGGAAGCGCTTTCACAGGCGCAGCAACACTGGGGCTTTGCGCTTCTCTAGCCACCAAATGTCACGGTCACTCTCTCTCCGTCTCGTAGACACGAGCTGAGAAATTGCAAACGTCGAGCAATTGCTCAGAGATGAAAAGTGCCAGCACTGAAAGCTGTTGCTAGCCAGCACCCTTCCTTGGAAGCGCTTTCACAGGCGCAGTAACACTGGGGCTTTGCGCTTCTCTAGCCACCAAACGTCACGGTCACTATCTCTCCGTCTCGTAGACACGAGCTGAGAAATTGCAAACGTCGAGCAATTGCTCAGAGATGAAAAGTGCCAGCACTGAAAGCTCTTGCTAGCCAGTACCCTTCCTTGGAAGCGCTTTCACAGGCGCAGCAACACTGGGGCTTTGCGCTTCTCTAGCCACCAAACGTCACGGTCACTATCTCTCTGTCTCGTAGACACGAGCTGAGAAATTGCAAACGTCGAGCAATTGCTCAGAGATGAAAAGTGCCAGCACTGAAAGCTGTTGCTAGCCAGCACCCTTCCTTGGGAACGCTCTTGTAGCCCTAAGAACACTGGGGCTCTGGGCTTCTCTAGCCACCTAATCTTCTGCTCATCCTCTCGCGCACTCTAAAGAGAGCTCAGGTGAGAAATTGCAAACGTCGAGCAATTGCTCAGAGATGAAAAGTGCCAGCACTGAGAGCTGTTGCTAGCCAGCACCCTTCCTTGGAAGCGCTTTCACAGGCGCAGTAACACTGGGGCTTTGCGCTTCTCTAGCCACCAAACGTCACGGTCACTATCTCTCCGACTCGTAGACACGAGCTGAGAAATTGCAAACGTCGAGCAATTGCTCAGAGATGAAAAGTGCCAGCACTGAGAGCTGTTGCTAGCCAGCACCCTTCCTTGGAAGCGCTTTCACAGGCGCAGTAACACTGGGGCTTTGCGCTTCTCTAGCCACCAAACGTCACGGTCACTATCTCTCCGTCTCGTAGACACAAGATGAGAAATTGCAAACGTCGAGCAATTGCTCAGAGATGAAAAGTGCCAGCACTGAAAGCTGTTGCTAGCCAGCACCCTTCCTTGGAAGCGCTTTCACAGGCGCAGCAACACTGGGGCTTTGCGCTTCTCTAGCCACCAAACGTCACGGTCACTATCTCTCCGTCTCGTAGACACAAGATGAGAAATTGCAAACGTCGAGCAATTGCTCAGAGATGAAAAGTGCCAGCACTGAAAGCTGTTGCTAGCCAGCACCCTTCCTTGGAAGCGCTTTCACAGGCGCAGTAACACTGGGGCTTTGCGCTTCTCTAGCCACCAAACGTCACGGTCACTATCTCTCCGTCTCGTAGACACAAGATGAGAAATTGCAAACGTCGAGCAATTGCTCAGAGATGAAAAGTGCCAGCACTGAAAACTGTTGCTAGCCAGTACCCTTCCTTGGAAGCGCTTTCACAGGCGCAGCAACACTGGGGCTTTGCGCTTCTCTAGCCACCAAACGTCACGGTCACTATCTCTCTGTCTCGTAGACACGAGCTGAGAAATTGCAAACGTCGAGCAATTGCTCAGAGATGAAAAGTGCCAGCACTGAAAGCTGTTGCTAGCCAGCCCCCTTCCTTGGAAACGCTTTTGTAGGCCTAAGAACACTGGGGCTCTGGGCTTCTCTAGCCACCTAATCTTCTGCTCATCCTCTCGCGCACTCTAAAGAGAGCTCAGGTGAGAAATTGCAAACGTCGAGCAATTGCTCAGAGATGAAAAGTGCCAGCACTGAAAGCTGTTGCTAGCCAGCACCCTTCCTTGGAAGCGCTTTCACAGGCGCAGCAACACTGGGGCTTTGCGCTTCTCTAGCCACCAAACGTCACGGTCACTCTCTCTCCGTCTCGTAGACACGAGCTGAGAAATTGCAAACGTCGAGCAATTGCTCAGAGATGAAAAGTGCCAGCACTGAAAGCTGTTGCTAGCCAGCACCCTTCCTTGGAAGCGCTTTCACAGGTGCAGCAACACTGGGGCTTTGCGCTTCTCTAGCCGCCAAACGTCACGGTCACTATCTCTCCGTCTCGTAGACATGAGCTGAGAAATTGCAAACGTCGAGCAATTGCTCAGAGATGAAAAGTGCCAGCACTGAAAGCTGTTGCTAGCCAGCACCCTTCCTTGGAAGCGCTTCTGTAGGCCTAAGAGCACTGGGACTCTGGGCTTCTCTAGCCACCTAATCTTCTGCTCATCCTCTCGCGTACTCTAAAGACAGCTCAGGTGAGAAATTGCAAACGTCGAGCAATTGCTCAGAGATGAAAAGTGCCAGCACTGAAAGCTGTTGCTAGCCAGCACCCTTCCTTGGAAGCGCTTTCACAGGCGCAGTAACACTGGGGCTTTGCGCTTCTCTAGCCGCCAAATGTCACGGTCATTCTCTCTCCGTCTCGTAGACACAAGATGAGAAATTGCAAACGTCGAGCAATTGCTCAGAGATGAAAAGTGCCAGCACTGAAAACTGTTGCTAGCCAGTACCCTTCCTTGGAAGCGCTTTCACAGGCGCTGCAACAGTGGGGCTTTGCGCTTCTCTACCCACCAAACGTCACGGTCACTCTCTCTCCGTCTCGTAGACACGAGCTGAGAAATTGCAAACGTCGAGCAATTGCTCAGAGATGAAAAGTGCCAGCACTGAAAGCTGTTCCTAGCCAGCACCCTTCCTTGGAAGCGCTTTTGTAGGCCTAAGCACACTGGGGCTCTGGGCTTCTCTAGCCACCTCATCTTCTGCTCATCCTCTTGCGCACTCTAAAGAGAGCTCAGGTGAGAAATTGCAAACGTCGAGCAATTGCTCAGAGATGAAAAGTGCCAGCACTGAAAGCTGTTGCTAGCCAGCACCCTTCCTTGGAAGCGCTTTCACAGGCGCAGCAACACTGGGGCTTTGCGCTTCTCTAGCCACCAAACATCACGGTCACTCTCTCTCCGTCTCGTAGACACGAGCTGAGAAATTGCAAACGTCGAGCAATTGCTCAGAGATGAAAAGTGCCAGCACTGAAAGCTGTTGCTAGCCAGCACCCTTCCTTGGAAGCGCTTTCAGAGGCGCAGCAACACTGGGGCTTTGCACTTCTCTACCCATCAAATGTCACGGTCATTCTCTCTCCGTCTCGTAGACACGAGCTGAGAAATTGCAAACGTCGAGCAATTGCTCAGACATGAAAAGTGCCAGCACTGAGAGCTGTTGCTAGCCAGCACCCTTCCTTGGAAGCGCTTTCACAGGCGCAGCAACACTGGGGCTTTGCGCTTCTCTACCCACCAAACGTCACGGTCACTATCTCTCTGTCTCGTAGACACGAGCTGAGAAATTGCAAACGTCGAGCAATTGCTCAGAGATGAAAAGTGCCAGCACTGAAAGCTGTTGCTAGCCAGCACCCTTCCTTGGAAGCGCTTTCACAGGCGCAGCAACACTGGGGCTCTGGGCTTCTCTAGCCACCTAATCTTCTGCTCATCCTCTCGCGCACTCTAAAGAGAGCTCAGGGGAGAAATTGCAAACGTCGAGCAATTGCTCAGAGATGAAAAGTGCCAGCACTGAAAGCTGTTGCTAGCCAGCACCCTTCCTTGGAAGCACTTTCACAGGCGCAGTAACACTGGGGCTTTGCGCTTCTCTAGCCGCCAAACGTCACGGTCACTATCTCTCCGTCTCGTAGACACGAGCTGAGAAATTGCAAACGTCGAGCAATTGCTCAGAGATGAAAAGTGCCAGCACTGAAAGCTGTTGCTAGCCAGCACCCTTCCTTGGAAGCGCTTTCACAGGCGCAGCTACACTGGGGCTTTGCGCTTCTCTAGCCACCAAACGTCACGGTCACTATCACTCCGTCTCGTAGATACGAGCTGAGAAATTGCAAACGTCGAGCAATTGCTCAGAGATGAAAAGTGCCAGCACTGAGAGCTGTTGCTAGCCAGCACCCTTCCTTGGAAGCGCTTTCACAGGCGCAGTAACACTGGGGCTTTGTGCTTCTCTAGCCACCAAAAGTCACGGTCACTATCTCTCCGTCTCGTAGACACAAGATGAGAAATTGCAAACGTCGAGCAATTGCTCAGAGATGAAAAGTGCCAGCACTGAAAGCTGTTGCTAGCCAGCCCCCTTCCTTGGAAGCGCTTTCACAGGCGCAGCAACACTGGGGCTTTGCGCTTCTCTAGCCACCATACGTCACGGTCACTATCACTCCGTTTCGTAGACACGAGCTGAGAAATTGCAAACGTCGAGCAATTGCTCAGAGATGAAAAGTGCCAGCACTGAGAGCTGTTGCTAGCCAGCACCCTTCCTTGGAAGCGCTTTCAGGGGCGCAGTAACACTGGGGCTTTGCGCTTCTCTAGCCACCAAACGTCACGGTCACTATCTCTCCGTCTCGTAGACACGAGCTGAGAAATTGCAAACGTCCAGCAATTGCTCAGAGATGAAAAGTGCCAGCACTGAAAGCTGTTGCTAGCCAGCCCCCTTCCTTGGAAGCGCTTTCACAGGCGCAGCTACACTGGGGCTTTGCGCTTCTCTAGCCACCAAACGTCACGGTCACTATCACTCCGTCTCGTAGATACGAGCTGAGAAATTGCAAACGTCGAGCAATTGCTCAGAGATGAAAAGTGCCAGCACTGAGAGCTGTTGCTAGCCAGCACCCTTCCTTGGAAGCGCTTTCACAGGCGCAGTAACACTGGGGCTTTGTGCTTCTCTAGCCACCAAAAGTCACGGTCACTATCTCTCCGTCTCGTAGACACAAGATGAGAAATTGCAAACGTCGAGCAATTGCTCAGAGATGAAAAGTGCCAGCACTGAAAGCTGTTGCTAGCCAGCCCCCTTCCTTGGAAGCGCTTTCACAGGCGCAGCAACACTGGGGCTTTGCGCTTCTCTAGCCACCATACGTCACGGTCACTATCACTCCGTTTCGTAGACACGAGCTGAGAAATTGCAAACGTCGAGCAATTGCTCAGAGATGAAAAGTGCCAGCACTGAGAGCTGTTGCTAGCCAGCACCCTTCCTTGGAAGCGCTTTCAGGGGCGCAGTAACACTGGGGCTTTGCGCTTCTCTAGCCACCAAACGTCACGGTCACTATCTCTCCGTCTCGTAGACACGAGCTGAGAAATTGCAAACGTCCAGCAATTGCTCAGAGATGAAAAGTGCCAGCACTGAAAGCTGTTGCTAGCCAGCCCCCTTCCTTGGAAGCGCTTTTGTAGGCCTAAGAACACTGGGGCTCTGGGCTTCTCTAGCCACCTAATCTTCTGCTCATCCTCTCGCGCACTGTACAGAGAGCTCAGGTGAGAAATTGCAAACGTCGAGCAATTGCTCAGAGATGAAAAGTGCCAGCACTGAGAGCTGTTGCTAGCCAGCACCCTTCCTTGGAAGCGCTTTCACAGGCGCAGCAACACTGGGGCTCTGGGCTTCTCTAGCCACCTCATCTTCTGCTCATCCTCTCGCGCACTCTAAAGAGAGCTCAGGTGAGAAATTGAAAACGTCGAGCAATTGCTCAGAGATGAAAAGTGCCAGCACTGAAAGCTGTTGCTAGCCAGCACCCTTCCTTGGAAGCGCTTTCACAGGCGCAGTAACACTGGGGCTTTGCGCTTCTCTAGCCGCCAAACGTCACGGTCACTATCTCTCCGTCTCGTAGACACGAGCTGAAAAATTGCAAACGTCGAGCAATTGCTCAGAGATGAAAAGTGCCAGCACTGAAAGCTGTTGCTAGCCAGCACCCTTCCTTGGAAGCGCTTTCACAGGCGCAGCAACACTGGGGCTTTGCGCTTCTCTAGCCACCAAAAGTCACGGTCACTATCTCTCCGTCTCGTAGATACGAGCTGAGAAATTGCAAACGTCGAGCAATTGCTCAGAGATGAAAAGTGCCAGCACTGAAAGCTGTTGCTAGCCAGCACCCTTCCTTGCAAGCGCTTTCACAGGCGCAGCAACACTGGGGCTTTGCGCTTCTCTAGCCACCAAACGTCACGGTCACTATCTCTCTGTCTCGTAGACACAAGATGAGAAATTGCAAACGTCGAGCAATTGCTCAGAGATGAAAAGTGCCAGCACTGAAAGCTCTTGCTAGCCAGCACCCTTCCTTGGAAGCGCTTTCACAGGCGCAGTAACACTGGGGCTTTGCGCTTCTCTAGCCACCAAACGTCACGGTCACTCTCTCTCCGTCTCGTAGACACGAGCTGAGAAATTGCAAACGTCGAGCAATTGCTCAGAGATGAAAAGTGCCAGCACTGAAAGCTGTTGCTAGCCAGCCCCCTTCCTTGGAAGCGCTTTTGTAGGCCTAAGCACACTGGGGCTCTGGGCTTCTCTAGCCACCTCATCTTCTGCTCATCCTCTCGCGCACTCTAAAGAGAGCTCAGGTGAGAAATTGCAAACGTCGAGCAATTGCTCAGAGATGAAAAGTGCCAGCACTGAAAGCTGTTGCTAGCCAGCACCCTTCCTTGGAAGCGCTTTCACAGGCGCAGTAACACTGGGGCTTTGCGCTTCTCTACCCACCAGACGTCACGGTCACTCTCTCTCCGTCTCGTAGACACGAGCTGAGAAATTGCAAACGTCCAGCAATTGCTCAGAGATGAAAAGTGCCAGCACTGAAAGCTGTTGCTAGCCAGCACCCTTCCTTGGAAGCGCTTTTGTAGGCCTAAGAACACTGGGGCTTTGCGCTTCTGTAGCCACCTAATCTTCTGCTCATCCTCTCGCGCACTCTAAAGAGAGCTCAGGGGAGAAATTGCAAACGTCGAGCAATTGCTCAGAGATGAAAAGTGCCAGCACTGAGAGCTGTTGCTAGCCAGCACCCTTCCTTGGAAGCGCTTTCACAGGCGCAGCAACACTGGGGCTTTGCGCTTCTCTAGCCACCAAACGTCACGGTCACTCTCTCTCCGTCTCGTAGACACGAGTTGAGAAATTGCAAACGTCGAGCAATTGCTCAGAGATGAAAAGTGCCAGCACTGAAAGCTCTTGCTAGCCAGCACTCTTCCTTGGAAGCGCTTTCACAGGCGCAGCAACACTGGGGCTTTGCGCTTCTCTAGCCACCAAACGTCACGGTCACTATCTCTCCGTCTCGTAGACACGAGCTGAGAAATTGCAAACGTCGAGCAATTGCTCAGAGATGAAAAGTGCCAGCACTGAAAGCTGTTGCTAGCCAGCACCCTTCCTTGGAAGTGCTTTTGTAGGCCTAAGAACCCTGGGGCTCTGGGCTTCTCTAGCCACCTAATCTTCTGCTCATCCTCTCGCGCACTCTAAAGAGAGCTCAGGTGAGAAATTGCAAACGTCGAGCAATTGCTCAGAGATGAAAAGTGCCAGCACTGAGAGCTGTTGCTAGCCAGCACCCTTCCTTGGAAGCGCTTTCACAGGCGCAGTAACACTGGGGCTTTGCGCTTCTCTAGCCACCAAACGTCACGGTCACTATCTCTCCGTCTCGTAGACACAAGATGAGAAATTGCAAACGTCGAGCAATTGCTCAGAGATGAAAAGTGCCAGCACTGAAAGCTGTTGCTAGCCAGCACCCTTCCTTGGAAGCGCTTTCACAGGCGCAGCAACACTGGGGCTTTGCGCTTCTCTAACCACCAAACGTCACGGTCACTATCTCTCTGTCTCATAGACACGAGCTGAGAAATTGCAAACGTCGAGCAATTGCTCAGAGATGAAAAGTGCCAGCACTGAAAGCTGTTGCTAGCCAGCACCCTTCCTTGGAAGCGCTTTCACAGGCGCAGCAACACTGGGGCTTTGCGCTTCTCTAGCCACCTAATCTTCTGCTCATCCTCTCGCGCACTCTAAAGAGAGCTCAGGTGAGAAATTGCAAACGTCGAGCAATTGCTCAGAGATGAAAAGTGCCAGCACTGAAAGCTGTTGCTAGCCAGCACCCTTCCTTGGAAGCACTTTCACAGGCGCAGTAACACTGGGGCTTTGCGCTTCTCTAGCCGCCAAACGTCACGGTCACTATCTCTCCGTCTCGTAGACACGAGCTGAAAAATTGCAAACGTCGAGCAATTGCTCAGAGATGAAAAGTGCCAGCACTGAAAGCTGTTGCTAGCCAGCACCCTTCCTTGGAAGCGCTTTCACAGGCGCAGCAACACTGGGGCTTTGCGCTTCTCTAGCCACCAAATGTCACGGTCACTATCTCTCCGTCTCGTAGATACGAGCTGAGAAATTGCAAACGTCGAGCAATTGCTCAGAGATGAAAAGTGCCAGCACTGAAAGCTCTTGCTAGCCAGCACCCTTCCTTGGAAGCGCTTTCACAGGCGCAGTAACACTGGGGCTTTGCGCTTCTCTAGCCACCAAACGTCACGGTCACTCTCTCTCCGTCTCGTAGACACGAGCTGAGAAATTGCAAACGTCGAGCAATTGCTCAGAGATGAAAAGTGCCAGCACTGAAAGCTCTTGCTAGCCAGTACCCTTCCTTGGAAGCGCTTTCACAGGCGCAGCAACACTGGGGCTTTGCGCTTCTCTACCCACCAAACGTCACGGTCACTATCACTCCGTCTCGTAGACACGAGCTGAGAAATTGCAAACGTCGAGCAATTGCTCAGAGATGAAAAGTGCCAGCACTGAAAGCTGTTGCTAGCCAGCACCCTTCCTTGGGAACGCTCTTGTAGCCCTAAGAACACTGGGGCTCTGGGCTTCTCTAGCCACCTAATCTTCTGCTCATCCTCTCGCGCACTCTAAAGAGAGCTCAGGTGAGAAATTGCAAACGTCGAGCAATTGCTCAGAGATGAAAAGTGCCAGCACTGAGAGCTGTTGCTAGCCAGCACCCTTCCTTGGAAGCGCTTTCACAGGCGCAGTAACACTGGGGCTTTGCGCTTCTCTAGCCACCAAACGTCACGGTCACTATCTCTCCGACTCGTAGACACGAGCTGAGAAATTGCAAACGTCGAGCAATTGCTCAGAGATGAAAAGTGCCAGCACTGAGAGCTGTTGCTAGCCAGCAACCTTCCTTGGAAGCGCTTTCACAGGCGCAGTAACACTGGGGCTTTGCGCTTCTCTAGCCACCAAACGTCACGGTCACTATCTCTCCGTCTCGTAGACACAAGATGAGAAATTGCAAACGTCGAGCAATTGCTCAGAGATGAAAAGTGCCAGCACTGAAAGCTGTTGCTAGCCAGCACCCTTCCTTGGAAGCGCTTTCACAGGCGCAGCAACACTGGGGCTTTGCGCTTCTCTAGCCACCAAACGTCACGGTCACTATCTCTCCGTCTCGTAGACACAAGATGAGAAATTGCAAACGTCGAGCAATTGCTCCGAGATGAAAAGTGCCAGCACTGAAAGCTGTTGCTAGCCAGCACCCTTCCTTGGAAGCGCTTTCACAGGCGCAGTAACACTGGGGCTTTGCGCTTCTCTAGCCACCAAACGTCACGGTCACTCTCTCTCCGTCTCGTAGACACGAGCTGAGAAATTGCAAACGTCGAGCAATTGCTCAGAGATGAAAAGTGCCAGCACTGAAAGCTGTTGCTAGCCAGCCCCCTTCATTGGAAGCGCTTTTGTAGGCCTAAGCACACTGGGGCTCTGGGCTTCTCTAGCCACCTCATCTTCTGCTCATCCTCTCGCGCACTCTAAAGAGAGCTCAGGTGAGAAATTGCAAACGTCGAGCAATTGCTCAGAGATGAAAAGTGCCAGCACTGAAAGCTGTTGCTAGCCAGCACCCTTCCTTGGAAGCGCTTTCACAGGCGCAGCAACACTGGGGCTTTGCGCTTCTCTAGCCACCTAATCTTCTGCTCATCCTCTCGCGCACTCTAAAGAGAGCTCAGGTGAGAAATTGCAAACGTCGAGCAATTGCTCAGAGATGAAAAGTGCCAGCACTGAAAGCTGTTGCTAGCCAGCACCCTTCCTTGGAAGCACTTTCACAGGCGCAGTAACACTGGGGCTTTGCGCTTCTCTAGCCGCCAAACGTCACGGTCACTATCTCTCCGTCTCGTAGACACGAGCTGAAAAATTGCAAACGTCGAGCAATTGCTCAGAGATGAAAAGTGCCAGCACTGAAAGCTGTTGCTAGCCAGCACCCTTCCTTGGAAGCGCTTTCACAGGCGCAGCAACACTGGGGCTTTGCGCTTCTCTAGCCACCAAATGTCACGGTCACTATCTCTCCGTCTCGTAGATACGAGCTGAGAAATTGCAAACGTCGAGCAATTGCTCAGAGATGAAAAGTGCCAGCACTGAAAGCTCTTGCTAGCCAGCACCCTTCCTTGGAAGCGCTTTCACAGGCGCAGTAACACTGGGGCTTTGCGCTTCTCTAGCCACCAAACGTCACGGTCACTCTCTCTCCGTCTCGTAGACACGAGCTGAGAAATTGCAAACGTCGAGCAATTGCTCAGAGATGAAAAGTGCCAGCACTGAAAGCTCTTGCTAGCCAGTACCCTTCCTTGGAAGCGCTTTCACAGGCGCAGCAACACTGGGGCTTTGCGCTTCTCTACCCACCAAACGTCACGGTCACTATCACTCCGTCTCGTAGACACGAGCTGAGAAATTGCAAACGTCGAGCAATTGCTCAGAGATGAAAAGTGCCAGCACTGAAAGCTGTTGCTAGCCAGCACCCTTCCTTGGGAACGCTCTTGTAGCCCTAAGAACACTGGGGCTCTGGGCTTCTCTAGCCACCTAATCTTCTGCTCATCCTCTCGCGCACTCTAAAGAGAGCTCAGGTGAGAAATTGCAAACGTCGAGCAATTGCTCAGAGATGAAAAGTGCCAGCACTGAGAGCTGTTGCTAGCCAGCACCCTTCCTTGGAAGCGCTTTCACAGGCGCAGTAACACTGGGGCTTTGCGCTTCTCTAGCCACCAAACGTCACGGTCACTATCTCTCCGACTCGTAGACACGAGCTGAGAAATTGCAAACGTCGAGCAATTGCTCAGAGATGAAAAGTGCCAGCACTGAGAGCTGTTGCTAGCCAGCAACCTTCCTTGGAAGCGCTTTCACAGGCGCAGTAACACTGGGGCTTTGCGCTTCTCTAGCCACCAAACGTCACGGTCACTATCTCTCCGTCTCGTAGACACAAGATGAGAAATTGCAAACGTCGAGCAATTGCTCAGAGATGAAAAGTGCCAGCACTGAAAGCTGTTGCTAGCCAGCACCCTTCCTTGGAAGCGCTTTCACAGGCGCAGCAACACTGGGGCTTTGCGCTTCTCTAGCCACCAAACGTCACGGTCACTATCTCTCCGTCTCGTAGACACAAGATGAGAAATTGCAAACGTCGAGCAATTGCTCCGAGATGAAAAGTGCCAGCACTGAAAGCTGTTGCTAGCCAGCACCCTTCCTTGGAAGCGCTTTCACAGGCGCAGTAACACTGGGGCTTTGCGCTTCTCTAGCCACCAAACGTCACGGTCACTCTCTCTCCGTCTCGTAGACACGAGCTGAGAAATTGCAAACGTCGAGCAATTGCTCAGAGATGAAAAGTGCCAGCACTGAAAGCTGTTGCTAGCCAGCCCCCTTCATTGGAAGCGCTTTTGTAGGCCTAAGCACACTGGGGCTCTGGGCTTCTCTAGCCACCTCATCTTCTGCTCATCCTCTCGCGCACTCTAAAGAGAGCTCAGGTGAGAAATTGCAAACGTCGAGCAATTGCTCAGAGATGAAAAGTGCCAGCACTGAAAGCTGTTGCTAGCCAGCACCCTTCCTTGGAAGCGCTTTCACAGGCGCAGTAACACTGGGGCTTTGCGCTTCTCTAGCCACCAGACGTCACGGTCACTCTCTCTCCGTCTCGTAGACACGAGCTGAGAAATTGCAAACGTCGAGCAATTGCTCAGAGATGAAAAGTGCCAGCACTGAAAGCTGTTGCTAGCCAGCACCCTTCCTTGGAAGCGCTTTTGTAGGCCTAAGAACACTGGGGCTCTGGGCTTCTCTAGCCACCTAATCTTCTGCTCATCCTCTCGCGCACTCTAAAGAGAGCTCAGGGGAGAAATTGCAAACGTCGAGCAATTGCTCAGAGATGAAAAGTGCCAGCACTGAGAGCTGTTGCTAGCCAGCACCCTTCCTTGGAAGCGCTTTCACAGGCGCAGCAACACTGGGGTTTGCGCTTCTCTAGCCACCAAACGTCACGGTCACTCTCTCTCCGTCTCGTAGACACGAGTTGAGAAATTGCAAACGTCGAGCAATTGCTCAGAGATGAAAAGTGCCAGCACTGAAAGCTGTTGCTAGCCAGCACCCTTCCTTGGAAGTGCTTTTGTAGGCCTAAGAACCCTGGGGCTCTGGGCTTCTCTAGCCACCTAATCTTCTGCTCATCCTCTCACGCACTCTAAAGAGAGCTCAGGTGAGAAATTGCAAACGTCGAGCAATTGCTCAGAGATGAAAAGTGCCAGCACTGAGAGCTGTTGCTAGCCAGCACCCTTCCTTGGAAGCGCTTTCACAGGCGCAGTAACACTGGGGCTTTGCGCTTCTCTAGCCGCCAAACGTCACGGTCACTATCTCTCCGTCTCGTAGACACGAGCTGAGAAATTGCAAACGTCGAGCAATTGCTCAGAGATGAAAAGTGCCAGCACTGAGAGCTGTTGCTAGCCAGCACCCTTCCTTGGAAGCGCTTTCACAGGCGCAGTAACACTGGGGCTTTGCGCTTCTCTAGCCACCAAACGTCACGGTCACTATCTCTCCGTCTCGTAGACACAAGATGAGAAATTGCAAACGTCGAGCAATTGCTCAGACATGAAAAGTGCCAGCACTGAAAGCTGTTGCTAGCCAGCACCCTTCCTTGGAAGCGCTTTCACAGGCGCAGCAACACTGGGGCTTTGCGCTTCTCTAACCACCAAACGTCACGGTCACTATCTCTCTGTCTCGTAGACACGAGCTGAGAAATTGCAAACGTCGAGCAATTGCTGAGAGATGAAAAGTGCCAGCACTGAAAGCTGTTGCTAGCCAGCACCCTTCCTTGGAAGCGCTTTCACAGGGGCAGCAACACTGGGGCTCTGGGCTTCTCTAGCCACCTAATCTTCTGCTCATCCTCTCGCGCACTCTAAAGAGAGATCAGGTGAGAAATTGCAAACGTCGAGCAATTGCTCAGAGATGAAAAGTGCCAGCACTGAAAGCTGTTGCTAGCCAGCACCCTTCCTTGGAAGCGCTTTCACAGGCGCAGTAACACTGGGGCTTTGCGCTTCTCTAGCCACCAAACGTCACGGTCACTCTCTCTCCGTCTCGTAGACACGAGCTGAGAAATTGCAAACGTCGAGCAATTGCTCAGAGATGAAAAGTGCCAGCACTGAAAGCTCTTGCTAGCCAGTACCCTTCCTTGGAAGCGCTTTCACAGGCGCAGCAACACTGGGGCTTTGCGCTTCTCTACCCACCAAACGTCACGGTCACTCTCTCTCCGTCTCGTAGACACGAGCTGAGAAATTGCAAACGTCGAGCAATTGCTCAGAGATGAAAAGTGCCAGCACTGAAAGCTGTTGCTAGCCAGCACCCTTCCTTGGGAACGCTCTTGTAGCCCTAAGAACACTGGGGCTCTGGGCTTCTCTAGCCACCTAATCTTCTGCTCATCCTCTCGCGCACTCTAAAGAGAGCTCAGGTGAGAAATTGCAAACGTCGAGCAATTGCTCAGAGATGAAAAGTGCCAGCACTGAAAGCTGTTGCTAGCCAGCACCCTTCCTTGGAAGCGCTTTCACAGGCGCAGTAACACTGGGGCTTTGCGCTTCTCTAGCCGCCAAACGTCACGGTCACTATCTCTCCGTCTCGTAGACACGAGCTGAAAAATTGCAAACGTCGAGCAATTGCTCAGAGATGAAAAGTGCCAGCACTGAAAGCTGTTGCTAGCCAGCACCCTTCCTTGGAAGCGCTTTCACAGGCGCAGCAACACTGGGGCTTTGCGCTTCTCTAGCCACCAGAAGTCACGGTCACTATCTCTCCGTCTCGTAGATACGAGCTGAGAAATTGCAAACGTCGAGCAATTGCTCAGAGATGAAAAGTGCCAGCACTGAAAGCTGTTGCTAGCCAGCACCCTTCCTTGGAAGCGCTTTCACAGGCGCAGTAACACTGGGGCTTTGCGCTTCTCTAGCCACCAAACGTCACGGTCACTATCTCTCCGTCTCGTAGACACGAGCTGAGAAATTGCAAACGTCGAGCAATTGCTCAGAGATGAAAAGTGCCAGCACTGAAAGCTGTTGCTAGCCAGCCCCCTTCCTTGGAAGCGCTTTCACAGGCGCAGCAACACTGGGGCTTTGCGCTTCTCTAGCCACCAAACGTCACGGTCACTATCACTCCGTCTCGTAGACACGAGCTGAGAAATTGCAAACGTCGAGCAATTGCTCAGAGATGAAAAGTGCCAGCACTGAAAGCTGTTGCTAGCCAGCACCCTTCCTTGGGAACGCTTTTGTAGGCCTAAGAACACTGGGGCTCTGGGCTTCTCTAGCCACCTAATCTTCTGCTCATCCTCTCGCGCACTCTAAAGAGAGCTCAGGTGAGAAATTGCAAACGTCGAGCAATTGCTCAGAGATGAAAAGTGCCAGCACTGAGAGCTGTTGCTAGCCAGCACCCTTCCTTGGAAGCGCTTTCACAGGCGCAGTAACACTGGGGCTTTGCGCTTCTCTAGCCACCAAACGTCACGGTCACTCTCTCTCCGTCTCGTAGACACAAGATGAGAAATTGCAAACGTCGAGCAATTGCTCAGAGATGAAAAGTGCCAGCACTGAAAGCTGTTGCTAGCCAGCACCCTTCCTTGGAAGCGCTTTCACAGGCGCAGCAGCACTGGGGCTTTGCGCTTCTCTACCCACCAGACATCACGGTCACTCTCTCTCCGTCTCGTAGACACGAGCTGAGAAATTGCAAACGTCGAGCAATTGCTCAGAGATGAAAAGTGCCAGCACTGAAAGCTGTTGCTAGCCAGCCCCCTTCCTTGGAAGCGCTTTTGTAGGCCTAAGAACACTGGGGCTCTGGGCTTCTCTAGCCACCTAATCTTCTGCTCATCCTCTCGCGCACTCTAAAGAGAGCTCAGGTGAGAAATTGCAAACGTCGAGCAATTGCTCAGAGATGAAAAGTGCCAGCACTGAAAGCTGTTGCTAGCCAGCACCCTTCCTTGGAAGCGCTTTCACAGGCGCAGTAACACTGGGGCTTTGCGCTTCTCTAGCCACCAGACGTCACGGTCACTCTCTCTCCGTCTCGTAGACACGAGTTGAGAAATTGCAAACGTCGAGCAATTGCTCAGAGATGAAAAGTGCCAGCACTGAAAGCTGTTGCTAGCCAGCACCCTTCCTTGGAAGCGCTTTCACAGGCGCAGCAACACTGGGGCTTTGCGCTTCTCTAGCCACCAAACGTCACGGTCACTATCTCTCTGTCTCGTAGACACGAGCTGAGAAATTGCAAACGTCGAGCAATTGCTCAGAGATGAAAAGTGCCAGCACTGAAAGCTGTTGCTAGCCAACCCCCTTCCTTGGAAGTGCTTTTGTAGGCCTAAGAACCCTGGGGCTCTGGGCTTCTCTAGCCACCTAATCTTCTGCTCATCCTCTCGCGCACTCTAAAGAGAGCTCAGGTGAGAAATTGCAAACGTCGAGCAATTGCTCAGAGATGAAAAGTGCCAGCACTGAAAGCTGTTGCTACCCAGCACCCTTCCTTGGAAGCGCTTTCACAGGCGCAGTAACACTGGGGCTTTGCGCTTCTCTACCCACCAGACGTCACGGTCACTCTCTCTCCGTCTCGTAGACACGAGCTGAGAAATTGCAAACGTCGAGCAATTGCTCAGAGATGAAAAGTGCCAGCACTGAAAGCTGTTGCTAGCCAGCACCCTTCCTTGGAAGCGCTTTTGTAGGCCTAAGAACACTGGGGCTCTGGGCTTCTCTAGCCACCTAATCTTCTGCTCATCCTCTCGCGCACTCTAAAGAGAGCTCAGGGGAGAAATTGCAAACGTCGAGCAATTGCTCAGAGATGAAAAGTGCCAGCACTGAGAGCTGTTGCTAGCCAGCACCCTTCCTTGGAAGCGCTTTCACAGGCGCAGCAACACTGGGGCTTTGCGCTTCTCTAGCCACCAAACGTCACGGTCACTATCTGTCCGTCTCGTAGACACGAGTTGAGAAATTGCAAACGTCCAGCAATTGCTCAGAGATGAAAAGTGCCAGCACTGAAAGCTGTTGCTAGCCAGCACCCTTCCTTGGGAACGCTTTTGTAGGCCTAAGAACAGTGGGGCTCTGGGCTTCTCTAGCCACCTAATCTTCTGCTCATCCTCTCGCGCACTCTAAAGAGAGCTCAGGTGAGAAATTGCAAACGTCGAGCAATTGCTCAGAGATGAAAAGTGCCAGCACTGAGAGCTGTTGCTAGCCAGCACCCTTCCTTGGAAGCGCTTTCACAGGCGCAGTAACACTGGGGCTTTGCGCTTCTCTAGCCACCAAACGTCACGGTCACTATCTCTCCGTCTCGTAGACACAAGATGAGAAATTGCAAACGTCGAGCAATTGCTCAGAGATGAAAAGTGCCAGCACTGAAAGCTGTTGCTAGCCAGCACCCTTCCTTGGAAGCGCTTTCACAGGCGCAGCAACACTGGGGCTTTGCGCTTCTCTACCCACCAGACATCACGGTCACTCTCTCTCCGTCTCGTAGACACGAGTTGAGAAATTGCAAACGTCGAGCAATTGCTCAGAGATGAAAAGTGCCAGCACTGAAAGCTGTTGCTAGCCAGCCCCCTTCCTTGGAAGCGCTTTTGTAGGCCTAAGAACACTGGGGCTCTGGGCTTCTCTAGCCACCTAATCTTCTGCTCATCCTCTCGCGCACTCTAAAGAGAGCTCAGGTGAGAAATTGCAAACGTCGAGCAATTGCTCAGAGATGAAAAGTGCCAGCACTGAAAGCTGTTGCTAGCCAGCACCCTTCCTTGGAAGCGCTTTCACAGGCGCAGTAACACTGGGGCTTTGCGCTTCTCTAGCCACCAGACGTCACGGTCACTCTCTCTCCGTCTCGTAGACACGAGTTGAGAAATTGCAAACGTCGAGCAATTGCTCAGAGATGAAAAGTGCCAGCACTGAAAGCTGTTGCTAGCCAGCACCCTTCCTTGGAAGCGCTTTCACAGGCGCAGCAACACTGGGGCTTTGCGCTTCTCTAGCCACCAAACGTCACGGTCACTATCTCTCTGTCTCGTAGACACGAGCTGAGAAATTGCAAACGTCGAGCAATTGCTCAGAGATGAAAAGTGCCAGCACTGAAAGCTGTTGCTAGCCAACCCCCTTCCTTGGAAGTGCTTTTGTAGGCCTAAGAACCCTGGGGCTCTGGGCTTCTCTAGCCACCTAATCTTCTGCTCATCCTCTCGCGCACTCTAAAGAGAGCTCAGGTGAGAAATTGCAAACGTCGAGCAATTGCTCAGAGATGAAAAGTGCCAGCACTGAAAGCTGTTGCTACCCAGCACCCTTCCTTGGAAGCGCTTTCACAGGCGCAGTAACACTGGGGCTTTGCGCTTCTCTAGCCACCAGACGTCACGGTCACTCTCTCTCCGTCTCGTAGACACGAGCTGAGAAATTGCAAACGTCGAGCAATTGCTCAGAGATGAAAAGTGCCAGCACTGAAAGCTGTTGCTAGCCAGCACCCTTCCTTGGAAGCGCTTTTGTAGGCCTAAGAACAGTGGGGCTCTGGGCTTCTCTAGCCACCTAATCTTCTGCTCATCCTCTCGCGCACTCTAAAGAGAGCTCAGGGGAGAAATTGCAAATGTCGAGCAATTGCTCAGAGATGAAAAGTGCCAGCACTGAAAGCTGTTGCTAGCCAGCACCCTTCCTTGGAAGCGCTTTCACAGGCGCAGCAACACTGGGGCTTTGCGCTTCTCTAGCCACCAAACGTCACGGTCACTATCTGTCCGTCTCGTAGACACGAGTTGAGAAATTGCAAACGTCCAGCAATTGCTCAGAGATGAAAAGTGCCAGCACTGAAAGCTGTTGCTAGCCAGCCCCCTTCCTTGGAAGCGCTTTCACAGGCGCAGCAACACTGGGGCTTTGCGCTTCTCTAGCCGCCAAACGTCACGGTCACTATCTCTCCGTCTCGTAGACACGAGCTGAGAAATTGCAAACTTCGAGCAATTGCTCAGAGATGAAAAGTGCCAGCACTGAAAGCTCTTGCTAGCCAGCACCCTTCCTTGGAAGCGCTTTTGTAGGCCTAAGAGTACTGGGGCTCTGGGCTTCTCTAGCCACCTAATCTTCTGCTCATCCTCTCGCGCACTCTAAAGAGAGCTCAGGGGAGAAATTGCAAACGTCGAGCAATTGCTCAGAGATGAAAAGTGCCAGCACTGAAAGCTCTTGCTAGCCAGCACCCTTCCTTGGAAGCGCTTTTGTAGGCCTAAGAACACTGGGGCTCTGGGCTTCTCTAGCCACCTAATCTTCTGCTCATCCTCTCGCGCACTCTAAAGAGAGCTCAGGTGAGAAATTGCAAACGTCGAGCAATTGCTCAGAGATGAAAAGTGCCAGCACTGAAAGCTCTTGCTAGCCAGCACCCTTCCTTGGAAGCGCTTTCACAGGCGCAGCAACACTGGGGCTTTGCGCTTCTCTAGCCACCAAACGTCACGGTCACTCTCTCTCCGTCTCGTAGACACGAGTTGAGAAATTGCAAACGTCGAGCAATTGCTCAGAGATGAAAAGTGCCAGCACTGAAAGCTGTTGCTAGCCAGCACCCTTCCTTGGAAGCGCTTTCACAGGCGCAGCAACACTGGGGCTTTGCGCTTCTCTAGCCGCCAAACGTCACGGTCACTATCTCTCCGTCTCGTAGACACGAGCTGAGAAATTGCAAACGTCGAGCAATTGCTCAGAGATGAAAAGTGCCAGCACTGAAAGCTGTTGCTAGCCAGCACCCTTCCTTGGAAGTGCTTTTGTAGGCCTAAGAACCCTGGGGCTCTGGGCTTCTCTAGCCACCTAATCTTCTGCTCATCCTCTCACGCACTCTAAAGAGAGCTCAGGTGAGAAATTGCAAACGTCGAGCAATTGCTCAGAGATGAAAAGTGCCAGCACTGAGAGCTGTTGCTAGCCAGCACCCTTCCTTGGAAGCGCTTTCACAGGCGCAGTAACACTGGGGCTTTGCGCTTCTCTAGCCGCCAAACGTCACGGTCACTATCTCTCCGTCTCGTAGACACGAGCTGAGAAATTGCAAACGTCGAGCAATTGCTCAGAGATGAAAAGTGCCAGCACTGAGAGCTGTTGCTAGCCAGCACCCTTCCTTGGAAGCGCTTTCACAGGCGCAGTAACACTGGGGCTTTGCGCTTCTCTAGCCACCAAACGTCACGGTCACTATCTCTCCGTCTCGTAGACACAAGATGAGAAATTGCAAACGTCGAGCAATTGCTCAGACATGAAAAGTGCCAGCACTGAAAGCTGTTGCTAGCCAGCACCCTTCCTTGGAAGCGCTTTCACAGGCGCAGCAACACTGGGGCTTTGCGCTTCTCTAACCACCAAATGTCACGGTCACTATCTCTCTGTCTCGTAGACACGAGCTGAGAAATTGCAAACGTCGAGCAATTGCTGAGAGATGAAAAGTGCCAGCACTGAAAGCTGTTGCTAGCCAGCACCCTTCCTTGGAAGCGCTTTCACAGGCGCAGCAACACTGGGGCTCTGGGCTTCTCTAGCCACCTAATCTTCTGCTCATCCTCTCGCGCACTCTAAAGAGAGATCAGGTGAGAAATTGCAAACGTCGAGCAATTGCTCAGAGATGAAAAGTGCCAGCACTGAAAGCTGTTGCTAGCCAGCACCCTTCCTTGGAAGCGCTTTCACAGGCGCAGTAACACTGGGGCTTTGCGCTTCTCTAGCCACCAAACGTCACGGTCACTCTCTCTCCGTCTCGTAGACACGAGCTGAGAAATTGCAAACGTCGAGCAATTGCTCAGAGATGAAAAGTGCCAGCACTGAAAGCTCTTGCTAGCCAGTACCCTTCCTTGGAAGCGCTTTCACAGGCGCAGCAACACTGGGGCTTTGCGCTTCTCTACCCACCAAACGTCACGGTCACTCTCTCTCCGTCTCGTAGACACGAGCTGAGAAATTGCAAACGTCGAGCAATTGCTCAGAGATGAAAAGTGCCAGCACTGAAAGCTGTTGCTAGCCAGCACCCTTCCTTGGGAACGCTCTTGTAGCCCTAAGAACACTGGGGCTCTGGGCTTCTCTAGCCACCTAATCTTCTGCTCATCCTCTCGCGCACTCTAAAGAGAGCTCAGGTGAGAAATTGCAAACGTCGAGCAATTGCTCAGAGATGAAAAGTGCCAGCACTGAGAGCTGTTGCTAGCCAGCACCCTTCCTTGGAAGCGCTTTCACAGGCGCAGTAACACTGGGGCTTTGCGCTTCTCTAGCCACCAAACGTCACGGTCACTATCTCTCTGTCTCGTAGACACAAGCTGAGAAATTGCAAACGTCGAGCAATTGCTCAGAGATGAAAAGTGCCAGCACTGAGAGCTGTTGCTAGCCAGCACCCTTCCTTGGAAGCGCTTTCACAGGCGCAGTAACACTGGGGCTTTGCGCTTCTCTAGCCACCAAACGTCACGGTCACTATCTCTCCGTCTCGTAGACACAAGATGAGAAATTGCAAACGTCGAGCAATTGCTCAGAGATGAAAAGTGCCAGCACTGAAAGCTGTTGCTAGCCAGCACCCTTCCTTGGAAGCGCTTTCACAGGCGCAGTAACACTGGGGCTTTGCGCTTCTCTAGCCACCAAACGTCACGGTCAATCTCTCTCCGTCTCGTAGACACGAGCTGAGAAATTGCAAACGTCGAGCAATTGCTGAGAGATGAAAAGTGCCAGCACTGAAAGCTCTTGCTAGCCAGCACCCTTCCTTGGAAGCGCTTTCACAGGCGCAGCAACACTGGGGCTCTGGGCTTCTCTAGCCACCTAATCTTCTGCTCATCCTCTCGCGCACTCTAAAGAGAGCTCAGGGGAGAAATTGCAAACGTCGAGCAATTGCTCAGAGATGAAAAGTGCCAGCACTGAGAGCTGTTGCTAGCCAGCACCCTTCCTTGGAAGCGCTTTCACAGGCGCAGCAACACTGGGGCTTTGCGCTTCTCTAGCCACCAAACGTCACGGTCACTATCTGTCCGTCTCGTAGACACGAGTTGAGAAATTGCAAACGTCCAGCAATTGCTCAGAGATGAAAAGTGCCAGCACTGAAAGCTGTTGCTAGCCAGCACCCTTCCTTGGGAACGCTTTTGTAGGCCTAAGAACAGTGGGGCTCTGGGCTTCTCTAGCCACCTAATCTTCTGCTCATCCTCTCGCGCACTCTAAAGAGAGCTCAGGTGAGAAATTGCAAACGTCGAGCAATTGCTCAGAGATGAAAAGTGCCAGCACTGAGAGCTGTTGCTAGCCAGCACCCTTCCTTGGAAGCGCTTTCACAGGCGCAGTAACACTGGGGCTTTGCGCTTCTCTAGCCACCAAACGTCACGGTCACTATCTCTCCGTCTCGTAGACACAAGATGAGAAATTGCAAACGTCGAGCAATTGCTCAGAGATGAAAAGTGCCAGCACTGAAAGCTGTTGCTAGCCAGCACCCTTCCTTGGAAGCGCTTTCACAGGCGCAGCAACACTGGGGCTTTGCGCTTCTCTACCCACCAGACATCACGGTCACTCTCTCTCCGTCTCGTAGACACGAGCTGAGAAATTGCAAACGTCGAGCAATTGCTCAGAGATGAAAAGTGCCAGCACTGAAAGCTGTTGCTAGCCAGCCCCCTTCCTTGGAAGCGCTTTTGTAGGCCTAAGAACACTGGGGCTCTGGGCTTCTCTAGCCACCTAATCTTCTGCTCATCCTCTCGCGCACTCTAAAGAGAGCTCAGGTGAGAAATTGCAAACGTCGAGCAATTGCTCAGAGATGAAAAGTGCCAGCACTGAAAGCTGTTGCTAGCCAGCACCCTTCCTTGGAAGCGCTTTCACAGGCGCAGTAACACTGGGGCTTTGCGCTTCTCTAGCCACCAGACGTCACGGTCACTCTCTCTCCGTCTCGTAGACACGAGTTGAGAAATTGCAAACGTCGAGCAATTGCTCAGAGATGAAAAGTGCCAGCACTGAAAGCTGTTGCTAGCCAGCACCCTTCCTTGGAAGCGCTTTCACAGGCGCAGCAACACTGGGGCTTTGCGCTTCTCTAGCCACCAAACGTCACGGTCACTATCTCTCTGTCTCGTAGACACGAGCTGAGAAATTGCAAACGTCGAGCAATTGCTCAGAGATGAAAAGTGCCAGCACTGAAAGCTGTTGCTAGCCAACCCCCTTCCTTGGAAGTGCTTTTGTAGGCCTAAGAACCCTGGGGCTCTGGGCTTCTCTAGCCACCTAATCTTCTGCTCATCCTCTCGCGCACTCTAAAGAGAGCTCAGGTGAGAAATTGCAAACGTCGAGCAATTGCTCAGAGATGAAAAGTGCCAGCACTGAAAGCTGTTGCTACCCAGCACCCTTCCTTGGAAGCGCTTTCACAGGCGCAGTAACACTGGGGCTTTGCGCTTCTCTAGCCACCAGACGTCACGGTCACTCTCTCTCCGTCTCGTAGACACGAGCTGAGAAATTGCAAACGTCGAGCAATTGCTCAGAGATGAAAAGTGCCAGCACTGAAAGCTGTTGCTAGCCAGCACCCTTCCTTGGAAGCGCTTTTGTAGGCCTAAGAACAGTGGGGCTCTGGGCTTCTCTAGCCACCTAATCTTCTGCTCATCCTCTCGCGCACTCTAAAGAGAGCTCAGGGGAGAAATTGCAAATGTCGAGCAATTGCTCAGAGATGAAAAGTGCCAGCACTGAAAGCTGTTGCTAGCCAGCACCCTTCCTTGGAAGCGCTTTCACAGGCGCAGCAACACTGGGGCTTTGCGCTTCTCTAGCCACCAAACGTCACGGTCACTATCTGTCCGTCTCGTAGACACGAGTTGAGAAATTGCAAACGTCCAGCAATTGCTCAGAGATGAAAAGTGCCAGCACTGAAAGCTGTTGCTAGCCAGCCCCCTTCCTTGGAAGCGCTTTCACAGGCGCAGCAACACTGGGGCTTTGCGCTTCTCTAGCCGCCAAACGTCACGGTCACTATCTCTCCGTCTCGTAGACACGAGCTGAGAAATTGCAAACTTCGAGCAATTGCTCAGAGATGAAAAGTGCCAGCACTGAAAGCTCTTGCTAGCCAGCACCCTTCCTTGGAAGCGCTTTTGTAGGCCTAAGAGTACTGGGGCTCTGGGCTTCTCTAGCCACCTAATCTTCTGCTCATCCTCTCGCGCACTCTAAAGAGAGCTCAGGGGAGAAATTGCAAACGTCGAGCAATTGCTCAGAGATGAAAAGTGCCAGCACTGAAAGCTCTTGCTAGCCAGCACCCTTCCTTGGAAGCGCTTTTGTAGGCCTAAGAACACTGGGGCTCTGGGCTTCTCTAGCCACCTAATCTTCTGCTCATCCTCTCGCGCACTCTAAAGAGAGCTCAGGTGAGAAATTGCAAACGTCGAGCAATTGCTCAGAGATGAAAAGTGCCAGCACTGAAAGCTCTTGCTAGCCAGCACCCTTCCTTGGAAGCGCTTTCACAGGCGCAGCAACACTGGGGCTTTGCGCTTCTCTAGCCACCAAACGTCACGGTCACTCTCTCTCCGTCTCGTAGACACGAGTTGAGAAATTGCAAACGTCGAGCAATTGCTCAGAGATGAAAAGTGCCAGCACTGAAAGCTGTTGCTAGCCAGCACCCTTCCTTGGAAGCGCTTTCACAGGCGCAGCAACACTGGGGCTTTGCGCTTCTCTAGCCGCCAAACGTCACGGTCACTATCTCTCCGTCTCGTAGACACGAGCTGAGAAATTGCAAACGTCGAGCAATTGCTCAGAGATGAAAAGTGCCAGCACTGAAAGCTGTTGCTAGCCAGCACCCTTCCTTGGAAGTGCTTTTGTAGGCCTAAGAACCCTGGGGCTCTGGGCTTCTCTAGCCACCTAATCTTCTGCTCATCCTCTCACGCACTCTAAAGAGAGCTCAGGTGAGAAATTGCAAACGTCGAGCAATTGCTCAGAGATGAAAAGTGCCAGCACTGAGAGCTGTTGCTAGCCAGCACCCTTCCTTGGAAGCGCTTTCACAGGCGCAGTAACACTGGGGCTTTGCGCTTCTCTAGCCGCCAAACGTCACGGTCACTATCTCTCCGTCTCGTAGACACGAGCTGAGAAATTGCAAACGTCGAGCAATTGCTCAGAGATGAAAAGTGCCAGCACTGAGAGCTGTTGCTAGCCAGCACCCTTCCTTGGAAGCGCTTTCACAGGCGCAGTAACACTGGGGCTTTGCGCTTCTCTAGCCACCAAACGTCACGGTCACTATCTCTCCGTCTCGTAGACACAAGATGAGAAATTGCAAACGTCGAGCAATTGCTCAGACATGAAAAGTGCCAGCACTGAAAGCTGTTGCTAGCCAGCACCCTTCCTTGGAAGCGCTTTCACAGGCGCAGCAACACTGGGGCTTTGCGCTTCTCTAACCACCAAATGTCACGGTCACTATCTCTCTGTCTCGTAGACACGAGCTGAGAAATTGCAAACGTCGAGCAATTGCTGAGAGATGAAAAGTGCCAGCACTGAAAGCTGTTGCTAGCCAGCACCCTTCCTTGGAAGCGCTTTCACAGGCGCAGCAACACTGGGGCTCTGGGCTTCTCTAGCCACCTAATCTTCTGCTCATCCTCTCGCGCACTCTAAAGAGAGATCAGGTGAGAAATTGCAAACGTCGAGCAATTGCTCAGAGATGAAAAGTGCCAGCACTGAAAGCTGTTGCTAGCCAGCACCCTTCCTTGGAAGCGCTTTCACAGGCGCAGTAACACTGGGGCTTTGCGCTTCTCTAGCCACCAAACGTCACGGTCACTCTCTCTCCGTCTCGTAGACACGAGCTGAGAAATTGCAAACGTCGAGCAATTGCTCAGAGATGAAAAGTGCCAGCACTGAAAGCTCTTGCTAGCCAGTACCCTTCCTTGGAAGCGCTTTCACAGGCGCAGCAACACTGGGGCTTTGCGCTTCTCTACCCACCAAACGTCACGGTCACTCTCTCTCCGTCTCGTAGACACGAGCTGAGAAATTGCAAACGTCGAGCAATTGCTCAGAGATGAAAAGTGCCAGCACTGAAAGCTGTTGCTAGCCAGCACCCTTCCTTGGGAACGCTCTTGTAGCCCTAAGAACACTGGGGCTCTGGGCTTCTCTAGCCACCTAATCTTCTGCTCATCCTCTCGCGCACTCTAAAGAGAGCTCAGGTGAGAAATTGCAAACGTCGAGCAATTGCTCAGAGATGAAAAGTGCCAGCACTGAGAGCTGTTGCTAGCCAGCACCCTTCCTTGGAAGCGCTTTCACAGGCGCAGTAACACTGGGGCTTTGCGCTTCTCTAGCCACCAAACGTCACGGTCACTATCTCTCTGTCTCGTAGACACAAGCTGAGAAATTGCAAACGTCGAGCAATTGCTC
Organism: Sarcoramphus papa; assembly: GCA_037962945.1. Taxonomy (NCBI): domain Eukaryota; kingdom Metazoa; phylum Chordata; class Aves; order Accipitriformes; family Cathartidae; genus Sarcoramphus; species Sarcoramphus papa. The sequence continues at coordinate 898,852 of JBBMRM010000072.1, read as the reverse complement.
AGAGATGAAAAGTGCCAGCACTGAGAGCTGTTGCTAGCCAGCACCCTTCCTTGGAAGCGCTTTCACAGGCGCAGTAACACTGGGGCTTTGCGCTTCTCTAGCCACCAAACGTCACGGTCACTATCTCTCCGTCTCGTAGACACAAGATGAGAAATTGCAAACGTCGAGCAATTGCTCAGAGATGAAAAGTGCCAGCACTGAAAGCTGTTGCTAGCCAGCACCCTTCCTTGGAAGCGCTTTCACAGGCGCAGTAACACTGGGGCTTTGCGCTTCTCTAGCCACCAAACGTCACGGTCAATCTCTCTCCGTCTCGTAGACACGAGCTGAGAAATTGCAAACGTCGAGCAATTGCTGAGAGATGAAAAGTGCCAGCACTGAAAGCTCTTGCTAGCCAGCACCCTTCCTTGGAAGCGCTTTCACAGGCGCAGCAACACTGGGGCTCTGGGCTTCTCTAGCCACCTAATCTTCTGCTCATCCTCTCGCGCACTCTAAAGAGAGCTCAGGGGAGAAATTGCAAACGTCGAGCAATTGCTCAGAGATGAAAAGTGCCAGCACTGAAAGCTGTTGCTAGCCAGCACCCTTCCTTGGAAGCGCTTTCACAGGCGCAGTAACACTGGGGCTTTGCGCTTCTCTAGCCGCCAAACGTCACGGTCACTATCTCTCCGTCTCGTAGACACGAGCTGAAAAATTGCAAACGTCGAGCAATTGCTCAGAGATGAAAAGTGCCAGCACTGAAAGCTGTTGCTAGCCAGCACCCTTCCTTGGAAGCGCTTTCACAGGCGCAGCAACACTGGGGCTTTGCGCTTCTCTAGCCACCAAAAGTCACGGTCACTATCTCTCCGTCTCGTAGATACGAGCTGAGAAATTGCAAACGTCGAGCAATTGCTCAGAGATGAAAAGTGCCAGCACTGAAAGCTGTTGCTAGCCAGCACCCTTCCTTGGAAGCGCTTTCACAGGCGCAGTAACACTGGGGCTTTGCGCTTCTCTAGCCACCAAACGTCACGGTCACTCTCTCTCCGTCTCGTAGACACGAGCTGAGAAATTGCAAACGTCGAGCAATTGCTCAGAGATGAAAAGTGCCAGCACTGAAAGCTCTTGCTAGCCAGTACCCTTCCTTGGAAGCGCTTTCACAGGCGCAGCAACACTGGGGCTTTGCGCTTCTCTACCCACCAAACGTCACGGTCACTATCTCTCCGTCTCGTAGACACGAGCTGAGAAATTGCAAACGTCGAGCAATTGCTCAGAGATGAAAAGTGCCAGCACTGAAAGCTGTTGCTAGCCAGCACCCTTCCTTGGGAACGCTTTTGTAGGCCTAAGAACACTGGGGCTCTGGGCTTCTCTAGCCACCTAATCTTCTGCTCATCCTCTCGCGCACTCTAAAGAGAGCTCAGGTGAGAAATTGCAAACGTCGAGCAATTGCTCAGAGATGAAAAGTGCCAGCACTGAGAGCTGTTGCTAGCCAGCACCCTTCCTTGGAAGCGCTTTCACAGGCGCAGTAACACTGGGGCTTTGCGCTTCTCTAGCCACCAAACGTCACGGTCACTCTCTCTCCGTCTCGTAGACACAAGATGAGAAATTGCAAACGTCGAGCAATTGCTCAGAGATGAAAAGTGCCAGCACTGAAAGCTGTTGCTAGCCAGCACCCTTCCTTGGAAGCGCTTTCACAGGCGCAGCAACACTGGGGCTTTGCGCTTCTCTAGCCACCAAACGTCACGGTCACTCTCTCTCCGTCTCGTAGACACGAGCTGAGAAATTGCAAACGTCGAGCAATTGCTCAGAGATGAAAAGTGCCAGCACTGAAAGCTGTTGCTAGCCAGCCCCCTTCCTTGGAAGTGCTTTTGTAGGCCTAAGAACCCTGGGGCTCTGGGCTTCTCTAGCCACCTAATCTTCTGCTCATCCTCTCGCGCACTCTAAAGAGAGCTCAGGTGAGAAATTGCAAACGTCGAGCAATTGCTCAGAGATGAAAAGTGCCAGCACTGAAAGCTGTTGCTAGCCAGCACCCTTCCTTGGAAGCGCTTTCACAGGCGCAGTAACACTGGGGCTTTGTGCTTCTCTAGCCACCAGACGTCACGGTCACTCTCTCTCCGTCTCGTAGACACGAGCTGAGAAATTGCAAACGTTGAGCAATTGCTCAGAGATGAAAAGTGCCAGCACTGAAAGCTGTTGCTAGCCAGCACCCTTCCTTGGAAGCGCTTTTGTAGGCCTAAGAACACTGGGGCTCTGGGCTTCTCTAGCCACCTAATCTTCTGCTCATCCTCTCGCGCACTCTAAAGAGAGCTCAGGGGAGAAATTGCAAATGTCGAGCAATTGCTCAGAGATGAAAAGTGCCAGCACTGAAAGCTGTTGCTAGCCAGCACCCTTCCTTGGAAGCGCTTTCACAGGCGCAGCAACACTGGGGCTTTGCGCTTCTCTAGCCACCAAACGTCACGGTCACTATCTGTCCGTCTCGTAGACACGAGTTGAGAAATTGCAAACGTCCAGCAATTGCTCAGAGATGAAAAGTGCCAGCACTGAAAGCTGTTGCTAGCCAGCACCCTTCCTTGGGAACGCTTTTGTAGGCCTAAGAACACTGGGGCTCTGGGCTTCTCTAGCCACCTAATCTTCTGCTCATCCTCTCGCGCACTCTAAAGAGAGCTCAGGTGAGAAATTGCAAACGTCGAGCAATTGCTCAGAGATGAAAAGTGCCAGCACTGAGAGCTGTTGCTAGCCAGCACCCTTCCTTGGAAGCGCTTTCACAGGCGCAGTAACACTGGGGCTTTGCGCTTCTCTAGCCACCAAACGTCACGGTCACTCTCTCTCCGTCTCGTAGACACAAGATGAGAAATTGCAAACGTCGAGCAATTGCTCAGAGATGAAAAGTGCCAGCACTGAAAGCTGTTGCTAGCCAGCACCCTTCCTTGGAAGCGCTTTCACAGGCGCAGCAACACTGGGGCTTTGCGCTTCTCTACCCACCAGACATCACGGTCACTATCTCTCTGTCTCGTAGACACGAGCTGAGAAATTGCAAACGTCGAGCAATTGCTCAGAGATGAAAAGTGCCAGCACTGAAAGCTGTTGCTAGCCAACCCCCTTCCTTGGAAGTGCTTTTGTAGGCCTAAGAACCCTGGGGCTCTGGGCTTCTCTAGCCACCTAATCTTCTGCTCATCCTCTCGCGCACTCTAAAGAGAGCTCAGGTGAGAAATTGCAAACGTCGAGCAATTGCTCAGAGATGAAAAGTGCCAGCACTGAAAGCTGTTGCTAGCCAGCACCCTTCCTTGGAAGCGCTTTCACAGGCGCAGTAACACTGGGGCTTTGCGCTTCTCTAGCCACCAGACGTCACGGTCACTCTCTCTCCGTCTCGTAGACACGAGCTGAGAAATTGCAAACGTCGAGCAATTGCTCAGAGATGAAAAGTGCCAGCACTGAAAGCTGTTGCTAGCCAGCACCCTTCCTTGGAAGCGCTTTTGTAGGCCTAAGAACAGTGGGGCTCTGGGCTTCTCTAGCCACCTAATCTTCTGCTCATCCTCTCGCGCACTCTAAAGAGAGCTCAGGGGAGAAATTGCAAATGTCGAGCAATTGCTCAGAGATGAAAAGTGCCAGCACTGAAAGCTGTTGCTAGCCAGCACCCTTCCTTGGAAGCGCTTTCACAGGCGCAGCAACACTGGGGCTTTGCGCTTCTCTAGCCACCAAACGTCACGGTCACTATCTGTCCGTCTCGTAGACACGAGTTGAGAAATTGCAAACGTCCAGCAATTGCTCAGAGATGAAAAGTGCCAGCACTGAAAGCTGTTGCTAGCCAGCACCCTTCCTTGGAAGCGCTTTCACAGGCGCAGCAACACTGGGGCTTTGCGCTTCTCTAGCCGCCAAACGTCACGGTCACTATCTCTCCGTCTCGTAGACACGAGCTGAGAAATTGCAAACTTCGAGCAATTGCTCAGAGATGAAAAGTGCCAGCACTGAAAGCTCTTGCTAGCCAGCACCCTTCCTTGGAAGCGCTTTTGTAGGCCTAAGAGTACTGGGGCTCTGGGCTTCTCTAGCCACCTAATCTTCTGCTCATCCTCTCGCGCACTCTAAAGAGAGCTCAGGGGAGAAATTGCAAACGTCGAGCAATTGCTCAGAGATGAAAAGTGCCAGCACTGAAAGCTCTTGCTAGCCAGCACCCTTCATTGGAAGCGCTTTCACAGGCGCAGCAACACTGGGGCTTTGCGCTTCTCTAGCCACCAAATGTCACGGTCACTCTCTCTCCGTCTCGTAGACACGAGCTGAGAAATTACAAACGTCGAGCAATTGCTCAGAGATGAAAAGTGCCAGCACTGAAAGCTGTTGCTAGCCAGCCCCCTTCCTTGGAAGTGCTTTTGTAGGCCTAAGAACACTGGGGCTCTGGGCTTCTCTAGCCACCTAATCTTCTGCTCATCCTCTCGCACACTCTAAAGAGAGCTCAGGTGAGAAATTGCAAATGTCCAGCAATTGCTCAGAGATGAAAAGTGCCAGCACTGAATGCTGTGCTAGCCAGCACCCTTCCTTGGAAGCGCTTTTGTAGGCCTAAGAACACTGGGGCTCTGGGCTTCTCTAGCCACCTAATCTTCTGCTCATCCTCTCGCGCACTCTAAAGAGAGCTCAGGTGAGAAATTGCAAACGTCGAGCAATTGCTCAGAGATGAAAAGTGCCAGCACTGAAAGCTGTTGCTAGCCAGCACCCTTCCTTGGAAGCGCTTTCACAGGCGCAGCAACACTGGGGCTTTGCGCTTCTCTAGCCACCAGACGTCACGGTCACTCTCTCTCCGTCTCGTAGACACGAGTTGAGAAATTGCAAACGTCGAGCAATTGCTCAGAGATGAAAAGTGCCAGCACTGAAAGCTGTTGCTAGCCAGCACCCTTCCTTGGAAGCGCTTTCACAGGCGCAGCAACACTGGGGCTTTGCGCTTCTCTAGCCGCCAAACGTCACGGTCACTATCTCTCCGTCTCGTAGACACGAGCTGAGAAATTGCAAACGTCGAGCAATTGCTCAGAGATGAAAAGTGCCAGCACTGAAAGCTGTTGCTAGCCAGCCCCCTTCCTTGGAAACGCTTTTGTAGGCCTAAGCACACTGGGGCTCTGGGCTTCTCTAGCCACCTAATCTTCTGCTCATCCTCTCGCGCACTCTAAAGAGAGCTCAGGTGAGAAATTGCAAACGTCGAGCAATTGCTCAGAGATGAAAAGTGCCAGCACTGAAAGCTGTTGCTAGCCAGTACCCTTCCTTGGAAGCGCTTTCACAGGCGCAGTAACACTGGGGCTTTGCGCTTCTCTAGCCACCAAAGGTCACGGTCACTCTCTCTCCGTCTCGTAGACACGAGCTGAGAAATTGCAAACGTCGAGCAATTGCTCAGAGATGAAAAGTGCCAGCACTGAAAGCTCTTGCTAGCCAGCACCCTTCCTTGGAAGCGCTTTCAGAGGCACAGCAACACTGGGGCTTTGCACTTCTCTACCCACCAAATGTCACGGTCATTCTCTCTCTGTCTCGTAGACACGAGCTGAGAAATTGCAAACGTCGAGCAATTGCTCAGAGATGAAAAGTGCCAGCACTGAAAGCTGTTGCTAGCCAGCACCCTTCCTTGGAAGCGCTTTCACAGGCGCAGCAACACTGGGGCTCTGGGCTTCTCTAGCCACCTAATCTTCTGCTCATCCTCTCGCGCACTCTAAAGAGAGCTCAGGTGAGAAATTGCAAACGTCGAGCAATTGCTCAGAGATGAAAAGTGCCAGCACTGAAAGCTGTTGCTAGCCAGCACCCTTCCTTGGAAGCGCTTTCACAGGCGCAGCAACACTGGGGCTTTGCGCTTCTCTAGCCACCAAACGTCACGGTCACTATCTCTCCGTCTCGTAGATACGAGCTGAGAAATTGCAAACGTTGAGCAATTGCTCAGAGATGAAAAGTGCCAGCACTGAGAGCTGTTGCTAGCCAGCACCCTTCCTTGGAAGCGCTTTCACAGGCGCAGCAACACTGGGGCTTTGTGCTTCTCTAGCCACCAGACGTCACGGTCACTATCTCTCCGTCTCGTAGACACGAGCTGAGAAATTGCAAACGTCGAGCAATTGCTCAGAGATGAAAAGTGCCAGCACTGAAAGCTGTTGCTAGCCAGCCCCCTTCCTTGGAAGCGCTTTTGTAGGCCTAAGAACACTGGGGCTCTGGGCTTCTCTAGCCACCTAATCTTCTGCTCATCCTCTCGCACACTCTAAAGAGAGCTCAGGTGAGAAATTGCAAATGTCCAGCAATTGCTCAGAGATGAAAAGTGCCAGCACTGAATGCTGTGCTAGCCAGCACCCTTCCTTGGAAGCGCTTTTGTAGGCCTAAGAACACTGGGGCTCTGGGCTTCTCTAGCCACCTAATCTTCTGCTCATCCTCTCGCGCACTCTAAAGAGAGCTCAGGTGAGAAATTGCAAACGTCGAGCAATTGCTCAGAGATGAAAAGTGCCAGCACTGAGAGCTGTTGCTAGCCAGCACCCTTCCTTGGAAGCGCTTTCACAGGCGCAGCAACACTGGGGCTTTGCGCTTCTCTAGCCACCAAACGTCACGGTCACTCTCTCTCCGTCTCGTAGACACGAGTTGAGAAATTGCAAACGTCGAGCAATTGCTCAGAGATGAAAAGTGCCAGCACTGAAAGCTGTTGCTAGACAGCACCCTTCCTTGGAAGCGCTTTCACAGGCGCAGCAACACTGGGGCTTTGCGCTTCTCTAGCCGCCAAACGTCACGGTCACTATCTCTCCGTCTCGTAGACACGAGCTGAGAAATTGCAAACGTCGAGCAATTGCTCAGAGATGAAAAGTGCCAGCACTGAAAGCTGTTGCTAGCCAGCCCCCTTCCTTGGAAACGCTTTTGTAGGCCTAAGCACACTGGGGCTCTGGGCTTCTCTAGCCACCTAATCTTCTGCTCATCCTCTCGCGCACTCTAAAGAGAGCTCAGGTGAGAAATTGCAAACGTCGAGCAATTGCTCAGAGATGAAAAGTGCCAGCACTGAAAGCTGTTGCTAGCCAGTACCCTTCCTTGGAAGCGCTTTCACAGGCGCAGTAACACTGGGGCTTTGCGCTTCTCTAGCCACCAAAGGTCACGGTCACTCTCTCTCCGTCTCGTAGACACGAGCTGAGAAATTGCAAACGTCGAGCAATTGCTCAGAGATGAAAAGTGCCAGCACTGAAAGCTCTTGCTAGCCAGCACCCTTCCTTGGAAGCGCTTTCAGAGGCACAGCAACACTGGGGCTTTGCACTTCTCTACCCACCAAATGTCACGGTCATTCTCTCTCTGTCTCGTAGACACGAGCTGAGAAATTGCAAACGTCGAGCAATTGCTCAGACATGAAAAGTGCCAGCACTGAGAGCTGTTGCTAGCCAGCACCCTTCCTTGGAAGCGCTTTCACAGGCGCAGCAACACTGGGGCTTTGCGCTTCTCTACCCATCAAACGTCACGGTCACTATCTCTCTGTCTCGTAGACACGAGCTGAGAAATTGCAAACGTCGAGCAATTGCTCAGAGATGAAAAGTGCCAGCACTGAAAGCTGTTGCTAGCCAGCACCCTTCCTTGGAAGCGCTTTCACAGGCGCAGCAACACTGGGGCTCTGGGCTTCTCTAGCCACCTAATCTTCTGCTCATCCTCTCACGCACTCTAAAGAGAGCTCAGGTGAGAAATTGCAAACGTCGAGCAATTGCTCAGAGATGAAAAGTGCCAGCACTGAAAGCTGTTGCTAGCCAGCACCCTTCCTTGGAAGCGCTTTCACAGGCGCAGTAACACTGGGGCTTTGCGCTTCTCTAGCCGCCAAACGTCACGGTCACTATCTCTCCGTCTCGTAGACACGAGCTGAGAAATTGCAAACGTCGAGCAATTGCTCAGAGATGAAAAGTGCCAGCACTGAAAGCTGTTGCTAGCCAGCACCCTTCCTTGGAAGCGCTTTCACAGGCGCAGCAACACTGGGGCTTTGCGCTTCTCTAGCCACCAAACGTCACGGTCACTATCTCTCCGTCTCGTAGATACGAGCTGAGAAATTGCAAACGTTGAGCAATTGCTCAGAGATGAAAAGTGCCAGCACTGAGAGCTGTTGCTAGCCAGCACCCTTCCTTGGAAGCGCTTTCACAGGCGCAGTAACACTGGGGCTTTGTGCTTCTCTAGCCACCAGACGTCACGGTCACTATCTCTCCGTCTCGTAGACACGAGCTGAGAAATTGCAAACGTCGAGCAATTGCTCAGAGATGAAAAGTGCCAGCACTGAAAGCTGTTGCTAGCCAGCCCCCTTCCTTGGAAGCGCTTTTGTAGGCCTAAGAACACTGGGGCTCTGGGCTTCTCTAGCCACCTAATCTTCTGCTCATCCTCTCGCACACTCTAAAGAGAGCTCAGGTGAGAAATTGCAAATGTCCAGCAATTGCTCAGAGATGAAAAGTGCCAGCACTGAATGCTGTGCTAGCCAGCACCCTTCCTTGGAAGCGCTTTTGTAGGCCTAAGAACACTGGGGCTCTGGGCTTCTCTAGCCACCTAATCTTCTGCTCATCCTCTCGCGCACTCTAAAGAGAGCTCAGGTGAGAAATTGCAAACGTCGAGCAATTGCTCAGAGATGAAAAGTGCCAGCACTGAGAGCTGTTGCTAGCCAGCACCCTTCCTTGGAAGCGCTTTCACAGGCGCAGCAACACTGGGGCTTTGCGCTTCTCTAGCCACCAAACGTCACGGTCACTATCTCTCCGTCTCGTAGATACGAGCTGAGAAATTGCAAACGTTGAGCAATTGCTCAGAGATGAAAAGTGCCAGCACTGAGAGCTGTTGCTAGCCAGCACCCTTCCTTGGAAGCGCTTTCACAGGCGCAGTAACACTGGGGCTTTGTGCTTCTCTAGCCACCAGACGTCACGGTCACTATCTCTCCGTCTCGTAGACACGAGCTGAGAAATTGCAAACGTCGAGCAATTGCTCAGAGATGAAAAGTGCCAGCACTGAAAGCTGTTGCTAGCCAGCCCCCTTCCTTGGAAGCGCTTTTGTAGGCCTAAGAACACTGGGGCTCTGGGCTTCTCTAGCCACCTAATCTTCTGCTCATCCTCTCGCACACTCTAAAGAGAGCTCAGGTGAGAAATTGCAAATGTCCAGCAATTGCTCAGAGATGAAAAGTGCCAGCACTGAATGCTGTGCTAGCCAGCACCCTTCCTTGGAAGCGCTTTTGTAGGCCTAAGAACACTGGGGCTCTGGGCTTCTCTAGCCACCTAATCTTCTGCTCATCCTCTCGCGCACTCTAAAGAGAGCTCAGGTGAGAAATTGCAAACGTCGAGCAATTGCTCAGAGATGAAAAGTGCCAGCACTGAAAGCTGTTGCTAGCCAGCACCCTTCCTTGGAAGCGCTTTCACAGGCGCAGCAACACTGGGGCTTTGCGCTTCTCTAGCCACCAAACGTCACGGTCACTCTCTCTCCGTCTCGTAGACACGAGTTGAGAAATTGCAAACGTCGAGCAATTGCTCAGAGATGAAAAGTGCCAGCACTGAAAGCTGTTGCTAGCCAGCACCCTTCCTTGGAAGCGCTTTCACAGGCGCAGCAACACTGGGGCTTTGCGCTTCTCTAGCCGCCAAACGTCACGGTCACTATCTCTCCGTCTCGTAGACACGAGCTGAGAAATTGCAAACGTCGAGCAATTGCTCAGAGATGAAAAGTGCCAGCACTGAAAGCTGTTGCTAGCCAGCCCCCTTCCTTGGAAACGCTTTTGTAGGCCTAAGCACACTGGGGCTCTGGGCTTCTCTAGCCACCTAATCTTCTGCTCATCCTCTCGCGCACTCTAAAGAGAGCTCAGGTGAGAAATTGCAAACGTCGAGCAATTGCTCAGAGATGAAAAGTGCCAGCACTGAAAGCTGTTGCTAGCCAGCCCCCTTCCTTGGAAGCGCTTTCACAGGCGCAGTAACACTGGGGCTTTGCGCTTCTCTAGCCACCAAACGTCACGGTCACTATCTCTCCGTCTCGTAGACACAAGATGAGAAATTGCAAACGTCGAGCAATTGCTCAGAGATGAAAAGTGCCAGCACTGAAAACTGTTGCTAGCCAGTACCCTTCCTTGGAAGCGCTTTCACAGGCACCGCAACACTGGGGCTTTGCGCTTCTCTAGCCACCAAATGTCACGGTCACTCTCTCTCCGTCTCGTAGACACGAGCTGAGAAATTGCAAACGTCGAGCAATTGCTCAGAGATGAAAAGTGCCAGCACTGAAAGCTGTTGCTAGCCAGCACCCTTCCTTGGAAGCGCTTTCACAGGCGCAGTAACACTGGGGCTTTGCGCTTCTCTAGCCACCAAACGTCACGGTCACTCTCTCTCCGTCTCGTAGACACGAGTTGAGAAATTGCAAACGTCGAGCAATTGCTCAGAGATGAAAAGTGCCAGCACTGAAAGCTGTTGCTAGCCAGCACCCTTCCTTGGAAGCGCTTTCACAGGCGCAGCAACACTGGGGCTTTGCGCTTCTCTAGCCGCCAAACGTCACGGTCACTATCTCTCCGTCTCGTAGACACGAGCTGAGAAATTGCAAACGTCGAGCAATTGCTCAGAGATGAAAAGTGCCAGCACTGAAAGCTGTTGCTAGCCAGCCCCCTTCCTTGGAAACGCTTTTGTAGGCCTAAGCACACTGGGGCTCTGGGCTTCTCTAGCCACCTAATCTTCTGCTCATCCTCTCGCGCACTCTAAAGAGAGCTCAGGTGAGAAATTGCAAACGTCGAGCAATTGCTCAGAGATGAAAAGTGCCAGCACTGAAAGCTGTTGCTAGCCAGCCCCCTTCCTTGGAAGCGCTTTCACAGGCGCAGTAACACTGGGGCTTTGCGCTTCTCTAGCCACCAAACGTCACGGTCACTATCTCTCCGTCTCGTAGACACAAGATGAGAAATTGCAAACGTCGAGCAATTGCTCAGAGATGAAAAGTGCCAGCACTGAAAACTGTTGCTAGCCAGTACCCTTCCTTGGAAGCGCTTTTGTAGGCCTAAGAACACTGGGGCTCTGGGCTTCTCTAGCCACCTAATCTTCTGCTCATCCTCTCGCACACTCTAAAGAGAGCTCAGGTGAGAAATTGCAAATGTCCAGCAATTGCTCAGAGATGAAAAGTGCCAGCACTGAATGCTGTGCTAGCCAGCACCCTTCCTTGGAAGCGCTTTTGTAGGCCTAAGAACACTGGGGCTCTGGGCTTCTCTAGCCACCTAATCTTCTGCTCATCCTCTCGCGCACTCTAAAGAGAGCTCAGGTGAGAAATTGCAAACGTCGAGCAATTGCTCAGAGATGAAAAGTGCCAGCACTGAGAGCTGTTGCTAGCCAGCACCCTTCCTTGGAAGCGCTTTCACAGGCGCAGTAACACTGGGGCTTTGCGCTTCTCTAGCCACCAGACGTCACGGTCACTCTCTCTCCGTCTCGTAGACACGAGCTGAGAAATTGCAAACGTCGAGCAATTGCTCAGAGATGAAAAGTGCCAGCACTGAAAGCTGTTGCTAGCCAGCACCCTTCCTTGGAAGCGCTTTCACAGGCGCAGCAACACTGGGGCTTTGCGCTTCTCTAGCCGCCAAACGTCACGGTCACTATCTCTCCGTCTCGTAGACACGAGCTGAGAAATTGCAAACGTCGAGCAATTGCTCAGAGATGAAAAGTGCCAGCACTGAAAGCTGTTGCTAGCCAGCCCCCTTCCTTGGAAGCGCTTTTGTAGGCCTAAGAACAGTGGGGCTCTGGGCTTCTCTAGCCACCTAATCTTCTGCTCATCCTCTCGCGCACTCTAAAGAGAGCTCAGGTGAGAAATTGCAAACGTCGAGCAATTGCTCAGAGATGAAAAGTGCCAGCACTGAAAGCTGTTGCTAGCCAGCACCCTTCCTTGGAAGCGCTTTCACAGGCGCAGCAACACTGGGGCTTTGCGCTTCTCTACCCACCAAACATCACGGTCACTCTCTCTCCGTCTCGTAGACACGAGCTGAGAAATTGCAAACGTCGAGCAATTGCTCAGAGATGAAAAGTGCCAGCACTGAAAGCTGTTGCTAGCCAGCCCCCTTCCTTGGAAGCGCTTTTGTAGGCCTAAGAACACTGGGGCTCTGGGCTTCTCTAGCCACCTAATCTTCTGCTCATCCTCTCGCGCACTCTAAAGAGAGCTCAGGTGAGAAATTGCAAACGTCCAGCAATTGCTCAGAGATGAAAAGTGCCAGCACAGAAAGCTGTTGCTAGCCAGCACCCTTCCTTGGAAGCGCTTTCACAGGCGCAGTAACACTGGGGCTTTGCGCTTCTCTAGCCACCAGACGTCACGGTCACTCTCTCTCCGTCTCGTAGACACGAGCTGAGAAATTGCAAACGTCGAGCAATTGCTCAGAGATGAAAAGTGCCAGCACTGAAAGCTGTTGCTAGCCAGCCCCCTTCCTTGGAAGCGCTTTTGTAGGCCTAAGAACACTGGGGCTCTGGGCTTCTCTAGCCACCTAATCTTCTGCTCATCCTCTCGCGCACTCTAAAGAGAGCTCAGGTGAGAAATTGCAAACGTCGAGCAATTGCTCAGAGATGAAAAGTGCCAGCACTGAGAGCTGTTGCTAGCCAGCACCCTTCCTTGGAAGCGCTTTCACAGGCGCAGTAACACTGGGGCTTTGCGCTTCTCTAGCCACCAAACGTCACGGTCACTATCACTCCGTCTCGTAGACACGAGCTGAGAAATTGCAAACGTCGAGCAATTGCTCAGAGATGAAAAGTGCCAGCACTGAAAGCTGTTGCTAGCCAGCACCCTTCCTTGGAAGCGCTTTCAGAGGCGCAGCAACACTGGGGCTTTGCACTTCTCTACCCACCAAATGTCACGGTCACTCTCTCTCCGTCTCGTAGACACGAGCTGAGAAATTGCAAACATCGAGCAATTGCTCAGAGATGAAAAGTGCCAGCACTGAGAGCTGTTGCTAGCCAGCACCCTTCCTTGGAAGCGCTTTCACAGGCGCAGCAACACTGGGGCTTTGCGCTTCTCTAGCCACCAAACGTCACGGTCACTATCTCTCTGTCTCGTAGACACGAGCTGAGAAATTGCAAACGTCGAGCAATTGCTGAGAGATGAAAAGTGCCAGCACTGAAAGCTGTTGCTAGCCAGCACCCTTCCTTGGAAGCGCTTTCACAGGCGCAGCAACACTGGGGCTCTGGGCTTCTCTAGCCACCTCATCTTGTGCTCATCCTCTCGCGCACTCTAAAGAGAGCTCAGGTGAGAAATTGCAAACGTCGAGCAATTGCTCAGAGATGAAAAGTGCCAGCACTGAAAGCTGTTGCTAGCCAGCACCCTTCCTTGGAAGCGCTTTCACAGGCGCAGTATCACTGGGGCTTTGCGCTTCTCTAGCCGCCAAACGTCACGGTCACTATCTCTCCGTCTCGTAGACACGAGCTGAAAAATTGCAAACGTCGAGCAATTGCTCAGAGATGAAAAGTGCCAGCACTGAAAGCTGTTGCTAGCCAGCACCCTTCCTTGGAAGCGCTTTCACAGGCGCAGCAACACTGGGGCTTTGCGCTTCTCTAGCCACCAAAAGTCACGGTCACTATCTCTCCGTCTCGTAGATACGAGCTGAGAAATTGCAAACGTCGAGCAATTGCTCAGAGATGAAAAGTGCCAGCACTGAAAGCTGTTGCTAGCCAGCACCCTTCCTTGCAAGCGCTTTCACAGGCGCAGCAACACTGGGGCTTTGCGCTTCTCTAGCCACCAAACGTCACGGTCACTCTCTCTCCGTCTCGTAGACACGAGCTGAGAAATTGCAAACGTCGAGCAATTGCTCAGAGATGAAAAGTGCCAGCACTGAAAGCTGTTGCTAGCCAGCACCCTTCCTTGGAAGCGCTTTTGTAGGCCTAAGCACACTGGGGCTCTGGGCTTCTCTAGCCACCTAATCTTCTGCTCATCCTCTCGCGCACTCTAAAGAGAGCTCAGGTGAGAAATTGCAAACGTCGAGCAATTGCTCAGAGATGAAAAGTGCCAGCACTGAAAGCTGTTGCTAGCCAGCACCCTTCCTTGGAAGCGCTTTCACAGGCGCAGTAACACTGGGGCTTTGCGCTTCTCTAGCCACCAAACGTCACGGTCACTCTCTCTCCGTCTCGTAGACACGAGCTGAGAAATTGCAAACGTCGAGCAATTGCTCAGAGATGAAAAGTGCCAGCACTGAAAGCTGTTGCTAGCCAGCACCCTTCCTTGGAAGCGCTTTTGTAGGCCTAAGCACACTGGGGCTCTGGGCTTCTCTAGCCACCTAATCTTCTGCTCATCCTCTCGCGCACTCTAAAGAGAGCTCAGGGGAGAAATTGCAAACGTCGAGCAATTGCTCAGAGATGAAAAGTGCCAGCACTGAGAGCTGTTGCTAGCCAGCACCCTTCCTTGGAAGCGCTTTCACAGGCGCAGCAACACTGGGGCTTTGCGCTTCTCTAGCCACCAGACGTCACGGTCACTATCTCTCTGTCTCGTAGACACGAGCTGAGAAATTGCAAACGTCGAGCAATTGCTCAGAGATGAAAAGTGCCAGCACTGAAAGCTGTTGCTAGCCAGCACCCTTCCTTGGAAGTGCTTTTGTAGGCCTAAGAACCCTGGGGCTCTGGGCTTCTCTAGCCACCTAATCTTCTGCTCATCCTCTCGCGCACTCTAAAGAGAGCTCAGGTGAGAAATTGCAAACGTCGAGCAATTGCTCAGAGATGAAAAGTGCCAGCACTGAAAGCTGTTGCTAGCCAGCCCCCTTCCTTGGAAGCGCTTTCACAGGCGCAGTAACACTGGGGCTTTGCGCTTCTCTAGCCACCAAACGTCACGGTCACTATCTCTCCGTCTCGTAGACACGAGCTGAGAAATTGCAAACGTCGAGCAATTGCTCAGAGATGAAAAGTGCCAGCACTGAGAGCTGTTGCTAGCCAGCACCCTTCCTTGGAAGCGCTTTCACAGGCGCAGTAACACTGGGGCTTTGCGCTTCTCTAGCCACCAAACGTCACGGTCACTATCTCTCCGTCTCGTAGACACGAGCTGAGAAATTGCAAACGTCGAGCAATTGCTCAGAGATGAAAAGTGCCAGCACTGAGAGCTGTTGCTAGCCAGCACCCTTCCTTGGAAGCGCTTTCACAGGCGCAGTAACACTGGGGCTTTGCGCTTCTCTAGCCACCAAACGTCACGGTCACTATCTCTCCGTCTCGTAGACACAAGATGAGAAATTGCAAACGTCGAGCAATTGCTCAGAGATGAAAAGTGCCAGCACTGAAAGCTGTTGCTAGCCAGCACCCTTCCTTGGAAGCGCTTTCACAGGCGCAGCAACACTGGGGCTTTGCGCTTCTCTAGCCACCAAACGTCACGGTCAATCTCTCTCCGTCTCGTAGACACGAGCTGAGAAATTGCAAACGTCGAGCAATTGCTGAGAGATGAAAAGTGCCAGCACTGAAAGCTGTTGCTAGCCAGCACCCTTCCTTGGAAGCGCTTTCACAGGCGCAGCAACACTGGGGCTCTGGGCTTCTCTAGCCACCTCATCTTGTGCTCATCCTCTCGCGCACTCTAAAGAGAGCTCAGGTGAGAAATTGCAAACGTCGAGCAATTGCTCAGAGATGAAAAGTGCCAGCACTGAAAGCTGTTGCTAGCCAGCACCCTTCCTTGGAAGCGCTTTCACAGGCGCAGTATCACTGGGGCTTTGCGCTTCTCTAGCCGCCAAACGTCACGGTCACTATCTCTCCGTCTCGTAGACACGAGCTGAAAAATTGCAAACGTCGAGCAATTGCTCAGAGATGAAAAGTGCCAGCACTGAAAGCTGTTGCTAGCCAGCACCCTTCCTTGGAAGCGCTTTCACAGGCGCAGCAACACTGGGGCTTTGCGCTTCTCTAGCCACCAAAAGTCACGGTCACTATCTCTCCGTCTCGTAGATACGAGCTGAGAAATTGCAAACGTCGAGCAATTGCTCAGAGATGAAAAGTGCCAGCACTGAAAGCTGTTGCTAGCCAGCACCCTTCCTTGCAAGCGCTTTCACAGGCGCAGCAACACTGGGGCTTTGCGCTTCTCTAGCCACCAAACGTCACGGTCACTCTCTCTCCGTCTCGTAGACACGAGCTGAGAAATTGCAAACGTCGAGCAATTGCTCAGAGATGAAAAGTGCCAGCACTGAAAGCTGTTGCTAGCCAGCACCCTTCCTTGGAAGCGCTTTTGTAGGCCTAAGCACACTGGGGCTCTGGGCTTCTCTAGCCACCTAATCTTCTGCTCATCCTCTCGCGCACTCTAAAGAGAGCTCAGGTGAGAAATTGCAAACGTCGAGCAATTGCTCAGAGATGAAAAGTGCCAGCACTGAAAGCTGTTGCTAGCCAGCACCCTTCCTTGGAAGCGCTTTCACAGGCGCAGTAACACTGGGGCTTTGCGCTTCTCTAGCCACCAAACGTCACGGTCACTCTCTCTCCGTCTCGTAGACACGAGCTGAGAAATTGCAAACGTCGAGCAATTGCTCAGAGATGAAAAGTGCCAGCACTGAAAGCTGTTGCTAGCCAGCACCCTTCCTTGGAAGCGCTTTTGTAGGCCTAAGCACACTGGGGCTCTGGGCTTCTCTAGCCACCTAATCTTCTGCTCATCCTCTCGCGCACTCTAAAGAGAGCTCAGGGGAGAAATTGCAAACGTCGAGCAATTGCTCAGAGATGAAAAGTGCCAGCACTGAGAGCTGTTGCTAGCCAGCACCCTTCCTTGGAAGCGCTTTCACAGGCGCAGCAACACTGGGGCTTTGCGCTTCTCTAGCCACCAGACGTCACGGTCACTATCTCTCTGTCTCGTAGACACGAGCTGAGAAATTGCAAACGTCGAGCAATTGCTCAGAGATGAAAAGTGCCAGCACTGAAAGCTGTTGCTAGCCAGCACCCTTCCTTGGAAGTGCTTTTGTAGGCCTAAGAACCCTGGGGCTCTGGGCTTCTCTAGCCACCTAATCTTCTGCTCATCCTCTCGCGCACTCTAAAGAGAGCTCAGGTGAGAAATTGCAAACGTCGAGCAATTGCTCAGAGATGAAAAGTGCCAGCACTGAGAGCTGTTGCTAGCCAGCCCCCTTCCTTGGAAGCGCTTTCACAGGCGCAGTAACACTGGGGCTTTGCGCTTCTCTAGCCACCAAACGTCACGGTCACTATCTCTCCGTCTCGTAGACACGAGCTGAGAAATTGCAAACGTCGAGCAATTGCTCAGAGATGAAAAGTGCCAGCACTGAGAGCTGTTGCTAGCCAGCACCCTTCCTTGGAAGCGCTTTCACAGGCGCAGTAACACTGGGGCTTTGCGCTTCTCTAGCCACCAAACGTCACGGTCACTATCTCTCCGTCTCGTAGACACGAGCTGAGAAATTGCAAACGTCGAGCAATTGCTCAGAGATGAAAAGTGCCAGCACTGAGAGCTGTTGCTAGCCAGCACCCTTCCTTGGAAGCGCTTTCACAGGCGCAGTAACACTGGGGCTTTGCGCTTCTCTAGCCACCAAACGTCACGGTCACTATCTCTCCGTCTCGTAGACACAAGATGAGAAATTGCAAACGTCGAGCAATTGCTCAGAGATGAAAAGTGCCAGCACTGAAAGCTGTTGCTAGCCAGCACCCTTCCTTGGAAGCGCTTTCACAGGCGCAGCAACACTGGGGCTTTGCGCTTCTCTAGCCACCAAACGTCACGGTCAATCTCTCTCCGTCTCGTAGACACGAGCTGAGAAATTGCAAACGTCGAGCAATTGCTGAGAGATGAAAAGTGCCAGCACTGAAAGCTGTTGCTAGCCAGCACCCTTCCTTGGAAGCGCTTTCACAGGCGCAGCAACACTGGGGCTCTGGGCTTCTCTAGCCACCTAATCTTCTGCTCATCCTCTCGCGCACTCTAAAGAGAGCTCAGGTGAGAAATTGCAAACGTCGAGCAATTGCTCAGAGATGAAAAGTGCCAGCACTGAAAGCTGTTGCTAGCCAGCACCCTTCCTTGGAAGCGCTTTCACAGGCGCAGTAACACTGGGGCTTTGCGCTTCTCTAGCCACCAGACGTCACGGTCACTCTCTCTCCGTCTCGTAGACACGAGCTGAGAAATTGCAAACGTCGAGCAATTGCTCAGAGATGAAAAGTGCCAGCACTGAAAGCTCTTGCTAGCCAGTACCCTTCCTTGGAAGCGCTTTCACAGGCGCAGCAACACTGGGGCTTTGCGCTTCTCTACCCACCAAACGTCACGGTCACTATCACTCCGTCTCGTAGACACGAGCTGAGAAATTGCAAACGTCGAGCAATTGCTCAGAGATGAAAAGTGCCAGCACTGAAAGCTGTTGCTAGCCAGCACCCTTCCTTGGGAACGCTCTTGTAGGCCTAAGAACACTGGGGCTCTGGGCTTCTCTAGCCACCTAATCTTCTGCTCATCCTCTCGCGCACTCTAAAGAGAGCTCAGGTGAGAAATTGCAAACGTCGAGCAATTGCTCAGAGATGAAAAGTGCCAGCACTGAGAGCTGTTGCTAGCCAGCACCCTTCCTTGGAAGCGCTTTTGTAGGCCTAAGAGCACTGGGGCTCTGGGCTTCTCTAGCCCCCTAATCTTCTGCTCATCCTCTCACGCACTCTAAAGAGAGCTCAGGTGAGAAATTGCAAACGTCCAGCAATTGCTCAGAGATGAAAAGTGCCAGCACTGAGAGCTGTTGCTAGCCAGCACCCTTCCTTGGAAGCGCTTTCACAGGCGCAGCAACACTGGGGCTTTGCGCTTCTCTAGCCACCAGACGTCACGGTCACTATCTCTCTGTCTCGTAGACACGAGCTGAGAAATTGCAAACGTCGAGCAATTGCTCAGAGATGAAAAGTGCCAGCACTGAAAGCTGTTGCTAGCCAGCACCCTTCCTTGGAAGTGCTTTTGTAGGCCTAAGAACCCTGGGGCTCTGGGCTTCTCTAGCCACCTAATCTTCTGCTCATCCTCTCGCGCACTCTAAAGAGAGCTCAGGTGAGAAATTGCAAACGTCGAGCAATTGCTCAGAGATGAAAAGTGCCAGCACTGAGAGCTGTTGCTAGCCAGCCCCCTTCCTTGGAAGCGCTTTCACAGGCGCAGTAACACTGGGGCTTTGCGCTTCTCTAGCCACCAAACGTCACGGTCACTATCTCTCCGTCTCGTAGACACGAGCTGAGAAATTGCAAACGTCGAGCAATTGCTCAGAGATGAAAAGTGCCAGCACTGAGAGCTGTTGCTAGCCAGCACCCTTCCTTGGAAGCGCTTTCACAGGCGCAGTAACACTGGGGCTTTGCGCTTCTCTAGCCACCAAACGTCACGGTCACTATCTCTCCGTCTCGTAGACACGAGCTGAGAAATTGCAAACGTCGAGCAATTGCTCAGAGATGAAAAGTGCCAGCACTGAGAGCTGTTGCTAGCCAGCACCCTTCCTTGGAAGCGCTTTCACAGGCGCAGTAACACTGGGGCTTTGCGCTTCTCTAGCCACCAAACGTCACGGTCACTATCTCTCCGTCTCGTAGACACAAGATGAGAAATTGCAAACGTCGAGCAATTGCTCAGAGATGAAAAGTGCCAGCACTGAAAGCTGTTGCTAGCCAGCACCCTTCCTTGGAAGCGCTTTCACAGGCGCAGCAACACTGGGGCTTTGCGCTTCTCTAGCCACCAAACGTCACGGTCAATCTCTCTCCGTCTCGTAGACACGAGCTGAGAAATTGCAAACGTCGAGCAATTGCTGAGAGATGAAAAGTGCCAGCACTGAAAGCTGTTGCTAGCCAGCACCCTTCCTTGGAAGCGCTTTCACAGGCGCAGCAACACTGGGGCTCTGGGCTTCTCTAGCCACCTAATCTTCTGCTCATCCTCTCGCGCACTCTAAAGAGAGCTCAGGTGAGAAATTGCAAACGTCGAGCAATTGCTCAGAGATGAAAAGTGCCAGCACTGAAAGCTGTTGCTAGCCAGCACCCTTCCTTGGAAGCGCTTTCACAGGCGCAGTAACACTGGGGCTTTGCGCTTCTCTAGCCACCAAACGTCACGGTCACTCTCTCTCCGTCTCGTAGACACGAGCTGAGAAATTGCAAACGTCGAGCAATTGCTCAGAGATGAAAAGTGCCAGCACTGAAAGCTCTTGCTAGCCAGTACCCTTCCTTGGAAGCGCTTTCACAGGCGCAGCAACACTGGGGCTTTGCGCTTCTCTACCCACCAAACGTCACGGTCACTATCACTCCGTCTCGTAGACACGAGCTGAGAAATTGCAAACGTCGAGCAATTGCTCAGAGATGAAAAGTGCCAGCACTGAAAGCTGTTGCTAGCCAGCACCCTTCCTTGGGAACGCTCTTGTAGGCCTAAGAACACTGGGGCTCTGGGCTTCTCTAGCCACCTAATCTTCTGCTCATCCTCTCGCGCACTCTAAAGAGAGCTCAGGGGAGAAATTGCAAATGTCGAGCAATTGCTCAGAGATGAAAAGTGCCAGCACTGAGAGCTGTTGCTAGCCAGCACCCTTCCTTGGAAGCGCTTTCACAGGCGCAGTAACACTGGGGCTTTGCGCTTCTCTAGCCACCAAACGTCACGGTCACTATCTCTCCGTCTCGTAGACACGAGCTGAGAAATTGCAAACGTCGAGCAATTGCTCAGAGATGAAAAGTGCCAGCACTGAGAGCTGTTGCTAGCCAGCACCCTTCCTTGGAAGCGCTTTCACAGGCGCAGTAACACTGGGGCTTTGCGCTTCTCTAGCCACCAAACGTCACGGTCACTATCTCTCCGTCTCGTAGACACAAGATGAGAAATTGCAAACGTCGAGCAATTGCTCAGAGATGAAAAGTGCCAGCACTGAAAGCTGTTGCTAGCCAGCACCCTTCCTTGGAAGCGCTTTCACAGGCGCAGCAACACTGGGGCTTTGCGCTTCTCTAGCCACCAAACGTCACGGTCAATCTCTCTCCGTCTCGTAGACACGAGCTGAGAAATTGCAAACGTCGAGCAATTGCTGAGAGATGAAAAGTGCCAGCACTGAAAGCTCTTGCTAGCCAGCACCCTTCCTTGGAAGCGCTTTCACAGGCGCAGCAACACTGGGGCTCTGGGCTTCTCTAGCCACCTAATCTTCTGCTCATCCTCTCGCGCACTCTAAAGAGAGCTCAGGTGAGAAATTGCAAACGTCGAGCAATTGCTCAGAGATGAAAAGTGCCAGCACTGAAAGCTGTTGCTAGCCAGCACCCTTCCTTGGAAGCGCTTTCACAGGCGCAGTAACACTGGGGCTTTGCGCTTCTCTAGCCACCAGACGTCACGGTCACTCTCTCTCCGTCTCGTAGACACGAGCTGAGAAATTGCAAACGTCGAGCAATTGCTCAGAGATGAAAAGTGCCAGCACTGAAAGCTCTTGCTAGCCAGTACCCTTCCTTGGAAGCGCTTTCACAGGCGCAGCAACACTGGGGCTTTGCGCTTCTCTACCCACCAAACGTCACGGTCACTATCACTCCGTCTCGTAGACACGAGCTGAGAAATTGCAAACGTCGAGCAATTGCTCAGAGATGAAAAGTGCCAGCACTGAAAGCTGTTGCTAGCCAGCACCCTTCCTTGGGAACGCTCTTGTAGGCCTAAGAACACTGGGGCTCTGGGCTTCTCTAGCCACCTAATCTTCTGCTCATCCTCTCGCGCACTCTAAAGAGAGCTCAGGTGAGAAATTGCAAACGTCGAGCAATTGCTCAGAGATGAAAAGTGCCAGCACTGAGAGCTGTTGCTAGCCAGCACCCTTCCTTGGAAGCGCTTTCACAGGCGCAGTAACACTGGGGCTTTGCGCTTCTCTAGCCACCAAACGTCACGGTCACTATCTCTCCGACTCGTAGACACGAGCTGAGAAATTGCAAACGTCGAGCAATTGCTCAGAGATGAAAAGTGCCAGCACTGAAAGCTGTTGCTAGCCAGCACCCTTCCTTGGAAGCGCTTTCACAGGCGCAGTAACACTGGGGCTTTGCGCTTCTCTAGCCACCAAACGTCACGGTCACTATCTCTCCGTCTCGTAGACACAAGATGAGAAATTGCAAACGTCGAGCAATTGCTCAGAGATGAAAAGTGCCAGCACTGAAAGCTGTTGCTAGCCAGCACCCTTCCTTGGAAGCGCTTTCACAGGCGCAGCAACACTGGGGCTTTGCGCTTCTCTAGCCACCAAACGTCACGGTCAATCTCTCTCCGTCTCGTAGACACGAGCTGAGAAATTGCAAACGTCGAGCAATTGCTGAGAGATGAAAAGTGCCAGCACTGAAAGCTCTTGCTAGCCAGCACCCTTCCTTGGAAGCGCTTTCACAGGCGCAGCAACACTGGGGCTTTGCGCTTCTCTAGCCACCTAATCTTCTGCTCATCCTCTCGCGCACTCTAAAGAGAGCTCAGGTGAGAAATTGCAAACGTCGAGCAATTGCTCAGAGATGAAAAGTGCCAGCACTGAAAGCTGTTGCTAGCCAGCACCCTTCCTTGGAAGCGCTTTCACAGGCGCAGTAACACTGGGGCTTTGCGCTTCTCTAGCCACCAGACGTCACGGTCACTCTCTCTCCGTCTCGTAGACACGAGCTGAGAAATTGCAAACGTCGAGCAATTGCTCAGAGATGAAAAGTGCCAGCACTGAAAGCTCTTGCTAGCCAGCACCCTTCCTTGGAAGCGCTTTTGTAGGCCTAAGAACACTGTGGCTCTGGGCTTCTCTAGCCACCTAATCTTCTGCTCATCCTCTCGCGCACTCTAAAGAGAGCTCAGGGGAGAAATTGCAAACGTCGAGCAATTGCTCAGAGATGAAAAGTGCCAGCACTGAGAGCTGTTGCTAGCCAGCACCCTTCCTTGGAAGCGCTTTCACAGGCGCAGTAACACTGGGGCTTTGCGCTTCTCTAGCCACCAAACGTCACGGTCACTCTCTCTCCGTCTCGTAGACACGAGCTGAGAAATTGCAAACGTCGAGCAATTGCTCAGAGATGAAAAGTGCCAGCACTGAAAGCTCTTGCTAGCCAGCACTCTTCCTTGGAAGCGCTTTCACAGGCGCAGCAACACTGGGGCTTTGCGCTTCTCTAGCCACCAAACGTCACGGTCACTATCTCTCCGTCTCGTAGACACGAGCTGAGAAATTGCAAACGTCGAGCAATTGCTCAGAGATGAAAAGTGCCAGCACTGAAAGCTGTTGCTAGCCAGCACCCTTCCTTGGAAGTGCTTTTGTAGGCCTAAGAACACTCGGCTTCTGGGCTTCTCTAGCCACCTAATCTTCTGCTCATCCTCTCGCGCACTCTAAAGAGAGCTCAGGGGAGAAATTGCAAACGTCGAGCAATTGCTCAGAGATGAAAAGTGCCAGCACTGAGAGCTGTTGCTAGCCAGCACCCTTCCTTGGAAGCGCTTTCACAGGCGCAGTAACACTGGGGCTTTGCGCTTCTCTAGCCGCCAAACGTCACGGTCACTATCTCTCTGTCTCGTAGACACGAGCTGAGAAATTGCAAACGTCGAGCAATTGCTCAGAGATGAAAAGTGCCAGCACTGAGAGCTGTTGCTAGCCAGCACCCTTCCTTGGAAGCGCTTTCACAGGCGCAGTAACACTGGGGCTTTGCGCTTCTCTAGCCACCAAACGTCACGGTCACTATCTCTCCGTCTCGTAGACACAAGATGAGAAATTGCAAACGTCGAGCAATTGCTCAGACATGAAAAGTGCCAGCACTGAAAGCTGTTGCTAGCCAGCACCCTTCCTTGGAAGCGCTTTCACAGGCGCAGCAACACTGGGGCTTTGCGCTTCTCTAACCACCAAACGTCACGGTCACTATCTCTCTGTCTCGTAGACACGAGCTGAGAAATTGCAAACGTCGAGCAATTGCTGAGAGATGAAAAGTGCCAGCACTGAAAGCTCTTGCTAGCCAGCACCCTTCCTTGGAAGCGCTTTCACAGGCGCAGCAACACTGGGGCTCTGGGCTTCTCTAGCCACCTAATCTTCTGCTCATCCTCTCGCACACTCTAAAGAGAGCTCAGGTGAGAAATTGCAAACGTCGAGCAATTGCTCAGAGATGAAAAGTGCCAGCACTGAAAGCTGTTGCTAGCCAGCACCCTTCCTTGGAAGCGCTTTCACAGGCGCAGTAACACTGGGGCTTTGCGCTTCTCTAGCCACCAAACGTCACGGTCACTATCTCTCCGTCTCGTAGACACGAGCTGAAAAATTGCAAACGTCGAGCAATTGCTCAGAGATGAAAAGTGCCAGCACTGAAAGCTGTTGCTAGCCAGCACCCTTCCTTGGAAGCGCTTTCACAGGCGCCGCAACACTGGGGCTTTGCGCTTCTCTAGCCACCAAATGTCACGGTCACTATCTCTCCGTCTCGTAGATACGAGCTGAGAAATTGCAAACGTTGAGCAATTGCTCAGAGATGAAAAGTGCCAGCACTGAAAGCTGTTGCTAGCCAGCACCCTTCCTTGGAAGCGCTTTCACAGGCGCAGTAACACTGGGGCTTTGCGCTTCTCTAGCCACCAAACGTCACGGTCACTCTCTCTCCGTCTCGTAGACACGAGCTGAGAAATTGCAAACGTCGAGCAATTGCTCAGAGATGAAAAGTGCCAGCACTGAAAGCTCTTGCTAGCCAGTACCCTTCCTTGGAAGCGCTTTCACAGGCGCAGCAACACTGGGGCTTTGCGCTTCTCTAGCCACCAAACGTCACGGTCACTCTCTCTCCGTCTCGTAGACACGAGCTGAGAAATTGCAAACGTCGAGCAATTGCTCAGAGATGAAAAGTGCCAGCACTGAAAGCTGTTGCTAGCCAGCCCCCTTCCTTGGGAACGCTCTTGTAGCCCTAAGAACACTGGGGCTCTGGGCTTCTCTAGCCACCTAATCTTCTGCTCATCCTCTCGCGCACTCTAAAGAGAGCTCAGGTGAGAAATTGCAAACGTCGAGCAATTGCTCAGAGATGAAAAGTGCCAGCACTGAGAGCTGTTGCTAGCCAGCACCCTTCCTTGGAAGCGCTTTCACAGGCGCAGCAACACTGGGGCTTTGCGCTTCTCTAGCCGCCAAACGTCACGGTCACTCTCTCTCCGTCTCGTAGACACGAGCTGAGAAATTGCAAACGTCGAGCAATTGCTCAGAGATGAAAAGTGCCAGCACTGAGAGCTGTTGCTAGCCAGCACCCTTCCTTGGAAGCGCTTTCACAGGCGCAGTAACACTGGGGCTTTGCGCTTCTCTAGCCACCAAACGTCACGGTCACTATCTCTCCGTCTCGTAGACACAAGATGAGAAATTGCAAACGTCGAGCAATTGCTCAGAGGTGAAAAGTGCCAGCACTGAAAGCTGTTGCTAGCCAGCACCCTTCCTTGGAAGCGCTTTCACAGGCGCAGCAACACTGGGGCTTTGCGCTTCTCTAGCCACCAAACGTCACGGTCAATCTCTCTCCGTCTCGTAGACACGAGCTGAGAAACTGCAAACGTCCAGCAATTGCTGAGAGATGAAAAGTGCCAGCACTGAAAGCTGTTGCTAGCCAGCACCCTTCCTTGGAAGCGCTTTCACAGGCGCAGCAACACTGGGGCTCTGGGCTTCTCTAGCCACCTAATCTTCTGCTCATCCTCTCGCGCACTCTAAAGAGAGCTCAGGTGAGAAATTGCAAACGTCGAGCAATTGCTCAGAGATGAAAAGTGCCAGCACTGAAAGCTGTTGCTAGCCAGCACCCTTCCTTGGAAGCGCTTTCACAGGCGCAGTAACACTGGGGCTTTGCGCTTCTCTAGCCGCCAAACGTCACGGTCACTATCTCTCCGTCTCGTAGACACGAGCTGAAAAATTGCAAACGTCGAGCAATTGCTCAGAGATGAAAAGTGCCAGCACTGAAAGCTGTTGCTAGCCAGCACCCTTCCTTGGGAACGCTCTTGTAGCCCTAAGAACACTGGGGCTCTGGGCTTCTCTAGCCACCTAATCTTCTGCTCATCCTCTCGCGCACTCTAAAGAGAGCTCAGGTGAGAAATTGCAAACGTCGAGCAATTGCTCAGAGATGAAAAGTGCCAGCACTGAGAGCTGTTGCTAGCCAGCACCCTTCCTTGGAAGCGCTTTCACAGGCGCAGTAACACTGGGGCTTTGCGCTTCTCTAGCCACCAAACGTCACGGTCACTATCTCTCCGTCTCGTAGACACGAGCTGAGAAATTGCAAACGTCGAGCAATTGCTCAGAGATGAAAAGTGCCAGCACTGAAAGCTGTTGCTAGCCAGCACCCTTCCTTGGAAGCGCTTTCACAGGCGCAGCAACACTGGGGCTTTGCGCTTCTCTACCCACCAAACGTCACGGTCACTATCACTCCGTCTCGTAGACACGAGCTGAGAAATTGCAAACGTCGAGCAATTGCTGAGAGATGAAAAGTGCCAGCACTGAAAGCTGTTGCTAGCCAGCACCCTTCCTTGGGAACGCTCTTGTAGCCCTAAGAACAGTGGGGCTCTGGGCTTCTCTAGCCACCTAATCTTCTGCTCATCCTCTCGCGCACTCTAAAGAGAGCTCAGGTGAGAAATTGCAAACGTCGAGCAATTGCTCAGAGATGAAAAGTGCCAGCACTGAGAGCTGTTGCTAGCCAGCACCCTTCCTTGGAAGCGCTTTCACAGGCGCAGCAACACTGGGGCTTTGCGCTTCTCTAGCCGCCAAACGTCACGGTCACTCTCTCTCCGTCTCGTAGACACGAGCTGAGAAATTGCAAATGTCGAGCAATTGCTCAGAGATGAAAAGTGCCAGCACTGAGAGCTGTTGCTAGCCAGCACCCTTCCTTGGAAGCGCTTTTGTAGGCCTAAGAACACTGGGGCTCTGGGCTTCTCTAGCCACCTAATCTTCTGCTCATCCTCTCGCGCACTCTAAAGAGAGCTCAGGGGAGAAATTGCAAACGTCGAGCAATTGCTCAGAGATGAAAAGTGCCAGCACTGAGAGCTGTTGCTAGCCAGCACCCTTCCTTGGAAGCGCTTTCACAGGCGCAGCAACACTGGGGCTTTGCGCTTCTCTAGCCACCAGACGTCACGGTCACTCTCTCTCCGTCTCGTAGACACGAGTTGAGAAATTGCAAACGTCGAGCAATTGCTCAGAGATGAAAAGTGCCAGCACTGAAAGCTGTTGCTAGCCAGCACCCTTCCTTGGAAGCGCTTTCACAGGCGCAGCAACACTGGGGCTTTGCGCTTCTCTAGCCACCAAACGTCACGGTCACTCTCTCTCCGTCTCGTAGACACGAGCTGAGAAATTGCAAACGTCGAGCAATTGCTCAGAGATGAAAAGTGCCAGCACTGAAAGCTGTTGCTAGCCAACCCCCTTCCTTGGAAGTGCTTTTGTAGGCCTAAGAACCCTGGGGCTCTGGGCTTCTCTAGCCACCTAATCTTCTGCTCATCCTCTCGCGCACTCTAAAGAGAGCTCAGGTGAGAAATTGCAAACGTCCAGCAATTGCTCAGAGATGAAAAGTGCCAGCACTAAAAGATCTTGCTAGCCAGCACCCTTCCTTGGAAGCGCTTTCACAGGCGCAGTAACACTGGGGCTTTGCGCTTCTCTAGCCACCAAACGTCACGGTCCTTCTCTTTCCGTCTCGTAGACACGAGCTGAGAAATTGCAAACGTCGAGCAATTGCTCAGAGATGAAATGTGCCAGCACTGAGAGCTGTTGCTAGCCAGCACCCTTCCTTGCAAGCGCTTTCACAGGCGCAGTAACACTGGGGCTTTGCGCTTCTCTAGCCACCAAACGTCACGGTCACTATCTCTCCGTCTCGTAGACACAAGATGAGAAATTGCAAACATCGAGCAATTGCTCAGAGATGAAAAGTGCCAGCACTGAAAGCTCTTGCTAGCCAGTACCCTTCCTTGGAAGCGCTTTCACAGGCGCAGCAACACTGGGGCTTTGCGCTTCTCTAGCCGCCAAACGTCACGGTCACTATCTCTCCGTCTCGTAGACACGAGCTGAGAAATTGCAAACGTCGAGCAATTGCTCAGAGATGAAAAGTGCCAGCACTGAAAGCTCTTGCTAGCCAGCCCCCTTCCTTGGAAGCGCTTTTCTAGGCCTAAGAACCCTGGGGCTCTGGGCTTCTCTAGCCACCTAATCTTCTGCTCATCCTCTCGCGCACTCTAAAGAGAGCTCAGGTGAGAAATTGCAAACGTCGAGCAATTGCTCAGAGATGAAAAGTGCCAGCACTGAAAGCTGTTGCTAGCCAGCACCCTTCCTTGGAAGCGCTTTCACAGGCGCAGCAACACTGGGGCTTTGCGCTTCTCTAGCCACCAAACGTCACGGTCACTATCTGTCCGTCTCGTAGACACGAGTTGAGAAATTGCAAACGTCCAGCAATTGCTCAGAGATGAAAAGTGCCAGCACTGAAAGCTGTTGCTAGCCAGCACCCTTCCTTGGAAGCGCTTTCACAGGCGCAGCAACACTGGGGCTTTGCGCTTCTCTAGCCGCCAAACGTCACGGTCACTATCTCTCCGTCTCGTAGACACGAGCTGAGAAATTGCAAACTTCGAGCAATTGCTCAGAGATGAAAAGTGCCAGCACTGAAAGCTCTTGCTAGCCAGCACCCTTCCTTGGAAGCGCTTTTGTAGGCCTAAGAGTACTGGGGCTCTGGGCTTCTCTAGCCACCTAATCTTCTGCTCATCCTCTCGCGCACTCTAAAGAGAGCTCAGGGGAGAAATTGCAAACGTCGAGCAATTGCTGAGAGATGAAAAGTGCCAGCACTGAAAGCTGTTGCTAGCCAGCACCCTTCCTTGGAAGCGCTTTCACAGGCGCAGCACCACTGGGGCTCTGGGCTTCTCTAGCCACCAAAAGTCACGGTCATTCTCTCTCCGTCTCGTAGACACGAGCTGAGAAATTGCAAACGTCGAGCAATTGCTCAGAGATGAAAAGTGCCAGCACTGAAAGCTGTTGCTAGCCAGCAGCCTTCCTTGGAAGCGCTTTTGTAGGCCTAAGAACACTGGGGCTCTGGGCTTCTCTAGCCACCTCATCTTCTGCTCATCCTCTCGCGCACTCTAAAGAGAGCTCAGGGGAGAAATTGCAAACGTCGAGCAATTGCTCAGAGATGAAAAGTGCCAGCACTGAGAGCTGTTGCTAGCCAGCACCCTTCCTTGGAAGCGCTTTCACAGGCGCAGCAACACTGGGGCTTTGCGCTTCTCTAGCCACCAAACGTCACGGTCACTCTCTCTCCGTCTCGTAGACACGAGTTGAGAAATTGCAAACGTCGAGCAATTGCTCAGAGATGAAAAGTGCCAGCACTGAAAGCTGTTGCTAGCCAGCACTCTTCCTTGGAAGCGCTTTCACAGGCGCAGCAACACTGGGGCTTTGCGCTTCTCTAGCCGCCAAACGTCACGGTCACTCTCTCTCCGTCTCGTAGACACGAGCTGAGAAATTGCAAACGTCGAGCAATTGCTCAGAGATGAAAAGTGCCAGCACTGAAAGCTCTTGCTAGCCAGCACCCTTCCTTGGAAGCGCTTTTGTAGGCCTAAGAGTACTGGGGCTCTGGGCTTCTCTAGCCACCTAATCTTCTGCTCATCCTCTCGCGCACTCTAAAGAGAGCTCAGGGGAGAAATTGCAAACGTCGAGCAATTGCTCAGAGATGAAAAGTGCCAGCACTGAAAGCTCTTGCTAGCCAGCACCCTTCCTTGGAAGCGCTTTCACAGGCGCAGTAACACTGGGGCTTTGAGCTTCTCGAGCCACCAAAAGTCACGGTCATTCTCTCTCCGTCTCGTAGACACGAGCTGAGAAATTGCAAACGTCGAGCAATTGCTCAGACATGAAAAGTGCCAGCACTGAAAGCTGTTGCTAGCCAGCACCCTTCCTTGGGAACGCTCTTGTAGGCCTAAGAACACTGGGGCTCTGGGCTTCTCTAGCCACCTAATCTTCTGCTCATCCTCTCGCGCACTCTAAAGAGAGCTCAGGGGAGAAATTGCAAACGTCGAGCAATTGCTCAGAGATGAAAAGTGCCAGCACTGAGAGCTGTTGCTAGCCAGCACCCTTCCTTGGAAGCGCTTTCACAGGCGCAGTAACACTGGGGCTTTGCGCTTCTCTAGCCACCAAACGTCACGGTCACTATCTCTCCGTCTCGTAGACACGAGCTGAGAAATTGCAAACGTCGAGCAATTGCTCAGAGATGAAAAGTGCCAGCACTGAAAGCTGTTGCTAGCCAGCACCCTTCCTTGGAAGCGCTTTCACAGGCGCAGCAACACTGGGGCTTTGCGCTTCTCTAGCCACCAAATGTCACGGTCACTCTCTCTCCGTCTCGTAGACACGAGCTGAGAAATTACAAACGTCGAGCAATTGCTCAGAGATGAAAAGTGCCAGCACTGAAAGCTGTTGCTAGCCAGCACCCTTCCTTGGAAGTGCTTTCACAGGCGCAGCAACACTGGGGCTTTGCGCTTCTCTAGCCGCCAAACGTCACGGTCACTATCTCTCCGTCTCGTAGACACGAGTTAAGAAATTGCAAACGTCGAGCAATTGTTCAGAGATGAAAAGTGCCAGCACTGAAAGCTGTTGCTAGCCAGCACCCTTCCTTGGAAGCGCTTTCACAGGCGCAGTAACACTGGGGTTTTGCGCTTCTCTAGCCACCAAACGTCACGGTCACTATCTCTCCGTCTCGTAGACACGAGCTGAGAAATTGCAAACGTCGAGCAATTGCTCAGAGATGAAAAGTGCCAGCACTGAAAGCTGTTGCTAGCCAGCACCCTTCCTTGGGAACGCTCTTGTAGGCCTAAGAACACTGGGGCTCTGGGCTTCTCTAGCCACCTAATCTTCTGCTCATCCTCTCGCGCACTCTAAAGAGAGCTCAGGGGAGAAATTGCAAACGTCGAGCAATTGCTCAGAGATGAAAAGTGCCAGCACTGAAAGCTGTTGCTAGCCAGCACCCTTCCTTGGAAGCGCTTTCACAGGCGCAGTAACACTGGGGCTTTGCGCTTCTCTAGCCACGAAACGTCACGGTCATTCTCTCTCCGTCTCGTAGACACGAGCTGAGAAATTGCAAACGTCGAGCAATTGCTCAGAGATGAAAAGTGCCAGCACTGAAAGCTGTTGCTAGCCAGCACCCTTCCTTGGAAGCGCTTTCACAGGCGCAGCAACACTGGGGCTTTGCGCTTCTCTAGCCACCAAATGTCACGGTCACTCTCTCTCCGTCTCGTAGACACGAGCTGAGAAATTGCAAACGTCGAGCAATTGCTCAGAGATGAAAAGTGCCAGCACTGAAAGCTGTTGCTAGCCAGCACCCTTCCTTGGAAGTGCTTTCACAGGCGCAGCAACACTGGGGCTTTGCGCTTCTCTAGCCGCCAAACGTCACGGTCACTATCTCTCCGTCTCGTAGACACGAGTTAAGAAATTGCAAACGTCGAGCAATTGTTCAGAGATGAAAAGTGCCAGCACTGAAAGCTGTTGCTAGCCAGCACCCTTCCTTGGAAGCGCTTTCACAGGCGCAGTAACACTGGGGCTTTGCGCTTCTCTAGCCACCAAACGTCACGGTCACTATCTCTCCGTCTCGTAGACACGAGCTGAGAAATTGCAAACGTCGAGCAATTGCTCAGAGATGAAAAGTGCCAGCACTGAAAGCTGTTGCTAGCCAGCACCCTTCCTTGGGAACGCTCTTGTAGGCCTAAGAACACTGGGGCTCTGGGCTTCTCTAGCCACCTAATCTTCTGCTCATCCTCTCGCGCACTCTAAAGAGAGCTCAGGGGAGAAATTGCAAACGTCCAGCAATTGCTCAGAGATGAAAAGTGCCAGCACTGAAAGCTGTTGCTAGCCAGCACCCTTCCTTGGAAGCGCTTTCACAGGCGCAGTAACACTGGGGCTTTGCGCTTCTCTAGCCACGAAACGTCACGGTCATTCTCTCTCCGTCTCGTAGACACGAGCTGAGAAATTGCAAACGTCGAGCAATTGCTCAGAGATGAAAAGTGCCAGCACTGAAAGCTGTTGCTAGCCAGCACCCTTCCTTGGAAGCGCTTTTGTAGGCCTAAGAACACTGTGGCTCTGGGCTTCTCTAGCCACCTAATCTTCTGCTCATCCTCTCGCGCACTCTAAAGAGAGCTCAGGGGAGAAATTGCAAACGTCGAGCAATTGCTCAGAGATGAAAAGTGCCAGCACTGAGAGCTGTTGCTAGCCAGCACCCTTCCTTGGAAGCGCTTTCACAGGCGCAGCAACACTGGGGCTTTGCGCTTCTCTAGCCACCAAACGTCACGGTCACTCTCTCTCCGTCTCGTAGACACGAGTTGAGAAATTGCAAACGTCGAGCAATTGCTCAGAGATGAAAAGTGCCAGCACTGAAAGCTCTTGCTAGCCAGCACTCTTCCTTGGAAGCGCTTTCACAGGCGCAGCAACACTGGGGCTTTGCGCTTCTCTAGCCACCAAACGTCACGGTCACTATCTCTCTGTCTCGTAGACACGAGCTGAGAAATTGCAAACGTCGAGCAATTGCTCAGAGATGAAAAGTGCCAGCACTGAAAGCTGTTGCTAGCCAGCACCCTTCCTTGGAAGTGCTTTTGTAGGCCTAAGAACCCTGGGGCTCTGGGCTTCTCTAGCCACCTAATCTTCTGCTCATCCTCTCGCGCACTCTAAAGAGAGCTCAGGGGAGAAATTGCAAACGTCGAGCAATTGCTCAGAGGTGAAAAGTGCCAGCACTGAAAGCTGTTGCTAGCCAGCACCCTTCCTTGGAAGCGCTTTCACAGGCGCAGCAACACTGGGGCTTTGCGCTTCTCTAGCCACCAAACGTCACGGTCAATCTCTCTCCGTCTCGTAGACACGAGCTGAGAAACTGCAAACGTCCAGCAATTGCTGAGAGATGAAAAGTGCCAGCACTGAAAGCTGTTGCTAGCCAGCACCCTTCCTTGGAAGCGCTTTCACAGGCGCAGCAACACTGGGGCTCTGGGCTTCTCTAGCCACCTAATCTTCTGCTCATCCTCTCGCGCACTCTAAAGAGAGCTCAGGTGAGAAATTGCAAACGTCGAGCAATTGCTCAGAGATGAAAAGTGCCAGCACTGAAAGCTCTTGCTAGCCAGCACCCTTCCTTGGAAGCGCTTTCACAGGCGCAGTAACACTGGGGCTTTGCGCTTCTCTAGCCGCCAAACGTCACGGTCACTATCTCTCCGTCTCGTAGACACGAGCTGAAAAATTGCAAACGTCGAGCAATTGCTGAGAGATGAAAAGTGCCAGCACTGAAAGCTGTTGCTAGCCAGCACCCTTCCTTGGGAACGCTCTTGTAGCCCTAAGAACACTGGGGCTCTGGGCTTCTCTAGCCACCTAATCTTCTGCTCATCCTCTCGCGCACTCTAAAGAGAGCTCAGGTGAGAAATTGCAAACGTCGAGCAATTGCTCAGAGATGAAAAGTGCCAGCACTGAGAGCTGTTGCTAGCCAGCACCCTTCCTTGGAAGCGCTTTCACAGGCGCAGTAACACTGGGGCTTTGCGCTTCTCTAGCCACCAAACGTCACGGTCACTATCTCTCCGTCTCGTAGACACGAGCTGAGAAATTGCAAACGTCGAGCAATTGCTCAGAGATGAAAAGTGCCAGCACTGAAAGCTGTTGCTAGCCAGCACCCTTCCTTGGAAGCGCTTTCACAGGCGCAGCAACACTGGGGCTTTGCGCTTCTCTACCCACCAAACGTCACGGTCACTATCACTCCGTCTAGTAGACACGAGCTGAGAAATTGCAAACGTCGAGCAATTGCTGAGAGATGAAAAGTGCCAGCACTGAGAGCTGTTGCTAGCCAGCACCCTTCCTTGGAAGCGCTTTTGTAGGCCTAAGAACACTGGGGCTCTGGGCTTCTCTAGCCACCTAATCTTCTGCTCATCCTCTCGCGCACTCTAAAGAGAGCTCAGGGGAGAAATTGCAAACGTCGAGCAATTGCTCAGAGATGAAAAGTGCCAGCACTGAGAGCTGTTGCTAGCCAGCACCCTTCCTTGGAAGCGCTTTCACAGGCGCAGCAACACTGGGGCTTTGCGCTTCTCTAGCCACCAGACGTCACGGTCACTCTCTCTCCGTCTCGTAGACACGAGTTGAGAAATTGCAAACGTCGAGCAATTGCTCAGAGATGAAAAGTGCCAGCACTGAAAGCTGTTGCTAGCCAGCACCCTTCCTTGGAAGCGCTTTCACAGGCGCAGCAACACTGGGGCTTTGCGCTTCTCTAGCCACCAAACGTCACGGTCACTATCTCTCTGTCTCGTAGACACGAGCTGAGAAATTGCAAACGTCGAGCAATTGCTCAGAGATGAAAAGTGCCAGCACTGAAAGCTGTTGCTAGCCAGCACCCTTCCTTGGAAGTGCTTTTGTAGGCCTAAGAACCCTGGGGCTCTGGGCTTCTCTAGCCACCTAATCTTCTGCTCATCCTCTCGCGCACTCTGAAGAGAGCTCAGGTGAGAAATTGCAAACGTCGAGCAATTGCTCAGAGATGAAAAGTGCCAGCACTGAAAGCTCTTGCTAGCCAGCACCCTTCCTTGGAAGCGCTTTCACAGGCGCAGTAACACTGGGGCTTTGCGCTTCTCTAGCCACCAAACGTCACGGTCCTTCTCTTTCCGTCTCGTAGACACGAGCTGAGAAATTGCAAACGTCGAGCAATTGCTCAGAGATGAAATGTGCCAGCACTGAAAGCTGTTGCTAGCCAGCACCCTTCCTTGCAAGCGCTTTCACAGGCGCAGTAACACTGGGGCTTTGCGCTTCTCTAGCCACCAAACGTCACGGTCACTATCTCTCCGTCTCGTAGACACAAGATGAGAAATTGCAAACGTCGAGCAATTGCTCAGAGATGAAAAGTGCCAGCACTGAAAGCTCTTGCTAGCCAGTACCCTTCCTTGGAAGCGCTTTCACAGGCGCAGCAACACTGGGGCTTTGCGCTTCTCTAGCCGCCAAACGTCACGGTCACTATCTCTCCGTCTCGTAGACACGAGCTGAGAAATTGCAAACGTCGAGCAATTGCTCAGAGATGAAAAGTGCCAGCACTGAAAGCTCTTGCTAGCCAGCCCCCTTCCTTGGAAGCGCTTTTCTAGGCCTAAGAACCCTGGGGCTCTGGGCTTCTCTAGCCACCTAATCTTCTGCTCATCCTCTCGCGCACTCTAAAGAGAGCTCAGGTGAGAAATTGCAAACGTCGAGCAATTGCTCAGAGATGAAAAGTGCCAGCACTGAAAGCTGTTGCTAGCCAGCACCCTTCCTTGGAAGCGCTTTCACAGGCGCAGCAACACTGGGGCTTTGCGCTTCTCTAGCCACCAAACGTCACGGTCACTATCTGTCCGTCTCGTAGACACGAGTTGAGAAATTGCAAACGTCCAGCAATTGCTCAGAGATGAAAAGTGCCAGCACTGAAAGCTGTTGCTAGCCAGCACCCTTCCTTGGAAGCGCTTTCACAGGCGCAGCAACACTGGGGCTTTGCGCTTCTCTAGCCGCCAAACGTCACGGTCACTATCTCTCCGTCTCGTAGACACGAGCTGAGAAATTGCAAACTTCGAGCAATTGCTCAGAGATGAAAAGTGCCAGCACTGAAAGCTCTTGCTAGCCAGCACCCTTCCTTGGAAGCGCTTTTGTAGGCCTAAGAGTACTGGGGCTCTGGGCTTCTCTAGCCACCTAATCTTCTGCTCATCGTCTCGCGCACTCTAAAGAGAGCTCAGGGGAGAAATTGCAAAGGTCGAGCAATTGCTCAGAGATGAAAAGTGCCAGCACTGAAAGCTCTTGCTAGCCAGCACCCTTCATTGGAAGCGCTTTCACAGGCGCAGCAACACTGGGGCTCTGGGCTTCTCTAGCCACCAAAAGTCACGGTCATTCTCTCTCCGTCTCGTAGACACGAGCTGAGAAATTGCAAACGTCGAGCAATTGCTCAGACATGAAAAGTGCCAGCACTGAAAGCTGTTGCTAGCCAGCACCCTTCCTTGGAAGCGCTTTTGTAGGCCTAAGAACACTGGGGCTCTGGGCTTCTCTAGCCACCTCATCTTCTGCTCATCCTCTCGCGCACTCTAAAGAGAGCTCAGGGGAGAAATTGCAAACGTCGAGCAATTGCTCAGAGATGAAAAGTGCCAGCACTGAGAGCTGTTGCTAGCCAGCACCCTTCCTTGGAAGCGCTTTCACAGGCGCAGCAACACTGGGGCTTTGCGCTTCTCTAGCCACCAAACGTCACGGTCACTCTCTCTCCGTCTCGTAGACACGAGTTGAGAAATTGCAAACGTCGAGCAATTGCTCAGAGATGAAAAGTGCCAGCACTGAAAGCTGTTGCTAGCCAGCACCCTTCCTTGGAAGCGCTTTCACAGGCGCAGCAACACTGGGGCTTTGCGCTTCTCTAGCCGCCAAACGTCACGGTCACTCTCTCTCCGTCTCGTAGACACGAGCTGAGAAATTGCAAACGTCGAGCAATTGCTCAGAGATGAAAAGTGCCAGCACTGAAAGCTCTTGCTAGCCAGCACCCTTCCTTGGAAGCGCTTTTGTAGGCCTAAGAGTACTGGGGCTCTGGGCTTCTCTAGCCACCTAATCTTCTGCTCATCATCTCGCGCACTCTAAAGAGAGCTCAGGGGAGAAATTGCAAACGTCGAGCAATTGCTCAGAGATGAAAAGTGCCAGCACTGAAAGCTCTTGCTAGCCAGCACCCTTCCTTGGAAGCGCTTTCACAGGCGCAGTAACACTGGGGCTTTGAGCTTCTCGAGCCACCAAAAGTCACGGTCATTCTCTCTCCGTCTCGTAGACACGAGCTGAGAAATTGCAAACGTCGAGCAATTGCTCAGACATGAAAAGTGCCAGCACTGAAAGCTGTTGCTAGCCAGCACCCTTCCTTGGAAGCGCTGTTGTAGGCCTAAGAAAACTGGGGCTCTGGGCTTCTCTAGCCACCTAATCTTCTGCTCATCCTCTCGCGCACTCTAAAGAGAGCTCAGGGGAGAAATTGCAAACGTCGAGCAATTGCTCAGAGATGAAAAGTGCCAGCACTGAGAGCTGTTGCTAGCCAGCCCCCTTCCTTGGAAGCGCTTTCACAGGCGCAGTAACACTGGGGCTTTGCGCTTCTCTAGCCACCAAACGTCACGGTCACTATCTCTCCGTCTCGTAGACACGAGCTGAGAAATTGCAAACGTCGAGCAATTGCTCAGAGATGAAAAGTGCCAGCACTGAAAGCTGTTGCTAGCCAGCACCCTTCCTTGGAAGCGCTTTCACAGGCGCAGCAACACTGGGGCTTTGCGCTTCTCTAGCCACCAAATGTCACGGTCACTCTCTCTCCGTCTCGTAGACACGAGCTGAGAAATTACAAACGTCGAGCAATTGCTCAGAGATGAAAAGTGCCAGCACTGAAAGCTGTTGCTAGCCAGCACCCTTCCTTGGAAGTGCTTTCACAGGCGCAGCAACACTGGGGCTTTGCGCTTCTCTAGCCGCCAAACGTCACGGTCACTATCTCTCCGTCTCGTAGACACGAGTTAAGAAATTGCAAACGTCGAGCAATTGTTCAGAGATGAAAAGTGCCAGCACTGAAAGCTGTTGCTAGCCAGCACCCTTCCTTGGAAGCGCTTTCACAGGCGCAGTAACACTGGGGCTTTGCGCTTCTCTAGCCACCAAACGTCACGGTCACTATCTCTCCGTCTCGTAGACACGAGCTGAGAAATTGCAAACGTCGAGCAATTGCTGAGAGATGAAAAGTGCCAGCACTGAAAGCTGTTGCTAGCCAGCACCCTTCCTTGGGAACGCTCTTGTAGGCCTAAGAACACTGGGGCTCTGGGCTTCTCTAGCCACCTAATCTTCTGCTCATCCTCTCGCGCACTCTAAAGAGAGCTCAGGGGAGAAATTGCAAACGTCCAGCAATTGCTCAGAGATGAAAAGTGCCAGCACTGAAAGCTGTTGCTAGCCAGCACCCTTCCTTGGAAGCGCTTTCACAGGCGCAGTAACACTGGGGCTTTGCGCTTCTCTAGCCACCAAACGTCACGGTCATTCTCTCTCCGTCTCGTAGACACGAGCTGAGAAATTGCAAACGTCGAGCAATTGCTCAGAGATGAAAAGTGCCAGCACTGAAAGCTGTTGCTAGCCAGCACCCTTCCTTGGAAGCGCTTTTGTAGGCCTAAGAACACTGTGGCTCTGGGCTTCTCTAGCCACCTAACCTTCTGCTCATCCTCTCGCGCACTCTAAAGAGAGCTCAGGGGAGAAATTGCAAACGTCGAGCAATTGCTCAGAGATGAAAAGTGCCAGCACTGAGAGCTGTTGCTAGCCAGCACCCTTCCTTGGAAGCGCTTTCACAGGCGCAGTAACACTGGGGCTTTGCGCTTCTCTAGCCACCAAACGTCACGGTCACTCTCTCTCCGTCTCGTAGACACGAGTTGAGAAATTGCAAACGTCGAGCAATTGCTCAGAGATGAAAAGTGCCAGCACTGAAAGCTCTTGCTAGCCAGCACTCTTCCTTGGAAGCGCTTTCACAGGCGCAGCAACACTGGGGCTTTGCGCTTCTCTAGCCACCAAACGTCACGGTCACTATCTCTCTGTCTCGTAGACACGAGCTGAGAAATTGCAAACGTCGAGCAATTGCTCAGAGATGAAAAGTGCCAGCACTGAAAGCTGTTGCTAGCCAGCACCCTTCCTTGGAAGTGCTTTTGTAGGCCTAAGAACCCTGGGGCTCTGGGCTTCTCTAGCCACCTAATCTTCTGCTCATCCTCTCGCGCACTCTAAAGAGAGCTCAGGTGAGAAATTGCAAACGTCGAGCAATTGCTCAGAGATGAAAAGTGCCAGCACTGAGAGCTGTTGCTAGCCAGCACCCTTCCTTGGAAGCGCTTTCACAGGCGCAGTAACACTGGGGCTTTGCGCTTCTCTAGCCGCCAAACGTCACGGTCACTATCTCTCCGTCTCGTAGACACGAGCTGAGAAATTGCAAACGTCGAGCAATTGCTCAGAGATGAAAAGTGCCAGCACTGAGAGCTGTTGCTAGCCAGCACCCTTCCTTGCAAGCGCTTTCACAGGCGCAGTAACACTGGGGCTTTGCGCTTCTCTAGCCACCAAACGTCACGGTCACTATCTCTCCGTCTCGTAGACACAAGATGAGAAATTGCAAACGTCGAGCAATTGCTCAGAGATGAAAAGTGCCAGCACTGAAAGCTGTTGCTAGCCAGCACCCTTCCTTGGAAGCGCTTTCACAGGCGCAGCAACACTGGGGCTTTGCGCTTCTCTAACCACCAAACGTCACGGTCACTATCTCTCTGTCTCGTAGACACGAGCTGAGAAATTGCAAACGTCGAGCAATTGCTGAGAGATGAAAAGTGCCAGCACTGAAAGCTGTTGCTAGCCAGCACCCTTCCTTGGAAGCGCTTTCACAGGCGCAGCAACACTGGGGCTCTGGGCTTCTCTAGCCACCTAATCTTCTGCTCATCCTCTCGCGCACTCTAAAGAGAGCTCAGGTGAGAAATTGCAAACGTCGAGCAATTGCTCAGAGATGAAAAGTGCCAGCACTGAAAGCTGTTGCTAGCCAGCACCCTTCCTTGGAAGCGCTTTCACAGGCGCAGTAACACTGGGGCTTTGCGCTTCTCTAGCCGCCAAACGTCACGGTCACTATCTCTCCGTCTCGTAGACACGAGCTGAAAAATTGCAAACGTCGAGCAATTGCTCAGAGATGAAAAGTGCCAGCACTGAAAGCTGTTGCTAGCCAGCACCCTTCCTTGGGAACGCTCTTGTAGCCCTAAGAACACTGGGGCTCTGGGCTTCTCTAGCCACCTAATCTTCTGCTCATCCTCTCGCGCACTCTAAAGAGAGCTCAGGTGAGAAATTGCAAACGTCGAGCAATTGCTCAGAGATGAAAAGTGCCAGCACTGAGAGCTGTTGCTAGCCAGCACCCTTCCTTGGAAGCGCTTTCACAGGCGCAGTAACACTGGGGCTTTGCGCTTCTCTACCCACCAAACGTCACGGTCACTATCTCTCCGTCTCGTAGACACAAGATGAGAAATTGCAAACGTCGAGCAATTGCTCAGAGATGAAAAGTGCCAGCACTGAAAGCTGTTGCTAGCCAGCACCCTTCCTTGGAAGCGCTTTCACAGGCGCAGCAACACTGGGGCTTTGCGCTTCTCTAGCCACCAGACATCACGGTCACTCTCTCTCCGTCTCGTAGACACGAGCTGAGAAATTGCAAACGTCGAGCAATTGCTCAGAGATGAAAAGTGCCAGCACTGAAAGCTGTTGCTAGCCAGCACCCTTCCTTGGAAGCGCTTTTGTAGGCCTAAGAACACTGGGGCTCTGGGCTTCTCTAGCCACCTCATCTTCTGCTCATCCTCTCGCGCACTCTAAAGAGAGCTCAGGTGAGAAATTGCAAACGTCGAGCAATTGCTCAGAGATGAAAAGTGCCAGCACTGAAAGCTGTTGCTAGCCAGCACCCTTCCTTGGAAGCGCTTTCACAGGCGCAGTAACACTGGGGCTTTGCGCTTCTC
Organism: Sarcoramphus papa; assembly: GCA_037962945.1. Classification (NCBI taxonomy): domain Eukaryota; kingdom Metazoa; phylum Chordata; class Aves; order Accipitriformes; family Cathartidae; genus Sarcoramphus; species Sarcoramphus papa. Next base: position 858,703 of record JBBMRM010000072.1, on the reverse strand, counting down.
TAGCCACCAGACGTCACGGTCACTCTCTCTCCGTCTCGTAGACACGAGCTGAGAAATTGCAAACGTCGAGCAATTGCTCAGAGATGAAAAGTGCCAGCACTGAAAGCTGTTGCTAGCCAGCACCCTTCCTTGGAAGCGCTTTTGTAGGCCTAAGAACACTGGGGCTCTGGGCTTCTCTAGCCACCTCATCTTCTGCTCATCCTCTCGCGCACTCTAAAGAGAGCTCAGGGGAGAAATTGCAAACGTCGAGCAATTGCTCAGAGATGAAAAGTGCCAGCACTGAAAGCTGTTGCTAGCCAGCACCCTTCCTTGGAAGCGCTTTCACAGGCGCAGCAACACTGGGGCTTTGCGCTTCTCTAGCCACCAGACGTCACGGTCACTCTCTCTCCGTCTCGTAGACACGAGTTGAGAAATTGCAAACGTCGAGCAATTGCTCAGAGATGAAAAGTGCCAGCACTGAAAGCTGTTGCTAGCCAGCCCCCTTCCTTGGAAGCGCTTTCACAGGCGCAGCAACACTGGGGCTTTGCGCTTCTCTAGCCACCAAACGTCACGGTCACTATCTCTCTGTCTCGTAGACACGAGCTGAGAAATTGCAAACGTCGAGCAATTGCTCAGAGATGAAAAGTGCCAGCACTGAAAGCTGTTGCTAGCCAACCCCCTTCCTTGGAAGTGCTTTTGTAGGCCTAAGAACCCTGGGGCTCTGGGCTTCTCTAGCCACCTAATCTTCTGCTCATCCTCTCGCGCACTCTAAAGAGAGCTCAGGTGAGAAATTGCAAACGTCCAGCAATTGCTCAGAGATGAAAAGTGCCAGCACTGAAAGCTGTTGCTAGCCAGCACCCTTCCTTGGAAGCGCTTTCACAGGCGCAGTAACACTGGGGCTTTGCGCTTCTCTAGCCACCAAACGTCACGGTCCTTCTCTTTCCGTCTCGTAGACACGAGCTGAGAAATTGCAAACGTCGAGCAATTGCTCAGAGATGAAATGTGCCAGCACTGAGAGCTGTTGCTAGCCAGCACCCTTCCTTGGAAGCGCTTTCACAGGCGCAGTAACACTGGGGCTTTGCGCTTCTCTAGCCACCAAACGTCACGGTCACTATCTCTCCGTCTCGTAGACACAAGATGAGAAATTGCAAACGTCGAGCAATTGCTCAGAGATGAAAAGTGCCAGCACTGAAAGCTCTTGCTAGCCAGTACCCTTCCTTGGAAGCGCTTTCACAGGCGCAGTAACACTGGGGCTTTGCGCTTCTCTAGCCGCCAAACGTCACGGTCACTATCTCTCCGTCTCGTAGACACGAGCTGAGAAATTGCAAACGTCGAGCAATTGCTCAGAGATGAAAAGTGCCAGCACTGAAAGCTCTTGCTAGCCAGCACCCTTCCTTGGAAGCGCTTTTCTAGGCCTAAGAACCCTGGGGCTCTGGGCTTCTCTAGCCACCTAATCTTCTGCTCATCCTCTCGCGCACTCTAAAGAGAGCTCAGGGGAGAAATTGCAAACGTCGAGCAATTGCTCAGAGATGAAAAGTGCCAGCACTGAAAGCTCTTGCTAGCCAGCACCCTTCATTGGAAGCGCTTTCACAGGCGCAGCAACACTGGGGCTCTGGGCTTCTCTAGCCACCAAAAGTCACGGTCATTCTCTCTCCGTCTCGTAGACACGAGCTGAGAAATTGCAAACGTCGAGCAATTGCTCAGACATGAAAAGTGCCAGCACTGAAAGCTGTTGCTAGCCAGCACCCTTCCTTGGAAGCGCTTTTGTAGGCCTAAGAACAGTGGGGCTCTGGGCTTCTCTAGCCACCTCATCTTCTGCTCATCCTCTCGCGCACTCTAAAGAGAGCTCAGGGGAGAAATTGCAAACGTCGAGCAATTGCTCAGAGATGAAAAGTGCCAGCACTGAGAGCTGTTGCTAGCCAGCACCCTTCCTTGGAAGCGCTTTCACAGGCGCAGCAACACTGGGGCTTTGCGCTTCTCTAGCCACCAAACGTCACGGTCACTCTCTCTCCGTCTCGTAGACACGAGTTGAGAAATTGCAAACGTCGAGCAATTGCTCAGAGATGAAAAGTGCCAGCACTGAAAGCTGTTGCTAGCCAGCACCCTTCCTTGGAAGCGCTTTTGTAGGCCTAAGAGTACTGGGGCTCTGGGCTTCTCTAGCCACCTAATCTTCTGCTCATCCTCTCGCGCACTCTAAAGAGAGCTCAGGGGAGAAATTGCAAACGTCGAGCAATTGCTCAGAGATGAAAAGTGCCAGCACTGAAAGCTGTTGCTAGCCAGCACCCTTCCTTGGAAGCGCTTTCACAGGCGCAGTAACACTGGGGCTTTGAGCTTCTCTAGCCACCAAAAGTCACGGTCATTCTCTCTCCGTCTCGTAGACACGAGCTGAGAAATTGCAAACGTCGAGCAATTGCTCAGACATGAATAGTGCCAGCACTGAAAGCTGTTGCTAGCCAGCACCCTTCCTTGGGAACGCTCTTGTAGGCCTAAGAACACTGGGGCTCTGGGCTTCTCTAGCCACCTAATCTTCTGCTCATCCTCTCGCGCACTCTAAAGAGAGCTCAGGGGAGAAATTGCAAACGTCGAGCAATTGCTCAGAGATGAAAAGTGCCAGCACTGAGAGCTGTTGCTAGCCAGCACCCTTCCTTGGAAGCGCTTTCACAGGCGCAGTAACACTGGGGCTTTGCGCTTCTCTAGCCACCAAACGTCACGGTCACTATCTCTCCGTCTCGTAGACACGAGCTGAGAAATTGCAAACGTCGAGCAATTGCTCAGAGATGAAAAGTGCCAGCACTGAAAGCTGTTGCTAGCCAGCACCCTTCCTTGGAAGCGCTTTCACAGGCGCAGCAACACTGGGGCTTTGCGCTTCTCTAGCCACCAAATGTCACGGTCACTCTCTCTCCGTCTCGTAGACACGAGCTGAGAAATTACAAACGTCGAGCAATTGCTCAGAGATGAAAAGTGCCAGCACTGAAAGCTGTTGCTAGCCAGCACCCTTCCTTGGAAGCGCTTTCACAGGCGCAGCAACACTGGGGCTTTGCGCTTCTCTAGCCACCAGACGTCACGGTCACTCTCTCTCCGTCTCGTAGACACGAGTTAAGAAATTGCAAACGTCGAGCAATTGTTCAGAGATGAAAAGTGCCAGCACTGAAAGCTGTTGCTAGCCAGCACCCTTCCTTGGAAGCGCTTTCACAGGCGCAGTAACACTGGGGCTTTGCGCTTCTCTAGCCACCAAACGTCACGGTCACTATCTCTCCGTCTCGTAGACACGAGCTGAGAAATTGCAAACGTCGAGCAATTGCTCAGAGATGAAAAGTGCCAGCACTGAAAGCTGTTGCTAGCCAGCACCCTTCCTTGGGAACGCTCTTGTAGGCCTAAGAACCCTGGGGCTCTGGGCTTCTCTAGCCACCTCATCTTCTGCTCATCCTCTCGCGCACTCTAAAGAGAGCTCAGGTGAGAAATTGCAAACGTCGAGCAATTGCTCAGAGATGAAAAGTGCCAGCACTGAAAGCTGTTGCTAGCCAGCACCCTTCCTTGGAAGCGCTTTCACAGGCGCAGTAACACTGGGGCTTTGCGCTTCTCTAGCCACCAAACGTCACGGTCATTCTCTCTCCGTCTCGTAGACACGAGCTGAGAAATTGCAAACGTCGAGCAATTGCTCAGAGATGAAAAGTGCCAGCACTGAAAGCTGTTGCTAGCCAGCCCCCTTCCTTGGAAGCGCTTTTGTAGGCCTAAGAACCCTGGGGCTCTGGGCTTCTCTAGCCACCTAACCTTCTGCTCATCCTCTCGCGCACTCTAAAGAGAGCTCAGGCGAGAAATTGCAAACGTCGAGCAATTGCTCAGAGATGAAAAGTGCCAGCACTGAGAGCTGTTGCTAGCCAGCACCCTTCCTTGGAAGCGCTTTCACAGGCGCAGCAACACTGGGGCTTTGCGCTTCTCTAGCCACCAAACGTCACGGTCACTCTCTCTCCGTCTCGTAGACACGAGTTGAGAAATTGCAAACGTCGAGCAATTGCTCAGAGATGAAAAGTGCCAGCACTGAAAGCTGTTGCTAGCCAGCACCCTTCCTTGGAAGCGCTTTCACAGGCGCAGCAACACTGGGGCTTTGCGCTTCTCTAGCCGCCAAACGTCACGGTCACTCTCTCTCCGTCTCGTAGACACGAGCTGAGAAATTGCAAACGTTGAGCAATTGCTCAGAGATGAAAAGTGCCAGCACTGAAAGCTCTTGCTAGCCAGCACCCTTCCTTGGAAGCGCTTTTGTAGGCCTAAGAACCCTGGGGCTCTGGGCTTCTCTAGCCACCTAATCTTCTGCTCATCCTCTCGCGCACTCTAAAGAGAGCTCAGGGGAGAAATTGCAAACGTCGAGCAATTGCTCAGAGATGAAAAGTGCCAGCACTGAAAGCTCTTGCTAGCCAGCACCCTTCCTTGGAAGCGCTTTCACAGGCGCAGTAACACTGGGGCTTTGAGCTTCTCTAGCCACCAAAAGTCACGGTCATTCTCTCTCCGTCTCGTAGACACGAGCTGAGAAATTGCAAACGTCGAGCAATTGCTCAGAGATGAAAAGTGCCAGCACTGAAAGCTGTTGCTAGCCAGCACCCTTCCTTGGGAACGCTCTTGTAGCCCTAAGAACACTGGGGCTCTGGGCTTCTCTAGCCACCTCATCTTCTGCTCATCCTCTCGCGCACTCTAAAGAGAGCTCAGGTGAGAAATTGCAAACGTCGAGCAATTGCTCAGAGATGAAAAGTGCCAGCACTGAGAGCTGTTGCTAGCCAGCACCCTTCCTTGGAAGCGCTTTCACAGGCGCAGTAACACTGGGGCTTTGCGCTTCTCTAGCCACCAAACGTCACGGTCACTATCTCTCCGTCTCGTAGACACGAGCTGAGAAATTGCAAACGTCGAGCAATTGCTCAGAGATGAAAAGTGCCAGCACTGAAAGCTGTTGCTAGCCAGCACCCTTCCTTGGAAGCGCTTTCACAGGCGCAGTAACACTGGGGCTTTGCGCTTCTCTAGCCACCAGACGTCACGGTCACTCTCTCTCCGTCTCGTAGACACGAGCTGAGAAATTGCAAACGTCGAGCAATTGCTCAGAGATGAAAAGTGCCAGCACTGAAAGCTGTTGCTAGCCAGCACCCTTCCTTGGAAGCGCTTTTGTAGGCCTAAGAACACTGGGGCTCTGGGCTTCTCTAGCCACCTAATCTTCTGCTCATCCTCTCGCGCACTCTAAAGAGAGCTCAGGGGAGAAATTGCAAACGTCGAGCAATTGCTCAGAGATGAAAAGTGCCAGCACTGAAAGCTGTTGCTAGCCAGCACCCTTCCTTGGAAGCGCTTTCACAGGCGCAGCAACACTGGGGCTTTGCGCTTCTCTAGCCACCAGACGTCACGGTCACTCTCTCTCCGTCTCGTAGACACGAGTTGAGAAATTGCAAACGTCGAGCAATTGCTCAGAGATGAAAAGTGCCAGCACTGAAAGCTGTTGCTAGCCAGCCCCCTTCCTTGGAAGCGCTTTCACAGGCGCAGCAACACTGGGGCTTTGCGCTTCTCTAGCCACCAAACGTCACGGTCACTATCTCTCTGTCTCGTAGACACGAGCTGAGAAATTGCAAACGTCGAGCAATTGCTCAGAGATGAAAAGTGCCAGCACTGAAAGCTGTTGCTAGCCAACCCCCTTCCTTGGAAGTGCTTTTGTAGGCCTAAGAACCCTGGGGCTCTGGGCTTCTCTAGCCACCTAATCTTCTGCTCATCCTCTCGCGCACTCTAAAGAGAGCTCAGGTGAGAAATTGCAAACGTCCAGCAATTGCTCAGAGATGAAAAGTGCCAGCACTGAAAGCTCTTGCTAGCCAGCACCCTTCCTTGGAAGCGCTTTCACAGGCGCAGTAACACTGGGGCTTTGCGCTTCTCTAGCCACCAAACGTCACGGTCCTTCTCTTTCCGTCTCGTAGACACGAGCTGAGAAATTGCAAACGTCGAGCAATTGCTCAGAGATGAAATGTGCCAGCACTGAGAGCTGTTGCTAGCCAGCACCCTTCCTTGGAAGCGCTTTCACAGGCGCAGTAACACTGGGGCTTTGCGCTTCTCTAGCCACCAAACGTCACGGTCACTATCTCTCCGTCTCGTAGACACAAGATGAGAAATTGCAAACGTCGAGCAATTGCTCAGAGATGAAAAGTGCCAGCACTGAAAGCTCTTGCTAGCCAGTACCCTTCCTTGGAAGCGCTTTCACAGGCGCAGTAACACTGGGGCTTTGCGCTTCTCTACCCACCAAACGTCACGGTCACTATCTCTCCGTCTCGTAGACACGAGCTGAGAAATTGCAAACGTCGAGCAATTGCTCAGAGATGAAAAGTGCCAGCACTGAAAGCTCTTGCTAGCCAGCACCCTTCCTTGGAAGCGCTTTTCTAGGCCTAAGAACCCTGGGGCTCTGGGCTTCTCTAGCCACCTAATCTTCTGCTCATCCTCTCGCGCACTCTAAAGAGAGCTCAGGGGAGAAATTGCAAACGTCGAGCAATTGCTCAGAGATGAAAAGTGCCAGCACTGAAAGCTCTTGCTAGCCAGCACCCTTCATTGGAAGCGCTTTCACAGGCGCAGCAACACTGGGGCTCTGGGCTTCTCTAGCCACCAAAAGTCACGGTCATTCTCTCTCCGTCTCGTAGACACGAGCTGAGAAATTGCAAACGTCGAGCAATTGCTCAGACATGAAAAGTGCCAGCACTGAAAGCTGTTGCTAGCCAGCACCCTTCCTTGGGAACGCTCTTGTAGCCCTAAGAACAGTGGGGCTCTGGGCTTCTCTAGCCACCTAATCTTCTGCTCATCCTCTCGCGCACTCTAAAGAGAGCTCAGGTGAGAAATTGCAAACGTCGAGCAATTGCTCAGAGATGAAAAGTGCCAGCACTGAGAGCTGTTGCTAGCCAGCACCCTTCCTTGGAAGCGCTTTCACAGGCGCAGCAACACTGGGGCTTTGCGCTTCTCTAGCCACCAAACGTCACGGTCACTCTCTCTCCGTCTCGTAGACACGAGTTGAGAAATTGCAAACGTCGAGCAATTGCTCAGAGATGAAAAGTGCCAGCACTGAAAGCTGTTGCTAGCCAGCACCCTTCCTTGGAAGCGCTTTTGTAGGCCTAAGAGTACTGGGGCTCTGGGCTTCTCTAGCCACCTAATCTTCTGCTCATCCTCTCGCGCACTCTAAAGAGAGCTCAGGGGAGAAATTGCAAACGTCGAGCAATTGCTCAGAGATGAAAAGTGCCAGCACTGAAAGCTGTTGCTAGCCAGCACCCTTCCTTGGAAGCGCTTTCACAGGCGCAGTAACACTGGGGCTTTGAGCTTCTCTAGCCACCAAAAGTCACGGTCATTCTCTCTCCGTCTCGTAGACACGAGCTGAGAAATTGCAAACGTCGAGCAATTGCTCAGACATGAATAGTGCCAGCACTGAAAGCTGTTGCTAGCCAGCACCCTTCCTTGGGAACGCTCTTGTAGGCCTAAGAACACTGGGGCTCTGTGCTTCTCTAGCCACCTAATCTTCTGCTCATCCTCTCGCGCACTCTAAAGAGAGCTCAGGGGAGAAATTGCAAACGTCGAGCAATTGCTCAGAGATGAAAAGTGCCAGCACTGAGAGCTGTTGCTAGCCAGCACCCTTCCTTGGAAGCGCTTTCACAGGCGCAGTAACACTGGGGCTTTGCGCTTCTCTAGCCACCAAACGTCACGGTCACTATCTCTCCGTCTCGTAGACACGAGCTGAGAAATTGCAAACGTCGAGCAATTGCTCAGAGATGAAAAGTGCCAGCACTGAAAGCTGTTGCTAGCCAGCACCCTTCCTTGGAAGCGCTTTCACAGGCGCAGCAACACTGGGGCTTTGCGCTTCTCTAGCCACCAAATGTCACGGTCACTCTCTCTCCGTCTCGTAGACACGAGCTGAGAAATTACAAACGTCGAGCAATTGCTCAGAGATGAAAAGTGCCAGCACTGAAAGCTGTTGCTAGCCAGCACCCTTCCTTGGAAGTGCTTTCACAGGCGCAGTAACACTGGGGCTTTGCGCTTCTCTAGCCGCCAAACGTCACGGTCACTCTCTCTCCGTCTCGTAGACACGAGTTAAGAAATTGCAAACGTCGAGCAATTGCTCAGAGCAGAAAAGTGCCAGCACTGAAAGCTGTTGCTAGCCAGCACCCTTCCTTGGAAGCGCTTTCACAGGCGCAGTAACACTGGGGCTTTGCGCTTCTCTAGCCACCAAACGTCACGGTCACTATCTCTCCGTCTCGTAGACACGAGCTGAGAAATTGCAAACGTCGAGCAATTGCTCAGAGATGAAAAGTGCCAGCACTGAAAGCTGTTGCTAGCCAGCACCCTTCCTTGGGAACGCTCTTGTAGGCCTAAGAACCCTGGGGCTCTGGGCTTCTCTAGCCACCTCATCTTCTGCTCATCCTCTCGCGCACTCTAAAGAGAGCTCAGGTGAGAAATTGCAAACGTCGAGCAATTGCTCAGAGATGAAAAGTGCCAGCACTGAGAGCTGTTGCTAGCCAGCACCCTTCCTTGGAAGCGCTTTCACAGGCGCAGCAACACTGGGGCTTTGCGCTTCTCTAGCCACCAAACGTCACGGTCACTCTCTCTCCGTCTCGTAGACACGAGTTGAGAAATTGCAAACGTCGAGCAATTGCTCAGAGATGAAAAGTGCCAGCACTGAAAGCTGTTGCTAGCCAGCACCCTTCCTTGGAAGCGCTTTCACAGGCGCAGCAACACTGGGGCTTTGCGCTTCTCTAGCCGCCAAACGTCACGGTCACTATCTCTCCGTCTCGTAGACACGAGCTGAGAAATTGCAAACGTTGAGCAATTGCTCAGAGATGAAAAGTGCCAGCACTGAAAGCTCTTGCTAGCCAGCACCCTTCCTTGGAAGCGCTTTTGTAGGCCTAAGAACCCTGGGGCTCTGGGCTTCTCTAGCCACCTAATCTTCTGCTCATCCTCTCGCGCACTCTAAAGAGAGCTCAGGGGAGAAATTGCAAACGTCGAGCAATTGCTCAGAGATGAAAAGTGCCAGCACTGAAAGCTCTTGCTAGCCAGCACCCTTCCTTGGAAGCGCTTTCACAGGCGCAGTAACACTGGGGCTTTGCGCTTCTCGAGCCACCAAAAGTCACGGTCATTCTCTCTCCGTCTCGTAGACACGAGCTGAGAAATTGCAAACGTCGAGCAATTGCTCAGAGACGAAAAGTGCCAGCACTGAAAGCTGTTGCTAGCCAGCACCCTTCCTTGGGAACGCTCTTGTAGCCCTAAGAACACTGGGGCTCTGGGCTTCTCTAGCCACCTCATCTTCTGCTCATCCTCTCGCGCACTCTAAAGAGAGCTCAGGTGAGAAATTGCAAACGTCGAGCAATTGCTCAGAGATGAAAAGTGCCAGCACTGAGAGCTGTTGCTAGCCAGCACCCTTCCTTGGAAGCGCTTTCACAGGCGCAGTAACACTGGGGCTTTGCGCTTCTCTAGCCACCAAACGTCACGGTCACTATCTCTCCGTCTCGTAGACACGAGCTGAGAAATTGCAAACGTCGAGCAATTGCTCAGAGATGAAAAGTGCCAGCACTGAAAGCTGTTGCTAGCCAGCACCCTTCCTTGGAAGCGCTTTCACAGGCGCAGCAACACTGGGGCTTTGCGCTTCTCTAGCCGCCAAATGTCACGGTCACTCTCTCTCCGTCTCGTAGACACGAGCTGAGAAATTACAAACGTCGAGCAATTGCTCAGAGATGAAAAGTGCCAGCACTGAAAGCTGTTGCTAGCCAGCACCCTTCCTTGGAAGTGCTTTCACAGGCGCAGTAACACTGGGGCTTTGCACTTCTGTAGCCGCCAAACGTCACGGTCACTCTCTCTCCGTCTCGTAGACACGAGTTAAGAAATTGCAAACGTCGAGCAATTGTTCAGAGATGAAAAGTGCCAGCACTGAAAGCTGTTGCTAGCCAGCACCCTTCCTTGGAAGCGCTTTCACAGGCGCAGTAACACTGGGGCTTTGCGCTTCTCTAGCCACCAAACGTCACGGTCACTATCTCTCCGTCTCGTAGACACGAGCTGAGAAATTGCAAACGTCGAGCAATTGCTCAGAGATGAAAAGTGCCAGCACTGAGAGCTGTTGCTAGCCAGCACCCTTCCTTGGAAGCGCTTTCACAGGCGCCGCAACACTGGGGCTTTGCGCTTCTCTAGCCACCAAATGTCACGGTCACTATCTCTCCGTCTCGTAGATACGAGCTGAGAAATTGCAAACGTTGAGCAATTGCTCAGAGATGAAAAGTGCCAGCACTGAAAGCTGTTGCTAGCCAGCACCCTTCCTTGGAAGCGCTTTCACAGGCGCAGTAACACTGGGGCTTTGCGCTTCTCTAGCCACCAAACGTCACGGTCACTCTCTCTCCGTCTCGTAGACACGAGCTGAGAAATTGCAAACGTCGAGCAATTGCTCAGAGATGAAAAGTGCCAGCACTGAAAGCTCTTGCTAGCCAGTACCCTTCCTTGGAAGCGCTTTCACAGGCGCAGCAACACTGGGGCTTTGCGCTTCTCTAGCCACCAAACGTCACGGTCACTATCACTCCGTCTCGTAGACACGAGCTGAGAAATTGCAAACGTCGAGCAATTGCTGAGAGATGAAAAGTGCCAGCACTGAAAGCTGTTGCTAGCCAGCACCCTTCCTTGGGAACGCTCTTGTAGCCCTAAGAACACTGGGGCTCTGGGCTTCTCTAGCCACCTAATCTTCTGCTCATCCTCTCGCGCACTCTAAAGAGAGCTCAGGTGAGAAATTGCAAACGTCGAGCAATTGCTCAGAGATGAAAAGTGCCAGCACTGAGAGCTGTTGCTAGCCAGCACCCTTCCTTGGAAGCGCTTTCACAGGCGCAGCAACACTGGGGCTTTGCGCTTCTCTAGCCGCCAAACGTCACGGTCACTCTCTCTCCGTCTCGTAGACACGAGCTGAGAAATTGCAAACGTCGAGCAATTGCTCAGAGATGAAAAGTGCCAGCACTGAGAGCTGTTGCTAGCCAGCACCCTTCCTTGGAAGCGCTTTCACAGGCGCAGTAACACTGGGGCTTTGCGCTTCTCTACCCACCAGACATCACGGTCACTATCTCTCCATCTCGTAGACACGAGCTGAGAAATTGCAAACGTCGAGCAATTGCTCAGAGATGAAAAGTGCCAGCACTGAAAGCTGTTGCTAGCCAGCCCCCTTCCTTGGAAGCGCTTTTGTAGGTCTAAGATCACTGGGGCTCTGGGCTTCTCTAGCCACCTAATCTTCTGCTCATCCTCTCGCGCACTCTAAAGAGAGCTCAGGTGAGAAATTGCAAACGTCGAGCAATTGCTCAGAGATGAAAAGTGCCAGCACTGAGAGCTGTTGCTAGCCAGCACCCTTCCTTGGAAGCGCTTTCACAGGCGCAGCAACACTGGGGCTTTGCGCTTCTCTAGCCACCAAACGTCACGGTCACTCTCTCTCCGTCTCGTAGACACGAGCTGAGAAATTGCAAATGTCGAGCAATTGCTCAGAGATGAAAAGTGCCAGCACTGAAAGCTCTTGCTACACAGCACCCTTCCTTGGAAGCGCTTTTGTAGGCCTAAGAACACTGGGGCTCTGGGCTTCTCTAGCCACCTCATCTTCTGCTCATCCTCTCGCGCACTCTAAAGAGAGCTCAGGTGAGAAATTGCAAACGTCGAGCAATTGCTCAGAGATGAAAAGTGCCAGCACTGAGAGCTGTTGCTAGCCAGCACCCTTCCTTGGAAGCGCTTTCACAGGCGCAGCAACACTGGGGCTTTGCGCTTCTCTAGCCACCAAACGTCACGGTCACTATCTCTCCGTCTCGTAGACACAAGATGAGAAATTGCAAACGTCGAGCAATTGCTCAGAGGTGAAAAGTGCCAGCACTGAAAGCTGTTGCTAGCCAGCACCCTTCCTTGGAAGCGCTTTCACAGGCGCAGCAACACTGGGGCTTTGCGCTTCTCTAGCCACCAAACGTCACGGTCAATCTCTCTCCGTCTCGTAGACACGAGCTGAGAAACTGCAAACGTCCAGCAATTGCTGAGAGATGAAAAGTGCCAGCACTGAAAGCTGTTGCTAGCCAGCACCCTTCCTTGGAAGCGCTTTCACAGGCGCAGCAACACTGGGGCTCTGGGCTTCTCTAGCCACCTAATCTTCTGCTCATCCTCTCGCGCACTCTAAAGAGAGCTCAGGTGAGAAATTGCAAACGTCGAGCAATTGCTCAGAGATGAAAAGTGCCAGCACTGAAAGCTGTTGCTAGCCAGCACCCTTCCTTGGAAGCGCTTTCACAGGCGCAGTAACACTGGGGCTTTGCGCTTCTCTAGCCGCCAAACGTCACGGTCACTATCTCTCCGTCTCGTAGACACGAGCTGAAAAATTGCAAACGTCGAGCAATTGCTCAGACATGAAAAGTGCCAGCACTGAAAGCTGTTGCTAGCCAGCACCCTTCCTTGGGAACGCTCTTGTAGCCCTAAGAACACTGGGGCTCTGGGCTTCTCTAGCCACCTAATCTTCTGCTCATCCTCTCGCGCACTCTAAAGAGAGCTCAGGTGAGAAATTGCAAACGTCGAGCAATTGCTCAGAGATGAAAAGTGCCAGCACTGAGAGCTGTTGCTAGCCAGCACCCTTCCTTGGAAGCGCTTTCACAGGCGCAGTAACACTGGGGCTTTGCGCTTCTCTAGCCACCAAACGTCACGGTCACTATCTCTCCGTCTCGTAGACACGAGCTGAGAAATTGCAAACGTCGAGCAATTGCTCAGAGATGAAAAGTGCCAGCACTGAAAGCTGTTGCTAGCCAGCACCCTTCCTTGGAAGCGCTTTCACAGGCGCAGCAACACTGGGGCTTTGCGCTTCTCTACCCACCAAACGTCACGGTCACTATCACTCCGTCTCGTAGACACGAGCTGAGAAATTGCAAACGTCGAGCAATTGCTGAGAGATGAAAAGTGCCAGCACTGAAAGCTGTTGCTAGCCAGCACCCTTCCTTGGGAACGCTCTTGTAGCCCTAAGAACAGTGGGGCTCTGGGCTTCTCTAGCCACCTAATCTTCTGCTCATCCTCTCGCGCACTCTAAAGAGAGCTCAGGTGAGAAATTGCAAACGTCGAGCAATTGCTCAGAGATGAAAAGTGCCAGCACTGAGAGCTGTTGCTAGCCAGCACCCTTCCTTGGAAGCGCTTTCACAGGCGCAGCAACACTGGGGCTTTGCGCTTCTCTAGCCGCCAAACGTCACGGTCACTCTCTCTCCGTCTCGTAGACACGAGCTGAGAAATTGCAAATGTCGAGCAATTGCTCAGAGATGAAAAGTGCCAGCACTGAGAGCTGTTGCTAGCCAGCACCCTTCCTTGGAAGCGCTTTTGTAGGCCTAAGAACACTGGGGCTCTGGGCTTCTCTAGCCACCTAATCTTCTGCTCATCCTCTCGCGCACTCTAAAGAGAGCTCAGGGGAGAAATTGCAAACGTCGAGCAATTGCTCAGAGATGAAAAGTGCCAGCACTGAGAGCTGTTGCTAGCCAGCACCCTTCCTTGGAAGCGCTTTCACAGGCGCAGTAACACTGGGGCTTTGCGCTTCTCTAGCCACCAGACGTCACGGTCACTCTCTCTCCGTCTCGTAGACACGAGTTGAGAAATTGCAAACGTCGAGCAATTGCTCAGAGATGAAAAGTGCCAGCACTGAAAGCTGTTGCTAGCCAGCACCCTTCCTTGGAAGCGCTTTCACAGGCGCAGCAACACTGGGGCTTTGCGCTTCTCTAGCCACCAAACGTCACGGTCACTCTCTCTCCGTCTCGTAGACACGAGCTGAGAAATTGCAAACGTCGAGCAATTGCTCAGAGATGAAAAGTGCCAGCACTGAAAGCTGTTGCTAGCCAACCCCCTTCCTTGGAAGCGCTTTTCTAGGCCTAAGAACCCTGGGGCTCTGGGCTTCTCTAGCCACCTAATCTTCTGCTCATCCTCTCGCGCACTCTAAAGAGAGCTCAGGTGAGAAATTGCAAACGTCGAGCAATTGCTCAGAGATGAAAAGTGCCAGCACTGAAAGCTGTTGCTAGCCAGCACCCTTCCTTGGAAGCGCTTTCACAGGCGCAGCAACACTGGGGCTTTGCGCTTCTCTAGCCACCAAACGTCACGGTCACTATCTGTCCGTCTCGTAGACACGAGTTGAGAAATTGCAAACGTCCAGCAATTGCTCAGAGATGAAAAGTGCCAGCACTGAAAGCTGTTGCTAGCCAGCACCCTTCCTTGGAAGCGCTTTCACAGGCGCAGCAACACTGGGGCTTTGCGCTTCTCTAGCCGCCAAACGTCACGGTCACTATCTCTCCGTCTCGTAGACACGAGCTGAGAAATTGCAAACTTCGAGCAATTGCTCAGAGATGAAAAGTGCCAGCACTGAAAGCTCTTGCTAGCCAGCACCCTTCCTTGGAAGCGCTTTTGTAGGCCTAAGAGTACTGGGGCTCTGGGCTTCTCTAGCCACCTAATCTTCTGCTCATCCTCTCGCGCACTCTAAAGAGAGCTCAGGGGAGAAATTGCAAACGTCGAGCAATTGCTGAGAGATGAAAAGTGCCAGCACTGAAAGCTGTTGCTAGCCAGCACCCTTCCTTGGAAGCGCTTTCACAGGCGCAGCAACACTGGGGCTCTGGGCTTCTCTAGCCACCAAAAGTCACGGTCACTCTCTCTCCGTCTCGTAGACACGAGCTGAGAAATTGCAAACGTCGAGCAATTGCTCAGAGATGAAAAGTGCCAGCACTGAAAGCTGTTGCTAGCCAGCAGCCTTCCTTGGAAGCGCTTTTGTAGGCCTAAGAACACTGGGGCTCTGGGCTTCTCTAGCCACCTCATCTTCTGCTCATCCTCTCGCGCACTCTAAAGAGAGCTCAGGGGAGAAATTGCAAACGTCGAGCAATTGCTCAGAGATGAAAAGTGCCAGCACTGAGAGCTGTTGCTAGCCAGCACCCTTCCTTGGAAGCGCTTTCACAGGCGCAGCAACACTGGGGCTTTGCGCTTCTCTAGCCACCATACGTCACGGTCACTGTCTCTCCGTCTCGTAGACACGAGCTGAGAAATTGCAAACGTCGAGCAATTGCTCAGAGATGAAAAGTGCCAGCACTGAAAGCTGTTGCTAGCCAGCACCCTTCCTTGGAAGCGCTTTCACAGGCGCAGCAACACTGGGGCTTTGCGCTTCTCTAGCCGCCAAACGTCACGGTCACTCTCTCTCCGTCTCGTAGACACGAGCTGAGAAATTGCAAACGTCGAGCAATTGCTCAGAGATGAAAAGTGCCAGCACTGAAAGCTGTTGCTAGCCAGCACCCTTCCTTGGAAGCGCTTTTGTAGGCCTAAGAGTACTGGGGCTCTGGGCTTCTCTAGCCACCTAATCTTCTGCTCATCCTCTCGCGCACTCTAAAGAGAGCTCAGGGGAGAAATTGCAAACGTCGAGCAATTGCTCAGAGATGAAAAGTGCCAGCACTGAAAGCTCTTGCTAGCCAGCACCCTTCCTTGGAAGCGCTTTCACAGGCGCAGTAACACTGGGGCTTTGAGCTTCTCGAGCCACCAAAAGTCACGGTCATTCTCTCTCCGTCTCGTAGACACGAGTTGAGAAATTGCAAACGTCGAGCAATTGCTCAGACATGAAAAGTGCCAGCACTGAAAGCTGTTGCTAGCCAGCACCCTTCCTTGGGAACGCTCTTGTAGGCCTAAGAACAGTGGGGCTCTGGGCTTCTCTAGCCACCTAATCTTCTGCTCATCCTCTCGCGCACTCTAAAGAGAGCTCAGGGGAGAAATTGCAAACGTCGAGCAATTGCTCAGAGATGAAAAGTGCCAGCACTGAGAGCTGTTGCTAGCCAGCACCCTTCCTTGGAAGCGCTTTCACAGGCGCAGTAACACTGGGGCTTTGCGCTTCTCTAGCCACCAAACGTCACGGTCACTATCTCTCCGTCTCGTAGACACGAGCTGAGAAATTGCAAACGTCGAGCAATTGCTCAGAGATGAAAAGTGCCAGCACTGAAAGCTGTTGCTAGCCAGCACCCTTCCTTGGAAGCGCTTTCACAGGCGCAGCAACACTGGGGCTTTGCGCTTCTCTAGCCACCAAATGTCACGGTCACTCTCTCTCCGTCTCGTAGACACGAGCTGAGAAATTGCAAACGTCGAGCAATTGCTCAGAGATGAAAAGTGCCAGCACTGAGAGCTGTTGCTAGCCAGCACCCTTCCTTGGAAGCGCTTTCACAGGCGCAGTAACACTGGGGCTTTGCGCTTCTCTACCCACCAGACATCACGGTCACTATCTCTCCATCTCGTAGACACGAGCTGAGAAATTGCAAACGTCGAGCAATTGCTCAGAGATGAAAAGTGCCAGCACTGAAAGCTGTTGCTAGCCAGCCCCCTTCCTTGGAAGCGCTTTTGTAGGTCTAAGATCACTGGGGCTCTGGGCTTCTCTAGCCACCTAATCTTCTGCTCATCCTCTCGCGCACTCTAAAGAGAGCTCAGGTGAGAAATTGCAAACGTCGAGCAATTGCTCAGAGATGAAAAGTGCCAGCACTGAGAGCTGTTGCTAGCCAGCACCCTTCCTTGGAAGCGCTTTCACAGGCGCAGCAACACTGGGGCTTTGCGCTTCTCTAGCCACCAAACGTCACGGTCACTCTCTCTCCGTCTCGTAGACACGAGCTGAGAAATTGCAAATGTCGAGCAATTGCTCAGAGATGAAAAGTGCCAGCACTGAAAGCTCTTGCTACACAGCACCCTTCCTTGGAAGCGCTTTTGTAGGCCTAAGAACACTGGGGCTCTGGGCTTCTCTAGCCACCTCATCTTCTGCTCATCCTCTCGCGCACTCTAAAGAGAGCTCAGGTGAGAAATTGCAAACGTCGAGCAATTGCTCAGAGATGAAAAGTGCCAGCACTGAGAGCTGTTGCTAGCCAGCACCCTTCCTTGGAAGCGCTTTCACAGGCGCAGCAACACTGGGGCTTTGCGCTTCTCTAGCCACCAAACGTCACGGTCACTATCTCTCCGTCTCGTAGACACAAGATGAGAAATTGCAAACGTCGAGCAATTGCTCAGAGGTGAAAAGTGCCAGCACTGAAAGCTGTTGCTAGCCAGCACCCTTCCTTGGAAGCGCTTTCACAGGCGCAGCAACACTGGGGCTTTGCGCTTCTCTAGCCACCAAACGTCACGGTCAATCTCTCTCCGTCTCGTAGACACGAGCTGAGAAACTGCAAACGTCCAGCAATTGCTGAGAGATGAAAAGTGCCAGCACTGAAAGCTGTTGCTAGCCAGCACCCTTCCTTGGAAGCGCTTTCACAGGCGCAGCAACACTGGGGCTCTGGGCTTCTCTAGCCACCTAATCTTCTGCTCATCCTCTCGCGCACTCTAAAGAGAGCTCAGGTGAGAAATTGCAAACGTCGAGCAATTGCTCAGAGATGAAAAGTGCCAGCACTGAAAGCTGTTGCTAGCCAGCACCCTTCCTTGGAAGCGCTTTCACAGGCGCAGTAACACTGGGGCTTTGCGCTTCTCTAGCCGCCAAACGTCACGGTCACTATCTCTCCGTCTCGTAGACACGAGCTGAAAAATTGCAAACGTCGAGCAATTGCTCAGACATGAAAAGTGCCAGCACTGAAAGCTGTTGCTAGCCAGCACCCTTCCTTGGGAACGCTCTTGTAGCCCTAAGAACACTGGGGCTCTGGGCTTCTCTAGCCACCTAATCTTCTGCTCATCCTCTCGCGCACTCTAAAGAGAGCTCAGGTGAGAAATTGCAAACGTCGAGCAATTGCTCAGAGATGAAAAGTGCCAGCACTGAGAGCTGTTGCTAGCCAGCACCCTTCCTTGGAAGCGCTTTCACAGGCGCAGTAACACTGGGGCTTTGCGCTTCTCTAGCCACCAAACGTCACGGTCACTATCTCTCCGTCTCGTAGACACGAGCTGAGAAATTGCAAACGTCGAGCAATTGCTCAGAGATGAAAAGTGCCAGCACTGAAAGCTGTTGCTAGCCAGCACCCTTCCTTGGAAGCGCTTTCACAGGCGCAGCAACACTGGGGCTTTGCGCTTCTCTACCCACCAAACGTCACGGTCACTATCACTCCGTCTCGTAGACACGAGCTGAGAAATTGCAAACGTCGAGCAATTGCTGAGAGATGAAAAGTGCCAGCACTGAAAGCTGTTGCTAGCCAGCACCCTTCCTTGGGAACGCTCTTGTAGCCCTAAGAACAGTGGGGCTCTGGGCTTCTCTAGCCACCTAATCTTCTGCTCATCCTCTCGCGCACTCTAAAGAGAGCTCAGGTGAGAAATTGCAAACGTCGAGCAATTGCTCAGAGATGAAAAGTGCCAGCACTGAGAGCTGTTGCTAGCCAGCACCCTTCCTTGGAAGCGCTTTCACAGGCGCAGCAACACTGGGGCTTTGCGCTTCTCTAGCCGCCAAACGTCACGGTCACTCTCTCTCCGTCTCGTAGACACGAGCTGAGAAATTGCAAATGTCGAGCAATTGCTCAGAGATGAAAAGTGCCAGCACTGAGAGCTGTTGCTAGCCAGCACCCTTCCTTGGAAGCGCTTTTGTAGGCCTAAGAACACTGGGGCTCTGGGCTTCTCTAGCCACCTAATCTTCTGCTCATCCTCTCGCGCACTCTAAAGAGAGCTCAGGGGAGAAATTGCAAACGTCGAGCAATTGCTCAGAGATGAAAAGTGCCAGCACTGAGAGCTGTTGCTAGCCAGCACCCTTCCTTGGAAGCGCTTTCACAGGCGCAGTAACACTGGGGCTTTGCGCTTCTCTAGCCACCAGACGTCACGGTCACTCTCTCTCCGTCTCGTAGACACGAGTTGAGAAATTGCAAACGTCGAGCAATTGCTCAGAGATGAAAAGTGCCAGCACTGAAAGCTGTTGCTAGCCAGCACCCTTCCTTGGAAGCGCTTTCACAGGCGCAGCAACACTGGGGCTTTGCGCTTCTCTAGCCACCAAACGTCACGGTCACTCTCTCTCCGTCTCGTAGACACGAGCTGAGAAATTGCAAACGTCGAGCAATTGCTCAGAGATGAAAAGTGCCAGCACTGAAAGCTGTTGCTAGCCAACCCCCTTCCTTGGAAGCGCTTTTCTAGGCCTAAGAACCCTGGGGCTCTGGGCTTCTCTAGCCACCTAATCTTCTGCTCATCCTCTCGCGCACTCTAAAGAGAGCTCAGGTGAGAAATTGCAAACGTCGAGCAATTGCTCAGAGATGAAAAGTGCCAGCACTGAAAGCTGTTGCTAGCCAGCACCCTTCCTTGGAAGCGCTTTCACAGGCGCAGCAACACTGGGGCTTTGCGCTTCTCTAGCCACCAAACGTCACGGTCACTATCTGTCCGTCTCGTAGACACGAGTTGAGAAATTGCAAACGTCCAGCAATTGCTCAGAGATGAAAAGTGCCAGCACTGAAAGCTGTTGCTAGCCAGCACCCTTCCTTGGAAGCGCTTTCACAGGCGCAGCAACACTGGGGCTTTGCGCTTCTCTAGCCGCCAAACGTCACGGTCACTATCTCTCCGTCTCGTAGACACGAGCTGAGAAATTGCAAACTTCGAGCAATTGCTCAGAGATGAAAAGTGCCAGCACTGAAAGCTCTTGCTAGCCAGCACCCTTCCTTGGAAGCGCTTTTGTAGGCCTAAGAGTACTGGGGCTCTGGGCTTCTCTAGCCACCTAATCTTCTGCTCATCCTCTCGCGCACTCTAAAGAGAGCTCAGGGGAGAAATTGCAAACGTCGAGCAATTGCTGAGAGATGAAAAGTGCCAGCACTGAAAGCTGTTGCTAGCCAGCACCCTTCCTTGGAAGCGCTTTCACAGGCGCAGCAACACTGGGGCTCTGGGCTTCTCTAGCCACCAAAAGTCACGGTCACTCTCTCTCCGTCTCGTAGACACGAGCTGAGAAATTGCAAACGTCGAGCAATTGCTCAGAGATGAAAAGTGCCAGCACTGAAAGCTGTTGCTAGCCAGCAGCCTTCCTTGGAAGCGCTTTTGTAGGCCTAAGAACACTGGGGCTCTGGGCTTCTCTAGCCACCTCATCTTCTGCTCATCCTCTCGCGCACTCTAAAGAGAGCTCAGGGGAGAAATTGCAAACGTCGAGCAATTGCTCAGAGATGAAAAGTGCCAGCACTGAGAGCTGTTGCTAGCCAGCACCCTTCCTTGGAAGCGCTTTCACAGGCGCAGCAACACTGGGGCTTTGCGCTTCTCTAGCCACCATACGTCACGGTCACTCTCTCTCCGTCTCGTAGACACGAGTTGAGAAATTGCAAACGTCGAGCAATTGCTCAGAGATGAAAAGTGCCAGCACTGAAAGCTGTTGCTAGCCAGCACTCTTCCTTGGAAGCGCTTTCACAGGCGCAGCAACACTGGGGCTTTGCGCTTCTCTAGCCGCCAAACGTCACGGTCACTCTCTCTCCGTCTCGTAGACACGAGCTGAGAAATTGCAAACGTCGAGCAATTGCTCAGAGATGAAAAGTGCCAGCACTGAAAGCTGTTGCTAGCCAGCACCCTTCCTTGGAAGCGCTTTTGTAGGCCTAAGAGTACTGGGGCTCTGGGCTTCTCTAGCCACCTAATCTTCTGCTCATCCTCTCGCGCACTCTAAAGAGAGCTCAGGGGAGAAATTGCAAACGTCGAGCAATTGCTCAGAGATGAAAAGTGCCAGCCCTGAAAGCTCTTGCTAGCCAGCACCCTTCCTTGGAAGCGCTTTCACAGGCGCAGTAACACTGGGGCTTTGAGCTTCTCGAGCCACCAAAAGTCACGGTCATTCTCTCTCCGTCTCGTAGACACGAGTTGAGAAATTGCAAACGTCGAGCAATTGCTCAGAGATGAAAAGTGCCAGCACTGAAAGCTGTTGCTAGCCAGCACCCTTCCTTGGGAACGCTCTTGTAGGCCTAAGAACAGTGGGGCTCTGGGCTTCTCTAGCCACCTAATCTTCTGCTCATCCTCTCGCGCACTCTAAAGAGAGCTCAGGGGAGAAATTGCAAACGTCGAGCAATTGCTCAGAGATGAAAAGTGCCAGCACTGAGAGCTGTTGCTAGCCAGCACCCTTCCTTGGAAGCGCTTTCACAGGCGCAGTAACACTGGGGCTTTGCGCTTCTCTAGCCACCAAACGTCACGGTCACTATCTCTCCGTCTCGTAGACACGAGCTGAGAAATTGCAAACGTCGAGCAATTGCTCAGAGATGAAAAGTGCCAGCACTGAAAGCTGTTGCTAGCCAGCACCCTTCCTTGGAAGCGCTTTCACAGGCGCAGCAACACTGGGGCTTTGCGCTTCTCTAGCCACCAAATGTCACGGTCACTCTCTCTCCGTCTCGTAGACACGAGCTGAGAAATTACAAACGTCGAGCAATTGCTCAGAGATGAAAAGTGCCAGCACTGAAAGCTGTTGCTAGCCAGCACCCTTCCTTGGAAGTGCTTTCACAGGCGCAGCAACACTGGGGCTTTGCGCTTCTCTAGCCGCCAAACGTCACGGTCACTATCTCTCCGTCTCGTAGACACGAGTTAAGAAATTGCAAACGTCGAGCAATTGTTCAGAGATGAAAAGTGCCAGCACTGAAAGCTGTTGCTAGCCAGCACCCTTCCTTGGAAGCGCTTTCACAGGCGCAGTAACACTGGGGCTTTGCGCTTCTCTAGCCACCAAACGTCACGGTCACTATCTCTCCGTCTCGTAGACACGAGCTGAGAAATTGCAAACGTCGAGCAATTGCTCAGAGATGAAAAGTGCCAGCACTGAAAGCTGTTGCTAGCCAGCACCCTTCCTTGGGAACGCTCTTGTAGGCCTAAGAACACTGGGGCTCTGGGCTTCTCTAGCCACCTAATCTTCTGCTCATCCTCTCGCGCACTCTAAAGAGAGCTCAGGTGAGAAATTGCAAACGTCGAGCAATTGCTCAGAGATGAAAAGTGCCAGCACTGAAAGCTGTTGCTAGCCAGCACCCTTCCTTGGAAGCGCTTTCACAGGCGCAGTAACACTGGGGCTTTGCGCTTCTCTAGCCACGAAACGTCACGGTCATTCTCTCTCCGTCTCGTAGACACGAGCTGAGAAATTGCAAACGTCGAGCAATTGCTCAGAGATGAAAAGTGCCAGCACTGAAAGCTGTTGCTAGCCAGCACCCTTCCTTGGAAGCGCTTTTGTAGGCCTAAGAACACTGTGGCTCTGGGCTTCTCTAGCCACCTAATCTTCTGCTCATCCTCTCGCGCACTCTAAAGAGAGCTCAGGGGAGAAATTGCAAACGTCGAGCAATTGCTCAGAGATGAAAAGTGCCAGCACTGAGAGCTGTTGCTAGCCAGCACCCTTCCTTGGAAGCGCTTTCACAGGCGCAGCAACACTGGGGCTTTGCGCTTCTCTAGCCACCAAACGTCACGGTCACTCTCTCTCCGTCTCGTAGACACGAGTTGAGAAATTGCAAACGTCGAGCAATTGCTCAGAGATGAAAAGTGCCAGCACTGAAAGCTCTTGCTAGCCAGCACTCTTCCTTGGAAGCGCTTTCACAGGCGCAGCAACACTGGGGCTTTGCGCTTCTCTAGCCACCAAACGTCACGGTCACTATCTCTCTGTCTCGTAGACACGAGCTGAGAAATTGCAAACGTCGAGCAATTGCTCAGAGATGAAAAGTGCCAGCACTGAAAGCTGTTGCTAGCCAGCACCCTTCCTTGGAAGTGCTTTTGTAGGCCTAAGAACCCTGGGGCTCTGGGCTTCTCTAGCCACCTAATCTTCTGCTCATCCTCTCGCGCACTCTAAAGAGAGCTCAGGTGAGAAATTGCAAACGTCGAGCAATTGCTCAGAGATGAAAAGTGCCAGCACTGAGAGCTGTTGCTAGCCAGCACCCTTCCTTGGAAGCGCTTTCACAGGCGCAGTAACACTGGGGCTTTGCGCTTCTCTAGCCGCCAAACGTCACGGTCACTATCTCTCCGTCTCGTAGACACGAGCTGAGAAATTGCAAACGTCGAGCAATTGCTCAGAGATGAAAAGTGCCAGCACTGAGAGCTGTTGCTAGCCAGCACCCTTCCTTGGAAGCGCTTTCACAGGCGCAGTAACACTGGGGCTTTGCGCTTCTCTAGCCACCAAACGTCACGGTCACTATCTCTCCGTCTCGTAGACACGAGTTGAGAAATTGCAAACGTCGAGCAATTGCTCAGAGATGAAAAGTGCCAGCACTGAAAGCTGTTGCTAGCCAGCACCCTTCCTTGGAAGCGCTTTCACAGGCGCAGTAACACTGGGGCTTTGCGCTTCTCTAGCCACCAAACGTCACGGTCACTATCTCTCCGTCTCGTAGACACAAGATGAGAAATTGCAAACGTCGAGCAATTGCTCAGAGGTGAAAAGTGCCAGCACTGAAAGCTGTTGCTAGCCAGCACCCTTCCTTGGAAGCGCTTTCACAGGCGCAGCAACACTGGGGCTTTGCGCTTCTCTAGCCACCAAACGTCACGGTCAATCTCTCTCCGTCTCGTAGACACGAGCTGAGAAACTGCAAACGTCCAGCAATTGCTGAGAGATGAAAAGTGCCAGCACTGAAAGCTGTTGCTAGCCAGCACCCTTCCTTGGAAGCGCTTTCACAGGCGCAGCAACACTGGGGCTCTGGGCTTCTCTAGCCACCTAATCTTCTGCTCATCCTCTCGCGCACTCTAAAGAGAGCTCAGGTGAGAAATTGCAAACGTCGAGCAATTGCTCAGAGATGAAAAGTGCCAGCACTGAAAGCTGTTGCTAGCCAGCACCCTTCCTTGGAAGCGCTTTCACAGGCGCAGTAACACTGGGGCTTTGCGCTTCTCTAGCCGCCAAACGTCACGGTCACTATCTCTCCGTCTCGTAGACACGAGCTGAAAAATTGCAAACGTCGAGCAATTGCTGAGAGATGAAAAGTGCCAGCACTGAAAGCTGTTGCTAGCCAGCACCCTTCCTTGGGAACGCTCTTGTAGCCCTAAGAACACTGGGGCTCTGGGCTTCTCTAGCCACCTAATCTTCTGCTCATCCTCTCGCGCACTCTAAAGAGAGCTCAGGGGAGAAATTGCAAACGTCGAGCAATTGCTCAGAGATGAAAAGTGCCAGCCCTGAAAGCTCTTGCTAGCCAGCACCCTTCCTTGGAAGCGCTTTCACAGGCGCAGCAACACTGGGGCTTTGCGCTTCTCTACCCACCAAAAGTCACGGTCATTCTCTCTCCGTCTCGTAGACACGAGTTGAGAAATTGCAAACGTCGAGCAATTGCTCAGAGATGAAAAGTGCCAGCACTGAAAGCTGTTGCTAGCCAGCACCCTTCCTTGGGAACGCTCTTGTAGGCCTAAGAACAGTGGGGCTCTGGGCTTCTCTAGCCACCTAATCTTCTGCTCATCCTCTCGCGCACTCTAAAGAGAGCTCAGGGGAGAAATTGCAAACGTCGAGCAATTGCTCAGAGATGAAAAGTGCCAGCACTGAGAGCTGTTGCTAGCCAGCACCCTTCCTTGGAAGCGCTTTCACAGGCGCAGTAACACTGGGGCTTTGCGCTTCTCTAGCCACCAAACGTCACGGTCACTATCTCTCCGTCTCGTAGACACGAGCTGAGAAATTGCAAACGTCGAGCAATTGCTCAGAGATGAAAAGTGCCAGCACTGAAAGCTGTTGCTAGCCAGCACCCTTCCTTGGAAGCGCTTTCACAGGCGCAGCAACACTGGGGCTTTGCGCTTCTCTAGCCACCAAATGTCACGGTCACTCTCTCTCCGTCTCGTAGACACGAGCTGAGAAATTACAAACGTCGAGCAATTGCTCAGAGATGAAAAGTGCCAGCACTGAAAGCTGTTGCTAGCCAGCACCCTTCCTTGGAAGTGCTTTCACAGGCGCAGCAACACTGGGGCTTTGCGCTTCTCTAGCCGCCAAACGTCACGGTCACTATCTCTCCGTCTCGTAGACACGAGTTAAGAAATTGCAAACGTCGAGCAATTGTTCAGAGATGAAAAGTGCCAGCACTGAAAGCTGTTGCTAGCCAGCACCCTTCCTTGGAAGCGCTTTCACAGGCGCAGTAACACTGGGGCTTTGCGCTTCTCTAGCCACCAAACGTCACGGTCACTATCTCTCCGTCTCGTAGACACGAGCTGAGAAATTGCAAACGTCGAGCAATTGCTCAGAGATGAAAAGTGCCAGCACTGAAAGCTGTTGCTAGCCAGCACCCTTCCTTGGGAACGCTCTTGTAGGCCTAAGAACACTGGGGCTCTGGGCTTCTCTAGCCACCTAATCTTCTGCTCATCCTCTCGCGCACTCTAAAGAGAGCTCAGGTGAGAAATTGCAAACGTCGAGCAATTGCTCAGAGATGAAAAGTGCCAGCACTGAAAGCTGTTGCTAGCCAGCACCCTTCCTTGGAAGCGCTTTCACAGGCGCAGTAACACTGGGGCTTTGCGCTTCTCTAGCCACGAAACGTCACGGTCATTCTCTCTCCGTCTCGTAGACACGAGCTGAGAAATTGCAAACGTCGAGCAATTGCTCAGAGATGAAAAGTGCCAGCACTGAAAGCTGTTGCTAGCCAGCACCCTTCCTTGGAAGCGCTTTTGTAGGCCTAAGAACACTGTGGCTCTGGGCTTCTCTAGCCACCTAATCTTCTGCTCATCCTCTCGCGCACTCTAAAGAGAGCTCAGGGGAGAAATTGCAAACGTCGAGCAATTGCTCAGAGATGAAAAGTGCCAGCACTGAGAGCTGTTGCTAGCCAGCACCCTTCCTTGGAAGCGCTTTCACAGGCGCAGCAACACTGGGGCTTTGCGCTTCTCTAGCCACCAAACGTCACGGTCACTCTCTCTCCGTCTCGTAGACACGAGTTGAGAAATTGCAAACGTCGAGCAATTGCTCAGAGATGAAAAGTGCCAGCACTGAAAGCTCTTGCTAGCCAGCACTCTTCCTTGGAAGCGCTTTCACAGGCGCAGCAACACTGGGGCTTTGCGCTTCTCTAGCCACCAAACGTCACGGTCACTATCTCTCTGTCTCGTAGACACGAGCTGAGAAATTGCAAACGTCGAGCAATTGCTCAGAGATGAAAAGTGCCAGCACTGAAAGCTGTTGCTAGCCAGCACCCTTCCTTGGAAGTGCTTTTGTAGGCCTAAGAACCCTGGGGCTCTGGGCTTCTCTAGCCACCTAATCTTCTGCTCATCCTCTCGCGCACTCTAAAGAGAGCTCAGGTGAGAAATTGCAAACGTCGAGCAATTGCTCAGAGATGAAAAGTGCCAGCACTGAGAGCTGTTGCTAGCCAGCACCCTTCCTTGGAAGCGCTTTCACAGGCGCAGTAACACTGGGGCTTTGCGCTTCTCTAGCCGCCAAACGTCACGGTCACTATCTCTCCGTCTCGTAGACACGAGCTGAGAAATTGCAAACGTCGAGCAATTGCTCAGAGATGAAAAGTGCCAGCACTGAGAGCTGTTGCTAGCCAGCACCCTTCCTTGGAAGCGCTTTCACAGGCGCAGTAACACTGGGGCTTTGCGCTTCTCTAGCCACCAAACGTCACGGTCACTATCTCTCCGTCTCGTAGACACGAGTTGAGAAATTGCAAACGTCGAGCAATTGCTCAGAGATGAAAAGTGCCAGCACTGAAAGCTGTTGCTAGCCAGCACCCTTCCTTGGAAGCGCTTTCACAGGCGCAGTAACACTGGGGCTTTGCGCTTCTCTAGCCACCAAACGTCACGGTCACTATCTCTCCGTCTCGTAGACACAAGATGAGAAATTGCAAACGTCGAGCAATTGCTCAGAGGTGAAAAGTGCCAGCACTGAAAGCTGTTGCTAGCCAGCACCCTTCCTTGGAAGCGCTTTCACAGGCGCAGCAACACTGGGGCTTTGCGCTTCTCTAGCCACCAAACGTCACGGTCAATCTCTCTCCGTCTCGTAGACACGAGCTGAGAAACTGCAAACGTCCAGCAATTGCTGAGAGATGAAAAGTGCCAGCACTGAAAGCTGTTGCTAGCCAGCACCCTTCCTTGGAAGCGCTTTCACAGGCGCAGCAACACTGGGGCTCTGGGCTTCTCTAGCCACCTAATCTTCTGCTCATCCTCTCGCGCACTCTAAAGAGAGCTCAGGTGAGAAATTGCAAACGTCGAGCAATTGCTCAGAGATGAAAAGTGCCAGCACTGAAAGCTGTTGCTAGCCAGCACCCTTCCTTGGAAGCGCTTTCACAGGCGCAGTAACACTGGGGCTTTGCGCTTCTCTAGCCGCCAAACGTCACGGTCACTATCTCTCCGTCTCGTAGACACGAGCTGAAAAATTGCAAACGTCGAGCAATTGCTGAGAGATGAAAAGTGCCAGCACTGAAAGCTGTTGCTAGCCAGCACCCTTCCTTGGGAACGCTCTTGTAGCCCTAAGAACACTGGGGCTCTGGGCTTCTCTAGCCACCTAATCTTCTGCTCATCCTCTCGCGCACTCTAAAGAGAGCTCAGGTGAGAAATTGCAAACGTCGAGCAATTGCTCAGAGATGAAAAGTGCCAGCACTGAGAGCTGTTGCTAGCCAGCACCCTTCCTTGGAAGCGCTTTCACAGGCGCAGTAACACTGGGGCTTTGCGCTTCTCTAGCCACCAAACGTCACGGTCACTATCTCTCCGTCTCGTAGACACGAGCTGAGAAATTGCAAACGTCGAGCAATTGCTCAGAGATGAAAAGTGCCAGCACTGAAAGCTGTTGCTAGCCAGCACCCTTCCTTGGAAGCGCTTTCACAGGCGCAGCAACACTGGGGCTTTGCGCTTCTCTACCCACCAAACGTCACGGTCACTATCACTCCGTCTCGTAGACACGAGCTGAGAAATTGCAAACGTCGAGCAATTGCTGAGAGATGAAAAGTGCCAGCACTGAAAGCTGTTGCTAGCCAGCACCCTTCCTTGGGAACGCTCTTGTAGCCCTAAGAACAGTGGGGCTCTGGGCTTCTCTAGCCACCTAATCTTCTGCTCATCCTCTCGCGCACTCTAAAGAGAGCTCAGGTGAGAAATTGCAAACGTCGAGCAATTGCTCAGAGATGAAAAGTGCCAGCACTGAGAGCTGTTGCTAGCCAGCACCCTTCCTTGGAAGCGCTTTCACAGGCGCAGTAACACTGGGGCTTTGCGCTTCTCTAGCCGCCAAACGTCACGGTCACTCTCTCTCCGTCTCGTAGACACGAGCTGAGAAATTGCAAATGTCGAGCAATTGCTCAGAGATGAAAAGTGCCAGCACTGAGAGCTGTTGCTAGCCAGCACCCTTCCTTGGAAGCGCTTTTGTAGGCCTAAGAACACTGGGGCTCTGGGCTTCTCTAGCCACCTAATCTTCTGCTCATCCTCTCGCGCACTCTAAAGAGAGCTCAGGGGAGAAATTGCAAACGTCGAGCAATTGCTCAGAGATGAAAAGTGCCAGCACTGAGAGCTGTTGCTAGCCAGCACCCTTCCTTGGAAGCGCTTTCACAGGCGCAGCAACACTGGGGCTTTGCGCTTCTCTAGCCACCAGACGTCACGGTCACTCTCTCTCCGTCTCGTAGACACGAGTTGAGAAATTGCAAACGTCGAGCAATTGCTCAGAGATGAAAAGTGCCAGCACTGAAAGCTGTTGCTAGCCAGCACCCTTCCTTGGAAGCGCTTTCACAGGCGCAGCAACATTGGGGCTTTGTGCTTCTCTAGCCACCAAACGTCACGGTCACTATCTCTCTGTCTCGTAGACACGAGCTGAGAAATTGCAAACGTCGAGCAATTGCTCAGAGATGAAAAGTGCCAGCACTGAAAGCTGTTGCTAGCCAACCCCCTTCCTTGGAAGTGCTTTTGTAGGCCTAAGAACACTGGGGCTCTGGGCTTCTCTAGCCACCTAATCTTCTGCTCATCCTCTCGCGCACTCTAAAGAGAGCTCAGGTGAGAAATTGCAAACGTCCAGCAATTGCTCAGAGATGAAAAGTGCCAGCACTGAAAGCTCTTGCTAGCCAGCACCCTTCCTTGGAAGCGCTTTCACAGGCGCAGTAACACTGGGGCTTTGCGCTTCTCTAGCCACCAAACGTCACGGTCCTTCTCTTTCCGTCTCGTAGACACGAGCTGAGAAATTGCAAACGTCGAGCAATTGCTCAGAGATGAAATGTGCCAGCACTGAGAGCTGTTGCTAGCCAGCACCCTTCCTTGCAAGCGCTTTCACAGGCGCAGTAACACTGGGGCTTTGCGCTTCTCTAGCCACCAAACGTCACGGTCACTATCTCTCCGTCTCGTAGACACAAGATGAGAAATTGCAAACGTCGAGCAATTGCTCAGAGATGAAAAGTGCCAGCACTGAAAGCTCTTGCTAGCCAGTACCCTTCCTTGGAAGCGCTTTCACAGGCGCAGCAACACTGGGGCTTTGCGCTTCTCTAGCCGCCAAACGTCACGGTCACTATCTCTCCGTCTCGTAGACACGAGCTGAGAAATTGCAAACGTCGAGCAATTGCTCAGAGATGAAAAGTGCCAGCACTGAAAGCTCTTGCTAGCCAGCCCCCTTCCTTGGAAGCGCTTTTCTAGGCCTAAGAACCCTGGGGCTCTGGGCTTCTCTAGCCACCTAATCTTCTGCTCATCCTCTCGCGCACTCTAAAGAGAGCTCAGGTGAGAAATTGCAAACGTCGAGCAATTGCTCAGAGATGAAAAGTGCCAGCACTGAAAGCTGTTGCTAGCCAGCACCCTTCCTTGGAAGCGCTTTCACAGGCGCAGCAACACTGGGGCTTTGCGCTTCTCTAGCCACCAAACGTCACGGTCACTATCTGTCCGTCTCGTAGACACGAGTTGAGAAATTGCAAACGTCCAGCAATTGCTCAGAGATGAAAAGTGCCAGCACTGAAAGCTGTTGCTAGCCAGCACCCTTCCTTGGAAGCGCTTTCACAGGCGCAGCAACACTGGGGCTTTGCGCTTCTCTAGCCGCCAAACGTCACGGTCACTATCTCTCCGTCTCGTAGACACGAGCTGAGAAATTGCAAACTTCGAGCAATTGCTCAGAGATGAAAAGTGCCAGCACTGAAAGCTCTTGCTAGCCAGCACCCTTCCTTGGAAGCGCTTTTGTAGGCCTAAGATTACTGGGGCTCTGGGCTTCTCTAGCCACCTAATCTTCTGCTCATCCTCTCGCGCACTCTAAAGAGAGCTCAGGTGAGAAATTGCAAACGTCGAGCAATTGCTCAGAGATGAAAAGTGCCAGCACTGAAAGCTCTTGCTAGCCAGCACCCTTCCTTGGAAGCGCTTTCACAGGCGCAGCAACACTGGGGCTCTGGGCTTCTCTAGCCACCAAAAGTCACGGTCATTCTCTCTCCGTCTCGTAGACACGAGCTGAGAAATTGCAAACGTCGAGCAATTGCTCAGACATGAAAAGTGCCAGCACTGAAAGCTGTTGCTAGCCAGCACCCTTCCTTGGAAGCGCTTTTGTAGGCCTAAGAACACTGGGGCTCTGGGCTTCTCTAGCCACCTCATCTTCTGCTCATCCTCTCGCGCACTCTAAAGAGAGCTCAGGGGAGAAATTGCAAACGTCGAGCAATTGCTCAGAGATGAAAAGTGCCAGCACTGAGAGCTGTTGCTAGCCAGCACCCTTCCTTGGAAGCGCTTTCACAGGCGCAGCAACACTGGGGCTTTGCGCTTCTCTAGCCACCAAACGTCACGGTCACTCTCTCTCCGTCTCGTAGACACGAGTTGAGAAATTGCAAACGTCGAGCAATTGCTCAGAGATGAAAAGTGCCAGCACTGAAAGCTGTTGCTAGCCAGCACCCTTCCTTGGAAGCGCTTTCACAGGCGCAGCAACACTGGGGCTTTGCGCTTCTCTAGCCGCCAAACGTCACGGTCACTCTCTCTCCGTCTCGTAGACACGAGCTGAGAAATTGCAAACGTCGAGCAATTGCTCAGAGATGAAAAGTGCCAGCACTGAAAGCTCTTGCTAGCCAGCACCCTTCCTTGGAAGCGCTTTTGTAGGCCTAAGAGTACTGGGGCTCTGGGCTTCTCTAGCCACCTAATCTTCTGCTCATCCTCTCGCGCACTCTAAAGAGAGCTCAGGGGAGAAATTGCAAACGTCGAGCAATTGCTCAGAGATGAAAAGTGCCAGCACTGAAAGCTCTTGCTAGCCAGCACCCTTCCTTGGAAGCGCTTTCACAGGCGCAGTAACACTGGGGCTTTGCGCTTCTCGAGCCACCAAAAGTCACGGTCATTCTCTCTCCGTCTCGTAGACACGAGCTGAGAAATTGCAAACGTCGAGCAATTGCTCAGACATGAAAAGTGCCAGCACTGAAAGCTGTTGCTAGCCAGCACCCTTCCTTGGAAGCGCTGTTGTAGGCCTAAGAACACTGGGGCTCTGGGCTTCTCTAGCCACCTAATCTTCTGCTCATCCTCTCGCGCACTCTAAAGAGAGCTCAGGGGAGAAATTGCAAACGTCGAGCAATTGCTCAGAGATGAAAAGTGCCAGCACTGAGAGCTGTTGCTAGCCAGCCCCCTTCCTTGGAAGCGCTTTCACAGGCGCAGTAACACTGGGGCTTTGCGCTTCTCTAGCCACCAAACGTCACGGTCACTATCTCTCCGTCTCGTAGACACGAGCTGAGAAATTGCAAACGTCGAGCAATTGCTCAGAGATGAAAAGTGCCAGCACTGAAAGCTGTTGCTAGCCAGCACCCTTCCTTGGAAGCGCTTTCACAGGCGCAGCAACACTGGGGCTTTGCGCTTCTCTAGCCACCAAATGTCACGGTCACTCTCTCTCCGTCTCGTAGACACGAGCTGAGAAATTACAAACGTCGAGCAATTGCTCAGAGATGAAAAGTGCCAGCACTGAAAGCTGTTGCTAGCCAGCACCCTTCCTTGGAAGTGCTTTCACAGGCGCAGCAACACTGGGGCTTTGCGCTTCTCTAGCCGCCAAACGTCACGGTCACTATCTCTCCGTCTCGTAGACACGAGTTAAGAAATTGCAAACGTCGAGCAATTGTTCAGAGATGAAAAGTGCCAGCACTGAAAGCTGTTGCTAGCCAGCACCCTTCCTTGGAAGCGCTTTCACAGGCGCAGTAACACTGGGGCTTTGCGCTTCTCTAGCCACCAAACGTCACGGTCACTATCTCTCCGTCTCGTAGACACGAGCTGAGAAATTGCAAACGTCGAGCAATTGCTCAGAGATGAAAAGTGCCAGCACTGAAAGCTGTTGCTAGCCAGCACCCTTCCTTGGGAACGCTCTTGTAGGCCTAAGAACACTGGGGCTCTGGGCTTCTCTAGCCACCTAATCTTCTGCTCATCCTCTCGCGCACTCTAAAGAGAGCTCAGGTGAGAAATTGCAAACGTCCAGCAATTGCTCAGAGATGAAAAGTGCCAGCACTGAAAGCTGTTGCTAGCCAGCACCCTTCCTTGGAAGCGCTTTCACAGGCGCAGTAACACTGGGGCTTTGCGCTTCTCTAGCCACCAAACGTCACGGTCATTCTCTCTCCGTCTCGTAGACACGAGCTGAGAAATTGCAAACGTCGAGCAATTGCTCAGAGATGAAAAGTGCCAGCACTGAAAGCTGTTGCTAGCCAGCACCCTTCCTTGGAAGCGCTTTTGTAGGCCTAAGAACACTGTGGCTCTGGGCTTCTCTAGCCACCTAATCTTCTGCTCATCCTCTCGCGCACTCTAAAGAGAGCTCAGGGGAGAAATTGCAAACGTCGAGCAATTGCTCAGAGATGAAAAGTGCCAGCACTGAGAGCTGTTGCTAGCCAGCACCCTTCCTTGGAAGCGCTTTCACAGGCGCAGCAACACTGGGGCTTTGCGCTTCTCTAGCCACCAAACGTCACGGTCACTCTCTCTCCGTCTCGTAGACACGAGTTGAGAAATTGCAAACGTCGAGCAATTGCTCAGAGATGAAAAGTGCCAGCACTGAAAGCTCTTGCTAGCCAGCACTCTTCCTTGGAAGCGCTTTCACAGGCGCAGTAACACTGGGGCTTTGCGCTTCTCTAGCCACCAAACGTCACGGTCACTATCTCTCTGTCTCGTAGACACGAGCTGAGAAATTGCAAACGTCGAGCAATTGCTCAGAGATGAAAAGTGCCAGCACTGAAAGCTGTTGCTAGCCAGCACCCTTCCTTGGAAGTGCTTTTGTAGGCCTAAGAACCCTGGGGCTCTGGGCTTCTCTAGCCACCTAATCTTCTGCTCATCCTCTCGCGCACTCTAAAGAGAGCTCAGGTGAGAAATTGCAAACGTCGAGCAATTGCTCAGAGATGAAAAGTGCCAGCACTGAGAGCTGTTGCTAGCCAGCACCCTTCCTTGGAAGCGCTTTCACAGGCGCAGTAACACTGGGGCTTTGCGCTTCTCTAGCCGCCAAACGTCACGGTCACTATCTCTCCGTCTCGTAGACACGAGCTGAGAAATTGCAAACGTCGAGCAATTGCTCAGAGATGAAAAGTGCCAGCACTGAAAGCTGTTGCTAGCCAGCACCCTTCCTTGCAAGCGCTTTCACAGGCGCAGTAACACTGGGGCTTTGCGCTTCTCTAGCCACCAAACGTCACGGTCACTATCTCTCCGTCTCGTAGACACAAGATGAGAAATTGCAAACGTCGAGCAATTGCTCAGAGATGAAAAGTGCCAGCACTGAAAGCTGTTGCTAGCCAGCACCCTTCCTTGGAAGCGCTTTCACAGGCGCAGCAACACTGGGGCTTTGCGCTTCTCTAACCACCAAACGTCACGGTCACTATCTCTCTGTCTCGTAGACACGAGCTGAGAAATTGCAAACGTCGAGCAATTGCTGAGAGATGAAAAGTGCCAGCACTGAAAGCTGTTGCTAGCCAGCACCCTTCCTTGGAAGCGCTTTCACAGGCGCAGCAACACTGGGGCTCTGGGCTTCTCTAGCCACCTAATCTTCTGCTCATCCTCTCGCACACTCTAAAGAGAGCTCAGGTGAGAAATTGCAAACGTCGAGCAATTGCTCAGAGATGAAAAGTGCCAGCACTGAAAGCTGTTGCTAGCCAGCACCCTTCCTTGGAAGCGCTTTCACAGGCGCAGTAACACTGGGGCTTTGCGCTTCTCTAGCCGCCAAACGTCACGGTCACTATCTCTCCGTCTCGTAGACACGAGCTGAAAAATTGCAAACGTCGAGCAATTGCTCAGAGATGAAAAGTGCCAGCACTGAAAGCTGTTGCTAGCCAGCACCCTTCCTTGGAAGCGCTTTCACAGGCGCCGCAACACTGGGGCTTTGCGCTTCTCTAGCCACCAAATGTCACGGTCACTATCTCTCCGTCTCGTAGATACGAGCTGAGAAATTGCAAACGTTGAGCAATTGCTCAGAGATGAAAAGTGCCAGCACTGAAAGCTGTTGCTAGCCAGCACCCTTCCTTGGAAGCGCTTTCACAGGCGCAGTAACACTGGGGCTTTGCGCTTCTCTAGCCACCAAACGTCACGGTCACTCTCTCTCCGTCTCGTAGACACGAGATGAGAAATTGCAAACGTCGAGCAATTGCTCAGAGATGAAAAGTGCCAGCACTGAAAGCTCTTGCTAGCCAGTACCCTTCCTTGGAAGCGCTTTCACAGGCGCAGCAACACTGGGGCTTTGCGCTTCTCTACCCACCAAACGTCACGGTCACTATCACTCCGTCTCGTAGACACGAGCTGAGAAATTGCAAACGTCCAGCAATTGCTGAGAGATGAAAAGTGCCAGCACTGAAAGCTGTTGCTAGCCAGCACCCTTCCTTGGGAACGCTCTTGTAGCCCTAAGAACACTGGGGCTCTGGGCTTCTCTAGCCACC
Organism: Sarcoramphus papa; assembly: GCA_037962945.1. Lineage (NCBI taxonomy): Eukaryota > Metazoa > Chordata > Aves > Accipitriformes > Cathartidae > Sarcoramphus > Sarcoramphus papa. Next base: position 824,162 of record JBBMRM010000072.1, on the reverse strand, counting down.
TAATCTTCTGCTCATCCTCTCGCGCACTCTAAAGAGAGCTCAGGTGAGAAATTGCAAACGTCGAGCAATTGCTCAGAGATGAAAAGTGCCAGCACTGAGAGCTGTTGCTAGCCAGCACCCTTCCTTGGAAGCGCTTTCACAGGCGCAGCAACACTGGGGCTTTGCGCTTCTCTAGCCGCCAAACGTCACGGTCACTCTCTCTCCGTCTCGTAGACACGAGCTGAGAAATTGCAAACGTCGAGCAATTGCTCAGAGATGAAAAGTGCCAGCACTGAGAGCTGTTGCTAGCCAGCACCCTTCCTTGGAAGCGCTTTCACAGGCGCAGTAACACTGGGGCTTTGCGCTTCTCTAGCCACCAAACGTCACGGTCACTCTCTCTCCGACTCGTAGACACGAGTTGAGAAATTGCAAACGTCGAGCAATTGCTCAGAGGTGAAAAGTGCCAGCACTGAAAGCTGTTGCTAGCCAGCACCCTTCCTTGGAAGCGCTTTCACAGGCGCAGCAACACTGGGGCTTTGCGCTTCTCTAGCCACCAAACGTCACGTTCAATCTCTCTCCGTCTCGTAGACACGAGCTGAGAAACTGCAAACGTCCAGCAATTGCTGAGAGATGAAAAGTGCCAGCACTGAAAGCTGTTGCTAGCCAGCACCCTTCCTTGGAAGCGCTTTCACAGGCGCAGCAACACTGGGGCTCTGGGCTTCTCTAGCCACCTAATCTTCTGCTCATCCTCTCGCGCACTCTAAAGAGAGCTCAGGTGAGAAATTGCAAACGTCGATCAATTGCTCAGAGATGAAAAGTGCCAGCACTGAAAGCTGTTGCTAGCCAGCACCCTTCCTTGGAAGCGCTTTCACAGGCGCAGTAACACTGGGGCTTTGCGCTTCTCTAGCCGCCAAACGTCACGGTCACTATCTCTCCATCTCGTAGACACGAGCTGAAAAATTGCAAACGTCGAGCAATTGCTCAGAGATGAAAAGTGCCAGCACTGAAAGCTGTTGCTAGCCAGCACCCTTCCTTGGGAACGCTCTTGTAGCCCTAAGAACACTGGGGCTCTGGGCTTCTCTAGCCACCTAATCTTCTGCTCATCCTCTCGCGCACTCTAAAGAGAGCTCAGGTGAGAAATTGCAAACGTCGAGCAATTGCTCAGAGATGAAAAGTGCCAGCACTGAGAGCTGTTGCTAGCCAGCACCCTTCCTTGGAAGCGCTTTCACAGGCGCAGTAACACTGGGGCTTTGCGCTTCTCTACCCACCAAACGTCACGGTCACTATCTCTCCGTCTCGTAGACACAAGATGAGAAATTGCAAACGTCGAGCAATTGCTCAGAGATGAAAAGTGCCAGCACTGAAAGCTGTTGCTAGCCAGCACCCTTCCTTGGAAGCGCTTTCACAGGCGCAGCAACACTGGGGCTTTGCGCTTCTCTACCCACCAGACATCACGGTCACTCTCTCTCCGTCTCGTAGACACGAGCTGAGAAATTGCAAACGTCGAGCAATTGCTCAGAGATGAAAAGTGCCAGCACTGAAAGCTGTTGCTAGCCAGCACCCTTCCTTGGAAGCGCTTTTGTAGGCCTAAGAACACTGGGGCTCTGGGCTTCTCTAGCCACCTCATCTTCTGCTCATCCTCTCGCGCACTCTAAAGAGAGCTCAGGTGAGAAATTGCAAACGTCGAGCAATTGCTCAGAGATGAAAAGTGCCAGCACTGAAAGCTGTTGCTAGCCAGCACCCTTCCTTGGAAGCGCTTTCACAGGCGCAGTAACACTGGGGCTTTGCGCTTCTCTAGCCACCAGACGTCACGGTCACTCTCTCTCCGTCTCGTAGACACGAGCTGAGAAATTGCAAACGTCGAGCAATTGCTCAGAGATGAAAAGTGCCAGCACTGAAAGCTGTTGCTAGCCAGCACCCTTCCTTGGAAGCGCTTTTGTAGGCCTAAGAACACTGTGGCTCTGGGCTTCTCTAGCCACCTAATCTTCTGCTCATCCTCTCGCGCACTCTAAAGAGAGCTCAGGGGAGAAATTGCAAACGTCGAGCAATTGCTCAGAGATGAAAAGTGCCAGCACTGAAAGCTGTTGCTAGCCAGCACCCTTCCTTGGAAGCGCTTTCACAGGCGCAGCAACACTGGGGCTTTGCGCTTCTCTAGCCACCAGACGTCACGGTCACTCTCTCTCCGTCTCGTAGACACGAGTTGAGAAATTGCAAACGTCGAGCAATTGCTCAGAGATGAAAAGTGCCAGCACTGAAAGCTGTTGCTAGCCAGCCCCCTTCCTTGGAAGCGCTTTCACAGGCGCAGCAACACTGGGGCTTTGCGCTTCTCTAGCCACCAAACGTCACGGTCACTATCTCTCTGTCTCGTAGACACGAGCTGAGAAATTGCAAACGTCGAGCAATTGCTCAGAGATGAAAAGTGCCAGCACTGAAAGCTGTTGCTAGCCAACCCCCTTCCTTGGAAGTGCTTTTGTAGGCCTAAGAACCCTGGGGCTCTGGGCTTCTCTAGCCACCTAATCTTCTGCTCATCCTCTCGCGCACTCTAAAGAGAGCTCAGGTGAGAAATTGCAAACGTCGAGCAATTGCTCAGAGATGAAAAGTGCCAGCACTGAAAGCTCTTGCTAGCCAGCACCCTTCCTTGGAAGCGCTTTCACAGGCGCAGTAACACTGGGGCTTTGCGCTTCTCTAGCCACCAAACGTCACGGTCCTTCTCTTTCCGTCTCGTAGACACGAGCTGAGAAATTGCAAACGTCGAGCAATTGCTCAGAGATGAAATGTGCCAGCACTGAGAGCTGTTGCTAGCCAGCACCCTTCCTTGGAAGCGCTTTCACAGGCGCAGTAACACTGGGGCTTTGCGCTTCTCTAGCCACCAAACGTCACGGTCACTATCTCTCCGTCTCGTAGACACAAGATGAGAAATTGCAAACGTCGAGCAATTGCTCAGAGATGAAAAGTGCCAGCACTGAAAGCTCTTGCTAGCCAGTACCCTTCCTTGGAAGCGCTTTCACAGCCGCAGTAACACTGGGGCTTTGCGCTTCTCTAGCCGCCAAACGTCACGGTCACTATCTCTCCGTCTCGTAGACACGAGCTGAGAAATTGCAAACGTCGAGCAATTGCTCAGAGATGAAAAGTGCCAGCACTGAAAGCTCTTGCTAGCCAGCACCCTTCCTTGGAAGCGCTTTTCTAGGCCTAAGAACCCTGGGGCTCTGGGCTTCTCTAGCCACCTAATCTTCTGCTCATCCTCTCGCGCACTCTAAAGAGAGCTCAGGGGAGAAATTGCAAACGTCGAGCAATTGCTCAGAGATGAAAAGTGCCAGCACTGAAAGCTCTTGCTAGCCAGCACCCTTCATTGGAAGCGCTTTCACAGGCGCAGCAACACTGGGGCTCTGGGCTTCTCTAGCCACCAAACGTCACGGTCACTCTCTCTCCGTCTCGTAGACACGAGCTGAGAAATTGCAAACGTCGAGCAATTGCTCAGACATGAAAAGTGCCAGCACTGAAAGCTGTTGCTAGCCAGCACCCTTCCTTGGAAGCGCTTTCACAGGCGCAGCAACACTGGGGCTTTGCGCTTCTCTACCCACCAGACATCACGGTCACTCTCTCTCCGTCTCGTAGACACGAGCTGAGAAATTGCAAACGTCGAGCAATTGCTCAGAGATGAAAAGTGCCAGCACTGAAAGCTGTTGCTAGCCAGCACCCTTCCTTGGAAGCGCTTTTGTAGGCCTAAGAACACTGGGGCTCTGGGCTTCTCTAGCCACCTCATCTTCTGCTCATCCTCTCGCGCACTCTAAAGAGAGCTCAGGTGAGAAATTGCAAACGTCGAGCAATTGCTCAGAGATGAAAAGTGCCAGCACTGAAAGCTGTTGCTAGCCAGCACCCTTCCTTGGAAGCGCTTTCACAGGCGCAGTAACACTGGGGCTTTGCGCTTCTCTAGCCACCAGACGTCACGGTCACTCTCTCTCCGTCTCGTAGACACGAGCTGAGAAATTGCAAACGTCGAGCAATTGCTCAGAGATGAAAAGTGCCAGCACTGAAAGCTGTTGCTAGCCAGCACCCTTCCTTGGAAGCGCTTTTGTAGGCCTAAGAACACTGTGGCTCTGGGCTTCTCTAGCCACCTAATCTTCTGCTCATCCTCTCGCGCACTCTAAAGAGAGCTCAGGGGAGAAATTGCAAACGTCGAGCAATTGCTCAGAGATGAAAAGTGCCAGCACTGAAAGCTGTTGCTAGCCAGCACCCTTCCTTGGAAGCGCTTTCACAGGCGCAGCAACACTGGGGCTTTGCGCTTCTCTAGCCACCAGACGTCACGGTCACTCTCTCTCCGTCTCGTAGACACGAGTTGAGAAATTGCAAACGTCGAGCAATTGCTCAGAGATGAAAAGTGCCAGCACTGAAAGCTGTTGCTAGCCAGCCCCCTTCCTTGGAAGCGCTTTCACAGGCGCAGCAACACTGGGGCTTTGCGCTTCTCTAGCCACCAAACGTCACGGTCACTATCTCTCTGTCTCGTAGACACGAGCTGAGAAATTGCAAACGTCGAGCAATTGCTCAGAGATGAAAAGTGCCAGCACTGAAAGCTGTTGCTAGCCAACCCCCTTCCTTGGAAGTGCTTTTGTAGGCCTAAGAACCCTGGGGCTCTGGGCTTCTCTAGCCACCTAATCTTCTGCTCATCCTCTCGCGCACTCTAAAGAGAGCTCAGGTGAGAAATTGCAAACGTCGAGCAATTGCTCAGAGATGAAAAGTGCCAGCACTGAAAGCTCTTGCTAGCCAGCACCCTTCCTTGGAAGCGCTTTCACAGGCGCAGTAACACTGGGGCTTTGCGCTTCTCTAGCCACCAAACGTCACGGTCCTTCTCTTTCCGTCTCGTAGACACGAGCTGAGAAATTGCAAACGTCGAGCAATTGCTCAGAGATGAAATGTGCCAGCACTGAGAGCTGTTGCTAGCCAGCACCCTTCCTTGGAAGCGCTTTCACAGGCGCAGTAACACTGGGGCTTTGCGCTTCTCTAGCCACCAAACGTCACGGTCACTATCTCTCCGTCTCGTAGACACAAGATGAGAAATTGCAAACGTCGAGCAATTGCTCAGAGATGAAAAGTGCCAGCACTGAAAGCTCTTGCTAGCCAGTACCCTTCCTTGGAAGCGCTTTCACAGGCGCAGTAACACTGGGGCTTTGCGCTTCTCTAGCCGCCAAACGTCACGGTCACTATCTCTCCGTCTCGTAGACACGAGCTGAGAAATTGCAAACGTCGAGCAATTGCTCAGAGATGAAAAGTGCCAGCACTGAAAGCTCTTGCTAGCCAGCACCCTTCCTTGGAAGCGCTTTTCTAGGCCTAAGAACCCTGGGGCTCTGGGCTTCTCTAGCCACCTAATCTTCTGCTCATCCTCTCGCGCACTCTAAAGAGAGCTCAGGGGAGAAATTGCAAACGTCGAGCAATTGCTCAGAGATGAAAAGTGCCAGCACTGAAAGCTCTTGCTAGCCAGCACCCTTCCTTGGAAGCGCTTTCACAGGCGCAGCAACACTGGGGCTCTGGGCTTCTCTAGCCACCAAACGTCACGGTCACTCTCTCTCCGTCTCGTAGACACGAGCTGAGAAATTGCAAACGTCGAGCAATTGCTCAGACATGAAAAGTGCCAGCACTGAAAGCTGTTGCTAGCCAGCACCCTTCCTTGGAAGCGCTTTTGTAGGCCTAAGAACAGTGGGGCTCTGGGCTTCTCTAGCCACCTCATCTTCTGCTCATCCTCTCGCGCACTCTAAAGAGAGCTCAGGGGAGAAATTGCAAACGTCGAGCAATTGCTCAGAGATGAAAAGTGCCAGCACTGAGAGCTGTTGCTAGCCAGCACCCTTCCTTGGAAGCGCTTTCACAGGCGCAGCAACACTGGGGCTTTGCGCTTCTCTAGCCACCAAACGTCACGGTCACTCTCTCTCCGTCTCGTAGACACGAGTTGAGAAATTGCAAACGTCGAGCAATTGCTCAGAGATGAAAAGTGCCAGCACTGAAAGCTGTTGCTAGCCAGCACCCTTCCTTGGAAGCGCTTTTGTAGGCCTAAGAGTACTGGGGCTCTGGGCTTCTCTAGCCACCTAATCTTCTGCTCATCCTCTCGTGCACTCTAAAGAGAGCTCAGGGGAGAAATTGCAAACGTCGAGCAATTGCTCAGAGATGAAAAGTGCCAGCACTGAAAGCTGTTGCTAGCCAGCACCCTTCCTTGGAAGCGCTTTCACAGGCGCAGTAACACTGGGGCTTTGAGCTTCTCTAGCCACCAAAAGTCACGGTCATTCTCTCTCCGTCTCGTAGACACGAGCTGAGAAATTGCAAACGTCGAGCAATTGCTCAGACATGAATAGTGCCAGCACTGAAAGCTGTTGCTAGCCAGCACCCTTCCTTGGGAACGCTCTTGTAGGCCTAAGAACACTGGGGCTCTGGGCTTCTCTAGCCACCTAATCTTCTGCTCATCCTCTCGCGCACTCTAAAGAGAGCTCAGGTGAGAAATTGCAAACGTCGAACAATTGCTCCGAGATGAAAAGTGCCAGCACTGAGAGCTGTTGCTAGCCAGCACCCTTCCTTGGAAGCGCTTTCACAGGCGCAGTAACACTGGGGCTTTGCGCTTCTCTAGCCACCAAACGTCACGGTCACTATCTCTCCGTCTCGTAGACACGAGCTGAGAAATTGCAAACGTCGAGCAATTGCTCAGAGATGAAAAGTGCCAGCACTGAAAGCTGTTGCTAGCCAGCACCCTTCCTTGGAAGCGCTTTCACAGGCGCAGCAACACTGGGGCTTTGCGCTTCTCTAGCCACCAAATGTCACGGTCACTCTCTCTCCGTCTCGTAGACACGAGCTGAGAAATTACAAACGTCGAGCAATTGCTCAGAGATGAAAAGTGCCAGCACTGAAAGCTGTTGCTAGCCAGCACCCTTCCTTGGAAGTGCTTTCACAGGCGCAGTAACACTGGGGCTTTGCGCTTCTCTAGCCGCCAAACGTCACGGTCACTCTCTCTCCGTCTCGTAGACACGAGTTAAGAAATTGCAAACGTCGAGCAATTGTTCAGAGATGAAAAGTGCCAGCACTGAAAGCTGTTGCTAGCCAGCACCCTTCCTTGGAAGCGCTTTCACAGGCGCAGTAACACTGGGGCTTTGCGCTTCTCTAGCCACCAAACGTCACGGTCACTATCTCTCCGTCTCGTAGACACGAGCTGAGAAATTGCAAACGTCGAGCAATTGCTCAGAGATGAAAAGTGCCAGCACTGAAAGCTGTTGCTAGCCAGCACCCTTCCTTGGGAACGCTCTTGTAGGCCTAAGAACACTGGGGCTCTGGGCTTCTCTAGCCACCTAATCTTCTGCTCATCCTCTCGCGCACTCTAAAGAGAGCTCAGGTGAGAAATTGCAAACGTCGAGCAATTGCTCAGAGATGAAAAGTGCCAGCACTGAAAGCTGTTGCTAGCCAGCACCCTTCCTTGGAAGCGCTTTCACAGGCGCAGCAACACTGGGGCTTTGCGCTTCTCTAGCCACCAAATGTCACGGTCACTCTCTCTCCGTCTCGTAGACACGAGCTGAGAAATTACAAACGTCGAGCAATTGCTCAGAGATGAAAAGTGCCAGCACTGAAAGCTGTTGCTAGCCAGCACCCTTCCTTGGAAGTGCTTTCACAGGCGCAGTAACACTGGGGCTTTGCGCTTCTCTAGCCGCCAAACGTCACGGTCACTCTCTCTCCGTCTCGTAGACACGAGTTAAGAAATTGCAAACGTCGAGCAATTGTTCAGAGATGAAAAGTGCCAGCACTGAAAGCTGTTGCTAGCCAGCACCCTTCCTTGGAAGCGCTTTCACAGGCGCAGTAACACTGGGGCTTTGCGCTTCTCTAGCCACCAAACGTCACGGTCACTCTCTCTCCGTCTCGTAGACACGAGCTGAGAAATTGCAAACGTCGAGCAATTGCTCAGAGATGAAAAGTGCCAGCACTGAAAGCTGTTGCTAGCCAGCACCCTTCCTTGGGAACGCTCTTGTAGGCCTAAGAACCCTGGGGCTCTGGGCTTCTCTAGCCACCTCATCTTCTGCTCATCCTCTCGCGCACTCTAAAGAGAGCTCAGGTGAGAAATTGCAAACGTCGAGCAATTGCTCAGAGATGAAAAGTGCCAGCACTGAAAGCTGTTGCTAGCCAGCACCCTTCCTTGGAAGCGCTTTCACAGGCGCAGTAACACTGGGGCTTTGCGCTTCTCTAGCCACCAAACGTCACGGTCATTCTCTCTCCGTCTCGTAGACACGAGCTGAGAAATTGCAAACGTCGAGCAATTGCTCAGAGATGAAAAGTGCCAGCACTGAAAGCTGTTGCTAGCCAGCACCCTTCCTTGGAAGCGCTTTTGTAGGCCTAAGAACACTGGGGCTCTGGGCTTCTCTAGCCACCTAACCTTCTGCTCATCCTCTCGCGCACTCTAAAGAGAGCTCAGGTGAGAAATTGCAAACGTCGAGCAATTGCTCAGAGATGAAAAGTGCCAGCACTGAGAGCTGTTGCTAGCCAGCACCCTTCCTTGGAAGCGCTTTCACAGGCGCAGCAACACTGGGGCTTTGCGCTTCTCTAGCCACCAAACGTCACGGTCACTCTCTCTCCGTCTCGTAGACACGAGTTGAGAAATTGCAAACGTCGAGCAATTGCTCAGAGATGAAAAGTGCCAGCACTGAAAGCTGTTGCTAGCCAGCACCCTTCCTTGGAAGCGCTTTCACAGGCGCAGCAACACTGGGGCTTTGCGCTTCTCTAGCCGCCAAACGTCACGGTCACTATCTCTCCGTCTCGTAGACACGAGCTGAGAAATTGCAAACGTTGAGCAATTGCTCAGAGATGAAAAGTGCCAGCACTGAAAGCTCTTGCTAGCCAGCACCCTTCCTTGGAAGCGCTTTTGTAGGCCTAAGAACCCTGGGGCTCTGGGCTTCTCTAGCCACCTAATCTTCTGCTCATCCTCTCGCGCACTCTAAAGAGAGCTCAGGGGAGAAATTGCAAACGTCGAGCAATTGCTCAGAGATGAAAAGTGCCAGCACTGAAAGCTCTTGCTAGCCAGCACCCTTCCTTGGAAGCGCTTTCACAGGCGCAGTAACACTGGGGCTTTGAGCTTCTCTAGCCACCAAAAGTCACGGTCATTCTCTCTCCGTCTCGTAGACACGAGCTGAGAAATTGCAAACGTCGAGCAATTGCTCAGAGATGAAAAGTGCCAGCACTGAAAGCTGTTGCTAGCCAGCACCCTTCCTTGGGAACGCTCTTGTAGGCCTAAGAACCCTGGGGCTCTGGGCTTCTCTAGCCACCTCATCTTCTGCTCATCCTCTCGCGCACTCTAAAGAGAGCTCAGGTGAGAAATTGCAAACGTCGAGCAATTGCTCAGAGATGAAAAGTGCCAGCACTGAGAGCTGTTGCTAGCCAGCACCCTTCCTTGGAAGCGCTTTCACAGGCGCAGTAACACTGGGGCTTTGCGCTTCTCTAGCCACCAAACGTCACGGTCACTATCTCTCCGTCTCGTAGACACGAGCTGAGAAATTGCAAACGTCGAGCAATTGCTCAGAGATGAAAAGTGCCAGCACTGAAAGCTGTTGCTAGCCAGCACCCTTCCTTGGAAGCGCTTTCACAGGCGCAGCAACACTGGGGCTTTGCGCTTCTCTAGCCGCCAAATGTCACGGTCACTCTCTCTCCGTCTCGTAGACACGAGCTGAGAAATTACAAACGTCGAGCAATTGCTCAGAGATGAAAAGTGCCAGCACTGAAAGCTGTTGCTAGCCAGCACCCTTCCTTGGAAGTGCTTTCACAGGCGCAGTAACACTGGGGTTTGCACTTCTGTAGCCGCCAAACGTCACGGTCACTCTCTCTCCGTCTCGTAGACACGAGTTAAGAAATTGCAAACGTCGAGCAATTGTTCAGAGATGAAAAGTGCCAGCACTGAAAGCTGTTGCTAGCCAGCACCCTTCCTTGGAAGCGCTTTCACAGGCGCAGTAACACTGGGGCTTTGCGCTTCTCTAGCCACCAAACGTCACGGTCACTATCTCTCCGTCTCGTAGACACGAGCTGAGAAATTGCAAACGTCGAGCAATTGCTCAGAGATGAAAAGTGCCAGCACTGAAAGCTGTTGCTAGCCAGCACCCTTCCTTGGGAACGCTCTTGTAGGCCTAAGAACGCTGGGGCTCTGGGCTTCTCTAGCCACCTAATCTTCTGCTCATCCTCTCGCGCACTCTAAAGAGAGCTCAGGTGAGAAATTGCAAACGTCCAGCAATTGCTCAGAGATGAAAAGTGCCAGCACTGAAAGCTGTTGCTAGCCAGCACCCTTCCTTGGAAGCGCTTTCACAGGCGCAGTAACACTGGGGCTTTGCGCTTCTCTAGCCACCAGACATCACGGTCACTCTCTCTCCGTCTCGTAGACACGAGCTGAGAAATTGCAAACGTCGAGCAATTGCTCAGAGATGAAAAGTGCCAGCACTGAAAGCTGTTGCTAGCCAGCCCCCTTCCTTGGAAACGCTTTTGTAGGCCTAAGCACACTGGGGCTCTGGGCTTCTCTAGCCACCTAATCTTCTGCTCATCCTCTCGCGCACTCTAAAGAGAGCTCAGGTGAGAAATTGCAAACGTTGAGCAATTGCTCAGAGATGAAAAGTGCCAGCACTGAAAGCTGTTGCTAGCCAGCACCCTTCCTTGGAAGCGCTTTCACAGGCGCAGCAACACTGGGGCTTTGCGCTTCTCTAGCCACCAAACGTCACGGTCACTCTCTCTCCGTCTCGTAGACACGAGCTGAGAAATTGCAAACGTCGAGCAATTGCTCAGAGATGAAAAGTGCCAGCACTGAAAGCTGTTGCTAGCCAACCCCCTTCCTTGGAAGTGCTATTGTAGGCCTAAGAACCCTGGGGCTCTGGGCTTCTCTAGCCACCTAATCTTCTGCTCATCCTCTCGCGCACTCTAAAGAGAGCTCAGGGGAGAAATTGCAAACGTCGAGCAATTGCTCAGAGATGAAAAGTGCCAGCACTGAAAGCTGTTGCTAGCCAGCACCCTTCCTTGGAAGCGCTTTCACAGGCGCAGTAACACTGGGGCTTTGCGCTTCTCTAGCCACCAAACGTCACGGTCCTTCTCTTTCCGTCTCGTAGACACGAGCTGAGAAATTGCAAACGTCCAGCAATTGCTCAGAGATGAAAAGTGCCAGCACTGAAAGCTGTTGCTAGCCAGCACCCTTCCTTGGAAGCGCTTTCACAGGCGCAGCAACACTGGGGCTTTGCGCTTCTCTAGCCGCCAAACGTCACGGTCACTATCTCTCCGTCTCGTAGACACGAGCTGAGAAATTGCAAACGTTGAGCAATTGCTCAGAGATGAAAAGTGCCAGCACTGAAAGCTCTTGCTAGCCAGCACCCTTCCTTGGAAGCGCTTTTGTAGGCCTAAGAGTACTGGGGCTCTGGGCTTCTCTAGCCACCTAATCTTCTGCTCATCCTCTCGCGCACTCTAAAGAGAGCTCAGGGGAGAAATTGCAAACGTCGAGCAATTGCTCAGAGATGAAAAGTGCCAGCACTGAAAGCTGTTGCTAGCCAGCACCCTTCCTTGGAAGCGCTTTCACAGGCGCAGTAACACTGGGGCTTTGCGCTTCTCTAGCCACCAAACGTCACGGTCCTTCTCTTTCCGTCTCGTAGACACGAGCTGAGAAATTGCAAACGTCCAGCAATTGCTCAGAGATGAAAAGTGCCAGCACTGAAAGCTGTTGCTAGCCAGCACCCTTCCTTGGAAGCGCTTTCACAGGCGCAGCAACACTGGGGCTTTGCGCTTCTCTAGCCGCCAAACGTCACGGTCACTATCTCTCCGTCTCGTAGACACGAGCTGAGAAATTGCAAACTTCGAGCAATTGCTCAGAGATGAAAAGTGCCAGCACTGAAAGCTCTTGCTAGCCAGCACCCTTCCTTGGAAGCGCTTTTGTAGGCCTAAGAGTACTGGGGCTCTGGGCTTCTCTAGCCACCTAATCTTCTGCTCATCCTCTCGCGCACTCTAAAGAGAGCTCAGGTGAGAAATTGCAAACGTCGAGCAATTGCTCAGAGATGAAAAGTGCCAGCACTGAAAGCTGTTGCTAGCCAGCACCCTTCCTTGGAAGCGCTTTCACAGGCGCAGTAACACTGGGGCTTTGCGCTTCTCTAGCCACCAGACGTCACGGTCACTCTCTCTCCGTCTCGTAGACACGAGCTGAGAAATTGCAAACGTCGAGCAATTGCTCAGAGATGAAAAGTGCCAGCACTGAAAGCTGTTGCTAGCCAGCACCCTTCCTTGGAAGCGCTTTTGTAGGCCTAAGAACACTGGGGCTCTGGGCTTCTCTAGCCACCTAATCTTCTGCTCATCCTCTCGCGCACTGTAAAGAGAGCTCAGGTGAGAAATTGCAAATGTCGAGCAATTGCTCAGAGATGAAAAGTGCCAGCACTGAAAGCTGTTGCTAGCCAGCACCCTTCCTTGGAAGCGCTTTCACAGGCGCAGCAACACTGGGGCTTTGCGCTTCTCTAGCCACCAAACGTCACGGTCACTATCTGTCCGTCTCGTAGACACGAGCTGAGAAATTGCAAACGTCGAGCAATTGCTCAGAGATGAAAAGTGCCAGCACTGAAAGCTGTTGCTAGCCAGCACCCTTCCTTGGAAGCGCTTTTGTAGGCCTAAGAGTACTGGGGCTCTGGGCTTCTCTAGCCACCTAATCTTCTGCTCATCCTCTCGCGCACTCTAAAGAGAGCTCAGGGGAGAAATTGCAAACGTCGAGCAATTGCTCAGAGATGAAAAGTGCCAGCACTGAAAGCTGTTGCTAGCCAGCACCCTTCCTTGGAAGCGCTTTCACAGGCGCAGCAACACTGGGGCTCTGGGCTTCTCTAGCCACCAAAAGTCACGGTCATTCTCTCTCCGTCTCGTAGACACGAGCTGAGAAATTGCAAACGTCGAGCAATTGCTCAGAGATGAAAAGTGCCAGCACTGAAAGCTGTTGCTAGCCAGCCCCCTTCCTTGGAAGCGCTTTTGTAGGCCTAAGAACACTGGGGCTCTGGGCTTCTCTAGCCACCTAATCTTCTGCTCATCCTCTCGCGCACTCTAAAGAGAGCTCAGGTGAGAAATTGCAAACGTCGAGCAATTGCTCAGAGATGAAAAGTGCCAGCACTGAGAGCTGTTGCTAGCCAGCACCCTTCCTTGGAAGCGCTTTCACAGGCGCAGCAACACTGGGGCTTTGCGCTTCTCTAGCCACCAAACGTCACGGTCACTCTCTCTCCGTCTCGTAGACACGAGTTGAGAAATTGCAAAGGTCGAGCAATTGCTCAGAGATGAAAAGTGCCAGCACTGAAAGCTCTTGCTAGCCAGCACCCTTCCTTGGAAGCGCTTTCATAGGCGCAGCAACACTGGGGCTTTGAGCTTCTCTACCCACCAAACGTCACGGTCACTCTCTCTCCGTCTCGTAGACACGAGCTGAGAAATTGCAAACGTCGAGCAATTGCTCAGAGATGAAAAGTGCCAGCACTGAAAGCTGTTGCTAGCCAGCACCCTTCCTTGGGAACGCTCTTGTAGGCCTAAGAACCCTGGGGCTCTGGGCTTCTCTAGCCACCTCATCTTCTGCTCATCCTCTCGCGCACTCTAAAGAGAGCTCAGGTGAGAAATTGCAAACGTCGAGCAATTGCTCAGAGATGAAAAGTGCCAGCACTGAAAGCTGTTGCTAGCCAGCACCCTTCCTTGGAAGCGCTTTCACAGGCGCAGTAACACTGGGGCTTTGCGCTTCTCTAGCCACCAAACGTCACGGTCACTCTCTCTCCGTCTCGTAGACACGAGCTGAGAAATTGCAAACGTCGAGCAATTGCTCAGAGATGAAAAGTGCCAGCACTGAAAGCTGTTGCTAGCCAGCACCCTTCCTTGGAAGCGCTTTCACAGGCGCAGCAACACTGGGGCTTTGCGCTTCTCTAGCCACCAAACGTCACGGTCCTTCTCTTTCCGTCTCGTAGACACGAGCTGAGAAATTGCAAACGTCCAGCAATTGCTCAGAGATGAAAAGTGCCAGCACTGAAAGCTGTTGCTAGCCAGCACCCTTCCTTGGAAGCGCTTTCACAGGCGCAGCAACACTGGGGCTTTGCGCTTCTCTAGCCGCCAAACGTCACGGTCACTATCTCTCCGTCTCGTAGACACGAGCTGAGAAATTGCAAACGTTGAGCAATTGCTCAGAGATGAAAAGTGCCAGCACTGAAAGCTCTTGCTAGCCAGCACCCTTCCTTGGAAGCGCTTTTGTAGGCCTAAGAGTACTGGGGCTCTGGGCTTCTCTAGCCACCTAATCTTCTGCTCATCCTCTCGCGCACTCTAAAGAGAGCTCAGGGGAGAAATTGCAAACGTCGAGCAATTGCTCAGAGATGAAAAGTGCCAGCACTGAAAGCTGTTGCTAGCCAGCACCCTTCCTTGGAAGCGCTTTCACAGGCGCAGTAACACTGGGGCTTTGCGCTTCTCTAGCCACCAAACGTCACGGTCCTTCTCTTTCCGTCTCGTAGACACGAGCTGAGAAATTGCAAACGTCCAGCAATTGCTCAGAGATGAAAAGTGCCAGCACTGAAAGCTGTTGCTAGCCAGCACCCTTCCTTGGAAGCGCTTTCACAGGCGCAGCAACACTGGGGCTTTGCGCTTCTCTAGCCGCCAAACGTCACGGTCACTATCTCTCCGTCTCGTAGACACGAGCTGAGAAATTGCAAACTTCGAGCAATTGCTCAGAGATGAAAAGTGCCAGCACTGAAAGCTCTTGCTAGCCAGCACCCTTCCTTGGAAGCGCTTTTGTAGGCCTAAGAGTACTGGGGCTCTGGGCTTCTCTAGCCACCTAATCTTCTGCTCATCCTCTCGCGCACTCTAAAGAGAGCTCAGGTGAGAAATTGCAAACGTCGAGCAATTGCTCAGAGATGAAAAGTGCCAGCACTGAAAGCTGTTGCTAGCCAGCACCCTTCCTTGGAAGCGCTTTCACAGGCGCAGTAACACTGGGGCTTTGCGCTTCTCTAGCCACCAGACGTCACGGTCACTCTCTCTCCGTCTCGTAGACACGAGCTGAGAAATTGCAAACGTCGAGCAATTGCTCAGAGATGAAAAGTGCCAGCACTGAAAGCTGTTGCTAGCCAGCACCCTTCCTTGGAAGCGCTTTTGTAGGCCTAAGAACACTGGGGCTCTGGGCTTCTCTAGCCACCTAATCTTCTGCTCATCCTCTCGCGCACTGTAAAGAGAGCTCAGGTGAGAAATTGCAAATGTCGAGCAATTGCTCAGAGATGAAAAGTGCCAGCACTGAAAGCTGTTGCTAGCCAGCACCCTTCCTTGGAAGCGCTTTCACAGGCGCAGCAACACTGGGGCTTTGCGCTTCTCTAGCCACCAAACGTCACGGTCACTATCTGTCCGTCTCGTAGACACGAGCTGAGAAATTGCAAACGTCGAGCAATTGCTCAGAGATGAAAAGTGCCAGCACTGAAAGCTGTTGCTAGCCAGCACCCTTCCTTGGAAGCGCTTTTGTAGGCCTAAGAGTACTGGGGCTCTGGGCTTCTCTAGCCACCTAATCTTCTGCTCATCCTCTCGCGCACTCTAAAGAGAGCTCAGGGGAGAAATTGCAAACGTCGAGCAATTGCTCAGAGATGAAAAGTGCCAGCACTGAAAGCTGTTGCTAGCCAGCACCCTTCCTTGGAAGCGCTTTCACAGGCGCAGCAACACTGGGGCTCTGGGCTTCTCTAGCCACCAAAAGTCACGGTCATTCTCTCTCCGTCTCGTAGACACGAGCTGAGAAATTGCAAACGTCGAGCAATTGCTCAGAGATGAAAAGTGCCAGCACTGAAAGCTGTTGCTAGCCAGCCCCCTTCCTTGGAAGCGCTTTTGTAGGCCTAAGAACACTGGGGCTCTGGGCTTCTCTAGCCACCTAATCTTCTGCTCATCCTCTCGCGCACTCTAAAGAGAGCTCAGGTGAGAAATTGCAAACGTCGAGCAATTGCTCAGAGATGAAAAGTGCCAGCACTGAGAGCTGTTGCTAGCCAGCACCCTTCCTTGGAAGCGCTTTCACAGGCGCAGCAACACTGGGGCTTTGCGCTTCTCTAGCCACCAAACGTCACGGTCACTCTCTCTCCGTCTCGTAGACACGAGTTGAGAAATTGCAAAGGTCGAGCAATTGCTCAGAGATGAAAAGTGCCAGCACTGAAAGCTCTTGCTAGCCAGCACCCTTCCTTGGAAGCGCTTTCATAGGCGCAGCAACACTGGGGCTTTGAGCTTCTCTACCCACCAAACGTCACGGTCACTCTCTCTCCGTCTCGTAGACACGAGCTGAGAAATTGCAAACGTCGAGCAATTGCTCAGAGATGAAAAGTGCCAGCACTGAAAGCTGTTGCTAGCCAGCACCCTTCCTTGGGAACGCTCTTGTAGGCCTAAGAACCCTGGGGCTCTGGGCTTCTCTAGCCACCTCATCTTCTGCTCATCCTCTCGCGCACTCTAAAGAGAGCTCAGGTGAGAAATTGCAAACGTCGAGCAATTGCTCAGAGATGAAAAGTGCCAGCACTGAAAGCTGTTGCTAGCCAGCACCCTTCCTTGGAAGCGCTTTCACAGGCGCAGTAACACTGGGGCTTTGCGCTTCTCTAGCCACCAAACGTCACGGTCACTCTCTCTCCGTCTCGTAGACACGAGCTGAGAAATTGCAAACGTCGAGCAATTGCTCAGAGATGAAAAGTGCCAGCACTGAAAGCTGTTGCTAGCCAGCACCCTTCCTTGGAAGCGCTTTCACAGGCGCAGCAACACTGGGGCTTTGCGCTTCTCTAGCCGCCAAACGTCACGGTCACTATCTCTCCGTCTCGTAGACACGAGCTGAGAAATTGCAAACGTCGAGCAATTGCTCAGAGATGAAAAGTGCCAGCACTGAAAGCTCTTGCTAGCCAGCACCCTTCCTTGGAAGCGCTTTTATAGGCCTAAGAGTACTGGGGCTCTGGGCTTCTCTAGCCACCTAATCTTCTGCTCATCCTCTCGCGCACTCTAAAGAGAGCTCAGGGGAGAAATTGCAAACGTCGAGCAATTGCTCAGAGATGAAAAGTGCCAGCACTGAAAGCTGTTGCTAGCCAGCACCCTTCCTTGGAAGCGCTTTCACAGGCGCAGCAACACTGGGGCTCTGGGCTTCTCTAGCCACCAAAAGTCACGGTCATTCTCTCTCCGTCTCGTAGACACGAGCTGAGAAATTGCAAACGTCGAGCAATTGCTCAGAGATGAAAAGTGCCAGCACTGAAAGCTGTTGCTAGCCAGCACCCTTCCTTGGAAGCGCTTTTGTAGGCCTAAGAACACTGGGGCTCTGGGCTTCTCTAGCCACCTAATCTTCTGCTCATCCTCTCGCGCACTCTAAAGAGAGCTCAGGTGAGAAATTGCAAACGTCGAGCAATTGCTCAGAGATGAAAAGTGCCAGCACTGAGAGCTGTTGCTAGCCAGCACCCTTCCTTGGAAGCGCTTTCACAGGCGCAGTAACACTGGGGCTTTGCGCTTCTCTAGCCACCAAACGTCACGGTCACTCTCTCTCCGTCTCGTAGACACGAGTTGAGAAATTGCAAACGTCGAGCAATTGCTCAGAGATGAAAAGTGCCAGCACTGAAAGCTGTTGCTAGCCAGCACCCTTCCTTGGAAGCGCTTTCACAGGCGCAGCAACACTGGGGCTTTGCGCTTCTCTAGCCACCAAACGTCACGGTCACTCTCTCTCCGTCTCGTAGACACGAGTTGAGAAATTGCAAACGTCGAGCAATTGCTCAGAGATTAAAAGTGCCAGCACTGAAAGCTCTTGCTAGCCAGCACCCTTCCTTGGAAGCGCTTTCATAGGCGCAGTAACACTGGGGCTTTGAGCTTCTCTAGCCACCAAAAGTCACGGTCATTCTCTCTCCGTCTCGTAGACACGAGTTGAGAAATTGCAAACGTCGAGCAATTGCTCAGAGATGAAAAGTGCCAGCACTGAAAGCTCTTGCTAGCCAGCACCCTTCCTTGGAAGCGCTTTTGTAGGCCTAAGAGTACTGGGGCTCTGGGCTTCTCTAGCCACCTAATCTTCTGCTCATCCTCTCGCGCACTCTAAAGAGAGCTCAGGGGAGAAATTGCAAACGTCGAGCAATTGCTCAGAGATGAAAAGTGCCAGCACTGAAAGCTGTTGCTAGCCAGCACCCTTCCTTGGAAGCGCTTTCACAGGCGCAGCAACACTGGGGCTTTGCGCTTCTCTAGCCACCAGACGTCACGGTCACTATCTCTCCGTCTCGTAGACACGAGCTGAGAAATTGCAAACGTCGAGCAATTGCTCAGAGATGAAAAGTGCCAGCACTGAAAGCTGTTGCTAGCCAGCACCCTTCCTTGGAAGCGCTTTTGTAGGCCTAAGAACACTGGGGCTCTGGGCTTCTCTAGCCACCTAATCTTCTGCTCATCCTCTCGCGCACTCTGAAGAGAGCTCAGGTGAGAAATTGCAAATGTCGAGCAATTGCTCAGAGATGAAAAGTGCCAGCACTGAAAGCTGTTGCTAGCCAGCACCCTTCCTTGGAAGCGCTTTCACAGGCGCAGCAACACTGGGGCTTTGCGCTTCTCTAGCCACCAAACGTCACGGTCACTATCTGTCCGTCTCGTAGACACGAGTTGAGAAATTGCAAACGTCGAGCAATTGCTCAGAGATGAAAAGTGCCAGCACTGAAAGCTCTTGCTAGCCAGCACCCTTCCTTGGAAGCGCTTTTGTAGGCCTAAGAACAGTGGGGCTCTGGGCTTCTCTAGCCACCTAATCTTCTGCTCATCCTCTCGCGCACTCTAAAGAGAGCTCAGGGGAGAAATTGCAAACGTCGAGCAATTGCTCAGAGATGAAAAGTGCCAGCACTGAAAGCTGTTGCTAGCCAGCACCCTTCCTTGGAAGCGCTTTCACAGGCGCAGCAACACTGGGGCTTTGCGCTTCTCTAGCCACCAGACATCACGGTCACTCTCTCTCCGTCTCGTAGACACGAGCTGAGAAATTGCAAACGTCGAGCAATTGCTCAGAGATGAAAAGTGCCAGCACTGAAAGCTGTTGCTAGCCAGCACCCTTCCTTGGAAGCGCTTTTGTAGGCCTAAGAACACTGGGGCTCTGGGCTTCTCTAGCCACCTAATCTTCTGCTCATCCTCTCGCGCACTCTGAAGAGAGCTCAGGTGAGAAATTGCAAATGTCGAGCAATTGCTCAGAGATGAAAAGTGCCAGCACTGAAAGCTGTTGCTAGCCAGCACCCTTCCTTGGAAGCGCTTTCACAGGCGCAGCAACACTGGGGCTTTGCGCTTCTCTAGCCACCAAACGTCACGGTCACTATCTGTCCGTCTCGTAGACACGAGTTGAGAAATTGCAAACGTCGAGCAATTGCTCAGAGATGAAAAGTGCCAGCACTGAAAGCTCTTGCTAGCCAGCACCCTTCCTTGGAAGCGCTTTTGTAGGCCTAAGAACAGTGGGGCTCTGGGCTTCTCTAGCCACCTAATCTTCTGCTCATCCTCTCGCGCACTCTAAAGAGAGCTCAGGGGAGAAATTGCAAACGTCGAGCAATTGCTCAGAGATGAAAAGTGCCAGCACTGAAAGCTGTTGCTAGCCAGCACCCTTCCTTGGAAGCGCTTTCACAGGCGCAGCAACACTGGGGCTTTGCGCTTCTCTAGCCACCAGACATCACGGTCACTCTCTCTCCGTCTCGTAGACACGAGCTGAGAAATTGCAAACGTCGAGCAATTGCTCAGAGATGAAAAGTGCCAGCACTGAAAGCTGTTGCTAGCCAGCACCCTTCCTTGGAAGCGCTTTTGTAGGCCTAAGAACACTGGGGCTCTGGGCTTCTCTAGCCACCTAATCTTCTGCTCATCCTCTCGCGCACTCTAAAGAGAGCTCAGGTGAGAAATTGCAAACGTCGAGCAATTGCTCAGAGATGAAAAGTGCCAGCACTGAGAGCTGTTGCTAGCCAGCACCCTTCCTTGGAAGCGCTTTCACAGGCGCAGCAACACTGGGGCTTTGCGCTTCTCTAGCCACCAAACGTCACGGTCACTCTCTCTCCGTCTCGTAGACACGAGTTGAGAAATTGCAAACGTCGAGCAATTGCTCAGAGATGAAAAGTGCCAGCACTGAAAGCTGTTGCTAGCCAGCACCCTTCCTTGGAAGCGCTTTCACATGCGCAGCAACACTGGGGCTTTGCGCTTCTCTAGCCACCAAACGTCACGGTCACTCTCTCTCCGTCTCGTAGACACGAGTTGAGAAATTGCAAACGTCGAGCAATTGCTCAGAGATGAAAAGTGCCAGCACTGAAAGCTCTTGCTAGCCAGCACCCTTCCTTGGAAGCGCTTTCATAGGCGCAGCAACACTGGGGCTTTGAGCTTCTCTACCCACCAAACGTCACGGTCACTCTCTCTCCGTCTCGTAGACACGAGCTGAGAAATTGCAAACGTCGAGCAATTGCTCAGAGATGAAAAGTGCCAGCACTGAAAGCTGTTGCTAGCCAGCACCCTTCCTTGGGAACGCTCTTGTAGGCCTAAGAACCCTGGGGCTCTGGGCTTCTCTAGCCACCTCATCTTCTGCTCATCCTCTCGCGCACTCTAAAGAGAGCTCAGGTGAGAAATTGCAAACGTCGAGCAATTGCTCAGAGATGAAAAGTGCCAGCACTGAAAGCTGTTGCTAGCCAGCACCCTTCCTTGGAAGCGCTTTCACAGGCGCAGTAACACTGGGGCTTTGCGCTTCTCTAGCCACCAAACGTCACGGTCACTATCTCTCCGTCTCGTAGACACGAGCTGAGAAATTGCAAACGTCGAGCAATTGCTCAGAGATGAAAAGTGCCAGCACTGAAAGCTGTTGCTAGCCAGCACCCTTCCTTGGAAGCGCTTTCACAGGCGCAGCAACACTGGGGCTTTGCGCTTCTCTAGCCGCCAAACGTCACGGTCACTATCTCTCCATCTCGTAGACACGAGCTGAGAAATTGCAAACGTCGAGCAATTGCTCAGAGATGAAAAGTGCCAGCACTGAAAGCTCTTGCTAGCCAGCACCCTTCCTTGGAAGCGCTTTTGTAGGCCTAAGAGTACTGGGGCTCTGGGCTTCTCTAGCCACCTAATCTTCTGCTCATCCTCTCGCGCACTCTAAAGAGAGCTCAGGGGAGAAATTGCAAACGTCGAGCAATTGCTCAGAGATGAAAAGTGCCAGCACTGAAAGCTGTTGCTAGCCAGCACCCTTCCTTGGAAGCGCTTTCACAGGCGCAGCAACACTGGGGCTCTGGGCTTCTCTAGCCACCAAAAGTCACGGTCATTCTCTCTCCGTCTCGTAGACACGAGCTGAGAAATTGCAAACGTCGAGCAATTGCTCAGAGATGAAAAGTGCCAGCACTGAAAGCTGTTGCTAGCCAGCCCCCTTCCTTGGAAGCGCTTTTGTAGGCCTAAGAACACTGGGGCTCTGGGCTTCTCTAGCCACCTAATCTTCTGCTCATCCTCTCGCGCACTCTAAAGAGAGCTCAGGTGAGAAATTGCAAACGTCGAGCAATTGCTCAGAGATGAAAAGTGCCAGCACTGAGAGCTGTTGCTAGCCAGCCCCCTTCCTTGGAAGCGCTTTCACAGGCGCAGTAACACTGGGGCTTTGCGCTTCTCTAGCCACCAAACGTCACGGTCACTCTCTCTCCGTCTCGTAGACACGAGTTGAGAAATTGCAAACGTCGAGCAATTGCTCAGAGATGAAAAGTGCCAGCACTGAAAGCTGTTGCTAGCCAGCACCCTTCCTTGGAAGCGCTTTCACAGGCGCAGCAACACTGGGGCTTTGCGCTTCTCTAGCCACCAAACGTCACGGTCACTCTCTCTCCGTCTCGTAGACACGAGTTGAGAAATTGCAAACGTCGAGCAATTGCTCAGAGATGAAAAGTGCCAGCACTGAAGCTCTTGCTAGCCAGCACCCTTCCTTGGAAGCGCTTTCACAGGCGCAGTAACACTGGGGCTTTGAGCTTCTCTAGCCACCAAAAGTCACGGTCATTCTCTCTCCGTCTCGTAGACACGAGTTGAGAAATTGCAAACGTCGAGCAATTGCTCAGAGATGAAAAGTGCCAGCACTGAAAGCTCTTGCTAGCCAGCACCCTTCCTTGGAAGCGCTTTTGTAGGCCTAAGAGTACTGGGGCTCTGGGCTTCTCTAGCCAACTAATCTTCTGCTCATCCTCTCGCGCACTCTAAAGAGAGCTCAGGGGAGAAATTGCAAACGTCGAGCAATTGCTCAGAGATGAAAAGTGCCAGCACTGAAAGCTGTTGCTAGCCAGCACCCTTCCTTGGAAGCGCTTTCACAGGCGCAGCAACACTGGGGCTCTGGGCTTCTCTAGCCACCAAACGTCACGGTCACTCTCTCTCCGTCTCGTAGACACGAGTTGAGAAATTGCAAACGTCGAGCAATTGCTCAGAGATGAAAAGTGCCAGCACTGAAAGCTGTTGCTAGCCAGCACCCTTCCTTGGAAGCGCTTTCACAGGCGCAGCAACACTGGGGCTTTGCGCTTCTCTAGCCACCAAACGTCACGGTCACTCTCTCTCCGTCTCGTAGACACGAGTTGAGAAATTGCAAACGTCGAGCAATTGCTCAGAGATGAAAAGTGCCAGCACTGAAAGCTCTTGCTAGCCAGCACCCTTCCTTGGAAGCGCTTTCATAGGCGCAGTAACACTGGGGCTTTGAGCTTCTCTAGCCACCAGACATCACGGTCACTCTCTCTCCGTCTCGTAGACACGAGCTGAGAAATTGCAAACGTCGAGCAATTGCTCAGAGATGAAAAGTGCCAGCACTGAAAGCTGTTGCTAGCCAGCACCCTTCCTTGGGAACGCTCTTGTAGGCCTAAGAACCCTGGGGCTCTGGGCTTCTCTAGCCACCTAATCTTCTGCTCATCCTCTCGCGCACTCTAAAGAGAGCTCAGGTGAGAAATTGCAAACGTCGAGCAATTGCTCAGAGATGAAAAGTGCCAGCACTGAAAGCTGTTGCTAGCCAGCACCCTTCCTTGGAAGCGCTTTTGTAGGCCTAAGAACACTGGGGCTCTGGGCTTCTCTAGCCACCTCATCTTCTGCTCATCCTCTCGCGCACTCTAAAGAGAGCTCAGGTGAGAAATTGCAAACGTCGAGCAATTGCTCAGAGATGAAAAGTGCCAGCACTGAAAGCTGTTGCTAGCCAGCACCCTTCCTTGGAAGCGCTTTCACAGGCGCAGTAACACTGGGGCTTTGCGCTTCTCTAGCCACCAGACGTCACGGTCACTCTCTCTCCGTCTCGTAGACACGAGCTGAGAAATTGCAAACGTCGAGCAATTGCTCAGAGATGAAAAGTGCCAGCACTGAAAGCTGTTGCTAGCCAGCACCCTTCCTTGGAAGCGCTTTTGTAGGCCTAAGAACACTGTGGCTCTGGGCTTCTCTAGCCACCTAATCTTCTGCTCATCCTCTCGCGCACTCTAAAGAGAGCTCAGGGGAGAAATTGCAAACGTCGAGCAATTGCTCAGAGATGAAAAGTGCCAGCACTGAAAGCTGTTGCTAGCCAGCACCCTTCCTTGGAAGCGCTTTCACAGGCGCAGCAACACTGGGGCTTTGCGCTTCTCTAGCCACCAGACGTCACGGTCACTCTCTCTCCGTCTCGTAGACACGAGTTGAGAAATTGCAAACGTCGAGCAATTGCTCAGAGATGAAAAGTGCCAGCACTGAAAGCTGTTGCTAGCCAGCCCCCTTCCTTGGAAGCGCTTTCACAGGCGCAGCAACACTGGGGCTTTGCGCTTCTCTAGCCACCAAACGTCACGGTCACTATCTCTCTGTCTCGTAGACACGAGCTGAGAAATTGCAAACGTCGAGCAATTGCTCAGAGATGAAAAGTGCCAGCACTGAAAGCTGTTGCTAGCCAACCCCCTTCCTTGGAAGTGCTTTTGTAGGCCTAAGAACCCTGGGGCTCTGGGCTTCTCTAGCCACCTAATCTTCTGCTCATCCTCTCGCGCACTCTAAAGAGAGCTCAGGTGAGAAATTGCAAACGTCGAGCAATTGCTCAGAGATGAAAAGTGCCAGCACTGAAAGCTCTTGCTAGCCAGCACCCTTCCTTGGAAGCGCTTTCACAGGCGCAGTAACACTGGGGCTTTGCGCTTCTCTAGCCACCAAACGTCACGGTCCTTCTCTTTCCGTCTCGTAGACACGAGCTGAGAAATTGCAAACGTCGAGCAATTGCTCAGAGATGAAATGTGCCAGCACTGAGAGCTGTTGCTAGCCAGCACCCTTCCTTGGAAGCGCTTTCACAGGCGCAGTAACACTGGGGCTTTGCGCTTCTCTAGCCACCAAACGTCACGGTCACTATCTCTCCGTCTCGTAGACACAAGATGAGAAATTGCAAACGTCGAGCAATTGCTCAGAGATGAAAAGTGCCAGCACTGAAAGCTCTTGCTAGCCAGTACCCTTCCTTGGAAGCGCTTTCACAGGCGCAGTAACACTGGGGCTTTGCGCTTCTCTAGCCGCCAAACGTCACGGTCACTATCTCTCCGTCTCGTAGACACGAGCTGAGAAATTGCAAACGTCGAGCAATTGCTCAGAGATGAAAAGTGCCAGCACTGAAAGCTCTTGCTAGCCAGCACCCTTCCTTGGAAGCGCTTTTCTAGGCCTAAGAACCCTGGGGCTCTGGGCTTCTCTAGCCACCTAATCTTCTGCTCATCCTCTCGCGCACTCTAAAGAGAGCTCAGGGGAGAAATTGCAAACGTCGAGCAATTGCTCAGAGATGAAAAGTGCCAGCACTGAAAGCTCTTGCTAGCCAGCACCCTTCCTTGGAAGCGCTTTCACAGGCGCAGCAACACTGGGGCTCTGGGCTTCTCTAGCCACCAAACGTCACGGTCACTCTCTCTCCGTCTCGTAGACACGAGCTGAGAAATTGCAAACGTCGAGCAATTGCTCAGACATGAAAAGTGCCAGCACTGAAAGCTGTTGCTAGCCAGCACCCTTCCTTGGAAGCGCTTTTGTAGGCCTAAGAACAGTGGGGCTCTGGGCTTCTCTAGCCACCTCATCTTCTGCTCATCCTCTCGCGCACTCTAAAGAGAGCTCAGGGGAGAAATTGCAAACGTCGAGCAATTGCTCAGAGATGAAAAGTGCCAGCACTGAGAGCTGTTGCTAGCCAGCACCCTTCCTTGGAAGCGCTTTCACAGGCGCAGCAACACTGGGGCTTTGCGCTTCTCTAGCCACCAAACGTCACGGTCACTCTCTCTCCGTCTCGTAGACACGAGTTGAGAAATTGCAAACGTCGAGCAATTGCTCAGAGATGAAAAGTGCCAGCACTGAAAGCTGTTGCTAGCCAGCACCCTTCCTTGGAAGCGCTTTTGTAGGCCTAAGAGTACTGGGGCTCTGGGCTTCTCTAGCCACCTAATCTTCTGCTCATCCTCTCGTGCACTCTAAAGAGAGCTCAGGGGAGAAATTGCAAACGTCGAGCAATTGCTCAGAGATGAAAAGTGCCAGCACTGAAAGCTGTTGCTAGCCAGCACCCTTCCTTGGAAGCGCTTTCACAGGCGCAGTAACACTGGGGCTTTGAGCTTCTCTAGCCACCAAAAGTCACGGTCATTCTCTCTCCGTCTCGTAGACACGAGCTGAGAAATTGCAAACGTCGAGCAATTGCTCAGACATGAATAGTGCCAGCACTGAAAGCTGTTGCTAGCCAGCACCCTTCCTTGGGAACGCTCTTGTAGGCCTAAGAACACTGGGGCTCTGGGCTTCTCTAGCCACCTAATCTTCTGCTCATCCTCTCGCGCACTCTAAAGAGAGCTCAGGTGAGAAATTGCAAACGTCGAACAATTGCTCCGAGATGAAAAGTGCCAGCACTGAGAGCTGTTGCTAGCCAGCACCCTTCCTTGGAAGCGCTTTCACAGGCGCAGTAACACTGGGGCTTTGCGCTTCTCTAGCCACCAAACGTCACGGTCACTATCTCTCCGTCTCGTAGACACGAGCTGAGAAATTGCAAACGTCGAGCAATTGCTCAGAGATGAAAAGTGCCAGCACTGAAAGCTGTTGCTAGCCAGCACCCTTCCTTGGAAGCGCTTTCACAGGCGCAGCAACACTGGGGCTTTGCGCTTCTCTAGCCACCAAATGTCACGGTCACTCTCTCTCCGTCTCGTAGACACGAGCTGAGAAATTACAAACGTCGAGCAATTGCTCAGAGATGAAAAGTGCCAGCACTGAAAGCTGTTGCTAGCCAGCACCCTTCCTTGGAAGTGCTTTCACAGGCGCAGTAACACTGGGGCTTTGCGCTTCTCTAGCCGCCAAACGTCACGGTCACTCTCTCTCCGTCTCGTAGACACGAGTTAAGAAATTGCAAACGTCGAGCAATTGTTCAGAGATGAAAAGTGCCAGCACTGAAAGCTGTTGCTAGCCAGCACCCTTCCTTGGAAGCGCTTTCACAGGCGCAGTAACACTGGGGCTTTGCGCTTCTCTAGCCACCAAACGTCACGGTCACTATCTCTCCGTCTCGTAGACACGAGCTGAGAAATTGCAAACGTCGAGCAATTGCTCAGAGATGAAAAGTGCCAGCACTGAAAGCTGTTGCTAGCCAGCACCCTTCCTTGGGAACGCTCTTGTAGGCCTAAGAACACTGGGGCTCTGGGCTTCTCTAGCCACCTAATCTTCTGCTCATCCTCTCGCGCACTCTAAAGAGAGCTCAGGTGAGAAATTGCAAACGTCGAGCAATTGCTCAGAGATGAAAAGTGCCAGCACTGAAAGCTGTTGCTAGCCAGCACCCTTCCTTGGAAGCGCTTTCACAGGCGCAGCAACACTGGGGCTTTGCGCTTCTCTAGCCACCAAATGTCACGGTCACTCTCTCTCCGTCTCGTAGACACGAGCTGAGAAATTACAAACGTCGAGCAATTGCTCAGAGATGAAAAGTGCCAGCACTGAAAGCTGTTGCTAGCCAGCACCCTTCCTTGGAAGTGCTTTCACAGGCGCAGTAACACTGGGGCTTTGCGCTTCTCTAGCCGCCAAACGTCACGGTCACTCTCTCTCCGTCTCGTAGACACGAGTTAAGAAATTGCAAACGTCGAGCAATTGTTCAGAGATGAAAAGTGCCAGCACTGAAAGCTGTTGCTAGCCAGCACCCTTCCTTGGAAGCGCTTTCACAGGCGCAGTAACACTGGGGCTTTGCGCTTCTCTAGCCACCAAACGTCACGGTCACTCTCTCTCCGTCTCGTAGACACGAGCTGAGAAATTGCAAACGTCGAGCAATTGCTCAGAGATGAAAAGTGCCAGCACTGAAAGCTGTTGCTAGCCAGCACCCTTCCTTGGGAACGCTCTTGTAGGCCTAAGAACCCTGGGGCTCTGGGCTTCTCTAGCCACCTCATCTTCTGCTCATCCTCTCGCGCACTCTAAAGAGAGCTCAGGTGAGAAATTGCAAACGTCGAGCAATTGCTCAGAGATGAAAAGTGCCAGCACTGAAAGCTGTTGCTAGCCAGCACCCTTCCTTGGAAGCGCTTTCACAGGCGCAGTAACACTGGGGCTTTGCGCTTCTCTAGCCACCAAACGTCACGGTCATTCTCTCTCCGTCTCGTAGACACGAGCTGAGAAATTGCAAACGTCGAGCAATTGCTCAGAGATGAAAAGTGCCAGCACTGAAAGCTGTTGCTAGCCAGCACCCTTCCTTGGAAGCGCTTTTGTAGGCCTAAGAACACTGGGGCTCTGGGCTTCTCTAGCCACCTAACCTTCTGCTCATCCTCTCGCGCACTCTAAAGAGAGCTCAGGTGAGAAATTGCAAACGTCGAGCAATTGCTCAGAGATGAAAAGTGCCAGCACTGAGAGCTGTTGCTAGCCAGCACCCTTCCTTGGAAGCGCTTTCACAGGCGCAGCAACACTGGGGCTTTGCGCTTCTCTAGCCACCAAACGTCACGGTCACTCTCTCTCCGTCTCGTAGACACGAGTTGAGAAATTGCAAACGTCGAGCAATTGCTCAGAGATGAAAAGTGCCAGCACTGAAAGCTGTTGCTAGCCAGCACCCTTCCTTGGAAGCGCTTTCACAGGCGCAGCAACACTGGGGCTTTGCGCTTCTCTAGCCGCCAAACGTCACGGTCACTATCTCTCCGTCTCGTAGACACGAGCTGAGAAATTGCAAACGTTGAGCAATTGCTCAGAGATGAAAAGTGCCAGCACTGAAAGCTCTTGCTAGCCAGCACCCTTCCTTGGAAGCGCTTTTGTAGGCCTAAGAACCCTGGGGCTCTGGGCTTCTCTAGCCACCTAATCTTCTGCTCATCCTCTCGCGCACTCTAAAGAGAGCTCAGGGGAGAAATTGCAAACGTCGAGCAATTGCTCAGAGATGAAAAGTGCCAGCACTGAAAGCTCTTGCTAGCCAGCACCCTTCCTTGGAAGCGCTTTCACAGGCGCAGTAACACTGGGGCTTTGAGCTTCTCTAGCCACCAAAAGTCACGGTCATTCTCTCTCCGTCTCGTAGACACGAGCTGAGAAATTGCAAACGTCGAGCAATTGCTCAGAGATGAAAAGTGCCAGCACTGAAAGCTGTTGCTAGCCAGCACCCTTCCTTGGGAACGCTCTTGTAGGCCTAAGAACCCTGGGGCTCTGGGCTTCTCTAGCCACCTCATCTTCTGCTCATCCTCTCGCGCACTCTAAAGAGAGCTCAGGTGAGAAATTGCAAACGTCGAGCAATTGCTCAGAGATGAAAAGTGCCAGCACTGAGAGCTGTTGCTAGCCAGCACCCTTCCTTGGAAGCGCTTTCACAGGCGCAGTAACACTGGGGCTTTGCGCTTCTCTAGCCACCAAACGTCACGGTCACTATCTCTCCGTCTCGTAGACACGAGCTGAGAAATTGCAAACGTCGAGCAATTGCTCAGAGATGAAAAGTGCCAGCACTGAAAGCTGTTGCTAGCCAGCACCCTTCCTTGGAAGCGCTTTCACAGGCGCAGCAACACTGGGGCTTTGCGCTTCTCTAGCCGCCAAATGTCACGGTCACTCTCTCTCCGTCTCGTAGACACGAGCTGAGAAATTACAAACGTCGAGCAATTGCTCAGAGATGAAAAGTGCCAGCACTGAAAGCTGTTGCTAGCCAGCACCCTTCCTTGGAAGTGCTTTCACAGGCGCAGTAACACTGGGGTTTGCACTTCTGTAGCCGCCAAACGTCACGGTCACTCTCTCTCCGTCTCGTAGACACGAGTTAAGAAATTGCAAACGTCGAGCAATTGTTCAGAGATGAAAAGTGCCAGCACTGAAAGCTGTTGCTAGCCAGCACCCTTCCTTGGAAGCGCTTTCACAGGCGCAGTAACACTGGGGCTTTGCGCTTCTCTAGCCACCAAACGTCACGGTCACTATCTCTCCGTCTCGTAGACACGAGCTGAGAAATTGCAAACGTCGAGCAATTGCTCAGAGATGAAAAGTGCCAGCACTGAAAGCTGTTGCTAGCCAGCACCCTTCCTTGGGAACGCTCTTGTAGGCCTAAGAACGCTGGGGCTCTGGGCTTCTCTAGCCACCTAATCTTCTGCTCATCCTCTCGCGCACTCTAAAGAGAGCTCAGGTGAGAAATTGCAAACGTCCAGCAATTGCTCAGAGATGAAAAGTGCCAGCACTGAAAGCTGTTGCTAGCCAGCACCCTTCCTTGGAAGCGCTTTCACAGGCGCAGTAACACTGGGGCTTTGCGCTTCTCTAGCCACCAGACATCACGGTCACTCTCTCTCCGTCTCGTAGACACGAGCTGAGAAATTGCAAACGTCGAGCAATTGCTCAGAGATGAAAAGTGCCAGCACTGAAAGCTGTTGCTAGCCAGCCCCCTTCCTTGGAAACGCTTTTGTAGGCCTAAGCACACTGGGGCTCTGGGCTTCTCTAGCCACCTAATCTTCTGCTCATCCTCTCGCGCACTCTAAAGAGAGCTCAGGTGAGAAATTGCAAACGTTGAGCAATTGCTCAGAGATGAAAAGTGCCAGCACTGAAAGCTGTTGCTAGCCAGCACCCTTCCTTGGAAGCGCTTTCACAGGCGCAGCAACACTGGGGCTTTGCGCTTCTCTAGCCACCAAACGTCACGGTCACTCTCTCTCCGTCTCGTAGACACGAGCTGAGAAATTGCAAACGTCGAGCAATTGCTCAGAGATGAAAAGTGCCAGCACTGAAAGCTGTTGCTAGCCAACCCCCTTCCTTGGAAGTGCTATTGTAGGCCTAAGAACCCTGGGGCTCTGGGCTTCTCTAGCCACCTAATCTTCTGCTCATCCTCTCGCGCACTCTAAAGAGAGCTCAGGGGAGAAATTGCAAACGTCGAGCAATTGCTCAGAGATGAAAAGTGCCAGCACTGAAAGCTGTTGCTAGCCAGCACCCTTCCTTGGAAGCGCTTTCACAGGCGCAGTAACACTGGGGCTTTGCGCTTCTCTAGCCACCAAACGTCACGGTCCTTCTCTTTCCGTCTCGTAGACACGAGCTGAGAAATTGCAAACGTCCAGCAATTGCTCAGAGATGAAAAGTGCCAGCACTGAAAGCTGTTGCTAGCCAGCACCCTTCCTTGGAAGCGCTTTCACAGGCGCAGCAACACTGGGGCTTTGCGCTTCTCTAGCCGCCAAACGTCACGGTCACTATCTCTCCGTCTCGTAGACACGAGCTGAGAAATTGCAAACGTTGAGCAATTGCTCAGAGATGAAAAGTGCCAGCACTGAAAGCTCTTGCTAGCCAGCACCCTTCCTTGGAAGCGCTTTTGTAGGCCTAAGAGTACTGGGGCTCTGGGCTTCTCTAGCCACCTAATCTTCTGCTCATCCTCTCGCGCACTCTAAAGAGAGCTCAGGGGAGAAATTGCAAACGTCGAGCAATTGCTCAGAGATGAAAAGTGCCAGCACTGAAAGCTGTTGCTAGCCAGCACCCTTCCTTGGAAGCGCTTTCACAGGCGCAGTAACACTGGGGCTTTGCGCTTCTCTAGCCACCAAACGTCACGGTCCTTCTCTTTCCGTCTCGTAGACACGAGCTGAGAAATTGCAAACGTCCAGCAATTGCTCAGAGATGAAAAGTGCCAGCACTGAAAGCTGTTGCTAGCCAGCACCCTTCCTTGGAAGCGCTTTCACAGGCGCAGCAACACTGGGGCTTTGCGCTTCTCTAGCCGCCAAACGTCACGGTCACTATCTCTCCGTCTCGTAGACACGAGCTGAGAAATTGCAAACTTCGAGCAATTGCTCAGAGATGAAAAGTGCCAGCACTGAAAGCTCTTGCTAGCCAGCACCCTTCCTTGGAAGCGCTTTTGTAGGCCTAAGAGTACTGGGGCTCTGGGCTTCTCTAGCCACCTAATCTTCTGCTCATCCTCTCGCGCACTCTAAAGAGAGCTCAGGTGAGAAATTGCAAACGTCGAGCAATTGCTCAGAGATGAAAAGTGCCAGCACTGAAAGCTGTTGCTAGCCAGCACCCTTCCTTGGAAGCGCTTTCACAGGCGCAGTAACACTGGGGCTTTGCGCTTCTCTAGCCACCAGACGTCACGGTCACTCTCTCTCCGTCTCGTAGACACGAGCTGAGAAATTGCAAACGTCGAGCAATTGCTCAGAGATGAAAAGTGCCAGCACTGAAAGCTGTTGCTAGCCAGCACCCTTCCTTGGAAGCGCTTTTGTAGGCCTAAGAACACTGGGGCTCTGGGCTTCTCTAGCCACCTAATCTTCTGCTCATCCTCTCGCGCACTGTAAAGAGAGCTCAGGTGAGAAATTGCAAATGTCGAGCAATTGCTCAGAGATGAAAAGTGCCAGCACTGAAAGCTGTTGCTAGCCAGCACCCTTCCTTGGAAGCGCTTTCACAGGCGCAGCAACACTGGGGCTTTGCGCTTCTCTAGCCACCAAACGTCACGGTCACTATCTGTCCGTCTCGTAGACACGAGCTGAGAAATTGCAAACGTCGAGCAATTGCTCAGAGATGAAAAGTGCCAGCACTGAAAGCTGTTGCTAGCCAGCACCCTTCCTTGGAAGCGCTTTTGTAGGCCTAAGAGTACTGGGGCTCTGGGCTTCTCTAGCCACCTAATCTTCTGCTCATCCTCTCGCGCACTCTAAAGAGAGCTCAGGGGAGAAATTGCAAACGTCGAGCAATTGCTCAGAGATGAAAAGTGCCAGCACTGAAAGCTGTTGCTAGCCAGCACCCTTCCTTGGAAGCGCTTTCACAGGCGCAGCAACACTGGGGCTCTGGGCTTCTCTAGCCACCAAAAGTCACGGTCATTCTCTCTCCGTCTCGTAGACACGAGCTGAGAAATTGCAAACGTCGAGCAATTGCTCAGAGATGAAAAGTGCCAGCACTGAAAGCTGTTGCTAGCCAGCCCCCTTCCTTGGAAGCGCTTTTGTAGGCCTAAGAACACTGGGGCTCTGGGCTTCTCTAGCCACCTAATCTTCTGCTCATCCTCTCGCGCACTCTAAAGAGAGCTCAGGTGAGAAATTGCAAACGTCGAGCAATTGCTCAGAGATGAAAAGTGCCAGCACTGAGAGCTGTTGCTAGCCAGCACCCTTCCTTGGAAGCGCTTTCACAGGCGCAGCAACACTGGGGCTTTGCGCTTCTCTAGCCACCAAACGTCACGGTCACTCTCTCTCCGTCTCGTAGACACGAGTTGAGAAATTGCAAAGGTCGAGCAATTGCTCAGAGATGAAAAGTGCCAGCACTGAAAGCTCTTGCTAGCCAGCACCCTTCCTTGGAAGCGCTTTCATAGGCGCAGCAACACTGGGGCTTTGAGCTTCTCTACCCACCAAACGTCACGGTCACTCTCTCTCCGTCTCGTAGACACGAGCTGAGAAATTGCAAACGTCGAGCAATTGCTCAGAGATGAAAAGTGCCAGCACTGAAAGCTGTTGCTAGCCAGCACCCTTCCTTGGGAACGCTCTTGTAGGCCTAAGAACCCTGGGGCTCTGGGCTTCTCTAGCCACCTCATCTTCTGCTCATCCTCTCGCGCACTCTAAAGAGAGCTCAGGTGAGAAATTGCAAACGTCGAGCAATTGCTCAGAGATGAAAAGTGCCAGCACTGAAAGCTGTTGCTAGCCAGCACCCTTCCTTGGAAGCGCTTTCACAGGCGCAGTAACACTGGGGCTTTGCGCTTCTCTAGCCACCAAACGTCACGGTCACTCTCTCTCCGTCTCGTAGACACGAGCTGAGAAATTGCAAACGTCGAGCAATTGCTCAGAGATGAAAAGTGCCAGCACTGAAAGCTGTTGCTAGCCAGCACCCTTCCTTGGAAGCGCTTTCACAGGCGCAGCAACACTGGGGCTTTGCGCTTCTCTAGCCACCAAACGTCACGGTCCTTCTCTTTCCGTCTCGTAGACACGAGCTGAGAAATTGCAAACGTCCAGCAATTGCTCAGAGATGAAAAGTGCCAGCACTGAAAGCTGTTGCTAGCCAGCACCCTTCCTTGGAAGCGCTTTCACAGGCGCAGCAACACTGGGGCTTTGCGCTTCTCTAGCCGCCAAACGTCACGGTCACTATCTCTCCGTCTCGTAGACACGAGCTGAGAAATTGCAAACGTTGAGCAATTGCTCAGAGATGAAAAGTGCCAGCACTGAAAGCTCTTGCTAGCCAGCACCCTTCCTTGGAAGCGCTTTTGTAGGCCTAAGAGTACTGGGGCTCTGGGCTTCTCTAGCCACCTAATCTTCTGCTCATCCTCTCGCGCACTCTAAAGAGAGCTCAGGGGAGAAATTGCAAACGTCGAGCAATTGCTCAGAGATGAAAAGTGCCAGCACTGAAAGCTGTTGCTAGCCAGCACCCTTCCTTGGAAGCGCTTTCACAGGCGCAGTAACACTGGGGCTTTGCGCTTCTCTAGCCACCAAACGTCACGGTCCTTCTCTTTCCGTCTCGTAGACACGAGCTGAGAAATTGCAAACGTCCAGCAATTGCTCAGAGATGAAAAGTGCCAGCACTGAAAGCTGTTGCTAGCCAGCACCCTTCCTTGGAAGCGCTTTCACAGGCGCAGCAACACTGGGGCTTTGCGCTTCTCTAGCCGCCAAACGTCACGGTCACTATCTCTCCGTCTCGTAGACACGAGCTGAGAAATTGCAAACTTCGAGCAATTGCTCAGAGATGAAAAGTGCCAGCACTGAAAGCTCTTGCTAGCCAGCACCCTTCCTTGGAAGCGCTTTTGTAGGCCTAAGAGTACTGGGGCTCTGGGCTTCTCTAGCCACCTAATCTTCTGCTCATCCTCTCGCGCACTCTAAAGAGAGCTCAGGTGAGAAATTGCAAACGTCGAGCAATTGCTCAGAGATGAAAAGTGCCAGCACTGAAAGCTGTTGCTAGCCAGCACCCTTCCTTGGAAGCGCTTTCACAGGCGCAGTAACACTGGGGCTTTGCGCTTCTCTAGCCACCAGACGTCACGGTCACTCTCTCTCCGTCTCGTAGACACGAGCTGAGAAATTGCAAACGTCGAGCAATTGCTCAGAGATGAAAAGTGCCAGCACTGAAAGCTGTTGCTAGCCAGCACCCTTCCTTGGAAGCGCTTTTGTAGGCCTAAGAACACTGGGGCTCTGGGCTTCTCTAGCCACCTAATCTTCTGCTCATCCTCTCGCGCACTGTAAAGAGAGCTCAGGTGAGAAATTGCAAATGTCGAGCAATTGCTCAGAGATGAAAAGTGCCAGCACTGAAAGCTGTTGCTAGCCAGCACCCTTCCTTGGAAGCGCTTTCACAGGCGCAGCAACACTGGGGCTTTGCGCTTCTCTAGCCACCAAACGTCACGGTCACTATCTGTCCGTCTCGTAGACACGAGCTGAGAAATTGCAAACGTCGAGCAATTGCTCAGAGATGAAAAGTGCCAGCACTGAAAGCTGTTGCTAGCCAGCACCCTTCCTTGGAAGCGCTTTTGTAGGCCTAAGAGTACTGGGGCTCTGGGCTTCTCTAGCCACCTAATCTTCTGCTCATCCTCTCGCGCACTCTAAAGAGAGCTCAGGGGAGAAATTGCAAACGTCGAGCAATTGCTCAGAGATGAAAAGTGCCAGCACTGAAAGCTGTTGCTAGCCAGCACCCTTCCTTGGAAGCGCTTTCACAGGCGCAGCAACACTGGGGCTCTGGGCTTCTCTAGCCACCAAAAGTCACGGTCATTCTCTCTCCGTCTCGTAGACACGAGCTGAGAAATTGCAAACGTCGAGCAATTGCTCAGAGATGAAAAGTGCCAGCACTGAAAGCTGTTGCTAGCCAGCCCCCTTCCTTGGAAGCGCTTTTGTAGGCCTAAGAACACTGGGGCTCTGGGCTTCTCTAGCCACCTAATCTTCTGCTCATCCTCTCGCGCACTCTAAAGAGAGCTCAGGTGAGAAATTGCAAACGTCGAGCAATTGCTCAGAGATGAAAAGTGCCAGCACTGAGAGCTGTTGCTAGCCAGCACCCTTCCTTGGAAGCGCTTTCACAGGCGCAGCAACACTGGGGCTTTGCGCTTCTCTAGCCACCAAACGTCACGGTCACTCTCTCTCCGTCTCGTAGACACGAGTTGAGAAATTGCAAAGGTCGAGCAATTGCTCAGAGATGAAAAGTGCCAGCACTGAAAGCTCTTGCTAGCCAGCACCCTTCCTTGGAAGCGCTTTCATAGGCGCAGCAACACTGGGGCTTTGAGCTTCTCTAGCCACCAAACGTCACGGTCACTCTCTCTCCGTCTCGTAGACACGAGCTGAGAAATTGCAAACGTCGAGCAATTGCTCAGAGATGAAAAGTGCCAGCACTGAAAGCTGTTGCTAGCCAGCACCCTTCCTTGGGAACGCTCTTGTAGGCCTAAGAACCCTGGGGCTCTGGGCTTCTCTAGCCACCTCATCTTCTGCTCATCCTCTCGCGCACTCTAAAGAGAGCTCAGGTGAGAAATTGCAAACGTCGAGCAATTGCTCAGAGATGAAAAGTGCCAGCACTGAAAGCTGTTGCTAGCCAGCACCCTTCCTTGGAAGCGCTTTCACAGGCGCAGTAACACTGGGGCTTTGCGCTTCTCTAGCCACCAAACGTCACGGTCACTCTCTCTCCGTCTCGTAGACACGAGCTGAGAAATTGCAAACGTCGAGCAATTGCTCAGAGATGAAAAGTGCCAGCACTGAAAGCTGTTGCTAGCCAGCACCCTTCCTTGGAAGCGCTTTCACAGGCGCAGCAACACTGGGGCTTTGCGCTTCTCTAGCCGCCAAACGTCACGGTCACTATCTCTCCGTCTCGTAGACACGAGCTGAGAAATTGCAAACGTCGAGCAATTGCTCAGAGATGAAAAGTGCCAGCACTGAAAGCTCTTGCTAGCCAGCACCCTTCCTTGGAAGCGCTTTTATAGGCCTAAGAGTACTGGGGCTCTGGGCTTCTCTAGCCACCTAATCTTCTGCTCATCCTCTCGCGCACTCTAAAGAGAGCTCAGGGGAGAAATTGCAAACGTCGAGCAATTGCTCAGAGATGAAAAGTGCCAGCACTGAAAGCTGTTGCTAGCCAGCACCCTTCCTTGGAAGCGCTTTCACAGGCGCAGCAACACTGGGGCTCTGGGCTTCTCTAGCCACCAAAAGTCACGGTCATTCTCTCTCCGTCTCGTAGACACGAGCTGAGAAATTGCAAACGTCGAGCAATTGCTCAGAGATGAAAAGTGCCAGCACTGAAAGCTGTTGCTAGCCAGCACCCTTCCTTGGAAGCGCTTTTGTAGGCCTAAGAACACTGGGGCTCTGGGCTTCTCTAGCCACCTAATCTTCTGCTCATCCTCTCGCGCACTCTAAAGAGAGCTCAGGTGAGAAATTGCAAACGTCGAGCAATTGCTCAGAGATGAAAAGTGCCAGCACTGAGAGCTGTTGCTAGCCAGCACCCTTCCTTGGAAGCGCTTTCACAGGCGCAGTAACACTGGGGCTTTGCGCTTCTCTAGCCACCAAACGTCACGGTCACTCTCTCTCCGTCTCGTAGACACGAGTTGAGAAATTGCAAACGTCGAGCAATTGCTCAGAGATGAAAAGTGCCAGCACTGAAAGCTGTTGCTAGCCAGCACCCTTCCTTGGAAGCGCTTTCACAGGCGCAGCAACACTGGGGCTTTGCGCTTCTCTAGCCACCAAACGTCACGGTCACTCTCTCTCCGTCTCGTAGACACGAGTTGAGAAATTGCAAACGTCGAGCAATTGCTCAGAGATTAAAAGTGCCAGCACTGAAAGCTCTTGCTAGCCAGCACCCTTCCTTGGAAGCGCTTTCATAGGCGCAGTAACACTGGGGCTTTGAGCTTCTCTAGCCACCAAAAGTCACGGTCATTCTCTCTCCGTCTCGTAGACACGAGTTGAGAAATTGCAAACGTCGAGCAATTGCTCAGAGATGAAAAGTGCCAGCACTGAAAGCTCTTGCTAGCCAGCACCCTTCCTTGGAAGCGCTTTTGTAGGCCTAAGAGTACTGGGGCTCTGGGCTTCTCTAGCCACCTAATCTTCTGCTCATCCTCTCGCGCACTCTAAAGAGAGCTCAGGGGAGAAATTGCAAACGTCGAGCAATTGCTCAGAGATGAAAAGTGCCAGCACTGAAAGCTGTTGCTAGCCAGCACCCTTCCTTGGAAGCGCTTTCACAGGCGCAGCAACACTGGGGCTTTGCGCTTCTCTAGCCACCAGACGTCACGGTCACTATCTCTCCGTCTCGTAGACACGAGCTGAGAAATTGCAAACGTCGAGCAATTGCTCAGAGATGAAAAGTGCCAGCACTGAAAGCTGTTGCTAGCCAGCACCCTTCCTTGGAAGCGCTTTTGTAGGCCTAAGAACACTGGGGCTCTGGGCTTCTCTAGCCACCTAATCTTCTGCTCATCCTCTCGCGCACTCTGAAGAGAGCTCAGGTGAGAAATTGCAAATGTCGAGCAATTGCTCAGAGATGAAAAGTGCCAGCACTGAAAGCTGTTGCTAGCCAGCACCCTTCCTTGGAAGCGCTTTCACAGGCGCAGCAACACTGGGGCTTTGCGCTTCTCTAGCCACCAAACGTCACGGTCACTATCTGTCCGTCTCGTAGACACGAGTTGAGAAATTGCAAACGTCGAGCAATTGCTCAGAGATGAAAAGTGCCAGCACTGAAAGCTCTTGCTAGCCAGCACCCTTCCTTGGAAGCGCTTTTGTAGGCCTAAGAACAGTGGGGCTCTGGGCTTCTCTAGCCACCTAATCTTCTGCTCATCCTCTCGCGCACTCTAAAGAGAGCTCAGGGGAGAAATTGCAAACGTCGAGCAATTGCTCAGAGATGAAAAGTGCCAGCACTGAAAGCTGTTGCTAGCCAGCACCCTTCCTTGGAAGCGCTTTCACAGGCGCAGCAACACTGGGGCTTTGCGCTTCTCTAGCCACCAGACATCACGGTCACTCTCTCTCCGTCTCGTAGACACGAGCTGAGAAATTGCAAACGTCGAGCAATTGCTCAGAGATGAAAAGTGCCAGCACTGAAAGCTGTTGCTAGCCAGCACCCTTCCTTGGAAGCGCTTTTGTAGGCCTAAGAACACTGGGGCTCTGGGCTTCTCTAGCCACCTAATCTTCTGCTCATCCTCTCGCGCACTCTGAAGAGAGCTCAGGTGAGAAATTGCAAATGTCGAGCAATTGCTCAGAGATGAAAAGTGCCAGCACTGAAAGCTGTTGCTAGCCAGCACCCTTCCTTGGAAGCGCTTTCACAGGCGCAGCAACACTGGGGCTTTGCGCTTCTCTAGCCACCAAACGTCACGGTCACTATCTGTCCGTCTCGTAGACACGAGTTGAGAAATTGCAAACGTCGAGCAATTGCTCAGAGATGAAAAGTGCCAGCACTGAAAGCTCTTGCTAGCCAGCACCCTTCCTTGGAAGCGCTTTTGTAGGCCTAAGAACAGTGGGGCTCTGGGCTTCTCTAGCCACCTAATCTTCTGCTCATCCTCTCGCGCACTCTAAAGAGAGCTCAGGGGAGAAATTGCAAACGTCGAGCAATTGCTCAGAGATGAAAAGTGCCAGCACTGAAAGCTGTTGCTAGCCAGCACCCTTCCTTGGAAGCGCTTTCACAGGCGCAGCAACACTGGGGCTTTGCGCTTCTCTAGCCACCAGACATCACGGTCACTCTCTCTCCGTCTCGTAGACACGAGCTGAGAAATTGCAAACGTCGAGCAATTGCTCAGAGATGAAAAGTGCCAGCACTGAAAGCTGTTGCTAGCCAGCACCCTTCCTTGGAAGCGCTTTTGTAGGCCTAAGAACACTGGGGCTCTGGGCTTCTCTAGCCACCTAATCTTCTGCTCATCCTCTCGCGCACTCTAAAGAGAGCTCAGGTGAGAAATTGCAAACGTCGAGCAATTGCTCAGAGATGAAAAGTGCCAGCACTGAGAGCTGTTGCTAGCCAGCACCCTTCCTTGGAAGCGCTTTCACAGGCGCAGCAACACTGGGGCTTTGCGCTTCTCTAGCCACCAAACGTCACGGTCACTCTCTCTCCGTCTCGTAGACACGAGTTGAGAAATTGCAAACGTCGAGCAATTGCTCAGAGATGAAAAGTGCCAGCACTGAAAGCTGTTGCTAGCCAGCACCCTTCCTTGGAAGCGCTTTCACATGCGCAGCAACACTGGGGCTTTGCGCTTCTCTAGCCACCAAACGTCACGGTCACTCTCTCTCCGTCTCGTAGACACGAGTTGAGAAATTGCAAACGTCGAGCAATTGCTCAGAGATGAAAAGTGCCAGCACTGAAAGCTCTTGCT
Source organism: Sarcoramphus papa (assembly GCA_037962945.1). Taxonomy (NCBI): domain Eukaryota; kingdom Metazoa; phylum Chordata; class Aves; order Accipitriformes; family Cathartidae; genus Sarcoramphus; species Sarcoramphus papa. Next base: position 784,696 of record JBBMRM010000072.1, on the reverse strand, counting down.
AGCCAGCACCCTTCCTTGGAAGCGCTTTCATAGGCGCAGCAACACTGGGGCTTTGAGCTTCTCTACCCACCAAACGTCACGGTCACTCTCTCTCCGTCTCGTAGACACGAGCTGAGAAATTGCAAACGTCGAGCAATTGCTCAGAGATGAAAAGTGCCAGCACTGAAAGCTGTTGCTAGCCAGCACCCTTCCTTGGGAACGCTCTTGTAGGCCTAAGAACCCTGGGGCTCTGGGCTTCTCTAGCCACCTCATCTTCTGCTCATCCTCTCGCGCACTCTAAAGAGAGCTCAGGTGAGAAATTGCAAACGTCGAGCAATTGCTCAGAGATGAAAAGTGCCAGCACTGAAAGCTGTTGCTAGCCAGCACCCTTCCTTGGAAGCGCTTTCACAGGCGCAGTAACACTGGGGCTTTGCGCTTCTCTAGCCACCAAACGTCACGGTCACTATCTCTCCGTCTCGTAGACACGAGCTGAGAAATTGCAAACGTCGAGCAATTGCTCAGAGATGAAAAGTGCCAGCACTGAAAGCTGTTGCTAGCCAGCACCCTTCCTTGGAAGCGCTTTCACAGGCGCAGCAACACTGGGGCTTTGCGCTTCTCTAGCCGCCAAACGTCACGGTCACTATCTCTCCATCTCGTAGACACGAGCTGAGAAATTGCAAACGTCGAGCAATTGCTCAGAGATGAAAAGTGCCAGCACTGAAAGCTCTTGCTAGCCAGCACCCTTCCTTGGAAGCGCTTTTGTAGGCCTAAGAGTACTGGGGCTCTGGGCTTCTCTAGCCACCTAATCTTCTGCTCATCCTCTCGCGCACTCTAAAGAGAGCTCAGGGGAGAAATTGCAAACGTCGAGCAATTGCTCAGAGATGAAAAGTGCCAGCACTGAAAGCTGTTGCTAGCCAGCACCCTTCCTTGGAAGCGCTTTCACAGGCGCAGCAACACTGGGGCTCTGGGCTTCTCTAGCCACCAAAAGTCACGGTCATTCTCTCTCCGTCTCGTAGACACGAGCTGAGAAATTGCAAACGTCGAGCAATTGCTCAGAGATGAAAAGTGCCAGCACTGAAAGCTGTTGCTAGCCAGCCCCCTTCCTTGGAAGCGCTTTTGTAGGCCTAAGAACACTGGGGCTCTGGGCTTCTCTAGCCACCTAATCTTCTGCTCATCCTCTCGCGCACTCTAAAGAGAGCTCAGGTGAGAAATTGCAAACGTCGAGCAATTGCTCAGAGATGAAAAGTGCCAGCACTGAGAGCTGTTGCTAGCCAGCCCCCTTCCTTGGAAGCGCTTTCACAGGCGCAGTAACACTGGGGCTTTGCGCTTCTCTAGCCACCAAACGTCACGGTCACTCTCTCTCCGTCTCGTAGACACGAGTTGAGAAATTGCAAACGTCGAGCAATTGCTCAGAGATGAAAAGTGCCAGCACTGAAAGCTGTTGCTAGCCAGCACCCTTCCTTGGAAGCGCTTTCACAGGCGCAGCAACACTGGGGCTTTGCGCTTCTCTAGCCACCAAACGTCACGGTCACTCTCTCTCCGTCTCGTAGACACGAGTTGAGAAATTGCAAACGTCGAGCAATTGCTCAGAGATGAAAAGTGCCAGCACTGAAGCTCTTGCTAGCCAGCACCCTTCCTTGGAAGCGCTTTCACAGGCGCAGTAACACTGGGGCTTTGAGCTTCTCTAGCCACCAAAAGTCACGGTCATTCTCTCTCCGTCTCGTAGACACGAGTTGAGAAATTGCAAACGTCGAGCAATTGCTCAGAGATGAAAAGTGCCAGCACTGAAAGCTCTTGCTAGCCAGCACCCTTCCTTGGAAGCGCTTTTGTAGGCCTAAGAGTACTGGGGCTCTGGGCTTCTCTAGCCAACTAATCTTCTGCTCATCCTCTCGCGCACTCTAAAGAGAGCTCAGGGGAGAAATTGCAAACGTCGAGCAATTGCTCAGAGATGAAAAGTGCCAGCACTGAAAGCTGTTGCTAGCCAGCACCCTTCCTTGGAAGCGCTTTCACAGGCGCAGCAACACTGGGGCTCTGGGCTTCTCTAGCCACCAAACGTCACGGTCACTCTCTCTCCGTCTCGTAGACACGAGTTGAGAAATTGCAAACGTCGAGCAATTGCTCAGAGATGAAAAGTGCCAGCACTGAAAGCTGTTGCTAGCCAGCACCCTTCCTTGGAAGCGCTTTCACAGGCGCAGCAACACTGGGGCTTTGCGCTTCTCTAGCCACCAAACGTCACGGTCACTCTCTCTCCGTCTCGTAGACACGAGTTGAGAAATTGCAAACGTCGAGCAATTGCTCAGAGATGAAAAGTGCCAGCACTGAAAGCTCTTGCTAGCCAGCACCCTTCCTTGGAAGCGCTTTCATAGGCGCAGTAACACTGGGGCTTTGAGCTTCTCTAGCCACCAGACATCACGGTCACTCTCTCTCCGTCTCGTAGACACGAGCTGAGAAATTGCAAACGTCGAGCAATTGCTCAGAGATGAAAAGTGCCAGCACTGAAAGCTGTTGCTAGCCAGCACCCTTCCTTGGGAACGCTCTTGTAGGCCTAAGAACCCTGGGGCTCTGGGCTTCTCTAGCCACCTAATCTTCTGCTCATCCTCTCGCGCACTCTAAAGAGAGCTCAGGTGAGAAATTGCAAACGTCGAGCAATTGCTCAGAGATGAAAAGTGCCAGCACTGAAAGCTGTTGCTAGCCAGCACCCTTCCTTGGAAGCGCTTTCACAGGCGCAGCAACACTGGGGCTTTGCGCTTCTCTAGCCACCAAACGTCACGGTCACTCTCTCTCCGTCTCGTAGACACGAGTTGAGAAATTGCAAACGTCGAGCAATTGCTCAGAGATGAAAAGTGCCAGCACTGAAAGCTGTTGCTAGCCAGCACCCTTCCTTGGAAGCGCTTTCATAGGCGCAGTAACACTGGGGCTTTGAGCTTCTCTAGCCACCAAAAGTCACGGTCATTCTCTCTCCGTCTCGTAGACACGAGCTGAGAAATTGCAAACGTCGAGCAATTGCTCAGAGATGAAAAGTGCCAGCACTGAAAGCTGTTGCTAGCCAGCACCCTTCCTTGGGAACGCTCTTGTAGGCCTAAGAACCCTGGGGCTCTGGGCTTCTCTAGCCACCTAATCTTCTGCTCATCCTCTCGCGCACTCTAAAGAGAGCTCAGGGGAGAAATTGCAAACGTCGAGCAATTGCTCAGAGATGAAAAGTGCCAGCACTGAAAGCTGTTGCTAGCCAGCCCCCTTCCTTGGAAGCGCTTTTGTAGGCCTAAGAACACTGGGGCTCTGGGCTTCTCTAGCCACCTAATCTTCTGCTCATCCTCTCGCGCACTCTAAAGAGAGCTCAGGTGAGAAATTGCAAACGTCGAGCAATTGCTCAGAGATGAAAAGTGCCAGCACTGAGAGCTGTTGCTAGCCAGCACCCTTCCTTGGAAGCGCTTTCACAGGCGCAGTAACACTGGGGCTTTGCGCTTCTCTAGCCACCAAACGTCACGGTCACTCTCTCTCCGTCTCGTAGACACGAGTTGAGAAATTGCAAACGTCGAGCAATTGCTCAGAGATGAAAAGTGCCAGCACTGAAAGCTGTTGCTAGCCAGCACCCTTCCTTGGAAGCGCTTTCACAGGCGCAGCAACACTGGGGCTTTGCGCTTCTCTAGCCACCAAACGTCACGGTCACTCTCTCTCCGTCTCGTAGACACGAGTTGAGAAATTGCAAACGTCGAGCAATTGCTCAGAGATGAAAAGTGCCAGCACTGAAAGCTCTTGCTAGCCAGCACCCTTCCTTGGAAGCGCTTTCATAGGCGCAGTAACACTGGGGCTTTGAGCTTCTCTAGCCACCAAAAGTCACGGTCATTCTCTCTCCGTCTCGTAGACACGAGCTGAGAAATTGCAAACGTCGAGCAATTGCTCAGAGATGAAAAGTGCCAGCACTGAAAGCTGTTGCTAGCCAGCACCCTTCCTTGGGAACGCTCTTGTAGGCCTAAGAACCCTGGGGCTCTGGGCTTCTCTAGCCACCTAATCTTCTGCTCATCCTCTCGCGCACTCTAAAGAGAGCTCAGGTGAGAAATTGCAAACGTCGAGCAATTGCTCAGAGATGAAAAGTGCCAGCACTGAAAGCTGTTGCTAGCCAGCACCCTTCCTTGGAAGCGCTTTCACAGGCGCAGCAACACTGGGGCTTTGCGCTTCTCTAGCCACCAAACGTCACGGTCACTCTCTCTCCGTCTCGTAGACACGAGTTGAGAAATTGCAAACGTCGAGCAATTGCTCAGAGATGAAAAGTGCCAGCACTGAAAGCTGTTGCTAGCCAGCACCCTTCCTTGGAAGCGCTTTCATAGGCGCAGTAACACTGGGGCTTTGAGCTTCTCTAGCCACCAAAAGTCACGGTCATTCTCTCTCCGTCTCGTAGACACGAGCTGAGAAATTGCAAACGTCGAGCAATTGCTCAGAGATGAAAAGTGCCAGCACTGAAAGCTGTTGCTAGCCAGCACCCTTCCTTGGGAACGCTCTTGTAGGCCTAAGAACCCTGGGGCTCTGGGCTTCTCTAGCCACCTAATCTTCTGCTCATCCTCTCGCGCACTCTAAAGAGAGCTCAGGGGAGAAATTGCAAACGTCGAGCAATTGCTCAGAGATGAAAAGTGCCAGCACTGAAAGCTGTTGCTAGCCAGCCCCCTTCCTTGGAAGCGCTTTTGTAGGCCTAAGAACACTGGGGCTCTGGGCTTCTCTAGCCACCTAATCTTCTGCTCATCCTCTCGCGCACTCTAAAGAGAGCTCAGGTGAGAAATTGCAAACGTCGAGCAATTGCTCAGAGATGAAAAGTGCCAGCACTGAGAGCTGTTGCTAGCCAGCACCCTTCCTTGGAAGCGCTTTCACAGGCGCAGTAACACTGGGGCTTTGCGCTTCTCTAGCCACCAAACGTCACGGTCACTCTCTCTCCGTCTCGTAGACACGAGTTGAGAAATTGCAAACGTCGAGCAATTGCTCAGAGATGAAAAGTGCCAGCACTGAAAGCTGTTGCTAGCCAGTACCCTTCCTTGGAAGCGCTTTCACAGGCGCAGCAACACTGGGGCTTTGCGCTTCTCTAGCCACCAAACGTCACGGTCACTCTCTCTCCGTCTCGTAGACACGAGTTGAGAAATTGCAAACGTCGAGCAATTGCTCAGAGATGAAAAGTGCCAGCACTGAAAGCTCTTGCTAGCCAGCACCCTTCCTTGGAAGCGCTTTCATAGGCGCAGTAACACTGGGGCTTTGAGCTTCTCTAGCCACCAAAAGTCACGGTCATTCTCTCTCCGTCTCGTAGACACGAGTTGAGAAATTGCAAACGTCGAGCAATTGCTCAGAGATGAAAAGTGCCAGCACTGAAAGCTGTTGCTAGCCAGCCCCCTTCCTTGGAAGCGCTTTTGTAGGCCTAAGAACACTGGGGCTCTGGGCTTCTCTAGCCACCTAATCTTCTGCTCATCCTCTCGCGCACTCTAAAGAGAGCTCAGGTGAGAAATTGCAAACGTCGAGCAATTGCTCAGAGATGAAAAGTGCCAGCACTGAGAGCTGTTGCTAGCCAGCACCCTTCCTTGGAAGCGCTTTCACAGGCGCAGTAACACTGGGGCTTTGCGCTTCTCTAGCCACCAAACGTCACGGTCACTCTCTCTCCGTCTCGTAGACACGAGTTGAGAAATTGCAAACGTCGAGCAATTGCTCAGAGATGAAAAGTGCCAGCACTGAAAGCTGTTGCTAGCCAGCACCCTTCCTTGGAAGCGCTTTCACAGGCGCAGCAACACTGGGGCTTTGCGCTTCTCTACCCACCAAACGTCACGGTCACTATCTCTCCGTCTCGTAGACACGAGCTGAGAAATTGCAAACGTCGAGCAATTGCTCAGAGATGAAAAGTGCCAGCACTGAAAGCTGTTGCTAGCCAGCACCCTTCCTTGGGAACGCTCTTGTAGGCCTAAGAACACTGGGGCTCTGGGCTTCTCTAGCCACCTAATCTTCTGCTCATCCTCTCGCGCACTCTGAAGAGAGCTCAGGTGAGAAATTGCAAACGTCCAGCAATTGCTCAGAGATGAAAAGTGCCAGCACTGAAAGCTGTTGCTAGCCAGCACCCTTCCTTGGAAGCGCTTTCACAGGCGCAGTAACACTGGGGCTTTGCGCTTCTCTAGCCACCAAACGTCACGGTCACTATCTCTCCGTCTCGTAGACACAAGTTGAGAAATTGCAAACGTCGAGCAATTGCTCAGAGATGAAAAGTGCCAGCACTGAAAGCTGTTGCTAGCCAGCACCCTTCCTTGGAAGCGCTTTTGTAGGCCTAAGAACACTGGGGCTCTGGGCTTCTCTAGCCACCTAATCTTCTGCTCATCCTCTCGCGCACTCTGAAGAGAGCTCAGGTGAGAAATTGCAAACGTCCAGCAATTGCTCAGAGATGAAAAGTGCCAGCACTGAAAGCTGTTGCTAGCCAGCACCCTTCCTTGGAAGCGCTTTCACAGGCGCAGTAACACTGGGGCTTTGCGCTTCTCTAGCCACCAAACGTCACGGTCACTATCTCTCCGTCTCGTAGACACGAGCTGAGAAATTGCAAACGTCGAGCAATTGCTCAGAGATGAAAAGTGCCAGCACTGAAAGCTGTTGCTAGCCAGCACCCTTCCTTGGAAGCGCTTTCACAGGCGCAGTAACACTGGGGCTTTGCGCTTCTCTAGCCACCAAACGTCACGGTCACTCTCTCTCCGTCTCGTAGACACGAGCTGAGAAATTGCAAACGTCGAGCAATTGTTCAGAGATGAAAAGTGCCAGCACTGAAAGCTGTTGCTAGCCAGCACCCTTCCTTGGAAGCGCTTTTGTAGGCCTAAGCACACTGGGGCTCTGGGCTTCTCTAGCCACCTAATCTTCTGCTCATCCTCTCGCGCACTCTAAAGAGAGCTCAGGTGAGAAATTGCAAACGTCGAGCAATTGCTCAGAGATGAAAAGTGCCAGCACTGAAAGCTGTTGCTAGCCAGCACCATTCCTTGGAAGCGCTTTCACAGGCGCAGCAACACTGGGGCTTTGCGCTTCTCTAGCCACCAAACGTCACGGTCACTCTCTCTCCGTCTCGTAGACACGAGCTGAGAAATTGCAAACGTCGAGCAATTGTTCAGAGATGAAAAGTGCCAGCACTGAAAGCTGTTGCTAGCCAGCACCCTTCCTTGGAAGCGCTCTTGTAGGCCTAAGAACACTGGGGCTCTGGGCTTCTCTAGCCACCTAATCTTCTGCTCATCCTCTCGCGCACTCTAAAGAGAGCTCAGGTGAGAAATTGCAAACGTCCAGCAATTGCTCAGAGATGAAAAGTGCCAGCACTGAAAGCTGTTGCTAGCCAGCACCCTTCCTTGGAAGCGCTTTCACAGGCGCAGTAACACTGGGGCTTTGCGCTTCTCTAGCCACCAAACGTCACGGTCACTATCTCTCTGTCTCGTAGACACGAGCTGAGAAATTGCAAACGTCGAGCAATTGCTCAGAGATGAAAAGTGCCAGCACTGAAAGCTGTTGCTAGCCAGCCCCCTTCCTTGGAAACGCTTTTGTAGGCCTAAGCACACTGGGGCTCTGGGCTTCTCTAGCCACCTAATCTTCTGCTCATCCTCTCGCGCACTCTAAAGAGAGCTCAGGTGAGAAATTGCAAACGTCGAGCAATTGCTCAGAGATGAAAAGTGCCAGCACTGAAAGCTGTTGCTAGCCAGCACCCTTCCTTGGAAGCGCTTTCACAGGCGCATCAACACTGGGGCTTTGCGCTTCTCTAGCCACCAAACGTCACGGTCACTATCTCTCTGTCTCGTAGACACGAGCTGAGAAATTGCAAATGTCGAGCAATTGCTCAGAGATGAAAAGTGCCAGCACTGAAAGCTGTTGCTAGCCAGCACCCTTCCTTGGAAGCGCACTTGTAGGCCTAAGAACACTGGGGCTCTGGGCTTCTCTAGCCACCTAATCTTCTGCTCATCCTCTCGCGCACTCTAAAGAGAGCTCAGGTGAGAAATTGCAAACGTCCAGCAATTGCTCAGAGATGAAAAGTGCCAGCACTGAAAGCTGTTGCTAGCCAGCACCCTTCCTTGGAAGCGCTTTCACAGGCGCAGTAACACTGGGGCTTTGCGCTTCTCTAGCCACCAAACGTCACAGTCACTCTCTCTCCGTCTCGTAGACACGAGCTGAGAAATTGCAAACGTCGAGCAATTGCTCAGAGATGAAAAGTGCCAGCACTGAAAGCTGTTGCTAGCCAGCACCCTTCCTTGGAAGCGCTTTCACAGGCGCAGCAACACTGGGGCTTTGCGCTTCTCTAGCCACCAAACGTCACGGTCACTATCTCTCCGTCTCGTAGACACGAGCTGAGAAATTGCAAACGTCGAGCAATTGCTCAGAGATGAAAAGTGCCAGCACTGAGAGCTGTTGCTAGCCAGCACCCTTCCTTGGAAGCGCTTTTGTAGGCCTAAGAACCCTGGGGCTCTGGGCTTCTCTAGCCACCTAATCTTCTGCTCATCCTCTCGCGCACTGTAAAGAGAGCTCAGGTGAGAAATTGCAAACGTCGAGCAATTGCTCAGAGATGAAAAGTGCCAGCACTGAAAGCTGTTGCTAGCCAGCACCCTTCCTTGGAAGCGCTTTCACAGGCGCAGTAACACTGGGGCTTTGCGCTTCTCTAGCCGCCAAACGTCACGGTCACTATCTCTCCGTCTCGTAGACACGAGCTGAGAAATTGCAAACGTCGAGCAATTGCTCAGAGATGAAAAGTGCCAGCACTGAAAGCTGTTGCTAGCCAGCACCCTTCCTTGGAAGCGCTTTCACAGGCGCAGCAACACTGGGGCTTTGCGCTTCTCTACCCACCAAACGTCACGGTCACTATCTCTCCGTCTCGTAGACACAAGCTGAGAAATTGCAAACGTCGAGCAATTGCTCAGAGATGAAAAGTGCCAGCACTGAGAGCTGTTGCTAGCCAGCACCCTTCCTTGGAAGCGCTTTCACAGGCGCAGTAACATTGGGGCTTTGCGCTTCTCTAGCCACCAAACGTCACGGTCACTATCTCTCCGTCTCGTAGACACGAGCTGAGAAATTGCAAACGTCGAGCAATTGCTCAGAGATGAAAAGTGCCAGCACTGAAAGCTCTTGCTAGCCAGTACCCTTCCTTGGAAGCGCTTTCACAGGCGCAGCAACACTGGGGCTTTGCGCTTCTCTAGCCACCAAACGTCACGGTCACTATCACTCCGTCTCGTAGACACGAGCTGAGAAATTGCAAACGTCGAGCAATTGCTCAGAGATGAAAAGTGCCAGCACTGAAAGCTGTTGCTAGCCAACCCCCTTCCTTGGAAGCGCTTTTGTAGGCCTAAGAACAGTGGGGCTCTGGGCTTCTCTAGCCACCTAATCTTCTGCTCATCCTCTCGCGCACTCTAAAGAGAGCTCAGGTGAGAAATTGCAAACGTCGAGCAATTGCTCAGAGATGAAAAGTGCCAGCACTGAGAGCTGTTGCTAGCCAGCACCCTTCCTTGGAAGCGCTTTCACAGGCGCAGTAACACTGGGGCTTTGCGCTTCTCTAGCCGCCAAACGTCACGGTCACTATCTCTCCGACTCGTAGACACGAGCTGAGAAATTGCAAACGTCGAGCAATTGCTCAGAGATGAAAAGTGCCAGCACTGAAAGCTGTTGCTAGCCAGCACCCTTCCTTGGAAGCGCTTTCACAGGCGCAGCAACACTGGGGCTTTGCGCTTCTCTAGCCACCAAACGTCACGGTCACTCTCTCTCCGTCTCGTAGACACGAGCTGAGAAATTGCAAACGTCGAGCAATTGCTCAGAGATGAAAAGTGCCAGCACTGAAAGCTGTTGCTAGCCAGCCCCCTTCCTTGGAAGCGCTTTTGTAGGCCTAAGAACACTGGGGCTCTGGGCTTCTCTAGCCACCTAATCTTCTGCTCATCCTCTCGCGCACTCTAAAGAGAGCTCAGGTGAGAAATTGCAAACGTCGAGCAATTGCTCAGAGATGAAAAGTGCCAGCACTGAGAGCTGTTGCTAGCCAGCACCCTTCCTTGGAAGCGCTTTCACAGGCGCAGCAACACTGGGGCTTTGCGCTTCTCTAGCCACCAAACGTCACGGTCACTCTCTCTCCGTCTCGTAGACACGAGTTGAGAAATTGCAAACGTCGAGCAATTGCTCAGAGATGAAAAGTGCCAGCACTGAAAGCTGTTGCTAGCCAGCACCCTTCCTTGGAAGCGCTTTTGTAGGCCTAAGAACACTGGGGCTCTGGGCTTCTCTAGCCACCTAATCTTCTGCTCATCCTCTCGCGCACTCTAAAGAGAGCTCAGGTGAGAAATTGCAAACGTCGAGCAATTGCTCAGAGATGAAAAGTGCCAGCACTGAGAGCTGTTGCTAGCCAGCACCCTTCCTTGGAAGCGCTTTCACAGGCGCAGCAACACTGGGGCTTTGCGCTTCTCTAGCCACCAAAGGTCACGGTCACTATCTCTCCGTCTCGTAGACACAAGATGAGAAATTGCAAACGTCGAGCAATTGCTCAGAGATGAAAAGTGCCAGCACTGAAAGCTCTTGCTAGCCAGTACCCTTCCTTGGAAGCGCTTTCACAGGCGCCGCAACACTGGGGCTTTGCGCTTCTCTACCCACCAAACGTCACGGTCACTCTCTCTCCGTCTCGTAGACACGAGCTGAGAAATTGCAAACGTCGAGCAATTGCTCAGAGATGAAAAGTGCCAGCACTGAAAGCTCTTGCTAGCCAGCACCCTTCCTTGGAAGCGCTTTTGTAGGCCTAAGAACCCTGGGGCTCTGGGCTTCTCTAGCCACCTAATCTTCTGCTCATCCTCTCGCGCACTCTAAAGAGAGCTCAGGTGAGAAATTGCAAACGTCGAGCAATTGCTCAGAGATGAAAAGTGCCAGCACTGAAAGCTGTTGCTAGCCAGCACCCTTCCTTGGAAGCGCTTTCACAGGCGCAGCAACACTGGGGCTTTGCGCTTCTCTAGCCACCAAAGGTCACGGTCACTATCTCTCCGTCTCGTAGACACGAGCTGAGAAATTGCAAACGTCGAGCAATTGCTCAGAGATGAAAAGTGCCAGCACTGAAAGCTGTTGCTAGCCAGCACCCTTCCTTGGAAGCGCTTTTGTAGGCCTAAGAACACTGGGGCTCTGGGCTTCTCTAGCCACCTAATCTTCTGCTCATCCTCTCGCGCACTCTAAAGAGAGCTCAGGTGAGAAATTGCAAACGTCGAGCAATTGCTCAGAGATGAAAAGTGCCAGCACTGAAAACTGTTGCTAGCCAGCACCCTTCCTTGGAAGCGCTTTCACAGGCGCAGTAACACTGGGGCTTTGCGCTTCTCTAGCCACCAAACGTCACGGTCACTATCTCTCCGTCTCGTAGACACGAGCTGAGAAATTGCAAATGTCGAGCAATTGCTCAGAGATGAAAAGTGCCAGCACTGAAAGCTGTTGCTAGCCAGCACCCTTCCTTGGAAGCGCTTTCACAGGCGCAGCAACACTGGGGCTTTGCGCTTCTCTAGCCACCAAACGTCACGGTCACTATCTCTCCGTCTCGTAGACACAAGCTGAGAAATTGCAAACGTCGAGCAATTGCTCAGAGATGAAAAGTGCCAGCACTGAGAGCTGTTGCTAGCCAGCACCCTTCCTTGGAAGCGCTTTCACAGGCGCAGTAACACTGGGGCTTTGCGCTTCTCTAGCCACCAAACGTCACGGTCACTATCTCTCCGTCTCGTAGACACGAGCTGAGAAATTGCAAACGTCGAGCAATTGCTCAGAGATGAAAAGTGCCAGCACTGAAAGCTCTTGCTAGCCAGCACCCTTCCTTGGAAGCGCTTTCACAGGCGCAGCAACACTGGGGCTTTGCGCTTCTCTACCCACCAAACGTCACGGTCACTATCACTCCGTCTCGTAGACACGAGCTGAGAAATTGCAAACGTCGAGCAATTGCTCAGAGATGAAAAGTGCCAGCACTGAAAGCTGTTGCTAGCCAACCCCCTTCATTGGAAGCGCTTTTGTAGGCCTAAGAACCCTGGGGCTCTGGGCTTCTCTAGCCACCTAATCTTCTGCTCATCCTCTCGCGCACTCTAAAGAGAGCTCAGGTGACAAATTGCAAACGTCGAGCAATTGCTCAGAGATGAAAAGTGCCAGCACTGAGAGCTGTTGCTAGCCAGCACCCTTCCTTGGAAGCGCTTTCACAGGCGCAGTAACACTGGGGCTTTGCGCTTCTCTAGCCGCCAAACGTCACGGTCACTATCTCTCCGACTCGTAGACACAAGATGAGAAATTGCAAACGTCGAGCAATTGCTCAGAGATGAAAAGTGCCAGCACTGAAAGCTCTTGCTAGCCAGCACCCTTCCTTGGAAGCGCTTTCACAGGCGCAGCAACACTGGGGCTTTGCGCTTCTCTAGCCACCAAACGTCACGGTCACTCTCTCTCCGTCTCGTAGACACGAGCTGAGAAATTGCAAACGTCGAGCAATTGCTCAGAGATGAAAAGTGCCAGCACTGAAAGCTGTTGCTAGCCAGCCCCCTTCCTTGGAAGCGCTTTTGTAGGCCTAAGAACACTGGGGCTCTGGGCTTCTCTAGCCACCTAATCTTCTGCTCATCCTCTCGCGCACTCTGAAGAGAGCTCAGGTGAGAAATTGCAAACGTCGAGCAATTGCTCAGAGATGAAAAGTGCCAGCACTGAGAGCTGTTGCTAGCCAGCACCCTTCCTTGGAAGCGCTTTCACAGGCGCAGCAACACTGGGGCTTTGCGCTTCTCTAGCCACCAAACGTCACGGTCACTCTCTCTCCGTCTCGTAGACACGAGTTGAGAAATTGCAAACGTCGAGCAATTGCTCAGAGATGAAAAGTGCCAGCACTGAAAGCTGTTGCTAGCCAGCACCCTTCCTTGGAAGCGCTTTCACAGGCGCAGCAACACTGGGGCTTTGCGCTTCTCTAGCCACCAAACGTCACGGTCACTCTCACTCCGTCTCGTAGACACGAGTTGAGAAATTGCAAACGTCGAGCAATTGCTCAGAGATGAAAAGTGCCAGCACTGAAAGCTCTTGCTAGCCAGCACCCTTCCTTGGAAGCGCTTTCATAGGCGCAGTAACACTGGGGCTTTGAGCTTCTCTAGCCACCAAAAGTCACGGTCATTCTCTCTCCGTCTCGTAGACACGAGCTGAGAAATTGCAAACGTCGAGCAATTGCTCAGAGATGAAAAGTGCCAGCACTGAAAGCTGTTGCTAGCCAGCCCCCTTCCTTGGGAACGCTCTTGTAGGCCTAAGAACACTGGGGCTCTGGGCTTCTCTAGCCACCTAATCTTCTGCTCATCCTCTCGCGCAGTCTAAAGAGAGCTCAGGTGAGAAATTGCAAACGTCCAGCAATTGCTCAGAGATGAAAAGTGCCAGCACTGAAAGCTCTTGCTAGCCAGCACCCTTCCTTGGAAGCGCTTTCACAGGTGCAGCAACACTGGGGCGTTGCGCTTCTCTAGCCACCAAACGTCACGGTCACTATCTCTCCATCTCGTAGACACGAGCTGAGAAATTGCAAATGTCGAGCAATTGCTCAGAGATGAAAAGTGCCAGCACTGAAAGCTGTTGCTAGCCAGCACCCTTCCTTGGATGCGCTTTCACAGGCGCAGCAACACTGGGGCTTTGCGCTTCTCTAGCCACCAAATGTCACGGTCACTCTCTCTCCGTCTCGTAGACACGAGCTGAGAAATTACAAACGTCGAGCAATTGCTCAGAGATGAAAAGTGCCAGCACTGAAAGCTGTTGCTAGCCAGCACCCTTCCTTGGAAGTGCTTTCACAGGCGCAGCAACACTGGGGCTTTGCGCTTCTCTAGCCACCAAACATCACGGTCACTCTCTCTCCGTCTCGTAGACACGAGTTAAGAAATTGCAAACGTCGAGCAATTGTTCAGAGATGAAAAGTGCCAGCACTGAAAGCTGTTGCTAGCCAGCACCCTTCCTTGGAAGCGCTTTCACAGGCGCAGTAACACTGGGGCTTTGCGCTTCTCTAGCCACCAAACGTCACGGTCACTCTCTCTCCGTCTCGTAGACACGAGCTGAGAAATTGCAAACGTCGAGCAATTGTTCAGAGATGAAAAGTGCCAGCACTGAAAGCTGTTGCTAGCCAGCTCCCTTCCTTGGAAGCGCTTTTGTAGGCCTAAGCACACTGGGGCTCTGGGCTTCTCTAGCCACCTAATCTTCTGCTCATCCTCTCGCGCACTCTAAAGAGAGCTCAGGTGAGAAATTGCAAACGTCGAACAATTGCTCAGAGATGAAAAGTGCCAGCACTGAAAGCTGTTGCTAGCCAGCACCCTTCCTTGGAAGCGCTTTCACAGGCGCAGCAACACTGGGGCTTTGCGCTTCTCTAGCCACCAAACGTCACGGTCACTCTCTCTCCGTCTCGTAGACACGAGCTGAGAAATTGCAAACGTCGAGCAATTGCTCAGAGATGAAAAGTGCCAGCACTGAAAGCTCTTGCTAGCCAGCACCCTTCCTTGGAAGCGCACTTGTAGGCCTAAGAACACTGGGGCTCTGGGCTTCTCTAGCCACCTAATCTTCTGCTCATCCTCTCGCGCACTCTAAAGAGAGCTCAGGGGAGAAATTGCAAACGTCGAGCAATTGCTCAGAGATGAAAAGTGCCAGCACTGAAAGCTGTTGCTAGCCAGCACCCTTCCTTGGAAGCGCTTTCACAGGCGCAGTAACACTGGGGCTTTGCGCTTCTCTAGCCACCAAACGTCACGGTCACTATCTCTCTGTCTCGTAGACACGAGCTGAGAAATTGCAAACGTCGAGCAATTGCTCAGAGATGAAAAGTGCCAGCACTGAAAGCTCTTGCTAGCCAGCACCCTTCCTTGGAAACGCTTTTGTAGGCCTAAGCACACTGGGGCTCTGGGCTTCTCTAGCCACCTAATCTTCTGCTCATCCTCTCGCGCACTCTAAAGAGAGCTCAGGTGAGAAATTGCAAACGTCCAGCAATTGCTCAGAGATGAAAAGTGCCAGCACTGAAAGCTCTTGCTAGCCAGCACCCTTCCTTGGAAGCGCTTTCACAGGCGCAGCAACACTGGGGCTTTGCGCTTCTCTAGCCACCAAACGTCACGGTCACTCTCTCTCCGTCTCGTAGACACGAGCTGAGAAATTGCAAACGTCGAGCAATTGCTCAGAGATGAAAAGTGCCAGCACTGAAAGCTGTTGCTAGCCAGCACCCTTCCTTGGAAGCGCTTTTGTAGGCCTAAGAACACTGGGGCTCTGGGCTTCTCTAGCCACCTAATCTTCTGCTCATCCTCTCGCGCACTCTAAAGAGAGCTCAGGTGAGAAATTGCAAACGTCGAGCAATTGCTAAGAGATGAAAAGTGCCAGCACTGAAAGCTGTTGCTAGCCAGCACCCTTCCTTGGAAGCGCTTTCACAGGCGCAGTAACACTGGGGCTTTGCGCTTCTCTACCCACCAAACGTCACGGTCACTCTCTCTCCGTCTCGTAGACACAAGATGAGAAATTGCAAACGTCGAGCAATTGCTCAGAGATGAAAAGTGCCAGCAATGAAAACTGTTGCTAGCCAGTACCCTTCCTTGGAAGCGCTTTCACAGGCGCCGCAACACTGGGGCTTTGCGCTTCTCTAGCCACCAAACGTCACGGTCACTCTCTCTCCGTCTCGTAGACACGAGCTGAGAAATTGCAAACGTCGAGCAATTGCTCAGAGATGAAAAGTGCCAGCACTGAAAGCTGTTGCTAGCCAGCACCCTTCCTTGGATGCGCTTTCACAGGCGCAGCAACACTGGGGCTTTGCGCTTCTCTAGCCACCAAATGTCACGGTCACTCTCTCTCCGTCTCGTAGACACGAGCTGAGAAATTACAAACGTCGAGCAATTGCTCAGAGATGAAAAGTGCCAGCACTGAAAGCTGTTGCTAGCCAGCACCCTTCCTTGGAAGTGCTTTCACAGGCGCAGCAACACTGGGGCTTTGCGCTTCTCTAGCCACCAAACGTCACGGTCACTCTCTCTCCGTCTCGTAGACACGAGTTAAGAAATTGCAAACGTCGAGCAATTGTTCAGAGATGAAAAGTGCCAGCACTGAAAGCTGTTGCTAGCCAGCACCCTTCCTTGGAAGCGCTTTCACAGGCGCAGTAACACTGGGGCTTTGCGCTTCTCTAGCCACCAAACGTCACGGTCACTCTCTCTCCGTCTCGTAGACACGAGCTGAGAAATTGCAAACGTCGAGCAATTGCTCAGAGATGAAAAGTGCCAGCACTGAAAGCTGTTGCTAGCCAGCTCCCTTCCTTGGAAGCGCTTTTGTAGGCCTAAGCACATTGGGGCTCTGGGCTTCTCTAGCCACCTAATCTTCTGCTCATCCTCTCGCGCACTCTAAAGAGAGCTCAGGTGAGAAATTGCAAACGTCGAGCAATTGCTCAGAGATGAAAAGTGCCAGCACTGAAAGCTGTTGCTAGCCAGCACCCTTCCTTGGAAGCGCTTTCACAGGCGCAGCAACACTGGGGCTTTGCGCTTCTCTAGCCACCAAACGTCACGGTCACTCTCTCTCCGTGTCGTAGACACGAGCTGAGAAATTGCAAACGTCGAGCAATTGCTCAGAGATGAAAAGTGCCAGCACTGAAAGCTGTTGCTAGCCAGCACCCTTCCTTGGAAGCGCACTTGTAGGCCTAAGAACACTGGGGCTCTGGGCTTCTCTAGCCACCTAATCTTCTGCTCATCCTCTCGCGCACTCTAAAGAGAGCTCAGGTGAGAAATTGCAAACGTCGAGCAATTGCTCAGAGATGAAAAGTGCCAGCACTGAAAGCTGTTGCTAGCCAGCACCCTTCCTTGGAAGCGCTTTCACAGGCGCAGTAACACTGGGGCTTTGCGCTTCTCTAGCCACCAAACGTCACGGTCACTATCTCTCTGTCTCGTAGACACGAGCTGAGAAATTGCAAACGTCGAGCAATTGCTCAGAGATGAAAAGTGCCAGCACTGAAAGCTGTTGCTAGCCAGCACCCTTCCTTGGAAACGCTTTTGTAGGCCTAAGCACACTGGGGCTCTGGGCTTCTCTAGCCACCTAATCTTCTGCTCATCCTCTCGCGCACTCTAAAGAGAGCTCAGGTGAGAAATTGCAAACGTCGAGCAATTGCTCAGAGATGAAAAGTGCCAGCACTGAAAGCTCTTGCTAGCCAGCACCCTTCCTTGGAAGCGCTTTCACAGGCGCAGCAACACTGGGGCTTTGCGCTTCTCTAGCCACCAAACGTCACGGTCACTCTCTCTCCGTCTCGTAGACACGAGCTGAGAAATTGCAAACGTCGAGCAATTGCTCAGAGATGAAAAGTGCCAGCACTGAAAGCTGTTGCTAGCCAGCACCCTTCCTTGGAAGCGCTTTTGTAGGCCTAAGAACACTGGGGCTCTGGGCTTCTCTAGCCACCTAATCTTCTGCTCATCCTCTCGCGCACTCTAAAGAGAGCTCAGGTGAGAAATTGCAAACGTCGAGCAATTGCTAAGAGATGAAAAGTGCCAGCACTGAAAGCTGTTGCTAGCCAGCACCCTTCCTTGGAAGCGCTTTCACAGGCGCAGTAACACTGGGGCTTTGCGCTTCTCTAGCCACCAAACGTCACGGTCACTCTCTCTCCGTCTCGTAGACACAAGATGAGAAATTGCAAACGTCGAGCAATTGCTCAGAGATGAAAAGTGCCAGCAATGAAAACTGTTGCTAGCCAGTACCCTTCCTTGGAAGCGCTTTCACAGGCGCCGCAACACTGGGGCTTTGCGCTTCTCTAGCCGCCAAACGTCACGGTCACTCTCTCTCCGTCTCGTAGACACGAGCTGAGAAATTGCAAACGTCGAGCAATTGCTCAGAGATGAAAAGTGCCAGCACTGAAAGCTGTTGCTAGCCAGCACCCTTCCTTGGAAGCGCTTTCACAGGCGCAGTAACACTGGGGCTTTGCGCTTCTCTAGCCACCAAACGTCACGGTCACTCTCTCTCCGTCTCGTAGACACGAGCTGAGAAATTGCAAACGTCGAGCAATTGTTCAGAGATGAAAAGTGCCAGCACTGAAAGCTCTTGCTAGCCAGCACCCTTCCTTGGAAGCGCTTTTGTAGGCCTAAGCATACTGGGGCTCTGGGCTTCTCTAGCCACCTAATCTTCTGCTCATCCTCTCGCGCACTCTAAAGAGAGCTCAGGTGAGAAATTGCAAACGTCGAGCAATTGCTCAGAGATGAAAAGTGCCAGCACTGAAAGCTGTTGCTAGCCAGCACCCTTCCTTGGAAGCGCTTTCACAGGCGCAGCAACACTGGGGCTTTGCGCTTCTCTAGCCACCAAACGTCACGGTCACTCTCTCTCCGTCTCGTAGACACGAGCTGAGAAATTGCAAACGTCGAGCAATTGTTCAGAGATGAAAAGTGCCAGCACTGAAAGCTGTTGCTAGCCAGCACCCTTCCTTGGAAGCGCTCTTGTAGGCCTAAGAACAGTGGGGCTCTGGGCTTCTCTAGCCACCTAATCTTCTGCTCATCCTCTCGCGCACTCTAAAGAGAGCTCAGGTGAGAAATTGCAAACGTCGAGCAATTGCTCAGAGATGAAAAGTGCCAGCACTGAAAGCTGTTGCTAGCCAGCACCCTTCCTTGGAAGCGCTTTCACAGGCGCAGTAACACTGGGGCTTTGCGCTTCTCTAGCCACCAAACGTCACGGTCACTATCTCTCTGTCTCGTAGACACGAGCTGAGAAATTGCAAACGTCGAGCAATTGCTCAGAGATGAAAAGTGCCAGCACTGAAAGCTGTTGCTAGCCAGCCCCCTTCCTTGGAAACGCTTTTGTAGGCCTAAGCACACTGGGGCTCTGGGCTTCTCTAGCCACCTAATCTTCTGCTCATCCTCTCGCGCACTCTAAAGAGAGCTCAGGTGAGAAATTGCAAACGTCGAGCAATTGCTCAGAGATGAAAAGTGCCAGCACTGAAAGCTGTTGCTAGCCAGCACCCTTCCTTGGAAGCGCTTTCACAGGCGCAGCAACACTGGGGCTTTGCGCTTCTCTAGCCACCAAACGTCACGGTCACTATCTCTCTGTCTCGTAGACACGAGCTGAGAAATTGCAAACGTCGAGCAATTGCTCAGAGATGAAAAGTGCCAGCACTGAAAGCTGTTGCTAGCCAGCACCCTTCCTTGGAAGCGCTTTTGTAGGCCTAAGAACACTGGGGCTCTGGGCTTCTCTAGCCACCTAATCTTCTGCTCATCCTCTCGCGCACTCTAAAGAGAGCTCAGGTGAGAAATTGCAAACGTCCAGCAATTGCTCAGAGATGAAAAGTGCCAGCACTGAAAGCTGTTGCTAGCCAGCACCCTTCCTTGGAAGCGCTTTCACAGGCGCAGTAACACTGGGGCTTTGCGCTTCTCTAGCCACCAAACGTCACGGTCACTCTCTCTCCGTCTCGTAGACACAAGATGAGAAATTGCAAACGTCGAGCAATTGCTCAGAGATGAAAAGTGCCAGCACTGAAAGCTGTTGCTAGCCAGCACCCTTCCTTGGAAGCGCTTTCACAGGGGCAGCAACACTGGGGCTTTGCGCTTCTCTAGCCACCAAACGTCACGGTCACTATCTCTCCGTCTCGTAGACACGAGCTGAGAAATTGCAAACGTCGAGCAATTGCTCAGAGATGAAAAGTGCCAGCACTGAGAGCTGTTGCTAGCCAGCACCCTTCCTTGGAAGCGCTTTTGTAGGCCTAAGAACACTGGGGCTCTGGGCTTCTCTAGCCACCTAATCTTCTGCTCATCCTCTCGCGCACTGTAAAGAGAGCTCAGGTGAGAAATTGCAAACGTCGAGCAATTGCTCAGAGATGAAAAGTGCCAGCACTGAAAGCTGTTGCTAGCCAGCACCCTTCCTTGGAAGCGCTTTCACAGGCGCAGCAACACTGGGGCTTTGCGCTTCTCTAGCCACCAAACGTCACGGTCACTATCTCTCTTTCTCGTAGACACGAGCTGAGAAATTGCAAACGTCGAGCAATTGCTCAGAGATGAAAAGTGCCAGCACTGAAAGCTGTTGCTAGCCAGCACCCTTCCTTGGAAGCGCTTTTGTAGGCCTAAGCATACTGGGGCTCTGGGCTTCTCTAGCCACCTAATCTTCTGCTCATCCTCTCGCGCACTCTAAAGAGAGCTCAGGTGAGAAATTGCAAACGTCGAGCAATTGCTCAGAGATGAAAAGTGCCAGCACTGAAAGCTGTTGCTAGCCAGCACCCTTCCTTGGAAGCGCTTTCACAGGCGCAGCAACACTGGGGCTTTGCGCTTCTCTAGCCACCAAACGTCACGGTCACTCTCTCTCCGTCTCGTAGACACGAGCTGAGAAATTGCAAACGTCGAGCAATTGTTCAGAGATGAAAAGTGCCAGCACTGAAAGCTGTTGCTAGCCAGCACCCTTCCTTGGAAGCGCTCTTGTAGGCCTAAGAACAGTGGGGCTCTGGGCTTCTCTAGCCACCTAATCTTCTGCTCATCCTCTCGCGCACTCTAAAGAGAGCTCAGGTGAGAAATTGCAAACGTCGAGCAATTGCTCAGAGATGAAAAGTGCCAGCACTGAAAGCTGTTGCTAGCCAGCACCCTTCCTTGGAAGCGCTTTCACAGGCGCAGTAACACTGGGGCTTTGCGCTTCTCTAGCCACCAAACGTCACGGTCACTATCTCTCTGTCTCGTAGACACGAGCTGAGAAATTGCAAACGTCGAGCAATTGCTCAGAGATGAAAAGTGCCAGCACTGAAAGCTGTTGCTAGCCAGCCCCCTTCCTTGGAAACGCTTTTGTAGGCCTAAGCACACTGGGGCTCTGGGCTTCTCTAGCCACCTAATCTTCTGCTCATCCTCTCGCGCACTCTAAAGAGAGCTCAGGTGAGAAATTGCAAACGTCGAGCAATTGCTCAGAGATGAAAAGTGCCAGCACTGAAAGCTGTTGCTAGCCAGCACCCTTCCTTGGAAGCGCTTTCACAGGCGCAGCAACACTGGGGCTTTGCGCTTCTCTAGCCACCAAACGTCACGGTCACTATCTCTCTGTCTCGTAGACACGAGCTGAGAAATTGCAAACGTCGAGCAATTGCTCAGAGATGAAAAGTGCCAGCACTGAAAGCTGTTGCTAGCCAGCACCCTTCCTTGGAAGCGCTTTTGTAGGCCTAAGAACACTGGGGCTCTGGGCTTCTCTAGCCACCTAATCTTCTGCTCATCCTCTCGCGCACTGTAAAGAGAGCTCAGGTGAGAAATTGCAAACGTCGAGCAATTGCTCAGAGATGAAAAGTGCCAGCACTGAAAGCTGTTGCTAGCCAGCACCCTTCCTTGGAAGCGCTTTCACAGGCGCAGCAACACTGGGGCTTTGCGCTTCTCTAGCCACCAAACGTCACGGTCACTCTCTCTCCGTCTCGTAGACACGAGCTGAGAAATTGCAAACGTCGAGCAATTGTTCAGAGATGAAAAGTGCCAGCACTGAAAGCTGTTGCTAGCCAGCACCCTTCCTTGGAAGCGCTCTTGTAGGCCTAAGAACAGTGGGGCTCTGGGCTTCTCTAGCCACCTAATCTTCTGCTCATCCTCTCGCGCACTCTAAAGAGAGCTCAGGTGAGAAATTGCAAACGTCGAGCAATTGCTCAGAGATGAAAAGTGCCAGCACTGAAAGCTGTTGCTAGCCAGCACCCTTCCTTGGAAGCGCTTTCACAGGCGCAGTAACACTGGGGCTTTGCGCTTCTCTAGCCACCAAACGTCACGGTCACTATCTCTCCGTCTCGTAGACACGAGCTGAGAAATTGCAAACGTCGAGCAATTGCTCAGAGATGAAAAGTGCCAGCACTGAAAGCTGTTGCTAGCCAGCCCCCTTCCTTGGAAACGCTTTTGTAGGCCTAAGCACACTGGGGCTCTGGGCTTCTCTAGCCACCTAATCTTCTGCTCATCCTCTCGCGCACTCTAAAGAGAGCTCAGGTGAGAAATTGCAAACGTCGAGCAATTGCTCAGAGATGAAAAGTGCCAGCACTGAAAGCTGTTGCTAGCCAGCACCCTTCCTTGGAAGCGCTTTCACAGGCGCAGCAACACTGGGGCTTTGCGCTTCTCTAGCCACCAAACGTCACGGTCACTATCTCTCTGTCTCGTAGACACGAGCTGAGAAATTGCAAACGTCGAGCAATTGCTCAGAGATGAAAAGTGCCAGCACTGAAAGCTGTTGCTAGCCAGCACCCTTCCTTGGAAGCGCTTTTGTAGGCCTAAGAACACTGGGGCTCTGGGCTTCTCTAGCCACCTAATCTTCTGCTCATCCTCTCGCGCACTCTAAAGAGAGCTCAGGTGAGAAATTGCAAACGTCGAGCAATTGCTCAGAGATGAAAAGTGCCAGCACTGAAAGCTGTTGCTAGCCAGCACCCTTCCTTGGAAGCGCTTTCACAGGCGCAGTAACACTGGGGCTTTGCGCTTCTCTAGCCACCAAACGTCACGGTCACTCTCTCTCCGTCTCGTAGACACAAGATGAGAAATTGCAAACGTCGAGCAATTGCTCAGAGATGAAAAGTGCCAGCACTGAAAGCTGTTGCTAGCCAGCACCCTTCCTTGGAAGCGCTTTCACAGGGGCAGCAACACTGGGGCTTTGCGCTTCTCTAGCCACCAAACGTCACGGTCACTATCTCTCCGTCTCGTAGACACGAGCTGAGAAATTGCAAACGTCGAGCAATTGCTCAGAGATGAAAAGTGCCAGCACTGAGAGCTGTTGCTAGCCAGCACCCTTCCTTGGAAGCGCTTTTGTAGGCCTAAGAACACTGGGGCTCTGGGCTTCTCTAGCCACCTAATCTTCTGCTCATCCTCTCGCGCACTGTAAAGAGAGCTCAGGTGAGAAATTGCAAACGTCGAGCAATTGCTCAGAGATGAAAAGTGCCAGCACTGAAAGCTGTTGCTAGCCAGCACCCTTCCTTGGAAGCGCTTTCACAGGCGCAGCAACACTGGGGCTTTGCGCTTCTCTAGCCACCAAACGTCACGGTCACTATCTCTCTTTCTCGTAGACACGAGCTGAGAAATTGCAAACGTCGAGCAATTGCTCAGAGATGAAAAGTGCCAGCACTGAAAGCTGTTGCTAGCCAGCACCCTTCCTTGGAAGCGCTTTCACAGGCGCAGCAACACTGGGGCTTTGCGCTTCTCTAGCCACCAAACGTCACGGTCACTATCTCTCCGTCTCGTAGACACAAGCTGAGAAATTGCAAACGTCGAGCAATTGCTCAGAGATGAAAAGTGCCAGCACTGAGAGCTGTTGCTAGCCAGCACCCTTCCTTGGAAGCGCTTTCACAGGCGCAGTAACATTGGGGCTTTGCGCTTCTCTAGCCACCAAACGTCACGGTCACTATCTCTCCGTCTCGTAGACACGAGCTGAGAAATTGCAAACGTCGAGCAATTGCTCAGAGATGAAAAGTGCCAGCACTGAAAGCTCTTGCTAGCCAGTACCCTTCCTTGGAAGCGCTTTCACAGGCGCAGCAACACTGGGGCTTTGCGCTTCTCTACCCACCAAACGTCACGGTCACTATCACTCCGTCTCGTAGAAACGAGCTGAGAAATTGCAAACGTCGAGCAATTGCTCAGAGATGAAAAGTGCCAGCACTGAAAGCTGTTGCTAGCCAACCCCCTTCCTTGGAAGCGCTTTTGTAGGCCTAAGAACAGTGGGGCTCTGGGCTTCTCTAGCCACCTAATCTTCTGCTCATCCTCTCGCGCACTCTAAAGAGAGCTCAGGTGAGAAATTGCAAACGTCGAGCAATTGCTCAGAGATGAAAAGTGCCAGCACTGAGAGCTGTTGCTAGCCAGCACCCTTCCTTGGAAGCGCTTTCACAGGCGCAGTAACACTGGGGCTTTGCGCTTCTCTAGCCCCCAAACGTCACGGTCACTATCTCTCCGACTCGTAGACACAAGATGAGAAATTGCAAACGTCGAGCAATTGCTCAGAGATGAAAAGTGCCAGCACTGAAAGCTCTTGCTAGCCAGCACCCTTCCTTGGAAGCGCTTTCAAAGGCGCAGCAACACTGGGGCTTTGCGCTTCTCTAGCCACCAAACGTCACGGTCACTCTCTCTCCGTCTCGTAGACACGAGCTGAGAAATTGCAAACGTCGAGCAATTGCTCAGAGATGAAAAGTGCCAGCACTGAAAGCTGTTGCTAGCCAGCCCCCTTCCTTGGAAGCGCTTTTGTAGGCCTAAGAACACTGGGGCTCTGGGCTTCTCTAGCCACCTAATCTTCTGCTCATCCTCTCGCGCACTCTGAAGAGAGCTCAGGTGAGAAATTGCAAACGTCGAGCAATTGCTCAGAGATGAAAAGTGCCAGCACTGAGAGCTGTTGCTAGCCAGCACCCTTCCTTGGAAGCGCTTTCACAGGTGCAGCAACACTGGGGCTTTGCGCTTCTCTAGCCACCAAACGTCACGGTCACTCTCTCTCCGTCTCGTAGACACGAGTTGAGAAATTGCAAACGTCGAGCAATTGCTCAGAGATGAAAAGTGCCAGCACTGAAAGCTGTTGCTAGCCAGCACCCTTCCTTGGAAGCGCTTTCACAGGCGCAGCAACACTGGGGCTTTGCGCTTCTCTAGCCACCAAACGTCACGGTCACTCTCTCTCCGTCTCGTAGACACGAGTTGAGAAATTGCAAACGTCGAGCAATTGCTCAGAGATGAAAAGTGCCAGCACTGAAAGCTCTTGCTAGCCAGCACCCTTCCTTGGAAGCGCTTTCATAGGCGCAGTAACACTGGGGCTTTGAGCTTGTCTAGCCACCAAAAGTCACGGTCATTCTCTCTCCGTCTCGTAGACACGAGCTGAGAAATTGCAAACGTCGAGCAATTGCTCAGAGATGAAAAGTGCCAGCACTGAAAGCTGTTGCTAGCCAGCACCCTTCCTTGGGAACGCTCTTGTAGGCCTAAGAACACTGGGGCTCTGGGCTTCTCTAGCCACCTAATCTTCTGCTCATCCTCTCGCGCAATCTAAAGAGAGCTCAGGTGAGAAATTGCAAACGTCCAGCAATTGCTCAGAGATGAAAAGTGCCAGCACTGAAAGCTGTTGCTAGCCAGCACCCTTCCTTGGAAGCGCTTTCACAGGTGCAGCAACACTGGGGCGTTGCGCTTCTCTAGCCACCAAAAGTCACGGTCACTATCTCTCCATCTCGTAGACACGAGTTGAGAAATTGCAAATGTCGAGCAATTGCTCAGAGATGAAAAGTGCCAGCACTGAAAGCTGTTGCTAGCCAGCACCCTTCCTTGGATGCGCTTTCACAGGCGCAGCAACACTGGGGCTTTGCGCTTCTCTAGCCACCAAATGTCACGGTCACTCTCTCTCCGTCTCGTAGACACGAGCTGAGAAATTACAAACGTCGAGCAATTGCTCAGAGATGAAAAGTGCCAGCACTGAAAGCTGTTGCTAGCCAGCACCCTTCCTTGGAAGTGCTTTCACAGGCGCAGCAACACTGGGGCTTTGCGCTTCTCTAGCCACCAAACGTCACGGTCACTCTCTCTCCGTCTCGTAGACACGAGTTAAGAAATTGCAAACGTCGAGCAATTGTTCAGAGATGAAAAGTGCCAGCACTGAAAGCTGTTGCTAGCCAGCACCCTTCCTTGGAAGCGCTTTCACAGGCGCAGTAACACTGGGGCTTTGCGCTTCTCTAGCCACCAAACGTCACGGTCACTCTCTCTCCGTCTCGTAGACACGAGCTGAGAAATTGCAAACGTCGAGCAATTGTTCAGAGATGAAAAGTGCCAGCACTGAAAGCTGTTGCTAGCCAGCTCCCTTCCTTGGAAGCGCTTTTGTAGGCCTAAGCACACTGGGGCTCTGGGCTTCTCTAGCCACCTAATCTTCTGCTCATCCTCTCGCGCAGTCTAAAGAGAGCTCAGGTGAGAAATTGCAAACGTCGAGCAATTGCTCAGAGATGAAAAGTGCCAGCACTGAAAGCTGTTGCTAGCCAGCACCCTTCCTTGGAAGCGCTTTCACAGGCGCAGCAACACTGGGGCTTTGCGCTTCTCTAGCCACCAAACGTCACGGTCACTCTCTCTCCGTCTCGTAGACACGAGCTGAGAAATTGCAAACGTCGAGCAATTGCTCAGAGATGAAAAGTGCCAGCACTGAAAGCTGTTGCTAGCCAGCACCCTTCCTTGGAAGCGCACTTGTAGGCCTAAGAACACTGGGGCTCTGGGCTTCTCTAGCCACCTAATCTTCTGCTCATCCTCTCGCGCACTCTAAAGAGAGCTCAGGTGAGAAATTGCAAACGTCGAGCAATTGCTCAGAGATGAAAAGTGCCAGCACTGAGAGCTGTTGCTAGCCAGCACCCTTCCTTGGAAGCGCTTTCACAGGCGCAGTAACACTGGGGCTTTGCGCTTCTCTAGCCACCAAACGTCACGGTCACTCTCTCTCCGTCTCGTAGACACGAGTTGAGAAATTGCAAACGTCGAGCAATTGTTCAGAGATGAAAAGTGCCAGCACTGAAAGCTGTTGCTAGCCAGCACCCTTCCTTGGAAGCGCTTTCACAGGCGCAGTAACACTGGGGCTTTGCGCTTCTCTAGCCACCAAACGTCACGGTCACTCTCTCTCCGTCTCGTAGACACGAGCTGAGAAATTGCAAACGTCGAGCAATTGTTCAGAGATGAAAAGTGCCAGCACTGAAAGCTGTTGCTAGCCAGCTCCCTTCCTTGGAAGCGCTTTTGTAGGCCTAAGCACACTGGGGCTCTGGGCTTCTCTAGCCACCTAATCTTCTGCTCATCCTCTCGCGCACTCTAAAGAGAGCTCAGGTGAGAAATTGCAAACGTCGAGCAATTGCTCAGAGATGAAAAGTGCCAGCACTGAAAGCTGTTGCTAGCCAGCACCCTTCCTTGGAAGCGCTTTCACAGGCGCAGCAACACTGGGGCTTTGCGCTTCTCTAGCCACCAAACGTCACGGTCACTCTCTCTCCGTCTCGTAGACACGAGCTGAGAAATTGCAAACGTCGAGCAATTGCTCAGAGATGAAAAGTGCCAGCACTGAAAGCTGTTGCTAGCCAGCACCCTTCCTTGGAAGCGCACTTGTAGGCCTAAGAACACTGGGGCTCTGGGCTTCTCTAGCCACCTAATCTTCTGCTCATCCTCTCGCGCACTCTAAAGAGAGCTCAGGTGAGAAATTGCAAACGTCGAGCAATTGCTCAGAGATGAAAAGTGCCAGCACTGAGAGCTGTTGCTAGCCAGCACCCTTCCTTGGAAGCGCTTTCACAGGCGCAGTAACACTGGGGCTTTGCGCTTCTCTAGCCACCAAACGTCACGGTCACTCTCTCTCCGTCTCGTAGACACGAGTTGAGAAATTGCAAACGTCGAGCAATTGCTCAGAGATGAAAAGTGCCAGCACTGAAAGCTGTTGCTAGCCAGCACCCTTCCTTGGAAGCGCTTTCACAGGCGCAGCAACACTGGGGCTTTGCGCTTCTCTAGCCACCAAACGTCACGGTCACTCTCTCTCTGTCTCGTAGACACGAGCTGAGAAATTGCAAACGTCGAGCAATTGCTCAGAGATGAAAAGTGCCAGCACTGAAAGCTGTTGCTAGCCAGCCCCCTTCCTTGGAAACGCTTTTGTAGGCCTAAGCACACTGGGGCTCTGGGCTTCTCTAGCCACCTAATCTTCTGCTCATCCTCTCGCGCACTCTAAAGAGAGCTCAGGTGAGAAATTGCAAACGTCGAGCAATTGCTCAGAGATGAAAAGTGCCAGCACTGAAAGCTCTTGCTAGCCAGCACCCTTCCTTGGAAGCGCTTTCACAGGCGCAGCAACACTGGCGCTTTGCGCTTCTCTAGCCACCAAACGTCACGGTCACTCTCTCTCCGTCTCGTAGACACGAGCTGAGAAATTGCAAACGTCGAGCAATTGCTCAGAGATGAAAAGTGCCAGCACTGAAAGCTGTTGCTAGCCAGCACCCTTCCTTGGAAGCGCTTTTGTAGGCCTAAGAACAGTGGGGCTCTGGGCTTCTCTAGCCACCTAATCTTCTGCTCATCCTCTCACGCACTCTAAAGAGAGCTCAGGTGAGAAATTGCAAACGTCGAGCAATTGCTCAGAGATGAAAAGTGCCAGCACTGAAAGCTGTTGCTAGCCAGCACCCTTCCTTGGAAGCGCTTTCACAGGCGCAGTAACACTGGGGCTTTGCGCTTCTCTAGCCACCAAACGTCACGGTCACTCTCTCTCCGTCTCGTAGACACAAGATGAGAAATTGCAAACGTCGAGCAATTGCTCAGAGATGAAAAGTGCCAGCAATGAAAACTGTTGCTAGCCAGTACCCTTCCTTGGAAGCGCTTTCACAGGCGCCGCAACACTGGGGCTTTGCGCTTCTCTAGCCACCAAACGTCACGGTCACTCTCTCTCCGTCTCGTAGACACGAGCTGAGAAATTGCAAACGTCGAGCAATTGCTCAGAGATGAAAAGTGCCAGCACTGAAAGCTGTTGCTAGCCAGCCCCCTTCCTTGGAAGCGCTTTTGTAGGCCTAAGAACAGTGGGGCTCTGGGCTTCTCTAGCCACCTAATCTTCTGCTCATCCTCTCGCGCACTCTAAAGAGAGCTCAGGTGAGAAATTGCAAACGTCGAGCAATTGCTCAGAGATGAAAAGTGCCAGCACTGAAAGCTGTTGCTAGCCAGCACCCTTCCTTGGAAGCGCTTTCACAGGCGCAGCAACACTGGGGCTTTGCGCTTCTCTAGCCACCAAACGTCACGGTCACTATCTCTCCGTCTCGTAGACACGAGCTGAGAAATTGCAAACGTCGAGCAATTGCTCAGAGATGAAAAGTGCCAGCACTGAAAGCTGTTGCTAGCCAGCACCCTTCCTTGGAAGCGCTTTTGTAGGCCTAAGAACACTGGGGCTCTGGGCTTCTCTAGCCACCTAATCTTCTGCTCATCCTCTCGCGCACTCTAAAGAGAGCTCAGGTGAGAAATTGCAAACGTTGAGCAATTGCTCAGAGATGAAAAGTGCCAGCACTGAAAGCTGTTGCTAGCCAGCACCCTTCCTTGGAAGCGCTTTCACAGGCGCAGTAACACTGGGGCTTTGCGCTTCTCTAGCCACCAAACGTCACGGTCACTATCTCTCCGTCTCGTAGACACGAGCTGAGAAATTGCAAATGTCGAGCAATTGCTCAGAGATGAAAAGTGCCAGCACTGAAAGCTGTTGCTAGCCAGCACCCTTCCTTGGAAGCGCTTTCACAGGCGCAGCAACACTGGGGCTTTGCGCTTCTCTACCCACCAAACGTCACGGTCACTATCTCTCCGTCTCGTAGACACAAGCTGAGAAATTGCAAACGTCGAGCAATTGCTCAGAGATGAAAAGTGCCAGCACTGAGAGCTGTTGCTAGCCAGCACCCTTCCTTGGAAGCGCTTTCACAGGCGCAGTAACATTGGGGCTTTGCGCTTCTCTAGCCACCAAACATCACGGTCACTATCTCTCCGTCTCGTAGACACGAGCTGAGAAATTGCAAACGTCGAGCAATTGCTCAGAGATGAAAAGTGCCAGCACTGAAAGCTCTTGCTAGCCAGTACCCTTCCTTGGAAGCGCTTTCACAGGCGCAGCAACACTGGGGCTTTGCGCTTCTCTACCCACCAAACGTCACGGTCACTATCACTCCGTCTCGTAGACACGAGCTGAGAAATTGCAAACGTCGAGCAATTGCTCAGAGATGAAAAGTGCCAGCACTGAAAGCTCTTGCTAGCCAACCCCCTTCATTGGAAGCGCTTTTGTAGGCCTAAGAACAGTGGGGCTCTGGGCTTCTCTAGCCACCTAATCTTCTGCTCATCCTCTCGCGCACTCTAAAGAGAGCTCAGGTGAGAAATTGCAAACGTCGAGCAATTGCTCAGAGATGAAAAGTGCCAGCACTGAGAGCTGTTGCTAGCCAGCACCCTTCCTTGGAAGCGCTTTCACAGGCGCAGTAACACTGG
The DNA here is from genome assembly GCA_037962945.1 of Sarcoramphus papa. Taxonomy (NCBI): domain Eukaryota; kingdom Metazoa; phylum Chordata; class Aves; order Accipitriformes; family Cathartidae; genus Sarcoramphus; species Sarcoramphus papa. The sequence goes on along the minus strand of JBBMRM010000072.1, from coordinate 754,913 downwards.
GGCTTTGCGCTTCTCTAGCCGCCAAACGTCACGGTCACTATCTCTCCGACTCGTAGACACAAGATGAGAAATTGCAAACGTCGAGCAATTGCTCAGAGATGAAAAGTGCCAGCACTGAAAGCTGTGGCTAGCCAGCACCCTTCCTTGGAAGCGCTTTCACAGGCGCAGCAACACTGGGGCTTTGCGCTTCTCTACCCACCAAACGTCACGGTCACTCTCTCTCCGTCTCGTAGACACGAGCTGAGAAATTGCAAACGTCGAGCAATTGCTCAGAGATGAAAAGTGCCAGCACTGAAAGCTGTTGCTAGCCAGCACCCTTCCTTGGAAGCGCTTTTGTAGGCCTAAGCACACTGGGGCTCTGGGCTTCTCTAGCCACCTAATCTTCTGCTCATCCTCTCGCGCACTCTAAAGAGAGCTCAGGTGAGAAATTGCAAACGTCGAGCAATTGCTCAGAGATGAAAAGTGCCAGCACTGAAAGCTCTTGCTAGCCAGCACCCTTCCTTGGAAGCGCTTTCACAGGCGCAGTAACACTGGGGCTTTGCGCTTCTCTAGCCACCAGACGTCACGGTCAATCTCTCTCCGTCTCGTAGACACGAGCTGAGAAATTGCAAACGTCGAGCAATTGCTCAGAGATGAAAAGTGCCAGCACTGAGAGCTGTTGCTAGCCAGCACCCTTCCTTGGAAGCGCTTTCACAGGCGCAGCAACACTGGGGCTTTGCGCTTCTCTAGCCACCAAACGTCACGGTCACTCTCTCTCCGTCTCGTAGACACGAGTTGAGAAATTGCAAACGTCGAGCAATTGCTCAGAGATGAAAAGTGCCAGCACTGAAAGCTGTTGCTAGCCAGCACCCTTCCTTGGAAGCGCTTTCACAGGCGCAGCAACACTGGGGCTTTGCGCTTCTCTACCCACCAAACGTCACGGTCACTATCTCTCTGTCTCGTAGACACGAGCTGAGAAATTGCAAACGTCGAGCAATTGCTCAGAGATGAAAAGTGCCAGCACTGAAAGCTGTTGCTAGCCAGCACCCTTCCTTGGGAACGCTCTTGTAGGCCTAAGAACAGTGGGGCTCTGGGCTTCTCTAGCCACCTCATCTTCTGCTCATCCTCGCGCGCACTCTAAAGAGAGCTCAGGTGAGAAATTGCAAACGTCGAGCAATTGCTCAGAGATGAAAAGTGCCAGCACTGAAAGCTGTTGCTAGCCAGCACCCTTCCTTGGAAGCGCTTTCACAGGCGCAGTAACACTGGGGCTTTGCGCTTCTCTAGCCACCAAACGTCACGGTCACTATCTCTCCGTCTCGTAGACACGAGCTGAGAAATTGCAAACGTCGAGCAATTGCTCAGAGATGAAAAGTGCCAGCACTGAAAACTGTTGCTAGCCAGCACCCTTCCTTGGAAGCGTTTTCACAGGCGCAGCAACACTGGGGCTTTGCGCTTCTCTACCCACCAAACGTCACGGTCACTCTCTCTCCGTCTCGTAGACACGAGCTGAGAAATTGCAAACGTCGAGCAATTGCTCAGAGATGAAAAGTGCCAGCACTGAAAGCTGTTGCTAGCCAGCACCCTTCCTTGGAAGCGCTTTCACAGGCGCAGTAACACTGGGGCTTTGCGCTTCTCTAGCCGCCAAACGTCACGGTCACTATCTCTCCGTCTCGTAGACACGAGCTGAGAAATTGCAAACGTCGAGCAATTGCTCAGAGATGAAAAGTGCCAGCACTGAAAGCTGTTGCTAGCCAGCACCCTTCCTTGGAAGCGCTTTTGTAGGCCTAAGAGCACTGGGGCTCTGGGCTTCTCTAGCCACCTAATCTTCTGCTCATCCTCTCGCGCACTGTAAAGAGAGCTCAGGTGAGAAATTGCAAACGTCGAGCAATTGCTCAGAGATGAAAAGTGCCAGCACTGAAAGCTCTTGCTAGCCAGCACCCTTCCTTGGAAGCGCTTTCACAGGCGCAGTAACACTGGGGCTTTGCGCTTCTCTAGCCACCAGACGTCACGGTCATTCTCTCTCCGTCTCGTAGACACGAGCTGAGAAATTGCAAACGTCGAGCAATTGCTCAGAGAGGAAAAGTGCCAGCACTGAAAGCTGTTGCTAGCCAGCACCCTTCCTTGAAAGCGCTTTTGTAGGCCTAAGAACACTGGGGCTCTGGGCTTCTCTAGCCACCTAATCTTCTGCTCATCCTCTCGCGCACTCTAAAGAGAGCTCAGGTGAGAAATTGCAAACGTCGAGCAATTGCTCAGAGATGAAAAGTGCCAGCACTGAAAGCTGTTGCTAGCCAGCACCCTTCCTTGGAAGCGCTTTCACAGGCGCAGTAACACTGGGGCTTTGCGCTTCTCTAGCCGCCAAACGTCACGGTCACTCTCTCTCCGTCTCGTAGACACGAGCTGAGAAATTGCAAACGTCGAGCAATTGCTCAGAGATGAAAAGTGCCAGCACTGAGAGCTGTTGCTAGCCAGCACCCTTCCTTGGAAGTGCTTTCACAGGCGCAGCAACACTGGGGCTTTGCACTTCTCTAGCCACCAAACGTCACGGTCACTCTCTCTCCGTCTCCTAGACACAAGATGAGAAATTGCAAACGTCGAGCAATTGCTCAGAGATGAAAAGTGCCAGCACTGAAAGCTGTTGCTAGCCAGCCCCCTTCCTTGGAAGCGCTTTCACAGGCGCAGCAACACTGGGGCTTTGCGCTTCTCTAGCCACCAAACGTCACGGTCACTCTCTCTCCGTCTCGTAGACACGAGCTGAGAAATTGCAAACGTCGAGCAATTGCTCAGAGATGAAAAGTGCCAGCACTGAAAGCTGTTGCTAGCCAGCCCCCTTCCTTGGAAGCGCTTTTGTAGGCCTAAGAACACTGGGGCTCTGGGCTTCTCTAGCCACCTAATCTTCTGCTCATCCTCTTGCGCACTCTAAAGAGAGCTCAGGTGAGAAATTGCAAACGTCCAGCAATTGCTCAGAGATGAAAAGTGCCAGCACTGAAAGCTGTTGCTAGCCAGCACCCTTCCTTGGAAGCGCTTTCACAGGCGCAGCAACACTGGGGCTTTGCACTTCTCTAGCCACCAAACATCACGGTCACTATCTCTCCGTCTCGTAGACACGAGCTGAGAAATTGCAAACGTCGAGCAATTGCTCAGAGATGAAAAGTGCCAGCACTGAAAGCTCTTGCTAACCAGAACCCTTCCTTGGAAGCGCTTTTGTAGGCCTAAGAACCCTGGGGCTCTGGGCTTCTCTAGCCACCTAATCTTCTGCTCATCCTCTCGCGCACTCTAAAGAGAGCTCAGGTGAGAAATTGCAAACGTCGAGCAATTGCTCAGAGATGAAAAGTGCCAGCACTGAAAGCACTTGCTAGCCAGCCCCCTTCCTTGGAAGCGCTTTTGTAGGCCTAAGAACACTGGGGCTCTGGGCTTCTCTAGCCACCTAATCTTCTGCTCATCCTCTCGCGCTCTCTAAAGAGAGCTCAGGTGAGAAATTGCAAACGTCGAGCAATTGCTCAGAGATGAAAAGTGCCAGCACTGAAAGCTGTTGCTAGCCAGCACCCTTCCTTGGAAGCGCTTTCACAGGCGCAGCAACACTGGGGCTTTGCGCTTCTCTAGCCACCAAACGTCACGGTCACTCTCTCTCCGTCTCGTAGACACGAGCTGAGAAATTGCAAACGTCGAGCAATTGCTCAGAGATGAAAAGTGCCAGCACTGAAAGCTGTTGCTAGCCAGCCCCCTTCCTTGGAAGCGCTTTTGTAGGCCTAAGAACCCTGGGGCTCTGGGCTTCTCTAGCCACCTAATCTTCTGCTCATCCTCTCGCGCAGTCTAAAGAGAGCTCAGGGGAGAAATTGCAAACGTCGAGCAATTGCTCAGAGATGAAAAGTGCCAGCACTGAAAGCTGTTGCTAGCCAGCACCCTTCCTTGGAAGCGCTTTCACAGGCGCAGCAACACTGGGGCTTTGCGCTTCTCTAGCCACCAAACGTCACGGTCACTATCTCTCCGTCTCGTAGACACGAGCTGAGAAATTGCAAACGTCGAGCAATTGCTCAGAGATGAAAAGTGCCAGCACTGAAAGCTGTTGCTAGCCAGCACCCTTCCTTGGAAGCGCTTTCACAGGCGCAGTAACACTGGGGCTTTGCGCTTCTCTAGCCACCAGACGTCACGGTCACTCTCTCTCCGTCTCGTAGACACGAGCTGAGAAATTGCAAACGTCGAGCAATTGTTCAGAGAGGAAAAGTGCCAGCACTGAAAGCTGTTGCTAGCCAGCACCCTTCCTTGGAAGCGCTTTTGTAGGCCTAAGAACAGTGGGGCTCTGGGCTTCTCTAGCCACCTAATCTTCTGCTCATCCTCTCGCGCACTCTAAAGAGAGCTCAGGTGAGAAATTGCAAACGTCGAGCAATTGCTCAGAGATGAAAAGTGCCAGCACTGAGAGCTGTTGCTAGCCAGCCCCCTTCCTTGGAAGCGCTTTCACAGGCGCAGCAACACTGGGGCTTTGCGCTTCTCTAGCCACCAAACGTCACGGTCACTCTCTCTCCGTCTCGTAGACACGAGCTGAGAAATTGCAAACGTCGAGCAATTGCTCAGAGATGAAAAGTGCCAGCACTGAAAGCTGTTGCTAGCCAGCCCCCTTCCCTGGAAGCGCTTTTGTAGGCCTAAGAACCCTGGGGCTCTGGGCTTCTCTAGCCACCTAATCTTCTGCTCATCCTCTCGCGCACTCTAAAGAGAGCTCAGGTGAGAAATTGCAAACGTCGAGCAATTGCTCAGAGATGAAAAGTGCCAGCACTGAAAGCTGTTGCTAGCCAGCACCCTTCCTTGGAAGTGCTTTCACAGGCGCAGCAACACTGGGGCTTTGCGCTTCTCTAGCCACCAAACATCACGGTCACTATCTCTCCGTCTCGTAGACACGAGCTGAGAAATTGCAAACGTCGAGCAATTGCTCAGAGATGAAAAGTGCCAGCACTGAAAGCTCTTGCTAGCCAGCCCCCTTCCTTGGAAGCGCTTTTGTAGGCCTAAGAACGCTGGGGCTCTGGGCTTCTCTAGCCACCTAATCTTCTGCTCATCCTCTCGCGCACTCTAAAGAGAGCTCAGGTGAGAAATTGCAAACGTCGAGCAATTGCTCAGAGATGAAAAGTGCCAGCACTGAAAGCTGTTGCTAGCCAGCACCCTTCCTTGGAAGCGCTTTCACAGGCGCAGTAACACTGGGGCTTTGCGCTTCTCTAGCCACCAGACGTCACGGTCACTCTCTCTCCGTCTCGTAGACACGAGCTGAGAAATTGCAAACGTCGAGCAATTGCTCAGAGATGAAAAGTGCCAGCACTGAAAGCTGTTGCTAGCCAGCCCCCTTCCTTGGAAGCGCTTTTGTAGGCCTAAGAACCCTGGGGCTCTGGGCTTCTCTAGCCACCTAATCTTCTGCTCATCCTCTCGCGCACTCTAAAGAGAGCTCAGGGGAGAAATTGCAAACGTCGAGCAATTGCTCAGAGATGAAAAGTGCCAGCACTGAGAGCTGTTGCTAGCCAGCACCCTTCCTTGGAAGCGCTTTCACAGGCGCAGCAACACTGGGGCTTTGCGCTTCTCTAGCCACCAAACGTCACGGTCCTTCTCTTTCCGTCTCGTAGACACGAGCTGAGAAATTGCAAACGTCCAGCAATTGCTCAGAGATGAAAAGTGCCAGCACTGAAAGCTGTTGCTAGCCAGCACCCTTCCTTGGAAGCGCTTTCACAGGCGCAGCAACACTGGGGCTTTGCGCTTCTCTACCCACCAAACGTCACGGTCACTATCTCTCTGTCTCGTAGACACGAGCTGAGAAATTGCAAACGTCGAGCAATTGTTCAGAGAGGAAAAGTGCCAGCACTGAGAGCTGTTGCTAGCCAGCACCCTTCCTTGGGAACGCTCTTGTAGGCCTAAGAACAGTGGGGCTCTGTGCTTCTCTAGCCACCTAATCTTCTGCTCATCCTCTCGCGCACTCTAAAGAGAGCTCAGGTGAGAAATTGCAAATGTCGAGCAATTGCTCAGAGATGAAAAGTGCCAGCACTGAAAGCTGTTGCTAGCCAGCACCCTTCCTTGGAAGCGCTTTCACAGGCGCAGTAACACTGGGGCTTTGCGCTTCTCTAGCCACCAAACGTCACGGTCACTATCTCTCCGTCTCGTAGACACGAGCTGAGAAATTGCAAACGTCGAGCAATTGCTCAGAGATGAAAAGTGCCAGCACTGAAAACTGTTGCTAGCCAGCACCCTTCCTTGGAAGCGCTTTCACAGGCGCAGCAACACTGGGGCTTTGCGCTTCTCTAGCCACCAAACGTCACGGTCACTCTCTCTCCGTCTCGTAGACACGAGCTGAGAAATTGCAAACGTCGAGCAATTGCTCAGAGATGAAAAGTGCCAGCACTGAAAGCTGTTGCTAGCCAGCACCCTTCCTTGGAAGCGCTTTCACAGGCGCAGCAACACTGGGGCTTTGCGCTTCTCTAGCCGCCAAACGTCACGGTCACTATCTCTCTGTCTCGTAGACACGAGCTGAGAAATTGCAAACGTCGAGCAATTGCTCAGAGATGAAAAGTGCCAGCACTGAAAGCTGTTGCTAGCCAGCACCCTTCCTTGGGAACGCTCTTGTAGGCCTAAGAACCCTGGGGCTCTGGGCTTCTCTAGCCACCTAATCTTCTGCTCATCCTCTCGCGCACTCTAAAGAGAGCTCAGGGGGGAAATTGCAAACGTCGAGCAATTGCTCAGAGATGAAAAGTGCCAGCACTGAAAGCTGTTGCTAGCCAGCCCCCTTCCTTGGAAGCGCTTTCACAGGCGCAGCAACACTGGGGCTTTGCGCTTCTCTAGCCACCAAACGTCACGGTCACTATCTCTCCGTCTCGTAGACACGAGCTGAGAAATTGCAAACATCGAGCAATTGTTCAGAGATGAAAAGTGCCAGCACTGAAAGCTGTTGCTAGCCAGCACCCTTCCTTGGAAGCGCTTTCACAGGCACAGCAACACTGGGGCTTTGCGCTTCTCTAGCCACCAAACGTCACGGTCACTCTCTCTCCGTCTCGTAGACACGAGTTGAGAAATTGCAAACGTCGAGCAATTGCTCAGAGATGAAAAGTGCCAGCACTGAAAGCTGTTGCTAGCCAGCACCCTTCCTTGGAAGCGCTTTCACAGGCGCAGCAACACTGGGGCTTTGCGCTTCTCTACCCACCAAACGTCACGGTCACTATCTCTCTGTCTCGTAGACACGAGCTGAGAAATTGCAAACGTCGAGCAATTGTTCAGAGAGGAAAAGTGCCAGCACTGAGAGCTGTTGCTAGCCAGCACCCTTCCTTGGGAACGCTCTTGTAGGCCTAAGAACAGTGGGGCTCTGTGCTTCTCTAGCCACCTAATCTTCTGCTCATCCTCTCGCGCACTCTAAAGAGAGCTCAGGTGAGAAATTGCAAATGTCGAGCAATTGCTCAGAGATGAAAAGTGCCAGCACTGAAAGCTGTTGCTAGCCAGCACCCTTCCTTGGAAGCGCTTTCACAGGCGCAGTAACACTGGGGCTTTGCGCTTCTCTAGCCACCAAACGTCACGGTCACTATCTCTCCGTCTCGTAGACACGAGCTGAGAAATTGCAAACGTCGAGCAATTGCTCAGAGATGAAAAGTGCCAGCACTGAAAACTGTTGCTAGCCAGCACCCTTCCTTGGAAGCGCTTTCACAGGCGCAGCAACACTGGGGCTTTGCGCTTCTCTAGCCACCAAACGTCACGGTCACTCTCTCTCCGTCTCGTAGACACGAGCTGAGAAATTGCAAACGTCGAGCAATTGCTCAGAGATGAAAAGTGCCAGCACTGAAAGCTGTTGCTAGCCAGCACCCTTCCTTGGAAGCGCTTTCACAGGCGCAGCAACACTGGGGCTTTGCGCTTCTCTAGCCGCCAAACGTCACGGTCACTATCTCTCCGTCTCGTAGACACGAGCTGAGAAATTGCAAACGTCGAGCAATTGCTCAGAGATGAAAAGTGCCAGCACTGAAAGCTGTTGCTAGCCAGCACCCTTCCTTGGGAACGCTCTTGTAGGCCTAAGAACCCTGGGGCTCTGGGCTTCTCTAGCCACCTAATCTTCTGCTCATCCTCTCGCGCACTCTAAAGAGAGCTCAGGGGGGAAATTGCAAACGTCGAGCAATTGCTCAGAGATGAAAAGTGCCAGCACTGAAAGCTGTTGCTAGCCAGCCCCCTTCCTTGGAAGCGCTTTCACAGGCGCAGCAACACTGGGGCTTTGCGCTTCTCTAGCCACCAAACGTCACGGTCACTATCTCTCCGTCTCGTAGACACGAGCTGAGAAATTGCAAACATCGAGCAATTGTTCAGAGATGAAAAGTGCCAGCACTGAAAGCTGTTGCTAGCCAGCACCCTTCCTTGGAAGCGCTTTCACAGGCACAGCAACACTGGGGCTTTGCGCTTCTCTAGCCACCAAACGTCACGGTCACTCTCTCTCCGTCTCGTAGACACGAGTTGAGAAATTGCAAACGTCGAGCAATTGCTCAGAGATGAAAAGTGCCAGCACTGAAAGCTGTTGCTAGCCAGCACCCTTCCTTGGGAACGCTCTTGTAGGCCTAAGAACACTGGGGCTCTGGGCTTCTCTAGCCACCTAATCTTCTGCTCATCCTCTCGCGCGCTCTAAAGAGAGCTCAGGTGAGAAATTGCAAACGTCGAGCAATTGCTCAGAGATTAAAAGTGCCAGCACTGAAAGCTGTTGCTAGCCAGCACCCTTCCTTGGAAGCGCTTTTGTAGGCCTAAGAACCCTGGGGCTCTGGGCTTCTCTAGCCACCTAATCTGCTCATCCTCTCGCGCGCTCTAAAGAGAGCTCAGGTGAGAAATTGCAAACGTCGAGCAATTGCTCAGAGATGAAAAGTGCCAGCACTGAAAGCTCTTGCTAGCCAGCACCCTTCCTTGGAAGCGCTTTCACAGGCACAGCAACACTGGGGCTTTGCGCTTCTCTAGCCACCAAACATCACGGTCACTATCTCTCCGTCTCGTAGACACGAGCTGAGAAATTGCAAACGTCGAGCAATTGCTCAGAGATGAAAAGTGCCAGCACTGAAAGCTCTTGCTAGCCAGCACCCTTCCTTGGAAGCGCTTTTGTAGGCCTAAGAACACTGGGGCTCTGGGCTTCTCTAGCCACCTAATCTTCTGCTCATCCTCTCGCGCGCTCTAAAGAGAGCTCAGGTGAGAAATTGAAAATGTCGAGCAATTGCTCAGAGATGAAAAGTGCCAGCACTGAAAGCTGTTGCTAGCCAGCACCCTTCCTTGGAAGTGCTTTCACAGGCGCAGTAACACTGGGGCTTTGCGCTTCTCTAGCCACCAAACGTCACGGTCACTATCTCTCCGTCTCGTAGACACAAGATGAGAAATTGCAAACGTCGAGCAATTGCTCAGAGATGAAAAGTGCCAGCACTGAAAACTGTTGCTAGCCAGTACCCTTCCTTGGTAGCGCTTTCACAGGCGCAGCAACACTGGGGCTTTGCGATTCTCTAGCCACCAAACGTCACGGTCACTCTCTCTCCGTCTCGTAGACACGAGCTGAGAAATTGCAAACGTCGAGCAATTGCTCAGAGATGAAAAGTGCCAGCACTGAAAGCTGTTGCTAGCCAGCCCCCTTCCTTGGAAGCGCTTTTGTAGGCCTAAGAACAGTGGGGCTCTGGGCTTCTCTAGCCACCTAATCTTCTGCTCATCCTCTCGCGCACTCTAAAGAGAGCTCAGGGGAGAAATTGCAAACGTCGAGCAATTGCTCAGAGATGAAAAGTGCCAGCACTGAAAGCTGTTGCTAGCCAGCACCCTTCCTTGGAAGCGCTTTCACAGGCGCAGCAACACTGGGGCTTTGCGCTTCTCTAGCCACCAAACATCACGGTCACTATCTCTCCGTCTCGTAGACACAAGCTGAGAAATTGCAAACGTCGAGCAATTGCTCAGAGATGAAAAGTGCCAGCACTGAAAGCTCTTGCTAGCCAGCACCCTTCCTTGGAAGCGCTTTTGTAGGCCTAAGAACCCTGGGGCTCTGGGCTTCTCTAGCCACCTAATCTTCTGCTCATCCTCTCGCGCACTCTAAAGAGAGCTCAGGTGAGAAATTGCAAACGTCGAGCAATTGCTCAGAGATGAAAAGTGCCAGCACTGAGAGCTGTTGCTAGCCAGCACCCTTCCTTGGAAGCGCTTTCACAGGCGCAGCAACACTGGGGCTTTGCGCTTCTCTAGCCACCAAACGTCACGGTCACTCTCTCTCCGTCTCGTAGACACGAGCTGAGAAATTGCAAACGTCGAGCAATTGCTCAGAGATGAAAAGTGCCAGCACTGAAAGCTGTTGCTAGCCAGCACCCTTCCTTGGAAGCGCTTTCACAGGCGCAGCAACACTGGGGCTTTGCGCTTCTCTAGCCGCCAAACGTCACGGTCACTATCTCTCCGTCTCGTAGACACGAGCTGAGAAATTGCAAACGTCGAGCAATTGCTCAGAGATGAAAAGTGCCAGCACTGAAAGCTGTTGCTAGCCAGCACCCTTTCTTGGGAACGCTCTTGTAGCCCTAAGAGCACTGGGGCTCTGGGCTTCTCTAGCCACCTAATCTTCTGCTCATCCTCTCGCGCACTCTAAAGAGAGCTCAGGGGGGAAATTGCAAACGTCCAGCAATTGCTCAGAGATGAAAAGTGCCAGCACTGAAAGCTGTTGCTAGCCAGCCCCCTTCCTTGGAAGCGCTTTCACAGGCGCAGCAACACTGGGGCTTTGCGCTTCTCTAGCCACCAAACGTCACGGTCACTATCTCTCCGTCTCGTAGACACGAGCTGAGAAATTGCAAACATCGAGCAATTGTTCAGAGATGAAAAGTGCCAGCACTGAAAGCTGTTGCTAGCCAGCACCCTTCCTTGGAAGCGCTTTCACAGGCACAGCAACACTGGGGCTTTGCGCTTCTCTAGCCACCAAACGTCACGGTCACTCTCTCTCCGTCTCGTAGACACGAGTTGAGAAATTGCAAACGTCGAGCAATTGCTCAGAGATGAAAAGTGCCAGCACTGAAAGCTGTTGCTAGCCAGCACCCTTCCTTGGGAACGCTCTTGTAGGCCTAAGAACACTGGGGCTCTGGGCTTCTCTAGCCACCTAATCTTCTGCTCATCCTCTCGCGCGCTCTAAAGAGAGCTCAGGTGAGAAATTGCAAACGTCCAGCAATTGCTCAGAGATGAAAAGTGCCAGCACTGAAAGCTGTTGCTAGCCAGCACCCTTCCTTGGAAGCGCTTTTGTAGGCCTAAGAACCCTGGGGCTCTGGGCTTCTCTAGCCACCTAATCTTCTGCTCATCCTCTCGCGCGCTCTAAAGAGAGCTCAGGTGAGAAATTGCAAACGTCGAGCAATTGCTCAGAGATGAAAAGTGCCAGCACTGAAAGCTCTTGCTAGCCAGCACCCTTCCTTGGAAGCGCTTTCACAGGCACAGCAACACTGGGGCTTTGCGCTTCTCTAGCCACCAAACATCACGGTCACTCTCTCTCCGTCTCGTAGACACGAGCTGAGAAATTGCAAACGTCGAGCAATTGCTCAGAGATGAAAAGTGCCAGCACTGAAAGCTCTTGCTAGCCAGAACCCTTCCTTGGAAGCGCTTTTGTAGGCCTAAGAACCCTGGGGCTCTGGGCTTCTCTAGCCACCTAATCTTCTGCTCATCCTCTCGCGCGCTCTAAAGAGAGCTCAGGTGAGAAATTGCAAACGTCGAGCAATTGCTCAGAGATGAAAAGTGCCAGCACTGAAAGCTGTTGCTAGCCAGCACCCTTCCTTGGAAGTGCTTTCACAGGCGCAGTAACACTGGGGCTTTGCGCTTCTCTAGCCACCAAACGTCACGGTCACTATCTCTCCGTCTCGTAGACACAAGATGAGAAATTGCAAACGTCGAGCAATTGCTCAGAGATGAAAAGTGCCAGCACTGAAAACTGTTGCTAGCCAGTACCCTTCCTTGGTAGCGCTTTCACAGGCGCAGCAACACTGGGGCTTTGCGATTCTCTAGCCACCAAACGTCACGGTCACTCTCTCTCCGTCTCGTAGACACGAGCTGAGAAATTGCAAACGTCGAGCAATTGCTCAGAGATGAAAAGTGCCAGCACTGAAAGCTGTTGCTAGCCAGCCCCCTTCCTTGGAAGCGCTTTTGTAGGCCTAAGATCCCTGGGGCTCTGGGCTTCTCTAGCCACCTAATCTTCTGCTCATCCTCTCGCGCACTGTAAAGAGAGCTCAGGTGAGAAATTGCAAACGTCGAGCAATTGCTCAGAGATGAAAAGTGCCAGCACTGAAAGCTGTTGCTAGCCAGCACCCTTCCTTGGAAGCGCTTTCACAGGCGCAGCAACACTGGGGCTTTGCGCTTCTCTAGCCACCAAACATCACGGTCACTATCTCTCCGTCTCGTAGACACGAGCTGAGAAATTGCAAACGTCGAGCAATTGCTCAGAGATGAAAAGTGCCAGCACTGAAAGCTCTTGCTAGCCAGCCCCCTTCCTTGGAAGCGCTTTTGTAGGCCTAAGAACCCTGGGGCTCTGGGCTTCTCTAGCCACCTAATCTTCTGCTCATCCTCTCGCGCACTCTAAAGAGAGCTCAGGTGAGAAATTGCAAACGTCGAGCAATTGCTCAGAGATGAAAAGTGCCAGCACTGAAAGCTGTTGCTAGCCAGCCCCCTTCCTTGGAAGCGCTTTTGTAGGCCTAAGAACCCTGGGGCTCTGGGCTTCTCTAGCCACCTAATCTTGTGCTCATCCTCTCGCGCACTCTAAAGAGAGCTCAGGTGAGAAATTGCAAACGTCGAGCAATTGCTCAGAGATGAAAAGTGCCAGCACTGAAAGCTGTTGCTAGCCAGCACCCTTCCTTGGAAGCGCTTTCAGAGGCGCAGTAACACTGGGGCTTTGCGCTTCTCTAGCCACCAAACGTCACGGTCACTATCTCTCCGTCTCGTAGACATGAGCTGAGAAATTGCAAACGTCGAGCAATTGCTCAGAGATGAAAAGTGCCAGCACTGAAAACTGTTGCTAGCCAGCACCCTTCCTTGGAAGCGTTTTCACAGGCGCAGCAACACTGGGGCTTTGCGCTTCTCTAGCCACCAAACGTCACGGTCACTCTCTCTCCGTCTCGTAGACACGAGCTGAGAAATTGCAAACGTCGAGCAATTGCTCAGAGATGAAAAGTGCCAGCACTGAAAGCTCTTGCTAGCCAGCACCCTTCCTTGGAAGCGCTTTCACAGGCGCAGCAACACTGGGGCTTTGCGCTTCTCTAGCCAGCAGACGTCACGGTCATTCTCTCTCCGTCTCGTAGACACGAGCTGAGAAATTGCAAACGTCGAGCAATTGCTCAGAGATGAAAAGTGCCAGCACTGAGAGCTGTTGCTAGCCAGCACCCTTCCTTGGAAGCGCTTTCACAGGCGCAGCAACACTGGGGCTTTGCGCTTCTCTAGACACCAAACGTCACGGTCACTCTCTCTCCGTCTCGTAGACACGAATTGAGAAATTGCAAACGTCGAGCAATTGCTCAGAGATGAAAAGCGCCAGCACTGAAAGCTGTTGCTAGCCAGCACCCTTCCTTGGAAGCGCTTTCACAGGCGCAGCAACACTGGGGCTTTGCGCTTCTCTAGCCACCAAACGTCACGGTCACTATCTCTCTGTCTCGTAGACACGAGCTGAGAAATTGCAAACGTCGAGCAATTGCTCAGAGATGAAAAGTGCCAGCACTGAAAGCTGTTGCTAGCCAGCACCCTTCCTTGGAAGCGCTTTCACAGGCGCAGCAACACTGGGGCTTTGCGCTTCTCTAGCCACCAAACGTCACGGTCACTATCTCTCCGTCTCGTAGACACGAGCTGAGAAATTGCAAACGTCGAGCAATTGCTCAGAGATGAAAAGTGCCAGCACTGAAAGCTGTTGCTAGCCAGCACCCTTCCTTGGAAGTGCTTTCACAGGCGCAGTAACACTGGGGCTTTGCGCTTCTCTAGCCACCAAACGTCACGGTCACTATCTCTCCGTCTCGTAGACACAAGATGAGAAATTGCAAACGTCGAGCAATTGCTCAGAGATGAAAAGTGCCAGCACTGAAAACTGTTGCTAGCCAGTACCCTTCCTTGGTAGCGCTTTCACAGGCGCAGCAACACTGGGGCTTTGCGATTCTCTAGCCACCAAACGTCACGGTCACTCTCTCTCCGTCTCGTAGACACGAGCTGAGAAATTGCAAACGTCGAGCAATTGCTCAGAGATGAAAAGTGCCAGCACTGAAAGCTGTTGCTAGCCAGCCCCCTTCCTTGGAAGCGCTTTTGTAGGCCTAAGATCCCTGGGGCTCTGGGCTTCTCTAGCCACCTAATCTTCTGCTCATCCTCTCGCGCACTCTAAAGAGAGCTCAGGTGAGAAATTGCAAACGTCGAGCAATTGCTCAGAGATGAAAAGTGCCAGCACTGAAAGCTGTTGCTAGCCAGCACCCTTCCTTGGAAGCGCTTTCACAGGCGCAGCAACACTGGGGCTTTGCGCTTCTCTAGCCACCAAACATCACGGTCACTATCTCTCCGTCTCGTAGACACGAGCTGAGAAATTGCAAACGTCGAGCAATTGCTCAGAGATGAAAAGTGCCAGCACTGAAAGCTGTTGCTAGCCAGCCCCCTTCCTTGGAAGCGCTTTTGTAGGCCTAAGAACCCTGGGGCTCTGGGCTTCTCTAGCCACCTAATCTTCTGCTCATCCTCTCGCGCACTCTAAAGAGAGCTCAGGTGAGAAATTGCAAACGTCGAGCAATTGCTCAGAGATGAAAAGTGCCAGCACTGAAAGCTCTTGCTAGCCAGCACCCTTCCTTGGAAGCGCTTTCACAGGCGCAGCAACACTGGGGCTTTGCGATTCTCTAGCCACCAAACGTCACGGTCACTCTCTCTCCGTCTCGTAGACACGAGCTGAGAAATTGCAAACGTCGAGCAATTGCTCAGAGATGAAAAGTGCCAGCACTGAAAGCTGTTGCTAGCCAGCCCCCTTCCTTGGAAGCGCTTTTGTAGGCCTAAGAACACTGGGGCTCTGGGCTTCTCTAGCCACCTAATCTTCTGCTCATCCTCTCGCGCACTCTAAAGAGAGCTCAGGTGAGAAATTGCAAACGTCGAGCAATTGCTCAGAGATGAAAAGTGCCAGCACTGAAAGCTGTTGCTAGCCAGCCCCCTTCCTTGGAAGCGCTTTCACAGGCGCAGCAACACTGGGGCTTTGCGCTTCTGTAGCCACCAAACATCACGGTCACTATCTCTCCGTCTCGTAGACACGAGCTGAGAAATTGCAAACGTCGAGCAATTGCTCAGAGATGAAAAGTGCCAGCACTGAAAGCTCTTGCTAGCCAGCCCCCTTCCTTGGAAGCGCTTTTGTAGGCCTAAGAACCCTGGGGCTCTGGGCTTCTCTAGCCACCTAATCTTCTGCTCATCCTCTCGCGCACTCTAAAGAGAGCTCAGGTGAGAAATTGCAAACGTCGAGCAATTGCTCAGAGATGAAAAGTGCCAGCACTGAAAGCTGTTGCTAGCCAGCACCCTTCCTTGGAAGCGCTTTTGTAGGCCTAAGAACCCTGGGGCTCTGGGCTTCTCTAGCCACCTAATCTTGTGCTCATCCTCTCGCGCACTCTAAAGAGAGCTCAGGTGAGAAATTGCAAACGTCGAGCAATTGCTCAGAGATGAAAAGTGCCAGCACTGAAAGCTGTTGCTAGCCAGCACCCTTCCTTGGAAGCGCTTTCAGAGGCGCAGTAACACTGGGGCTTTGCGCTTCTCTAGCCACCAAACGTCACGGTCACTATCTCTCCGTCTCGTAGACATGAGCTGAGAAATTGCAAACGTCGAGCAATTGCTCAGAGATGAAAAGTGCCAGCACTGAAAACTGTTGCTAGCCAGCACCCTTCCTTGGAAGCGTTTTCACAGGCGCAGCAACACTGGGGCTTTGCGCTTCTCTAGCCACCAAACGTCACGGTCACTCTCTCTCCGTCTCGTAGACACGAGCTGAGAAATTGCAAACGTCGAGCAATTGCTCAGAGATGAAAAGTGCCAGCACTGAAAGCTGTTGCTAGCCAGCACCCTTCCTTGGAAGCGCTTTCACAGGCGCAGCAACACTGGGGCTTTGCGCTTCTCTAGCCAGCAGACGTCACGGTCATTCTCTCTCCGTCTCGTAGACACGAGCTGAGAAATTGCAAACGTCGAGCAATTGCTCAGAGATGAAAAGTGCCAGCACTGAAAGCTGTTGCTAGCCAGCCCCCTTCCTTGGAAGCGCTTTTGTAGGCCTAAGAACCCTGGGGCTCTGGGCTTCTCTAGCCACCTAATCTTCTGCTCATCCTCTCGCGCACTCTAAAGAGAGCTCAGGTGAGAAATTGCAAACGTCGAGCAATTGCTCAGAGATGAAAAGTGCCAGCACTGAGAGCTGTTGCTAGCCAGCACCCTTCCTTGGAAGCGCTTTCACAGGCGCAGCAACACTGGGGCTTTGCGCTTCTCTAGACACCAAACGTCACGGTCACTCTCTCTCCGTCTCGTAGACACGAGCTGAGAAATTGCAAACGTCGAGCAATTGCTCAGAGATGAAAAGTGCCAGCACTGAAAACTGTTGCTAGCCAGCACCCTTCCTTGGAAGCGCTTTCACAGGCGCAGCAACACTGGGGCTTTGCGCTTCTCTAGCCACCAAACGTCACGGTCACTATCTCTCCGTCTCGTAGACACGAGCTGAGAAATTGCAAACGTCGAGCAATTGCTCAGAGATGAAAAGTGCCAGCACTGAAAGCTGTTGCTAGCCAGCACCCTTCCTTGGAAGCGCTTTTGTAGGCCTAAGAACACTGGGGCTCTGGGCTTCTATAGCCACCTAATCTTCTGCTCATCCTCTCGCGCACTCTAAAGAGAGCTCAGGTGAGAAATTGCAAATGTCGAGCAATTGCTCAGAGATGAAAAGTGCCAGCACTGAAAGCTCTTGCTAGCCAGCACCCTTCCTTGGAAGCGCTTTCACAGGCGCAGTAACACTGGGGCTTTGCGCTTCTCTAGCCACCAAACGTCACGGTCACTATCTCTCCGTCTCGTAGACACGAGCTGAGAAATTGCAAACGTCGAGCAATTGCTCAGAGA
Organism: Sarcoramphus papa; assembly: GCA_037962945.1. Lineage (NCBI taxonomy): Eukaryota > Metazoa > Chordata > Aves > Accipitriformes > Cathartidae > Sarcoramphus > Sarcoramphus papa. The sequence continues at coordinate 737,897 of JBBMRM010000072.1, read as the reverse complement.
TGAAAAGTGCCAGCACTGAAAGCTGTTGCTAGCCAGCACCCTTCCTTGGAAGCGCTTTCACAGGCGCAGCAACACTGGGGCTTTGCGCTTCTCTAGCCAACAAATGTCACGGTCACTCTCTCTCCGTCTCGTAGACACGAGCTGAGAAATTGCAAACGTCGAGCAATTGCTCAGAGATGAAAAGTGCCAGCACTGAAAGCTGTTGCTAGCCAGCACCCTTCCTTGGAAGCGCTTTCACAGGCGCAGCAACACTGGGGCTTTGCGCTTCTCTAGCCGCCAAACGTCACGGTCACTATCTCTCCGTCTCGTAGACACGAGCTGAGAAATTGCAAACGTCGAGCAATTGCTCAGAGATGAAAAGTGCCAGCACTGAAAGCTGTTGCTAGCCAGCCCCCTTCCTTGGAAGCGCTTTTGTAGGCCTAAGAACCCTGGGGCTCTGGGCTTCTCTAGCCACCTAATCTTCTGCTCATCCTCTCGCGCACTGTAAAGAGAGCTCAGGTGAGAAATTGCAAACGTCGAGCAATTGCTCAGAGATGAAAAGTGCCAGCACTGGAAGCTCTTGCTAGCCAGCCCCCTTCCTTGGAAGCGCTTTCACAGGCGCAGCAACACTGGGGCTTTGCGCTTCTCTAGCCACCAAACGTCACGGTCACTATCTCTCCGTCTCGTAGACACGAGCTGAGAAATTGCAAACGTCGAGCAATTGCTCAGAGATGAAAAGTGCCAGCACTGAAAGCTGTTGCTAGCCAGCCCCCTTCCTTGGAAGCGCTTTTGTAGGCCTAAGAACCCTGGGGCTCTGGGCTTCTCTAGCCACCTAATCTTCTGCTCATCCTCTCGCGCACTCTAAAGAGAGCTCAGGTGAGAAATTGCAAACGTCGAGCAATTGCTCAGAGATGAAAAGTGCCAGCACTGAAAGCACTTGCTAGCCAGCCCCCTTCCCTGGAAGCGCTTTTGTAGGCCTAAGAACCCTGGGGCTCTGGGCTTCTCTAGCCACCTCATCTTCTGCTCATCCTCTCGCGCACTCTAAAGAGAGCTCAGGTGAGAAATTGCAAACGTCGAGCAATTGCTCAGAGATGAAAAGTGCCAGCACTGAAAGCTGTTGCTAGCCAGCACCCTTCCTTGGAAGCGCTTTCACAGGCGCAGCAACACTGGGGCTTTGCGCTTCTCTAGCCACCAGACGTCACGGTCACTCTCTCTCCGTCTCGTAGACACGAGCTGAGAAATTGCAAACGTCGAGCAATTGCTCAGAGATGAAAAGTGCCAGCACTGAAAGCTGTTGCTAGCCAGCACCCTTCCTTGGAAGCGCTTTTGTAGGCCTAAGAACACTGGGGCTCTGGGCTTCTCTAGCCACCTAATCTTCTGCTCATCCTCTCGCGCACTCTAAAGAGAGCTCAGGTGAGAAATTGCAAACGTCGAGCAATTGCTCAGAGATGAAAAGTGCCAGCACTGAGAGCTGTTGCTAGCCAGCACCCTTCCTTGGAAGCGCTTTCACAGGCGCAGCAACACTGGGGCTTTGCGCTTCTCTAGCCACCAAACGTCACGGTCACTCTCTCTCCGTCTCGTAGACACGAGCTGAGAAATTGCAAACGTCGAGCAATTGCTCAGAGATGAAAAGTGCCAGCACTGAAAACTGTTGCTAGCCAGCACCCTTCCTTGGAAGCGTTTTCACAGGCGCAGCAACACTGGGGCTTTGCGCTTCTCTAGCCACCAAACGTCACGGTCACTCTCTCTCCGTCTCATAGACACGAGCTGAGAAATTGCAAACGTCGAGCAATTGCTCAGAGATGAAAAGTGCCAGCACTGAAAGCTGTTGCTAGCCAGCACCCTTCCTTGGAAGCGCTTTCAGAGGCGCAGTAACACTGGGGCTTTGCGCTTCTCTAGCCACCAAACGTCACGGTCACTATCTCTCCGTCTCGTAGACATGAGCTGAGAAATTGCAAACGTCGAGCAATTGTTCAGAGATGAAAAGTGCCAGCACTGAAAACTGTTGCTAGCCAGCACCCTTCCTTGGAAGCGCTTTCACAGGCGCAGCAACACTGGGGCTTTGCGCTTCTCTAGCCACCAAACGTCACGGTCACTCTCTCTCCGTCTCGTAGACACGAGCTGAGAAATTGCAAACGTCGAGCAATTGCTCAGAGATGAAAAGTGCCAGCACTGAAAGCTGTTGCTAGCCAGCACCCTTCCTTGGAAGCGCTTTCACAGGCGCAGCAACACTGGGACTTTGCGCTTCTCTAGCCAGCAGACGTCACGGTCATTCTCTCTCCGTCTCGTAGACACGAGCTGAGAAATTGCAAACGTCGAGCAATTGCTCAGAGATGAAAAGTGCCAGCACTGAAAGCTGTTGCTAGCCAGCCCCCTTCCTTGGAAGCGCTTTTGTAGGCCTAAGAACCCTGGGGCTCTGGGCTTCTCTAGCCACCTAATCTTCTGCTCATCCTCTCGCGCACTCTAAAGAGAGCTCAGGTGAGAAATTGCAAACGTCGAGCAATTGCTCAGAGATGAAAAGTGCCAGCACTGAGAGCTGTTGCTAGCCAGCACCCTTCCTTGGAAGCGCTTTCACAGGCGCAGCAACACTGGGGCTTTGCGCTTCTCTAGCCACCAAACGTCACGGTCACTCTCTCTCCGTCTCGTAGACACGAATTGAGAAATTGCAAACGTCGAGCAATTGCTCAGAGATGAAAAGCGCCAGCACTGAAAGCTGTTGCTAGCCAGCACCCTTCCTTGGAAGCGCTTTCACAGGCACAGCAACACTGGGGCTTTGCGCTTCTCTAGCCACCAAACGTCACGGTCACTATCTCTCTGTCTCGTAGACACGAGCTGAGAAATTGCAAACGTCGAGCAATTGCTCAGAGATGAAAAGTGCCAGCACTGAAAGCTGTTGCTAGCCAGCACCCTTCCTTGGAAGCGCTTTCACAGGCGCAGCAACACTGGGGCTTTGCGCTTCTCTAGCCACCAAACGTCACGGTCACTATCTCTCCGTCTCGTAGACACGAGCTGAGAAATTGCAAACGTCGAGCAATTGCTCAGAGATGAAAAGTGCCAGCACTGAAAGCTGTTGCTAGCCAGCACCCTTCCTTGGGAACGCTCTTGTAGGCCTAAGAACAGTGGGGCTCTGGGCTTCTCTAGCCACCTAATCTTCTGCTCATCCTCTCGCGCACTCTAAAGAGAGCTCAGGTGAGAAATTGCAAACGTCGAGCAATTGCTCAGAGATGAAAAGTGCCAGCACTGAAAGCTGTTGCTAGCCAGCACCCTTCCTTGGAAGCGCTTTCACAGGCGCAGTAACACTGGGGCTTTGCGCTTCTCTAGCCACCAAACGTCACGGTCACTCTCTCTCCGTCTCGTAGAGGCGAGCTGAGAAATTGCAAACGTCGAGCAATTGCTCAGAGATGAAAAGTGCCAGCACTGAAAACTGTTGCTAGCCAGCACCCTTCCTTGGAAGCGTTTTCACAGGCGCAGCAACACTGGGGCTTTGCGCTTCTCTACCCACCAAACGTCACGGTCACTCTCTCTCCGTCTCGTAGACACGAGTTGAGAAATTGCAAACGTCGAGCAATTGCTCAGAGATGAAAAGTGCCAGCACTGAAAGCTGTTGCTAGCCAGCACCCTTCCTTGGAAGCGCTTTCACAGGCGCAGTAACACTGGGGCTTTGCGCTTCTCTAGCCACCAGACGTCACGGTCATTCTCTCTCCGTCTCGTAGACACGAGCTGAGAAATTGCAAACGTCGAGCAATTGCTCAGAGATGAAAAGTGCCAGCACTGAAAGCTGTTGCTAGCCAGCACCCTTCCTTGGAAGCGCTTTTGTAGGCCTAAGAACACTGGGGCTCTGGGCTTCTCTAGCCACCTAATCTTCTGCTCATCCTCTCGCGCACTCTAAAGAGAGCTCAGGTGAGAAATTGCAAATGTCGAGCAATTGCTCAGAGATGAAAAGTGCCAGCACTGAAAGCTCTTGCTAGCCAGCACCCTTCCTTGGAAGCGCTTTCACAGGCGCAGTAACACTGGGGCTTTGCGCTTCTCTAGCCACCAAACGTCACGGTCACTATCTCTCCGTCTCGTAGACACGAGCTGAGAAATTGCAAACGTCGAGCAATTGCTCAGAGATGAAAAGTGCCAGCACTGAAAACTGTTGCTAGCCAGCACCCTTCCTTGGAAGCGCTTTCACAGGCGCAGCAACACTGGGGCTTTGCGCTTCTCTAGCCAACAAATGTCACGGTCACTCTCTCTCCGTCTCGTAGACACGAGCTGAGAAATTGCAAACGTCGAGCAATTGCTCAGAGATGAAAAGTGCCAGCACTGAAAGCTGTTGCTAGCCAGCACCCTTCCTTGGAAGCGCTTTCACAGGCGCAGCAACACTGGGGCTTTGCGCTTCTCTAGCCGCCAAACGTCACGGTCACTATCTCTCCGTCTCGTAGACACGAGCTGAGAAATTGCAAACGTCGAGCAATTGCTCAGAGATGAAAAGTGCCAGCACTGAAAGCTGTTGCTAGCCAGCCCCCTTCCTTGGAAGCGCTTTTGTAGGCCTAAGATCCCTGGGGCTCTGGGCTTCTCTAGCCACCTAATCTTCTGCTCATCCTCTCGCGCACTCTAAAGAGAGCTCAGGTGAGAAATTGCAAACGTCGAGCAATTGCTCAGAGATGAAAAGTGCCAGCACTGAAAGCTGTTGCTAGCCAGCACCCTTCCTTGGAAGCGCTTTCACAGGCGCAGCAACACTGGGGCTTTGCGCTTCTCTAGCCACCAAACGTCACGGTCACTATCTCTCCGTCTCGTAGACACGAGCTGAGAAATTGCAAACGTCGAGCAATTGCTCAGAGATGAAAAGTGCCAGCACTGAAAGCTCTTGCTAGCCAGCCCCCTTCCTTGGAAGCGCTTTTGTAGGCCTAAGAACCCTGGGGCTCTGGGCTTCTCTAGCCACCTAATCTTCTGCTCATCCTCTCGCGCACTCTAAAGAGAGCTCAGGTGAGAAATTGCAAACGTCGAGCAATTGCTCAGAGATGAAAAGTGCCAGCACTGAAAGCACTTGCTAGCCAGCCCCCTTCCCTGGAAGCGCTTTTGTAGGCCTAAGAACCCTGGGGCTCTGGGCTTCTCTAGCCACCTAATCTTCTGCTCATCCTCTCGCGCACTCTAAAGAGAGCTCAGGTGAGAAATTGCAAACGTCGAGCAATTGCTCAGAGATGAAAAGTGCCAGCACTGAAAGCTGTTGCTAGCCAGCACCCTTCCTTGGAAGCGCTTTCACAGGCGCAGTAACACTGGGGCTTTGCGCTTCTCTAGCCACCAGACGTCACGGTCACTCTCTCTCCGTCTCGTAGACACGAGCTGAGAAATTGCAAACGTCGAGCAATTGCTCAGAGATGAAAAGTGCCAGCACTGAAAGCTGTTGCTAGCCAGCACCCTTCCTTGGAAGCGCTTTTGTAGGCCTAAGAACACTGGGGCTCTGGGCTTCTCTAGCCACCTCATCTTCTGCTCATCCTCTCGCGCACTCTAAAGACAGATCAGGGGAGAAATTGCAAACGTCGAGCAATTGCTCAGAGATGAAAAGTGCCAGCACTGAGAGCTGTTGCTAGCCAGCACCCTTCCTTGGAAGCGCTTTCACAGGCGCAGCAACACTGGGGCTTTGCGCTTCTCTAGCCACCAAACGTCACGGTCACTATCTCTCCGTCTCGTAGACACGAGCTGAGAAATTGCAAACGTCGAGCAATTGCTCAGAGATGAAAAGTGCCAGCACTGAAAACTGTTGCTAGCCAGCACCCTTCCTTGGAAGCGTTTTCACAGGCGCAGCAACACTGGGGCTTTGCGCTTCTCTAGCCACCAAACGTCACGGTCACTCTCTCTCCGTCTCGTAGACACGAGCTGAGAAATTGCAAACGTCGAGCAATTGCTCAGAGATGAAAAGTGCCAGCACTGAAAGCTGTTGCTAGCCAGCACCCTTCCTTGGAAGCGCTTTCACAGGCGCAGTAACACTGGGGCTTTGCGCTTCTCTAGCCGCCAAACGTCACGGTCACTATCTCTCCGTCTCGTAGACACGAGCTGAGAAATTGCAAACGTCGAGCAATTGCTCAGAGATGAAAAGTGCCAGCACTGAAAGCTGTTGCTAGCCAGCACCCTTCCTTGGAAACGCTTTTGTAGGCCTAAGAGCACTGGGGCTCTGGGCTTCTCTAGCCACCTAATCTTCTGCTCATCCTCTCGCGCACTCTAAAGAGAGCTCAGGTGAGAAATTGCAAACGTCGAGCAATTGCTCAGAGATGAAAAGTGCCAGCACTGAAAGCTCTTGCTAGCCAGCACCCTTCCTTGGAAGCGCTTTCACAGGCGCAGTAACACTGGGGCTTTGCGCTTCTCTAGCCACCAGACGTCACGGTCATTCTCTCTCCGTCTCGTAGACACGAGCTGAGAAATTGCAAACGTCGAGCAATTGCTCAGAGATGAAAAGTGCCAGCACTGAAAGCTGTTGCTATCCAGCACCCTTCCTTGGAAGCGCTTTTGTAGGCCTAAGCACACTGGGGCTCTGGGCTTCTCTAGCCACCTAATCTTCTGCTCATCCTCTCGCGCACTCTAAAGAGAGCTCAGGGGAGAAATTGCAAACGTCGAGCAATTGCTCAGAGATGAAAAGTGCCAGCACTGAGAGCTGTTGCTAGCCAGCACCCTTCCTTGGAAGCGCTTTCACAGGCGCAGCAACACTGGGGCTTTGCGCTTCTCTAGCCACCAAACGTCACGGTCACTATCTCTCCGTCTCGTAGACACGAGTTGAGAAATTGCAAACGTCGAGCAATTGCTCAGAGATGAAAAGTGCCAGCACTGAAAGCTGTTGCTAGCCAGCACCCTTCCTTGGAAGCGCTTTCACAGGCGCAGCAACACTGGGCTTTGCGCTTCTCTAGCCACCAAACGTCACGGTCACTATCTCTCTGTCTCGTAGACACGAGCTGAGAAATTGCAAACGTCGAGCAATTGCTAAGAGATGAAAAGTGCCAGCACTGAGAGCTGTTGCTAGCCAGCACCCTTCCTTGGGAACGCTCTTGTAGCCCTAAGAACACTGGGGCTCTGGGCTTCTCTAGCCACCTAATCTTCTGCTCATCCTCTCGCGCACTCTAAAGAGAGCTCAGGTGAGAAATTGCAAATGTCGAGCAATTGCTCAGAGATGAAAAGTGCCAGCACTGAAAGCTCTTGCTAGCCAGCACCCTTCCTTGGAAGCGCTTTCACAGGCGCAGTAACACTGGGGCTTTGCGCTTCTCTAGCCACCAAACGTCACGGTCACTATCTCTCCGTCTCGTAGACACGAGCTGAGAAATTGCAAACGTCGAGCAATTGCTCAGAGATGAAAAGTGCCAGCACTGAAAACTGTTGCTAGCCAGCACCCTTCCTTGGAAGCGCTTTCACAGGTGCAGCAACACTGGGGCTTTGCGCTTCTCTAGCCACCAAACGTCACAGTCACTCTCTCTCCGTCTCGTATACACGAGCTGAGAAATTGCAAACGTCGAGCAATTGCTCAGAGATGAAAAGTGCCAGCACTGAAAGCTGTTGCTAGCCAGCACCCTTCCTTGGAAGCGCTTTCACAGGCACAGCAACACTGGGGCTTTGCGCTTCTCTAGCCACCAAACGTCACGGTCACTATCTCTCCGTCTCGTAGACACGAGCTGAGAAATTGCAAACGTCGAGCAATTGCTCAGAGATGAAAAGTGCCAGCACTGAAAGCTGTTGCTAGCCAGCACCCTTCCTTGGAAGTGCTTTTGTAGGCCTAAGAACCCTGGGGCTCTGGGCTTCTCTAGCCACCTAATCTTCTGCTCATCCTCTCGCGCACTCTAAAGAGAGCTCAGGTGAGAAATTGCAAACGTCGAGCAATTGCTCAGAGATGAAAAGTGCCAGCACTGAAAGCACTTGCTAGCCAGCCCCCTTCCTTGGAAGCGCTTTTGTAGGCCTAAGAACCCTGGGGCTCTGGGCTTCTCTAGCCACCTAATCTTCTGCTCATCCTCTCGCGCACTCTAAAGACAGCTCAGGTGAGAAATTGCAAACGTCGAGCAATTGCTCAGAGATGAAAAGTGCCAGCACTGAAAGCTGTTGCTAGCCTGCACCCTTCCTTGGAAGCGCTTTCACAGGCGCAGTAACACTGGGGCTTTGCGCTTCTCTAGCCACCAGACGTCACGGTCATTCTCTCTCCGTCTCGTAGACACGAGCTGAGAAATTGCAAACGTCGAGCAATTGCTCAGAGATGAAAAGTGCCAGCACTGAGAGCTGTTGCTAGCCAGCACCCTTCCTTGGGAACGCTCTTGTAGGCCTAAGAACACTGGGGCTCTGGGCTTCTCTAGCCACCTAATCTTCTGCTCATCCTCTCGCGCACTCTAAAGAGAGCTCAGGTGAGAAATTGCAAATGTCGAGCAATTGCTCAGAGATGAAAAGTGCCAGCACTGAAAGCTCTTGCTAGCCAGCACCCTTCCTTGGAAGCGCTTTCACAGGCGCAGTAACACTGGGGCTTTGCGCTTCTCTAGCCACCAAACGTCACGGTCACTATCTCTCCGTCTCGTAGACACGAGCTGAGAAATTGCAAACGTCGAGCAATTGCTCAGAGATGAAAAGTGCCAGCACTGAAAACTGTTGCTAGCCAGCACCCTTCCTTGGAAGCGCTTTCACAGGTGCAGCAACACTGGGGCTTTGCGCTTCTCTAGCCACCAAACGTCACAGTCACTCTCTCTCCGTCTCGTATACACGAGCTGAGAAATTGCAAACGTCGAGCAATTGCTCAGAGATGAAAAGTGCCAGCACTGAAAGCTGTTGCTAGCCAGCACCCTTCCTTGGAAGCGCTTTCACAGGCACAGCAACACTGGGGCTTTGCGCTTCTCTAGCCACCAAACGTCACGGTCACTATCTCTCCGTCTCGTAGACACGAGCTGAGAAATTGCAAACGTCGAGCAATTGCTCAGAGATGAAAAGTGCCAGCACTGAAAGCTGTTGCTAGCCAGCACCCTTCCTTGGAAGCGCTTTTGTAGGCCTAAGAACCCTGGGGCTCTGGGCTTCTCTAGCCACCTAATCTTCTGCTCATCCTCTCGCGCACTCTAAAGAGAGCTCAGGTGAGAAATTGCAAACGTCGAGCAATTGCTCAGAGATGAAAAGTGCCAGCACTGAAAGCACTTGCTAGCCAGCCCCCTTCCTTGGAAGCGCTTTTGTAGGCCTAAGAACCCTGGGGCTCTGGGCTTCTCTAGCCACCTAATCTTCTGCTCATCCTCTCGCGCACTCTAAAGACAGCTCAGGTGAGAAATTGCAAACGTCGAGCAATTGCTCAGAGATGAAAAGTGCCAGCACTGAAAGCTGTTGCTAGCCTGCACCCTTCCTTGGAAGCGCTTTCACAGGTGCAGTAACACTGGGGCTTTGCGCTTCTCTAGCCACCAGACGTCACGGTCATTCTCTCTCCGTCTCGTAGACACGAGCTGAGAAATTGCAAACGTCGAGCAATTGCTCAGAGATGAAAAGTGCCAGCACTGAAAGCTGTTGCTATCCAGCACCCTTCCCTGGAAGCGCTCTTGTAGGCCTAAGAACACTGGGGCTCTGGGCTTCTCTAGCCACCTAATCTTCTGCTCATCCTCTCGCGCACTCTAAAGAGAGCTCAGGTGAGAAATTGCAAACGTCGAGCAATTGCTCAGAGATGAAAAGTGCCAGCACTGAGAGCTGTTGCTAGCCAGCACCCTTCCTTGGAAGCGCTTTCACAGGCGCAGCAACACTGGGGCTTTGCGCTTCTCTAGCCACCAAACGTCACGGTCACTCTCTCTCCGTCTCGTAGACACGAGTTGAGAAATTGCAAACGTCGAGCAATTGCTCAGAGATGAAAAGTGCCAGCACTGAAAGCTGTTGCTAGCCAGCACCCTTCCTTGGAAGCGCTTTCACAGGCGCAGCAACACTGGGGCTTTGCGCTTCTCTAGCCACCAAACGTCACGGTCACTATCTCTCTGTCTCGTAGACACGAGCTGAGAAATTGCAAACGTCGAGCAATTGTTCAGAGATGAAAAGTGCCAGCACTGAGAGCTGTTGCTAGCCAGCACCCTTCCTTGGGAACGCTCTTGTAGGCCTAAGAACACTGGGGCTCTGGGCTTCACTAGCCACCTAATCTTCTGCTCATCCTCTCGCGCACTCTAAAGAGAGCTCAGGTGAGAAATTGCAAATGTCGAGCAATTGCTCAGAGATGAAAAGTGCCAGCACTGAAAGCTCTTGCTAGCCAGCACCCTTCCTTGGAAGCGCTTTCACAGGCGCAGTAACACTGGGGCTTTGCGCTTCTCTAGCCACCAAACGTCACGGTCACTCTCTCTCCGTCTCGTAGACACGAGCTGAGAAATTGCAAACGTCGAGCAATTGCTCAGAGATGAAAAGTGCCAGCACTGAAAACTGTTGCTAGCCAGCACCCTTCCTTGGAAGCGCTTTCACAGGTGCAGCAACACTGGGGCTTTGCGCTTCTCTAGCCACCAAACGTCACAGTCACTCTCCGTCTCGTAGACACGAGCTGAGAAATTGCAAACGTCGAGCAATTGCTCAGAGATGAAAAGTGCCAGCACTGAAAGCTGTTGCTAGCCAGCACCCTTCCTTGGAAGCGCTTTCACAGGCACAGCAACACTGGGGCTTTGCGCTTCTCTAGCCACCAAACATCACGGTCACTATCTCTCCGTCTCGTAGACACGAGCTGAGAAATTGCAAACGTCGAGCAATTGCTCAGAGATGAAAAGTGCCAGCACTGAAAGCTCTTGCTAGCCAGCCCCCTTCCTTGGAAGCGCTTTTGTAGGCCTAAGAACCCTGGGGCTCTGGGCTTCTCTAGCCACCTAATCTTCTGCTCATCCTCTCGCGCACTCTAAAGAGAGCTCAGGTGAGAAATTGCAAACGTCGAGCAATTGCTCAGAGATGAAAAGTGCCAGCAATGAAAGCACTTGCTAGCCAGCCCCCTTCCTTGGAAGCGCTTTTGTAGGCCTAAGAACCCTGGGGCTCTGGGCTTCTCTAGCCACCTAATCTTCTGCTCATCCTCTCGCGCACTCTAAAGACAGCTCAGGTGAGAAATTGCAAACGTCGAGCAATTGCTCAGAGATGAAAAGTGCCAGCACTGAAAGCTGTTGCTAGCCTGCACCCTTCCTTGGAAGCGCTTTCACAGGCGCATTAACACTGGGGCTTTGCGCTTCTCTAGCCACCAGACATCACGGTCACTCTCTCTCCGTCTCGTAGACACGAGCTGAGAAATTGCAAACGTCGAGCAATTGCTCAGAGATGAAAAGTGCCAGCACTGAAAGCTCTTGCTAGCCAGCACCCTTCCTTGGAAGCGCTTTTGTAGGCCTAAGAACACTGGAGCTCTGGGCTTCTCTAGCCACCTAATCTTCTGCTCATCCTCTCGCGCACTCTAAAGAGAGCTCAGGGGAGAAATTGCAAACGTCGAGCAATTGCTCAGAGATGAAAAGTGCCAGCACTGAAAGCTGTTGCTAGCCAGCACCCTTCCTTGGAAGCGCTTTCACAGGCGCAGCAACGCTGGGGCTTTGCGCTTCTCTAGACACCAAACGTCACGGTCACTCTCTCTCCGTCTCATAGACACGAGCTGAGAAATTGCAAACGTCGAGCAATTGCTCAGAGATGAAAAGTGCCAGCACTGAAAACTGTTGCTAGCCAGCACCCTTCCTTGGAAGCGTTTTCACAGGCGCAGCAACACTGGGGCTTTGCGCTTCTCTAGCCACCAAACATCACGGTCACTCTCTCTCCGTCTCGTAGACACGAGCTGAGAAATTGCAAACGTCGAGCAATTGCTCAGAGATGAAAAGTGCCAGCACTGAAAGCTCTTGCTAGCCAGCACCCTTCCTTGGAAGCGCTTTCACAGCCGCAGTAACACTGGGGCTTTGCGCTTCTCTAGCCGCCAAACGTCACGGTCACTATCACTCCGTCTCGTAGACACGAGCTGAGAAATTGCAAACGTCGAGCAATTGCTCAGAGATGAAAAGTGCCAGCACTGAAAGCTCTTGCTAGCCAGCACCCTTCCTTGGAAGCGCTTTTGTAGGCCTAAGAGCACTGGGGCTCTGGGCTTCTCTAGCCACCTAATCTTCTGCTCATCCTCTCGCGCACTCTAAAGAGAGCTCAGGTGAGAAATTGCAAACGTCGAGCAATTGCTCAGAGATGAAAAGTGCCAGCACTGAAAGCTGTTGCTAGCCAGCACCCTTCCTTGGAAGCGCTTTCAGAGGCGCAGTAACACTGGGGCTTTGCGCTTCTCTAGCCACCAAACGTCACGGTCACTCTCTCTCCGTCTCGTAGACATGAGCTGAGAAATTGCAAACGTCGAGCAATTGCTCAGAGATGAAAAGTGCCAGCACTGAAAACTGTTGCTAGCCAGCACCCTTCCTTGGAAGCGTTTTCACAGGCGCAGCAACACTGGGGCTTTGCGCTTCTCTAGCCACCAAACGTCACGGTCACTCTCTCTCCGTCTCGTAGACACGAGCTGAGAAATTGCAAACGTCGAGCAATTGCTCAGAGATGAAAAGTGCCAGCACTGAAAGCTGTTGCTAGCCAGCACCCTTCCTTGGAAGCGCTTTCACAGGCGCAGCAACACTGGGGCTTTGCGCTTCTCTAGCCACCAGACGTCACGGTCATTCTCTCTCCGTCTCGTAGACACGAGCTGAGAAATTGCAAACGTCGAGCAATTGCTCAGAGATGAAAAGTGCCAGCACTGAAAGCTGTTGCTAGCCAGCCCCCTTCCTTGGAAGCGCTTTTGTAGGCCTAAGAACCCTGGGGCTCTGGGCTTCTCTAGCCACCTAATCTTCTGCTCATCCTCTCGCGCACTCTAAAGAGAGCTCAGGTGAGAAATTGCAAACGTCGAGCAATTGCTCAGAGATGAAAAGTGCCAGCACTGAGAGCTGTTGCTAGCCAGCACCCTTCCTTGGAAGCGCTTTCACAGGCGCAGCAACACTGGGGCTTTGCGCTTCTCTAGACACCAAACGTCACGGTCACTCTCTCTCCGTCTCGTAGACACGAGTTGAGAAATTGCAAACGTCGAGCAATTGCTCAGAGATGAAAAGTGCCAGCACTGAAAGCTGTTGCTAGCCAGCACCCTTCCTTGGAAGCGCTTTCACAGGCGCAGTAACACTGGGGCTTTGCGCTTCTCTAGCCACCAAACGTCACGGTCACTATCTCTCCGTCTCGTAGACACGAGCTGAGAAATTGCAAACGTCGAGCAATTGCTCAGAGATGAAAAGTGCCAGCACTGAAAGCTGTTGCTAGCCAGCACCCTTCCTTGGAAGCGCTTTCACAGGCGCAGTAACACTGGGGCTTTGCGCTTCTCTAGCCACCAAACGTCACGGTCACTATCTCTCCGTCTCGTAGACACGAGCTGAGAAATTGCAAACGTCGAGCAATTGCTCAGAGATGAAAAGTGCCAGCACTGAAAGCTGTTGCTAGCCAGCACCCTTCCTTGGGAACGCTCTTGTAGGCCTAAGAACACTGGGGCTCTGGGCTTCTCTAGCCACCTAATCTTCTGCTCATCCTCTCGCGCACTCTAAAGAGAGCTCAGGTGAGAAATTGCAAACGTCGAGCAATTGCTCAGAGATGAAAAGTGCCAGCACTGAGAGCTGTTGCTAGCCAGCACCCTTCCTTGGAAGCGCTTTCACAGGCGCAGCAACACTGGGGCTTTGCGCTTCTCTAGCCACCAAACGTCACGGTCACTCTCTCTCCGTCTCGTAGACACGAGTTGAGAAATTGCAAACGTCGAGCAATTGCTCAGAGATGAAAAGTGCCAGCACTGAAAGCTGTTGCTAGCCAGCACCCTTCCTTGGAAACGCTTTTGTAGGCCTAAGAGCACAGGGGCTCTGGGCTTCTCTAGCCACCTAATCTTCTGCTCATCCTCTCGCGCACTCTAAAGAGAGCTCAGGTGAGAAATTGCAAACGTCGAGCAATTGCTCAGAGATGAAAAGTGCCAGCACTGAAAGCTCTTGCTAGCCAGCACCCTTCCTTGGAAGCGCTTTCACAGGCGCAGTAACACTGGGGCTTTGCGCTTCTCTAGCCACCAGACGTCACGGTCATTCTCTCTCCGTCTCGTAGACACGAGCTGAGAAATTGCAAACGTCGAGCAATTGCTCAGAGATGAAAAGTGCCAGCACTGAGAGCTGTTGCTAGCCAGCACCCTTCCTTGGGAACGCTCTTGTAGGCCTAAGAACACTGGGGCTCTGGGCTTCTCTAGCCACCTAATCTTCTGCTCATCCTCTCGCGCACTCTAAAGAGAGCTCAGGTGAGAAATTGCAAATGTCGAGCAATTGCTCAGAGATGAAAAGTGCCAGCACTGAAAGCTGTTGCTAGCCAGCACCCTTCCTTGGAAGCGCTTTCACAGGCGCAGTAACACTGGGGCTTTGCGCTTCTCTAGCCGCCAAACGTCACGGTCACTATCTCTCCGTCTCGTAGACGCGAGCTGAGAAATTGCAAACGTCGAGCAATTGCTCAGAGATGAAAAGTGCCAGCACTGAAAACTGTTGCTAGCCAGCACCCTTCCTTGGAAGCGCTTTCACAGGTGCAGCAACACTGGGGCTTTGCGCTTCTCTAGCCACCAAACGTCACAGTCACTCTCTCTCCGTCTCGTATACACGAGCTGAGAAATTGCAAACGTCGAGCAATTGCTCAGAGATGAAAAGTGCCAGCACTGAAAGCTGTTGCTAGCCAGCACCCTTCCTTGGAAGCGCTTTCACAGGCACAGCAACACTGGGGCTTTGCGCTTCTCTAGCCACCAAACATCACGGTCACTATCTCTCCGTCTCGTAGACACGAGCTGAGAAATTGCAAACGTCGAGCAATTGCTCAGAGATGAAAAGTGCCAGCACTGAAAGCTGTTGCTAGCCAGCCCCCTTCCTTGGAAGCGCTTTTGTAGGCCTAAGAACCCTGGGGCTCTGGGCTTCTCTAGCCACCTAATCTTCTGCTCATCCTCTCGCGCACTCTAAAGAGAGCTCAGGGGAGAAATTGCAAACGTCGAGCAATTGCTCAGAGATGAAAAGTGCCAGCACTGAAAGCACTTGCTAGCCAGCCCCCTTCCTTGGAAGCGCTTTTGTAGGCCTAAGAACCCTGGGGCTCTGGGCTTCTCTAGCCACCTAATCTTCTGCTCATCCTCTCGCGCACTCTAAAGAGAGCTCAGGTGAGAAATTGCAAACGTCGAGCAATTGCTCAGAGATGAAAAGTGCCAGCACTGAAAGCTGTTGCTAGCCTGCACCCTTCCTTGGAAGCGCTTTCACAGGCGCAGTAACACTGGGGCTTTGCGCTTCTCTAGCCACCAGACGTCACGGTCATTCTCTCTCCGTCTCGTAGACACGAGCTGAGAAATTGCAAACGTCGAGCAATTGCTCAGAGATGAAAAGTGCCAGCACTGAAAGCTGTTGCTATCCAGCACCCTTCCTTGGAAGCGCTTTTGTAGGCCTAAGAACACTGGGGCTCTGGGCTTCTCTAGCCACCTAATCTTCTGCTCATCCTCTCGCGCACTCTAAAGAGAGCTCAGGTGAGAAATTGCAAACGTCGAGCAATTGCTCAGAGATGAAAAGTGCCAGCACTGAGAGCTGTTGCTAGCCAGCACCCTTCCTTGGAAGCGCTTTCACAGGCGCAGCAACACTGGGGCTTTGCGCTTCTCTAGCCACCAAACGTCACGGTCACTCTCTCTCCGTCTCGTAGACACGAGTTGAGAAATTGCAAACGTCGAGCAATTGCTCAGAGATGAAAAGTGCCAGCACTGAAAGCTGTTGCTAGCCAGCACCCTTCCTTGAAAGCGCTTTCACAGGCGCAGCAACACTGGGGCTTTGCGCTTCTCTAGCCACCAAACGTCACGGTCACTATCTCTCTGTCTCGTAGACACGAGCTGAGAAATTGCAAACGTCGAGCAATTGCTCAGAGATGAAAAGTGCCAGCACTGAAAGCTGTTGCTAGCCAGCACCCTTCCTTGGGAACGCTCTTGTAGGCCTAAGAACACTGGGGCTCTGGGCTTCTCTAGCCACCTAATCTTCTGCTCATCCTCTCGCGCACTCTAAAGAGAGCTCAGGTGAGAAATTGCAAATGTCGAGCAATTGCTCAGAGATGAAAAGTGCCAGCACTGAAAGCTCTTGCTAGCCAGCACCCTTCCTTGGAAGCGCTTTCACAGGCGCAGTAACACTGGGGCTTTGCGCTTCTCTAGCCACCAAACGTCACGGTCACTATCTCTCCGTCTCGTAGACACGAGCTGAGAAATTGCAAACGTCGAGCAATTGCTCAGAGATGAAAAGTGCCAGCACTGAAAACTGTTGCTAGCCAGCACCCTTCCTTGGAAGCGCTTTCACAGGTGCAGCAACACTGGGGCTTTGCGCTTCTCTAGCCACCAAACGTCACAGTCACTCTCTCTCCGTCTCGTAGACACGAGCTGAGAAATTGCAAACGTCGAGCAATTGCTCAGAGATGAAAAGTGCCAGCACTGAAAGCTGTTGCTAGCCAGCCCCCTTCCTTGGAAGCGCTTTCACAGGCGCAGCAACACTGGGGCTTTGCGCTTCTCTAGCCACCAAACATCACGGTCACTATCTCTCCGTCTCGTAGACACGAGCTGAGAAATTGCAAACGTCGAGCAATTGCTCAGAGATGAAAAGTGCCAGCACTGAAAGCTGTTGCTAGCCAGCCCCCTTCCTTGGAAGCGCTTTTGTAGGCCTAAGAACCCTGGGGCTCTGGGCTTCTCTAGCCACCTAATCTTCTGCTCATCCTCTCGCGCACTCTAAAGAGAGCTCAGGTGAGAAATTACAAACGTCGAGCAATTGCTCAGAGATGAAAAGTGCCAGCACTGAAAGCTGTTGCTAGCCTGCACCCTTCCTTGGAAGCGCTTTCACAGGCGCAGTAACACTGGGGCTTTGCGCTTCTCTAGCCACCAGACGTCACGGTCACTCTCTCTCCGTCTCGTAGACACGAGCTGAGAAATTGCAAACGTCGAGCAATTGCTCAGAGATGAAAAGTGCCAGCACTGAAAGCTGTTGCTAGCCAGCACCCTTCCTTGGAAGCGCTTTTGTAGGCCTAAGAACAGTGGGGCTCTGGGCTTCTCTAGCCACCTAATCTTCTGCTCATCCTCTCGCGCACTCTGAAGAGAGCTCAGGTGAGAAATTGCAAACGTCGAGCAATTGCTCAGAGATGAAAAGTGCCAGCACTGAGAGCTGTTGCTAGCCAGCACCCTTCCTTGGAAGCGCTTTCACAGGCGCAGGAACGCTGGGGCTTTGCGCTTCTCTAGCCACCAAACGTCACGGTCACTCTCTCTCCGTCTCGTAGACACGAGTTGAGAAATTGCAAACGTCGAGCAATTGCTCAGAGATGAAAAGTGCCAGCACTGAAAACTGTTGCTAGCCAGCACCCTTCCTTGGAAGCGTTTTCACAGGCGCAGCAACACTGGGGCTTTGCGCTTCTCTAGCCACCAAACGTCACGGTCACTCTCTCTCCGTCTCGTAGACACGAGCTGAGAAATTGCAAACGTCGAGCAATTGCTCAGAGATGAAAAGTGCCAGCACTGAAAGCTCTTGCTAGCCAGCACCCTTCCTTGGAAGCGCTTTCACAGCCGCAGTAACACTGGGGCTTTGCGCTTCTCTAGCCGCCAAACGTCACGGTCACTATCACTCCGTCTCGTAGACACGAGCTGAGAAATTGCAAACGTCGAGCAATTGCTCAGAGATGAAAAGTGCCAGCACTGAAAGCTCTTGCTAGCCAGCACCCTTCCTTGGAAGCGCTTTTGTAGGCCTAAGAGCACTGGGGCTCTGGGCTTCTCTAGCCACCTAATCTTCTGCTCATCCTCTCGCGCACTCTAAAGAGAGCTCAGGTGAGAAATTGCAAACGTCGAGCAATTGCTCAGAGATGAAAAGTGCCAGCACTGAAAGCTCTTGCTAGCCAGCACCCTTCCTTGGAAGCGCTTTCAGAGGCGCAGTAACACTGGGGCTTTGCGCTTCTCTAGCCACCAAACGTCACGGTCACTATCTCTCCGTCTCGTAGACATGAGCTGAGAAATTGCAAACGTCGAGCAATTGCTCAGAGATGAAAAGTGCCAGCACTGAAAACTGTTGCTAGCCAGCACCCTTCCTTGGAAGCGTTTTCACAGGCGCAGCAACACTGGGGCTTTGCGCTTCTCTAGCCACCAAACGTCACGGTCACTCTCTCTCCGTCTCGTAGACACGAGCTGAGAAATTGCAAACGTCGAGCAATTGCTCAGAGATGAAAAGTGCCAGCACTGAAAGCTGTTGCTAGCCAGCACCCTTCCTTGGAAGCGCTTTCACAGGCGCAGCAACACTGGGGCTTTGCGCTTCTCTAGCCACCAGACGTCACGGTCATTCTCTCTCCGTCTCGTAGACACGAGCTGAGAAATTGCAAACGTCGAGCAATTGCTCAGAGATGAAAAGTGCCAGCACTGAAAGCTGTTGCTAGCCAGCCCCCTTCCTTGGAAGCGCTTTTGTAGGCCTAAGAACCCTGGGGCTCTGGGCTTCTCTAGCCACCTAATCTTCTGCTCATCCTCTCGCGCACTCTAAAGAGAGCTCAGGTGAGAAATTGCAAACGTCGAGCAATTGCTCAGAGATGAAAAGTGCCAGCACTGAGAGCTGTTGCTAGCCAGCACCCTTCCTTGGAAGCGCTTTCACAGGCGCAGCAACACTGGGGCTTTGCGCTTCTCTAGACACCAAACGTCACGGTCACTCTCTCTCCGTCTCGTAGACACGAGTTGAGAAATTGCAAACGTCGAGCAATTGCTCAGAGATGAAAAGTGCCAGCACTGAAAGCTGTTGCTAGCCAGCACCCTTCCTTGGAAGCGCTTTCACAGGCGCAGCAACACTGGGGCTTTGCGCTTCTCTAGCCACCAAACGTCACGGTCACTATCTCTCTGTCTCGTAGACACGAGCTGAGAAATTGCAAACGTCGAGCAATTGCTCAGAGATGAAAAGTGCCAGCACTGAAAGCTCTTGCTAGCCAGCACCCTTCCTTGGAAGCGCTTTCACAGGCGCAGCAACACTGGGGCTTTGCGCTTCTCTAGCCACCAAACATCACGGTCACTATCTCTCCGTCTCGTAGACACGAGCTGAGAAATTGCAAACGTCGAGCAATTGCTCAGAGATGAAAAGTGCCAGCACTGAAAGCTGTTGCTAGCCAGCACCCTTCCTTGGAAGCGCTTTCACAGGCGCAGTAACACTGGGGCTTTGCGCTTCTCTAGCCACCAAACGTCACGGTCACTATCTCTCCGTCTCGTAGACGCGAGCTGAGAAATTGCAAACGTCGAGCAATTGCTCAGAGATGAAAAGTGCCAGCACTGAAAACTGTTGCTAGCCAGCACCCTTCCTTGGAAGCGTTTTCACAGGCACAGCAACACTGGGGCTTTGCGCTTCTCTAGCCACCAAACGTCACGGTCACTCTCTCTCCGTCTCGTAGACACGAGCTGAGAAATTGCAAACGTCGAGCAATTGCTCAGAGATGAAAAGTGCCAGCACTGAAAGCTGTTGCTAGCCAGCACCCTTCCTTGGAAGCGCTTTCACAGGCGCAGTAACACTGGGGCTTTGCGCTTCTCTAGCCACCAGACGTCACGGTCATTCTCTCTCCGTCTCGTAGACACGAGCTGAGAAATTGCAAACGTCGAGCAATTGCTCAGAGATGAAAAGTGCCAGCACTGAAAGCTGTTGCTAGCCAGCACCCTTCCTTGGAAGCGCTTTTGTAGGCCTAAGAAGACTGGGGCTCTGGGCTTCTCTAGCCACCTCATCTTCTGCTCATCCTCTCGCGCACTCTAAAGAGAGCTCAGGTGAGAAATTGCAAATGTCGAGCAATTGCTCAGAGATGAAAAGTGCCAGCACTGAGAGCTGTTGCTAGCCAGCCCCCTTCCTTGGAAGCGCTTTCACAGGCGCAGCAACACTGGGGCTTTGCGCTTCTCTAGCCACCAAACGTCACGGTCACTCTCTCTCCGTCTCGTAGACACGAGTTGAGAAATTGCAAACGTCGAGCAATTGCTCAGAGATGAAAAGTGCCAGCACTGGAAGCTGTTGCTAGCCAGCACCCTTCCTTGGAAGCGCTTTCACAGGCGCAGCAACACTGGGGCTTTGCGCTTCTCTAGCCACCAAACGTCACGGTCACTATCTCTCTGTCTCGTAGACACGAGCTGAGAAATTGCAAACGTCGAGCAATTGCTCAGAGATGAAAAGTGCCAGCACTGAAAGCTGTTGCTAGCCAGCACCCTTCCTTGGGAACGCTCTTGTAGGCCTAAGAACACTGGGGCTCTGGGCTTCTCTAGCCACCTAATCTTCTGCTCATCCTCTCGCGCACTCTAAAGAGAGCTCAGGTGAGAAATTGCAAATGTCGAGCAATTGCTCAGAGATGAAAAGTGCCAGCACTGAGAGCTGTTGCTAGCCAGCACCCTTCCTTGGAAGCGCTTTCACAGGCGCAGCAACACTGGGGCTTTGCGCTTCTCTAGCCACCAAACGTCACGGTCACTCTCTCTCCGTCTCGTAGACACGAGTTGAGAAATTGCAAACGTCGAGCAATTGCTCAGAGATGAAAAGTGCCAGCACTGGAAGCTGTTGCTAGCCAGCACCCTTCCTTGGAAGCGCTTTCACAGGCGCAGCAACACTGGGGCTTTGCGCTTCTCTAGCCACCAAACGTCACGGTCACTATCTCTCTGTCTCGTAGACACGAGCTGAGAAATTGCAAACGTCGAGCAATTGCTCAGAGATGAAAAGTGCCAGCACTGAAAGCTGTTGCTAGCCAGCACCCTTCCTTGGGAACGCTCTTGTAGGCCTAAGAACCCTGGGGCTCTGGGCTTCTCTAGCCACCTAATCTTCTGCTCATCCTCTCGCGCACTCTAAAGAGAGCTCAGGTGAGAAATTGCAAACGTCGAGCAATTGCTCAGAGATGAAAAGTGCCAGCACTGAAAGCTCTTGCTAGCCAGCACCCTTCCTTGGAAGCGCTTTCACAGGCGCAGTAACACTGGGGCTTTGCGCTTCTCTAGCCACCAAACGTCACGGTCACTATCTCTCCGTCTCGTAGACACGAGCTGAGAAATTGCAAACGTCGAGCAATTGCTCAGAGATGAAAAGTGCCAGCACTGAAAGCTGTTGCTAGCCAGCACCCTTCCTTGGAAGCGCTTTCACAGGCGCAGCAACACTGGGGCTTTGCGCTTCTCTAGCCACCAAACGTCACGGTCACTATCTCTCCGTCTCGTAGACACGAGCTGAGAAATTGCAAACGTCGAGCAATTGCTCAGAGATGAAAAGTGCCAGCACTGAAAGCTCTTGCTAGCCAGCCCCCTTCCTTGGAAGCGCTTTTGTAACCCTAAGAACAGTGGGGCTCTGGGCTTCTCTAGCCACCTAATCTTCTGCTCATCCTCTCGCGCACTCTAAAGAGAGCTCAGGTGAGAAATTGCAAACGTCGAGCAATTGCTCAGAGATGAAAAGTGCCAGCACTGAAAGCACTTGCTAGCCAGCCCCCTTCCTTGGAAGCGCTTCTGTAGGCCTAAGAACAGTGGGGCTCTGGGCTTCTCTAGCCACCTAATCTTCTGCTCATCCTCTCGCGCACTCTAAAGAGAGCTCAGGTGAGAAATTGCAAACGTCGAGCAATTGCTCAGAGATGAAAAGTGCCAGCACTGAAAGCTCTTGCTAGCCAGCACCCTTCCTTGGAAGCGCTTTCACAGGCGCAGTAACACTGGGGCTTTGCGCTTCTCTAGCCACCAGACGTCACGGTCACTATCTCTCCGTCTCGTAGACACGAGCTGAGAAATTGCAAACGTCGAGCAATTGCTCAGAGATGAAAAGTGCCAGCACTGAAAGCTGTTGCTAGCCAGCACCCTTCCTTTGAAGTGCTTTTGTAGGCCTAAGAACAGTGGGGCTCTGGGCTTCTCTAGCCACCTAATCTTCTGCTCATCCTCTCGCGCACTCTAAAGAGAGCTCAGGGGAGAAATTGCAAACGTCGAGCAATTGCTCAGAGATGAAAAGTGCCAGCACTGAGAGCTGTTGCTAGCCAGCACCCTTCCTTGGAAGCGCTTTCACAGGCGCAGCAACACTGGGGCTTTGCGCTTCTCTAGCCACCAAACGTCACGGTCACTATCTCTCCGTCTCGTAGACACGAGCTGAGAAATTGCAAACGTCGAGCAATTGCTCAGAGATGAAAAGTGCCAGCACTGAAAACTGTTGCTAGCCAGCACCCTTCCTTGGAAGCGTTTTCACAGGCGCAGCAACACTGGGGCTTTGCGCTTCTCTAGCCACCAAACGTCACGGTCACTCTCTCTCCGTCTCGTAGACACGAGCTGAGAAATTGCAAACGTCGAGCAATTGCTCAGAGATGAAAAGTGCCAGCACTGAAAGCTGTTGCTAGCCAGCACCCTTCCTTGGAAGCGCTTTCACAGGCGCAGTAACACTGGGGCTTTGCGCTTCTCTAGCCGCCAAACGTCACGGTCACTATCTCTCCGTCTCGTAGACACGAGCTGAGAAATTGCAAACGTCGAGCAATTGCTCAGAGATGAAAAGTGCCAGCACTGAAAGCTGTTGCTAGCCAGCACCCTTCCTTGGAAGCGCTTTTGTAGGCCTAAGAACACTGGGGCTCTGGGCTTCTCTAGCCACCTAATCTTCTGCTCATCCTCTCGCGCACTCTAAAGAGAGCTCAGGTGAGAAATTGCAAACGTCGAGCAATTGCTCAGAGATGAAAAGTGCCAGCACTGAGAGCTGTTGCTAGCCAGCACCCTTCCTTGGAAGCGCTTTCACAGGCGCAGCAACACTGGGGCTTTGCACTTCTCTAGCCACCAAACGTCACGGTCACTCTCTCTCCGTCTCGTAGACACGAGTTGAGAAATTGCAAACGTCGAGCAATTGCTCAGAGATGAAAAGTGCCAGCACTGAAAGCTGTTGCTAGCCAGCACCCTTCCTTGGAAGCGCTTTCACAGGCGCAGCAACACTGGGGCTTTGCGCTTCTCTAGCCACCAAACGTCACGGTCACTATCTCTCCGTCTCGTAGACACGAGCTGAGAAATTGCAAACGTCGAGCAATTGCTCAGAGATGAAAAGTACCAGCACTGAAAGCTGTTGCTAGCCAGCACCCTTCCTTGGAAACGCTTTTGTAGGCCTAAGAGCACTGGGGCTCTGGGCTTCTCTAGCCACCTAATCTTCTGCTCATCCTCTCGCGCACTCTAAAGAGAGCTCAGGTGAGAAATTGCAAACGTCGAGCAATTGCTCAGAGATGAAAAGTGCCAGCACTGAAAGCTGTTGCTAGCCAGCACCCTTCCTTGGAAGCGCTTTCACAGGCGCAGTAACACTGGGGCTTTGCGCTTCTCTAGCCACCAGACGTCACGGTCATTCTCTCTCCGTCTCGTAGACACGAGCTGAGAAATTGCAAACGTCGAGCAATTGCTCAGAGATGAAAAGTGCCAGCACTGAAAGCTGTTGCTAGCCAGCACCCTTCCTTGGAAGCGCTTTTGTAGGCCTAAGAACACTGGGGCTCTGGGCTTCTCTAGCCACCTAATCTTCTGCTCATCCTCTCGCGCACTCTAAAGAGAGCTCAGGTGAGAAATTGCAAACGTCCAGCAATTGCTCAGAGATGAAAAGTGCCAGCACTGAGAGCTGTTGCTAGCCAGCACCCTTCCTTGGAAGCGCTTTCACAGGCGCAGCAACACTGGGGCTTTGCGCTTCTCTAGCCACCAAACGTCACGGTCACTCTCTCTCCGTCTCGTAGACACGAGTTGAGAAATTGCAAACGTCGAGCAATTGCTCAGAGATGAAAAGTGCCAGCAATGAAAGCTGTTGCTAGCCAGCACCCTTCCTTGGAAGCGCTTTCACAGGCGCAGCAACACTGGGGCTTTGCGCTTCTCTAGCCACCAAACGTCACGGTCACTATCTCTCTGTCTCGTAGACACGAGCTGAGAAATTGCAAACGTCGAGCAATTGCTCAGAGATGAAAAGTGCCAGCACTGAGAGCTGTTGCTAGCCAGCACCCTTCCTTGGGAACGCTCTTGTAGGCCTAAGAACACTGGGGCTCTGGGCTTCTCTAGCCACCTAATCTTCTGCTCATCCTCTCGCGCACTCTAAAGAGAGCTCAGGTGAGAAATTGCAAATGTCGAGCAATTGCTCAGAGATGAAAAGTGCCAGCACTGAAAGCTCTTGCTAGCCAGCACCCTTCCTTGGAAGCGCTTTCACAGGCGCAGCAACACTGGGGCTTTGCGCTTCTCTAGCCACCAAACGTCACGGTCACTATCTCTCCGTCTCGTAGACACGAGCTGAGAAATTGCAAACGTCGAGCAATTGCTCAGAGATGAAAAGTGCCAGCACTGAAAGCTGTTGCTAGCCAGCACCCTTCCTTGGAAGCGCTTTCACAGGTGCAGCAACACTGGGGCTTTGCGCTTCTCTAGCCACCAAACGTCACAGTCACTCTCTCTCCATCTCGTAGACACGAGCTGAGAAATTGCAAACGTCGAGCAATTGCTCAGAGATGAAAAGTGCCAGCACTGAAAGCTGTTGCTAGCCAGCACCCTTCCTTGGAAGCGCTTTCACAGGCACAGCAACACTGGGGCTTTGCGCTTCTCTAGCCACCAAACATCACGGTCACTATCTCTCCGTCTCGTAGACACGAGCTGAGAAATTGCAAACGTCGAGCAATTGCTCAGAGATGAAAAGTGCCAGCACTGAAAGCTCTTGCTAGCCAGCCCCCTTCCTTGGAAGCGCTTTTGTAGGCCTAAGAACCCTGGGGCTCTGGGCTTCTCTAGCCACCTAATCTTCTGCTCATCCTCTCGCGCACTGTGAAGAGAGCTCAGGTGAGAAATTGCAAACGTCGAGCAATTGCTCAGAGATGAAAAGTGCCAGCACTGAAAGCACTTGCTAGCCACCCCCCTTCCTTGGAAGCGCTTTTGTAGGCCTAAGAACCCTGGGGCTCTGGGCTTCTCTAGCCACCTAATCTTCTGCTCATCCTCTCGCGCACTCTAAAGAGAGCTCAGGTGAGAAATTGCAAACGTCGAGCAATTGCTCAGAGATGAAAAGTGCCAGCACTGAAAGCTGTTGCTAGCCAGCACCCTTCCTTGGAAGCGCTTTCACAGGCGCAGTAACACTGGGGCTTTGCGCTTCTCTAGCCACCAAACGTCACGGTCATTCTCTCTCCGTCTCGTAGACACGAGCTGAGAAATTGCAAACGTCGAGCAATTGCTCAGAGATGAAAAGTGCCAGCACTGAAAGCTGTTGCTAGCCAGCACCCTTCCTTGGAAGCGCTTTTGTAGGCCTAAGAACACTGGGGCTCTGGGCTTCTCTAGCCACCTAATCTTCTGCTCATCCTCTCGCGCACTCTAAAGAGAGCTCAGGTGAGAAATTGCAAACGTCGAGCAATTGCTCAGAGATGAAAAGTGCCAGCACTGAGAGCTGTTGCTAGCCAGCACCCTTCCTTGGAAGCGCTTTCACAGGCGCAGCAACACTGGGGCTTTGCGCTTCTCTAGCCACCAAACGTCACGGTCACTCTCTCTCCGTCTCGTAGACACAAGTTGAGAAATTGCAAACGTCGAGCAATTGCTCAGAGATGAAAAGTGCCAGCACTGAAAGCTCTTGCTAGCCAGCACCCTTCCTTGGAAGCGCTTTCACAGGCGCAGTAACACTGGGGCTTTGCGCTTCTCTAGCCACCAAACGTCACGGTCACTATCTCTCCGTCTCGTAGACACGAGCTGAGAAATTGCAAACGTCGAGCAATTGCTCAGAGATGAAAAGTGCCAGCACTGAAAACTGTTGCTAGCCAGCACCCTTCCTTGGAAGCGCTTTCACAGGTGCAGCAACACTGGGGCTTTGCGCTTCTCTAGCCACCAAACGTCACGGTCACTATCTCTCCGTCTCGTATACACGAGCTGAGAAATTGCAAACGTCGAGCAATTGCTCAGAGATGAAAAGTGCCAGCACTGAAAGCTGTTGCTAGCCAGCACCCTTCCTTGGAAGCGCTTTCACAGGCACAGCAACACTGGGGCTTTGCGCTTCTCTAGCCACCAAACATCACGGTCACTATCTCTCCGTCTCGTAGACACGAGCTGAGAAATTGCAAACGTCGAGCAATTGCTCAGAGATGAAAAGTGCCAGCACTGAAAGCTGTTGCTAGCCAGCCCCCTTCCTTGGAAGCGCTTTTGAAGGCCTAAGAACCCTGGGGCTCTGGGCTTCTCTAGCCACCTAATCTTCTGCTCATCCTCTCGCGCACTCTAAAGAGAGCTCAGGTGAGAAATTGCAAACATCGAGCAATTGCTCAGAGATGAAAAGTGCCAGCACTGAAAGCACTTGCTAGCCAGCCCCCTTCCTTGGAAGCGCTTTTGTAGGCCTAAGAACCCTGGGGCTCTGGGCTTCTCTAGCCACCTAATCTTCTGCTCATCCTCTCGCGCACTCTAAAGACAGCTCAGGTGAGAAATTGCAAACGTCGAGCAATTGCTCAGAGATGAAAAGTGCCAGCACTGAGAGCTGTTGCTAGCCAGCACCCTTCCTTGGAAGCGCTTTCACAGGCGCAGCAACGCTGGGGCTTTGCGCTTCTCTAGCCACCAAACGTCACGGTAACTATCTCTCCGTCTCGTAGACACGAGCTGAGAAATTGCAAACGTCGAGCAATTGCTCAGAGATGAAAAGTGCCAGCACTGAAAACTGTTGCTAGCCAGCACCCTTCCTTGGAAGCGTTTTCACAGGCGCAGCAACACTGGGGCTTTGCGCTTCTCTAGCCACCAAACATCACGGTCACTCTCTCTCCGTCTCGTAGACATGAGCTGAGAAATTGCAAACGTCGAGCAATTGCTCAGAGATGAAAAGTGCCAGCACTGAAAGCTCTTGCTAGCCAGCACCCTTCCTTGGAAGCGCTTTCACAGCCGCAGTAACACTGGGGCTTTGCGCTTCTCTAGCCGCCAAACGTCACGGTCACTATCACTCCGTCTCGTAGACACGAGCTGAGAAATTGCAAACGTCGAGCAATTGCTCAGAGATGAAAAGTGCCAGCACTGAAAGCTGTTGCTAGCCAGCACCCTTCCTTGGAAGCGCTTTTGTAGGCCTAAGAACAGTGGGGCTCTGGGCTTCTCTAGCCACCTAATCTTCTGCTCAGCCTCTCGCGCACTCTAAAGAGAGCTCAGGTGAGAAATTGCAAACGTCGAGCAATTGCTCAGAGATGAAAAGTGCCAGCACTGAGAGCTGTTGCTAGCCAGCACCCTTCCTTGGAAGCGCTTTCACAGGCGCAGCAACACTGGGGCTTTGCGCTTCTCTAGCCACCAAACGTCACGGTCACTCTCTCTCCGTCTCGTAGACACGAGTTGAGAAATTGCAAACGTCGAGCAATTGCTCAGAGATGAAAAGTGCCAGCACTGAAAGCTGTTGCTAGCCAGCACCCTTCCTTGGAAGCGCTTTCACAGGCGCAGCAACACTGGGGCTTTGCGCTTCTCTAGCCACCAAACGTCACGGTCACTATCTCTCCGTCTCGTAGACACGAGCTGAGAAATTGCAAACGTCGAGCAATTGCTCAGAGATGAAAAGTGCCAGCACTGAGAGCTGTTGCTAGCCAGCACCCTTCCTTGGGAACGCTCTTGTAGGCCTAAGAACACTGGGGCTCTGGGCTTCTCTAGCCACCTAATCTTCTGCTCATCCTCTCGCGCACTCTAAAGAGAGCTCAGGTGAGAAATTGCAAATGTCGAGCAATTGCTCAGAGATGAAAAGTGCCAGCACTGAAAGCTCTTGCTAGCCAGCACCCTTCCTTGGAAGCGCTTTCACAGGCGCAGTAACACTGGGGCTTTGCGCTTCTCTAGCCACCAAACGTCACGGTCACTCTCTCTCCGTCTCGTAGACACGAGCTGAGAAATTGCAAACGTCGAGCAATTGCTCAGAGATGAAAAGTGCCAGCACTGAAAACTGTTGCTAGCCAGCACCCTTCCTTGGAAGCGCTTTCACAGGTGCAGCAACACTGGGGCTTTGCGCTTCTCTAGCCACCAAACGTCACAGTCACTCTCTCTCCGTCTCGTAGACACGAGCTGAGAAATTGCAAACGTCGAGCAATTGCTCAGAGATGAAAAGTGCCAGCACTGAAAGCTCTTGCTAGCCAGCACCCTTCCCTGGAAGCGCTTTCACAGGCACAGCAACACTGGGGCTTTGCGCTTCTCTAGCCACCAAACATCACGGTCACTCTCTCTCCGTCTCGTAGACACGAGCTGAGAAATTGCAAACGTCGAGCAATTGCTCAGAGATGAAAAGTGCCAGCACTGAAAGCTCTTGCTAGCCAGCCCCCTTCCTTGGAAGCGCTTTTGTAGGCCTAAGAACCCTGGGGCTCTGGGCTTCTCTAGCCACCTAATCTTCTGCTCATCCTCTCGCGCACTCTAAAGAGAGCTCAGGTGAGAAATTGCAAACGTCGAGCAATTGCTCAGAGATGAAAAGTGCCAGCACTGAAAGCTGTTGCTAGCCAGCCCCCTTCCTTGGAAGCGCTTTTGTAGGCCTAAGAACCCTGGGGCTCTGGGCTTCTCTAGCCACCTAATCTTCTGCTCATCCTCTCGCGCACTCTAAAGACAGCTCAGGTGAGAAATTGCAAACGTCGAGCAATTGCTCAGAGATGAAAAGTGCCAGCACTGAAAGCTGTTGCTAGCCAGCACCCTTCCTTGGAAGCGCTTTCACAGGCGCAGTAACACTGGGGCTTTGCGCTTCTCTAGCCACCAAACGTCACGGTCACTCTCTCTCCGTCTCGTAGACACGAGCTGAGAAATTGCAAACGTCGAGCAATTGCTCAGAGATGAAAAGTGCCAGCACTGAAAGCTGTTGCTAGCCAGCACCCTTCCTTGGAAGCGCTTTTGTAGGCCTAAGAACACTGGAGCTCTGGGCTTCTCTAGCCACCTAATCTTCTGCTCATCCTCTCGCGCACTCTAAAGAGAGATCAGGGGAGAAATTGCAAACGTCGAGCAATTGCTCAGAGATGAAAAGTGCCAGCACTGAGAGCTGTTGCTAGCCAGCACCCTTCCTTGGAAGCGCTTTCACAGGCGCAGCAACGCTGGGGCTTTGCGCTTCTCTAGCCACCAAACGTCACGGTCACTATCTCTCCGTCTCGTAGACACGAGCTGAGAAATTGCAAACGTCGAGCAATTGCTCAGAGATGAAAAGTGCCAGCACTGAAAACTGTTGCTAGCCAGCACCCTTCCTTGGAAGCGTTTTCACAGGCGCAGCAACACTGGGGCTTTGCGCTTCTCTAGCCACCAAACATCACGGTCACTCTCTCTCCGTCTCGTAGACACGAGCTGAGAAATTGCAAACGTCGAGCAATTGCTCAGAGATGAAAAGTGCCAGCACTGAAAGCTGTTGCTAGCCAGCACCCTTCCTTGGAAGCGCTTTCACAGGCGCAGTAACACTGGGGCTTTGCGCTTCTCTAGCCACCAGACGTCACGGTCATTCTCTCTCCGTCTCATAGACACGAGCTGAGAAATTGCAAACGTCGAGCAATTGCTCAGAGATGAAAAGTGCCAGCACTGAAAGCTGTTGCTAGCCAGCACCCTTCCTTGGAAGCGCTTTTGTAGGCCTAAGAACACTGGGGCTCTGGGCTTCTCTAGCCACCTAATCTTCTGCTCAGCCTCTCGCACACTCTAAAGAGAGCTCAGGTGAGAAATTGCAAACGTCGAGCAATTGCTCAGAGATGAAAAGTGCCAGCACTGAAAGCTGTTGCTAGCCAGCACCCTTCCTTGGAAGCGCTTTCACAGGCGCAGCAACACTGGGGCTTTGCGCTTCTCTAGCCACCAAACGTCACGGTCACTCTCTCTCCGTCTCGTAGACACGAGTTGAGAAATTGCAAATGTCGAGCAATTGCTCAGAGATGAAAAGTGCCAGCACTGAAAGCTGTTGCTAGCCAGCACCCTTCCTTGGAAGCGCTTTCACAGGCGCAGCAACACTGGGGCTTTGCGCTTCTCTAGCCACCAAACGTCACGGTCACTATCTCTCTGTCTCGTAGACACGAGCTGAGAAATTGCAAACGTCGAGCAATTGCTCAGAGATGAAAAGTGCCAGCACTGAAAGCTGTTGCTAGCCAGCACCCTTCCTTGGGAACGCTCTTGTAGGCCTAAGAACACTGGGGCTCTGGGCTTCTCTAGCCACCTAATCTTCTGCTCATCCTCTCGCGCACTCTAAAGAGAGCTCAGGGGAGAAATTGCAAACGTCGAGCAATTGCTCAGAGATGAAAAGTGCCAGCACTGAGAGCTGTTGCTAGCCAGCACCCTTCCTTGGAAGCGCTTTCACAGGCGCAGCAACACTGGAGCTTTGCGCTTCTCTAGCGACCAAACGTCACGGTCACTATCTCTCTGTCTCGTAGACACGAGCTGAGAAATTGCAAACGTCGAGCAATTGTTCAGAGATGAAAAGTGCCAGCACTGAAAGCTGTTGCTAGCCAGCACCCTTCCTTGGAAGCGCTTTCACAGGCGCAGCAACACTGGGGCTTTGCGCTTCTCTAGCCACCAAACGTCACGGTCACTCTCTCTCCGTCTCGTAGACACGAGCTGAGAAATTGCAAACGTCGAGCAATTGCTCAGAGATGAAAAGTGCCAGCACTGAAAGCTGTTGCTAGCCAGCACCCTTCCTTGGAAGCGCTCTTGTAGGCCTAAGAACACTGGGGCTCTGGGCTTCTCTAGCCACCTAATCTTCTGCTCATCCTCTCGCGCACTCTAAAGAGAGCTCAGGGGAGAAATTGCAAACGTCGAGCAATTGCTCAGAGATGAAAAGTGCCAGCACTGAAAGCTGTTGCTAGCCAGCACCCTTCCTTGGAAGCGCTTTCACAGGCACAGCAACACTGGGGCTTTGCACTTCTCTAGCCACCAAACATCACGGTCACTATCTCTCCGTCTCGTAGACACGAGCTGAGAAATTGCAAACGTCGAGCAATTGCTCAGAGATGAAAAGTGCCAGCACTGAAAGCTGTTGCTAGCCAGCACCCTTCCTTGGAAGCGCTTTTGTAGGCCTAAGAACCCTGGGGCTCTGGGCTTCTCTAGCCACCTAATCTTCTGCTCATCCTGTCGCGCACTCTAAAGAGAGCTCAGGTGAGAAATTGCAAACGTTGAGCAATTGCTCAGAGATGAAAAGTGCCAGCACTGAAAGCTGTTGCTAGCCAGCACCCTTCCTTGGAAGCGCTTTTGTAGGCCTAAGAACAGTGGGGCTCTGGGCTTCTCTAGCCACCTCATCTTCTGCTCATCCTCTCGCGCACTCTGAAGAGAGCTCAGGTGAGAAATTGCAAACGTCGAGCAATTGCTCAGAGATGAAAAGTGCCAGCACTGAAAGCTGTTGCTAGCCAGCACCCTTCCTTGGAAGCGCTTTCACAGGCGCAGCAACACTGGGGCTTTGCGCTTCTCTAGCCACCAAACGTCACGGTCACTCTCTCTCCGTCTCGTAGACACGAGCTGAGAAATTGCAAACGTCGAGCAATTGCTCAGAGATGAAAAGTGCCAGCACTGAAAGCTGTTGCTAGCCAACCCCCTTCCTTGGAAGCGCTTTTGTAGGCCTAAGAACCCTGGGGCTCTGGGCTTCTCTAGCCACCTAATCTTCTGCTCATCCTCTCGCGCACTCTAAAGAGAGCTCAGGGGAGAAATTGCAAACGTCGAGCAATTGCTCAGAGATGAAAAGTGCCAGCACTGAAAGCTGTTGCTAGCCAGCACCCTTCCTTGCAAGCGCTTTCACAGGCGCAGTAACACTGGGGCTTTGCGCTTCTCTAGCCGCCAAACGTCACGGTCACTATATCTCCGACTCGTAGACATGAGCTGAGAAATTGCAAAGGTCGAGCAATTGCTCAGAGATGAAAAGTGCCAGCACTGAGAGCTGTTGCTAGCCAGCACCCTTCCTTGGAAGCGCTTTCACAGGCGCAGTAACACTGGGGCTTTGCGCTTCTCTAGCCACCAAACGTCACGGTCACTCTCTCTCCGTCTCGTAGACACAAGATGAGAAATTGCAAACGTCGAGCAATTGCTCAGAGATGAAAAGTGCCAGCACTGAAAACTGTTGCTAGCCAGCACCCTTCCTTGGAAGCGCTTTCACAGGCGCAGCAACACTGGGGCTTTGCGCTTCTCTAGCCACCAAACGTCACGGTCACTCTCTCTCCGTCTCGTAGACACGAGCTGAGAAATTGCAAACGTCGAGCAATTGCTCAGAGATGAAAAGTGCCAGCACTGAAAGCTGTTGCTAGCCAGCCCCCTTCCTTGGAAGCGCTTTTGTAGTCCTAAGAACCCTGGGGCTCTGGGCTTCTCTAGCCACCTAATCTTCTGCTCATCCTCTCGCGCACTCTAAAGAGAGCTCAGGTGAGAAATTGCAAACGTCGAGCAATTGCTCAGAGATGAAAAGTGCCAGCACTGAAAGCTCTTGCTAGCCAGCACCCTTCCTTGGAAGCGCTTTCACAGGCGCAGCAACACTGGGGCTTTGCGCTTCTCTAGCCACCAAACGTCACGGTCACTCTCTCTCCGTCTCGTAGACACGAGTTGAGAAATTGCAAACGTCGAGCAATTGCTCAGAGATGAAAAGTGCCAGCACTGAAAGCTCTTGCTAGCCAGCACCCTTCCTTGGAAGCGCTTTCACAGGCGCAGCAACACTGGGGCTTTGCGCTTCTCTAGCCACCAAAAGTCACGGTCACTGTCTCTCCGTCTCGTAGACACGAGCTGAGAAATTGCAAACGTCGAGCAATTGCTCAGAGATGAAAAGTGCCAGCACTGAAAGCTGTTGCTAGCCAGCACCCTTCCTTGGAAGCGCTTTCACAGGCGCAGTAACACTGGGGCTTTGCGCTTCTCTAGCCGCCAAACGTCACGGTCACTATCTCTCCGTCTCGTAGACACGAGCTGAGAAATTGCAAACGTCGAGCAATTGCTCAGAGATGAAAAGTGCCAGCACTGAAAGCTGTTGCTAGCCAGCACCCTTCCTTGGAAGCGCTTTTGTAGGCCTAAGACCACTGGGGCTCTGGGCTTCTCTAGCCACCTAATCTTCTGCTCATCCTCTCGCGCACTCTAAAGAGAGCTCAGGGGAGAAATTGCAAACGTCGAGCAATTGCTCAGAGATGAAAAGTGCCAGCACTGAAAGCTGTTGCTAGCCAGCACCCTTCCTTGGAAGCGCTTTCACAGGCGCAGTAACACTGGGGCTTTGCGCTTCTCTAGCCACCAAACGTCACGGTCACTCTCTCTCCGTCTCGTAGACACGAGCTGAGAAATTGCAAACGTGGAGCAATTGCTCAGAGATGAAAAGTGCCAGCACTGAAAGCTGTTGCTAGCCAGCACCCTTCCTTGGGAACGCTCTTGTAGGCCTAAGAACACTGGGGCTCTGGGCTTCTCTAGCCACCTAATCTTCTGCTCATCCTCTCGCGCGCTCTAAAGAGAGCTCAGGTGAGAAATTGCAAACGTCGAGCAATTGCTCAGAGATGAAAAGTGCCAGCACTGAAAGCTGTTGCTAGCCAACCCCCTTCCTTGGAAGCGCTTTTGTAGGGCTAAGAACAGTGGGGCTCTGGGCTTCTCTAGCCACCTAATCTTCTGGTCATCCTCTCGCGCGCTCTAAAGAGAGCTCAGGTGAGAAATTGCAAACGTCGAGCAATTGCTCAGAGATGAAAAGTGCCAGCACTGAAAGCTCTTGCTAGCCAGCACCCTTCCTTGGAAGCGCTTTCACAGGCGCAGTAACACTGGGGCTTTGCGCTTCTCTAGCCGCCAAACATCACGGTCACTATCTCTCCGACTCGTAGACACGAGCTGAGAAATTGCAAACGTCGAGCAATTGCTCAGAGATGAAAAGTGCCAGCACTGAAAGCTGTTGCTAGCCAGCACCCTTCCTTGGAAGCGCTTTCACAGGCGCAGTAACACTGGGGCTTTGCGCTTCTCTAGCCACCAAACGTCACGGTCACTATCTCTCCGTCTCGTAGACACAAGATGAGAAATTGCAAACGTCGAGCAATTGCTCAGAGATGAAAAGTGCCAGCACTGAAAGCTCTTGCTAGCCAGTACCCTTCCTTGGAAGCGCTTTCACAGGCGCAGCAACACTGGGGCTTTGCGCTTCTCTAGCCGCCAAACGTCATAGTCATTCTCTTTCCGTCTCGTAGACACGAGCTGACAGATTGCAAATGTCGAGCAATTGCTCAGAGATGAAAAGTGCCAGCACTGAAAGCTCTTGCTAGCCAGCACCCTTCCTTGGAAGCGCCTTTGTAGACCTAAGAACACTGGGGCTCTGGGCTTCTCTAGCCACCTAATCTTCTGCTCATCCTCTCGCGCAGTCTAAAGAGAGCTCAGGTGAGAAATTGCAAACGTCGAGCAATTGCTCAGAGATGAAAAGTGCCAGCACTGAAAGCTGTTGCTAGCCAGCACCCTTCCTTGGAAGCGCTTTTGTAGGCCTAAGAACCCTGGGGCTCTGGGCTTCTCTAGCCACCTAATCTTCTGCTCATCCTCTCGCGCACTCTAAAGACAGCTCAGGTGAGAAATTGCAAACGTCGAGCAATTGCTCAGAGATGAAAAGTGGCAGCACTGAAAGCTGTTGCTAGCCAGCACCCTTCCTTGGAAGCGCTTTCACAGGCGCAGTAACACTGGGGCTTTGCGCTTCTCTAGCCACCAGACGTCACGGTCACTCTCTCTCCGTCTCGTAGACACAAGATGAGAAATTGCAAACGTCGAGCAATTGCTCAGAGATGAAAAGTGCCAGCACTGAAAGCTGTTGCTAGCCAGCCCCCTTCCTTGGAAGCGCTTTCACAGGCGCAGCAACACTGGGGCTTTGCGCTTCTCTAGCCACCAAACGTCACGGTCACTCTCTCTCCGTCTCGTAGACACGAGCTGAGAAATTGCAAACGTCGAGCAATTGCTCAGAGATGAAAAGTGCCAGCACTGAAAGCTGTTGCTAGCCAGCCCCCTTCCTTGGAAGCGCTTTTGTAGGCCTAAGAACAGTGGGGCTCTGGGCTTCTCTAGCCACCTAATCTTCTGCTCATCCTCTCGCGCACTCTAAAGAGAGCTCAGGTGAGAAATTGCAAACGTCGAGCAATTGCTCAGAGATGAAAAGTGCCAGCACTGAAAGCTGTTGCTAGCCAGCACCCTTCCTTGGAAGCGCTTTTGTAGGCCTAAGAACCCTGGGGCTCTGGGCTTCTCTAGCCACCTAATCTTCTGCTCATCCTCTCGCGCACTCTAAAGACAGCTCAGGTGAGAAATTGCAAACATCGAGCAATTGCTCAGAGATGAAAAGTGGCAGCACTGAAAGCTGTTGCTAGCCAGCACCCTTCCTTGGAAGCGCTTTCACAGGCGCAGTAACACTGGGGCTTTGCGCTTCTCTAGCCACCAGACGTCACGGTCACTCTCTCTCCGTCTCGTAGACACAAGATGAGAAATTGCAAACGTCGAGCAATTGCTCAGAGATGAAAAGTGCCAGCACTGAAAGCTGTTGCTAGCCAGCCCCCTTCCTTGGAAGCGCTTTCACAGGCGCAGCAACACTGGGGCTTTGCGCTTCTCTAGCCACCAAACGTCACGGTCACTCTCTCTCCGTCTCGTAGACACGAGCTGAGAAATTGCAAACGTCGAGCAATTGCTCAGAGATGAAAAGTGCCAGCACTGAAAGCTGTTGCTAGCCAGCCCCCTTCCTTGGAAGCGCTTTTGTAGTCCTAAGAACCCTGGGGCTCTGGGCTTCTCTAGCCACCTAATCTTCTGCTCATCCTCTCGCGCACTCTAAAGAGAGCTCAGGTGAGAAATTGCAAACGTCGAGCAATTGCTCAGAGATGAAAAGTGCCAGCACTGAAAGCTGTTGCTAGCCAGCACCCTTCCTTGGAAGCGCTTTCACAGGCGCAGCAACACTGGGGCTTTGCGCTTCTCTAGCCACCAAACGTCACGGTCACTCTCTCTCCGTCTCGTAGACACGAGTTGAGAAATTGCAAACGTCGAGCAATTGCTCAGAGATGAAAAGTGCCAGCACTGAAAGCTGTTGCTAGCCAGCACCCTTCCTTGGAAGCGCTTTCACAGGCGCAGCAACACTGGGGCTTTGCGCTTCTCTAGCCACCAAAAGTCACGGTCACTGTCTCTCCGTCTCGTAGACACGAGCTGAGAAATTGCAAACGTCGAGCAATTGCTCAGAGATGAAAAGTGCCAGCACTGAAAGCTGTTGCTAGCCAGCACCCTTCCTTGGAAGCGCTTTCACAGGCGCAGTAACACTGGGGCTTTGCGCTTCTCTAGCCGCCAAACGTCACGGTCACTATCTCTCCGTCTCGTAGACACGAGCTGAGAAATTGCAAACGTCGAGCAATTGCTCAGAGATGAAAAGTGCCAGCACTGAAAGCTGTTGCTAGCCAGCACCCTTCCTTGGAAGCGCTTTTGTAGGCCTAAGAAGACTGGGGCTCTGGGCTTCTCTAGCCACCTAATCTTCTGCTCATCCTCTCGCGCAGTCTAAAGAGAGCTCAGGGGAGAAATTGCAAACGTCGAGCAATTGCTCAGAGATGAAAAGTGCCAGCACTGAAAGCTGTTGCTAGCCAGCACCCTTCCTTGGAAGCGCTTTCACAGGCGCAGTAACACTGGGGCTTTGCGCTTCTCTAGCCACCAAACGTCACGGTCACTCTCTCTCCGTCTCGTAGACACGAGCTGAGAAATTGCAAACGTCGAGCAATTGCTCAGAGATGAAAAGTGCCAGCACTGAAAGCTGTTGCTAGCCAGCACCCTTCCTTGGGAACGCTCTTGTAGGCCTAAGAACACTGGGGCTCTGGGCTTCTCTAGCCACCTAATCTTCTGCTCATCCTCTCGCGCGCTCTAAAGAGAGCTCAGGTGAGAAATTGCAAACGTCGAGCAATTGCTCAGAGATGAAAAGTGCCAGCACTGAAAGCTCTTGCTAGCCAGCACCCTTCCTTGGAAGCGCTTTCACAGGCGCAGTAACACTGGGGCTTTGCGCTTCTCTAGCCGCCAAACATCACGGTCACTATCTCTCCGACTCGTAGACACGAGCTGAGAAATTGCAATCGTCGAGCAATTGCTCAGAGATGAAAAGTGCCAGCACTGAAAGCTGTTGCTAGCCAGCACCCTTCCTTGGAAGCGCTTTCACAGGCGCAGTAACACTGGGGCTTTGCGCTTCTCTAGCCACCAAACGTCACGGTCACTATCTCTCCGTCTCGTAGACACAAGATGAGAAATTGCAAACGTCGAGCAATTGCTCAGAGATGAAAAGTGCCAGCACTGAAAGCTCTTGCTAGCCAGTACCCTTCCTTGGAAGCGCTTTCACAGGCGCAGCAACACTGGGGCTTTGCGCTTCTCTAGCCGCCAAACGTCATAGTCATTCTCTTTCCGTCTCGTAGACACGAGCTGACAGATTGCAAATGTCGAGCAATTGCTCAGAGATGAAAAGTGCCAGCACTGAAAGCTCTTGCTAGCCAGCACCCTTCCTTGGAAGCGCCTTTGTAGACCTAAGAACACTGGGGCTCTGGGCTTCTCTAGCCACCTAATCTTCTGCTCATCCTCTCGCGCAGTCTAAAGAGAGCTCAGGTGAGAAATTGCAAACGTCGAGCAATTGCTCAGAGATGAAAAGTGCCAGCACTGAAAGCTGTTGCTAGCCAGCACCCTTCCTTGGAAGCGCTTTTGTAGGCCTAAGAACCCTGGGGCTCTGGGCTTCTCTAGCCACCTAATCTTCTGCTCATCCTCTCGCGCACTCTAAAGACAGCTCAGGTGAGAAATTGCAAACGTCGAGCAATTGCTCAGAGATGAAAAGTGGCAGCACTGAAAGCTGTTGCTAGCCAGCACCCTTCCTTGGAAGCGCTTTCACAGGCGCAGTAACACTGGGGCTTTGCGCTTCTCTAGCCACCAGACGTCACGGTCACTCTCTCTCCGTCTCGTAGACACAAGATGAGAAATTGCAAACGTCGAGCAATTGCTCAGAGATGAAAAGTGCCAGCACTGAAAACTGTTGCTAGCCAGCCCCCTTCCTTGGAAGCGCTTTCACAGGCGCAGCAACACTGGGGCTTTGCGCTTCTCTAGCCACCAAACGTCACGGTCACTCTCTCTCCGTCTCGTAGACACGAGCTGAGAAATTGCAAACGTCGAGCAATTGCTCAGAGATGAAAAGTGCCAGCACTGAAAGCTGTTGCTAGCCAGCCCCCTTCCTTGGAAGCGCTTTTGTAGTCCTAAGAACCCTGGGGCTCTGGGCTTCTCTAGCCACCTAATCTTCTGCTCATCCTCTCGCGCACTCTAAAGAGAGCTCAGGTGAGAAATTGCAAACGTCGAGCAATTGCTCAGAGATGAAAAGTGCCAGCACTGAAAGCTGTTGCTAGCCAGCACCCTTCCTTGGAAGCGCTTTCACAGGCGCAGCAACACTGGGGCTTTGCGCTTCTCTAGCCACCAAACGTCACGGTCACTCTCTCTCCGTCTCATAGACACGAGTTGAGAAATTGCAAACGTCGAGCAATTGCTCAGAGATGAAAAGTGCCAGCACTGAAAGCTGTTGCTAGCCAGCACCCTTCCTTGGAAGCGCTTTCACAGGCGCAGCAACACTGGGGCTTTGCGCTTCTCTAGCCACCAAAAGTCACGGTCACTGTCTCTCCGTCTCGTAGACACGAGCTGAGAAATTGCAAACGTCGAGCAATTGCTCAGAGATGAAAAGTGCCAGCACTGAAAGCTGTTGCTAGCCAGCACCCTTCCTTGGAAGCGCTTTCACAGGCGCAGTAACACTGGGGCTTTGCGCTTCTCTAGCCGCCAAACGTCACGGTCACTATCTCTCCGTCTCGTAGACACGAGCTGAGAAATTGCAAACGTCGAGCAATTGCTCAGAGATGAAAAGTGCCAGCACTGAAAGCTGTTGCTAGCCAGCACCCTTCCTTGGAAGCGCTTTTGTAGGCCTAAGAACACTGGGGCTCTGGGCTTCTCTAGCCACCTAATCTTCTGCTCATCCTCTCGCGCACTCTAAAGAGAGCTCAGGGGAGAAATTGCAAACGTCGAGCAATTGCTCAGAGATGAAAAGTGCCAGCACTGAAAGCTGTTGCTAGCCAGCACCCTTCCTTGGAAGCGCTTTCACAGGCGCAGTAACACTGGGGCTTTGCGCTTCTCTAGCCACCAAACGTCACGGTCACTCTCTCTCCGTCTCGTAGACACGAGCTGAGAAATTGCAAACGTCGAGCAATTGCTCAGAGATGAAAAGTGCCAGCACTGAAAGCTGTTGCTAGCCAGCACCCTTCCTTGGGAACGCTCTTGTAGGCCTAAGAACACTGGGGCTCTGGGCTTCTCTAGCCACCTAATCTTCTGCTCATCCTCTCGCGCGCTCTAAAGAGAGCTCAGGTGAGAAATTGCAAACGTCGAGCAATTGCTCAGAGATGAAAAGTGCCAGCACTGAAAGCTGTTGCTAGCCAACCCCCTTCCTTGGAAGCGCTTTTGTAGGCCTAAGAACAGTGGGGCTCTGGGCTTCTCTAGCCACCTAATCTTCTGGTCATCCTCTCGCGCGCTCTAAAGAGAGCTCAGGTGAGAAATTGCAAACGTCGAGCAATTGCTCAGAGATGAAAAGTGCCAGCACTGAAAGCTCTTGCTAGCCAGCACCCTTCCTTGGAAGCGCTTTCACAGGCGCAGTAACACTGGGGCTTTGCGCTTCTCTATCCGCCAAACATCACGGTCACTATCTCTCCGACTCGTAGACACGAGCTGAGAAATTGCAATCGTCGAGCAATTGCTCAGAGATGAAAAGTGCCAGCACTGAGAGCTGTTGCTAGCCAGCACCCTTCCTTGGAAGCGCTTTCACAGGCGCAGTAACACTGGGGCTTTGCGCTTCTCTAGCCACCAAACGTCACGGTCACTATCTCTCCGTCTCGTAGACACAAGATGAGAAATTGCAAACGTCGAGCAATTGCTCAGAGATGAAAAGTGCCAGCACTGAAAGCTCTTGCTAGCCAGTACCCTTCCTTGGAAGCGCTTTCACAGGCGCAGCAACACTGGGGCTTTGCGCTTCTCTAGCCGCCAAACGTCATAGTCATTCTCTTTCCGTCTCGTAGACACGAGCTGACAGATTGCAAATGTCGAGCAATTGCTCAGAGATGAAAAGTGCCAGCACTGAAAGCTCTTGCTAGCCAGCACCCTTCCTTGGAAGCGCCTTTGTAGACCTAAGAACACTGGGGCTCTGGGCTTCTCTAGCCACCTAATCTTCTGCTCATCCTCTCGCGCAGTCTAAAGAGAGCTCAGGTGAGAAATTGCAAACGTCGAGCAATTGCTCAGAGATGAAAAGTGCCAGCACTGAAAGCTGTTGCTAGCCAGCACCCTTCCTTGGAAGCGCTTTTGTAGGCCTAAGAACCCTGGGGCTCTGGGCTTCTCTAGCCACCTAATCTTCTGCTCATCCTCTCGCGCACTCTAAAGACAGCTCAGGTGAGAAATTGCAAACGTCGAGCAATTGCTCAGAGATGAAAAGTGCCAGCACTGAAAGCTGTTGCTAGCCAGCACCCTTCCTTGGAAGCGCTTTCACAGGCGCAGTAACACTGGGGCTTTGCGCTTCTCTAGCCACCAGACGTCACGGTCACTCTCTCTCCGTCTCGTAGACACGAGCTGAGAAATTGCAAACGTCGAGCAATTGCTCAGAGATGAAAAGTGCCAGCACTGAAAGCTGTTGCTAGCCAGCAGCCTTCCTTGGAAGCGCTTTTGTAGGCCTAAGCACACTGGGGCTCTGGGCTTCTCTAGCCACCTAATCTTCTGCTCATCCTCTCGCGCACTCTAAAGAGAGCTCAGGTGAGAAATTGCAAACGTCGAGCAATTGCTCAGAGATGAAAAGTGCCAGCACTGAGAGCTGTTGCTAGCCAGCACCCTTCCTTGGAAGCGCTTTCACAGGCGCAGCAACACTGGGGCTTTGCGCTTCTCTAGCCACCAAACGTCACGGTCACTATCTCTCCGTCTCGTAGACACGAGCTGAGAAATTGCAAACGTCGAGCAATTGCTCAGAGATGAAAAGTGCCAGCACTGAAAACTGTTGCTAGCCAGCACCCTTCCTTGGAAGCGTTTTCACAGGCGCAGCAACACTGGGGCTTTGCGCTTCTCTAGCCACCAAACGTCACGGTCACTCTCTCTCCGTCTCGTAGACACGAGCTGAGAAATTGCAAACGTCGAGCAATTGCTCAGAGATGAAAAGTGCCAGCACTGAAAGCTGTTGCTAGCCAGCACCCTTCCTTGGAAGCGCTTTCACAGGCGCAGTAACACTGGGGCTTTGCGCTTCTCTAGCCGCCAAACGTCACGGTCACTCTCTCTCCGTCTCGTAGACACGAGCTGAGAAATTGCAAACGTCGAGCAATTGCTCAGAGATGAAAAGTGCCAGCACTGAAAGCTGTTGCTAGCCAGCACCCTTCCTTGGAAGCGCTTTTGTAGGCCTAAGACCACTGGGGCTCTGGGCTTCTCTAGCCACCTAATCTTCTGCTCATCCTCTCGCGCACTCTAAAGAGAGCTCAGGGGAGAAATTGCAAACGTCGAGCAATTGCTCAGAGATGAAAAGTGCCAGCACTGAAAGCTGTTGCTAGCCAGCACCCTTCCTTGGAAGCGCTTTCACAGGCGCAGTAACACTGGGGCTTTGCGCTTCTCTAGCCACCAAACGTCACGGTCACTCTCTCTCCGTCTCGTAGACACGAGCTGAGAAATTGCAAACGTCGAGCAATTGCTCAGAGATGAAAAGTGCCAGCACTGAAAGCTGTTGCTAGCCAGCACCCTTCCTTGGGAACGCTTTTGTAGGCCTAAGAACCCTGGGGCTCTGGGCTTCTCTAGCCACCTAATCTTCTGCTCATCCTCTCGCGCGCTCTAAAGAGAGCTCAGGTGA
Organism: Sarcoramphus papa; assembly: GCA_037962945.1. Classification (NCBI taxonomy): domain Eukaryota; kingdom Metazoa; phylum Chordata; class Aves; order Accipitriformes; family Cathartidae; genus Sarcoramphus; species Sarcoramphus papa. The sequence goes on along the minus strand of JBBMRM010000072.1, from coordinate 696,261 downwards.
GAAATTGCAAACGTCGAGCAATTGCTCAGAGATGAAAAGTGCCAGCACTGAAAGCTGTTGCTAGCCAACCCCCTTCCTTGGAAGCGCTTTTGTAGGCCTAAGAACAGTGGGGCTCTGGGCTTCTCTAGCCACCTAATCTTCTGGTCATCCTCTCGCGCGCTCTAAAGAGAGCTCAGGTGAGAAATTGCAAACGTCGAGCAATTGCTCAGAGATGAAAAGTGCCAGCACTGAAAGCTCTTGCTAGCCAGCACCCTTCCTTGGAAGCGCTTTCACAGGCGCAGTAACACTGGGGCTTTGCGCTTCTCTAGCCGCCAAACATCACGGTCACTATCTCTCCGACTCGTAGACACGAGCTGAGAAATTGCAATCGTCGAGCAATTGCTCAGAGATGAAAAGTGCCAGCACTGAGAGCTGTTGCTAGCCAGCACCCTTCCTTGGAAGCGCTTTCACAGGCGCAGTAACACTGGGGCTTTGCGCTTCTCTAGCCACCAAACGTCACGGTCACTATCTCTCCGTCTCGTAGACACAAGATGAGAAATTGCAAACGTCGAGCAATTGCTCAGAGATGAAAAGTGCCAGCACTGAAAGCTCTTGCTAGCCAGCACCCTTCCTTGGAAGCGCCTTTGTAGACCTAAGAACACTGGGGCTCTGGGCTTCTCTAGCCACCTAATCTTCTGCTCATCCTCTCGCGCACTCTAAAGAGAGCTCAGGTGAGAAATTGCAAACGTCGAGCAATTGCTCAGAGATGAAAAGTGCCAGCACTGAAAGCTCTTGCTAGCCAGCACCCTTCCTTGGAAGCGCTTTTGTAGGCCTAAGAACCCTGGGGCTCTGGGCTTCTCTAGCCACCTAATCTTCTGCTCATCCTCTCGCGCACTCTAAAGACAGCTCAGGTGAGAAATTGCAAACGTCGAGCAATTGCTCAGAGATGAAAAGTGGCAGCACTGAAAGCTGTTGCTAGCCAGCACCCTTCCTTGGAAGCGCTTTCACAGGCGCAGTAACACTGGGGCTTTGCGCTTCTCTAGCCACCAGACGTCACGGTCACTCTCTCTCCGTCTCGTAGACACGAGCTGAGAAATTGCAAACGTCGAGCAATTGCTCAGAGATGAAAAGTGCCAGCACTGAAAGCTGTTGCTAGCCAGCAGCCTTCCTTGGAAGCGCTTTTGTAGGCCTAAGAACACTGGAGCTCTGGGCTTCTCTAGCCACCTAATCTTCTGCTCATCCTCTTGCGCACTCTAAAGAGAGCTCAGGTGAGAAATTGCAAACGTCGAGCAATTGCTCAGAGATGAAAAGTGCCAGCACTGAGAGCTGTTGCTAGCCAGCACCCTTCCTTGGAAGCGCTTTCACAGGCGCAGCAACACTGGGGCTTTGCGCTTCTCTAGCCACCAAACGTCACGGTCACTATCTCTCCGTCTCGTAGACACGAGCTGAGAAATTGCAAACGTCGAGCAATTGCTCAGAGATGAAAAGTGCCAGCACTGAAAACTGTTGCTAGCCAGCACCCTTCCTTGGAAGCGTTTTCACAGGCGCAGTAACACTGGGGCTTTGCGCTTCTCTAGCCACCAAACGTCACGGTCACTCTCTCTCCGTCTCGTAGACACGAGCTGAGAAATTGCAAACGTCGAGCAATTGCTCAGAGATGAAAAGTGCCAGCACTGAAAGCTGTTGCTAGCCAGCACCCTTCCTCGGGAACGCTCTTGTAGGCCTAAGAACACTGGGGCTCTGCGCTTCTCTAGCCACCTAATCTTCTGGTCATCCTCTCGCGCACTCTAAAGAGAGCTCAGGGGAGAAATTGCAAACGTTGAGCAATTGCTCAGAGATGAAAAGTGCCAGCACTGAAAGCTGTTGCTAGCCAGCACCCTTCCTTGGAAGCGCTTTCACAGGCGCAGTAACACTGGGGCTTTGCGCTTCTCTAGCCACGAAACGTCACGGTCACTATCTCTCCGTCTCGTAGACACGAGCTGAGAAATTGCAAACGTCGAGCAATTGCTCAGAGATGAAAAGTGCCAGCACTGAGAGCTGTTGCTAGCCAGCACCCTTCCTTGGAAGCGCTTTCACAGGCGCAGTAACACTGGGGCGTTGCGCTTCTCTAGCCGCCAAACGTCACGGTCACTATATCTCCGACTCGTAGACATGAGCTGAGAAATTGCAAAGGTCGAGCAACTGCTCAGAGATGAAAAGTGCCAGCACTGAGAGCTGTTGCTAGCCAGCACCCTTCCTTGGAAGCGCTTTCACAGGCGCAGCAACACTGGGGCTTTGCGCTTCTCTAGCCACCAAACGTCACGGTCACTATCTCTCCGTCTCGTAGACACGAGCTGAGAAATTGCAAACGTCGAGCAATTGCTCAGAGATGAAAAGTGCCAGCACTGAAAACTGTTGCTAGCCAGTACCCTTCCTTGGAAGCGCTTTCACAGGCGCAGCAACACTGGGGCTTTGCGCTTCTCTAGCCACCAAACGTCACGGTCACTCTCTCTCCGTCTCGTAGACACGAGCTGAGAAATTGCAAACGTCGAGCAATTGCTCAGAGATGAAAAGTGCCAGCACTGAAAGCACTTGCTAGCCAGCACCCTTCCTTGGAAGCGCTTTTGTAGTCCTAAGAACCCTGGGGCTCTGGGCTTCTCTAGCCACCTAATCTTCTGCTCATCCTCTCGCGCACTCTAAAGAGAGCTCAGGTGAGAAATTGCAAACGTCGAGCAATTGCTCAGAGATGAAAAGTGCCAGCACTGAAAGCTCTTGCTAGCCAGCACCCTTCCTTGGAAGCGCTTTCACAGGCGCAGCAACACTGGGGCTTTGCGCTTCTCTAGCCACCAAAAGTCACGGTCACTCTCTCTCCGTCTCGTAGACACGAGCTGAGAAATTGCAAACGTCGAGCAATTGCTCAGAGATGAAAAGTGCCAGCACTGAAAGCTGTTGCTAGCCAGCACCCTTCCTTGGAAGCGCTTTCACAGGCGCAGTAACACTGGGGCTTTGCGCTTCTCTAGCCGCCAAACGTCACGGTCACTATCTCTCCGTCTCGTAGACACGAGCTGAGAAATTGCAAACGTCGAGCAATTGCTCAGAGATGAAAAGTGCCAGCACTGAAAGCTGTTGCTAGCCAGCACCCTTCCTTGGAAGCGCTTTTGTAGGCCTAAGACCACTGGGGCTCTGGGCTTCTCTAGCCACCTAATCTTCTGCTCATCCTCTCGCGCACTGTAAAGAGAGCTCAGGGGAGAAATTGCAAACGTTGAGCAATTGCTCAGAGATGAAAAGTGCCAGCACTGAAAGCTGTTGCTAGCCAGCACCCTTCCTTGGAAGCGCTTTCACAGGCGCAGTAACACTGGGGCTTTGCGCTTCTCTAGCCACCAAACGTCACGGTCACTCTCTCTCCGTCTCGTAGACACGAGCTGAGAAATTGCAAACGTCGAGCAATTGCTCAGAGATGAAAAGTGCCAGCACTGAAAGCTGTTGCTAGCCAGCCCCCTTCCTTGGAAGCGCTTTTGTAGGCCTAAGAACCCTGGGGCTCTGGGCTTCTCTAGCCACCTAATCTTCTGCTCATCCTCTCGCGCGCTCTAAAGAGAGCTCAGGTGAGAAATTGCAAACGTCGAGCAATTGCTCAGAGATGAAAAGTGCCAGCACTGAAAGCTGTTGCTAGCCAACCCCCTTCCTTGGAAGCGCTTTTGTAGGCCTAAGAACAGTGGGGCTCTGGGCTTCTCTAGCCACCTAATCTTCTGGTCATCCTCTCGCGCACTCTAAAGAGAGCTCAGGTGACAAATTGCAAACGTCGAGCAATTGCTCAGAGATGAAAAGTGCCAGCACTGAAAGCTGTTGCTAGCCAGCCCCCTTCCTTGGAAGCGCTTTCACAGGCGCAGTAACACTGGGGCTTTGCGCTTCTCTAGCCGCCAAACATCACGGTCACTATCTCTCCGACTCGTAGACACGAGCTGAGAAATTGCAATCGTCGAGCAATTGCTCAGAGATGAAAAGTGCCAGCACTGAGAGCTGTTGCTAGCCAGCCCCCTTCCTTGGAAGCGCTTTCACAGGCGCAGTAACACTGGGGCTTTGCGCTTCTCTAGCCACCAAACGTCACGGTCACTATCTCTCCGTCTCGTAGACACAAGATGAGAAATTGCAAACGTCGAGCAATTGCTCAGGGATGAAAAGTGCCAGCACTGAAAACTGTTGCTAGCCAGCACCCTTCCTTGGAAGCGCTTTCACAGGCGCAGCAACACTGGGGCTTTGCGCTTCTCTAGCCACCAAACGTCACGGTCACTCTCTCTCCGTCTCGTAGACACGAGCTGAGAAATTGCAAACGTCGAGCAATTGTTCAGAGATGAAAAGTGCCAGCACTGAAAGCTGTTGCTAGCCAGCACCCTTCCTTGGAAGCGCTTTTGTAGGCCTAAGAACCCTGGGGCTCTGGGCTTCTCTAGCCACCTAATCTTCTGCTCATCCTTTCGCACACTCTAAAGAGAGCTCAGGTGAGAAATTGCAAACGTCGAGCAATTGCTCAGAGATGAAAAGTGCCAGCACTGAAAGCTGTTGCTAGCCAGCACCCTTCCTTGGAAGCGCTTTCACAGGCGCAGCAACACTGGGGCTTTGCGCTTCTCTAGCCACCAAAGGTCACGGTCACTATCTCTCCGTCTCGTAGACACGAGCTGAGAAATTGCAAACGTCGAGCAATTGCTCAGAGATGAAAAGTGCCAGCACTGAAAGCTCTTGCTAGCCAGCACCCTTCCTTGGAAGCGCTTTTGTAGGCCTAAGAACCCTGGGGCTCTGGGCTTCTCTAGCCACCTCATCTTCTGCTCATCCTCTCGCGCACTCTAAAGAGAGCTCAGGTGAGAAATTGCAAACGTCGAGCAATTGCTCAGAGATGAAAAGTGCCAGCACTGAAAGCTGTTGCTAGCCAGCACCCTTCCTTGGAAGCGCTTTTGTAGGCCTAAGAACACTGGGGCTCTGGGCTTCTCTAGCCACCTAATCTTCTGCTCATCCTCTCGCGCACTCTAAAGACAGCTCAGGTGAGAAATTGCAAATGTCGAGCAATTGCTCAGAGATGAAAAGTGGCAGCACTGAAAGCTGTTGCTAGCCAGCACCCTTCCTTGGAAGCGCTTTCACAGGCGCAGTAACACTGGGGCTTTGCGCTTCTCTAGCCACCAAACGTCACGGTCACTCTCTCTCCGTCTCGTAGACACGAGCTGAGAAATTGCAAACGTCGAGCAATTGCTCAGAGATGAAAAGTGCCAGCACTGAAAGCTGTTGCTAGCCAGCAGCCTTCCTTGGGAACGCTCTTGTAGGCCTAAGAACACTGGGGCTCTGCGCTTCTCTAGCCACCTAATCTTCTGCTCATCCTCTCGCGCACTCTAAAGAGAGCTCAGGTGAGAAATTGCAAATGTCGAGCAATTGCTCAGAGATGAAAAGTGCCAGCACTGAAAGCTGTTGCTAGCCAGCACCCTTCCTTGGAAGCGCTTTCACAGGCGCAGTAACACTGGGGCTTTGCGCTTCTCTAGCCACCAAACGTCACGGTCACTATCTCTCCGTCTCGTAGACACGAGCTGAGAAATTGCAAACGTCGAGCAATTGCTCAGAGATGAAAAGTGCCAGCACTGAAAGCTGTTGCTAGCCAGCACCCTTCCTTGGAAGCGCTTTCACAGGCGCAGTAACACTGGGGCTTTGCGCTTCTCTAGCCACCAAACGTCACGGTCACTCTCTCTCCGTCTCGTAGACACGAGTTGAGAAATTGCAAACGTCGAGCAATTGCTCAGAGATGAAAAGTGCCAGCACTGAAAGCTGTTGCTAGCCAGCACCATTCCTTGGAAGCGCTTTTGTAGGCCTAAGAGCACTGGGGCTCTGGGCTTCTCTAGCCACCTAATCTTCTGCTCATCCTCTCGCGCACTCTAAAGAGAGCTCAGGTGAGAAATTGCAAACGTCGAGCAATTGCTCAGAGATGAAAAGTGCCAGCACTGAAAGCTGTTGCTAGCCAGCACCCTTCCTTGGAAGCGCTTTCACAGGCGCAGTAACACTGGGGCTTTGCGCTTCTCTAGCCACCAGACGTCACGGTCATTCTCTCTCCGTCTCATAGACACGAGCTGAGAAATTGCAAACGTCGAGCAATTGCTCAGAGATGAAAAGTGCCAGCACTGAAAGCTGTTGCTAGCCAGCACCCTTCCTTGGAAGCGCTTTTGTAGGCCTAAGAACACTGGGGCTCTGGGCTTCTCTAGCCACCTAATCTTCTGCTCATCCTCTCGCGCACTCTAAAGAGAGCTCAGGTGAGAAATTGCAAACGTCGAGCAATTGCTCAGAGATGAAAAGTGCCAGCACTGAAAGCTCTTGCTAGCCAGCACCCTTCCTTGGAAGCGCTTTTGTAGGCCTAAGATCACTGGGGCTCTGGGCTTCTCTAGCCACCTAATCTTCTGCTCATCCTCTCGCGCACTCTAAAGAGAGCTCAGGTGAGAAATTGCAAACGTCGAGCAATTGCTCAGAGATGAAAAGTGCCAGCACTGAAAGCTGTTGCTAGCCAGCACCCTTCCTTGGAAGCGCTTTCACAGGCGCAGCAACACTGGGGCTTTGCGCTTCTCTAGCCACCAAACGTCACGGTCACTCTCTCTCTGTCTCGTAGACACGAGCTGAGAAATTGCAAACGTCGAGCAATTGCTCAGAGATGAAAAGTGCCAGCACTGAAAGCTCTTGCTAGCCAGCACCCTTCCTTGGAAGCGCTTTTGTAGGCCTAAGAACCCTGGGGCTCTGGGCTTCTCTAGCCACCTAATCTTCTGCTCATCCTCTCGCGCACTCTAAAGAGAGCTCAGGTGAGAAATTGCAAAGGTCGAGCAATTGCTCAGAGATGAAAAGTGCCAGCACTGAAAGCTGTTGCTAGCCAGCACCCTTCCTTGGAAGCGCTTTCACAGGCGCAGTAACACTGGGGCTTTGCGCTTCTCTAGCCGCCAAACGTCACGGTCACTATATCTCCGACTCGTAGACATGAGCTGAGAAATTGCAAACGTCGAGCAATTGCTCAGAGCTAAAAAGTGCCAGCACTGAAAACTGTTGCTAGCCAGCACCCTTCCTTGGAAGCGCTTTCACAGGCGCAGCAACACTGGGGCTTTGTGCTTCTCTAGCCACCAAACGTCACGGTCACTCTCTCTCCGTCTCGTAGACACAAGTTGAGAAATTGCAAACGTCGAGCAATTGCTCAGAGATGAAAAGTGCCAGCACTGAAAGCTCTTGCTAGCCAGCACCCTTCCTTGGAAGCGCTTTTGTAGGCCTAAGACCACTGGGGCTCTGGGCTTCTATAGCCACCTAATCTTCTGCTCATCCTCTCGCGCACTCTAAAGAGAGCTCAGGTGAGAAATTGCAAACGTCGAGCAATTGCTCAGAGATGAAAAGTGCCAGCACTGAAAGCTGTTGCTAGCCAGCACCCTTCCTTGGAAGCGCTTTCACAGGCGCAGCAACACTGGGGCTTTGCGCTTCTCTAGCCACCAAACGTCACGGTCACTATCTGTCTGTCTCGTAGACACGAGCTGAGAAATTGCAAACGTCGAGCAATTGTTCAGAGATGAAAAGTGCCAGCACTGAAAGCTGTTGCTAGCCAGCACCCTTCCTTGGAAGCGCTTTCACAGGCGCAGCAACACTGGGGCTTTGCGCTTCTCTAGCCACCAAACGTCACGGTCACTCTCTCTCCGTCTCGTAGACACGAGTTGAGAAATTGCAAACGTCGAGCAATTGCTCAGAGATGAAAAGTGCCAGCACTGAAAGCTGTTGCTAGCCAGCACCCTTCCTTGGAAGCGCTTTCACAGGCGCAGCAACACTGGGGCTTTGCGCTTCTCTAGCCGCCAAACGTCACGGTCACTCTCTCTCCGTCTCGTAGACACGAGCTGAGAAATTGCAAACGTCGAGCAATTGCTCAGAGATGAAAAGTGCCAGCACTGAAAGCTGTTGCTAGCCAACCCCCTTCCTTGGAAGCGCTTTTGTAGGCCTAAGAGCACTGGGGCTCTGGGCTTCTCTAGCCACCTAATCTTCTGCTCATCCTCTCGCGCACTCTAAAGAGAGCTCAGGTGAGAAATTGCAAACGTCGAGCAATTGCTCAGAGATGAAAAGTGCCAGCACTGAAAGCTGTTGCTAGCCAGCACCCTTCCTTGGAAGCGCTTTCACAGGCGCAGTAACACTGGGGCTTTGCGCTTCTCTAGCCACCAGACGTCACGGTCACTCTCTCTCCGTCTCGTAGACACGAGCTGAGAAATTGCAAACGTCGAGCAATTGCTCAGAGATGAAAAGTGCCAGCACTGAAAGCTGTTGCTAGCCAGCCCCCTTCCTTGGGAACGCTCTTGTAGGCCTAAGAACCCTGGGGCTCTGGGCTTCTCTAGCCACCTAATCTTCTGCTCATCCTCTCGCGCACTCTAAAGAGAGCTCAGGGGAGAAATTGCAAACGTCGAGCAATTGCTCAGAGATGAAAAGTGCCAGCACTGAAAGCTGTTGCTAGCCAGCCCCCTTCCTTGGAAGCGCTTTCACAGGCGCAGCAACACTGGGGCTTTGCGCTTCTCTAGCCACCAAACATCACGGTCACTCTCTCTCCGTCTCGTAGACACGAGTTGAGAAATTGCAAACGTCGAGCAATTGCTCAGAGATGAAAAGTGCCAGCACTGAAAGCTGTTGCTAGCCAGCACCCTTCCTTGGAAGCGCTTTCACAGGCGCAGCAACACTGGGGCTTTGCGCTTCTCTAGCCACCAAACGTCACGGTCACTATCTCTCTGTCTCGTAGACACGAGCTGAGAAATTGCAAACGTCGAGCAATTGCTCAGAGATGAAAAGTGCCAGCACTGAAAGCTGTTGCTAGCCAGCACCCTTCCTTGGAAGCGCTTTTGTAGGCCTAAGAGCACTGGGGCTCTGGGCTTCTCTAGCCACCTAATCTTCTGCTCATCCTCTCGCGCACTCTAAAGAGAGCTCAGGTGAGAAATTGCAAACGTCGAGCAATTGCTCAGAGATGAAAAGTGCCAGCACTGAAAGCTGTTGCTAGCCAGCACCCTTCCTTGGAAGCGCTTTCACAGGTGCAGCAACACTGGGGCTTTGCGCTTCTCTAGCCACCAAACGTCACGGTCACTATCTCTCCGTCTCGTAGACACGAGCTGAGAAATTGCAAACGTCGAGCAATTGCTCAGAGATAAAAAGTGCCAGCACTGAAAACTGTTGCTAGCCAGCACCCTTCCTTGGAAGCGCTTTCACAGGCGCAGCAACACTGGGGCTTTGCGCTTCTCTAGCCACCAAACGTCACGGTCACTCTCTCTCCGTCTCGTAGACACAAGTTGAGAAATTGCAAACGTCGAGCAATTGCTCAGAGATGAAAAGTGCCAGCACTGAAAGCTCTTGCTAGCCAGCACCCTTCCTTGGAAGCGCTTTTGTAGGCCTAAGACCACGGCGGCTCTGGGCTTCTCTAGCCACCTAATCTTCTGCTCATCCTCTCGCGCACTCTAAAGAGAGCTCAGGGGAGAAATTGCAAACGTCGAGCAATTGCTCAGAGATGAAAAGTGCCAGCACTGAAAGCTGTTGCTAGCCAGCACCCTTCCTTGGAAGCGCTTTCACAGGCGCAGCAAAACTGGGGCTTTGCGCTTCTCTAGCCACCAAACGTCACGGTCACTATCTCTCTGTCTCGTAGACACGAGTTGAGAAATTGCAAACGTCGAGCAATTGTTCAGAGATGAAAAGTGCCAGCACTGAAAGCTGTTGCTAGCCAGCACCCTTCCTTGGAAGCGCTTTCACAGGCGCAGTAACACTGGGGCTTTGCGCTTCTCTACCCACCAAACGTCACGGTCACTCTCTCTCCGTCTCGTAGACACGAGCTGAGAAATTGCAAACGTCGAGCAATTGCTCAGAGATGAAAAGTGCCAGCACTGAAAGCTGTTGCTAGCCAGCCCCCTTCCTTGGAAGCGCTCTTGTAGGCCTAAGAACCCTGGGGCTCTGGGCTTCTCTAGCCACCTAATCTTCTGCTCATCCACTCGCGCACTCTAAAGAGAGCTCAGGTGAGAAATTGCAAACGTCGAGCAATTGCTCAGAGATGAAAAGTGCCAGCACTGAAAGCTGTTGCTAGCCAACCCCCTTCCTTGGAAGCGCTTTCACAGGCGCAGTAACACTGGGGCTTTGCGCTTCTCTAGCCACCAAACGTCACGGTCACTCTCTCTCCGTCTCGTAGACACGAGCTGAGAAATTGCAAACGTCGAGCAATTGCTCAGAGATGAAAAGTGCCAGCACTGAAAGCTGTTGCTAGCCAGCCCCCTTCCTTGGGAACGCTCTTGTAGGCCTAAGAACCCTGGGGCTCTGGGCTTCTCTAGCCACCTAATCTTCTGCTCATCCTCTCGCGCACTCTAAAGAGAGCTCAGGGGAGAAATTGCAAACGTCGAGCAATTGCTCAGAGATGAAAAGTGCCAGCACTGAAAGCTGTTGCTAGCCAGCCCCCTTCCTTGGAAGCGCTTTCACAGGCGCAGCAACACTGGGGCTTTGCGCTTCTCTAGCCACCAAACATCACGGTCACTCTCTCTCCGTCTCGTAGACACGAGTTGAGAAATTGCAAACGTTGAGCAATTGCTCAGAGATGAAAAGTGCCAGCACTGAAAGCTGTTGCTAGCCAGCACCCTTCCTTGGAAGCGCTTTCACAGGCGCAGCAACACTGGGGCTTTGCGCTTCTCTAGCCACCAAACGTCACGGTCACTATCTCTCTGTCTCGTAGACACGAGCTGAGAAATTGCAAACGTCGAGCAATTGCTCAGAGATGAAAAGTGCCAGCACTGAAAGCTCTTGCTAGCCAGCACCCTTCCTTGGAAGCGCTTTTGTAGGCCTAAGACCACGGGGGCTCTGGGCTTCTCTAGCCACCTAATCTTCTGCTCATCCTCTCGCGCACTCTAAAGAGAGCTCAGGGGAGAAATTGCAAACGTCGAGCAATTGCTCAGAGATGAAAAGTGCCAGCACTGAAAGCTGTTGCTAGCCAGCACCCTTCCTTGGAAGCGCTTTCACAGGCGCAGCAAAACTGGGGCTTTGCGCTTCTCTAGCCACCAAACGTCACGGTCACTATCTCTCTGTCTCGTAGACACGAGTTGAGAAATTGCAAACGTCGAGCAATTGTTCAGAGATGAAAAGTGCCAGCACTGAAAGCTGTTGCTAGCCAGCACCCTTCCTTGGAAGCGCTTTCACAGGCGCAGTAACACTGGGGCTTTGCGCTTCTCTAGCCGCCAAACGTCACGGTCACTATCTCTCCGTCTCGTAGACACGAGCTGAGAAATTGCAAACGTCGAGCAATTGCTCAGAGATGAAAAGTGCCAGCACTGAAAGCTGTTGCTAGCCAGCACCCTTCCTTGGAAGCGCTTTTGTAGGCCTAAGAACCCTGGGGCTCTGGGCTTCTCTAGCCACCTAATCTTCTGCTCATCCTCTCGCGCACTCTAAAGAGAGCTCAGGTGAGAAATTGCAAACGTCGAGCAATTGCTCAGAGATGAAAAGTGCCAGCACTGAAAGCACTTGCTAGCCAGCACCCTTCCTTGGAAGCGCTTTTGTAGGCCTAAGAACACTGGGGCTTTGCGCTTCTCTAGCCACCTAATCTTCTGCTCATCCTCTCGCGCACTCTAAAGAGAGCTCAGGTGAGAAATTGCAAACGTCCAGCAATTGCTCAGAGATGAAAAGTGCCAGCACTGAAAGCTGTTGCTAGCCAGCCCCCTTCCTTGGAAGCGCTTTCACAGGCGCAGCAACACTGGGGCTTTGCGCTTCTCTAGCCACCAAACTTCACTGTCATTCTCTTTCCGTCTCGTAGACACGAGCTGAGAAATTGCAAACGTCGAGCAATTGTTCAGAGATGAAAAGTGCCAGCACTGAAAGCTGTTGCTAGCCAGCCCCCTTCCTTGGAAGCGCTTTCACAGGCGCAGCAACACTGGGGCTTTGCGCTTCTCTAGCCGCCAAACATCACGGTCACTCTCTCTCCGTCTCGTAGACACGAGCTGAGAAATTGCAAACGTCGAGCAATTGCTCAGAGATGAAAAGTGCCAGCACTGAAAGCTGTTGCTAGCCAGCACCCTTCCTTGGAAGCGCTTTCACAGGCGCAGCAACACTGGGGCTTTGCGCTTCTCTAGCCACCAAACGTCACGGTCACTCTCTCTCCGTCTCGTAGACACAAGATGAGAAATTGCAAACGTCGAGCAATTGCTCAGAGATGAAAAGTGCCAGCACTGAAAGCTCTTGCTAGCCAGTACCCTTCCTTGGAAGCGCTTTCACAGGCGCAGCAACACTGGGGCTTTGCGCTTCTCTAGCCACCAAACGTCACGGTCACTCTCTCTCCGTCTCGTAGACACGAGCTGAGAAATTGCAAACGTCGAGCAATTGCTCAGAGATGAAAAGTGCCAGCACTGAAAGCTGTTGCTAGCCAACCCCCTTCCTTGGAAGCGCTTTTGTAGGCCTAAGAACCCTGGGGCTCTGGGCTTCTCTAGCCACCTAATCTTCTGCTCATCCTCTCGCGCACTCTAAAGAGAGCTCAGGTGAGAAATTGCAAACGTCGAGCAATTGCTCAGAGATGAAAAGTGCCAGCACTGAAAGCTGTTGCTAGCCAGCACCCTTCCTTGGAAGCGCTTTCACAGGTGCAGCAACACTGGGGCTTTGCGCTTCTCTACCCACCAAACGTCACGGTCACTATCTCTCCGTCTCGTAGACACGAGCTGAGAAATTGCAAACGTCGAGCAATTGCTCAGAGATAAAAAGTGCCAGCACTGAAAACTGTTGCTAGCCAGCACCCTTCCTTGGAAGCGCTTTCACAGGCGCAGCAACACTGGGGCTTTGCGCTTCTCTAGCCACCAAACGTCACGGTCACTCTCTCTCCGTCTCGTAGACACAAGTTGAGAAATTGCAAACGTCGAGCAATTGCTCAGAGATGAAAAGTGCCAGCACTGAAAGCTCTTGCTAGCCAGCACCCTTCCTTGGAAGCGCTTTTGTAGGCCTAAGACCACGGGGGCTCTGGGCTTCTCTAGCCACCTAATCTTCTGCTCATCCTCTCGCGCACTCTAAAGAGAGCTCAGGGGAGAAATTGCAAACGTCGAGCAATTGCTCAGAGATGAAAAGTGCCAGCACTGAAAGCTGTTGCTAGCCAGCACCCTTCCTTGGAAGCGCTTTCACAGGCGCAGCAAAACTGGGGCTTTGCGCTTCTCTAGCCACCAAACGTCACGGTCACTATCTCTCTGTCTCGTAGACACGAGTTGAGAAATTGCAAACGTCGAGCAATTGTTCAGAGATGAAAAGTGCCAGCACTGAAAGCTGTTGCTAGCCAGCACCCTTCCTTGGAAGCGCTTTCACAGGCGCAGTAACACTGGGGCTTTGCGCTTCTCTAGCCACCAAACGTCACGGTCACTCTCTCTCCGTCTCGTAGACACGAGCTGAGAAATTGCAAACGTCGAGCAATTGCTCAGAGATGAAAAGTGCCAGCACTGAAAGCTGTTGCTAGCCAGCACCCTTCCTTGGAAGCGCTCTTGTAGGCCTAAGAACCCTGGGGCTCTGGGCTTCTCTAGCCACCTAATCTTCTGCTCATCCACTCGCGCACTCTAAAGAGAGCTCAGGTGAGAAATTGCAAACGTCGAGCAATTGCTCAGAGATGAAAAGTGCCAGCACTGAAAGCTGTTGCTAGCCAACCCCCTTCCTTGGAAGCGCTTTTGTAGGCCTAAGATCACTGGGGCTCTGGGCTTCTCTAGCCACCTAATCTTCTGCTCATCCTCTCGCGCACTCTAAAGAGAGCTCAGGTGAGAAATTGCAAACGTCGAGCAATTGCTCAGAGATGAAAAGTGCCAGCACTGAAAGCTGTTGCTAGCCAGCACCCTTCCTTGGAAGCGCTTTCACAGGCGCAGTAACACTGGGGCTTTGCGCTTCTCTAGCCGCCAAACGTCACGGTCACTATCTCTCCGTCTCGTAGACACGAGCTGAGAAATTGCAAATGTCGAGCAATTGCTCAGAGATGAAAAGTGCCAGCACTGAGAGCTGTTGCTAGCCAGCACCCTTCCTTGGAAGCGCTTTCACAGGCGCAGTAACACTGGGGCTTTGCGCTTCTCTAGCCACCAAACGTCACGGTCACTATCTCTCCGTCTCGTAGACACAAGATGAGAAATTGCAAACGTCGAGCAATTGCTCAGAGATGAAAAGTGCCAGCACTGAAAGCTGTTGCTAGCCAGCCCCCTTCCTTGGAAGCGCTTTTGTAGGCCTAAGAACCCTGGGGCTCTGGGCTTCTCTAGCCACCTAATCTTCTGCTCATCCTCTCGCGCACTCTAAAGAGAGCTCAGGGGAGAAATTGCAAACGTCGAGCAATTGCTCAGAGATGAAAAGTGCCAGCACTGAGAGCTGTTGCTAGCCAGCACCCTTCCTTGGAAGCGCTTTCACAGGCGCAGCAACACTGGGGCTTTGCGCTTCTCTAGCCACCAAACGTCACGGTCACTCTCTCTCCGTCTCGTAGACACGAGCTGAGAAATTGCAAACGTCGAGCAATTGCTCAGAGATGAAAAGTGCCAGCACTGAAAGCTCTTGCTAGCCAGCACCCTTCCTTGGAAGCGCTTTCACAGGCGCAGCAACACTGGGGCTTTGCGCTTCTCTAGCCACCAAACGTCACGGTCACTCTCTCTCCGTCTCGTAGACACGAGCTGAGAAATTGCAAACGTCGAGCAATTGCTCAGAGATGAAAAGTGCCAGCACTGAAAGCTCTTGCTAGCCAGCCCCCTTCCTTGGAAGCGCTTTTGTAGGCCTAAGAACCCTGGGGCTCTGGGCTTCTCTAGCCACCTAATCTTCTGCTCATCCTCTTGCGCACTCTAAAGAGAGCTCAGGTGAGAAATTGCAAAGGTCGAGCAATTGCTCAGAGATGAAAAGTGCCAGCACTGAAAGCTGTTGCTAGCCAGCACCCTTCCTTAGAAGCGCTTTCACAGGCACAGCAACACTGGGGCTTTGCGCTTCTCTAGCCACCAAACGTCACGGTCACTCTCTCTCCGTCTCGTAGACACGAGCTGAGAAATTGCAAACGTCGAGCAATTGCTCAGAGATGAAAAGTGCCAGCACTGAAAGCTCTTGCTAGCCAGCACCCTTCCTTGGAAGCGCTTTTGTAGGCCTAAGAACCCTGGGGCTCTGGGCTTCTCTAGCCACCTAATCTTCTGCTCATCCTCTCGCGCACTCTAAAGAGAGCTCAGGTGAGAAATTGCAAACGTCGAGCAATTGCTCAGAGATGAAAAGTGCCAGCACTGAAAGCACTTGCTAGCCAGCACCCTTCCTTGGAAGCGCTTTTGTAGGCCTAAGAACACTGGGGCTTTGCGCTTCTCTAGCCACCTAATCTTCTGCTCATCCTCTCGCGCACTCTAAAGAGAGCTCAGGTGAGAAATTGCAAACGTCCAGCAATTGCTCAGAGATGAAAAGTGCCAGCACTGAAAGCTGTTGCTAGCCAGCCCCCTTCCTTGGAAGCGCTTTCACAGGCGCAGCAACACTGGGGCTTTGCGCTTCTCTAGCCACCAAACTTCACTGTCATTCTCTTTCCGTCTCGTAGACACGAGCTGAGAAATTGCAAACGTCGAGCAATTGTTCAGAGATGAAAAGTGCCAGCACTGAAAGCTGTTGCTAGCCAGCCCCCTTCCTTGGAAGCGCTTTCACAGGCGCAGCAACACTGGGGCTTTGCGCTTCTCTAGCCGCCAAACATCACGGTCACTCTCTCTCCGTCTCGTAGACACGAGCTGAGAAATTGCAAACGTCGAGCAATTGCTCAGAGATGAAAAGTGCCAGCACTGAAAGCTGTTGCTAGCCAGCACCCTTCCTTGGAAGCGCTTTCACAGGCGCAGTAACACTGGGGATTTGCGCTTCTCTAGCCACCATATGTCACGGTCACTATCTCTCCGTCTCGTAGACACAAGATGAGAAATTGCAAACGTCGAGCAATTGCTCAGAGATGAAAAGTGCCAGCACTGAAAGCTCTTGCTAGCCAGTACCCTTCCTTGGAAGCGCTTTCACAGGCGCAGTAACACTGGGGCTTTGCGCTTCTCTAGCCACCAAACGTCACGGTCACTCTCTCTCCGTCTCGTAGACACGAGCTGAGAAATTGCAAACGTCGAGCAATTGCTCAGAGATGAAAAGTGCCAGCACTGAAAGCTGTTGCTAGCCAACCCCCTTCCTTGGAAGCGCTTTTGTAGGCCTAAGAACCCTGGGGCTCTGGGCTTCTCTAGCCACCTAATCTTCTGCTCATCCTCTCGCGCACTCTAAAGAGAGCTCAGGTGAGAAATTGCAAACGTCGAGCAATTGCTCAGAGATGAAAAGTGCCAGCACTGAAAGCTGTTGCTAGCCAGCACCCTTCCTTGGAAGCGCTTTCACAGGCGCAGTAACACTGGGGCTTTGCGCTTCTCTAGCCGCCAAACGTCACGGTCACTATCTCTCCGTCTCGTAGACACGAGCTGAGAAATTGCAAACGTCGAGCAATTGCTCAGAGATGAAAAGTGCCAGCACTGAAAGCTCTTGCTAGCCAGCCCCCTTCCTTGGAAGCGCTCTTGTAGGCCTAAGAACCCTGGGGCTCTGGGCTTCTCTAGCCACCTAATCTTCTGCTCATCCACTCGCGCACTCTAAAGAGCGCTCAGGTGAGAAATTGCAAACGTCGAGCAATTGCTCAGAGATGAAAAGTGCCAGCACTGAAAGCTGTTGCTAGCCAACCCCCTTCCTTGGAAGCGCTTTTGTAGGCCTAAGATCACTGGGGCTCTGGGCTTCTCTAGCCACCTAATCTTCTGCTCATCCTCTCGCGCACTCTAAAGAGAGCTCAGGTGAGAAATTGCAAACGTTGAGCAATTGCTCAGAGATGAAAAGTGCCAGCACTGAAAGCTGTTGCTAGCCAGCACCCTTCCTTGGAAGCGCTTTCACAGGCGCAGTAACACTGGGGCTTTGCGCTTCTCTAGCCGCCAAACGTCACGGTCACTATCTCTCCGTCTCGTAGACACGAGCTGAGAAATTGCAAATGTCGAGCAATTGCTCAGAGATGAAAAGTGCCAGCACTGAGAGCTGTTGCTAGCCAGCACCCTTCCTTGGAAGCGCTTTCACAGGCGCAGTAACACTGGGGCTTTGCGCTTCTCTAGCCACCAAACGTCACGGTCACTATCTCTCCGTCTCGTAGACACAAGATGAGAAATTGCAAACGTCGAGCAATTGCTCAGAGATGAAAAGTGCCAGCACTGAAAGCTGTTGCTAGCCAGCCCCCTTCCTTGGAAGCGCTTTTGTAGGCCTAAGAACCCTGGGGCTCTGGGCTTCTCTAGCCACCTAATCTTCTGCTCATCCACTCGCGCACTCTAAAGAGCGCTCAGGTGAGAAATTGCAAACGTCGAGCAATTGCTCAGAGATGAAAAGTGCCAGCACTGAAAGCTGTTGCTAGCCAACCCCCTTCCTTGGAAGCGCTTTTGTAGGCCTAAGATCACTGGGGCTCTGGGCTTCTCTAGCCACCTAATCTTCTGCTCATCCTCTCGCGCACTCTAAAGAGAGCTCAGGTGAGAAATTGCAAACGTTGAGCAATTGCTCAGAGATGAAAAGTGCCAGCACTGAAAGCTCTTGCTAGCCAGCACCCTTCCTTGGAAGCGCTTTCACAGGCGCAGTAACACTGGGGCTTTGCGCTTCTCTAGCCGCCAAACGTCACGGTCACTATCTCTCCGTCTCGTAGACACGAGCTGAGAAATTGCAAATGTCGAGCAATTGCTCAGAGATGAAAAGTGCCAGCACTGAGAGCTGTTGCTAGCCAGCACCCTTCCTTGGAAGCGCTTTCACAGGCGCAGTAACACTGGGGCTTTGCGCTTCTCTAGCCACCAAACGTCACGGTCACTATCTCTCCGTCTCGTAGACACAAGATGAGAAATTGCAAACGTCGAGCAATTGCTCAGAGATGAAAAGTGCCAGCACTGGAAGCTGTTGCTAGCCAGCACCCTTCCTTGGAAGCGCTTTTGTAGGCCTAAGAACCCTGGGGCTCTGGGCTTCTCTAGCCACCTAATCTTCTGCTCATCCTCTCGCGCAATCTAAAGAGAGATCAGGGGAGAAATTGCAAACGTCGAGCAATTGCTCAGAGATGAAAAGTGCCAGCACTGAAAGCTGTTGCTAGCCAGCACCCTTCCTTGGAAGCGCTTTCACAGGCGCAGCAACACTGGGGCTTTGCGCTTCTCTTGCCACCAAACGTCACGGTCACTCTCTCTCCGTCTCGTAGACACGAGCTGAGAAATTGCAAACGTCGAGCAATTGCTCAGAGATGAAAAGTGCCAGCACTGAAAGCTCTTGCTAGCCAGCACCCTTCCTTGGAAGCGCTTTCACAGGCGCAGCAACACTGGGGCTTTGCGCTTCTCTAGCCACCAAACGTCACGGTCACTCTCTCTCCGTCTCGTAGACACGAGCTGAGAAATTGCAAACGTCGAGCAATTGCTCAGAGATGAAAAGTGCCAGCACTGAAAGCTGTTGCTAGCCAACCCCCTTCCTTGGAAGCGCTTTTGTAGGCCTAAGAACCCTGGGGCTCTGGGCTTCTCTAGCCACCTAATCTTCTGCTCATCCTCTCGCGCACTCTAAAGAGAGCTCAGGTGAGAAATTGCAAACGTCGAGCAATTGCTCAGAGATGAAAAGTGCCAGCACTGAAAGCTGTTGCTAGCCAGCACCCTTCCTTAGAAGCGCTTTCACAGGCACAGCAACACTGGGGCTTTGCGCTTCTCTAGCCACCAAACATCACGGTCACTATCTCTCCGTCTCGTAGACACGAGTTGAGAAATTGCAAACGTCGAGCAATTGCTCAGAGATGAAAAGTGCCAGCACTGAAAGCTGTTGCTAGCCAGCACCCTTCCTTGGGAACGCTCTTGTAGGCCTAAGAACCCTGGGGCTCTGGGCTTCTCTAGCCACCTAATCTTCTGCTCATCCTCTCGCGCACTCTAAAGAGAGCTCAGGGGAGAAATTGCAAACGTCGAGCAATTGCTCAGAGATGAAAAGTGCCAGCACTGAAAGCACTTGCTAGCCAGCACCCTTCCTTGGAAGCGCTTTTGTAGGCCTAAGAACACTGGGGCTTTGCGCTTCTCTAGCCACCTAATCTTCTGCTCATCCTCTCGCGCACTCTAAAGAGAGCTCAGGTGAGAAATTGCAAACGTCCAGCAATTGCTCAGAGATGAAAAGTGCCAGCACTGAAAGCTGTTGCTAGCCAGCCCCCTTCCTTGGAAGCGCTTTCACAGGCGCAGCAACACTGGGGCTTTGCGCTTCTCTAGCCACCAAACGTCACTGTCATTCTCTTTCCGTCTCGTAGACACGAGCTGAGAAATTGCAAACGTCGAGCAATTGCTCAGAGATGAAAAGTGCCAGCACTGAAAGCTGTTGCTAGCCAGCACCCTTCCTTGGAAGCGCTTTCACAGGCGCAGCAACACTGGGGCTTTGCGCTTCTCTAGCCGCCAAACGTCACGGTCACTCTCTCTCCGTCTCGTAGACACGAGCTGAGAAATTGCAAACGTCGAGCAATTGCTCAGAGATGAAAAGTGCCAGCACTGAGAGCTGTTGCTAGCCAGCACCCTTCCTTGGAAGCGCTTTCACAGGCGCAGTAACACTGGGGCTTTCCGCTTCTCTAGCCACCAAAAGTCACGGTCATTATCTCTCCGTCTCGTAGACACAAGATGAGAAATTGCAAACGTCGAGCAATTGCTCAGAGATGAAAAGTGCCAGCACTGAAAGCTCTTGCTAGCCAGTACCCTTCCTTGGAAGCGCTTTCACAGGCGCAGCAACACTGGGGCTTTGCGCTTCTCTAGCCACCAAACGTCACTGTCATTCTCTCTCCGTCTCGTAGACACGAGCTGAGAAATTGCAAACATCGAGCAATTGCTCAGAGATGAAAAGTGCCAGCACTGAGAGCTGTTGCTAGCCAGCACCCTTCCTTGGAAGCGCTTTCACAGGCGCAGTAACACTGGGGCTTTGCGCTTCTCTAGCCACCAAACGTCACGGTCACTATCTCTCCGTCTCGTAGACACGAGCTGAGAAATTGCAAACGTCGAGCAATTGCTCAGAGATGAAAAGTGCCAGCACTGAAAGCTGTTGCTAGCCAGCCCCCTTACTTGGAAGCGCTTTCACAGGCGCAGCAATACTGGGGCTTTGCGCTTCTCTACCCACCAAACGTCACGGTCACTCTCTCTCCGTCTCGTAGACACGAGCTGAGAAATTGCAAACGTCGAGCAATTGCTCAGAGATGAAAAGTGCCAGCACTGAAAGCTGTTGCTAGCCAGCCCCCTTCCTTGGAAGCGCTTTTGTAGGCCTGAGAACCCTGGGGCACTGGGCTTCTCTAGCCACCTAATCTTCTGCTCATCCTCTCGCGCACTCTAAAGAGAGCTCAGGTGAGAAATTGCAAACGTCCAGCAATTGCTCAGAGATGAAATGTGCCAGCACTGAAAGCTGTTGCTAGCCAGCACCCTTCCTTAGAAGCGCTTTCACAGGCACAGCAACACTGGGGCTTTGCGCTTCTCTACCCACCAAACATCACGGTCACTATCTCTCCGTCTCGTAGACACGAGCTGAGAAATTGCGAACGTCGAGCAATTGCTCAGAGATGAAAAGTGCCAGCACTGAAAGCTGTTGCTAGCCAGCACCCTTCCTTGGAAGCGCTTTTGTAGGCCTAAGAACCCTGGGGCTCTGGGCTTCTCTAGCCACCTAATCTTCTGCTCATCCTCTCGCGCACTCTAAAGAGAGCTCAGGTGAGAAATTGCAAACGTCCAGCAATTGCTCAGAGATGAAAAGTGCCAGCACTGAAAGCTGTTGCTAGCCAGCCCCCTTCCTTGGAAGCGCTTTCACAGGCACAGCAACACTGGGGCTTTGCGCTTCTCTAGCCACCAAACGTCACTGTCATTCTCTTTCCGTCTCGTAGACACGAGCTGAGAAATTGCAAACGTCGAGCAATTGCTCAGAGATGAAAAGTGCCAGCACTGAAAGCTGTTGCTAGCCAGCCCCCTTCCTTGGAAGCGCTTTCACAGGCGCAGCAACACTGGGGCTTTGCGCTTCTCTAGCCGCCAAACGTCACGGTCACTCTCTCTCCGTCTCGTAGACACGAGCTGAGAAATTGCAAACGTCGAGCAATTGCTCAGAGATGAAAAGTGCCAGCACTGAGAGCTGTTGCTAGCCAGCACCCTTCCTTGGAAGCGCTTTCACAGGCGCAGTAACACTGGGGCTTTGCGCTTCTCTAGCCACCAAACGTCACGGTCACTATCTCTCTGTCTCGTAGACACGAGTTGAGAAATTGCAAACGTCGAGCAATTGCTCAGAGATGAAAAGTGCCAGCACTGAAAGCTCTTGCTAGCCAGTACCCTTCCTTGGAAGCGCTTTCACAGGCGCAGCAACACTGGGGCTTTGCGCTTCTCTAGCCACCAAACGTCACGGTCACTCTCTCTCCGTCTCGTAGACACGAGCTGAGAAATTGCAAACGTCCAGCAATTGCTCAGAGATGAAAAGTGCCAGAACTGAAAGCTGTTGCTAGCCAACCCCCTTCCTTGGAAGCGCTTTTGTAGGCCTAAGAACCCTGGGGCTCTGGGCTTCTCTAGCCACCTAATCTTCTGCTCATCCTCTCGCGCACTCTAAAGAGAGCTCAGGTGAGAAATTGCAAACGTCGAGCAATTGCTCAGAGATGAAAAGTGCCAGCACTGAAAACTGTTGCTAGCCAGCACCCTTCCTTGGAAGCGCTTTCACAGGCGCAGTAACACTGGGGCTTTGCGCTTCTCTAGCCGCCAAACGTCAGGGTCACTATCTCTCCGTCTCGTAGACACGAGCTGAGAAATTGCAAACATCGAGCAATTGCTCAGAGATGAAAAGTGCCAGCACTGAGAGCTGTTGCTAGCCAGCACCCTTCCTTGGAAGCGCTTTCACAGGCGCAGCAACACTGGGGCTTTGCGCTTCTCTAGCCACCAAACGTCACGGTCACTATCACTCCGTCTCGTAGACACGAGCTGAGAAATTGCAAACGTCGAGCAATTGCTCAGAGATGAAAAGTGCCAGCACTGAAAGCTGTTGCTAGCCAGCACCCTTCCTTGGAAGCGCTTTTGTAGGCCTAAGAACACTGGGGCTCTGGGCTTCTCTAGCCACCTAATCTTCTGCTCATCCTCTCGCGCACTCTAAAGAGAGCTCAGGTGAGAAATTGCAAACGTCGAGCAATTGCTCAGAGATGAAAAGTGCCAGCACTGAGAGCTGTTGCTAGCCAGCACCCTTCCTTGGAAGCGCTTTCACAGGCGCAGCAACACTGGGGCTTTGCGCTTCTCTAGCCACCAAAGGTCACGGTCACTCTCTCTCCGTCTCGTAGACACGAGTTGAGAAATTGCAAACGTCGAGCAATTGCTCAGAGATGAAAAGTGCCAGCACTGAAAGCTGTTGCTAGCCAGCACCCTTCCTTGGAAGCGCTTTCACAGGCGCAGCAACACTGGGGCTTTGCGCTTCTCTAGCCACCAAACGTCACGGTCACTCTCTCTCCGTCTCGTAGACACGAGCTGAGAAATTGCAAACGTCGAGCAATTGCTCAGAGATGAAAAGTGCCAGCACTGAAAGCTGTTGCTAGCCAGCACCCTTCCTTGGAAGCGCTTTTGTAGGCCTAAGAACCCTGGGGCTCTGGGCTTCTCTAGCCACCTAATCTTCTGCTCATCCTCTCGCGCACTCTAAAGAGAGCTCAGGTGAGAAATTGCAAACGTCGAGCAATTGCTCAGAGATGAAAAGTGCCAGCACTGAAAGCTGTTGCTAGCCAGCACCCTTCCTTGGAAGCGCTTTCACAGGCGCAGCAACACTGGGGCTTTGCGCTTCTCTAGCCACCAAACGTCACGGTCACTCTCTCTCCGTCTCGTAGACACGAGTTGAGAAATTGCAAACGTCGAGCAATTGCTCAGAGATGAAAAGTGCCAGCACTGAAAGCTGTTGCTAGCCAGCACCCTTCCTTGGAAGCGCTTTCACAGGCGCAGTAACACTGGGGCTTTGCGCTTCTCTAGCCACCAAACGTCACGGTCACTATCTCTCCGTCTCGTAGACACGAGCTGAGAAATTGCAAACGTCGAGCAATTGCTCAGAGATGAAAAGTGCCAGCACTGAAAGCTGTTGCTAGCCAGCACCCTTCCTTGGAAGCGCTTTTGTAGGCCTAAGAACCCTGGGGCTCTGGGCTTCTCTAGCCACCTAATCTTCTGCTCATCCTCTCGCGCACTCTAAAGAGAGCTCAGGTGAGAAATTGCAAACGTCGAGCAATTGCTCAGAGATGAAAAGTGCCAGCACTGAAAGCACTTGCTAGCCAGCACGCTTCCTTGGAAGCGCTTTTGTAGGCCTAAGAACACTGGGGCTTTGCGCTTCTCTAGCCACCTAATCTTCTGCTCATCCTCTCGCGCACTCTAAAGAGAGCTCAGGTGAGAAATTGCAAACGTCGAGCAATTGCTCAGAGATGAAAAGTGCCAGCACTGAAAGCTGTTGCTAGCCAGCCCCCTTCCTTGGAAGCGCTTTCACAGGCGCAGCAACACTGGGGCTTTGCGCTTCTCTAGCCACCAAACGTCACTGTCATTCTCTTTCCGTCTCGTAGACACGAGCTGAGAAATTGCAAACGTCGAGCAATTGCTCAGAGATGAAAAGTGCCAGCACTGAAAGCTGTTGCTAGCCAGCCCCCTTCCTTGGAAGCGCTTTCACAGGCGCAGCAACACTGGGGCTTTGCGCTTCTCTAGCCGCCAAACGTCACGGTCACTCTCTCTCCGTCTCGTAGACACGAGCTGAGAAATTGCAAACGTCGAGCAATTGCTCAGAGATGAAAAGTGCCAGCACTGAGAGCTGTTGCTAGCCAGCACCCTTCCTTGGAAGCGCTTTCACAGGCGCAGTAACACTGGGGCTTTCCGCTTCTCTAGCCACCAAAAGTCACGGTCACTATCTCTCCGTCTCGTAGACACAAGATGAGAAATTGCAAACGTCGAGCAATTGCTCAGAGATGAAAAGTGCCAGCACTGAAAGCTGTTGCTAGCCAGTACCCTTCCTTGGAAGCGCTTTCACAGGCGCAGCAACACTGGGGCTTTGCGCTTCTCTAGCCACCAAACGTCACTGTCATTCTCTCTCCGTCTCGTAGACACGAGCTGAGAAATTGCAAACGTCGAGCAATTGCTCAGAGATGAAAAGTGCCAGCACTGAGAGCTGTTGCTAGCCAGCACCCTTCCTTGGAAGCGCTTTCACA
Source organism: Sarcoramphus papa (assembly GCA_037962945.1). Taxonomy (NCBI): domain Eukaryota; kingdom Metazoa; phylum Chordata; class Aves; order Accipitriformes; family Cathartidae; genus Sarcoramphus; species Sarcoramphus papa. The sequence goes on along the minus strand of JBBMRM010000072.1, from coordinate 672,119 downwards.
GGCGCAGTAACACTGGGGCTTTGCGCTTCTCTAGCCACCAAACGTCACGGTCACTATCTCTCCGTCTCGAAGACACAAGTTGAGAAATTGCAAACGTCGAGCAATTGCTCAGAGATGAAAAGTGCCAGCACTGAAAGCTGTTGCTAGCCAGCCCCCTTCCTTGGAAGCGCTTTCACAGGCGCAGCAACACTGGGGCTTTGCGCTTCTCTAGCCACCAAACGTCACGGTCACTCTCTCTCCGTCTCGTAGACACGAGCTGAGAAATTGCAAACGTCGAGCAATTGCTCAGAGATGAAAAGTGCCAGCACTGAAAGCTGTTGCTAGCCAGCCCCCTTCCTTGGAAGCGCTTTTGTAGGCCTAAGAACACTGGGGCTCTGGGCTTCTCTAGCCACCTAATCTTCTGCTCATCCTCTCGCGCACTCTAAAGAGAGCTCAGGTGAGAAATTGCAAACGTCCAGCAATTGCTCAGAGATGAAATGTGCCAGCACTGAAAGCTGTTGCTAGCCAGCACCCTTCCTTAGAAGCGCTTTCACAGGCACAGCAACACTGGGGCTTTGCGCTTCTCTAGCCACCAAACATCACGGTCACTATCTCTCCGTCTCGTAGACACGAGCTGAGAAATTGCAAACGTCGAGCAATTGCTCAGAGATGAAAAGTGCCAGCACTGAAAGCTGTTGCTAGCCAGCACCCTTCCTTGGAAGCGCTTTTGTAGGCCTAAGAACCCTGGGGCTCTGGGCTTCTCTAGCCACCTAATCTTCTGCTCATCCTCTCGCGCACTCTAAAGAGAGCTCAGGTGAGAAATTGCAAACGTCCAGCAATTGCTCAGAGATGAAAAGTGCCAGCACTGAAAGCTGTTGCTAGCCAGCCCCCTTCCTTGGAAGCGCTTTCACAGGCGCAGCAACACTGGGGCTTTGCGCTTCTCTAGCCACCAAACGTCACTGTCATTCTCTTTCCGTCTCGTAGACACGAGCTGAGAAATTGCAAACGTCGAGCAATTGCTCAGAGATGAAAAGTGCCAGCACTGAAAGCTGTTGCTAGCCAGCCCCCTTCCTTGGAAGCGCTTTCACAGGCGCAGCAACACTGGGGCTTTGCGCTTCTCTACCCACCAAACGTCACGGTCACTCTCTCTCCGTCTCGTAGACACGAGGTGAGAAATTGCAAACGTCGAGCAATTGCTCAGAGATGAAAAGTGCCAGCACTGAGAGCTGTTGCTAGCCAGCACCCTTCCTTGGAAGCGCTTTCACAGGCGCAGTAACACTGGGGCTTTGCGCTTCTCTAGCCACCAAACGTCACGGTCACTATCTCTCCGTCTCGTAGACGCGAGATGAGAAATTGCAAACGTCGAGCAATTGCTCAGAGATGAAAAGTGCCAGCACTGAAAGCTCTTGCTAGCCAGTACCCTTCCTTGGAAGCGCTTTCACAGGCGCAGCAACACTGGGGCTTTGCGCTTCTCTAGCCACCAAACGTCACGGTCACTATCTCTCCGTCTCGTAGACACGAGCTGAGAAATTGCAAACGTCGAGCAATTGCTCAGAGATGAAAAGTGCCAGCACTGAAAGCTGTTGCTAGCCAACCCCCTTCCTTGGAAGCGCTTTTGTAGGCCTAAGAACCCTGGGGCTCTGGGCTTCTCTAGCCACCTAATCTTCTGCTCATCCTCTCGCGCACTCTAAAGAGAGCTCAGGTGAGAAATTGCAAACGTCGAGCAATTGCTCAGAGATGAAAAGTGCCAGCACTGAAAGCTGTTGCTAGCCAGCACCCTTCCTTGGAAGCGCTTTCACAGGCGCAGCAACACTGGGGCTTTGCGCTTCTCTAGCCACCAAACGTCACGGTCACTCTCTCTCCGTCTCGTAGACACGAGTTGAGAAATTGCAAACGTCGAGCAATTGCTCAGAGATGAAAAGTGCCAGCACTGAAAGCTGTTGCTAGCCAGCACCCTTCCTTGGAAGCGCTTTCACAGGCGCAGTAACACTGGGGCTTTGCGCTTCTCTAGCCACCAAACGTCACGGTCACTATCTCTCCGTCTCGTAGACACGAGCTGAGAAATTGCAAACGTCGAGCAATTGCTCAGAGATGAAAAGTGCCAGCACTGAAAGCTGTTGCTAGCCAGCACCCTTCCTTGGAAGCGCTTTTGTAGGCCTAAGAACCCTGGGGCTCTGGGCTTCTCTAGCCACCTAATCTTCTGCTCATCCTCTCGCGCACTCTAAAGAGAGCTCAGGTGAGAAATTGCAAACGTCGAGCAATTGCTCAGAGATGAAAAGTGCCAGCACTGAAAGCACTTGCTAGCCAGCACCCTTCCTTGGAAGCGCTTTTGTAGGCCTAAGAACACTGGGGCTTTGCGCTTCTCTAGCCACCTAATCTTCTGCTCATCCTCTCGCGCACTCTAAAGAGAGCTCAGGTGAGAAATTGCAAACGTCCAGCAATTGCTCAGAGATGAAAAGTGCCAGCACTGAAAGCTGTTGCTAGCCAGCCCCCTTCCTTGGAAGCGCTTTCACAGGCGCAGCAACACTGGGGCTTTGCGCTTCTCTAGCCACCAAACTTCACTGTCATTCTCTTTCCGTCTCGTAGACACGAGCTGAGAAATTGCAAACGTCGAGCAATTGCTCAGAGATGAAAAGTGCCAGCACTGAAAGCTGTTGCTAGCCAGCCCCCTTCCTTGGAAGCGCTTTCACAGGCGCAGCAACACTGGGGCTTTGCGCTTCTCTAGCCGCCAAACGTCACGGTCACTCTCTCTCCGTCTCGTAGACACGAGCTGAGAAATTGCAAACGTCGAGCAATTGCTCAGAGATGAAAAGTGCCAGCACTGAGAGCTGTTGCTAGCCAGCACCCTTCCTTGGAAGCGCTTTCACAGGCGCAGTAACACTGGGGCTTTCCGCTTCTCTAGCCACCAAAAGTCACGGTCACTATCTCTCCGTCTCGTAGACACAAGATGAGAAATTGCAAACGTCGAGCAATTGCTCAGAGATGAAAAGTGCCAGCACTGAAAGCTGTTGCTAGCCAGTACCCTTCCTTGGAAGCGCTTTCACAGGCGCAGCAACACTGGGGCTTTGCGCTTCTCTAGCCACCAAACGTCACTGTCATTCTCTCTCCGTCTCGTAGACACGAGCTGAGAAATTGCAAACGTCGAGCAATTGCTCAGAGATGAAAAGTGCCAGCACTGAGAGCTGTTGCTAGCCAGCACCCTTCCTTGGAAGCGCTTTCACAGGCGCAGTAACACTGGGGCTTTGCGCTTCTCTAGCCACCAAACGTCACTGTCATTCTCTCTCCGTCTCGTAGACACGAGCTGAGAAATTGCAAACGTCGAGCAATTGCTCAGAGATGAAAAGTGCCAGCACTGAAAGCTGTTGCTAGCCAGCCCCCTTCCTTGGAAGCGCTTTCACAGGCGCAGCAACACTGGGGCTTTGCGCTTCTCTAGCCACCAAACGTCACGGTCACTCTCTCTCCGTCTCGTAGACACGAGCTGAGAAATTGCAAACGTCGAGCAATTGCTCAGAGATGAAAAGTGCCAGCACTGAAAGCTGTTGCTAGCCAGCCCCCTTCCTTGGAAGCGCTTTTGTAGGCCTAAGAACACTGGGGCTCTGGGCTTCTCTAGCCACCTAATCTTCTGCTCATCCTCTCGCGCACTCTAAAGAGAGCTCAGGTGAGAAATTGCAAACGTCCAGCAATTGCTCAGAGATGAAATGTGCCAGCACTGAAAGCTGTTGCTAGCCAGCACCCTTCCTTAGAAGCGCTTTCACAGGCACAGCAACACTGGGGCTTTGCGCTTCTCTACCCACCAAACATCACGGTCACTATCTCTCCGTCTCGTAGACACGAGCTGAGAAATTGCAAACGTCGAGCAATTGCTCAGAGATGAAAAGTGCCAGCACTGAAAGCTGTTGCTAGCCAGCACCCTTCCTTGGAAGCGCTTTTGTAGGCCTAAGAACCCTGGGGCTCTGGGCTTCTCTAGCCACCTAATCTTCTGCTCATCCTCTCGCGCACTCTAAAGAGAGCTCAGGTGAGAAATTGCAAACGTCCAGCAATTGCTCAGAGATGAAAAGTGCCAGCACTGAAAGCTGTTGCTAGCCAGCCCCCTTCCTTGGAAGCGCTTTCACAGGCGCAGCAACACTGGGGCTTTGCGCTTCTCTAGCCACCAAACGTCACTGTCATTCTCTTTCCGTCTCGTAGACACGAGCTGAGAAATTGCAAACGTCGAGCAATTGCTCAGAGATGAAAAGTGCCAGCACTGAAAGCTGTTGCTAGCCAGCCCCCTTCCTTGGAAGCGCTTTCACAGGCGCAGCAACACTGGGGCTTTGCGCTTCTCTACCCACCAAACGTCACGGTCACTCTCTCTCCGTCTCGTAGACACGAGGTGAGAAATTGCAAACGTCGAGCAATTGCTCAGAGATGAAAAGTGCCAGCACTGAGAGCTGTTGCTAGCCAGCACCCTTCCTTGGAAGCGCTTTCACAGGCGCAGTAACACTGGGGCTTTGCGCTTCTCTAGCCACCAAACGTCACGGTCACTATCTCTCCGTCTCGTAGACGCGAGATGAGAAATTGCAAACGTCGAGCAATTGCTCAGAGATGAAAAGTGCCAGCACTGAAAGCTCTTGCTAGCCAGTACCCTTCCTTGGAAGCGCTTTCACAGGCGCAGCAACACTGGGGCTTTGCGCTTCTCTAGCCACCAAACGTCACGGTCACTCTCTCTCCGTCTCGTAGACACGAGCTGAGAAATTGCAAACGTCCAGCAATTGCTCAGAGATGAAAAGTGCCAGCACTGAAAGCTGTTGCTAGCCAACCCCCTTCCTTGGAAGCGCTTTTGTAGGCCTAAGAACCCTGGGGCTCTGGGCTTCTCTAGCCACCTAATCTTCTGCTCATCCTCTCGCGCACTCTAAAGAGAGCTCAGGTGAGAAATTGCAAACGTCGAGCAATTGCTCAGAGATGAAAAGTGCCAGCACTGAAAACTGTTGCTAGCCAGCACCCTTCCTTGGAAGCGCTTTCACAGGCGCAGTAACACTGGGGCTTTGCGCTTCTCTAGCCGCCAAACGTCACGGTCACTATCTCTCCGTCTCGTAGACACGAGCTGAGAAATTGCAAACGTCGAGCAATTGCTCAGAGATGAAAAGTGCCAGCACTGAGAGCTGTTGCTAGCCAGCACCCTTCCTTGGAAGCGCTTTCACAGGCGCAGCAACACTGGGGCTTTGCGCTTCTCTTGCCACCAAACGTCACGGTCACTATCTCTCCGTCTCGTAGACACAAGTTGAGAAATTGCAAACGTCGAGCAATTGCTCAGAGATGAAAAGTGCCAGCACTGAAAGCTGTTGCTAGCCAGCACCCTTCCTTGGAAGCGCTTTCACAGGCGCAGTAACACTGGGGCTTTGCGCTTCTCTAGCCACCAAAAGTCATGGTCACTATCTCTCCGTCTCGTAGACACGAGCTGAGAAATTGCAAAAGTCGAGCAATTGCTCAGAGATGAAAAGTGCCAGCACTGAAAGCTGTTGCTAGCCAGCCCCCTTCCTTGGAAGCGCTTTTGTAGCCCTAAGAACACTGGGGCTCTGGGCTTCTCTAGCCACCTAATCTTCTGCTCATCCTCTCGCGCACTCTAAAGAGAGCTCAGGTGAGAAATTGCAAACGTCGAGCAATTGCTCAGAGATGAAAAGTGCCAGCACTGAGAGCTGTTGCTAGCCAGCACCCTTCCTTGGAAGCGCTTTCACAGGTGCAGCAACACTGGGGCTTTGCGCTTCTCTAGCCACCAAACGTCACGGTCACTATCTCTCTGTCTCGTAGACACGAGCTGAGAAATTGCAAACGTCGAGCAATTGCTCAAAGATGAAAAGTGACAGCACTGAAAGCTGTTGCTAGCCAGCACCCTTCCTTGGAAGCGCTTTTGTAGGCCTAAGAACCCTGGGGCTCTGGGCTTCTCTAGCCACCTAATCTTCTGCTCATCCTCTCGCGCACTCTAAAGAGAGCTCAGGGGAGAAATTGCAAACGTCGAGCAATTGCTCAGAGATGAAAAGTGCCAGCACTGAAAGCTGTTGCTAGCCAGCACCCTTCCTTGGAAGCGCTTTCACAGGCGCAGCAACACTGGGGCTTTGCGCTTCTCTAGCCACCAAACGTCACGGTCACTATCTCTCCGTCTCGTAGACACGAGCTGAGAAATTGCAAACGTCGAGCAATTGCTCAGAGATGAAAAGTGCCAGCACTGAAAGCTGTTGCTAGCCAGCACCCTTCCTTGGAAGCGCTTTCAGAGGCGCAGCAACACTGGGGCTTTGCGCTTCTCTAGCCACCAAACGTCACGGTCACTCTCTCTCCGTCTTGTAGACACGAGCTGAGAAATTGCAAACGTCGAGCAATTGCTCAGAGATGAAAAGTGCCAGCACTGAAAGCTGTTGCTAGCCAGCACCCTTCCTTGGAAGCGCTTTCACAGGCGCAGCAACACTGGGGCTTTGCGCTTCTCTAGCCGCCAAACGTCACGGTCACTATCTCTCCGTCTCGTAGACACGAGCTGAGAAATTGCAAACGTCGAGCAATTGTTCAGAGATGAAAAGTGCCAGCACTGAAAGCTCTTGCTAGCCAGCACCCTTCCTTGGAAGCGCTTTTGTAGGCCTAAGAGCACTGGGGCTCTGGGCTTCTCTAGCCACCTAATCTTCTGCTCATCCTCTCGCGCACTCTAAAGATAGCTCAGGGGAGAAATTGCAAACGTCGAGCAATTGCTCAGAGATGAAAAGTGCCAGCACTGAAAGCTGTTGCTAGCCAGCACCCTTCCTTGGAAGCGCTTTCACAGGCGCAGCAACACTGGGGCTTTGCGCTTCTCTAGCCACCAAACGTCACGGTCACTCTCTCTCCGTCTCGTAGACACGAGCTAAGAAATTGCAAACGTCGAGCAATTGCTCAGAGATGAAAAGTGCCAGCACTGAAAACTGTTGCTAGCCAGCACCCTTCCTTGGAAGCGCTTTCACAGGCGCAGTAACACTGGGGCTTTGCGCTTCTCTAGCCGCCAAACGTCACGGTCACTATCTCTCCGTCTCGTAGACACGAGCTGAGAAATTGCAAACGTCGAGCAATTGTTCAGAGATGAAAAGTGCCAGCACTGAAAGCTCTTGCTAGCCAGCACCCTTCCTTGGAAGCGCTTTTGTAGGCCTAAGAGCACTGGGGCTCTGGGCTTCTCTAGCCACCTAATCTTCTGCTCATCCTCTCGCGCACTCTAAAGAGAGCTCAGGGGAGAAATTGCAAACGTCGAGCAATTGCTCAGAGATGAAAAGTGCCAGCACTGAAAGCTCTTGCTAGCCAGCACTCTTCCTTGGAAGCGCTTTCACAGGCGCAGCAACACTGGGGCTTTGCGCTTCTCTAGCCACCAAACGTCACGGTCACTCTCTCTCCATCTCGTAGACACGAGCTGAGAAATTGCAAACGTCGAGCAATTGCTCAGAGATGAAAAGTGCCAGCACTGAAAGCTGTTGCTAGCCAGCACCCTTCCTTGGAAGCGCTTTCACAGGCGCAGTAAAACTGGGGCTTTGCGCTTCTCTAGCCACCAAACGTCACGGTCACTATCTCTCCGTCTCGTAGACACGAGCTGAGAAATTGCAAACGTCGAGCAATTGCTCAGAGATGAAAAGTGCCAGCACTGAGAGCTGTTGCTAGCCAGCACCCTTCCTTGGAAGCGCTCTTGTAGGCCTAAGAACACTGGGGCTCTGGGCTTCTCTAGCCACCTAATCTTCTGCTCATCCTCTCGCGCACTCTAAAGAGAGCTCAGGGGAGAAATTGCAAACGTCGAGCAATTGCTCAGAGATGAAAAGTGCCAGCACTGAAAGCTGTTGCTAGCCAGCACCCTTCCTTGGAAGCGCTTTCACAGGCGCAGCAACACTGGGGCTTTGCGCTTCTCTAGCCACCAAACGTCACGGTCATTCTCTTTCCGTCTCGTAGACACGAGCTGAGAAATTGCAAACGTCGAGCAATTGCTCAGAGATGAAAAGTGCCAGCACTGAAAGCTGTTGCTAGCCAGCACCCTTCCTTGGAAGCGCTTTCACAGGCGCAGCAACACTGGGGCTTTGCGCTTCTCTAGCCGCCAAACGTCACGGTCACTCTCTCTCCGTCTCGTAGACACGAGCTGAGAAATTGCAAACGTCGAGCAATTGCTCAGAGATGAAAAGTGCCAGCACTGAGAGCTGTTGCTAGCCAGCACCCTTCCTTGGAAGCGCTTTCACAGGCGCAGTAACACTGGGGCTTTGCGCTTCTCTAGCCACCAAACGTCACGGTCACTATCTCTCCGTCTCGTAGACACAAGATGAGAAATTGCAAACGTCGAGCAATTGCTCAGAGATGAAAAGTGCCAGCACTGAAAGCTCTTGCTAGCCAGTACCCTTCCTTGGAAGCGCTTTCACAGGCGCAGCAACACTGGGGCTTTGCGCTTCTCTAGCCACCAAACGTCACGGTCACTCTCTCTCCGTCTCATAGACACGAGCTGAGAAATTGCAAACATCGAGCAATTGCTCAGAGATGAAAAGTGCCAGCACTGAAAGCTGTTGCTAGCCAACCCCCTTCCTTGGAAGCGCTTTTGTAGGCCTAAGAACCCTGGGGCTTTGCGCTTCTCTAGCCACCTAATCTTCTGCTCATCCTCTCGCGCACTCTAAAGAGAGCTCAGGTGAGAAATTGCAAACGTCCAGCAATTGCTCAGAGATGAAAAGTGCCAGCACTGAAAGCTGTTGCTAGCCAGCACCCTTCCTTGGAAGCGCTTTCACAGGCGCAGTAACACTGGGGCTTTGCGCTTCTCTAGCCGCCAAACGTCACGGTCACTATCTCTCCGTCTCGTAGACACGAGCTGAGAAATTGCAAACGTTGAGCAATTGCTCAGAGATGAAAAGTGCCAGCACTGAAAGCTGTTGCTAGCCAGCACCCTTCCTTGGAAGCGCTTTCACAGGCGTAGTAACACTGGGGCTTTGCGCTTCTCTAGCCACCAAACGTCACGGTCACTATCTCTCCGTCTCGTAGACACGAGCTGAGAAATTGCAAACGTTGAGCAATTGCTCAGAGATGAAAAGTGCCAGCACTGAAAGCTGTTGCTAGCCAGCACCCTTCCTTGGAAGCGCTTTCACAGGCACAGCAACACTGGGGCTTTGCGCTTCTCTAGCCACCAAACGTCACGGTCACTATCTCTCCGTCTCGTAGACGCGAGCTGAGAAATTGCAAACGTCGAGCAATTGCTCAGAGATGAAAAGTGCCAGCACTGAAAGCTGTTGCTAGCCAGCACCCTTCCTTGGAAGCGCTTTCACAGGCGCAGCAACACTGGGGCTTTGCGCTTCTCTAGCCACCAAACGTCACGGTCACTCTCTCTCTGTCTCGTAGACACGAGTTGAGAAATTGCAAACGTCGAGCAATTGTTCAGTGATGAAAAGTGCCAGCACTGAAAGCTGTTGCTAGCCAGCACCCTTCCTTGGAAGCGCTTTCACAGGCGCAGTAAAACTGGGGCTTTGCGCTTCTCTAGCCACCAAACATCACGGTCACTATCTCTCCGTCTCGTAGACACGAGCTGAGAAATTGCAAACGTCGAGCAATTGCTCAGAGATGAAAAGTGCCAGCACTGAAAGCTGTTGCTAGCCAGCACCCTTCCTTGGAAGCGCTTTCACAGGCGCAGCAACACTGGGGCTTTGCGCTTCTCTAGCCGCCAAACGTCACGGTCACTCTCTCTCTGTCTCGTAGACACGAGCTGAGAAATTGCAAACGTCGAGCAATTGCTCAGAGATGAAAAGTGCCAGCACTGAAAGCTGTTGCTAGCCAGCACCCTTCCTTGGAAGCGCTTTCACAGGCGCAGCAACACTGGGGCTTTGCGCTTCTCTAGCCGCCAAACGTCACGGTCACTCTCTCTCCGTCTCGTAGACACGAGCTGAGAAATTGCAAACGTCGAGCAATTGCTCAGAGATGAAAAGTGCCAGCACTGAGAGCTGTTGCTAGCCAGCCCCCTTCCTTGGAAGCGCTTTCACAGGCGCAGTAACACTGGGGCTTTGCGCTTCTCTAGCCACCAAACGTCACGGTCACTATCTCTCCGTCTCGTAGACACAAGATGAGAAATTGCAAACGTCGAGCAATTGCTCAGAGATGAAAAGTGCCAGCACTGAAAGCTCTTGCTAGCCAGTACCCTTCCTTGGAAGCGCTTTCACAGGCGCAGCAACACTGGGGCTTTGCGCTTCTCTAGCCACCAAACGTCACGGTCACTCTCTCTCCGTCTCATAGACACGAGTTGAGAAATTGCAAACATCGAGCAATTGCTCAGAGATGAAAAGTGCCAGCACTGAAAGCTGTTGCTAGCCAACCCCCTTCCTTGGAAGCGCTTTTGTAGGCCTAAGAACCCTGGGGCTTTGCGCTTCTCTAGCCACCTAATCTTCTGCTCATCCTCTCGCGCACTCTAAAGAGAGCTCAGGTGAGAAATTGCAAACGTCCAGCAATTGCTCAGAGATGAAAAGTGCCAGCACTGAAAGCTGTTGCTAGCCAGCACCCTTCCTTGGAAGGGCTTTCACAGGCGCAGTAACACTGGGGCTTTGCGCTTCTCTAGCCACCAAACGTCACGGTCACTATCTCTCCGTCTCGTAGACACGAGCTGAGAAATTGCAAACGTTGAGCAATTGCTCAGAGATGAAAAGTGCCAGCACTGAAAGCTGTTGCTAGCCAGCCCCCTTCCTTGGAAGCGCTTTCACAGGCGTAGTAACACTGGGGCTTTGCGCTTCTCTACCCACCAAACGTCACGGTCACTATCTCTCCGTCTCGTAGACACGAGCTGAGAAATTGCAAACGTCGAGCAATTGCTCAGAGATGAAAAGTGCCAGCACTGAAAGCTGTTGCTAGCCAGCACCCTTCCTTGGAAGCGCTTTCACAGGTGCAGCAACACTGGGGTTTGCGCTTCTCTAGCCACCAAACGTCACGGTCACTCTCTCTCCGTCTCATAGACACGAGCTGAGAAATTGCAAACGTCGAGCAATTGCTCCGAGATGAAAAGTGCCAGCACTGAAAGCTGTTGCTAGCCAGCACCCTTCCTTGGAAGCGCTTTTGTAGGCCTAAGAGCACTGGGGCTCTGGGCTTCTCTAGCCACCTAATCTTCTGCTCATCCTCTCGCGCACTCTAAAGAGAGCTCAGGGGAGAAATTGCAAACGTCGAGCAATTGCTCAGAGATGAAAAGTGCCAGCACTGAAAGCTGTTGCTAGCCAGCACCCTTCCTTGGAAGCGCTTTCACAGGCGCAGCAACACTGGGGCTTTGCGCTTCTCTAGCCACCAAACGTCACGGTCACTCTCTCTCTGTCTCGTAGACACGAGTTGAGAAATTGCAAACGTCGAGCAATTGTTCAGAGATGAAAAGTGCCAGCACTGAAAGCTGTTGCTAGCCAGCACCCTTCCTTGGAAGCGCTTTCACAGGCGCAGTAAAACTGGGGCTTTGCGCTTCTCTAGCCACCAAACGTCACGGTCACTATCTCTCCGTCTCGTAGACACGAGCTGAGAAATTGCAAACGTCGAGCAATTGCTCAGAGATGAAAAGTGCCAGCACTGAGAGCTGTTGCTAGCCAGCACCCTTCCTTGGAAGCGCTCTTGTAGGCCTAAGAGCACTGGGGCTCTGGGCTTCTCTAGCCACCTCATCTTCTGCTCATCCTCTCGCGCACTCTAAAGAGAGCTCAGGTGAGAAATTGCAAACGTCGAGCAATTGCTCAGAGATGAAAAGTGCCAGCACTGAAAGCTGTTGCTAGCCAGCACCCTTCCTTGGAAGCGCTTTCACAGGCGCAGCAACACTGGGGCTTTGCGCTTCTCTAGCCACCAAACGTCACGGTCACTCTCTCTCCGTCTCGTAGACACGAGCTGAGAAATTGCAAACGTCGAGCAATTGCTCAGAGATGAAAAGTGCCAGCACTGAAAGCTGTTGCTAGCCAGCACCCTTCCTTGGAAGCGCTTTCACAGGCGCAGTAACACTGGGGCTTTGCGCTTCTCTAGCCGCCAAACGTCACGGTCACTCTCTCTCCGTCTCGTAGACACGAGCTGAGAAATTGCAAACGTCGAGCAATTGTTCAGAGATGAAAAGTGCCAGCACTGAAAGCTGTTGCTAGCCAGCACCCTTCCTTGGAAGCGCTTTCACAGGCACAGTAACACTGGGGCTCTGGGCTTCTCTAGCCACCTAATCTTCTGCTCATCCTCTCGCGCACTCTAAAGAGAGCTCAGGGGAGAAATTGCAAACGTCGAGCAATTGCTCAGAGATGAAAAGTGCCAGCACTGAAAGCTGTTGCTAGCCAGCACCCTTCCTTGGAAGCGCTTTCACAGGCGCAGCAACACTGGGGCTTTGCGCTTCTCTAGCCACCAAACGTCACGGTCACTCTCTCTCTGTCTCGTAGACATGAGTTGAGAAATTGCAAACGTCGAGCAATTGTTCAGAGATGAAAAGTGCCAGCACTGAAAGCTGTTGCTAGCCAGCACCCTTCCTTGGAAGCGCTTTCACAGGCGCAGTAAAACTGGGGCTTTGCGCTTCTCTAGCCACCAAACGTCACGGTCACTATCTCTCCGTCTCGTAGACACGAGCTGAGAAATTGCAAACGTCGAGCAATTGCTCAGAGATGAAAAGTGCCAGCACTGAGAGCTGTTGCTAGCCAGCACCCTTCCTTGGAAGCGCTCTTGTAGGCCTAAGAACAGTGGGGCTCTGGGCTTCTCTAGCCACCTAATCTTCTGCTCATCCTCTCGCGCACTCTAAAGAGAGCTCAGGTGAGAAATTGCAAACGTCGAGCAATTGCTCAGAGATGAAAAGTGCCAGCCCTGAAAGCTGTTGCTAGCCAGCCCCCTTCCTTGGAAGCGCTTTCACAGGCACAGCAACACTGGGGCTTTGCGCTTCTCTACCCACCAAACATCACGGTCACTATCTCTCCGTCTCGTAGACACGAGCTGAGAAATTGCAAACGTCGAGCAATTGCTCAGAGATGAAAAGTGCCAGCACTGAAAACTGTTGCTAGCCAGCACCCTTCCTTGGAAGCGCTTTCAGAGGCGCAGCAACACTGGGGCTTTGCGCTTCTCTAGCCGCCAAACGTCACGGTCACTCTCTCTCCGTCTCGTAGACACGAGCTGAGAAATTGCAAACGTCGAGCAATTGCTCAGAGATGAAAAGTGCCAGCACTGAGAGCTGTTGCTAGCCAGCCCCCTTCCTTGGAAGCGCTTTCACAGGCGCAGTAACACTGGGGCTTTGCGCTTCTCTAGCCACCAAACGTCACGGTCACTATCTCTCCGTCTCGTAGACACAAGATGGGAAATTGCAAACGTCGAGCAATTGCTCAGAGATGAAAAGTGCCAGCACTGAAAGCTCTTGCTAGCCAGTACCCTTCCTTGGAAGCGCTTTCACAGGCGCAGCAACACTGGGGCTTTGCGCTTCTCTAGCCACCAAACGTCACGGTCACTCTCTCTCCGTCTCATAGACACGAGCTGAGAAATTGCAAACATCGAGCAATTGCTCAGAGATGAAAAGTGCCAGCACTGAAAGCTGTTGCTAGCCAGCCCCCTTCCTTGGAAGCGCTTTTGTAGGCCTAAGAACCCTGGGGCTTTGCGCTTCTCTAGCCACCTAATCTTCTGCTCATCCTCTCGCGCACTCTAAAGAGAGCTCAGGTGAGAAATTGCAAACGTCCAGCAATTGCTCAGAGATGAAAAGTGCCAGCACTGAAAGCTGTTGCTAGCCAGCACCCTTCCTTGGAAGCGCTTTCACAGGCGCAGTAACACTGGGGCTTTGCGCTTCTCTAGCCGCCAAACGTCACGGTCACTATCTCTCCGTCTCGTAGACACGAGCTGAGAAATTGCAAACGTTGAGCAATTGCTCAGAGATGAAAAGTGCCAGCACTGAGAGCTGTTGCTAGCCAGCACCCTTCCTTGGAAGCGCTTTCACAGGCGCAGCAACACTGGGGCTTTGCGCTTCTCTAGCCACCAAACGTCACGGTCACTCTCTCTCCGTCTCGTAGACACAAGTTGAGAAATTGCAAACGTCGAGCAATTGCTCAGAGATGAAAAGTGCCAGCACTGAAAACTGTTGCTAGCCAGCACCCTTCCTTGGAAGCGCTTTCACAGGCGCAGCAACACTAGGGCTTTGCGCTTCTCTAGCCACCAAAAGTCATGGTCACTATCACTCCGTCTCGTAGACACGAGCTGAGAAATTGCAAACGTCGAGCAATTGCTCAGAGATGAAAAGTGCCAACACTGAAAGCTGTTGCTAGCCAGCACCCTTCCTTGGAAGCGCTTTTATAGGCCTAAGATCAGTGGGGCTCTGGGCTTCTCTAGCCACCTAATCTTCTGCTCATCCTCTCGCGCACTCTAAAGAGAGCTCAGGTGAGAAATTGCAAACGTCGAGCAATTGCTCAGAGATGAAAAGTGCCAGCACTGGAAGCTGTTGCTAGCCAGCACCCTTCCTTGGAAGCGCTTTCACAGGCGCAGCAACACTGGGGCTTTGCGCTTCTCTAGCCGCCAAACGTCACGGTCACTCTCTCTCCGTCTCGTAGACACGAGTTGAGAAATTGCAAACGTCGAGCAATTGCTCAGAGATGAAAAGTGCCAGCACTGAAAGCTGTTGCTAGCCAGCACCCTTCCTTGGAAGGGCTTTCACAGGCGCAGCAATACTGGGGCTTTGCGCTTCTCTAGCCACCAAACGTCACAGTCACTCTCTCTCCGTCTCATAGACACGAGCTGAGAAATTGCAAACGTCGAGCAATTGCTCAGAGATGAAAAGTGCCAGCACTGAAAGCTGTTGCTAGCCAGCACCCTTCCTTGGAAGCGCTTTCACAGGCGCAGCAACACTGGGGCTTTGCGCTTCTCTAGCCACCAAACGTCACGGTCACTCTCTCTCCATCTCATAGACACGAGCTGAGAAATTGCAAACGTCGAGCAATTGCTCAGAGATGAGAAGTGCCAGCACTGAAAGCTCTTGCTAGCCAGCACCCTTCCTTGGAAGCGCTTTCACAGGCGCAGTAACACTGGGGCTTTGCGCTTCTCTAGCCACCAAACGTCACGGTCACTATCTCTCTGTCTCGTAGACACGAGCTGAGAAATTGCAAACGTCGAGCAATTGCTCAAAGATGAAAAGTGACAGCACTGAAAGCTGTTGCTAGCCAGCACCCTTCCTTGGGAACGCTCTTGTAGGCCTAAGAACCCTGGGGCTCTGGGCTTCTCTAGCCACCTAATCTTCTGCTCATCCTCTCGCGCACTCTAAAGAGAGCTCAGGTGAGAAATTGCAAACGTCGAGCAATTGCTCAGAGATGAAAAGTGCCAGCAGTGAAAGCTGTTGCTAGCCAGCACCCTTCCTTGGAAGCGCTTTCACAGGCGCAGTAACACTGGGGCTTTGCGCTTCTCTACCCACCAAACGTCAGGGTCACTATCTCTCCGTCTCGTAGACACGAGCTGAGAAATTGCAAACGTCGAGCAATTGCTCAGAGATGAAAAGTGCCAGCACTGAAAGCTGTTGCTAGCCAGCACCCTTCCTTGGAAGTGCTTTTGTAGGCCTAAGAACACTGGGGCTCTGGGCTTCTCTAGCCACCTAATCTTCTGCTCATCCTCTCACGCACTCTAAAGAGAGCTCAGGTGAGAAATTGCAAACGTCGAGCAATTGTTCAGAGATGAAAAGTGCCAGCACTGAAAGCTGTTGCTAGCCAGCACCCTTCCTTGGAAGCGCTTTCACAGGCGCAGCAACACTGGGGCTTTGCGCTTCTCTAGCCATCAAACGTCACGGTCACTATCTCTCCGTCTCGTAGACACGAGCTGAGAAATTGCAAACGTCGAGCAATTGCTCAGAGATGAAAAGTGACAGCACTGAAAGCTGTTGCTAGCCAGCACCCTTCCTTGGGAACGCTCTTGTAGCCCTAAGAGCACTGGGGCTCTGGGCTTCTCTAGCCACCTAATCTTCTGCTCATCCTGTCGCGCACTCTAAAGAGAGCTCAAGTGAGAAATTGCAAACGTCGAGCAATTGCTCAGAGATGAAAAGTGCCAGCACTGAAAGCTGTTGCTAGCCAGCACCCTTCCTTGGAAGCGCTTTCACAGGCGCAGCAACACTGGGGCTTTGCGCTTCTCTACCCACCAAAAGTCACGGTCACTATCTCTCCGTCTCGTAGACACGAGCTGAGAAATTGCAAACGTTGAGCAATTGCTCAGAGATGAAAAGTGCCAGCACTGAAAGCTGTTGCTAGCCAGCACCCTTCCTTGGAAGTGCTTTTGTAGGCCTAAGAACACTGGGGCTTTGCGCTTCTCTAGCCACCTAATCTTCTGCTCATCCTCTCGCGCACTCTAAAGAGAGCTCAGGTGAGAAATTGCAAACGTCGAGCAATTGCTCAGAGATGAAAAGTGCCAGCACTGAAAACTGTTGCTAGCCAGCACCCTTCCTTGGAAGCGCTTTCACAGGCGCAGCAACACTGGGGCTTTGCGCTTCTCTAGCCACCAAACATCACGGTCACTATCTCTCTGTCTCGTAGACACGAGCTGAGAAATTGCAAACATCGAGCAATTGCTCAAAGATGAAAAGTGACAGCACTGAAAGCTGTTGCTAGCCAGCACCCTTCCTTGGGAACGCTCTTGTAGCCCTAAGAACCCTGGGGCTCTGGGCTTCTCTAGCCACCTAATCTTCTGCTCATCCTCTCGCGCACTCTAAAGAGAGCTCAGGTGAGAAATTGCAAACGTCGAGCAATTGCTCAGAGATGAAAAGTGCCAGCACTGAAAGCTGTTGCTAGCCAGCACCCTTCCTTGGAAGCGCTTTCACAGGCGCAGTAACACTGGGGCTTTGCGCTTCTCTAGCCGCCAAACGTCACGGTCACTATCTCTCCGTCTCGTAGACACGAGCTGAGAAATTGCAAACGTCGAGCAATTGCTCAGAGATGAAAAGTGCCAGCACTGAAAGCTGTTGCTAGCCAGCACCCTTCCTTGGAAGTGCTTTTGTAGGCCTAAGAACACTGGGGCTCTGGGCTTCTCTAGCCACCTAATCTTCTGCTCATCCCCTCACGCACTCTAAAGAGAGGTCAGGTGAGAAATTGCAAACGTCGAGCAATTGCTCAGAGATGAAAAGTGCCAGCACTGAAAGCTGTTGCTAGCCAGCACCCTTCCTTGGAAGCGCTTTTGTAGGCCTAAGAACACTGGGGCTTTGCGCTTCTCTAGCCACCTAATCTTCTGCTCATCCTCTCGCGCAGTCTAAAGAGAGCTCAGGTGAGAAATTGCAAACGTCGAGCAATTGCTCAGAGATGAAAAGTGCCAGCACTGAAAGCTGTTGCTAGCCAGCACCCTTCCTTGGAAGCACTTTCACAGGCGCAGTAGCACTGGGGCTTTGCGCTTCTCTAGCCACCAAACGTCACGGTCACTATCTCTCCGTCTCGTAGACACGAGCTGAGAAATTGCAAACGTCGAGCAATTGCTCAGAGATGAAAAGTGCCAGCACTGAAAGCTGTTGCTAGCCAGCACCCTTCCTTGGAAGCGGTTTTGTAGGCCTAAGAACCCTGGGGCTCTGGGCTTCTCTAGCCACCTAATCTTCTGCTCATCCTCTCGCGCACTCTAAAGAGAGCTCAGGGGAGAAATTGCAAACGTCGAGCAATTGCTCAGAGATGAAATGTGCCAGCACTGAAAGCTGTTGCTAGCCAGCACCCTTCCTTAGAAGCGCTTTCACAGGCACAGCAACACTGGGGCTTTGCGCTTCTCTACCCACCAAACATCACGGTCACTATCTCTCCGTCTCGTAGACACGAGCTGAGAAATTGCAAACGTCGAGCAATTGCTCAGAGATGAAAAGTGCCAGCACTGAAAGCTGTTGCTAGCCAGCACCCTTCCTTGGAAGTGCTTTTGTAGGCCTAAGAACCCTGGGGCTCTGGGCTTCTCTAGCCACCTAATCTTCTGCTCATCCTCTCGCGCACTCTAAAGAGAGCTCAGGTGAGAAATTGCAAACGTCGAGCAATTGCTCAGAGATGAAAAGTGCCAGCACTGAAAGCACTTGCTAGCCAGCACCCTTCCTTGGAAGCGCTTTTGTAGGCCTAAGAACACTGGGGCTCTGGGCTTCTCTAGCCACCTAATCTTCTGCTCATCCTCTCGCGCACTCTAAAGAGAGCTCAGGTGAGAAATTGCAAACGTCCAGCAATTGCTCAGAGATGAAAAGTGCCAGCACTGAAAGCTGTTGCTAGCCAGCACCCTTCCTTGGAAGCGCTTTCACAGGCGCAGCAACACTGGGGCTTTGCGCTTCTCTAGCCACCAAACGTCACGGTCCTTCTCTTTCCGTCTCGTAGACACGAGCTGAGAAATTGCAAACGTCGAGCAATTGCTCAGAGATGAAAAGTGCCAGCACTGAAAGCTGTTGCTAGCCAGCCCCCTTCCTTGGAAGCGCTTTCACAGGCGCAGTAACACTGGGGCTTTGCGCTTCTCTAGCCGCCAAACGTCACGGTCACTCTCTCTCCGTCTCGTAGACACGAGCTGAGAAATTGCAAACGTTGAGCAATTGCTCAGAGATGAAAAGTGCCAGCACTGAGAGCTGTTGCTAGCCAGCACCCTTCCTTGGAAGCGCTTTCACAGGCGCAGCAACACTGGGGCTTTGCACTTCTCTAGCCACCAAACGTCACGGTCACTCTCTCTCCGTCTCGTAGACACAAGTTGAGAAATTGCAAACGTCGAGCAATTGCTCAGAGATGAAAAGTGCCAGCACTGAAAGCTGTTGCTAGCCAGCACCCTTCCTTGGAAGCGCTTTCACAGGCGCAGCAACACTAGGGCTTTGCGCTTCTCTAGCCACCAAAAGTCATGGTCACTATCACTCCGTCTCGTAGACACGAGCTGAGAAATTGCAAACGTCGAGCAATTGCTCAGAGATGAAAAGTGCCAGCACTGAAAGCTGTTGCTAGCCAGCACCCTTCCTTGGAAGCACTTTTATAGGCCTAAGAACACTGGGGCTCTGGGCTTCTCTAGCCACCTAATCTTCTGCTCATCCTCTCGACCACTCTAAAGAGAGCTCAGGTGAGAAATTGCAAACGTCGAGCAATTGCTCAGAGATGAAAAGTGCCAGCACTGAGAGCTGTTGCTAGCCAGCACCCTTCCTTGGAAGCGCTTTCACAGGCGCAGCAACACTGGGGCTTTGCGCTTCTCTAGCCACCAAACGTCACGGTCACTCTCTCTCCGTCTCGTAGACACGAGTTGAGAAATTGCAAACGTCGAGCAATTGCTCAGAGATGAAAAGTGCCAGCACTGAAAGCTGTTGCTAGCCAGCACCCTTCCTTGGAAGGGCTTTCACAGGCGCAGCAATACTGGGGCTTTGCGCTTCTCTAGCCACCAAACGTCACGGTCAATATCTCTCCGTCTCGTAGACACGAGCTGAGAAATTGCAAACGTCGAGCAATTGCTCAGAGATGAAAAGTGCCAGCACTGAAAGCTCTTGCTAGCCAGCACCCTTCCTTGGAAGCGCTTTCACAGGCGCAGCAACACTGGGGCTTTGCGCTTCTCTAGCCACCAAACGTCACGGTCACTCTCTCTCCATCTCATAGACACGAGCTGAGAAATTGCAAACGTCGAGCAATTGCTCAGAGATGAGAAGTGCCAGCACTGAAAGCTCTTGCTAGCCAGCACCCTTCCTTGGAAGCGCTTTCACAGGCGCAGTAACACTGGGGCTTTGCGCTTCTCTAGCCACCAAACGTCACGGTCACTATCTCTCTGTCTCGTAGACACGAGCTGAGAAATTGCAAACGTCGAGCAATTGCTCAAAGATGAAAAGTGACAGCACTGAAAGCTGTTGCTAGCCAGCACCCTTCCTTGGGAACGCTCTTGTAGGCCTAAGAACCCTGGGGCTCTGGGCTTCTCTAGCCACCTAATCTTCTGCTCATCCTCTCGCGCACTCTAAAGAGAGCTCAGGTGAGAAATTGCAAACGTCGAGCAATTGCTCAGAGATGAAAAGTGCCAGCAGTGAAAGCTGTTGCTAGCCAGCACCCTTCCTTGGAAGCGCTTTCACAGGCGCAGTAACACTGGGGCTTTGCGCTTCTCTACCCACCAAACGTCACGGTCACTATCTCTCCGTCTCGTAGACACGAGCTGAGAAATTGCAAACGTCGAGCAATTGCTCAGAGATGAAAAGTGCCAGCACTGAAAGCTCTTGCTAGCCAGCACCCTTCCTTGGAAGTGCTTTTGTAGGCCTAAGAACACTGGGGCTCTGGGCTTCTCTAGCCACCTAATCTTCTGCTCATCCTCTCACGCACTCTAAAGAGAGCTCAGGTGAGAAATTGCAAACGTCGAGCAATTGCTCAGAGATGAAAAGTGCCAGCACTGAAAGCTGTTGCTAGCCAGCACTCTTCCTTGGAAGCGCTTTTGTAGGCCTAAGCACACTGGGACTCTGGGCTTCTCTAGCCACCTCATCTTCTGCTCATCCTCTCGCGCACTCTAAAGAGAGCTCAGGTGAGAAATTGCAAACGTCCAGCAATTGCTCAGAGATGAAAAGTGCCAGCACTGAAAGCTGTTGCTAGCCAGCACCCTTCCTTGGAAGCGCTTTCACAGGCGCAGCAACACTGGGGCTTTGCGCTTCTCTAGCCATCAAACGTCACGGTCACTATCTCTCCGTCTCGTAGACACGAGCTGAGAAATTGCAAACGTCGAGCAATTGCTCAGAGATGAAAAGTGCCAGCACTGAAAGCTGTTGCTAGCCAGCACCCTTCCTTGGGAACGCTCTTGTAGCCCTAAGAGCACTGGGGCTCTGGGCTTCTCTAGCCACCTAATCTTCTGCTCATCCTGTCGCGCACTCTAAAGAGAGCTCAGGTGAGAAATTGCAAACGTCGAGCAATTGCTCAGAGATGAAAAGTGCCAGCACTGAAAGCTGTTGCTAGCCAGCACCCTTCCTTGGAAGCGCTTTCACAGGCGCAGCAACACTGGGGCTTTGCGCTTCTCTACCCACCAAACGTCACGGTCACTATCTCTCTGTCTCGTAGACACGAGCTGAGAAATTGCAAACGTTGAGCAATTGCTCAGAGATGAAAAGTGCCAGCACTGAAAGCTGTTGCTAGCCAGCCCCCTTCCTTGGAAGTGCTTTTGTAGGCCTAAGAACACTGGGGCTTTGCGCTTCTCTAGCCACCTAATCTTCTGCTCATCCTCTCGCGCACTCTAAAGAGAGCTCAGGTGAGAAATTGCAAACGTCGAGCAATTGCTCAGAGATGAAAAGTGCCAGCACTGAAAGCTGTTGCTAGCCAGCACCCTTCCTTGGAAGCGCTTTCACAGGCGCAGCAACACTGGGGCTTTGCGCTTCTCTAGCCATCAAACGTCACGGTCACTATCTCTCCGTCTCGTAGACACGAGCTGAGAAATTGCAAACGTCGAGCAATTGCTCAGAGATGAAAAGTGCCAGCACTGAAAGCTGTTGCTAGCCAGCACCCTTCCTTGGGAACGCTCTTGTAGCCCTAAGAACCCTGGGGCTCTGGGCTTCTCTAGCCACCTACTCTTCTGCTCATCCTCTCGCGCAGTCTAAAGAGAGCTCAGGTGAGAAATTGCAAACGTCGAGCAATTGCTCAGAGATGAAAAGTGCCAGCACTGAAAGCTGTTGCTAGCCAGCACCCTTCCTTGGAAGCGCTTTCACAGGCGCAGTAACACTGGGGCTTTGCGCTTCTCTAGCCGCCAAACGTCACGGTCACTATCTCTCCGTCTCGTAGACACGAGCTGAGAAATTGCAAACGTCGAGCAATTGCTCAGACATGAAAAGTGCCAGCACTGAAAGCTGTTGCTAGCCAGCACCCTTCCTTGGAAGTGCTTTTGTAGGCCTAAGAACACTGGGGCTCTGGGCTTCTCTAGCCACCTAATCTTCTGCTCATCCCCTCACGCACTCTAAAGAGAGCTCAGGTGAGAAATTGCAAACGTCGAGCAATTGCTCAGAGATGAAAAGTGCCAGCACTGAAAGCTGTTGCTAGCCAGCACCCTTCCTTGGAAGCGCTTTTGTAGGCCTAAGAACACTGGGGCTTTGCGCTTCTCTAGCCACCTAATCTTCTGCTCATCCTCTCGCGCACTCTAAAGAGAGCTCAGGTGAGAAATTGCAAACGTCGAGCAATTGCTCAGAGATGAAAAGTGCCAGCACTGAAAGCTGTTGCTAGCCAGCACCCTTCCTTGGAAGCACTTTCACAGGCGCAGTAGCACTGGGGCTTTGCGCTTCTCTAGCCACCAAACATCACAGTCACTATCTCTCCGTCTCGTAGACACGAGCTGAGAAATTGCAAACGTCGAGCAATTGCTCAGAGATGAAAAGTGCCAGCACTGAAAGCTGTTGCTAGCCAGCCCCCTTCCTTGGAAGTGCTTTTGTAGGCCTAAGAACCCTGGGGCTCTGGGCTTCTCTAGCCACCTAATCTTCTGCTCATCCTCTCGCGCACTCTAAAGAGAGCTCAGGTGAGAAATTGCAAACGTCGAGCAATTGCTCAGAGATGAAAAGTGCCAGCACTGAAAGCACTTGCTAGCCAGCACCCTTCCTTGGAAGCGCTTTTGTAGGCCTAAGAACACTGGGGCTCTGGGCTTCTCTAGCCACCTAATCTTCTGCTCATCCTCTCGCGCACTCTAAAGAGAGCTCAGGTGAGAAATTGCAAACGTCGAGCAATTGCTCAGAGATGAAAAGTGCCAGCACTGAAAGCTGTTGCTAGCCAGCACCCTTCCTTGGAAGCGCTTTCACAGGCGCAGCAACACTGGGGCTTTGCGCTTCTCTAGCCACCAAACGTCACGGTCCTTCTCTTTCCGTCTCGTAGACACGAGCTGAGAAATTGCAAACGTCGAGCAATTGCTCAGAGATGAAAAGTGCCAGCACTGAAAGCTGTTGCTAGCCAGCACCCTTCCTTGGAAGCGCTTTCACAGGCGCAGTAACACTGGGGCTTTGCGCTTCTCTAGCCGCCAAACGTCACGGTCACTCTCTCTCCGTCTCGTAGACACGAGCTGAGAAATTGCAAACGTCGAGCAATTGCTCAGAGATGAAAAGTGCCAGCACTGAGAGCTGTTGCTAGCCAGCACCCTTCCTTGGAAGCGCTTTCACAGGCGCAGTAACACTGGGGCTTTGCGCTTCTCTAGCCACCAAACGTCACGGTCACTATCTCTCCGTCTCGTAGACACAAGATGAGAAATTGCAAACGTCGAGCAATTGCTCAGAGATGAAAAGTGCCAGCACTGAGAGCTGTTGCTAGCCAGCACCCTTCCTTGGAAGCGCTTTCACAGGCGCAGCAACACTGGGGCTTTGCGCTTCTCTAGCCACCAAACGTCACGGTCACTCTCTCTCCGTCTCGTAGACACGAGCTGAGAAATTGCAAACGTCGAGCAATTGCTCAGAGATGAAAAGTGCCAGCACTGAAAGCTGTTGCTAGCCAACCCCCTTCCTTGGAAGCGCTTTTGTAGGCCTAAGAACCCTGGGGCTCTGGGCTTCTCTAGCCACCTAATCTTCTGCTCATCCTCTCGCGCACTCTAAAGAGAGCTCAGGTGAGAAATTGCAAACGTCGAGCAATTGCTCAGAGATGAAAAGTGCCAGCACTGAAAGCTGTTGCTAGCCAGCACCCTTCCTTGGAAGCGCTTTCACAGGCGCAGTAACACTGGGGCTTTGCGCTTCTCTAGCCGCCAAACGTCACGGTCACTATCTCTCCGTCTCGTAGACACGAGCTGAGAAATTGCAAACGTCGAGCAATTGCTCAGAGATGAAAAGTGCCAGCACTGAGAGCTGTTGCTAGCCAGCACCCTTCCTTGGAAGCGCTTTCACAGGCGCAGTAACACTGGGGCTTTGCGCTTCTCTAGCCACCAAACGTCACGGTCACTCTCTCTCCGTCTCGTAGACACAAGTTGAGAAATTGCAAACGTCGAGCAATTGCTCAGAGATGAAAAGTGCCAGCACTGAAAGCTGTTGCTAGCCAGCACCCTTCCTTGGAAGCGCTTTCACAGGCGCAGCAACACTGGGGCTTTGCGCTTCTCTAGCCACCAAAGGTCACGGTCACTCTCTCTCCGTCTCGTAGACACGAGCTGAGAAATTGCAAACGTCGAGCAATTGCTCAGAGATGAAAAGTGCCAGCACTGAAAGCTGTTGCTAGCCAGCACCCTTCCTTGGAAGCGCTTTCACAGGCGCAGCAACACTGGGGCTTTGCGCTTCTCTAGCCACCAAACGTCACGGTCACTCTCTCTCCGTCTCGTAGACACGAGCTGAGAAATTGCAAACGTCGAGCAATTGCTCAGAGATGAAAAGTGCCAGCACTGAAAGCTGTTGCTAGCCAGCCCCCTTCCTTGGAAGCGCTTTTGTAGGCCTAAGAACAGTGGGGCTCTGGGCTTCTCTAGCCACCTAATCTTCTGCTCATCCTCTCGCGCACTCTAAAGAGAGCTCAGGTGAGAAATTGCAAACGTCGAGCAATTGCTCAGAGATGAAAAGTGCCAGCGCTGAAAGCTGTTGCTAGCCAGCAGCCTTCCTTGGAAGCGCTTTCACAGGCGCAGTAACACTGGGGCTTTGCGCTTCTCTAGCCACCAAACGTCACGGTCACTCTCTCTCTGTCTCGTAGACACGAGCTGAGAAATTGCAAACGTCGAGCAATTGCTCAGAGATGAAAAGTGCCAGCACTGAAAGCTGTTGCTAGCCAGCACCCTTCCTTGGAAGCGCTTTTGTAGGCCTAAGAACCCTGGGGCTCTGGGCTTCTCTAGCCACCTAATCTTCTGCTCATCCTCTCGCGCACTCAAAAGAGAGCTCAGGTGAGAAATTGCAAACGTCGAGCAATTGCTCAGAGATGAAAAGTGCCAGCACTGAGAGCTGTTGCTAGCCAGCACCCTTCCTTGGAAGCGCTTTCACAGGCGCAGCAACACTGGGGCTTTGCGCTTCTCTAGCCACCAAACGTCACGGTCACTCTCTCTCCGTCTCGTAGACACGAGTTGAGAAATTGCAAACGTCGAGCAATTGCTCAGAGATGAAAAGTGCCAGCACTGAAAGCTGTTGCTAGCCAGCCCCCTTCCTTGGAAGCGCTTTCACAGGCGCAGCAACACTGGGGCTTTGCGCTTCTCTACCCACCAAACGTCACGGTCACTATCTCTCCGTCTCGTAGACACGAGCTGAGAAATTGCAAACGTCGAGCAATTGCTCAGAGATGAAAAGTGCCAGCACTGAGAGCTGTTGCTAGCCAGCACCCTTCCTTGGAAGCGCTCTTCTAGGCCTAAGAACACTGGGGCTCTGGGCTTCTCTAGCCACCTAATCTTCTGCTCATCCTCTCGCGCACTCTAAACAGAGCTCAGGTGAGAAATTGCAAACGTCGAGCAATTGCTCAGAGATGAAAAGTGCCAGCCCTGAAAGCTGTTGCTAGCCAGCACCCTTCCTTGGAAGCACTTTCACAGGCACAGCAACAGTGGGGCTTTGCGCTTCTCTAGCCACCAAACGTCACGGTCACTCTCTCTCCGTCTCGTAGACACGAGTTGAGAAATTGCAAACGTCGAGCAATTGCTCAGAGATGAAAAGTGCCAGCACTGAAAGCTGTTGCTAGCCAGCACCCTTCCTTGGAAGCGCTTTCACAGGCGCAGTAACACTGGGGCTTTGCGCTTCTCTACCCACCAAACGTCACGGTCACTATCTCTCTGTCTCGTAGACACGAGCTGAGAAATTGCAAACGTCGAGCAATTGCTCAGAGATGAAAAGTGCCAGCACTGAAAGCTGTTGCTAGCCAGCACCCTTCCTTGGGAACGCTCTTGTAGGCCTAAGAACACTGGGGCTCTGGGCTTCTCTAGCCACCTAATCTTCTGCTCATCCTCTCGCGCACTCTAAAGAGAGCTCAGGTGAGAAATTGCAAACGTCGAGCAATTGCTCAGAGATGAAAAGTGCCAGCACTGAAAGCTGTTGCTAGCCAGCACCCTTCCTTGGAAGCGCTTTCACAGGCGCAGCAACACTGGGGCTTTGCGCTTCTCTAGCCACCAAACGTCACGGTCACTCTCTCTCCGTCTCGTAGACACGAGCTGAGAAATTGCAAACGTCGAGCAATTGCTCAGAGATGAAAAGCGCCAGCACTGAAAGCTGTTGCTAGCCAGCACCCTTCCTTGGAAGCGCTTTCACAGGCGCAGCAACACTGGGGCTTTGCGCTTCTCTAGCCACCAAACGTCACGGTCACTATCTCTCCGTCTCGTAGACACGAGCTGAGAAATTGCAAACGTCGAGCAATTGCTCCGAGATGAAAAGTGCCAGCACTGAAAGCTGTTGCTAGCCAGCACCCTTCCTTGGAAGCGCTTTCACAGGTGCAGCAACACTGGGGCTTTGCGCTTCTCTAGCCACCAAACGTCACGGTCACTATCTCTCCGTCTCGTAGACACGAGCTGAGAAATTGCAAACGTCGAGCAATTGCTCAGAGATGAAAAGTGCCAGCACTGAAAGCTGTTGCTAGCCAGCACCCTTCCTTGGAAGCGCTTTCACAGGCGCAGTAACACTGGGGCTTTGCGCTTCTCTACCCACCAAACGTCACGGTCACTATCTCTCTGTCTCGTAGACACGAGCTGAGAAATTGCAAACGTCGAGCAATTGCTCAGAGATGAAAAGTGCCAGCACTGAAAGCTGTTGCTAGCCAGCACCCTTCCTTGGGAACGCTCTTGTAGGCCTAAGAACACTGGGGCTCTGGGCTTCTCTAGCCACCTAATCTTCTGCTCATCCTCTCGCGCACTCTAAAGAGAGCTCAGGTGAGAAATTGCAAACGTCGAGCAATTGCTCAGAGATGAAAAGTGCCAGCACTGAAAGCTGTTGCTAGCCAGCACCCTTCCTTGGAAGCGCTTTCACAGGCGCAGCAACACTGGGGCTTTGCGCTTCTCTAGCCACCAAACGTCACGGTCACTCTCTCTCCGTCTCGTAGACACGAGCTGAGAAATTGCAAACGTCGAGCAATTGCTCAGAGATGAAAAGTGCCAGCACTGAAAGCTGTTGCTAGCCAGCACCCTTCCTTGGAAGCGCTTTCACAGGCGCAGCAACACTGGGGCTTTGCGCTTCTCTAGCCACCAAACGTCACGGTCACTATCTCTCCGTCTCGTAGACACGAGCTGAGAAATTGCAAACGTCGAGCAATTGCTCAGAGATGAAAAGTGCCAGCACTGAAAGCTGTTGCTAGCCAGCACCCTTCCTTGGAAGCGCTTTCACAGGTGCAGCAACACTGGGGCTTTGCGCTTCTCTAGCCACCAAACGTCACGGTCACTATCTCTCCGTCTCGTAGACACGAGCTGAGAAATTGCAAACGTCGAGCAATTGCTCAGAGATGAAAAGTGCCAGCACTGAAAGCTGTTGCTAGCCAGCACCCTTCCTTGGAAGCGCTTTCACAGGCGCAGTAACACTGGGGCTTTGCGCTTCTCTAGCCGCCAAACGTCACGGTCACTATCTCTCCGTCTCGTAGACACGAGCTGAGAAATTGCAAACGTCGAGCAATTGCTCAGAGATGAAAAGTGCCAGCACTGAAAGCTCTTGCTAGCCAGCACCCTTCCTTGGAAGCGCTTTTGTAGGCCTAAGAGCACTGGGGCTCTGGGCTTCTCTAGCCACCTAATCTTCTGCTCATCCTCTCGCGCACTCTAAAGAGAGCTCAGGTGAGAAATTGCAAACGTCGAGCAATTGCTCCGAGATGAAAAGTGCCAGCACTGAAAGCTGTTGCTAGCCAGCACCCTTCCTTAGAAGCGCTTTTGTAGGCCTAAGAACCCTGGGGCTCTGGGCTTCTCTAGCCACCTAATCTTCTGCTCATCCTCTCGCGCACTCTAAAGAGAGCTCAGGTGAGAAATTGCAAACGTCGAGCAATTGCTCAGAGATGAAAAGTGCCAGCACTGAGAGCTGTTGCTAGCCAGCACCCTTCCTTGGAAGCGCTTTCACAGGCGCAGCAACACTGGGGCTTTGCGCTTCTCTACCCACCAAACGTCACGGTCACTCTCTCTCCGTCTCGTAGACATGAGTTGAGAAATTGCAAACGTCGAGCAATTGCTCAGAGATGAAAAGTGCCAGCACTGAAAGCTGTTGCTAGCCAGCACCCTTCCTTGGAAGCGCTTTCACAGGCGCAGTAACACTGGGGCTTTGCGCTTCTCTACCCACCAAACGTCACGGTCACTATCTCTCTGTCTCGTAGACACGAGCTGAGAAATTGCAAACATCGAGCAATTGCTCAGAGATGAAAAGTGCCAGCACTGAAAGCTGTTGCTAGCCAGCACCCTTCCTTGGGAACGCTCTTGTAGGCCTAAGAACCCTGGGGCTCTGGGCTTCTCTAGCCACCTAATCTTCTGCTCATCCTCTCGCGCACTCTAAAGAGAGCTCAGGTGAGAAATTGCAAACGTCGAGCAATTGCTCAGAGATGAAAAGTGCCAGCACTGAAAGCTGTTGCTAGCCAGCACCCTTCCTTGGAAGCGCTTTCACAGGCGTAGTAACACTGGGGCTTTGCGCTTCTCTAGCCACCAAACATCACGGTCACTATCTCTCCGTCTCGTAGACACGAGCTGAGAAATTGCAAACGTCGAGCAATTGCTCAGAGATGAAAAGTGCCAGCACTGAAAGCTGTTGCTAGCCAGCACCCTTCCTTGGAAGCGCTTTCACAGGCGCAGCAACACTGGGGCTTTGCGCTTCTCTAGCCACCAAACGTCACGGTCACTCTCTCTCCGTCTTGTAGACACGAGCTGAGAAATTGCAAACGTCGAGCAATTGCTCAGAGATGAAAAGTGCCAGCACTGAAAGCTGTTGCTAGCCAGCACCCTTCCTTGGAAGCGCTTTCACAGGCGCAGTAACACTAGGGCTTTGCGCTTCTCTAGCCGCCAAACGTCACGGTCACTATCTCTCCGTCTCGTAGACACGAGCTGAGAAATTGCAAAGGTCAAGCAATTGCTCAGAGATGAAAAGTGCCAGCACTGAAAGCTGTTGCTAGCCAGCACCCTTCCTTGGAAGCGCTTTTGTAGGCCTAAGAGCACTGGGGCTCTGGGCTTCTCTAGCCACCTAATCTTGCGCTCATCCTCTCGCGCACTCTAAAGAGAGCTCAGGGGAGAAATTGCAAACGTCGAGCAATTGCTCAGAGATGAAAAGTGCCAGCACTGAAAGCTGTTGCTAGCCAGCACCCTTCCTTGGAAGCGCTTTCACAGGCGCAGCAACACTGGGGCTTTGCGCTTCTCTAGCCACCAAACGTCACGATCACTCTCTCTCTGTCTCGTAGACACGAGCTGAGAAATTGCAAATGTCGAGCAATTGCTCAGAGATGAAAAGTGCCAGCACTGAAAGCTGTTGCTAGCCAGCACCCTTCCTTGGAAGCGCTTTCACAGGCGCAGTAACACTGGGGCTTTGCGCTTCTCTAGCCGCCAAACGTCACGGTCACTATCTCTCCGTCTCGTAGACACGAGCTGAGAAATTGCAAACGTCGAGCAATTGTTCAGAGATGAAAAGTGCCAGCACTGAAAGCTGTTGCTAGCCAGCACCCTTCCTTGGAAGCGCTTTTGTAGGCCTAAGAGCACTGGGGCTCTGGGCTTCTCTAGCCACCTAATCTTCTGCTCATCCTCTCGCGCACTCTAAAGAGAGCTCAGGGGAGAAATTGCAAACGTCGAGCAATTGCTCAGAGATGAAAAGTGCCAGCACTGAAAGCTGTTGCTAGCCAGCACCCTTCCTTGGAAGCGCTTTCACAGGCGCAGCAACACTGGGGCTTTGCGCTTCTCTAGCCACCAAACGTCACGGTCACTCTCTCTCTGTCTCGTAGACACGAGTTGAGAAATTGCAAACGTCGAGCAATTGCTCAGAGATGAAAAGTGCCAGCACTGAAAGCTGTTGCTAGCCAGCACCCTTCCTTGGAAGCGCTTTCACAGGCGCAGTAAAACTGGGGCTTTGCGCTTCTCTAGCCACCAAACGTCACGGTCCTTCTCTTTCCGTCTCGTAGACACGAGCTGAGAAATTGCAAACGTCGAGCAATTGCTCAGAGATGAAAAGTGCCAGCACTGAGAGCTGTTGCTAGCCAGCACCCTTCCTTGGAAGCGCTCTTGTAGGCCTAAGAACACTGGGGCTCTGGGCTTCTCTAGCCACCTAATCTTCTGCTCATCCTCTCGCGCACTCTAAAGAGAGCTCAGGTGAGAAATTGCAAACGTCGAGCAATTGCTCAGAGATGAAAAGTGCCAGCCCTGAAAGCTGTTGCTAGCCAGCACCCTTCCTTGGAAGCGCTTTCACAGGCACAGCAACACTGGGGCTTTGCGCTTCTCTACCCACCAAACATCACGGTCACTATCTCTCCGTCTCGTAGACACGAGCTGAGAAATTGCAAACGTCGAGGAATTGCTCAGAGATGAAAAGTGCCAGCACTGAAAGCTGTTGCTAGCCAGCACCCTTCCTTGGAAGCGCTTTCACAGGCGCAGCAACACTGGGGCTTTGCGCTTCTCTAGCCACCAAACGTCACTGTCATTCCCTTTCCGTCTCGTAGACACGAGCTGAGAAATTGCAAACGTCGAGCAATTGCTCAGAGATGAAAAGTGCCAGCACTGAAAGCTGTTGCTAGCCAGCACCCTTCCTTGGAAGCGCTTTCAGAGGCGCAGCAACACTGGGGCTTTGCGCTTCTCTAGCCGCCAAACGTCACGGTCACTCTCTCTCCGTCTCGTAGACACGAGCTGAGAAATTGCAAACGTCGAGCAATTGCTCAGAGATGAAAAGTGCCAGCACTGAGAGCTGTTGCTAGCCAGCACCCTTCCTTGGAAGCGCTTTCACAGGCGCAGTAACACTGGGGCTTTGCGCTTCTCTAGCCACCAAACGTCACGGTCACTCTCTCTCCGTCTCGTAGACACAAGTTGAGAAATTGCAAACGTCGAGCAATTGCTCAGAGATGAAAAGTGCCAGCACTGAAAGCTCTTGCTAGCCAGCACCCTTCCTTGGAAGCGCTTTTGTAGGCCTAAGAGCACTGGGGCTCTGGGCTTCTCTAGCCACCTAATCTTCTGCTCATCCTCTCGCGCACTCTAAAGAGAGCTCAGGTGAGAAATTGCAAACGTCGAGCAATTGCTCCGAGATGAAAAGTGCCAGCACTGAAAGCTCTTGCTAGCCAGCACCCTTCCTTAGAAGCGCTTTTGTAGGCCTAAGAACCCTGGGGCTCTGGGCTTCTCTAGCCACCTAATCTTCTGCTCATCCTCTCGCGCACTCTAAAGAGAGCTCAGGTGAGAAATTGCAAACGTCGAGCAATTGCTCAGAGATGAAAAGTGCCAGCACTGAGAGCTGTTGCTAGCCAGCACCCTTCCTTGGAAGCGCTTTCACAGGCGCAGCAACACTGGGGCTTTGCGCTTCTCTACCCACCAAACGTCACGGTCACTCTCTCTCCGTCTCGTAGACATGAGTTGAGAAATTGCAAACGTCGAGCAATTGCTCAGAGATGAAAAGTGCCAGCACTGAAAGCTGTTGCTAGCCAGCACCCTTCCTTGGAAGCGCTTTCACAGGCGCAGTAACACTGGGGCTTTGCGCTTCTCTACCCACCAAACGTCACGGTCACTATCTCTCTGTCTCGTAGACACGAGCTGAGAAATTGCAAACATCGAGCAATTGCTCAGAGATGAAAAGTGCCAGCACTGAAAGCTGTTGCTAGCCAGCACCCTTCCTTGGGAACGCTCTTGTAGGCCTAAGAACCCTGGGGCTCTGGGCTTCTCTAGCCACCTAATCTTCTGCTCATCCTCTCGCGCACTCTAAAGAGAGCTCAGGTGAGAAATTGCAAACGTCCAGCAATTGCTCAGAGATGAAAAGTGCCAGCACTGAAAGCTGTTGCTAGCCAGCACCCTTCCTTGGAAGCGCTTTCACAGGCGTAGTAACACTGGGGCTTTGCGTTTCTCTAGCCACCAAACATCACGGTCACTATCTCTCCGTCTCGTAGACACGAGCTGAGAAATTGCAAACGTCGAGCAATTGCTCAGAGATGAAAAGTGCCAGCACTGAAAGCTGTTGCTAGCCAGCACCCTTCCTTGGAAGCGCTTTCAGAGGCGCAGCAACACTGGGGCTTTGCGCTTCTCTAGCCACCAAACGTCACGGTCACTCTCTCTCCGTCTTGTAGACACGAGCTGAGAAATTGCAAACGTCGAGCAATTGCTCAGAGATGAAAAGTGCCAGCACTGAAAGCTGTTGCTAGCCAGCACCCTTCCTTGGAAGCGCTTTCACAGGCGCAGTAACACTAGGGCTTTGCGCTTCTCTAGCCGCCAAACGTCACGGTCACTATCTCTCCGTCTCGTAGACACGAGCTGAGAAATTGCAAAGGTCAAGCAATTGCTCAGAGATGAAAAGTGCCAGCACTGAAAGCTGTTGCTAGCCAGCACCCTTCCTTGGAAGCGCTTTTGTAGGCCTAAGAGCACTGGGGCTCTGGGCTTCTCTAGCCACCTAATCTTCTGCTCATCCTCTCGCGCACTCTAAAGAGAGCTCAGGTGAGAAATTGCAAACGTCGAGCAATTGCTCAGAGATGAAAAGTGCCAGCACTGAAAGCTGTTGCTAGCCAGCACCCTTCCTTGGAAGCGCTTTCACAGGCGCAGCAACACTGGGGCTTTGCGCTTCTCTAGCCACCAAACGTCACGATCACTCTCTCTCTGTCTCGTAGACACGAGCTGAGAAATTGCAAACGTCGAGCAATTGCTCAGAGATGAAAAGTGCCAGCACTGAAAGCTGTTGCTAGCCAGCACCCTTCCTTGGAAGCGCTTTCACAGGCGCAGTAACACTGGGGCTTTGCGCTTCTCTAGCCGCCAAACGTCACGGTCACTATCTCTCCGTCTCGTAGACACGAGCTGAGAAATTGCAAACGTCGAGCAATTGTTCAGAGATGAAAAGTGCCAGCACTGAAAGCTGTTGCTAGCCAGCACCCTTCCTTGGAAGCGCTTTTGTAGGCCTAAGAGCACTGGGGCTCTGGGCTTCTCTAGCCACCTAATCTTCTGCTCATCCTCTCGCGCACTCTAAAGAGAGCTCAGGGGAGAAATTGCAAACGTCGAGCAATTGCTCAGAGATGAAAAGTGCCAGCACTGAAAGCTGTTGCTAGCCAGCACCCTTCCTTGGAAGCGCTTTCACAGGCGCAGCAACACTGGGGCTTTGCGCTTCTCTAGCCACCAAACGTCACGGTCACTCTCTCTCTGTCTCGTAGACACGAGTTGAGAAATTGCAAACGTCGAGCAATTGTTCAGAGATGAAAAGTGCCAGCACTGAAAGCTGTTGCTAGCCAGCACCCTTCCTTGGAAGCGCTTTCACAGGCGCAGTAAAACTGGGGCTTTGCGCTTCTCTAGCCACCAAACGTCACGGTCCTTCTCTTTCCGTCTCGTAGACACGAGCTGAGAAATTGCAAACGTCGAGCAATTGCTCAGAGATGAAAAGTGCCAGCACTGAGAGCTGTTGCTAGCCAGCACCCTTCCTTGGAAGCGCTCTTGTAGGCCTAAGAACACTGGGGCTCTGGGCTTCTCTAGCCACCTAATCTTCTGCTCATCCTCTCGCGCACTCTAAAGAGAGCTCAGGTGAGAAATTGCAAACGTCGAGCAATTGCTCAGAGATGAAAAGTGCCAGCCCTGAAAGCTGTTGCTAGCCAGCACCCTTCCTTGGAAGCGCTTTCACAGGCACAGCAACACTGGGGCTTTGCGCTTCTCTACCCACCAAACATCACGGTCACTATCTCTCCGTCTCGTAGACACGAGCTGAGAAATTGCAAACGTCGAGCAATTGCTCAGAGATGAAAAGTGCCAGCACTGAAAGCTGTTGCTAGCCAGCCCCCTTCCTTGGAAGCGCTTTCACAGGCGCAGCAACACTGGGGCTTTGCGCTTCTCTAGCCACCAAACGTCACTGTCATTCCCTTTCCGTCTCGTAGACACGAGCTGAGAAATTGCAAACGTCGAGCAATTGCTCAGAGATGAAAAGTGCCAGCACTGAAAGCTGTTGCTAGCCAGCACCCTTCCTTGGAAGCGCTTTCAGAGGCGCAGCAACACTGGGGCTTTGCGCTTCTCTAGCCGCCAAACGTCACGGTCACTCTCTCTCCGTCTCGTAGACACGAGCTGAGAAATTGCAAACGTCGAGCAATTGCTCAGAGATGAAAAGTGCCAGCACTGAGAGCTGTTGCTAGCCAGCACCCTTCCTTGGAAGCGCTTTCACAGGCGCAGCAACACTGGGGCTTTGCGCTTCTCTAGCCACCAAACGTCACGGTCACTCTCTCTCCGTCTCGTAGACACAAGTTGAGAAATTGCAAACGTCGAGCAATTGCTCAGAGATGAAAAGTGCCAGCACTGAAAGCTGTTGCTAGCCAGCACCCTTCCTTGGAAGCGCTTTCACAGGCGCAGCGACACTAGGGCTTTGCGCTTCTCTAGCCACCAAACGTCATGGTCACTATCTCTCCGTCTCGTAGACACGAGCTGAGAAATTGCAAACGTCGAGCAATTGCTCAGAGATGAAAAGTGCCAGCACTGAAAGCTGTTGCTAGCCAGCACCCTTCCTTGGAAGCGCTTTTGTAGGCCTAAGAACACTGGGGCTCTGGGCTTCTCTAGCCACCTAATCTTCTGCTCATCCTCTCGCGCACTCTAAAGAGAGCTCAGGGGAGAAATTGCAAACGTCGAGCAATTGCTCAGAGATGAAAAGTGCCAGCACTGAAAGCTGTTGCTAGCCAGCACCCTTCCTTGGAAGCGCTTTCACAGGCGCAGCAACACTGGGGCTTTGCGCTTCTCTAGCCACCAAACGTCACGGTCACTCTCTCTCCATCTCATAGACACGAGCTGAGAAATTGCAAACGTCGAGCAATTGCTCAGAGATGAGAAGTGCCAGCACTGAAAGCTGTTGCTAGCCAGCACCCTTCCTTGGAAGCGCTTTCACAGGCGCACTAACACTGGGCTTTGCGCTTCTCTAGCCACCAAACGTCACGGTCACTATCTCTCCGTCTCGTAGACACGAGCTGAGAAATTGAAAACGTCGAGCAATTGCTCAAAGATGAAAAGTGACAGCACTGAAAGCTGTTGCTAGCCAGCACCCTTCCTTGGGAACGCTCTTGTAGCCCTAAGAACCCTGGGGCTCTGGGCTTCTCTAGCCACCTAATCTTCTGCTCATCCTCTTGCGCACTCTAAAGAGAGCTCAGGTGAGAAATTGCAAACGTCGAGCAATTGCTCAGAGATGAAAAGTGCCAGCACTGAAAGCTCTTGCTAGCCAGCACCCTTCCTTGGAAGCGCTTTCACAGGCGCAGTAACACTGGGGCTTTGCGCTTCTCTAGCCACCAAACGTCACGGTCACTATCTCTCCGTCTTGTAGACACGAGCTGAGAAATTGCAAACGTCGAGCAATTGCTCAGAGATGAAAAGTGCCAGCACTGAAAGCTGTTGCTAGCCAGCACCCTTCCTTGGAAGTGCTTTTCTAGGCCTAAGAACCCTGGGGCTCTGGGCTTCTCTAGCCACCTAATCTTCTGCTCATCCTCTCACGCACTCTAAAGAGAGCTCAGGTGAGAAATTGCAAACGTCGAGCAATTGCTCAGAGATGAAAAGTGCCAGCACTGAAAGCTGTTGCTAGCCAGCACCCTTTCTTGGAAGCTCTTTTGTAGGCCTAAGCACACTGGGGCTCTGGGCTTCTCTAGCCACCTCATCTTCTGCTCATCCTCTCGCGCACTCTAAATAGAGCTCAGGTGAGAAATTGCAAACGTCGAGCAATTGCTCAGAGATGAAAAGTGCCAGCACTGAGAGCTGTTGCTAGCCAGCACCCTTCCTTGGAAGCGCTTTCACAGGCGCAGCAACACTGGGGCTTTGCGCTTCTCTAGCCACCAAACGTCACGGTCACTCTCTCTCCGTCTCGTAGACACAAGTTGAGAAATTGCAAACGTCGAGCAATTGCTCAGAGATGAAAAGTGCCAGCACTGAAAGCTGTTGCTAGCCAGCACCCTTCCTTGGAAGCGCTTTCACAGGCGCAGCGACACTAGGGCTTTGCGCTTCTCTAGCCACCAAAAGTCATGGTCACTATCACTCCGTCTCGTAGACACGAGCTGAGAAATTGCAAACGTCGAGCAATTGCTCAGAGATGAAAAGTGCCAGCACTGAAAGCTGTTGCTAGCCAGCACCCTTCCTTGGAAGCGCTTTTGTAGGCCTAAGAACACTGGGGCTCTGGGCTTCTCTAGCCACCTAATCTTCTGCTCATCCTGTCGCGCACTCTAAAGAGAGCTCAGGTGAGAAATTGCAAACGTCGAGCAATTGCTCAGAGATGAAAAGTGCCAGCACTGAAAGCTGTTGCTAGCCAGCACCCTTCCTTGGAAGCGCTTTCACAGGCGCAGCAACACTGGGGCTTTGCGCTTCTCTAGCCACCAAACGTCACGGTCACTATCTCTCCGTCTCGTAGACACGAGCTGAGAAATTGCAAACGTCGAGCAATTGCTCAGAGATGAAAAGTGCCAGCACTGAAAGCTGTTGCTAGCCAGCACCCTTCCTTGGAAGCGCTTTCACAGGCGCAGCAACACTGGGGCTTTGCGCTTCTCTAGCCACCAAACGTCACGGTCACTATCTCTCTGTCTCGTAGACACGAGCTGAGAAATTGAAAACGTCGAGCAATTGCTCAGAGATGAAAAGTGCCAGCACTGAAAGCTGTTGCTAGCCAGCACCCTTCCTTGGGAACGCTCTTGTAGCCCTAAGAACCCTGGGGCTCTGGGCTTCTCTAGCCACCTAATCTTCTGCTCATCCTGTCGCGCACTCTAAAGAGAGCTCAGGTGAGAAATTGCAAACGTCGAGCAATTGCTCAGAGATGAAAAGTGCCAGCACTGAAAGCTCTTGCTAGCCAGCACCCTTCCTTGGAAGCGCTTTCACAGGCGCAGTAACACTGGGGCTTTGCGCTTCTCTAGCCACCAAACGTCACGGTCACTATCTCTCCGTCTCGTAGACACGAGCTGAGAAATTGCAAACGTCGAGCAATTGCTCAGAGATGAAAAGTGCCAGCACTGAAAGCTGTTGCTAGCCAGCACCCTTCCTTGGAAGTGCTTTTGTAGGCCTAAGAACCCTGGGGCTCTGGGCTTCTCTAGCCACCTAATCTTCTGCTCATCCTCTCGCGCACTCTAAAGAGAGCTCAGGTGAGAAATTGCAAACGTCGAGCAATTGCTCAGAGATGAAAAGTGCCAGCACTGAAAGCTCTTGCTAGCCAGCACCCTTCCTTGGAAGCGCTTTCACAGGCGCAGCAACACTGGGGCTTTGCGCTTCTCTAGCCATCAAACATCACGGTCACTCTCTCTCCGTCTCGTAGACACGAGCTGAGAAATTGCAAACGTCGAGCAATTGCTCAGAGATGAAAAGTGCCAGCACTGAAAGCTGTTGCTAGCCAGCACCCTTCCTTGGGAACGCTCTTGTAGCCCTAAGAACCCTGGGGCTCTGGGCTTCTCTAGCCACCTAATCTTCTGCTCATCCTCTCGCGCACTCTAAAGAGAGCTCAGGTGAGAAATTGCAAACGTCGAGCAATTGCTCAGAGATGAAAAGTGCCAGCACTGAAAGCTCTTGCTAGCCAGCACCCTTCCTTGGAAGCGCTTTCACAGGCGCAGTAACACTGGGGCTTTGCGCTTCTCTAGCCACCAAACGTCACGGTCACTATCTCTCCGTCTCGTAGACACGAGCTGAGAAATTGCAAACGTCGAGCAATTGCTCAGAGATGAAAAGTGCCAGCACTGAAAGCTGTTGCTAGCCAGCACCCTTCCTTGGAAGTGCTTTTGTAGGCCTAAGAACCCTGGGGCTCTGGGCTTCTCTAGCCACCTAATCTTCTGCTCATCCTCTCACGCACTCTAAAGAGAGCTCAGGTGAGAAATTGCAAACGTCGAGCAATTGCTCAGAGATGAAAAGTGCCAGCACTGAAAGCTCTTGCTAGCCAGCACCCTTCCTTGGAAGCGCTTTTGTAGGCCTAAGCACACTGGGGCTCTGGGCTTCTCTAGCCACCTCATCTTCTGCTCATCCTCTCGCGCACTCTAAAGAGAGCTCAGGTGAGAAATTGCAAACGTCCAGCAATTGCTCAGAGATGAAAAGTGCCAGCACTGAAAGCTGTTGCTAGCCAGCACCCTTCCTTGGAAGCGCTTTCACAGGCGCAGCAACACTGGGGCTTTGCGCTTCTCTAGCCATCAAACGTCACGGTCACTATCTCTCCGTCTCGTAGACACGAGCTGAGAAATTGCAAACGTCGAGCAATTGCTCAGAGATGAAAAGTGCCAGCACTGAAAGCTGTTGCTAGCCAGCACCCTTCCTTGGAAGCGCTTTCACAGGCGCAGCAACACTGGGGCTTTGCGCTTCTCTACCCACCAAACGTCAAGGTCACTCTCTCTCCGTCTCGTAGACACGAGCTGAGAAATTGCAAACGTCGAGCAATTGCTCAGAGATGAAAAGTGCCAGCACTGAAAGCTGTTGCTAGCCAGCCCCCTTCCTTGGAAGTGCTTTTGTAGGCCTAAGATCCCTGGGGCTTTGCGCTTCTCTAGCCACCTAATCTTCTGCTCATCCTCTCGCGCACTCTAAAGAGAGCTCAGGTGAGAAATTGCAAACGTCGAGCAATTGCTCAGAGATGAAAAGTGCCAGCACTGAAAGCTGTTGCAAGCCAGCACCCTTCCTTGGAAGCGCTTTCACAGGCGCAGTAACACTGGGGCTTTGCGCTTCTCTAGCCACCAAACGTCACGGTCACTATCTCTCTGTCTCGTAGACACGAGCTGAGAAATTGCAAACGTCGAGCAATTGCTCCGAGATGAAAAGTGCCAGCACTGAAAGCTCTTGCTAGCCAGCACCCTTCCTTGGAAGTGCTTTTGTAGGCGCAGCAACACTGGGGCTTTGCGCTTCTCTAGCCACCAAACGTCACGGTCACTATCTCTCTGTCTCGTAGACACGAGCTGAGAAATTGCAAACGTCGAGCAATTGCTCAGAGATGAAAAGTGCCAGCACTGAAAGCTGTTGCTAGCCAGCCCCCTTCCTTGGAAGCGCTTTTGTAGGCCTAAGAACCCTGGGGCTCTGGGCTTCTCTAGC
This sequence comes from Sarcoramphus papa, assembly GCA_037962945.1. Taxonomy (NCBI): domain Eukaryota; kingdom Metazoa; phylum Chordata; class Aves; order Accipitriformes; family Cathartidae; genus Sarcoramphus; species Sarcoramphus papa. The sequence continues at coordinate 633,287 of JBBMRM010000072.1, read as the reverse complement.
CACCTAATCTTCTGCTCATCCTCTCGCGCACTCTAAAGAGAGCTCAGGTGAGAAATTGCAAATGTCGAGCAATTGCTCAGAGATGAAAAGTGCCAGCACTGAAAGCTGTTGCTAGCCAGCACCCTTCCTTGGAAGCGCTTTCACAGGCGCAGCAACACTGGGGCTTTGCGCTTCTCTAGCCATCAAACGTCACGGTCACTATCTCTCCGTCTCGTAGACACGAGCTGAGAAATTGCAAACGTCGAGCAATTGCTCAGAGATGAAAAGTGCCAGCACTGAAAGCTGTTGCTAGCCAGCACCCTTCCTTGGAAGCGCTTTTGTAGGCCTAAGAGCACTGGGGCTCTGGGCTTCTCTAGCCACCTAATCTTGTGCTCATCCTCTCGCGCACTCTAAAGAGAGCTCAGGTGAGAAATTGCAAACGTCGAGCAATTGCTCAGAGATGAAAAGTGCCAGCACTGAAAGCTGTTGCTAGCCAGCACCCTTCCTTGGAAGCGCTTTCACAGGCGCAGTAACACTGGGGCTTTGTGCTTCTCTAGCCACCAAACGTCACGGTCACTATCTCTCTGTCTCGTAGACACGAGCTGAGAAATTGCAAACGTCAAGCAATTGCTCAGAGATGAAAAGTGCCAGCACTGAAAGCTGTTGCTAGCCAGCACCCTTCCTTGGAAGCGCTTTTGTAGGCCTAAGAACACTGGGGCTCTGGGCTTCTCTAGCCACCTAATCTTCTGCTCATCCTCTCGCGCACTCTAAAGAGAGCTCAGGTGAGAAATTGCAAACGTCGAGCAATTGCTCAGAGATGAAAAGTGCCAGCCCTGAAAGCTGTTGCTAGCCAGCACCCTTCCTTGGAAGCGCTTTCACAGGCACAGCAACACTGGGGCTTTGCGCTTCTCTAGCCACCAAACGTCACGGTCACTATCTCTCCGTCTCGTAGACACGAGCTGAGAAATTGCAAACGTCGAGCAATTGCTCAGAGATGAAAAGTGCCAGCACTGAAAGCTGTTGCTAGCCAGCCCCCTTCCTTGGAAGCGCTTTCACAGGCGCAGCAATACTGGGGCTTTGCGCTTCTCTAGCCACCAAACGTCACTGTCATTCTCTTTCCGTCTCGTAGACACGAGCTGAGAAATTGCAAACGTCGAGCAATTGTTCAGAGATGAAAAGTGCCAGCACTGAAAGCTGTTGCTAGCCAGCACCCTTCCTTGGAAGCGCTTTCACAGGCGCAGCAACACTGGGGCTTTGCGCTTCTCTAGCCGCCAAACGTCACGGTCACTCTCTCTCCGTCTCGTAGACACGAGCTGAGAAATTGCAAACGTCGAGCAATTGCTCAGAGATGAAAAGTGCCAGCACTGAGAGCTGTTGCTAGCCAGCACCCTTCCTTGGAAGCGCTTTCACAGGCGCAGCAACACTGGGGCTTTGCGCTTCTCTAGCCACCAAACGTCACGGTCACTCTCTCTCCGTCTCGTAGACACAAGTTGAGAAATTGCAAACGTCGAGCAATTGCTCAGAGATGAAAAGTGCCAGCACTGAAAGCTGTTGCTAGCCAGCACCCTTCCTTGGAAGCGCTTTCACAGGCGCAGCAACACTAGGGCTTTGCGCTTCTCTAGCCACCAAAAGTCATGGTCACTATCTCTCCGTCTCGTAGACACGAGCTGAGAAATTGCAAACGTCGAGCAATTGCTCAGAGATGAAAAGTGCCAGCACTGAAAGCTGTTGCTAGCCAGCCCCCTTCCTTGGAAGCGCTTTTGTAGGCCTAAGAACAGTGGGGCTCTGGGCTTCTCTAGCCACCTAATCTTCTGCTCATCCTCTCGCGCACTCTAAAGAGAGCTCAGGTGAGAAATTGCAAACGTCGAGCAATTGCTCCGAGATGAAAACTGCCAGCACTGAGAGCTGTTGCTAGCCAGCACCCTTCCTTGGAAGCGCTTTCACAGGCGCAGCAACACTGGGGCTTTGCGCTTCTCTAGCCACCAAACGTCACGGTCACTCTCTCTCCGTCTCGTAGACACGAGTTGAGAAATTGCAAACGTCGAGCAATTGCTCAGAGATGAAAAGTGCCAGCACTGAAAGCTGTTGCTAGCCAGCACCCTTCCTTGGAAGCGCTTTCACAGGCGCAGCAACACTGGGGCTTTGCGCTTCTCTAGCCACCAAACGTCACGGTCACTATCTCTCCGTCTCGTAGACACGAGCTGAGAAATTGCAAACGTCGAGCAATTGCTCAGAGATGAAAAGTGCCAGCACTGAAAGCTGTTGCTAGCCAGCACCCTTCCTTGGAAGTGCTTTTGTAGGCCTAAGAACCCTGGGGCTCTGGGCTTCTCTAGCCACCTAATCTTCTGCTCATCCTCTCACGCACTCTAAAGAGAGCTCAGGTGAGAAATTGCAAACGTCGAGCAATTGCTCAGAGATGAAAAGTGCCAGCACTGAAAGCTGTTGCTAGCCAGCACCCTTTCTTGGAAGCGCTTTTGTAGGCCTAAGCACACTGGGGCTCTGGGCTTCTCTAGCCACCTCATCTTCTGCTCATCCTCTCGCGCACTCTAAAGAGAGCTCAGGTGAGAAATTGCAAACGTCGAGCAATTGCTCAGAGATGAAAAGTGCCAGCACTGAAAGCTGTTGCTAGCCAGCACCCTTCCTTGGAAGCGCTTTCACAGGCGCAGCAACACTGGGGCTTTGCGCTTCTCTAGCCATCAAACGTCACGGTCACTATCTCTCCGTCTCGTAGACACGAGCTGAGAAATTGCAAACGTCGAGCAATTGCTCAGAGATGAAAAGTGCCAGCACTGAAAGCTCTTGCTAGCCAGCACCCTTCCTTGGAAGCGCTATTGTAGGCCCAAGAGCACTGGGGCTCTGGGCTTCTCTAGCCACCTAATCTTCTGCTCATCCTGTCGCGCACTCTAAAGAGAGCTCAGGTGAGAAATTGCAAACGTCGAGCAATTGCTCAGAGATGAAAAGTGCCAGCACTGAAAGCTGTTGCTAGCCAGCACCCTTCCTTGGAAGCGCTTTCACAGGCGCAGCAACACTGGGGCTTTGCGCTTCTCTAGCCACCAAACGTCACGGTCACTCTCTCTCCGTCTCGTAGACACGAGCTGAGAAATTGCAAACGTCGAGCAATTGCTCAGAGATGAAAAGTGCCAGCACTGAAAGCTGTTGCTAGCCAGCCCCCTTCCTTGGAAGTGCTTTTGTAGGCCTAAGAACAGTGGGGCTTTGCGCTTCTCTAGCCACCTAATCTTCTGCTCATCCTCTCGCGCACTCTAAAGAGAGCTCAGGTGAGAAATTGCAAACGTCGAGCAATTGCTCAGAGATGAAAAGTGCCAGCACTGAAAGCTGTTGCTAGCCAGCACCCTTCCTTGGAAGCGCTTTCACAGGCGCAGTAGCACTGGGGCTTTGCGCTTCTCTAGCCACCAAACGTCACGGTCACTATCTCTCCGTCTCGTAGACACGAGCTGAGAAATTGCAAACGTCGAGCAATTGCTCAGAGATGAAAAGTGCCAGCACTGAAAGCTGTTGCTAGCCAGCCCCCTTCCTTGGAAGCGCTTTTGTAGGCCTAAGAACACTGGGGCTCTGGGCTTCTCTAGCCACCTAATCTTCTGCTCATCCTCTCGCGCACTCTAAAGAGAGCTCAGGTGAGAAATTGCAAACGTCGAGCAATTGCTCAGAGATGAAAAGTGCCAGCACTGAAAGCTGTTGCTAGCCAGCACCCTTCCTTGGAAGCGCTTTCACAGGTGCAGCAACACTGGGGCTTTGCGCTTCTCTAGCCACCAAACGTCACGGTCATTCTCTTTCCATATCGTAGACACGAGCTGAGAAATTGCAAACGTCGAGCAATTGCTCAGAGATGAAAAGAGCCAGCACTGAAAGCTGTTGCTAGCCAGCACCCTTCCTTGGAAGCGCTTTTGTAGGCCTAAGAGCACTGGGGCTCTGGTCTTCTCTAGCCACCTAATCTTCTGCTCATCCTCTCGCGCACTCTAAAGAGAGCTCAGGTGAGAAATTGCAAACGTCGAGCAATTGCTCAGAGATGAAAAGTGCCAGCACTGAAAGCTGTTGCTAGCCAGCACCCTTCCTTGGAAGCGCTTTCACAGGCGCAGCAACACTGGGGCTTTGCGCTTCTCTACCCACCAAATATCACGGTCACTATCTCTCCGTCTCGTAGACACGAGTTGAGAAATTGCAAACGTCGAGCAATTGCTCAGAGATGAAAAGTGCCAGCACTGAAAGCTGTTGCTAGCCAGCACCCTTCCTTGGAAGCGCTTTCACAGGCGCAGTAACACTGGGGCTTTGCGCTTCTCTAGCCACCAAACGTCACGGTCACTCTCTCTCCGTCTCGTAGACACGAGCTGAGAAATTGCAAACGTCGAGCAATTGCTCAGAGATGAAAAGTGCCAGCACTGAAAGCTGTTGCTAGCCAGCCCCCTTCCTTGGAAGCGCTTTTGTAGGCCTAAGAACCCTGGGGCTCTGGGCTTCTCTAGCCACCTAATCTTCTGCTCATCCTCTCGCGCACTCTAAAGAGAGCTCAGGTGAGAAATTGCAAATGTCGAGCAATTGCTCAGAGATGAAAAGTGCCAGCACTGAAAGCTGTTGCTAGCCAGCACCCTTCCTTGGAAGCGCTTTCACAGGCGCAGCAACACTGGGGCTTTGCGCTTCTCTAGCCATCAAACGTCACGGTCACTATCTCTCCGTCTCGTAGACACGAGCTGAGAAATTGCAAACGTCGAGCAATTGCTCAGAGATGAAAAGTGCCAGCACTGAAAGCTGTTGCTAGCCAGCACCCTTCCTTGGAAGCGCTTTTGTAGGCCTAAGAGCACTGGGGCTCTGGGCTTCTCTAGCCACCTAATCTTGTGCTCATCCTCTCGCGCACTCTAAAGAGAGCTCAGGTGAGAAATTGCAAACGTCGAGCAATTGCTCAGAGATGAAAAGTGCCAGCACTGAAAGCTCTTGCTAGCCAGCACCCTTCTTTGGAAGCGCTTTCACAGGCGCAGTAACACTGGGGCTTTGTGCTTCTCTAGCCACCAAACGTCACGGTCACTATCTCTCTGTCTCGTAGACACGAGCTGAGAAATTGCAAACGTCAAGCAATTGCTCAGAGATGAAAAGTGCCAGCACTGAAAGCTGTTGCTAGCCAGCACCCTTCCTTGGAAGCGCTTTTGTAGGCCTAAGAACACTGGGGCTCTGGGCTTCTCTAGCCACCTAATCTTCTGCTCATCCTCTCGCGCACTCTAAAGAGAGCTCAGGTGAGAAATTGCAAACGTCGAGCAATTGCTCAGAGATGAAAAGTGCCAGCCCTGAAAGCTGTTGCTAGCCAGCACCCTTCCTTGGAAGCGCTTTCACAGGCACAGCAACACTGGGGCTTTGCGCTTCTCTAGCCACCAAACGTCACGGTCACTATCTCTCCGTCTCGTAGACACGAGCTGAGAAATTGCAAACGTCGAGCAATTGCTCAGAGATGAAAAGTGCCAGCACTGAAAGCTGTTGCTAGCCAGCCCCCTTCCTTGGAAGCGCTTTCACAGGCGCAGCAATACTGGGGCTTTGCGCTTCTCTAGCCACCAAACGTCACTGTCATTCTCTTTCCGTCTCGTAGACACGAGCTGAGAAATTGCAAACGTCGAGCAATTGTTCAGAGATGAAAAGTGCCAGCACTGAAAGCTGTTGCTAGCCAGCACCCTTCCTTGGAAGCGCTTTCACAGGCGCAGCAACACTGGGGCTTTGCGCTTCTCTAGCCGCCAAACGTCACGGTCACTCTCTCTCCGTCTCGTAGACACGAGCTGAGAAATTGCAAACGTCGAGCAATTGCTCAGAGATGAAAAGTGCCAGCACTGAGAGCTGTTGCTAGCCAGCACCCTTCCTTGGAAGCGCTTTCACAGGCGCAGCAACACTGGGGCTTTGCGCTTCTCTAGCCACCAAACGTCACGGTCACTCTCTCTCCGTCTCGTAGACACAAGTTGAGAAATTGCAAACGTCGAGCAATTGCTCAGAGATGAAAAGTGCCAGCACTGAAAGCTGTTGCTAGCCAGCACCCTTCCTTGGAAGCGCTTTCACAGGCGCAGCAACACTAGGGCTTTGCGCTTCTCTAGCCACCAAAAGTCATGGTCACTATCTCTCCGTCTCGTAGACACGAGCTGAGAAATTGCAAACGTCGAGCAATTGCTCAGAGATGAAAAGTGCCAGCACTGAAAGCTGTTGCTAGCCAGCCCCCTTCCTTGGAAGCGCTTTTGTAGGCCTAAGAACAGTGGGGCTCTGGGCTTCTCTAGCCACCTAATCTTCTGCTCATCCTCTCGCGCACTCTAAAGAGAGCTCAGGTGAGAAATTGCAAACGTCGAGCAATTGCTCCGAGATGAAAACTGCCAGCACTGAGAGCTGTTGCTAGCCAGCACCCTTCCTTGGAAGCGCTTTCACAGGCGCAGCAACACTGGGGCTTTGCGCTTCTCTAGCCACCAAACGTCACGGTCACTCTCTCTCCGTCTCGTAGACACGAGTTGAGAAATTGCAAACGTCGAGCAATTGCTCAGAGATGAAAAGTGCCAGCACTGAAAGCTGTTGCTAGCCAGCACCCTTCCTTGGAAGCGCTTTCACAGGCGCAGCAACACTGGGGCTTTGCGCTTCTCTAGCCACCAAACGTCACGGTCACTATCTCTCCGTCTCGTAGACACGAGCTGAGAAATTGCAAACGTCGAGCAATTGCTCAGAGATGAAAAGTGCCAGCACTGAAAGCTGTTGCTAGCCAGCACCCTTCCTTGGAAGTGCTTTTGTAGGCCTAAGAACCCTGGGGCTCTGGGCTTCTCTAGCCACCTAATCTTCTGCTCATCCTCTCACGCACTCTAAAGAGAGCTCAGGTGAGAAATTGCAAACGTCGAGCAATTGCTCAGAGATGAAAAGTGCCAGCACTGAAAGCTGTTGCTAGCCAGCACCCTTTCTTGGAAGCGCTTTTGTAGGCCTAAGCACACTGGGGCTCTGGGCTTCTCTAGCCACCTCATCTTCTGCTCATCCTCTCGCGCACTCTAAAGAGAGCTCAGGTGAGAAATTGCAAACGTCGAGCAATTGCTCAGAGATGAAAAGTGCCAGCACTGAAAGCTGTTGCTAGCCAGCACCCTTCCTTGGAAGCGCTTTCACAGGCGCAGCAACACTGGGGCTTTGCGCTTCTCTAGCCATCAAACGTCACGGTCACTATCTCTCCGTCTCGTAGACACGAGCTGAGAAATTGCAAACGTCGAGCAATTGCTCAGAGATGAAAAGTGCCAGCACTGAAAGCTCTTGCTAGCCAGCACCCTTCCTTGGAAGCGCTATTGTAGGCCCAAGAGCACTGGGGCTCTGGGCTTCTCTAGCCACCTAATCTTCTGCTCATCCTGTCGCGCACTCTAAAGAGAGCTCAGGTGAGAAATTGCAAACGTCGAGCAATTGCTCAGAGATGAAAAGTGCCAGCACTGAAAGCTGTTGCTAGCCAGCAGCCTTCCTTGGAAGCGCTTTCACAGGCGCAGCAACACTGGGGCTTTGCGCTTCTCTAGCCACCAAACGTCACGGTCACTCTCTCTCCGTCTCGTAGACACGAGCTGAGAAATTGCAAACGTCGAGCAATTGCTCAGAGATGAAAAGTGCCAGCACTGAAAGCTGTTGCTAGCCAGCCCCCTTCCTTGGAAGTGCTTTTGTAGGCCTAAGAACAGTGGGGCTTTGCGCTTCTCTAGCCACCTAATCTTCTGCTCATCCTCTCGCGCACTCTAAAGAGAGCTCAGGTGAGAAATTGCAAACGTCGAGCAATTGCTCAGAGATGAAAAGTGCCAGCACTGAAAGCTGTTGCTAGCCAGCACCCTTCCTTGGAAGCGCTTTCACAGGCGCAGTAGCACTGGGGCTTTGCGCTTCTCTAGCCACCAAACGTCACGGTCACTATCTCTCCGTCTCGTAGACACGAGCTGAGAAATTGCAAACGTCGAGCAATTGCTCAGAGATGAAAAGTGCCAGCACTGAAAGCTGTTGCTAGCCAGCCCCCTTCCTTGGAAGCGCTTTTGTAGGCCTAAGAACACTGGGGCTCTGGGCTTCTCTAGCCACCTAATCTTCTGCTCATCCTCTCGCGCACTCTAAAGAGAGCTCAGGTGAGAAATTGCAAACGTCGAGCAATTGCTCAGAGATGAAAAGTGCCAGCACTGAAAGCTGTTGCTAGCCAGCACCCTTCCTTGGAAGCGCTTTCACAGGTGCAGCAACACTGGGGCTTTGCGCTTCTCTAGCCACCAAACGTCACGGTCATTCTCTTTCCATATCGTAGACACGAGCTGAGAAATTGCAAACGTCGAGCAATTGCTCAGAGATGAAAAGAGCCAGCACTGAAAGCTGTTGCTAGCCAGCACCCTTCCTTGGAAGCGCTTTTGTAGGCCTAAGAGCACTGGGGCTCTGGTCTTCTCTAGCCACCTAATCTTCTGCTCATCCTCTCGCGCACTCTAAAGAGAGCTCAGGTGAGAAATTGCAAACGTCGAGCAATTGCTCAGAGATGAAAAGTGCCAGCACTGAAAGCTGTTGCTAGCCAGCACCCTTCCTTGGAAGCGCTTTCACAGGCGCAGTAACACTGGGGCTTTGCGCTTCTCTACCCACCAAATATCACGGTCACTATCTCTCCGTCTCGTAGACACGAGTTGAGAAATTGCAAACGTCGAGCAATTGCTCAGAGATGAAAAGTGCCAGCACTGAAAGCTGTTGCTAGCCAGCACCCTTCCTTGGAAGCGCTTTCACAGGCGCAGTAACACTGGGGCTTTGCGCTTCTCTAGCCACCAAACGTCACGGTCACTCTCTCTCCGTCTCGTAGACACGAGCTGAGAAATTGCAAACGTCGAGCAATTGCTCAGAGATGAAAAGTGCCAGCACTGAAAGCTGTTGCTAGCCAGCACCCTTCCTTGGAAGCGCTTTCACAGGCGCAGCAACACTGGGGCTTTGCGCTTCTCTAGCCACCAAACGTCACGGTCACTATCTCTCTGTCTCGTAGACACGAGCTGAGAAATTGCAAACGTCGAGCAATTGCTCAGAGATGAAAAGTGCCAGCACTGAAAGCTGTTGCTAGCCAGCACCCTTCCTTGGGAACGCTTTTGTAGGCCTAAGCACACTGGGGCTCTGGGCTTCTCTAGCCACCTAATCTTCTGCTCATCCTCTCGCGCACTCTAAAGAGAGCTCAGGTGAGAAATTGCAAACGTCGAGCAATTGCTCAGAGATGAAAAGTGCCAGCACTGAAAGCTCTTGCTAGCCAGCACCCTTCCTTGGAAGCGCTTTCACAGGCGCAGCAACACTGGGGCTTTGCGCTTCTCTAGCCACCAAACATCACGGTCACTATCTCTCCGTCTCGTAGACACGAGCTGAGAAATTGCAAACGTCGAGCAATTGCTCAGAGATGAAAAGTGCCAGCACTGAAAGCTCTTGCTAGCCAGCCCCCTTCCTTGGAAGCGCTTTTGTAGGCCTAAGAACACTGGGGCTCTGGGCTTCTCTAGCCACCTAATCTTCTGCTCATCCTCTCGCGCACTCTAAAGAGAGCTCAGGTGAGAAATTGCAAACGTCGAGCAATTGCTCAGAGATGAAAAGTGCCAGCACTGAAAGCTGTTGCTAGCCAGCACCCTTCCTTGGAAGCGCTTTCACAGGCGCAGCAACACTGGGGCTTTGCGCTTCTCTAGCCATCAAACGTCACGGTCACTCTCTCTCCGTCTCGTAGACACGAGCTGAGAAATTGCAAACGTCGAGCAATTGCTCAGAGATGAAAAGTGCCAGCACTGAAAGCTGTTGCTAGCCAGCACCCTTCCTTGGAAGCGCTTTTGTAGGCCTAAGAGCACTGGGGCTCTGGGCTTCTCTAGCCACCTAATCTTCTGCTCATCCTCTCGCGCACTCTAAAGAGAGCTCAGGTGAGAAATTGCAAACGTCGAGCAATTGCTCAGAGATGAAAAGTGCCAGCACTGAAAGCTCTTGCTAGCCAGCCCCCTTCCTTGGAAGCGCTTTCACAGGCGCAGTAACACTGGGGCTTTGTGCTTCTCTAGCCACCAAACGTCACGGTCACTATCTCTCTGTCTCGTAGACACGAGCTGAGAAATTGCAAACGTCGAGCAATTGCTCAGAGATGAAAAGTGCCAGCACTGAAAGCTGTTGCTAGCCAGCCCCCTTCCTTGGAAGCGCTTTTGTAGGCCTAAGAACCCTGGGGCTCTGGGCTTCTCTAGCCACCTAATCTTCTGCTCATCCTCTCGCGCACTCTAAAGAGAGCTCAGGTGAGAAATTGCAAACGTCGAGCAATTGCTCAGAGATGAAAAGTGCCAGCACTGAAAGCTGTTGCTAGCCAGCACCCTTCCTTGGAAGCGCTTTCACAGGCGCAGCAACACTGGGGCTTTGCGCTTCTCTAGCCATCAAACGTCACGGTCACTATCTCTCCGTCTCGTAGACACGAGCTGAGAAATTGCAAACGTCGAGCAATTGCTCAGAGATGAAAAGTGCCAGCACTGAAAGCTGTTGCTAGCCAGCAGCCTTCCTTGGAAGCGCTTTTGTAGGCCTAAGAGCACTGGGGCTCTGGGCTTCTCTAGCCACCTAATCTTCTGCTCATCCTCTCGCGCACTCTAAAGAGAGCTCAGGTGAGAAATTGCAAACGTCGAGCAATTGCTCAGAGATGAAAAGTGCCAGCACTGAAAGCTGTTGCTAGCCAGCACCCTTCCTTGGAAGCGCTTTCACAGGCGCAGTAACACTGGGGCTTTGCGCTTCTCTACCCACCAAACATCACAGTCACTCTCTCTCCGTCTCGTAGACACGAGCTGAGAAATTGCAAACGTCGAGCAATTGTTCAGAGATGAAAAGTGCCAGCACTGAAAGCTGTTGCTAGCCAGCACCCTTCCTTGGAAGCGCTTTCACAGGCGCAGTAACACTGGGGCTTTGCGCTTCTCTACCCACCAGACGTCACGGTCACTCTCTCTCTGTCTCGTAGACACGAGCTGAGAAATTGCAAACGTCGAGCAATTGCTCAGAGATGAAAAGTGCCAGCACTGAAAGCTGTTGCTAGCCAGCACCCTTCCTTGGAAGCGCTTTCACAGGCGCAGCAACACTGGGGCTTTGCGCTTCTCTAGCCACCAAACGTCACGGTCACTATCTCTCCGTCTCGTAGACACGAGCTGAGAAATTGCAAACGTCGAGCAATTGCTCAGAGATGAAAAGTGCCAGCACTGAAAGCTGTTGCCAGCCAGCACCCTTCCTTGGAAGCGCTTTTGTAGGCCTAAGAGCACTGGGGCTCTGGGCTTCTCTAGCCACCTAATCTTCTGCTCATCCTCTCGCGCACTCTAAAGAGAGCTCAGGTGAGAAATTGCAAAGGTCAAGCAATTGCTCAGAGATGAAAAGTGCCAGCAGTGAAAGCTGTTGCTAGCCAGCACCCTTCCTTGGAAGCGCTTTCACAGGCGCAGTAACACTGGGGCTTTGTGCTTCTCTAGCCACCAAACGTCACGGTCACTATCTCTCTGTCTCGTAGACACGAGCTGAGAAATTGCAAACGTCGAGCAATTGCTCAGAGATGAAAAGTGCCAGCACTGAAAGCTGTTGCTAGCCAGCCCCCTTCCTTGGAAGCGCTTTTGTAGGCCTAAGCACACAGGGGCTCTGGGCTTCTCTAGCCACCTAATCTTCTGCTCATCCTCTCGCGCACTCTAAAGAGAGCTCAGGTGAGAAATTGCAAAGGTCGAGCAATTGCTCAGAGATGAAAAGTGCCAGCACTGAAAGCTGTTGCTAGCCAGCACCCTTCCTTGGAAGCGCTTTCACAGGCGCAGCAACACTGGGGCTTTGCGCTTCTCTAGCCATCAAACGTCACGGTCACTATCTCTCCGTCTCGTAGACACGAGCTGAGAAATTGCAAACGTCGAGCAATTGCTCAGAGATGAAAAGTGCCAGCACTGAAAGCTCTTGCTAGCCAGCACCCTTCCATAGATGCGCTTTTGTAGGCCTAAGAGCACTGGGGCTCTGGGCTTCTCTAGCCACCTAATCTTCTGCTCATCCTCTCGCGCACTCTAAAGAGAGCTCAGGTGAGAAATTGCAAACGTCGAGCAATTGCTCAGAGATGAAAAGTGCCAGCACTGAAAGCTGTTGCTAGCCAGCACCCTTCCTTGGAAGCGCTTTCACAGGCGCAGTAACACTGGGGCTTTGCGCTTCTCTAGCCATCAAACGTCACGGTCACTCTCTCTCCGTCTCGTAGACACGAGCTGAGAAATTGCAAACGTCGAGCAATTGCTCAGAGATGAAAAGTGCCAGCACTGAAAGCTGTTGCTAGCCAGCACCCTTCCTTGGAAGCGCTTTTGTAGGCCTAAGAGCACTGGGGCTCTGGGCTTCTCTAGCCACCTAATCTTGTGCTCATCCTCTCGCGCACTCTAAAGAGAGCTCAGGTGAGAAATTGCAAACGTCGAGCAATTGCTCAGAGATGAAAAGTGCCAGCACTGAAAGCTCTTGCTAGCCAGCCCCCTTCCTTGGAAGCGCTTTCACAGGCGCAGTAACACTGGGGCTTTGTGCTTCTCTAGCCACCAAACGTCACGGTCACTATCTCTCTGTCTCGTAGACACGAGCTGAGAAATTGCAAACGTCGAGCAATTGCTCAGAGATGAAAAGTGCCAGCACTGAAAGCTGTTGCTAGCCAGCACCCTTCCTTGGAAGCGCTTTTGTAGGCCTAAGAACCCTGGGGCTCTGGGCTTCTCTAGCCACCTAATCTTCTGCTCATCCTCTCGCGCACTCTAAAGAGAGCTCAGGTGAGAAATTGCAAACGTCGAGCAATTGCTCAGAGATGAAAAGTGCCAGCACTGAAAGCTGTTGCTAGCCAGCACCCTTCCTTGGAAGCGCTTTCACAGGCGCAGCAACACTGGGGCTTTGCGCTTCTCTAGCCACCAAACGTCACGGTCACTATCTCTCCGTCTCGTAGACACGAGCTGAGAAATTGCAAACGTCGAGCAATTGCTCAGAGATGAAAAGTGCCAGCACTGAAAGCTGTTGCTAGCCAGCAGCCTTCCTTGGAAGCGCTTTTGTAGGCCTAAGAGCACTGGGGCTCTGGGCTTCTCTAGCCACCTAATCTTCTGCTCATCCTCTCGCGCACTCTAAAGAGAGCTCAGGTGAGAAATTGCAAACGTCGAGCAATTGCTCAGAGATGAAAAGTGCCAGCACTGAAAGCTGTTGCTAGCCAGCACCCTTCCTTGGAAGCGCTTTCACAGGCGCAGTAACACTGGGGCTTTGCGCTTCTCTACCCACCAAACATCACAGTCACTCTCTCTCCGTCTCGTAGACACGAGCTGAGAAATTGCAAACGTCGAGCAATTGTTCAGAGATGAAAAGTGCCAGCACTGAAAGCTGTTGCTAGCCAGCACCCTTCCTTGGAAGCGCTTTCACAGGCGCAGTAACACTGGGGCTTTGCGCTTCTCTACCCACCAGACGTCACGGTCACTCTCTCTCTGTCTCGTAGACACGAGCTGAGAAATTGCAAACGTCGAGCAATTGCTCAGAGATGAAAAGTGCCAGCACTGAAAGCTGTTGCTAGCCAGCACCCTTCCTTGGAAGCACTTTCACAGGCGCAGTAACACTGGGGCTTTGCGCTTCTCTACCCACCAAAAGTCACGGTCACTATCACTCCATCTCGTAGACACGAGCTGAGAAATTGCAAACGTCGAGCAATTGCTCAGAGATGAAAAGTGCCAGCACTGAAAGCTGTTGCTAGCCAGCCCCCTTCCTTGGAAGCGCTTTTGTAGGCCTAAGAACCCTGGGGCTCTGGGCTTCTCTAGCCACCTAATCTTCTGCTCATCCTCTCGCGCACTCTAAAGAGAGCTCAGGTGAGAAATTGCAAAGGTCGAGCAATTGCTCAGAGATGAAAAGTGCCAGCACTGAAAGCTGTTGCTAGCCAGCACCCTTCCTTGGAAGCGCTTTCACAGGCGCAGCAACACTGGGGCTTTGCGCTTCTCTAGCCACCAAACGTCACGGTCACTATCTCTCCGTCTCGTAGACACGAGCTGAGAAATTGCAAACGTCGAGCAATTGCTCAGAGATGAAAAGTGCCAGCACTGAAAGCTGTTGCCAGCCAGCACCCTTCCTTGGAAGCGCTTTTGTAGGCCTAAGAGCACTGGGGCTCTGGGCTTCTCTAGCCACCTAATCTTCTGCTCATCCTCTCGCGCACTCTAAAGAGAGCTCAGGTGAGAAATTGCAAAGGTCAAGCAATTGCTCAGAGATGAAAAGTGCCAGCAGTGAAAGCTGTTGCTAGCCAGCACCCTTCCTTGGAAGCGCTTTCACAGGCGCAGTAACACTGGGGCTTTGTGCTTCTCTAGCCACCAAACGTCACGGTCACTATCTCTCTGTCTCGTAGACACGAGCTGAGAAATTGCAAACGTCGAGCAATTGCTCAGAGATGAAAAGTGCCAGCACTGAAAGCTGTTGCTAGCCAGCCCCCTTCCTTGGAAGCGCTTTTGTAGGCCTAAGCACACAGGGGCTCTGGGCTTCTCTAGCCACCTAATCTTCTGCTCATCCTCTCGCGCACTCTAAAGAGAGCTCAGGTGAGAAATTGCAAAGGTCGAGCAATTGCTCAGAGATGAAAAGTGCCAGCACTGAAAGCTGTTGCTAGCCAGCACCCTTCCTTGGAAGCGCTTTCACAGGCGCAGCAACACTTGGGCTTTGCGCTTCTCTAGCCACCAAACGTCACGGTCACTCTCTCTCCGTCTCGTAGACACGAGCTGAGAAATTGCAAACGTCGAGCAATTGCTCAGAGATGAAAAGTGCCAGCACTGAAAGCTGTTGCTAGCCAGCACCCTTCCTTGGAAGCGCTTTCACAGGCGCAGTAAAACTGGGGCTTTGCGCTTCTCTAGCCACCAGACGTCACTGTCATCCTCTCTCCGTCTCGTAGACACGAGCTGAGAAATTGCAAACGTCGAGCAATTGCTCAGAGATGAAAAGTGCCAGCACTGAAAGCTGTTGCTAGCCAGCACCCTTCCTTGGAAGCGCTTTTGTAGGCCTAAGAACCCTGGGGCTCTGGGCTTCTCTAGCCACCTAATCTTCTGCTCATCCTCTCGCGCACTCTAAAGAGAGCTCAGGTGAGAAATTGCAAAGGTCGAGCAATTGCTCAGAGATGAAAAGTGCCAGCACTGAAAGCTGTTGCTAGCCAGCACCCTTCCTTGGAAGCGCTTTCACAGGCGCAGTAACACTGGGGCTTTGCGCTTCTCTAGCCACCAAACGTCACGGTCACTATCTCTCTGTCTCGTAGACATGAGCTGAGAAATTGCAAACGTCGAGCAATTGCTCAGAGATGAAAAGTGCCAGCACTGAAAGCTCTTGCTAGCCAGCACCCTTCCTTGGAAGCGCTTTCACAGGCGCAGTAACACTGGGGCTTTGCACTTCTCTAGCCACCAAACGTCATGGTCACTATCACTACGTCTCGTAGACACGAGCTGAGAAATTGCAAACGTCGAGCAATTGCTCAGAGATGCAAAGTGCCAGCACTGAAAGCTCTTGCTAGCCAGCCCCCTTCCTTGGAAGCGCTTTTGTAGGCCTAAGAGCACTGGGGCTCTGGGCTTCTCTAGCCACCTAATCTTCTGCTCATCTTCTCGCGCACTCTAAAGAGAGCTCAGGTGAGAAATTGCAAACGTCGAGCAATTGCTCAGAGATGAAAAGTGCCAGCACTGAAAGCTGTTGCTAGCCAGCAGCCTTCCTTGGAAGCGCTTTCACAGGCGCAGCAACACTGGGGCTTTGCGCTTCTCTAGACACCAAAAGTCACGGTCATTCTCTCTCCGTCTCGTAGACACGAGTTGAGAAATTGCAAACGTCGAGCAATTGCTCAGAGATGAAAAGTGCCAGCACTGAAAGCTGTTGCTAGCCAGCACCCTTCCTTGGAAGCGCTTTTGTAGGCCTAAGAGCACTGGGGCTCTGGGCTTCTCTAGCCACCTAATCTTCTGCTCATCCTCTCGCGCACTCTAAAGAGAGCTCAGGTGAGAAATTGCAAACGTCCAGCAATTGCTCAGAGATGAAAAGTGCCAGCACTGAAAGCTGTTGCTAGCCAGCACCCTTCCTTGGAAGCGCTTTCACAGGCGCAGTAACACTGGGGCTTTGCGCTTCTCTACCCACTAAATATCACGGTCACTATCTCTCCGTCTCGTAGACACGAGTTGAGAAATTGCAAACGTCGAGCAATTGCTCAGAGATGAAAAGTGCCAGCACTGAAAGCTGTTGCTAGCCAGCACCCTTCCTTGGAAGCGCTTTCACAGGCGCAGTAACACTGGGGCTTTGCGCTTCTCTAGCCACCAAACGTCACGGTCACTCTCTCTCCGTCTCGTAGACACGAGCTGAGAAATTGCAAACGTCGAGCAATTGCTCAGAGATGAAAAGTGCCAGCACTGAAAGCTGTTGCTAGCCAGCACCCTTCCTTGGAAGCGCTTTCACAGGCGCAGTAACACTGGGGCTTTGCGCTTCTCTAGCCACCAAACGTCACGGTCACTATCTCTCTGTCTCGTAGACACGAGTTGAGAAATTGCAAACGTCGAGCAATTGCTCAGAGATGAAAAGTGCCAGCACTGAAAGCTGTTGCTAGCCAGCACCCTTCCTTGGAAGCGCTTTCACAGGCGCAGCAACACTGGGGCTTTGCGCTTCTCTAGCCACCAAACGTCACGGTCACTATCTCTCTGTCTCGTAGACACGAGCTGAGAAATTGCAAACGTCGAGCAATTGCTCAGAGATGAAAAGTGCCAGCACTGAAAGCTGTTGCCAGCCAGCACCCTTCCTTGGAAGCGCTTTTGTAGGCCTAAGAGCACTGGGGCTCTGGGCTTCTCTAGCCACCTAATCTTCTGCTCATCCTCTCGCGCAGTCTAAAGAGAGCTCAGGTGAGAAATTGCAAACGTCGAGCAATTGCTCAGAGATGAAAAGTGCCAGCACTGAAAGCTGTTGCTAGCCAGCACCCTTCCTTGGAAGCGCTTTCACAGGCGCAGTAACACTGGGGCTTTGTGCTTCTCTAGCCACCAAACGTCACGGTCACTATCTCTCTGTCTCGTAGACACGAGCTGAGAAATTGCAAACGTCGAGCAATTGCTCAGAGATGAAAAGTGCCAGCACTGAAAGCTGTTGCTAGCCAGCCCCCTTCCTTGGAAGCGCTTTTGTAGGCCTAAGAACACTGGGGCTCTGGGCTTCTCTAGCCACCTAATCTTCTGCTCATCCTCTCGCGCACTCTAAAGAGAGCTCAGGTGAGAAATTGCAAACGTCGAGCAATTGCTCAGAGATGAAAAGTGCCAGCACTGAAAGCTGTTGCTAGCCAGCACCCTTCCTTGGAAGCGCTTTCACAGGCGCAGCAACACTGGGGCTTTGCGCTTCTCTAGCCATCAAACGTCACGGTCACTATCTCTCCGTCTCGTAGACACGAGCTGAGAAATTGCAAACGTCGAGCAATTGCTCAGAGATGAAAAGTGCCAGCACTGAACGCTCTTGCTAGCCAGCCCCCTTCCTTGGAAGCGCTTTTGTAGGCCTAAGAGCACTGGGGCTCTGGGCTTCTCTAGCCACCTAATCTTCTGCTCATCCTCTCGCGCACTCTAAAGAGAGCTCAGGTGAGAAATTGCAAACGTCGAGCAATTGCTCAGAGATGAAAAGTGCCAGCACTGAAAGCTGTTGCTAGCCAGCACCCTTCCTTGGAAGCGCTTTCACAGGCGCAGTAACACTGGGGCTTTGCGCTTCTCTAGCCACCAAACGTCACGGTCACTATCTCTCTGTCTCGTAGACACGAGCTGAGAAATTGCAAACGTCGAGCAATTGCTCAGAGATGAAAAGTGCCAGCACTGAAAGCTGTTGCTAGCCAGCACCCTTCCTTGGAAGCGCTTTTGTAGGCCTAAGAACACTGGGGCTCTGGGCTTCTCTAGCCACCTAATCTTCTGCTCATCCTCTCGCGCACTCTAAAGAGAGCTCAGGTGAGAAATTGCAAACGTCGAGCAATTGCTCAGAGATGAAAAGTGCCAGCACTGAAAGCTGTTGCTAGCCAGCACCCTTCCTTGGAAGCGCTTTCACAGGCGCAGCAACACTGGGGCTTTGCGCTTCTCTAGCCACCAAACGTCACGGTCACTCTCTCTCCGTCTCGTAGACACGAGCTGAGAAATTGCAAACGTCGAGCAATTGCTCAGAGATGAAAAGTGCCAGCACTGAAAGCTGTTGCTAGCCAGCACCCTTCCTTGGAAGCGCTTTCACAGGCGCAGTAACACTGGGGCTTTGCGCTTCTCTAGCCACCAGACGTCACTGTCATTCTCTCTCCGTCTCGTAGACACGAGCTGAGAAATTGCAAACGTCGAGCAATTGCTCAGAGATGAAAAGTGCCAGCACTGAAAGCTGTTGCTAGCCAGCACCCTTCCTTGGAAGCGCTTTTGTAGGCCTAAGAACCCTGGGGCTCTGGGCTTCTCTAGCCACCTAATCTTCTGCTCATCCTCTCGCGCACTCTAAAGAGAGCTCAGGTGAGAAATTGCAAAGGTCGAGCAATTGCTCAGAGATGAAAAGTGCCAGCACTGAAAGCTGTTGCTAGCCAGCACCCTTCCTTGGAAGCGCTTTCACAGGCGCAGTAACACTGGGGCTTTGCGCTTCTCTAGCCACCAAACGTCACGGTCACTATCTCTCTGTCTCGTAGACATGAGCTGAGAAATTGCAAACGTCGAGCAATTGCTCAGAGATGAAAAGTGCCAGCACTGAAAGCTGTTGCTAGCCAGCACCCTTCCTTGGAAGCGCTTTCACAGGCGCAGTAACACTGGGGCTTTGCGCTTCTCTAGCCACCAAACGTCACGGTCACTATCACTACGTCTCGTAGACACGAGCTTAGAAATTGCAAACGTCGAGCAATTGCTCAGAGATGCAACGTGCCAGCACTGAAAGCTCTTGCTAGCCAGCCCCCTTCCTTGGAAGCGCTTTTGTAGGCCTAAGAGCACTGGGGCTCTGGGCTTCTCTAGCCACCTAATCTTCTGCTCATCCTCTCGCGCACTCTAAAGAGAGCTCAGGTGAGAAATTGCAAACGTCGAGCAATTGCTCAGAGATGAAAAGTGCCAGCACTGAAAGCTGTTGCTAGCCAGCACCCTTCCTTGGAAGCGCTTTCACAGGCGCAGCAACACTGGGGCTTTGCGCTTCTCTAGCCACCAAACGTCACGGTCCTTCTCTTTCCGTCTCGTAGACACGAGCTGAGAAATTGCAAACGTCGAGCAATTGCTCAGAGATGAAAAGTGCCAGCACTGAAAGCTGTTGCTAGCCAGCCCCCTTCCTTGGAAGCGCTTTCACAGGCGCAGTAACACTGGGGCTTTGCGCTTCTCTAGCCGCCAAACGTCACGGTCACTCTCTCTCCGTCTCGTAGACACGAGCTGAGAAATTGCAAACGTTGAGCAATTGCTCAGAGATGAAAAGTGCCAGCACTGAGAGCTGTTGCTAGCCAGCACCCTTCCTTGGAAGCGCTTTTGTAGGCCTAAGAACCCTGGGGCTCTGGGCTTCTCTAGCCACCTAATCTTCTGCTCATCCTCTCGCGCACTCTAAAGAGAGCTCAGGTGAGAAATTGCAAAGGTCGAGCAATTGCTCAGAGATGAAAAGTGCCAGCACTGAAAGCTGTTGCTAGCCAGCACCCTTCCTTGGAAGCGCTTTCACAGGCGCAGTAACACTGGGGCTTTGCGCTTCTCTACCCACCAAATATCACGGTCACTATCTCTCCGTCTCGTAGACACGAGTTGAGAAATTGCAAACGTCGAGCAATTGCTCAGAGATGAAAAGTGCCAGCACTGAAAGCTGTTGCTAGCCAGCACCCTTCCTTGGAAGCGCTTTCACAGGCGCAGTAACACTGGGGCTTTGCGCTTCTCTAGCCACCAAACGTCACGGTCACTCTCTCTCTGTCTCGTAGACACGAGCTGAGAAATTGCAAACGTCGAGCAATTGCTCAGAGATGAAAAGTGCCAGCACTGAAAGCTGTTGCTAGCCAGCACCCTTCCTTGGAAGCGCTTTCACAGGCGCAGTAACACTGGGGCTTTGCGCTTCTCTAGCCACCAAACGTCACGGTCACTCTCTCTCCGTCTCGTAGACACGAGCTGAGAAATTGCAAACGTCGAGCAATTGCTCAGAGATGAAAAGTGCCAGCACTGAAAGCTGTTGCTAGCCAGCACCCTTCCTTGGAAGTGCTTTTGTAGGCGCAGCAACACTGGGGCTTTGCGCTTCTCTAGCCACCAAACGTCACGGTCACTCTCTCTCTGTCTCGTAGACACGAGCTGAGAAATTGCAAACGTCGAGCAATTGCTCAGAGATGAAAAGTGCCAGCACTGAAAGCTGTTGCTAGCCAGCACCCTTCCTTGGGAACGCTTTTGTAGGCCTAAGAACAGTGGGGCTCTGGGCTTCTCTAGCCACCTAATCTTCTGCTCATCCTCTCGCGCACTCTAAAGAGAGCTCAGGGGAGAAATTGCAAACGTCGAGCAATTGCTCAGAGATGAAAAGTGCCAGCACTGAAAGCTGTTGCTAGCCAGCACCCTTCCTTGGAAGCGCTTTCACAGGCGCAGTAACACTGGGGCTTTGCGCTTCTCTAGCCACCAAACATCACGGTCACTATCTCTCCGTCTCGTAGACACGAGTTGAGAAATTGCAAACGTCGAGCAATTGCTCAGAGATGAAAAGTGCCAGCACTGAAAGCTGTTGCTAGCCAGCCCCCTTCCTTGGAAGCGCTTTTGTAGGCCTAAGAACCCTGGGGCTCTGGGCTTCTCTAGCCACCTAATCTTCTGCTCATCCTCTCGCGCACTCTAAAGAGAGCTCAGGTGAGAAATTGCAAACGTCGAGCAATTGCTCAGAGATGAAAAGTGCCAGCACTGAAAGCTGTTGCTAGCCAGCACCCTTCCTTGGAAGCGCTTTCACAGGCGCAGCAACACTGGGGCTTTGCGCTTCTCTAGCCACCAAACGTCACGGTCACTATCTCTCCGTCTCGTAGACACGAGCTGAGAAATTGCAAACGTCGAGCAATTGCTCAGAGATGAAAAGTGCCAGCACTGAAAGCTGTTGCTAGCCAGCAGCCTTCCTTGGAAGTGCTTTTGTAGGCCTAAGAGCACTGGGGCTCTGGGCTTCTCTAGCCACCTAATCTTCTGCTCATCCGCTCGCGCACTCTAAAGAGAGCTCAGGTGAGAAATTGCAAACGTCGAGCAATTGCTCAGAGATGAAAAGTGCCAGCACTGAAAGCTGTTGCTAGCCAGCACCCTTCCTTGGAAGCGCTTTCACAGGCGCAGTAACACTGGGGCTTTGCGCTTCTGTAGCCACCAAACATCACAGTCACTCTCTCTCCGTCTCGTAGACACGAGCTGAGAAATTGCAAACGTCGAGCAATTGTTCAGAGATGAAAAGTGCCAGCACTGAAAGCTGTTGCTAGCCAGCACCCTTCCTTGGAAGCGCTTTCACAGGCGCAGTAACACTGGGGCTTTGCGCTTCTCTAGCCACCAATCGTCACGGTCACTCTCTCTCTGTCTCGTAGACACGAGCTGAGAAATTGCAAACGTCGAGCAATTGCTCAGAGATGAAAAGTGCCAGCACTGAAAGCTGTTGCTAGCCAGCACCCTTCCTTGGAAGCACTTTCACAGGCGCAGTAACACTGGGGCTTTGCGCTTCTCTAGCCACCAAAAGTCACGGTCACTATCACTCCGTCTCGTAGACACGAGCTGAGAAATTGCAAACGTCGAGCAATTGCTCAGAGATGAAAAGTGCCAGCACTGAAAGCTGTTGCTAGCCAGCACCCTTCCTTGGAAGCGCTTTTGTAGGCCTAAGAACCCTGGGGCTCTGGGCTTCTCTAGCCACCTAATCTTCTGCTCATCCTCTCGCGCACTCTAAAGAGAGCTCAGGTGAGAAATTGCAAAGGTCGAGCAATTGCTCAGAGATGAAAAGTGCCAGCACTGAAAGCTGTTGCTAGCCAGCACCCTTCCTTGGAAGCGCTTTCACAGGCGCAGTAACACTGGGGCTTTGTGCTTCTCTAGCCACCAAACGTCACGGTCACTATCTCTCTGTCTCGTAGACACGAGCTGAGAAATTGCAAACGTCGAGCAATTGCTCAGAGATGAAAAGTGCCAGCACTGAAAGCTGTTGCTAGCCAGCCCCCTTCCTTGGAAGCGCTTTTGTAGGCCTAAGAACCCTGGGGCTCTGGGCTTCTCTAGCCACCTAATCTTCTGCTCATCCTCTCGCGCACTCTAAAGAGAGCTCAGGTGAGAAATTGCAAAGGTCGAGCAATTGCTCAGAGATGAAAAGTGCCAGCACTGAAAGCTGTTGCTAGCCAGCCCCCTTCCTTGGAAGCGCTTTCACAGGCGCAGCAACACTGGGGCTTTGCACTTCTCTAGCCACCAAACGTCACGGTCGCTATCTCTCCGTCTCGTAGACACGAGCTGAGAAATTGCAAACGTCGAGCAATTGCTCAGAGATGAAAAGTGCCAGCACTGAAAGCTGTTGCTACCCAGCACCCTTCCTTGGAAGCGCTTTTGTAGGCCTAAGCACACTGGGGCTCTGGGCTTCTCTAGCCACCTAATCTTCTGCTCATCCTCTCGCGCACTCTAAAGAGAGCTCAGGTGAGAAATTGCAAACGTCGAGCAATTGCTCAGAGATGAAAAGTGCCAGCACTGAAAGCTGTTGCTAGCCAGCACCCTTCCTTGGAAGCGCTTTTGTAGGCCTAAGAACCCTGGGGCTCTGGGCTTCTCTAGCCACCTAATCTTCTGCTCATCCACTCGCGCACTCTAAAGAGAGCTCAGGTGAGAAATTGCAAACGTCGAGCAATTGCTCAGAGATGAAAAGTGCCAGCACTGAAAGCTGTTGCTAGCCAGCACCCTTCCTTGGAAGCGCTTTCACAGGCGCAGCAACACTGGGGCTTTGCGCTTCTCTAGCCACCAAACGTCACGGTCACTCTCTCTCCGTCTCATAGACACGAGCTGAGAAATTGCAAACGTCGAGCAATTGCTCAGAGATGAAAAGTGCCAGCACTGAAAGCTGTTGCTAGCCAGCACCCTTCCTTGGAAGCGCTTTCACAGGCGCAGCAACACTGGGGCTTTGCGCTTCTCTAGCCACCAGACGTCACTGTCATTCTCTCTCCGTCTCGTAGACACGAGCTGAGAAATTGCAAACGTCGAGCAATTGCTCAGAGATGAAAAGTGCCAGCACTGAAAGCTGTTGCTAGCCAGCACCCTTCCTTGGAAGCGCTTTTGTAGGCCTAAGAACCCTGGGGCTCTGGGCTTCTCTAGCCACCTAAACTTCTGCTCATCCTCTCGCGCACTCTAAAGAGAGCTCAGGTGAGAAATTGCAAACGTCGAGCAATTGCTCAGAGATGAAAAGTGCCAGCACTGAAAGCTGTTGCTAGCCAGCACCCTTCCTTGGAAGCGCTTTCACAGGCGCAGTAACACTGGGGCTTTGCACTTCTCTAGCCACCAAACGTCACGGTCACTATCTCTCTGTCTCGTAGACATGAGCTGAGAAATTGCAAACGTCGAGCAATTGCTCAGAGATGAAAAGTGCCAGCACTGAAAGCTGTTGCTAGCCAGCACCCTTCCTTGGAAGCGCTTTCACAGGCGCAGTAACACTGGGGCTTTGCACTTCTCTAGCCACCAAACGTCACGGTCACTATCACTACGTCTCGTAGACACGAGCTGAGAAATTGCAAACGTCGAGCAATTGCTCAGAGATGCAAAGTGCCAGCACTGAAAGCTGTTGCTAGCCAGCACCCTTCCTTGGAAGCGCTTTTGTAGGCCTAAGAACCCTGGGGCTCTGGGCTTCTCTAGCCACCTAATCTTCTGCTCATCCTCTCGCGCACTCTAAAGAGAGCTCAGGTGAGAAATTGCAAACGTTGAGCAATTGCTCAGAGATGAAAAGTAACAGCACTGAAAGCTGTTGCTAGCCAGCACCCTTCCTTGGAAGCGCTTTCACAGGCGCAGCAACACTGGGGCTTTGCGCTTCTCTAGCCACCAGACGTCACGGTCACTATCTCTCCGTCTCGTAGACACGAGCTGAGAAATTGCAAACGTCGAGCAATTGCTCAGAGATGAAAAGTGCCAGCACTGAAAGCTGTTGCCAGCCAGCACCCTTCCTTGGAAGCGCTTTCACAGGCGCAGTAACACTGGGGCTTTGCGCTTCTCTAGCCGCCAAACGTCACGGTCACTCTCTCTCCGTCTCGTAGACACGAGCTGAGAAATTGAAAACGTCGAGCAATTGCTCAGAGATGAAAAGTGCCAGCACTGAAAGCTGTTGCTAGCCAGCACCCTTCCTTGGAAGCGCTTTCACAGGCGCAGCAACACTGGGGCTTTGCGCTTCTCTAGCCACCAAACGTCACGGTCACTCTCTCTCCGTCTCGTAGACACGAGCTGAGAAATTGCAAACGTCGAGCAATTGCTCAGAGATGAAAAGTGCCAGCACTGAAAGCTGTTGCTAGCCAGCACCCTTCCTTGGAAGCGCTTTCACAGGCGCAGTAACACTGGGGCTTTGCGCTTCTCTAGCCACCAAACGTCACGGTCACTCTCTCTCTGTCTCGTAGACACGAGCTGAGAAATTGCAAACGTCGAGCAATTGCTCAGAGATGAAAAGTGCCAGCACTGAAAGCTGTTGCTAGCCAGCACCCTTCCTTGGAAGCGCTTTCACAGGCGCAGTAACACTGGGGCTTTGCGCTTCTCTAGCCGCCAAACGTCACGGTCACTATCTCTCTGTCTCGTAGACACGAGCTGAGAAATTGCAAACGTCGAGCAATTGCTCAGAGATGAAAAGTGCCAGCACTGAAAGCTGTTGCTAGCCAGCCCCCTTCCTTGGAAGCGCTTTTGTAGGCCTAAGAACCCTGGGGCTCTGGGCTTCTCTAGCCACCTAATCTTGTGCTCATCCTCTCGCGCACTCTAAAGAGAGCTCAGGTGAGAAATTGCAAACGTCCAGCAATTGCTCAGAGATGAAAAGTGCCAGCACTGAAAGCTGTTGCTAGCCAGCACCCTTCCTTGGAAGCGCTTTCACAGGCGCAGCAACACTGGGGCTTTGCGCTTCTCTAGCCACCAAACGTCACGGTCACTATCTCTCCGTCTCGTAGACACGAGCTGAGAAATTGCAAACGTCGAGCAATTGCTCAGAGATGAAAAGTGCCAGCACTGAAAGCTGTTGCTAGCCAGCACCCTTCCTTGGAAGCGCTTTCACAGGCGCAGCAACACTGGGGCTTTGCGCTTCTCTAGCCACCAAACGTCACTGTCATTCTCTCTCCGTCTCGTAGACACGAGCTGAGAAATTGCAAACGTCGAGCAATTGCTCAGAGATGAAAAGTGCCAGCACTGAAAGCTGTTGCTAGCCAGCCCCCTTCCTTGGAAGCGCTTTTGTAGGCCTAAGAACACTGGGGCTCTGGGCTTCTCTAGCCACCTAATCTTCTGCTCATCCTCTCGCGCACTCTAAAGAGAGCTCAGGTGAGAAATTGCAAACGTCGAGCAATTGCTCAGAGATGAAAAGTGCCAGCACTGAAAGCTGTTGCTAGCCAGCACCCTTCCTTGGAAGCGCTTTTGTAGGCCTAAGAACACTGGGGCTCTGGGCTTCTCTAGCCACCTAATCTTCTGCTCATCCACTCGCACACTCTAAAGAGAGCTCAGGTGAGAAATTGCAAACGTCGAGCAATTGCTCAGAGATGAAAAGTGCCAGCACTGAAAGCTGTTGCTAGCCAGCACCCTTCCTTGGAAGCGCTTTCACAGGCGCAGCAACACTGGGGCTTTGCGCTTCTCTAGCCACCAAACGTCACGGTCACTCTCTCTCCGTCTCATAGACACGAGCTGAGAAATTGCAAACGTCGAGCAATTGCTCAGAGATGAAAAGTGCCAGCACTGAAAGCTGTTGCTAGCCAGCACCCTTCCTTGGAAGCGCTTTCACAGGCGCAGCAACACTGGGGCTTTGCGCTTCTCTAGCCACCAGACGTCACTGTCATTCTCTCTCCGTCTCGTAGACACGAGCTGAGAAATTGCAAACGTCGAGCAATTGCTCAGAGATGAAAAGTGCCAGCACTGAAAGCTGTTGCTAGCCAGCACCCTTCCTTGGAAGCGCTTTTGTAGGCCTAAGAACCCTGGGGCTCTGGGCTTCTCTAGCCACCTAATCTTCTGCTCATCCTCTCGCGCACTCTAAAGAGAGCTCAGGTGAGAAATTGCAAACGTCGAGCAATTGCTCAGAGATGAAAAGTGCCAGCACTGAAAGCTGTTGCTAGCCAGCACCCTTCCTTGGAAGCGCTTTCACAGGCGCAGTAACACTGGGGCTTTGCACTTCTCTAGCCACCAAACGTCACGGTCACTATCTCTCTGTCTCGTAGACATGAGCTGAGAAATTGCAAACGTCGAGCAATTGCTCAGAGATGAAAAGTGCCAGCACTGAAAGCTCTTGCTAGCCAGCACCCTTCCTTGGAAGCGCTTTCACAGGCGCAGTAACACTGGGGCTTTGCACTTCTCTAGCCACCAAACGTCACGGTCACTATCACTACGTCTCGTAGACACGAGCTGAGAAATTGCAAACGTCGAGCAATTGCTCAGAGATGCAAAGTGCCAGCACTGAAAGCTGTTGCTAGCCAGCACCCTTCCTTGGAAGCGCTTTTGTAGGCCTAAGAACCCTGGGGCTCTGGGCTTCTCTAGCCACCTAATCTTCTGCTCATCCTCTCGCGCACTCTAAAGAGAGCTCAGGTGAGAAATTGCAAACGTTGAGCAATTGCTCAGAGATGAAAAGTGCCAGCACTGAAAGCTGTTGCTAGCCAGCACCCTTCCTTGGAAGCGCTTTCACAGGCGCAGCAACACTGGGGCTTTGCGCTTCTCTAGCCACCAGACGTCACGGTCACTATCTCTCCGTCTCGTAGACACGAGCTGAGAAATTGCAAACGTCGAGCAATTGCTCAGAGATGAAAAGTGCCAGCACTGAAAGCTGTTGCCAGCCAGCACCCTTCCTTGGAAGCGCTTTCACAGGCGCAGTAACACTGGGGCTTTGCGCTTCTCTAGCCGCCAAACGTCACGGTCACTCTCTCTCCGTCTCGTAGACACGAGCTGAGAAATTGCAAACGTCGAGCAATTGCTCAGAGATGAAAAGTGCCAGCACTGAAAGCTGTTGCTAGCCAGCACCCTTCCTTGGAAGCGCTTTCACAGGCGCAGCAACACTGGGGCTTTGCGCTTCTCTAGCCACCAAACGTCACGGTCACTCTCTCTCCGTCTCGTAGACACGAGCTGAGAAATTGCAAACGTCGAGCAATTGCTCAGAGATGAAAAGTGCCAGCACTGAAAGCTGTTGCTAGCCAGCACCCTTCCTTGGAAGCGCTTTCACAGGCGCAGCAACACTGGGGCTTTGCACTTCTCTAGCCACCAAACGTCACGGTCACTATCTCTCTGTCTCGTAGACACGAGCTGAGAAATTGCAAACGTCGAGCAATTGCTCAGAGATGAAAAGTGCCAGCACTGAAAGCTGTTGCTACCCAGCCCCCTTCCTTGGAAGCGCTTTTGTAGGCCTAAGAACCCTGGGGTTCTGGGCTTCTCTAGCCACCTAATCTTCTGCTCATCCTCTCGCGCACTCTAAAGAGAGCTCAGGTGAGAAATTGCAAACGTCGAGCAATTGCTCAGAGATGAAAAGTGCCAGCACTGAAAGCTGTTGCTAGCCAGCACCCTTCCTTGGAAGCGCTTTCACAGGCGCAGCAACACTGGGGCTTTGCGCTTCTCTAGCCACCAAACGTCACGGTCACTATCTCTCCGTCTCGTAGACACGAGCTGAGAAATTGCAAACGTCGAGCAATTGCTCAGAGATGAAAAGTGCCAGCACTGAAAGCTGTTGCTAGCCAGCACCCTTCCTTGGAAGCGCTTTCACAGGCGCAGCAACACTGGGGCTTTGCGCTTCTCTAGCCGCCAAACGTCACGGTCACTATCTCTCCATCTCGTAGACACGAGCTGAGAAATTGCAAACGTCGAGCAATTGCTCAGAGATGAAAAGTGCCAGCACTGAAAGCTGTTGCTAGCCAGCACCCTTCCTTGGAAGCGCTTTCACAGGCGCAGCAACACTGGGGCTTTGCGCTTCTCTAGCCACCAAACTTCACTGTCATTCTCTCTCCGTCTCGTAGACACGAGCTGAGAAATTGCAAACGTGGAGCAATTGCTCAGAGATGAAAAGTGCCAGCACTGAAAGCTGTTGCTAGCCAGCACCCTTCCTTGGAAGCGCTTTTGTAGGCCTAAGAACACTGGGGCTCTGGGCTTCTCTAGCCACCTAATCTTCTGCTCATCCTCTCGCGCACTCTAAAGAGAGCTCAGGTGAGAAATTGCAAACGTCGAGCAATTGCTCAGAGATGAAAAGTGCCAGCAGTGAAAGCTGTTGCTAGCCAGCACCCTTCCTTGGAAGCGCTTTCACAGGCGCAGTAACACTGGGGCTTTGCGCTTCTCTAGCCACCAAACGTCACGGTCACTATCTCTCCGTCTCGTAGACACGAGCTGAGAAATTGCAAACGTCGAGCAATTGCTCAGAGATGAAAAGTGCCAGCACTGAAAGCTGTTGCTAGCCAGCACCCTTCCTTGGAAGCGCTTTCACAGGCGCAGCAACACTGGGGCTTTGCGCTTCTCTAGCCACCAAACGTCACGGTCACTATCTCTCTGTCTCGTAGACACGAGCTGAGAAATTGCAAACGTGGAGCAATTGCTCAGAGATGAAAAGTGCCAGCACTGAAAGCTGTTGCTAGCCAGCCCCCTTCCTTGGAAGCGCTTTTGTAGCCCTAAGGACCCTGGGGCTCTGGGCTTCTCTAGCCACCTAATCTTCTGCTCATCCTCTCGCGCACTCTAAAGAGAGCTCAGGGGAGAAATTGCAAACGCCGAGCAATTGCTCAGAGATGAAAAGTGCCAGCACTGAAAGCTCTTGCTAGCCAGCCCCCTTCCTTGGAAGCGCTTTTGTAGGCCTAAGAACACTGGGGCTCTGGGCTTCTCTAGCCACCTAATCTTCTGCTCATCCGCTCGCGCACTCTAAAGAGAGCTCAGGGGACAAATTACAAACATCGAGCAATTGCTCAGAGATGAAAAGTGCCAGCACTGAAAGCTGTTGCCAGCCAGCACCCTTCCTTGGAAGCGCTTTTGTAGGCCAAAAACACTGGGGCTCTGGGCTTCTCTAGCCACCTAATCTTCTGCTCATCCTCTCGCGCACTCTATAGAGAGCTCAGGTGAGAAATTGCAAACGTCGAGCAATTGCTCAGAGATGAAAAGTGCCAGCACTGAAAGCTGTTGCTAGTCAGCACCCTTCCTTGGAAGCGCTTTCACAGGCGCAGCAACACTGGGGCTTTGCGCTTCTCTAGCCACCAAACGTCACGGTCACTATCTCTCCGTCTCGTAGACACGAGCTGAGAAATTGCAAACGTCGAGCAATTGCTCAGAGATGAAAAGTGCCAGCACTGAAAGCTGTTGCTAGTCAGCACCCTTCCTTGGAAGCGCTTTCACAGGCGCAGCAACACTGGGGCTTTGCGCTTCTCTAGCCACCAAACGTCACGGTCACTATCTCTCCGTCTCGTAGACACGAGCTGAGAAATTGCAAACGTCGAGCAATTGCTCAGAGATGAAAAGTGCCAGCACTGAAAGCTGTTGCCAGCCAGCAGCCTTCCTTGGAAGCGCTTTCACAGGCGCAGCAACACTGGGGCTCTGCGCTTCTCTAGCCGCCAAACGTCACGGTCACTCTCTCTCCGTCTCGTAGACACGAGCTGAGAAATTGCAAACGTCGAGCAATTGCTCAGAGATGAAAAGTGCCAGCACTGAAAGCTGTTGCTAGCCAGCACCCTTCCTTGGAAGCGCTTTCACAGGCGCAGCAACACTGGGGCTTTGCGCTTCTCTAGCCGCCAAACGTCACGGTCACTATCTCTCTGTCTCGTAGACACGAGCTGAGAAATTGCAAACGTCGAGCAATTGCTCAGAGATGAAAAGTGCCAGCACTGAAAGCTGTTGCTAGCCAGCACCCTTCCTTGGAAGCGCTTTTGTAGGCCTAAGAACACTGGGGCTCTGGGCTTCTCTAGCCACCTAATCTTCTGCTCATCCTCTCGCGCACTCTAAAGAGAGCTCAGGTGAGAAATTGCAAACGTCGAGCAATTGCTCAGAGATGAAAAGTGCCAGCACGGAAAGCTGTTGCTAGCCAGCACCCTTCCTTGGAAGCGCTTTCACAGGCGCAGCAACACTGGGGCTTTGCGCTTCTCTAGCCACCAAATGTCACGGTCACTATCTCTCCGTCTCGTAGACACGAGCTGAGAAATTGCAAACGTCGAGCAATTGCTCAGAGATGAAAAGTGCCAGCACTGAAAGCTGTTGCTAGCCAGCACCCTTCCTTGGAAGCGCTTTCACAGGCGCAGCAACACTGGGGCTTTGCGCTTCTCTAGCCACCAAACGTCACGGTCACTCTCTCTCCGTCTCGTAGACACGAGCTGAGAAATT
The DNA here is from genome assembly GCA_037962945.1 of Sarcoramphus papa. Lineage (NCBI taxonomy): Eukaryota > Metazoa > Chordata > Aves > Accipitriformes > Cathartidae > Sarcoramphus > Sarcoramphus papa. The sequence goes on along the minus strand of JBBMRM010000072.1, from coordinate 602,952 downwards.
GCAAACGTCGAGCAATTGCTCAGAGATGAAAAGTGCCAGCACTGAAAGCTGTTGCTAGCCAGCACCCTTCCTTGGAAGTGCTTTCACAGGCGCAGTAACACTGGGGCTTTGCGCTTCTCTAGCCACCAAACGTCACGGTCACTCTCTCTCTGTCTCGTAGACACGAGCTGAGAAATTGCAAACGTCGAGCAATTGCTCAGAGATGAAAAGTGCCAGCACTGAAAGCTGTTGCTAGCCAGCACCCTTCCTTGGAAGCGCTTTCACAGGCGCAGCAACACTGGGGCTTTGCGCTTCTCTAGCCACCAAACGTCACGGTCACTATCTCTCTGTCTCGTAGACACGAGCTGAGAAATTGCAAACGTCGAGCAATTGCTCAGAGATGAAAAGTGCCAGCACTGAAAGCTGTTGCTACCCAGCCCCCTTCCTTGGAAGCGCTTTTGTAGGCCTAAGAACCCTGGGGTTCTGGGCTTCTCTAGCCACCTAATCTTCTGCTCATCCTCTCGCGCACTCTAAAGAGAGCTCAGGTGAGAAATTGCAAACGTCGAGCAATTGCTCAGAGATGAAAAGTGCCAGCACTGAAAGCTGTTGCTAGCCAGCACCCTTCCTTGGAAGCGCTTTCACAGGCGCAGCAACACTGGGGCTTTGCGCTTCTCTAGCCACCAAACGTCACGGTCACTATCTCTCCGTCTCGTAGACACGAGCTGAGAAATTGCAAACGTCGAGCAATTGCTCAGAGATGAAAAGTGCCAGCACTGAAAGCTGTTGCTAGCCAGCACCCTTCCTTGGAAGCGCTTTCACAGGCGCAGCAACACTGGGGCTTTGCGCTTCTCTAGCCGCCAAACGTCACGGTCACTATCTCTCCATCTCGTAGACACGAGCTGAGAAATTGCAAACGTCGAGCAATTGCTCAGAGATGAAAAGTGCCAGCACTGAAAGCTGTTGCTAGCCAGCACCCTTCCTTGGAAGCGCTTTCACAGGCGCAGCAACACTGGGGCTTTGCGCTTCTCTAGCCACCAAACTTCACTGTCATTCTCTCTCCGTCTCGTAGACACGAGCTGAGAAATTGCAAACGTGGAGCAATTGCTCAGAGATGAAAAGTGCCAGCACTGAAAGCTGTTGCTAGCCAGCACCCTTCCTTGGAAGCGCTTTTGTAGGCCTAAGAACACTGGGGCTCTGGGCTTCTCTAGCCACCTAATCTTCTGCTCATCCACTCGCACACTCTAAAGAGAGCTCAGGTGAGAAATTGCAAACGTCGAGCAATTGCTCAGAGATGAAAAGTGCCAGCACTGAAAGCTGTTGCTAGCCAGCACCCTTCCTTGGAAGCGCTTTCACAGGCGCAGCAACACTGGGGCTTTGCGCTTCTCTAGCCACCAAACGTCACGGTCACTCTCTCTCCGTCTCATAGACACGAGCTGAGAAATTGCAAACGTCGAGCAATTGCTCAGAGATGAAAAGTGCCAGCACTGAAAGCTGTTGCTAGCCAGCACCCTTCCTTGGAAGCGCTTTCACAGGCGCAGCAACACTGGGGCTTTGCGCTTCTCTAGCCACCAGACGTCACTGTCATTCTCTCTCCGTCTCGTAGACACGAGCTGAGAAATTGCAAACGTCGAGCAATTGCTCAGAGATGAAAAGTGCCAGCACTGAAAGCTGTTGCTAGCCAGCACCCTTCCTTGGAAGCGCTTTTGTAGGCCTAAGAACCCTGGGGCTCTGGGCTTCTCTAGCCACCTAATCTTCTGCTCATCCTCTCGCGCACTCTAAAGAGAGCTCAGGTGAGAAATTGCAAACGTCGAGCAATTGCTCAGAGATGAAAAGTGCCAGCACTGAAAGCTGTTGCTAGCCAGCACCCTTCCTTGGAAGCGCTTTCACAGGCGCAGTAACACTGGGGCTTTGCACTTCTCTAGCCACCAAACGTCACGGTCACTATCTCTCTGTCTCGTAGACATGAGCTGAGAAATTGCAAACGTCGAGCAATTGCTCAGAGATGAAAAGTGCCAGCACTGAAAGCTCTTGCTAGCCAGCACCCTTCCTTGGAAGCGCTTTCACAGGCGCAGTAACACTGGGGCTTTGCACTTCTCTAGCCACCAAACGTCACGGTCACTATCACTACGTCTCGTAGACACGAGCTGAGAAATTGCAAACGTCGAGCAATTGCTCAGAGATGCAAAGTGCCAGCACTGAAAGCTGTTGCTAGCCAGCACCCTTCCTTGGAAGCGCTTTTGTAGGCCTAAGAACCCTGGGGCTCTGGGCTTCTCTAGCCACCTAATCTTCTGCTCATCCTCTCGCGCACTCTAAAGAGAGCTCAGGTGAGAAATTGCAAACGTTGAGCAATTGCTCAGAGATGAAAAGTGCCAGCACTGAAAGCTGTTGCTAGCCAGCACCCTTCCTTGGAAGCGCTTTCACAGGCGCAGCAACACTGGGGCTTTGCGCTTCTCTAGCCACCAGACGTCACGGTCACTATCTCTCCGTCTCGTAGACACGAGCTGAGAAATTGCAAACGTCGAGCAATTGCTCAGAGATGAAAAGTGCCAGCACTGAAAGCTGTTGCCAGCCAGCACCCTTCCTTGGAAGCGCTTTCACAGGCGCAGTAACACTGGGGCTTTGCGCTTCTCTAGCCGCCAAACGTCACGGTCACTCTCTCTCCGTCTCGTAGACACGAGCTGAGAAATTGCAAACGTCGAGCAATTGCTCAGAGATGAAAAGTGCCAGCACTGAAAGCTGTTGCTAGCCAGCACCCTTCCTTGGAAGCGCTTTCACAGGCGCAGCAACACTGGGGCTTTGCGCTTCTCTAGCCACCAAACGTCACGGTCACTCTCTCTCCGTCTCGTAGACACGAGCTGAGAAATTGCAAACGTCGAGCAATTGCTCAGAGATGAAAAGTGCCAGCACTGAAAGCTGTTGCTAGCCAGCACCCTTCCTTGGAAGCGCTTTCACAGGCGCAGCAACACTGGGGCTTTGCACTTCTCTAGCCACCAAACGTCACGGTCACTATCTCTCTGTCTCGTAGACACGAGCTGAGAAATTGCAAACGTCGAGCAATTGCTCAGAGATGAAAAGTGCCAGCACTGAAAGCTGTTGCTACCCAGCCCCCTTCCTTGGAAGCGCTTTTGTAGGCCTAAGAACCCTGGGGTTCTGGGCTTCTCTAGCCACCTAATCTTCTGCTCATCCTCTCGCGCACTCTAAAGAGAGCTCAGGTGAGAAATTGCAAACGTCGAGCAATTGCTCAGAGATGAAAAGTGCCAGCACTGAAAGCTGTTGCTAGCCAGCACCCTTCCTTGGAAGCGCTTTCACAGGCGCAGCAACACTGGGGCTTTGCGCTTCTCTAGCCACCAAACGTCACGGTCACTATCTCTCCGTCTCGTAGACACGAGCTGAGAAATTGCAAACGTCGAGCAATTGCTCAGAGATGAAAAGTGCCAGCACTGAAAGCTGTTGCTAGCCAGCACCCTTCCTTGGAAGCGCTTTCACAGGCGCAGCAACACTGGGGCTTTGCGCTTCTCTAGCCGCCAAACGTCACGGTCACTATCTCTCCATCTCGTAGACACGAGCTGAGAAATTGCAAACGTCGAGCAATTGCTCAGAGATGAAAAGTGCCAGCACTGAAAGCTGTTGCTAGCCAGCACCCTTCCTTGGAAGCGCTTTCACAGGCGCAGCAACACTGGGGCTTTGCGCTTCTCTAGCCACCAAACTTCACTGTCATTCTCTCTCCGTCTCGTAGACACGAGCTGAGAAATTGCAAACGTGGAGCAATTGCTCAGAGATGAAAAGTGCCAGCACTGAAAGCTGTTGCTAGCCAGCACCCTTCCTTGGAAGCGCTTTTGTAGGCCTAAGAACACTGGGGCTCTGGGCTTCTCTAGCCACCTAATCTTCTGCTCATCCTCTCGCGCACTCTAAAGAGAGCTCAGGTGAGAAATTGCAAACGTCGAGCAATTGCTCAGAGATGAAAAGTGCCAGCAGTGAAAGCTGTTGCTAGCCAGCACCCTTCCTTGGAAGCGCTTTCACAGGCGCAGTAACACTGGGGCTTTGCGCTTCTCTAGCCACCAAACGTCACGGTCACTATCTCTCCGTCTCGTAGACACGAGCTGAGAAATTGCAAACGTCGAGCAATTGCTCAGAGATGAAAAGTGCCAGCACTGAAAGCTGTTGCTAGCCAGCACCCTTCCTTGGAAGCGCTTTCACAGGCGCAGCAACACTGGGGCTTTGCGCTTCTCTAGCCACCAAACGTCACGGTCACTATCTCTCTGTCTCGTAGACACGAGCTGAGAAATTGCAAACGTGGAGCAATTGCTCAGAGATGAAAAGTGCCAGCACTGAAAGCTGTTGCTAGCCAGCCCCCTTCCTTGGAAGCGCTTTTGTAGCCCTAAGGACCCTGGGGCTCTGGGCTTCTCTAGCCACCTAATCTTGTGCTCATCCTCTCGCGCACTCTAAAGAGAGCTCAGGGGAGAAATTGCAAACGCCGAGCAATTGCTCAGAGATGAAAAGTGCCAGCACTGAAAGCTCTTGCTAGCCAGCCCCCTTCCTTGGAAGCGCTTTTGTAGGCCTAAGAACACTGGGGCTCTGGGCTTCTCTAGCCACCTAATCTTCTGCTCATCCGCTCGCGCACTCTAAAGAGAGCTCAGGGGACAAATTACAAACATCGAGCAATTGCTCAGAGATGAAAAGTGCCAGCACTGAAAGCTGTTGCCAGCCAGCACCCTTCCTTGGAAGCGCTTTTGTAGGCCAAAAACACTGGGGCTCTGGGCTTCTCTAGCCACCTAATCTTCTGCTCATCCTCTCGCGCACTCTATAGAGAGCTCAGGTGAGAAATTGCAAACGTCGAGCAATTGCTCAGAGATGAAAAGTGCCAGCACTGAAAGCTGTTGCTAGTCAGCACCCTTCCTTGGAAGCGCTTTCACAGGCGCAGCAACACTGGGGCTTTGCGCTTCTCTAGCCACCAAACGTCACGGTCACTATCTCTCCGTCTCGTAGACACGAGCTGAGAAATTGCAAACGTCGAGCAATTGCTCAGAGATGAAAAGTGCCAGCACTGAAAGCTGTTGCTAGTCAGCACCCTTCCTTGGAAGCGCTTTCACAGGCGCAGCAACACTGGGGCTTTGCGCTTCTCTAGCCACCAAACGTCACGGTCACTATCTCTCCGTCTCGTAGACACGAGCTGAGAAATTGCAAACGTCGAGCAATTGCTCAGAGATGAAAAGTGCCAGCACTGAAAGCTGTTGCCAGCCAGCAGCCTTCCTTGGAAGCGCTTTCACAGGCGCAGCAACACTGGGGCTCTGCGCTTCTCTAGCCGCCAAACGTCACGGTCACTCTCTCTCCGTCTCGTAGACACGAGCTGAGAAATTGCAAACGTCGAGCAATTGCTCAGAGATGAAAAGTGCCAGCACTGAAAGCTGTTGCTAGCCAGCACCCTTCCTTGGAAGCGCTTTCACAGGCGCAGCAACACTGGGGCTTTGCGCTTCTCTAGCCGCCAAACGTCACGGTCACTATCTCTCTGTCTCGTAGACACGAGCTGAGAAATTGCAAACGTCGAGCAATTGCTCAGAGATGAAAAGTGCCAGCACTGAAAGCTGTTGCTAGCCAGCACCCTTCCTTGGAAGCGCTTTTGTAGGCCTAAGAACACTGGGGCTCTGGGCTTCTCTAGCCACCTAATCTTCTGCTCATCCTCTCGCGCACTCTAAAGAGAGCTCAGGTGAGAAATTGCAAACGTCGAGCAATTGCTCAGAGATGAAAAGTGCCAGCACGGAAAGCTGTTGCTAGCCAGCACCCTTCCTTGGAAGCGCTTTCACAGGCGCAGCAACACTGGGGCTTTGCGCTTCTCTAGCCACCAAATGTCACGGTCACTATCTCTCCGTCTCGTAGACACGAGCTGAGAAATTGCAAACGTCGAGCAATTGCTCAGAGATGAAAAGTGCCAGCACTGAAAGCTGTTGCTAGCCAGCACCCTTCCTTGGAAGCGCTTTCACAGGCGCAGCAACACTGGGGCTTTGCGCTTCTCTAGCCACCAAACGTCACGGTCACTCTCTCTCCGTCTCGTAGACACGAGCTGAGAAATTGCAAACGTCGAGCAATTGCTCAGAGATGAAAAGTGCCAGCACTGAAAGCTGTTGCTAGCCAGCACCCTTCCTTGGAAGTGCTTTCACAGGCGCAGTAACACTGGGGCTTTGCGCTTCTCTAGCCACCAAACGTCACGGTCACTCTCTCTCTGTCTCGTAGACACGAGCTGAGAAATTGCAAACGTCGAGCAATTGCTCAGAGATGAAAAGTGCCAGCACTGAAAGCTGTTGCTAGCCAGCACCCTTCCTTGGAAGCGCTTTCACAGGCGCAGCAACACTGGGGCTTTGCGCTTCTCTAGCCACCAAACGTCACGGTCACTATCTCTCTGTCTCGTAGACACGAGCTGAGAAATTGCAAACGTCGAGCAATTGCTCAGAGATGAAAAGTGCCAGCACTGAAAGCTGTTGCTACCCAGCCCCCTTCCTTGGAAGCGCTTTTGTAGGCCTAAGAACCCTGGGGTTCTGGGCTTCTCTAGCCACCTAATCTTCTGCTCATCCTCTCGCGCACTCTAAAGAGAGCTCAGGTGAGAAATTGCAAACGTCGAGCAATTGCTCAGAGATGAAAAGTGCCAGCACTGAAAGCTGTTGCTAGCCAGCACCCTTCCTTGGAAGCGCTTTCACAGGCGCAGCAACACTGGGGCTTTGCGCTTCTCTAGCCACCAAACGTCACGGTCACTATCTCTCCGTCTCGTAGACACGAGCTGAGAAATTGCAAACGTCGAGCAATTGCTCAGAGATGAAAAGTGCCAGCACTGAAAGCTGTTGCTAGCCAGCACCCTTCCTTGGAAGCGCTTTCACAGGCGCAGCAACACTGGGGCTTTGCGCTTCTCTAGCCGCCAAACGTCACGGTCACTATCTCTCCATCTCGTAGACACGAGCTGAGAAATTGCAAACGTCGAGCAATTGCTCAGAGATGAAAAGTGCCAGCACTGAAAGCTGTTGCTAGCCAGCACCCTTCCTTGGAAGCGCTTTCACAGGCGCAGCAACACTGGGGCTTTGCGCTTCTCTAGCCACCAAACTTCACTGTCATTCTCTCTCCGTCTCGTAGACACGAGCTGAGAAATTGCAAACGTGGAGCAATTGCTCAGAGATGAAAAGTGCCAGCACTGAAAGCTGTTGCTAGCCAGCACCCTTCCTTGGAAGCGCTTTTGTAGGCCTAAGAACACTGGGGCTCTGGGCTTCTCTAGCCACCTAATCTTCTGCTCATCCTCTCGCGCACTCTAAAGAGAGCTCAGGTGAGAAATTGCAAACGTCGAGCAATTGCTCAGAGATGAAAAGTGCCAGCAGTGAAAGCTGTTGCTAGCCAGCACCCTTCCTTGGAAGCGCTTTCACAGGCGCAGTAACACTGGGGCTTTGCGCTTCTCTAGCCACCAAACGTCACGGTCACTATCTCTCCGTCTCGTAGACACGAGCTGAGAAATTGCAAACGTCGAGCAATTGCTCAGAGATGAAAAGTGGCAGCACTGAAAGCTGTTGCTAGCCAGCACCCTTCCTTGGAAGCGCTTTCACAGGCGCAGCAACACTGGGGCTTTGCGCTTCTCTAGCCACCAAACGTCACGGTCACTATCTCTCTGTCTCGTAGACACGAGCTGAGAAATTGCAAACGTGGAGCAATTGCTCAGAGATGAAAAGTGCCAGCACTGAAAGCTGTTGCTAGCCAGCCCCCTTCCTTGGAAGCGCTTTTGTAGCCCTAAGGACCCTGGGGCTCTGGGCTTCTCTAGCCACCTAATCTTGTGCTCATCCTCTCGCGCACTCTAAAGAGAGCTCAGGGGAGAAATTGCAAACGCCGAGCAATTGCTCAGAGATGAAAAGTGCCAGCACTGAAAGCTCTTGCTAGCCAGCCCCCTTCCTTGGAAGCGCTTTTGTAGGCCTAAGAACACTGGGGCTCTGGGCTTCTCTAGCCACCTCATCTTCTGCTCATCCGCTCGCGCACTCTAAAGAGAGCTCAGGGGACAAATTACAAACGTCGAGCAATTGCTCAGAGATGAAAAGTGCCAGCACTGAAAGCTGTTGCCAGCCAGCACCCTTCCTTGGAAGCGCTTTTGTAGGCCAAAAACACTGGGGCTCTGGGCTTCTCTAGCCACCTAATCTTCTGCTCATCCTCTCGCGCACTCTATAGAGAGCTCAGGGGAGAAATTGCAAACGTCGAGCAATTGCTCAGAGATGAAAAGTGCCAGCACTGAAAGCTGTTGCTAGTCAGCACCCTTCCTTGGAAGCGCTTTCACAGGCGCAGCAACACTGGGGCTTTGCGCTTCTCTAGCCACCAAACGTCACGGTCACTATCTCTCCGTCTCGTAGACACGAGCTGAGAAATTGCAAACGTCGAGCAATTGCTCAGAGATGAAAAGTGCCAGCACTGAAAGCTGTTGCTAGCCAGCCCCCTTCCTTGGAAGCGCTTTCACAGGCGCAGCAACACTGGGGCTCTGCGCTTCTCTAGCCGCCAAACGTCACGGTCACTCTCTCTCCGTCTCGTAGACACGAGCTGAGAAATTGCAAACGTCGAGCAATTGCTCAGAGATGAAAAGTGCCAGCACTGAAAGCTGTTGCCAGCCAGCACCCTTCCTTGGAAGCGCTGTCACAGGCGCAGCAACACTGGGGCTTTGCGCTTCTCTAGCCACCAAACGTCACGGTCACTATCTCTCCGTCTCATAGATACGAGCTGAGAAATTGCAAACGTCGAGCAATTGCTCAGAGATGAAAAGTGCCAGCACTGAAAGCTGTTGCTAGCCAGCACCCTTCCTTGGAAGCGCTTTCACAGGCGCAGCAAAACTGGGGCTTTGCGCTTCTCTAGCCGCCAAACGTCACGGTCACTATCTCTCTGTCTCGTAGACACGAGCTGAGAAATTGCAAACGTCGAGCAATTGCTCAGAGATGAAAAGTGCCAGCACTGAAAGCTGTTGCTAGCCAGCACCCTTCCTTGGAAGCGCTTTTGTAGGCCTAAGAACACTGGGGCTCTGGGCTTCTCTAGCCACCTAATCTTCTGCTCATCCTCTCGCGCACTCTAAAGAGAGCTCAGGTGAGAAATTGCAAACGTCGAGCAATTGCTCAGAGATGAAAAGTGCCAGCACGGAAAGCTGTTGCTAGCCAGCACCCTTCCTTGGAAGCGCTTTCACAGGCGCAGCAACACTGGGGCTTTGCGCTTCTCTAGCCACCAAATGTCACGGTCACTATCTCTCCGTCTCGTAGACACGAGCTGAGAAATTGCAAACGTCGAGCAATTGCTCAGAGATGAAAAGTGCCAGCACTGAAAGCTGTTGCTAGCCAGCACCCTTCCTTGGAAGCGCTTTCACAGGCGCAGCAACACTGGGGCTTTGCGCTTCTCTAGCCACCAAACGTCACGGTCACTCTCTCTCCGTCTCGTAGACACGAGCTGAGAAATTGCAAACGTGGAGCAATTGCTCAGAGATGAAAAGTGCCAGCACTGAAAGCTGTTGCTAGCCAGCACCCTTCCTTGGAAGCGCTTTTGTAGCCCTTAGAACACTGGGGCTCTGGGCTTCTCTAGCCACCTAATCTTCTGCTCATCCTCTCGCGCACTCTAAAGAGAGCTCAGGTGAGAAATTGCAAACGTCGAGCAATTGCTCAGAGATGAAAAGTGCCAGCACTGAAAGCTGTTGCTAGCCAGCACCCTTCCTTGGAAGCGCTTTCACAGGCGCAGTAACACTGGGGCTTTGCGCTTCTCTAGCCACCAAACGTCACGGTCACTATCTCTCCGTCTCGTAGACACGAGCTGAGAAATTGCAAACGTCGAGCAATTGCTCAGAGATGAAAAGTGCCAGCACTGAAAGCTGTTGCTAGCCAGCACCCTTCCTTGGAAGCGCTTTTGTAGGCCTAAGAACCCTGGGGCTCTGGGCTTCTCTAGCCACCTAATCTTCTGCTCATCCTCTCGCGCACTCTAAAGAGAGCTCAGGTGAGAAATTGCAAACGTCGAGCAATTGCTCAGAGATGAAAAGTGCCAGCACTGAAAGCTGTTGCCAGCCAGCACCCTTCCTTGGAAGCGCTTTTGTAGGCCAAAAACACTGGGGCTCTGGGCTTCTCTAGCCACCTAATCTTCTGCTCATCCTCTCGCGCAGTCTAAAGAGAGCTCAGGTGAGAAATTGCAAACGTCGAGCAATTGCTCAGAGATGAAAAGTGCCAGCACTGAAAGCTGTTGCTAGCCAGCACCCTTCCTTGGAAGTGCTTTCACAGGCGCAGCAACACTGGGGCTTTGTGCTTCTCTAGCCACCAAACGTCACGGTCACTATCTCACCGTCTCGTAGACACGAGCTGAGAAATTGCAAACGTTGAGCAATTGCTCAGAGATGAAAAGTGCCAGCACTGAAAGCTGTTGCTAGCCAGCAGCCTTCCTTGGAAGCGCTTTTGTAGGCCTAAGCACACTGGGGCTCTGGGCTTCTCTAGCCACCTAATCTTCTGCTCATCCTCTCGCGCACTCTAAAGAGAGCTCAGGTGAGAAATTGCAAACGTCGAGCAATTGCTCAGAGATGAAAAGTGCCAGCACTGAAAGCTGTTGCTAGCCAGCAGCCTTCCTTGGAAGCGCTTTCACAGGCGCAGCAACACTGGGGCTTTGCGCTTCTCTAGCCGCCAAACGTCACGGTCACTCTCTCTCCGTCTCGTAGACACGAGCTGAGTAATTGCAAACGTCGAGCAATTGCTCAGAGATGAAAAGTGCCAGCACTGAAAGCTGTTGCTAGCCAGCACCCTTCCTTGCAAGCGCTTTCACAGGCGCAGCAACACTGGCGCTTTGTGCTTCTCTAGCCACCAAACGTCACGGTCACTATCTCTCCATCTCGTAGACACAAGATGAGAAATTGCAAACGTCGAGCAATTGCTCAGAGATGAAAAGTGCCAGCACTGAAAGCTGTTGCTAGCCAGCACCCTTCCTTGGAAGCGCTTTCACAGGCGCAGCAACACTGGGGCTTTGCGCTTCTCTAGCCAGCAGACGTCACGGTCACTATCTCTCCGTCTCGTAGACACGAGCTGAGAAATTGCAAACGTCGAGCAATTGCTCAGAGATGAAAAGTGCCAGCACTGAAAGCTGTTGCTAGCCAGCACCCTTCCTTGGAAGCGCTTTTGTAGGCCTAAGAACAGTGGGGCTCTGGGCTTCTCTAGCCACCTAATCTTCTGCTCATCCTCTCGCGCACTCTAAAGAGAGCTCAGGTGAGAAATTGCAAACGTCGAGCAATTGCTCAGAGATGAAAAGTGCCAGCACTGAAAGCTGTTGCTAGCCAGCACCCTTCCTTGGAAGTGCTTTCACAGGCGCAGTAACACTGGGGCTTTGTGCTTCTCTAGCCACCAAACGTCACGGTCACTGTCTCTCTCTCTCGTAGACACGAGCTGAGAAATTGCAAACGTCGAGCAATTGCTCAGAGATGAAAAGTGCCAGCACTGAAAGCTGTTGCTAGCCAGCCCCCTTCCTTGGAAGCGCTTTTGTAGGCCTAAGAACCCTGGGGCTCTGGGCTTCTCTAGCCACCTAATCTGATCATCCTCTCGCGCAGTCTAAAGAGAGCTCAGGTGAGAAATTGCAAACGTCGAGCAATTGCTCAGAGATGAAAAGTGCCAGCACTGAAAGCTGTTGCTAGCCAGCACCCTTCCTTGGAAGCGCTTTCACAGGCGCAGCAACACTGGGGCTTTGCGCTTCTCTAGCCGCCAAACGTCACGGTCACTATCTCTCCATCTCGTAGACACGAGCTGAGAAATTGCAAACGTCGAGCAATTGCTCAGAGATGAAAAGTGCCAGCACTGAAAGCTGTTGCCAGCCAGCACCCTTCCTTGGAAGCGCTTTTGTAGGCCTAAGAACACTGGAGCTCTGGGCTTCTCTAGCCACCTAATCTTCTGCTCATCCTCTCGCGCGCTCTAAAGAGAGCTCAGGTGAGAAATTGCAAACGTCGAGCAATTGCTCAGAGATTAAAAGTGCCAGCACTGAAAGCTGTTGCTAGCCAGCACCCTTCCTTGGAAGCGCTTTCACAGGCGCAGCAACACTGGGGCTTTGCGCTTCTCTAGCCACCAAAGGTCACGGTCATTCTCTTTCCGTCTCGTAGACACGAGCTGAGAAATTGCAAATGTCGAGCAATTGCTCAGAGATGAAAAGTGCCAGCACTGAAAGCTGTTGCTAGCCAGCAGCCTTCCTTGGAAGCGCTTTTGTAGGCCTAAGAACAGTGGGGCTCTGGGCTTCTCTAGCCACCTAATCTTCTGCTCATCCTCTCGCGCACTCTAAAGAGAGCTCAGGTGAGAAATTGCAAACGTCGAGCAATTGCTCAGAGATGAAAAGTGCCAGCACTGAAAGCTGTTGCTAGCCAGCACCCTTCCTTGGAAGCGCTTTCACAGGCGCAGCAACACTGGGGCTTTGTGCTTCTCTAGCCACCAAACGTCACGGTCACTGTCTCTCTCTCTCGTAGACACGAGCTGAGAAATTGCAAACGTCGAGCAATTGCTCAGAGATGAAAAGTGCCAGCACTGAAAGCTGTTGCTAGCCAGCCCCCTTCCTTGGAAGCGCTTTTGTAGGCCTAAGAACCCTGGGGCTCTGGGCTTCTCTAGCCACCTAATCTGATCATCCTCTCGCGCAGTCTAAAGAGAGCTCAGGTGAGAAATTGCAAACGTCGAGCAATTGCTCAGAGATGAAAAGTGCCAGCACTGAAAGCTGTTGCTAGCCAGCACCCTTCCTTGGAAGCGCTTTCACAGGCGCAGCAACACTGGGGCTTTGCGCTTCTCTAGCCGCCAAACGTCACGGTCACTATCTCTCCATCTCGTAGACACGAGCTGAGAAATTGCAAACGTCGAGCAATTGCTCAGAGATGAAAAGTGCCAGCACTGAAAGCTGTTGCCAGCCAGCACCCTTCCTTGGAAGCGCTTTTGTAGGCCTAAGAACACTGGAGCTCTGGGCTTCTCTAGCCACCTAATCTTCTGCTCATCCTCTCGCGCGCTCTAAAGAGAGCTCAGGTGAGAAATTGCAAACGTCGAGCAATTGCTCAGAGATTAAAAGTGCCAGCACTGAAAGCTGTTGCTAGCCAGCACCCTTCCTTGGAAGCGGTTCTGTAGGCCTAAGAACAGTGGGGCTCTGGACTTCTCTAGCCACCTAATCTTCTGCTCATCCTCTCGCGCACTCTAAAGAGAGCTCAGGTGAGAAATTGCAAACGTCGAGCAATTGCTCAGAGATGAAAAGTGCCAGCACTGAAAGCTGTTGCTAGCCAGCACCCTTCCTTGGAAGCGCTTTCACAGGCGCAGCAACACTGGGGCTTTGCGCTTCTCTAGCCACCAAACGTCACGGTCACTATCTCTCCGTCTCGTAGACACGAGCTGAGAAATTGCAAACGTCGAGCAATTGCTCAGAGATGAAAAGTGCCAGCACTGAAAGCTGTTGCTAGCCAGCACCCTTCCTTGGAAGCGCTTTCACAGGCGCAGCAACACTGGGGCTTTGCGCTTCTCTAGCCACCAAACGTCACGGTCACTATCTCTCTGTCTCGTAGACACGAGCTGAGAAATTGCAAACGTCGAGCAATTGCTCAGAGATGAAAAGTGCCAGCACTGAAAGCTGTTGCTAGCCAGCACCCTTCCTTGGAAGCGCTTTTGTAGGCCTAAGAACATGGGGCTCTGGGCTTCTCTAGCCACCTAATCTTCTGCTCATCCTCTCGCGCACTCTAAAGAGAGCTCAGGTGAGAAATTGCAAACGTCGAGCAATTGCTCAGAGATGAAAACTGCCAGCACTGAAAGCTGTTGCTAGCCAGCACCCTTCCTTGGAAGCGCTTTCACAGGCGCAGCAACACTGGGGCTTTACGCTTCTCTAGCCATCAAACGTCACGGTCACTCTCTCTCCGTCTCGTAGACACGAGCTGAGAAATTGCAAACGTCGAGCAATTGCTCAGAGACGAAAAGTGCCAGCACTGAAAGCTGTTGCTAGCCAGCCCCCTTCCTTGGAAGCGCTTTCACAGGTGCAGCAACACTGGGGCTCTGTGCTTCTCTAGCCACCAAACGTCACGGTCACTATCTCTCCGTCTCGTAGACACAAGTTGAGAAATTGCAAACGTCGAGCAATTGCTCAGAGATGAAAAGTGCCAGCACTGAAAGCTGTTGCTAGCCAGCACCCTTCCTTGGAAGCGCTTTCACAGGCGCAGCAACACTGGGGCTTTGCGCTTCTCTAGCCACCAAACGTCACGGTCACTATCTCTCCGTCTCGTAGACACGAGCTGAGAAATTGCAAACGTCGAGCAATTGCTCAGAGATGAAAAGTGCCAGCACTGAAAGCTGTTGCTAGCCAGCACCCTTCCTTGGAAGCGCTTTCACAGGCGCAGCAACACTGGGGCTTTGCGCTTCTCTAGCCACCAAACGTCACGGTCACTATCTCTCTGTCTCGTAGACACGAGCTGAGAAATTGCAAACGTCGAGCAATTGCTCAGAGATGAAAAGTGCCAGCACTGAAAGCTGTTGCTAGCCAGCACCCTTCCTTGGAAGCGCTTTTGTAGGCCTAAGAACATGGGGCTCTGGGCTTCTCTAGCCACCTAATCTTCTGCTCATCCTCTCGCGCACTCTAAAGAGAGCTCAGGTGAGAAATTGCAAACGTCGAGCAATTGCTCAGAGATGAAAAGTGCCAGCACTGAAAGCTGTTGCTAGCCAGCACCCTTCCTTGGAAGCGCTTTCACAGGCGCAGCAACACTGGGGCTTTACGCTTCTCTAGCCATCAAACGTCACGGTCACTCTCTCTCCGTCTCGTAGACACGAGCTGAGAAATTGCAAACGTCGAGCAATTGCTCAGAGACGAAAAGTGCCAGCACTGAAAGCTGTTGCTAGCCAGCCCCCTTCCTTGGAAGCGCTTTCACAGGTGCAGCAACACTGGGGCTCTGTGCTTCTCTAGCCACCAAACGTCACGGTCACTATCTCTCCGTCTCGTAGACACAAGTTGAGAAATTGCAAACGTCGAGCAATTGCTCAGAGATGAAAAGTGCCAGCACTGAAAGCTGTTGCTAGCCAGCACCCTTCCTTGGAAGCGCTTTCACAGGCGCAGTAACACTGGGGCTCTGTGCTTCTCTAGCCACCAAACGTCACGGTCACTATCTCTCCGTCTCGTAGACACAAGTTGAGAAATTGCAAACGTCGAGCAATTGCTCAGAGATGAAAAGTGCCAGCACTGAAAGCTGTTGCTAGCCAGCACCCTTCCTTGGAAGCGCTTTCACAGGCGCAGTAACACTGGGGCTTTGCGCTTCTCTAGCCACCAAACGTCACGGTCACTATCTCTCTGTCTCGTAGACACGAGCTGAGAAATTGCAAACGTCGAGCAATTGCTCAGAGATGAAAAGTGCCAGCACTGAGAGCTGTTGCTAGCCAGCACCCTTCCTTGGAAGCGCTTTTGTAGGCCTAAGAACAGTGGGGCTCTGGGCTTCTCTAGCCACCTAATCTTCTGCTCATCCTCTCGCGCACTCTAAAGAGAGCTCAGGTGAGAAATTGCAAACGTCGAGCAATTGCTCAGAGATGAAAAGTGCCAGCACTGAAAGCTGTTGCTAGCCAGCACCCTTCCTTGGAAGCGCTTTCACAGGCGCAGTAACACTGGGGCTTTGCGCTTCTCTAGCCACCAAACGTCACGGTCACTACCTCTCTGTCTCGTAGACACGAGCTGAGAAATTGCAAACGTCGAGCAATTGCTCAGAGATGAAAAGTGCCAGCACTGAAAGCTGTTGCTAGCCAGCACCCTTCCTTGGAAGCGCTTTCACAGGCGCAGCAACACTGGGGCTTTGCGCTTCTCTAGCCGCCAAACGTCACGGTCACTATCTCTCCATCTCGTAGACACGAGCTGAGAAATTGCAAACGTCGAGCAATTGCTCAGAGATGAAAAGTGCCAGCACTGAAAGCTGTTGCTAGCCAGCCCCCTTCCTTGGAAGCGCTTTTGTAGGCCTAAGAACCCTGGGGCTCTGGGCTTCTCTAGCCACCTCATCTTCTGCTCATCCTCTCGCGCACTCTAAAGAGAGCTCAGGGGAGAAATTGCAAACGTCGAGCAATTGCTCAGAGATGAAAAGTGCCAGCAGTGAAAGCTGTTGCTAGCCAGCACCCTTCCTTGGAAGCGCTTTCACAGGCGCAGTAACACTGGGGCTTTGCGCTTCTCTAGCCACCAAACGTCACGGTCATTCTCTTTCCGTCTCGTAGACACGAGCTGAGAAATTGCAAACGTCGAGCAATTGCTCAGAGATGAAAAGTGCCAGCACTGAAAGCTCTTGCTAGCCAGCACCCTTCCTTGGAAGCGCTTTCACAGGCGCAGTAACACTGGGGCTTTGCGCTTCTCTAGCCACCAAAAGTCACGGTCACTATCTCTCTGTCTCGTAGACACGAGCTGAGAAATTGCAAACGTCGAGCAATTGCTCAGAGATGAAAAGTGCCAGCACTGAAAGCTGTTGCTAGCCAGCCCCCTTCCTTGGAAGCGCTTTTGTAGGCCTAAGAACCCTGGGGCTCTGGGCTTCTCTAGCCACCTAATCTTCTGCTCATCCTCTCGCGCACTCTAAAGAGAGCTCAGGTGAGAAATTGCAAACGTCGAGCAATTGCTCAGAGATGAAAAGTGCCAGCCCTGAAAGCTGTTGCTAGCCAGCACCCTTCCTTGGAAGCGCTTTCACAGGCGCAGCAACACTGGGGCTTTGCGCTTCTCTAGCCACCAAACGTCACGGTCACTATCTCTCCGTCTCGTAGACACGAGCTGAGAAATTGCAAACGTCGAGCAATTGCTCAGAGATGAAAAGTGCCAGCACTGAAAGCTGTTGCTAGCCAGCACCCTTCCTTGGAAGCGCTTTCACAGGCGCAGCAACACTGGGGCTTTGCGCTTCTCTAGCCACCAAACGTCACGGTCATTCTCTCTCCGTCTCGTAGACACGAGCTGAGAAATTGCAAACGTGGAGCAATTGCTCAGAGATGAAAAGTGCCAGCACTGAAAGCTGTTGCTAGCCAGCACCCTTCCTTGGAAGCGCTTTTGTAGGCCTAAGCACACAGGGGCTCTGGGCTTCTCTAGCCACCTAATCTTCTGCTCATCCTCTCGCGCACTCTAAAGAGAGCTCAGGTGAGAAATTGCAAACGTCGAGCAATTGCTCAGAGATGAAAAGTGCCAGCAGTGAAAGCTGTTGCTAGCCAGCACCCTTCCTTGGAAGCGCTTTCACAGGCGCAGTAACACTGGGTCTTTGCGCTTCTCTAGCCACCAAACGTCACGGTCACTATCTCTCTGTCTCATAGACACGAGCTGAGAATTTGCAAACGTCGAGCAATTGCTCAGAGATGAAAAGTGCCAGCAGTGAAAGCTGTTGCTAGCCAGCACCCTTCCTTGGAAGCGCTTTCACAGGCGCAGTAACACTGGGGCTTTGCGCTTCTCTAGCCACCAAACGTCACGGTCACTATCTCTCCGTCTCGTAGACACGAGCTGAGAAATTGCAAACGTCGAGCAATTGCTCAGAGATGAAAAGTGCCAGCACTGAAAGCTGTTGCTAGCCAGCACCCTTCCTTGGAAGCGCTTTCACAGGCGCAGCAACACTGGGGCTTTGCGCTTCTCTAGCCACCAAACGTCACGGTCACTATCTCTCTGTCTCGTAGACACGAGCTGAGAAATTGCAAACGTCGAGCAATTGCTCAGAGATGAAAAGTGCCAGCACTGAAAGCTGTTGCTAGCCAGCCCCCTTCCTTGGAAGCGCTTTTGTAGGCCTAAGAACCCTGGGGCTCTGGGCTTCTCTAGCCACCTAATCTTCTGCTCATCCTCTCGCGCACTCTAAAGAGAGCTCAGGTGAGAAATTGCAAACGTCGAGCAATTGCTCAGAGATGAAAAGTGCCAGCCCTGAAAGCTCTTGCTAGCCAGCACCCTTCCTTGGAAGCGCTTTCACAGGCGCAGCAACACTGGGGCTTTGCGCTTCTCTAGCCACCAAACGTCACGGTCACTATCTCTCTGTCTCGTAGACACGAGCTGAGAAATTGCAAACGTCGAGCAATTGCTCAGAGATGAAAAGTGCCAGCACTGAAAGCTGTTGCTAGCCAGCACCCTTCCTTGGAAGCGCTTTCACAGGCGCAGCAACACTGGGGCTTTGCGCTTCTCTAGCCGCCAAACGTCACGGTCATTCTCTCTCCGTCTCGTAGACACGAGCTGAGAAATTGCAAACGTCGAGCAATTGCTCAGAGATGAAAAGTGCCAGCACTGAAAGCTGTTGCTAGCCAGCCCCCTTCCTTGGAAGCGCTTTTGTAGGCCTAAGAACCCTGGGGCTCTGGGCTTCTCTAGCCACCTCATCTTCTGCTCATCCTCTCGCGCACTCTAAAGAGAGCTCAGGTGAGAAATTGCAAACGTCGAGCAATTGCTCAGAGATGAAAAGTGCCAGCAGTGAAAGCTGTTGCTAGCCAGCACCCTTCCTTGGAAGCGCTTTCACAGGCGCAGTAACACTGGGGCTTTGCGCTTCTCTAGCCACCAAACGTCACGGTCATTCTCTTTCCGTCTCGTAGACACGAGCTGAGAAATTGCAAAGGTCGAGCAATTGCTCAGAGATGAAAAGTGCCAGCACTGAAAGCTCTTGCTAGCCAGCACCCTTCCTTGGAAGCGCTTTCACAGGCGCAGTAACACTGGGGCTTTGCGCTTCTCTAGCCACCAAAAGTCACGGTCACTATCTCTCTGTCTCGTAGACACGAGCTGAGAAATTGCAAACGTCGAGCAATTGCTCAGAGATGAAAAGTGCCAGCACTGAAAGCTGTTGCTAGCCAGCCCCCTTCCTTGGAAGCGCTTTTGTAGGCCTAAGAACCCTGGGGCTCTGGGCTTCTCTAGCCACCTAATCTTCTGCTCATCCTCTCGCGCACTCTAAAGAGAGCTCAGGTGAGAAATTGCAAACGTCGAGCAATTGCTCAGAGATGAAAAGTGCCAGCCCTGAAAGCTGTTGCTAGCCAGCACCCTTCCTTGGAAGCGCTTTCACAGGCGCAGCAACACTGGGGCTTTGCGCTTCTCTAGCCACCAAACGTCACGGTCACTATCTCTCCGTCTCGTAGACACGAGCTGAGAAATTGCAAACGTCGAGCAATTGCTCAGAGATGAAAAGTGCCAGCACTGAAAGCTGTTGCTAGCCAGCACCCTTCCTTGGAAGCGCTTTCACAGGCGCAGCAACACTGGGGCTTTGCGCTTCTCTAGCCACCAAACGTCACGGTCATTCTCTCTCCGTCTCGTAGACACGAGCTGAGAAATTGCAAACGTGGAGCAATTGCTCAGAGATGAAAAGTGCCAGCACTGAAAGCTGTTGCTAGCCAGCACCCTTCCTTGGAAGCGCTTTTGTAGGCCTAAGAACACTGGGGCTCTGGGCTTCTCTAGCCACCTAATCTTCTGCTCATCCTCTCGCGCACTCTAAAGAGAGCTCAGGTGAGAAATTGCAAACGTCGAGCAATTGCTCAGAGATGAAAAGTGCCAGCAGTGAAAGCTGTTGCTAGCCAGCACCCTTCCTTGGAAGCGCTTTCACAGGCGCAGCAACACTGGGGCTTTGCGCTTCTCTAGCCACCAAACGTCACGGTCACTATCTCTCTGTCTCGTAGACACGAGCTGAGAAATTGCAAACGTCGAGCAATTGCTCAGAGATGAAAAGTGCCAGCACTGAAAGCTGTTGCTAGCCAGCCCCCTTCCTTGGAAGCGCTTTTGTAGGCCTAAGAACCCTGGGGCTCTGGGCTTCTCTAGCCACCTAATCTACTGCTCATCCTCTCGCGCACTCTAAAGAGAGCTCAGGTGAGAAATTGCAAACGTCGAGCAATTGCTCAGAGATGAAAAGTGCCAGCACTGAAAGCTCTTGCTAGCCAGCACCCTTCCTTGGAAGCGCTTTCACAGGCGCAGCAACACTGGGGCTTTGCGCTTCTCTAGCCACCAAACGTCACGGTCACTATCTCTCCGTCTCGTAGACACGAGCTGAGAAATTGCAAACGTCGAGCAATTGCTCAGAGATGAAAAGTGCCAGCACTGAAAGCTGTTGCTAGCCAGCCCCCTTCCTTGGAAGCGCTTTCACAGGCGCAGCAACACTGGGGCTTTGAGCTTCTCTAGCCGCCAAACGTCACGGTCATTCTCTCTCCGTCTCGTAGACACGAGCTGAGAAATTGCAAACGTCGAGCAATTGCTCAGAGATGAAAAGTGCCAGCACTGAAAGCTGTTGCTAGCCAGCACCCTTCCTTGGAAGCGCTTTTGTAGGCCTAAGAACAGTGGGGCTCTGGGCTTCTCTAGCCACCTAATCTTCTGCTCATCCTCTCGCGCGCTCTAAAAAGAGCTCAGGTGAGAAATTGCAAACGTCCAGCAATTGCTCAGAGATGAAAAGTGCCAGCACTGAAAGCTGTTGCTAGCCAGCACCCTTCCTTGGAAGCGCTTTCACAGGCGCAGTAACACTGGGGCTTTGCGCTTCTCTACCCACCAAACGTCACGGTCACTATCTCTCTGTCTCGTAGACACGAGCTGAGAAATTGCAAACGTCGAGCAATTGCTCAGAGATGAAAAGTGCCAGCACTGAAAGTTGTTGCTAGCCAGCACCCTTCCTTGGAAGCGCTTTCACAGGCGCAGTAACACTGGGGCTTTGCGCTTCTCTAGCCCCCAAACGTCACGGTCACTATCACTCCGTCTCGTAGACACGAGCTGAGAAATTGCAAACGTCGAGCAATTGCTCAGAGATGAAAAGTGCCAGCACTGAAAGCTGTTGCTAGCCAGCCCCCTTCCTTGGAAGCGCTTTTGTAGGCCTAAGAACAGTGGGGCTCTGGGCTTCTCTAGCCACCTAATCTTCTGCTCATCCTCTCGCGCACTCTAAAGAGAGCTCAGGTGAGAAATTGCAAACGTCCAGCAATTGCTCCGAGATGAAAAGTGCCAGCACTGAAAGCTGTTGCTAGCCAGCACCCTTCCTTGGAAGCGCTTTTGTAGGCCTAAGAACAGTGGGGCTCTGGGCTTCTCTAGCCACCTAATCTTCTGCTCATCCTCTCGCGCACTCTAAAGAGAGCTCAGGTGAGAAATTGCAAACGTCGAGCAATTGCTCAGAGATGAAAAGTGCCAGCACTGAAAGCTGTTGCTAGCCAGCACCCTTCCTTGGAAGCGCTTTCACAGGCGCAGTAACACTGGGGCTTTGCGCTTCTCTACCCACCAAACGTCACGGTCACTATCTCTCCGTCTCGTAGACACAAGATGAGAAATTGCAAACATCGAGCAATTGCTCAGAGATGAAAAGTGCCAGCACTGAAAGCTGTTGCTAGCCAGCACCCTTCCTTGGAAGCGCTTTCACAGGCGCAGTAACACTGGGGCTTTGCGCTTCTCTAGCCACCAAACGTCACGGTCACTATCTCTCTGTCTCGTAGACACGAGCTGAGAAATTGCAAACGTCGAGCAATTGCTCAGAGATGAAAAGTGCCAGCACTGAAAGCTGTTGCTAGCCAGCCCCCTTCCTTGGAAGCGCTTTTGTAGGCCTAAGAACCCTGGGGCTCTGGGTTTCTCTAGCCACCTAATCTTCTGCTCATCCTCTCGCGCACTCTAAAGAGAGCTCAGGTGAGAAATTGCAAACGTCGAGCAATTGCTCAGAGATGAAAAGTGCCAGCCCTGAAAGCTGTTGCTAGCCAGCACCCTTCCTTGGAAGCGCTTTCACAGGCGCAGCAACACTGGGGCTTTGCGCTTCTCTAGCCACCAAACGTCACGGTCACTATCTCTCCGTCTCGTAGACACGAGCTGAGAAATTGCAAACGTCGAGCAATTGCTCAGAGATGAAAAGTGCCAGCACTGAAAGCTGTTGCTAGCCAGCACCCTTCCTTGGAAGCGCTTTCACAGGCGCAGCAACACTGGGGCTTTGCGCTTCTCTAGCCACCAAACGTCACGGTCATTCTCTCTCCGTCTCGTAGACACGAGCTGAGAAATTGCAAACGTGGAGCAATTGCTCAGAGATGAAAAGTGCCAGCACTGAAAGCTGTTGCTAGCCAGCACCCTTCCTTGGAAGCGCTTTTGTAGGCCTAAGAACACTGGGGCTCTGGGCTTCTCTAGCCACCTAATCTTCTGCTCATTCTCTCGCGCACTGTAAAGAGAGCTCAGGTGAGAAATTGCAAACGTCGAGCAATTGCTCAGAGATGAAAAGTGCCAGCACTGAAAGCTGTTGCTAGCCAGCACCCTTCCTTGGAAGCGCTTTCACAGGCGCAGTAACACTGGGGCTTTGCGCTTCTCTAGCCACCAAACGTCACGGTCACTATCTCTCCGTCTCGTAGACACGAGCTGAGAAATTGCAAACGTCGAGCAATTGCTCAGAGATGAAAAGTGCCAGCACTGAAAGCTGTTGCTAGCCAGCACCCTTCCTTGGAAGCGCTTTTGTAGGCCTAAGAACCCTGGGGCTCTGGGTTTCTCTAGCCACCTAATCTTCTGCTCATCCTCTCGCGCACTCTAAAGAGAGCTCAGGTGAGAAATTGCAAACGTCGAGCAATTGCTCAGAGATGAAAAGTGCCAGCCCTGAAAGCTGTTGCTAGCCAGCACCCTTCCTTGGAAGCGCTTTCACAGGCGCAGCAACACTGGGGCTTTGCGCTTCTCTAGCCACCAAACGTCACGGTCACTATCTCTCCGTCTCGTAGACACGAGCTGAGAAATTGCAAACGTCGAGCAATTGCTCAGAGATGAAAAGTGCCAGCACTGAAAGCTGTTGCTAGCCAGCACCTTTCCTTGGAAGCGCTTTCACAGGCGCAGCAACACTGGGGCTTTGCGCTTCTCTAGCCGCCAAACGTCACGGTCATTCTCTCTCCGTCTCGTAGACACGAGCTGAGAAATTGCAAACGTGGAGCAATTGCTCAGAGATGAAAAGTGCCAGCACTGAAAGCTGTTGCTAGCCAGCACCCTTCCTTGGAAGCGCTTTTGTAGGCCTAAGAACAGTGGGGCTCTGGGCTTCTCTAGCCACCTAATCTTCTGCTCATCCTCTCGCGCGCTCTAAAGAGAGCTCAGGTGAGAAATTGCAAACGTCCAGCAATTGCTCAGAGATGAAAAGTGCCAGCACTGAAAGCTGTTGCTAGCCAGCACCCTTCCTTGGAAGCGCTTTCACAGGCGCAGTAACACTGGGGCTTTGCGCTTCTCTACCCACCAAACGTCACGGTCACTATCTCTCTGTCTCGTAGACACGAGCTGAGAAATTGCAAACGTCGAGCAATTGCTCAGAGATGAAAAGTGCCAGCACTGAAAGCTGTTGCTAGCCAGCACCCTTCCTTGGAAGCGCTTTCACAGGCGCAGCAACACTGGGGCTTTGCGCTTCTCTAGCCGCCAAACGTCACGGTCACTATCTCTCCATCTCGTAGACACGAGCTGAGAAATTGCAAACGTCGAGCAATTGCTCAGAGATGAAAAGTGCCAGCACTGAAAGCTGTTGCTAGCCAGCCCCCTTCCTTGGAAGCGCTTTTGTAGGCCTAAGCACACAGGGGCTCTGGGCTTCTCTAGCCACCTCATCTTCTGCTCATCCTCTCGCGCACTCTAAAGAGAGCTCAGGTGAGAAATTGCAAACGTCGAGCAATTGCTCAGAGATGAAAAGTGCCAGCAGTGAAAGCTGTTGCTAGCCAGCACCCTTCCTTGGAAGCGCTTTCACAGGCGCAGTAACACTGGGGCTTTGCGCTTCTCTAGCCACCAAACGTCACGGTCATTCTCTTTCCGTCTCGTAGACACGAGCTGAGAAATTGCAAACGTCGAGCAATTGCTCAGAGATGAAAAGTGCCAGCACTGAAAGCTCTTGCTAGCCAGCACCCTTCCTTGGAAGCGCTTTCACAGGCGCAGTAACACTGGGGCTTTGCGCTTCTCTAGCCACCAAAAGTCACGGTCACTATCTCTCTGTCTCGTAGACACGAGCTGAGAAATTGCAAACGTCGAGCAATTGCTCAGAGATGAAAAGTGCCAGCACTGAAAGCTGTTGCTAGCCAGCCCCCTTCCTTGGAAGCGCTTTTGTAGGCCTAAGAACCCTGGGGCTCTGGGCTTCTCTAGCCACCTAATCTTCTGCTCATCCTCTCGCGCACTCTAAAGAGAGCTCAGGTGAGAAATTGCAAACGTCGAGCAATTGCTCAGAGATGAAAAGTGCCAGCCCTGAAAGCTGTTGCTAGCCAGCACCCTTCCTTGGAAGCGCTTTCACAGGCGCAGCAACACTGGGGCTTTGCGCTTCTCTAGCCACCAAACGTCACGGTCACTATCTCTCCGTCTCGTAGACACGAGCTGAGAAATTGCAAACGTCGAGCAATTGCTCAGAGATGAAAAGTGCCAGCACTGAAAGCTGTTGCTAGCCAGCACCCTTCCTTGGAAGCGCTTTCACAGGCGCAGCAACACTGGGGCTTTGCGCTTCTCTAGCCACCAAACGTCACGGTCATTCTCTCTCCGTCTCGTAGACACGAGCTGAGAAATTGCAAACGTGGAGCAATTGCTCAGAGATGAAAAGTGCCAGCACTGAAAGCTGTTGCTAGCCAGCCCCCTTCCTTGGAAGCGCTTTTGTAGGCCTAAGCACACAGGGGCTCTGGGCTTCTCTAGCCACCTAATCTTCTGCTCATCCTCTCGCGCACTCTAAAGAGAGCTCAGGTGAGAAATTGCAAACGTCGAGCAATTGCTCAGAGATGAAAAGTGCCAGCAGTGAAAGCTGTTGCTAGCCAGCACCCTTCCTTGGAAGCGCTTTCACAGGCGCAGTAACACTGGGGCTTTGCGCTTCTCTAGCCACCAAACGTCACGTTCACTATCTCTCCGTCTCGTAGACACGAGCTGAGAAATTGCAAACGTCGAGCAATTGCTCAGAGATGAAAAGTGCCAGCACTGAAAGCTGTTGCTAGCCAGCACCCTTCCTTGGAAGCGCTTTTGTAGGCCTAAGAACCCTGGGGCTCTGGGCTTCTCTAGCCACCTAATCTTCTGCTCATCCTCTCGCGCACTGTAAAGAGAGCTCAGGTGAGAAATTGCAAACGTCGAGCAATTGCTCAGAGATGAAAAGTGCCAGCCCTGAAAGCTGTTGCTAGCCAGCACCCTTCCTTGGAAGCGCTTTCACAGGCGCAGCAACACTGGGGCTTTGCGCTTCTCTAGCCACCAAACGTCACGGTCACTATCTCTCCGTCTCGTAGACACGAGCTGAGAAATTGCAAACGTCGAGCAATTGCTCAGAGATGAAAAGTGCCAGCACTGAAAGCTGTTGCTAGCCAGCCCCCTTCCTTGGAAGCGCTTTCACAGGCGCAGCAACACTGGGGCTTTGAGCTTCTCTAGCCGCCAAACGTCACGGTCATTCTCTCTCCGTCTCGTAGACACGAGCTGAGAAATTGCAAACGTCGAGCAATTGCTCAGAGATGAAAAGTGCCAGCACTGAAAGCTGTTGCTAGCCAGCACCCTTCCTTGGAAGCGCTTTTGTAGGCCTAAGAACAGTGGGGCTCTGGGCTTCTCTAGCCACCTAATCTTCTGCTCATCCTCTCGCGCGCTCTAAAGAGAGCTCAGGTGAGAAATTGCAAACGTCGAGCAATTGCTCAGAGATGAAAAGTGCCAGCACTGAAAGCTGTTGCTAGCCAGCACCCTTCCTTGGAAGCGCTTTCACAGGCGCAGTAACACTGGGGCTTTGCGCTTCTCTACCCACCAAACGTCACGGTCACTATCTCTCTGTCTCGTAGACACGAGCTGAGAAATTGCAAACGTCGAGCAATTGCTCAGAGATGAAAAGTGCCAGCACTGAAAGTTGTTGCTAGCCAGCACCCTTCCTTGGAAGCGCTTTCACAGGCGCAGTAACACTGGGGCTTTGCGCTTCTCTAGCCACCAAACGTCACGGTCACTATCACTCCGTCTCGTAGACACGAGCTGAGAAATTGCAAACGTCGAGCAATTGCTCAGAGATGAAAAGTGCCAGCACTGAAAGCTGTTGCTAGCCAGCCCCCTTCCTTGGAAGCGCTTTTGTAGGCCTAAGAACAGTGGGGCTCTGGGCTTCTCTAGCCACCTAATCTTCTGCTCATCCTCTCGCGCACTCTAAAGAGAGCTCAGGTGAGAAATTGCAAACGTCCAGCAATTGCTCCGAGATGAAAAGTGCCAGCACTGAAAGCTGTTGCTAGCCAGCACCCTTCCTTGGAAGCGCTTTTGTAGGCCTAAGAACAGTGGGGCTCTGGGCTTCTCTAGCCACCTAATCTTCTGCTCATCCTCTCGCGCACTCTAAAGAGAGCTCAGGTGAGAAATTGCAAACGTCGAGCAATTGCTCAGAGATGAAAAGTGCCAGCACTGAAAGCTGTTGCTAGCCAGCACCCTTCCTTGGAAGCGCTTTCACAGGCGCAGTAACACTGGGGCTTTGCGCTTCTCTACCCACCAAACGTCACGGTCACTATCTCTCCGTCTCGTAGACACAAGATGAGAAATTGCAAACATCGAGCAATTGCTCAGAGATGAAAAGTGCCAGCACTGAAAGCTGTTGCTAGCCAGCACCCTTCCTTGGAAGCGCTTTCACAGGCGCAGTAACACTGGGGCTTTGCGCTTCTCTAGCCACCAAACGTCACGGTCACTATCTCTCTGTCTCGTAGACACGAGCTGAGAAATTGCAAACGTCGAGCAATTGCTCAGAGATGAAAAGTGCCAGCACTGAAAGCTGTTGCTAGCCAGCCCCCTTCCTTGGAAGCGCTTTTGTAGGCCTAAGAACCCTGGGGCTCTGGGTTTCTCTAGCCACCTAATCTTCTGCTCATCCTCTCGCGCACTCTAAAGAGAGCTCAGGTGAGAAATTGCAAACGTCGAGCAATTGCTCAGAGATGAAAAGTGCCAGCCCTGAAAGCTGTTGCTAGCCAGCACCCTTCCTTGGAAGCGCTTTCACAGGCGCAGCAACACTGGGGCTTTGCGCTTCTCTAGCCACCAAACGTCACGGTCACTATCTCTCCGTCTCGTAGACACGAGCTGAGAAATTGCAAACGTCGAGCAATTGCTCAGAGATGAAAAGTGCCAGCACTGAAAGCTGTTGCTAGCCAGCACCCTTCCTTGGAAGCGCTTTCACAGGCGCAGCAACACTGGGGCTTTGCGCTTCTCTAGCCACCAAACGTCACGGTCATTCTCTCTCCGTCTCGTAGACACGAGCTGAGAAATTGCAAACGTGGAGCAATTGCTCAGAGATGAAAAGTGCCAGCACTGAAAGCTGTTGCTAGCCAGCACCCTTCCTTGGAAGCGCTTTTGTAGGCCTAAGAACACTGGGGCTCTGGGCTTCTCTAGCCACCTAATCTTCTGCTCATCCTCTCGCGCACTGTAAAGAGAGCTCAGGTGAGAAATTGCAAACGTCGAGCAATTGCTCAGAGATGAAAAGTGCCAGCACTGAAAGCTGTTGCTAGCCAGCACCCTTCCTTGGAAGCGCTTTCACAGGCGCAGTAACACTGGGGCTTTGCGCTTCTCTAGCCACCAAACGTCACGGTCACTATCTCTCCGTCTCGTAGACACGAGCTGAGAAATTGCAAACGTCGAGCAATTGCTCAGAGATGAAAAGTGCCAGCACTGAAAGCTGTTGCTAGCCAGCACCCTTCCTTGGAAGCGGTTTTGTAGGCCTAAGAACCCTGGGGCTCTGGGCTTGTCTAGCCACCTAATCTTGTGCTCATCCTCTCGCGCACTCTAAAGAGAGCTCAGGTGAGAAATTGCAAACGTCGAGCAATTGCTCAGAGATGAAAAGTGCCAGCACTGAAAGCTGTTGCTAGCCAGCACCCTTCCTTGGAAGCGCTTTCACAGGTGCAGCAACACTGGGGCTTTGTGCTTCTCTAGCCACGAAACGTCACGGTCACTCTCTCTCTGTCTCGTAGACACGAGCTGAGAAATTGCAAACGTCGAGCAATTGCTCCGAGATGAAAAGTGCCAGCACTGAAAGCTGTTGCTAGCCAGCACCCTTCCTTGGAAGCGCTTTCACAGGCGCAGCAACACTGGGGCTTTGCGCTTCTCTAGCCACCAGACGCCACGGTCATTCTCTCTCCGTCTCGTAGACACGAGCTGAGAAATTGCAAACGTCGAGCAATTGCTCAGAGATGAAAAGTGCCAGCACTGAAAGCTGTTGCTAGCCAGCACCCTTCCTTGGAAGCGCTTTTGTAGGCCTAAGAACATGGGGCTCTGGGCTTCTCTAGCCACCTAATCTTGTGCTCATCCTCTCGCGCACTCTAAAGAGAGCTCAGGTGAGAAATTGCAAACGTCGAGCAATTGCTCAGAGATGAAAAGTGCCAGCACTGAAAGCTGTTGCTAGCCAGCACCCTTCCTTGGAAGCGCTTTCACAGGTGCAGCAACACTGGGGCTTTGTGCTTCTCTAGCCACGAAACGTCACGGTCACTCTCTCTCTGTCTCGTAGACACGAGCTGAGAAATTGCAAACGTCGAGCAATTGCTCCGAGATGAAAAGTGCCAGCACTGAAAGCTGTTGCTAGCCAGCACCCTTCCTTGGAAGCGCTTTCACAGGCGCAGCAACACTGGGGCTTTGCGCTTCTCTAGCCACCAGACGCCACGGTCATTCTCTCTCCGTCTCGTAGACACGAGCTGAGAAATTGCAAACGTCGAGCAATTGCTCAGAGATGAAAAGTGCCAGCACTGAAAGCTGTTGCTAGCCAGCACCCTTCCTTGGAAGCGCTTTTGTAGGCCTAAGAACATGGGGCTCTGGGCTTCTCTAGCCACCTAATCTTCTGCTCATCCTCTCGCGCGCTCTAAAGAGAGCTCAGGTGAGAAATTGCAAACGTCGAGCAATTGCTCAGAGATGAAAAGTGCCAGCACTGAAAGCTGTTGCTAGCCAGCACCCTTCCTTGGAAGCGCTTTCACAGGCGCAGTAACACTGGGGCTTTGCGCTTCTCTAGCCACCAAACGTCACGGTCACTATCTCTCTGTCTCGTAGACACGAGCTGAGAAATTGCAAACGTCGAGCAATTGCTCAGAGATGAAAAGTGCCAGCACTGAAAGCTGTTGCTAGCCAGCACCCTTCCTTGGAAGCGCTTTCACAGGCGCAGCAACACTGGGGCTTTGCGCTTCTCTAGCCGCCAAACGTCACGGTCACTATCTCTCCATCTCGTAGACACGAGCTGAGAAATTGCAAACGTCGAGCAATTGCTCAGAGATGAAAAGTGCCAGCACTGAAAGCTGTTGCTAGCCAGCCCCCTTCCTTGGAAGCGCTTTTGTAGGCCTAAGCACACAGGGGCTCTGGGCTTCTCTAGCCACCTCATCTTCTGCTCATCCTCTCGCGCACTCTAAAGAGAGCTCAGGTGAGAAATTGCAAACGTCGAGCAATTGCTCAGAGATGAAAAGTGCCAGCAGTGAAAGCTGTTGCTAGCCAGCACCCTTCCTTGGAAGCGCTTTCACAGGCGCAGTAACACTGGGGCTTTGCGCTTCTCTAGCCACCAAACGTCACGGTCATTCTCTTTCCGTCTCGTAGACACGAGCTGAGAAATTGCAAACGTCGAGCAATTGCTCAGAGATGAAAAGTGCCAGCACTGAAAGCTCTTGCTAGCCAGCACCCTTCCTTGGAAGCGCTTTCACAGGCGCAGTAACACTGGGGCTTTGCGCTTCTCTAGCCACCAAAAGTCACGGTCACTATCTCTCTGTCTCGTAGACACGAGCTGAGAAATTGCAAACGTCGAGCAATTGCTCAGAGATGAAAAGTGCCAGCACTGAAAGCTGTTGCTAGCCAGCCCCCTTCCTTGGAAGCGCTTTTGTAGGCCTAAGAACCCTGGGGCTCTGGGCTTCTCTAGCCACCTAATCTTCTGCTCATCCTCTCGCGCACTCTAAAGAGAGCTCAGGTGAGAAATTGCAAACGTCGAGCAATTGCTCAGAGATGAAAAGTGCCAGCCCTGAAAGCTGTTGCTAGCCAGCACCCTTCCTTGGAAGCGCTTTCACAGGCGCAGCAACACTGGGGCTTTGCGCTTCTCTAGCCACCAAACGTCACGGTCACTATCTCTCCGTCTCGTAGACACGAGCTGAGAAATTGCAAACGTCGAGCAATTGCTCAGAGATGAAAAGTGCCAGCACTGAAAGCTGTTGCTAGCCAGCACCCTTCCTTGGAAGCGCTTTCACAGGCGCAGCAACACTGGGGCTTTGCGCTTCTCTAGCCACCAAACGTCACGGTCATTCTCTCTCCGTCTCGTAGACACGAGCTGAGAAATTGCAAACGTGGAGCAATTGCTCAGAGATGAAAAGTGCCAGCACTGAAAGCTGTTGCTAGCCAGCACCCTTCCTTGGAAGCGCTTTTGTAGGCCTAAGCACACAGGGGCTCTGGGCTTCTCTAGCCACCTAATCTTCTGCTCATCCTCTCGCGCACTCTAAAGAGAGCTCAGGTGAGAAATTGCAAACGTCGAGCAATTGCTCAGAGATGAAAAGTGCCAGCAGTGAAAGCTGTTGCTAGCCAGCACCCTTCCTTGGAAGCGCTTTCACAGGCGCAGTAACACTGGGGCTTTGCGCTTCTCTAGCCACCAAACGTCACGGTCACTATCTCTCCGTCTCGTAGACACGAGCTGAGAAATTGCAAACGTCGAGCAATTGCTCAGAGATGAAAAGTGCCAGCACTGAAAGCTGTTGCTAGCCAGCACCCTTCCTTGGAAGCGCTTTCACAGGCGCAGCAACACTGGGGCTTTGCGCTTCTCTAGCCACCAGACGCCACGGTCATTCTCTCTCCGTCTCGTAGACACGAGCTGAGAAATTGCAAACGTCGAGCAATTGCTCAGAGATGAAAAGTGCCAGCACTGAAAGCTGTTGCTAGCCAGCACCCTTCCTTGGAAGCGCTTTTGTAGGCCTAAGAACATGGGGCTCTGGGCTTCTCTAGCCACCTAATCTTGTGCTCATCCTCTCGCGCACTCTAAAGAGAGCTCAGGTGAGAAATTGCAAACGTCGAGCAATTGCTCAGAGATGAAAAGTGCCAGCACTGAAAGCTGTTGCTAGCCAGCACCCTTCCTTGGAAGCGCTTTCACAGGTGCAGCAACACTGGGGCTTTGTGCTTCTCTAGCCACGAAACGTCACGGTCACTCTCTCTCTGTCTCGTAGACACGAGCTGAGAAATTGCAAACGTCGAGCAATTGCTCCGAGATGAAAAGTGCCAGCACTGAAAGCTGTTGCTAGCCAGCACCCTTCCTTGGAAGCGCTTTCACAGGCGCAGCAACACTGGGGCTTTGCGCTTCTCTAGCCACCAGACGCCACGGTCATTCTCTCTCCGTCTCGTAGACACGAGCTGAGAAATTGCAAACGTCGAGCAATTGCTCAGAGATGAAAAGTGCCAGCACTGAAAGCTGTTGCTAGCCAGCACCCTTCCTTGGAAGCGCTTTTGTAGGCCTAAGAACATGGGGCTCTGGGCTTCTCTAGCCACCTAATCTTCTGCTCATCCTCTCGCGCGCTCTAAAGAGAGCTCAGGTGAGAAATTGCAAACGTCGAGCAATTGCTCAGAGATGAAAAGTGCCAGCACTGAAAGCTGTTGCTAGCCAGCACCCTTCCTTGGAAGCGCTTTCACAGGCGCAGTAACACTGGGGCTTTGCGCTTCTCTAGCCACCAAACGTCACGGTCACTATCTCTCTGTCTCGTAGACACGAGCTGAGAAATTGCAAACGTCGAGCAATTGCTCAGAGATGAAAAGTGCCAGCACTGAAAGCTGTTGCTAGCCAGCACCCTTCCTTGGAAGCGCTTTCACAGGCGCAGCAACACTGGGGCTTTGCGCTTCTCTAGCCGCCAAACGTCACGGTCACTATCTCTCCATCTCGTAGACACGAGCTGAGAAATTGCAAACGTCGAGCAATTGCTCAGAGATGAAAAGTGCCAGCACTGAAAGCTGTTGCTAGCCAGCCCCCTTCCTTGGAAGCGCTTTTGTAGGCCTAAGCACACAGGGGCTCTGGGCTTCTCTAGCCACCTCATCTTCTGCTCATCCTCTCGCGCACTCTAAAGAGAGCTCAGGTGAGAAATTGCAAACGTCGAGCAATTGCTCAGAGATGAAAAGTGCCAGCAGTGAAAGCTGTTGCTAGCCAGCACCCTTCCTTGGAAGCGCTTTCACAGGCGCAGTAACACTGGGGCTTTGCGCTTCTCTAGCCACCAAACGTCACGGTCATTCTCTTTCCGTCTCGTAGACACGAGCTGAGAAATTGCAAACGTCGAGCAATTGCTCAGAGATGAAAAGTGCCAGCACTGAAAGCTCTTGCTAGCCAGCACCCTTCCTTGGAAGCGCTTTCACAGGCGCAGTAACACTGGGGCTTTGCGCTTCTCTAGCCACCAAAAGTCACGGTCACTATCTCTCTGTCTCGTAGACACGAGCTGAGAAATTGCAAACGTCGAGCAATTGCTCAGAGATGAAAAGTGCCAGCACTGAAAGCTGTTGCTAGCCAGCCCCCTTCCTTGGAAGCGCTTTTGTAGGCCTAAGAACCCTGGGGCTCTGGGCTTCTCTAGCCACCTAATCTTCTGCTCATCCTCTCGCGCACTCTAAAGAGAGCTCAGGTGAGAAATTGCAAACGTCGAGCAATTGCTCAGAGATGAAAAGTGCCAGCCCTGAAAGCTGTTGCTAGCCAGCACCCTTCCTTGGAAGCGCTTTCACAGGCGCAGCAACACTGGGGCTTTGCGCTTCTCTAGCCACCAAACGTCACGGTCACTATCTCTCCGTCTCGTAGACACGAGCTGAGAAATTGCAAACGTCGAGCAATTGCTCAGAGATGAAAAGTGCCAGCACTGAAAGCTGTTGCTAGCCAGCACCCTTCCTTGGAAGCGCTTTCACAGGCGCAGCAACACTGGGGCTTTGCGCTTCTCTAGCCACCAAACGTCACGGTCATTCTCTCTCCGTCTCGTAGACACGAGCTGAGAAATTGCAAACGTGGAGCAATTGCTCAGAGATGAAAAGTGCCAGCACTGAAAGCTGTTGCTAGCCAGCACCCTTCCTTGGAAGCGCTTTTGTAGGCCTAAGCACACAGGGGCTCTGGGCTTCTCTAGCCACCTAATCTTCTGCTCATCCTCTCGCGCACTCTAAAGAGAGCTCAGGTGAGAAATTGCAAACGTCGAGCAATTGCTCAGAGATGAAAAGTGCCAGCAGTGAAAGCTGTTGCTAGCCAGCACCCTTCCTTGGAAGCGCTTTCACAGGCGCAGTAACACTGGGGCTTTGCGCTTCTCTAGCCACCAAACGTCACGGTCACTATCTCTCCGTCTCGTAGACACGAGCTGAGAAATTGCAAACGTCGAGCAATTGCTCAGAGATGAAAAGTGCCAGCACTGAAAGCTGTTGCTAGCCAGCACCCTTCCTTGGAAGCGCTTTCACAGGCGCAGCAACACTGGGGCTTTGCGCTTCTCTAGCCACCAGACGTCACGGTCACTATCTCTCTGTCTCGTAGACACGAGCTGAGAAATTGCAAACGTCGAGCAATTGCTCAGAGATGAAAAGTGCCAGCACTGAAAGCTGTTGCTAGCCAGCACCCTTCCTTGGAAGCGCTTTTGTAGGCCTAAGAACCCTGGGGCTCTGGGCTTCTCTAGCCACCTAATCTTCTGCTCATCCTCTCGCGCACTCTAAAGAGAGCTCAGGTGAGAAATTGCAAACGTCGAGCAATTGCTCAGAGATGAAAAGTGCCAGCCCTGAAAGCTGTTGCTAGCCAGCACCCTTCCTTGGAAGCGCTTTCACAGGCGCAGCAACACTGGGGCTTTGCGCTTCTCTAGCCACCAAACGTCACGGTCACTATCTCTCCGTCTCGTAGACACGAGCTGAGAAATTGCAAACGTCGAGCAATTGCTCAGAGATGAAAAGTGCCAGCACTGAAAGCTGTTGCTAGCCAGCCCCCTTCCTTGGAAGCGCTTTCACAGGCGCAGCAACACTGGGGCTTTGAGCTTCTCTAGCCGCCAAACGTCACGGTCATTCTCTCTCCGTCTCGTAGACACGAGCTGAGAAATTGCAAACGTCGAGCAATTGCTCAGAGATGAAAAGTGCCAGCACTGAAAGCTGTTGCTAGCCAGCACCCTTCCTTGGAAGCGCTTTTGTAGGCCTAAGAACAGTGGGGCTCTGGGCTTCTCTAGCCACCTAATCTTCTGCTCATCCTCTCGCGCGCTCTAAAAAGAGCTCAGGTGAGAAATTGCAAACGTCCAGCAATTGCTCAGAGATGAAAAGTGCCAGCACTGAAAGCTGTTGCTAGCCAGCACCCTTCCTTGGAAGCGCTTTCACAGGCGCAGTAACACTGGGGCTTTGCGCTTCTCTACCCACCAAACGTCACGGTCACTATCTCTCTGTCTCGTAGACACGAGCTGAGAAATTGCAAACGTCGAGCAATTGCTCAGAGATGAAAAGTGCCAGCACTGAAAGTTGTTGCTAGCCAGCACCCTTCCTTGGAAGCGCTTTCACAGGCGCAGTAACACTGGGGCTTTGCGCTTCTCTAGCCCCCAAACGTCACGGTCACTATCACTCCGTCTCGTAGACACGAGCTGAGAAATTGCAAACGTCGAGCAATTGCTCAGAGATGAAAAGTGCCAGCACTGAAAGCTGTTGCTAGCCAGCCCCCTTCCTTGGAAGCGCTTTTGTAGGCCTAAGAACAGTGGGGCTCTGGGCTTCTCTAGCCACCTAATCTTCTGCTCATCCTCTCGCGCACTCTAAAGAGAGCTCAGGTGAGAAATTGCAAACGTCCAGCAATTGCTCCGAGATGAAAAGTGCCAGCACTGAAAGCTGTTGCTAGCCAGCACCCTTCCTTGGAAGCGCTTTTGTAGGCCTAAGAACAGTGGGGCTCTGGGCTTCTCTAGCCACCTAATCTTCTGCTCATCCTCTCGCGCACTCTAAAGAGAGCTCAGGTGAGAAATTGCAAACGTCGAGCAATTGCTCAGAGATGAAAAGTGCCAGCACTGAAAGCTGTTGCTAGCCAGCACCCTTCCTTGGAAGCGCTTTCACAGGCGCAGTAACACTGGGGCTTTGCGCTTCTCTACCCACCAAACGTCACGGTCACTATCTCTCCGTCTCGTAGACACAAGATGAGAAATTGCAAACATCGAGCAATTGCTCAGAGATGAAAAGTGCCAGCACTGAAAGCTGTTGCTAGCCAGCACCCTTCCTTGGAAGCGCTTTCACAGGCGCAGTAACACTGGGGCTTTGCGCTTCTCTAGCCACCAAACGTCACGGTCACTATCTCTCTGTCTCGTAGACACGAGCTGAGAAATTGCAAACGTCGAGCAATTGCTCAGAGATGAAAAGTGCCAGCACTGAAAGCTGTTGCTAGCCAGCCCCCTTCCTTGGAAGCGCTTTTGTAGGCCTAAGAACCCTGGGGCTCTGGGTTTCTCTAGCCACCTAATCTTCTGCTCATCCTCTCGCGCACTCTAAAGAGAGCTCAGGTGAGAAATTGCAAACGTCGAGCAATTGCTCAGAGATGAAAAGTGCCAGCCCTGAAAGCTGTTGCTAGCCAGCACCCTTCCTTGGAAGCGCTTTCACAGGCGCAGCAACACTGGGGCTTTGCGCTTCTCTAGCCACCAAACGTCACGGTCACTATCTCTCCGTCTCGTAGACACGAGCTGAGAAATTGCAAACGTCGAGCAATTGCTCAGAGATGAAAAGTGCCAGCACTGAAAGCTGTTGCTAGCCAGCACCCTTCCTTGGAAGCGCTTTCACAGGCGCAGCAACACTGGGGCTTTGCGCTTCTCTAGCCACCAAACGTCACGGTCATTCTCTCTCCGTCTCGTAGACACGAGCTGAGAAATTGCAAACGTGGAGCAATTGCTCAGAGATGAAAAGTGCCAGCACTGAAAGCTGTTGCTAGCCAGCACCCTTCCTTGGAAGCGCTTTTGTAGGCCTAAGAACACTGGGGCTCTGGGCTTCTCTAGCCACCTAATCTTCTGCTCATCCTCTCGCGCACTGTAAAGAGAGCTCAGGTGAGAAATTGCAAACGTCGAGCAATTGCTCAGAGATGAAAAGTGCCAGCACTGAAAGCTGTTGCTAGCCAGCACCCTTCCTTGGAAGCGCTTTCACAGGCGCAGTAACACTGGGGCTTTGCGCTTCTCTAGCCACCAAACGTCACGGTCACTATCTCTCCGTCTCGTAGACACGAGCTGAGAAATTGCAAACGTCGAGCAATTGCTCAGAGATGAAAAGTGCCAGCACTGAAAGCTGTTGCTAGCCAGCACCCTTCCTTGGAAGCGCTTTTGTAGGCCTAAGAACATGGGGCTCTGGGCTTCTCTAGCCACCTAATCTTGTGCTCATCCTCTCGCGCACTGTAAAGAGAGCTCAGGTGAGAAATTGCAAACGTCGAGCAATTGCTCAGAGATGAAAAGTGCCAGCACTGAAAGCTGTTGCTAGCCAGCACCCTACCTTGGAAGCGCTTTCACAGGTGCAGCAACACTGGGGCTTTGTGCTTCTCTAGCCACGAAACGTCACGGTCACTCTCTCTCTGTCTCGTAGACACGAGCTGAGAAATTGCAAACGTCGAGCAATTGCTCCGAGATGAAAAGTGCCAGCACTGAAAGCTGTTGCTAGCCAGCACCCTTCCTTGGAAGCGCTTTCACAGGCGCAGCAACACTGGGGCTTTGCGCTTCTCTAGCCACCAGACGCCACGGTCATTCTCTCTCCGTCTCGTAGACACGAGCTGAGAAATTGCAAACGTCGAGCAATTGCTCAGAGATGAAAAGTGCCAGCACTGAAAGCTGTTGCTAGCCAGCACCCTTCCTTGGAAGCGCTTTTGTAGGCCTAAGAACATGGGGCTCTGGGCTTCTCTAGCCACCTAATCTTCTGCTCATCCTCTCGCGCACTCTAAAGAGAGCTCAGGTGAGAAATTGCAAACGTCGAGCAATTGCTCAGAGATGAAAAGTGCCAGCAGTGAAAGCTGTTGCTAGCCAGCACCCTTCCTTGGAAGCGCTTTCACAGGCGCAGTAACACTGGGGCTTTGCGCTTCTCTAGCCACCAAACGTCACGGTCACTCTCTCTCTGTCTCGTAGACACGAGCTGAGAAATTGCAAACGTCGAGCAATTGCTCAGAGATGAAAAGTGCCAGCACTGAAAGCTGTTGCTAGCCAGCACCCTTCCTTGGAAGCGCTTTCACAGGCGCAGTAACACTGGGGCTTTGCGCTTCTCTAGCCACCAAACGTCACGGTCACTCTCTCTCCGTCTCGTAGACATGAGCTGAGAAATTGCAAACGTCGAGCAATTGCTCAGAGATGAAAAGTGCCAGCCCTGAAAGCTGTTGCTAGCCAGCACCCTTCCTTGGAAGCGCTTTTGTAGGCCTAAGATCCCTGGGGCTCTGGGCTTCTCTAGCCACCTAATCATCTGCTCATCCTCTCGCGCACTCTAAAGAGAGCTCAGGTGAGAAATTGCAAACGTCGAGCAATTGCTCAGAGATGAAAAGTGCCAGCACTGAAAGCTCTTGCTAGCCAGCACCCTTCCTTGGAAGCGCTTTCACAGGCGCAGCAACACTGGGGCTTTGCGCTTCTCTAGCCACCAAACGTCACGGTCACTCTCTCTCCGTCTCGTAGACACGAGCTGAGAAATTGCAAACGTCGAGCAATTGCTCAGAGATGAAAAGTGCCAGCACTGAAAGCTCTTGCTAGCCAGCACCCTTCCTTGGAAGCGCTTTCACAGGCGCAGCAACACTGGGGCTTTGCGCTTCTAAACGCACCAAGCGTCACGGTCATTCTCTTTCCGTCTCGTAGACACGAGCTGAGAAATTGCAAACGTCGAGCAATTGCTCAGAGATGAAAAGTGCCAGCACTGAAAGCTGTTGCTAACCAGCCCCCTTCCTTGGAAGCGCTTTTGTAGGCCTAAGAACCCTGGGGCTCTGGGCTTCTCTAGCCACCTAATCTTCTGCTCATCCTCTCGCGCACTCTAAAGAGAGCTCAGGTGAGAAATTGCAAACGTTGAGAAATTGCTCAGAGATGAAAAGTGCCAGCACTGAAAGCTGTTGCTAGCCAGCACCCTTCCTTGGAAGCGCTTTCACAGGCGCAGCAACACTGGGGCTTTGCGCTTCTCTAGCCACCAGACGTCACGGTCACTATCTCTCCGTCTCGTAGACACGAGCTGAGAAATTGCAAACGTCGAGCAATTGCTCAGAGATGAAAAGTGCCAGCACTGAAAGCTGTTGCTAGCCAGCACCCTTCCTTGGAAGCGCTTTTGTAGCCCTAAGAACCCTGGGGCTCTGGGCTTCTCTAGCCACCTAATCTTCTGCTCATCCTCTCGCGCACTCTAAAGAGAGCTCAGGTGAGAAATTGCAAACGTCGAGCAATTGCTCAGAGATGAAAAGTGCCAGCACTGAAAGCTCTTGCCAGCCAGCACCCTTCCTTGGAAGCGCTTTTGTAGGCCTAAGAACACTGGGGCTCTGGGCTTCTCTAGCCACCTAATCTTCTGCTCATCCTCTCGCGCACTCTAAAGAGAGCTCAGGTGAGAAATTGCAAACGTCGAGCAATTGCTCAGAGATGAAAAGTGCCAGCACTGAAAGCTGTTGCTAGCCAGCACCCTTCCTTGGAAGCGCTTTCACAGGCGCAGCAACACTGGGGCTTTGCGCTTCTCTAGCCGCCAAACGTCACGGTCACTATCTCTCTGTCTCGTAGACACGAGCTGAGAAATTGCAAACGTCGAGCAATTGCTCAGAGATGAAAAGTGCCAGCACTGAAAGCTGTTGCTAGCCAGCCCCCTTCCTTGGAAGCGCTTTTGTAGGCCTAAGAACATGGGGCTCTGGGCTTCTCTAGCCACCTAATCTTCTGCTCATCCTCTCGCGCACTCTAAAGAGAGCTCAGGTGAGAAATTGCAAACGTCGAGCAATTGCTCAGAGATGAAAAGTGCCAGCACTGAAAGCTGTTGCTAGCCAGCACCCTTCCTTGGAAGCGCTTTCACAGGCGCAGCAACACTGGGGCTTTGCGCTTCTCTAGCCATCAAACGTCACGGTCACTATCTCTCCGTCTCGTAGACACGAGCTGAGAAATTGCAAACGTCGAGCAATTGCTCAGAGATGAAAAGTGCCAGCACTGAAAGCTGTTGCTAGCCAGCCCCCTTCCTTGGAAGCGCTTTCACAGGCGCAGTAACACTGGGGCTTTGCGCTTCTCTAGCCGCCAAACGTCACGGTCACTCTCTCTCCGTCTCGTAGACACGAGCTGAGAAATTGCAAACGTCGAGCAATTGCTCAGAGATGAAAAGTGCCAGCACTGAAAGCTGTTGCTAGCCAGCACCCTTCCTTGGAAGCGCTTTCACAGGCGCAGTAACACTGGGGCTCTGTGCTTCTCTAGCCACCAAACGTCACGGTCACTATCTCTCCGTCTCGTAGACACAAGTTGAGAAATTGCAAACGTCGAGCAATTGTTCAGAGATGAAAAGTGCCAGCACTGAAAGCTGTTGCTAGCCAGCCCCCTTCCTTGGAAGCGCTTTCACAGGCGCAGTAACACTGGGGCTTTGCGCTTCTCTAGCCACCAAACGTCACGGTCACTCTCTCTCCGTCTCGTAGACACGAGCTGAGAAATTGCAAACGTCGAGCAATTGCTCAGAGATGAAAAGTGCCAGCACTGAGAGCTGTTGCTAGCCAGCACCCTTCCTTGGAAGCGCTTTTGTAGGCCTAAGAACAGTGGGGCTCTGGGCTTCTCTAGCCACCTAATCTTCTGCTCATCCTCTCGCGCACTCTAAAGAGAGCTCAGGTGAGAAATTGCAAACGTCGAGCAATTGCTCAGAGATGAAAAGTGCCAGCACTGAAAGCTGTTGCTAGCCAGCACCCTTCCTTGGAAGCGCTTTCACAGGCGCAGTAACACTGGGGCTTTGCGCTTCTCTAGCCACCAAACGTCACGGTCACTATCTCTCTGTCTCGTAGACACGAGCTGAGAAATTGCAAACGTCGAGCAATTGCTCAGAGATGAAAAGTGCCAGCACTGAAAGCTGTTGCTAGCCAGCACCCTTCCTTGGAAGTGCTTTCACAGGCGCAGCAACACTGGGGCTTTGTGCTTCTCTAGCCGCCAAACGTCACGGTCACTATCTCTCCATCTCGTAGACACGAGCTGAGAAATTGCAAACGTGGAGCAATTGCTCAGAGATGAAAAGTGCCAGCACTGAAAGCTGTTGCTAGCCAGCCCCCTTCCTTGGAAGCGCTTTTGTAGGCCTAAGAACACTGGGGCTCTGGGATTCTCTAGCCACCTAATCTTCTGCTCATCCTCTCGCGCAGTCTAAAGAGAGCTCAGGTGAGAAATTGCAAACGTCGAGCAATTGCTCAGAGATGAAAAGTGCCAGCACTGAAAGCTGTTGCTAGCCAGCACCCTTCCTTGGAAGCGCTTTCACAGGCGCAGTAACACTGGGGCTTTGCGCTTCTCTAGCCACCAAACGTCACGGTCACTATCTCTCTGTCTCGTAGACACGAGCTGAGAAATTGCAAACGTCGAGCAATTGCTCAGAGATGAAAAGTGCCAGCACTGAAAGCTCTTGCTAGCCAGCCCCCTTCCTTGGAAGCGCTTTCACAGGCGCAGTAACACTGGGGCTCTGTGCTTCTCTAGCCACCAAACGTCACGGTCACTATCTCTCCGTCTCGTAGACACAAGTTGAGAAATTGCAAACGTCGAGCAATTGTTCAGAGATGAAAAGTGCCAGCACTGAAAGCTGTTGCTAGCCAGCCCCCTTCCTTGGAAGCGCTTTCACAGGCGCAGTAACACTGGGGCTTTGCGCTTCTCTAGCCACCAAACGTCACGGTCACTCTCTCTCCGTCTCGTAGACACGAGCTGAGAAATTGCAAACGTCGAGCAATTGCTCAGAGATGAAAAGTGCCAGCACTGAGAGCTGTTGCTAGCCAGCACCCTTCCTTGGAAGCGCTTTTGTAGGCCTAAGAACAGTGGGGCTCTGGGCTTCTCTAGCCACCTAATCTTCTGCTCATCCTCTCGCGCACTCTAAAGAGAGCTCAGGTGAGAAATTGCAAACGTCGAGCAATTGCTCAGAGATGAAAAGTGCCAGCAGTGAAAGCTGTTGCTAGCCAGCACCCTTCCTTGGAAGCGCTTTCACAGGCGCAGTAACACTGGGGCTTTGCGCTTCTCTAGCCACCAAACGTCACGGTCACTATCTCTCCATCTCGTAGACACGAGCTGAGAAATTGCAAACGTCGAGCAATTGCTCAGAGATGAAAAGTGCCAGCACTGAAAGCTGTTGCTAGCCAGCCCCCTTCCTTGGAAGCGCTTTTGTAGGCCTAAGAACACTGGGGCTCTGGGATTCTCTAGCCACCTAATCTTCTGC
Organism: Sarcoramphus papa; assembly: GCA_037962945.1. Taxonomy (NCBI): domain Eukaryota; kingdom Metazoa; phylum Chordata; class Aves; order Accipitriformes; family Cathartidae; genus Sarcoramphus; species Sarcoramphus papa. The sequence goes on along the minus strand of JBBMRM010000072.1, from coordinate 561,879 downwards.
TCATCCTCTCGCGCACTCTAAAGAGAGCTCAGGTGACAAATTGCAAACGTCGAGCAATTGCTCAGAGATGAAAAGTGCCAGCAGTGAAAGCTGTTGCTAGCCAGCCCCCTTCCTTGGAAGCGCTTTCACAGGCGCAGTAACACTGGGGCTTTGCGCTTCTCTAGCCACCAAACGTCACGGTCACTATCTCTCTGTCTCGTAGACACGAGCTGAGAAATTGCAAACGTCGAGCAATTGCTCAGAGATGAAAAGTGCCAGCACTGAAAGCTCTTGCTAGCCAGCCCCCTTCCTTGGAAGCGCTTTTGTAGGCCTAAGAACACTGGGGCTCTGGGCTTCTCTAGCCACCTAATCTTCTGCTCATCCTCTCGCGCACTCTAAAGAGAGCTCAGGTGAGAAATTGCGAACGTCGAGCAATTGCTCAGAGATGAAAAGTGCCAGCCCTGAAAGCTGTTGCTAGCCAGCACCCTTCCTTGGAAGCGCTTTCACAGGCGCAGCAACACTGGGGCTTTGCGCTTCTCTAGCCACCAAACGTCACGGTCACTATCTCTCCGTCTCGTAGACACGAGCTGAGAAATTGCAAACGTCGAGCAATTGCTCAGAGATGAAAAGTGCCAGCACTGAAAGCTGTTGCTAGCCAGCACCCTTCCTTGGAAGCGCTTTCACAGGCGCAGCAACACTGGGGCTTTGCGCTTCTCTAGCCACCAAACGTCACGGTCATTCTCTCTCCGTCTCGTAGACACGAGCTGAGAAATTGCAAACGTGGAGCAATTCCTCAGAGATGAAAAGTGCCAGCACTGAAAGCTGTTGCTAGCCAGCACCCTTCCTTGGAAGCGCTTTTGTAGGCCTAAGAACCCTGGGGCTCTGGGCTTCTCTAGCCACCTAATCTTCTGCTCATCCTCTCGCGCACTCTAAAGAGAGCTCAGGTGAGAAATTGCAAACGTCGAGCAATTGCTCAGAGATGAAAAGTGCCAGCACTGAAAGCTGTTGCTAGCCAGCACCCTTCCTTGGAAGCGCTTTCACAGGCGCAGTAACACTGGGTCTTTGCGCTTCTCTAGCCACCAAACGTCACGGTCACTATCTCTCTGTCTCGTAGACACGAGCTGAGAAATTGCAAACGTCGAGCAATTGCTCAGAGATGAAAAGTGCCAGCACTGAGAGCTGTTGCTAGCCAGCACCCTTCCTTGGAAGCGCTTTCACAGGCGCAGCAACACTGGGGCTTTGCGCTTCTCTAGCCACCAAACTTCAAGGTCATTCTCTCTCCGTCTCGTAGACACGAGCTGAGAAATTGCAAACGTCGAGCAATTGCTCAGAGATGAAAAGTGCCAGCACTGAAAGCTGTTGCTAACCAGCCCCCTTCCTTGGAAGCGCTTTTGTAGGCCTAAGAACCCTGGGGCTCTGGGCTTCTCTAGCCACCTAATCTTCTGCTCATCCTCTCGCGCACTCTAAAGAGAGCTCAGGTGAGAAATTGCAAACGTTGAGCAATTGCTCAGAGATGAAAAGTGCCAGCACTGAAAGCTGTTGCTAGCCAGCACCCTTCCTTGGAAGCGCTTTCACAGGCGCAGCAACACTGGGGCTTTGCGCTTCTCTAGCCACCAGACGTCACGGTCACTATCTCTCCGTCTCGTAGACACGAGCTGAGAAATTGCAAACGTCGAGCAATTGCTCAGAGATGAAAAGTGCCAGCACTGAAAGCTGTTGCCAGCCAGCACCCTTCCTTGGAAGCGCTTTTGTAGGCCTAAGAACAGTGGGGCTCTGGGCTTCTCTAGCCACCTAATCTTCTGCTCATCCTCTCGCGCACTCTAAAGAGAGCTCAGGTGAGAAATTGCAAACGTCGAGCAATTGCTCAGAGATGAAAAGTGCCAGCACTGAAAGATGTTGCTAGCCAGCACCCTTCCTTGGAAGCGCTTTCACAGGCGCAGCAACACTGGGGCTTTGCGCTTCTCTAGCCACCAAACGTCACGGTCACTCTCTCTCCGTCTCGTAGACACGAGCTGAGAAATTGCAAACGTCGAGCAATTGCTCAGAGATGAAAAGTGCCAGCACTGAAAGCTGTTGCTAGCCAGCACCCTTCCTTGGAAGCGCTTTCACAGGCGCAGCAACACTGGGGCTTTGCGCTTCTCTAGCCACCAAACGTCACGGTCACTATCTCTCCGTCTCGCAGACACAAGTTGAGAAATTGCAAACGTCGAGCAATTGCTCAGAGATGAAAAGTGCCAGCACTGAAAGCTGTTGCTAGCCAGCACCCTTCCTTGGAAGCGCTTTCACAGGCGCAGCAACACTGGGGCTTTGTGCTTCTCTAGCCGCCAAACGTCACGGTCACTCTCTCTCCGTCTCGTAGACACGAGCTGAGAAATTGCAAACGTCGAGCAATTGCTCAGAGATGAAAAGTGCCAGCACTGAAAGCTGTTGCTAGCCAGCACCCTTCCTTGGAAGCGCTTTCACAGGCGCAGCAACACTGGGGCTTTGTGCTTCTCTAGCCACCAAACGTCACGGTCACTATCTCTCTGTCTCGTAGACACGAGCTGAGAAATTGCAAACGTCGAGCAATTGCTCAGAGATGAAAAGTGCCAGCACTGAAAGCTCTTGCTAGCCAGCACCCTTCCTTGGAAGCGCTTTCATAGGCGCAGTAACACTGGGGCTTTGCGCTTCTCTAGCCGCCAAACGTCACGGTCACTATCTCTCTGTCTCGTAGACACGAGCTGAGAAATTGCAAACGTCGAGCAATTGCTCAGAGATGAAAAGTGCCAGCACTGAAAGCTCTTGCTAGCCAGCACCCTTCCTTGGAAGCGCTTTTGTAGGCCTAAGAACCCTGGGGCTCTGGGATTCTCTAGCCACCTAATCTTCTGCTCATCCTCTCGCGCACTCTAAAGAGAGCTCAGGTGAGAAATTGCAAACGTCGAGCAATTGCTCAGAGATGAAAAGTGCCAGCACTGAAAGCTGTTGCTAGCCAGCACCCTTCCTTGGAAGCGCTTTCACAGGCGCAGCAACACTGGGGCTTTGCGCTTCTCTAGCCACCAAACATCACGGTCACTATCTCTCCGTCTCGTAGACACGAGCTGAGAAATTGCAAATGTCGAGCAATTGCTCAGAGATGAAAAGTGCCAGCACTGAAAGCTGTTGCTAGCCAGCACCCTTCCTTGGAAGCGCTTTTGTAGGCCTAAGAACAGTGGGGCTCTGGGCTTCTCTAGCCACCTAATCTTCTGCTCATCCTCTCGCGCACTCTAAAGAGAGCTCAGGTGAGAAATTGCAAACGTCGAGCAATTGCTCAGAGATGAAAAGTGCCAGCACTGAAAGCTCTTGCCAGCCAGCACCCTTCCTTGGAAGCGCTTTTGTAGGCCTAAGAACACTGGGGCTCTGGGCTTCTCTAGCCACCTAATCTTCTGCTCATCCTCTCGCGCACTCTAAAGAGAGCTCAGGTGAGAAATTGCAAACGTCGAGCAATTGCTCAGAGATGAAAAGTGCCAGCACTGAAAGCTGTTGCTAGCCAGCACCCTTCCTTGGAAGCGCTTTCACAGGCGCAGCAACACTGGGGCTTTGCGCTTCTCTAGCCGCCAAACGTCACGGTCACTATCTCTCCGTCTCGTAGACATGAGCTGAGAAATTGCAAACGTCGAGCAATTGCTCAGAGATGAAAAGTGCCAGCACTGAAAGCTGTTGCTAGCCAGCCCCCTTCCTTGGAAGCGCTTTTGTAGGCCTAAGAACATGGGGCTCTGGGCTTCTCTAGCCACCTAATCTTCTGCTCATCCTCTCGCGCACTCTAAAGAGAGCTCAGGTGAGAAATTGCAAACGTCGAGCAATTGCTCAGAGATGAAAAGTGCCAGCACTGAAAGCTGTTGCTAGCCAGCACCCTTCCTTGGAAGCGCTTTCACAGGCGCAGCAACACTGGGGCTTTACGCTTCTCTAGCCATCAAACGTCACGGTCACTATCTCTCCGTCTCGTAGACACGAGCTGAGAAATTGCAAACGTCGAGCAATTGCTCAGAGATGAAAAGTGCCAGCACTGAAAGCTGTTGCTAGCCAGCCCCCTTCCTTGGAAGCGCTTTCACAGGCGCAGCAACACTGGGGCTTTGCGCTTCTCTAGCCGCCAAACGTCACGGTCACTCTCTCTCCGTCTCGTAGACACGAGCTGAGAAATTGCAAACGTCGAGCAATTGCTCAGAGATGAAAAGTGCCAGCACTGAAAGCTGTTGCTAGCCAGCACCCTTCCTTGGAAGCGCTTTCACAGGCGCAGTAACACTGGGGCTCTGTGCTTCTCTAGCCACCAAACGTCACGGTCACTATCTCTCCGTCTCGTAGACACAAGTTGAGAAATTGCAAACGTCGAGCAATTGTTCAGAGATGAAAAGTGCCAGCACTGAAAGCTGTTGCTAGCCAGCCCCCTTCCTTGGAAGCGCTTTCACAGGCGCAGTAACACTGGGGCTTTGCGCTTCTCTAGCCACCAAACGTCACGGTCACTCTCTCTCCGTCTCGTAGACACGAGCTGAGAAATTGCAAACGTCGAGCAATTGCTCAGAGATGAAAAGTGCCAGCACTGAGAGCTGTTGCTAGCCAGCACCCTTCCTTGGAAGCGCTTTTGTAGGCCTAAGAACAGTGGGGCTCTGGGCTTCTCTAGCCACCTAATCTTCTGCTCATCCTCTCGCGCACTCTAAAGAGAGCTCAGGTGAGAAATTGCAAACGTCGAGCAATTGCTCAGAGATGAAAAGTGCCAGCAGTGAAAGCTGTTGCTAGCCAGCACCCTTCCTTGGAAGCGCTTTCACAGGCGCAGTAACACTGGGGCTTTGCGCTTCTCTAGCCACCAAACGTCACGGTCACTATCTCTCTGTCTCGTAGACACGAGCTGAGAAATTGCAAACGTCGAGCAATTGCTCAGAGATGAAAAGTGCCAGCACTGAAAGCTGTTGCTAGCCAGCACCCTTCCTTGGAAGTGCTTTCACAGGCGCAGCAACACTGGGGCTTTGTGCTTCTCTAGCCGCCAAACGTCACGGTCACTATCTCTCCATCTCGTAGACACGAGCTGAGAAATTGCAAACGTCGAGCAATTGCTCAGAGATGAAAAGTGCCAGCACTGAAAGCTGTTGCTAGCCAGCCCCCTTCCTTGGAAGCGCTTTTGTAGGCCTAAGAACACTGGGGCTCTGGGATTCTCTAGCCACCTAATCTTCTGCTCATCCTCTCGCGCACTCTAAAGAGAGCTCAGGGGAGAAATTGCAAACGTCGAGCAATTGCTCAGAGATGAAAAGTGCCAGTAGTGAAAGCTGTTGCTAGCCAGCACCCTTCCTTGGAAGCGCTTTCACAGGCGCAGTAACACTGGGGCTTTGCGCTTCTCTAGCCACCAAACGTCACGGTCACTATCTCTCTGTCTCGTAGACACGAGCTGAGAAATTGCAAACGTCGAGCAATTGCTCAGAGATGAAAAGTGCCAGCACTGAAAGCTCTTGCTAGCCAGCCCCCTTCCTTGGAAGCGCTTTCACAGGCACAGTAACACTGGGGCTCTGTGCTTCTCTAGCCACCAAACGTCACGGTCACTATCTCTCCGTCTCGTAGACACAAGTTGAGAAATTGCAAACGTCGAGCAATTGTTCAGAGATGAAAAGTGCCAGCACTGAAAGCTGTTGCTAGCCAGCCCCCTTCCTTGGAAGCGCTTTCACAGGCGCAGTAACACTGGGGCTTTGCGCTTCTCTAGCCACCAAACGTCACGGTCACTCTCTCTCCGTCTCGTAGACACGAGCTGAGAAATTGCAAACGTCGAGCAATTGCTCAGAGATGAAAAGTGCCAGCACTGAGAGCTGTTGCTAGCCAGCACCCTTCCTTGGAAGCGCTTTTGTAGGCCTAAGAACAGTGGGGCTCTGGGCTTCTCTAGCCACCTAATCTTCTGCTCATCCTCTCGCGCACTCTAAAGAGAGCTCAGGTGAGAAATTGCAAACGTCGAGCAATTGCTCAGAGATGAAAAGTGCCAGCAGTGAAAGCTGTTGCTAGCCAGCACCCTTCCTTGGAAGCGCTTTCACAGGCGCAGTAACACTGGGGCTTTGCGCTTCTCTAGCCACCAAACGTCACGGTCACTATCTCTCTGTCTCGTAGACACGAGCTGAGAAATTGCAAACGTCGAGCAATTGCTCAGAGATGAAAAGTGCCAGCACTGAAAGCTGTTGCTAGCCAGCACCCTTCCTTGGAAGTGCTTTCACAGGCGCAGCAACACTGGGGCTTTGCGCTTCTCTAGCCGCCAAACGTCACGGTCACTATCTCTCCATCTCGTAGACACGAGCTGAGAAATTGCAAACGTCGAGCAATTGCTCAGAGATGAAAAGTGCCAGCACTGAAAGCTGTTGCTAGCCAGCCCCCTTCCTTGGAAGCGCTTTTGTAGGCCTAAGAACACTGGGGCTCTGGGATTCTCTAGCCACCTAATCTTCTGCTCATCCTCTCGCGCACTCTAAAGAGAGCTCAGGTGAGAAATTGCAAACGTCGAGCAATTGCTCAGAGATGAAAAGTGCCAGCAGTGAAAGCTGTTGCTAGCCAGCACCCTTCCTTGGAAGCGCTTTCACAGGCGCAGTAACACTGGGGCTTTGCGCTTCTCTAGCCACCAAACGTCACGGTCACTATCTCTCTGTCTCGTAGACACGAGCTGAGAAATTGCAAACGTCGAGCAATTGCTCAGAGATGAAAAGTGCCAGCACTGAAAGCTCTTGCTAGCCAGCACCCTTCCTTGGAATCGCTTTCACAGGCGCAGCAACACTGGGGCTTTGCGCTTCTCTAGCCACCAAACGTCACGGTCACTATCTCTCCGTCTCGTAGACACGAGCTGAGAAATTGCAAACGTCGAGCAATTGCTCAGAGATGAAAAGTGCCAGCACTGAAAGCTGTTGCTAGCCAGCACCCTTCCTTGGAAGCGCTTTCACAGGCGCAGCAACACTGGGGCTTTGCGCTTCTCTAGCCACCAAACGTCACGGTCATTCTCTCTCCGTCTCGTAGACACGAGCTGAGAAATTGCAAACGTCGAGCAATTGCTCAGAGATGAAAAGTGCCAGCACTGAAAGCTGTTGCTAGCCAGCACCCTTCCTTGGAAGCGCTTTTGTAGGCCTAAGAACCCTGGGGCTCTGGGCTTCTCTAGCCACCTAATCTTCTGCTCATCCTCTCGCGCACTCTAAAGAGAGCTCAGGTGAGAAATTGCAAACGTCGAGCAATTGCTCAGAGATGAAAAGTGCCAGCACTGAAAGCTGTTGCTAGCCAGCACCCTTCCTTGGAAGCGCTTTCACAGGCGCAGTAACACTGGGGCTTTGCGCTTCTCTAGCCACCAAACGTCACGGTCACTATCTCTCTGTCTCGTAGACACGAGCTGAGAAATTGCAAACGTCGAGCAATTGCTCAGAGATGAAAAGTGCCAGCACTGAAAGCTCTTGCTAGCCAGCACCCTTCCTTGGAAGCGCTTTCACAGGCGCAGTAACACTGGGGCTTTGCGCTTCTCTAGCCACCAAAAGTCACGGTCACTATCTCTCCGTCTCGTAGACACGAGCTGAGAAATTGCAAACGTCGAGCAATTGCTCCGAGATGAAAAGTGCCAGCACTGAAAGCTGTTGCTAGCCAGCACCCTTCCTTGGAAGCGCTTTTGTAGGCCTAAGAACAGTGGGGCTCTGGGCTTCTCTAGCCACCTAATCTTCTGCTCATCCTCTCGCGCACTCTAAAGAGAGCTCAGGTGAGAAATTGCAAACGTCGAGCAATTGCTCAGAGATGAAAAGTGCCAGCACTGAAAGCTGTTGCTAGCCAGCACCCTTCCTTGGAAGCGCTTTCACAGGCGCAGTAACACTGGGGCTTTGCGCTGCTCTAGCCACCAAACGTCACGGTCACTATCTCTCCGTCTCGTAGACACGAGCTGAGAAATTGCAAACGTCGAGCAATTGCTCAGAGATGAAAAGTGCCAGCACTGAAAGCTGTTGCTAGCCAGCACCCTTCCTTGGAAGCGCTTTCACAGGCGCAGCAACACTGGGGCTTTGCGCTTCTCTAGCCACCAGACGTCACGGTCATTCTCTCTCCGTCTCGTAGACACGAGCTGAGAAATTGCAAACGTCGAGCAATTGCTCAGAGATGAAAAGTGCCAGCACTGAAAGCTGTTGCTAGCCAGCACCCTTCCTTGGAAGCGCTTTTGTAGGCCTAAGAACCCTGGGGCTCTGGGCTTCTCTAGCCACCTAATCTTCTGCTCATCCTCTCGCGCACTCTAAAGAGAGCTCAGGTGAGAAATTGCAAACGTCGAGCAATTGCTCAGAGATGAAAAGTGCCAGCACTGAAAGCTGTTGCTAGCCAGCACCCTTCCTTGGAAGCGCTTTCACAGGCGCAGTAACACTGGGGCTTTGCGCTTCTCTAGCCACCAAACGTCACGGTCACTATCTCTCTGTCTCGTAGACACGAGCTGAGAAATTGCAAACGTAGAGCAATTGCTCAGAGATGAAAAGTGCCAGCACTGAAAGCTGTTGCTAGCCAGCACCCTTCCTTGGAAGCGCTTTCACAGGCGCAGTAACACTGGGGCTTTGCGCTTCTCTAGCCCCCAAACGTCACGGTCACTATCACTCCGTCTCGTAGACACGAGCTGAGAAATTGCAAACGTCGAGCAATTGCTCAGAGATGAAAAGTGCCAGCACTGAAAGCTCTTGCTAGCCAGCACCCTTCCATAGATGCGCTTTTGTAGGCCTAAGAACAGTGGGGCTCTGGGCTTCTCTAGCCACCTAATCTTCTGCTCATCCTCTCGCGCACTCTAAAGAGAGCTCAGGTGAGAAATTGCAAACGTCCAGCAATTGCTCAGAGATGAAAAGTGCCAGCACTGAAAGCTGTTGCTAGCCAGCAGCCTTCCTTGGAAGCGCTTTTGTAGGCCTAAGAACAGTGGGGCTCTGGGCTTCTCTAGCCACCTAATCTTCTGCTCATCCTCTCGCGCACTCTAAAGAGAGCTCAGGTGAGAAATTGCAAACGTCGAGCAATTGCTCAGAGATGAAAAGTGCCAGCACTGAAAGCTGTTGCTAGCCAGCACCCTTCCTTGGAAGCGCTTTCACAGGCGCAGCAACACTGGGGCTTTGCGCTTCTCTAGCCGCCAAACGTCACGGTCACTATCTCTCCATCTCGTAGACACGAGCTGAGAAATTGCAAACGTCGAGCAATTGCTCAGAGATGAAAAGTGCCAGCACTGAAAGCTGTTGCTAGCCAGCACCCTTCCTTGGAAGCGCTTTTGTAGGCCTAAGAACAGTGGGGCTCTGGGCTTCTCTAGCCACCTAATCTTCTGCTCATCCTCTCGCGCACTCTAAAGAGAGCTCAGGTGAGAAATTGCAAACGTCGAGCAATTGCTACAGAGATGAAAAGTGCCAGCACTGAAAGCTGTTGCTAGCCAGCACCCTTCCTTGGAAGCGCTTTCACAGGCGCAGTAACACTGGGGCTTTGCGCTTCTCTAGCCACCAAACGTCACGGTCACTATCTCTCCGTCTCGTAGACACAAGATGAGAAATTGCAAACATCGAGCAATTGCTCAGAGATGAAAAGTGCCAGCACTGAAAGCTCTTGCTAGCCAGCACCCTTCCTTGGAAGCGCTTTCACAGGCGCAGTAACACTGGGGCTTTGCGCTTCTCTACCCACCAAACGTCACGGTCACTCTCTCTCCATCTCGTAGACACGAGCTGAGAAATTGCAAACGTGGAGCAATTGCTCAGAGATGAAAAGTGCCAGCACTGAAAGCTGTTGCTAGCCAGCACCCTTCCTTGGAAGCGCTTTTGTAGGCCTAAGCACACAGGGGCTCTGGGCTTCTCTAGCCACCTAATCTTCTGCTCATCCTCTCGCGCACTCTAAAGAGAGCTCAGGTGAGAAATTGCAAACGTCGAGCAATTGCTCAGAGATGAAAAGTGCCAGCAGTGAAAGCTCTTGCTAGCCAGCACCCTTCCTTGGAAGCGCTTTCACAGGCGCAGTAACACTGGGGCTTTGCGCTTCTCTACCCACCAAACGTCACGGTCACTATCTCTCAGTCTCGTAGACATGAGCTGAGAAATTGCAAACATCGAGCAATTGCTCAGAGATGAAAAGTGCCAGCACTGAAAGCTGTTGCTAGCCAGCACTCTTCCTTGGAAGCGCTTTCACAGGCGCAGTAACACTGGGGCTTTGCGCTTCTCTAGCCACCAAACGTCACGGTCACTATCTCTCCGTCTCGTAGACACGAGCTGAGAAATTGCAAACGTCGAGCAATTACTCAGAGATGAAAAGTGCCAGCACTGAAAGCTGTTGCTAGCCAGCCCCCTTCCTTGGAAGCGCTTTTGTAGGCCTAAGAACATGGGGCTCTGGGCTTCTCTAGCCACCTAATCTTCTGCTCATCCTCTCGCGCACTCTAAAGAGAGCTCAGGTGAGAAATTGCAAACGTCGAGCAATTGCTCAGAGATGAAAAGTGCCAGCACTGAAAGCTGTTGCTAGCCAGCACCCTTCCTTGGAAGCGCTTTCACAGGCGCAGTAACACTGGGGCTTTGCGTTTCTCTAGCCACCAGACGTCACGGTCACTATCTCTCTGTCTCATAGACACGAGCTGAGAAATTGCAAACGTCGAGCAATTGCTCAGAGATGAAAAGTGCCAGCACTGAAAGCTGTTGCTAGCCAGCACCCTTCCTTGGAAGCGCTTTCACAGGCGCAGTAACACTGGGGCTTTGCGCTTCTCTAGCCACCAAACGTCACGGTCACTCTCTCTCCGTCTCGTAGACATGAGCTGAGAAATTGCAAACGTCGAGCAATTGCTCAGAGATGAAAAGTGCCAGCACTGAAAGCTGTTGCTAGCCAGCACCCTTCCTTGGAAGCGCTTTTGTAGGCCTAAGAACACTGGGGCTCTGGGCTTCTCTAGCCACCTCATCTTCTGCTCATCCTCTCGCGCACTCTAAAGAGAGCTCAGGTGAGAAATTGCAAACGTCGAGCAATTGCTCAGAGATGAAAAGTGCCAGCACTGAAAGCTCTTGCTAGCCAGCACCCTTCCTTGGAAGCGCTTTCACAGGCGCAGTAACACTGGGGCTTTGCGCTTCTCTAGCCACCAAACGTCACGGTCACTCTCTCTCCGTCTCGTAGACACGAGCTGAGAAATTGCAAACGTCGAGCAATTGCTCAGAGATGAAAAGTGCCAGCACTGAGAGCTGTTGCTAGCCAGCACCCTTCCTTGGAAGCGCTTTCACAGGCGCAGCAACACTGGGGCTTTGCGCTTCTCTAGCCACCAAACGTCACGGTCATTCTCTCTCCGTCTCGTAGACACAAGCTGAGAAATTGCAAACGTCGAGCAATTGCTCAGAGATGAAAAGTGCCAGCACTGAAAGCTGTTGCTAGCCAGCCCCCTTCCTTGGAAGCGCTTTTGTAGGCCTAAGATCCCTGGGGCTCTGGGCTTCTCTAGCCACCTAATCTTCTGCTCATCCTCTCGCGCACTCTAAAGAGAGCTCAGGTGAGAAATTGCAAACGTTGAGCAATTGCTCAGAGATGAAAAGTGCCAGCACTGAAAGCTGTTGCCAGCCAGCACCCTTCCTTGGAAGCGCTTTTGTAGGCCTAAGAACAGTGGGGCTCTGGGCTTCTCTAGCCACCTAATCTTCTGCTCATCCTCTCGCGCACTCTAAAGAGAGCTCAGGTGAGAAATTGCAAACGTCGAGCAATTGCTCAGAGATGAAAAGTGCCAGCACTGAAAGCTGTTGCTAGCCAGCACCCTTCCTTGGAAGCGCTTTCACAGGCGCAGCAACACTGGGGCTTTGCGCTTCTCTAGGCACCAAACGTCACGGTCACTCTCTCTCCGTCTCGTAGACACGAGCTGAGAAATTGCAAACGTCGAGCAATTGCTCAGAGATGAAAAGTGCCAGCACTGAAAGCTGTTGCTAGCCAGCACCCTTCCTTGGAAGCGCTTTTGTAGGCCTAAGAACAGTGGGGCTCTGGGCTTCTCTAGCCACCTAATCTTCTGCTCATCCTCTCGCGCACTCTAAAGAGAGCTCAGGTGAGAAATTGCAAATGTCGAGCAATTGCTCAGAGATGAAAAGTGCCAGCACTGAAAGCTGTTGCTAGCCAGCACCCTTCCTTGGAAGCGCTTTCACAGGCGCAGCAACACTGGGGCTTTGCGCTTCTCTAGCCACCAAACGTCACGGTCACTATCTCTCTGTCTCGTAGACACGAGCTGAGAAATTGCAAACGTCGAGCAATTGCTCAGAGATGAAAAGTGCCAGCACTGAAAGCTGTTGCTAGCCAGCACCCTTCCTTGGAAGCGCTTTCATAGGCGCAGTAACACTGGGGCTTTGCGCTTCTCTAGCCACCAAACGTAACGGTCATTCTCTTTCCGTCTCGTAGACATGAGCTGAGAAATTGCAAACGTCGAGCAATTGCTCAGAGATGAAAAGTGCCAGCACTGAAAGCTGTTGCTAGCCAGCACCCTTCCTTGGAAGCGCTTTTGTAGGCCTAAGAACCCTGGGGCTCTGGGCTTCTCTAGCCACCTAATCTTCTGCTCATCCTCTCGCGCACTCTAAAGAGAGCTCAGGTGAGAAATTGCAAACGTCGAGCAATTGCTCAGAGATGAAAAGTGCCAGCACTGAAAGCTGTTGCTAGCCAGCACCCTTCCTTGGAAGCGCTTTCACAGGCGCAGCAACACTGGGGCTTTGCGCTTCTCTACCCACCAAATGTCACAGTCACTCTCTCTCCATCTCGTAGACACGAGCTGAGAAATTGCAAACGTCGAGCAATTGCTCAGAGATGAAAAGTGCCAGCACTGAAAGCTGTTGCTAGCCAGCACCCTTCCTTGGAAGCGCTTTCACAGGCGCAGCAACACTGGGGCTTTGCGCTTCTCTAGCCACCAAACGTCACGGTCACTATCACTCCGTCTCGTAGACACGAGCTGAGAAATTGCAAACGTGGAGCAATTGCTCAGAGATGAAAAGTGCCAGCACTGAAAGCTGTTGCTAGCCAGCACCCTTCCTTGGAAGCGCTTTCACAGGCGCAGCAACACTGGGGCTTTGCGCTTCTCTACCCACCAAACATCACGGTCACTATCTCTCCGTCTCGTAGACACGAGCTGAGAAATTGCAAACGTCGAGCAATTGCTCAGAGATGAAAAGTGCCAGCACTGAAAGCTGTTGCTAGCCAGCACCCTTCCTTGGAAGCGCTTTCACAGGCGCAGCAACACTGGGGCTTTGCGCTTCTCTACGCACCAAACGTCACGGTCACTATCTCTCTGTCTCGTAGACACGAGCTGAGAAATTGCAAACGTCGAGCAATTGCTCAGAGATGAAAAGTGCCAGCACTGAAAGCTGTTGCTAGCCAGCAGCCTTCCTTGGAAGCGCTTTTGTAGGCCTAAGAACACTGGGGCTCTGGGCTTCTCTAGCCACCAGACGTCACGGTCATTCTCTCTCCGTCTCGTAGACACGAGCTGAGAAATTGCAAACGTCGAGCAATTGCAAAGAGATGAAAAGTGCCAGCACTGAAAGCTGTTGCTAGCCAGCACCCTTCCTTGGAAGCGCTTTTGTAGGCCTAAGAACAGTGGGGCTCTGGGCTTCTCTAGCCACCTAATCTTCTGCTCATCCTCTCGCGCACTCTAAAGAGAGCTCAGGTGAGAAATTGCAAAGGTCGAGCAATTGCTCAGAGATGAAAAGTGCCAGCACTGAAAGCTGTTGCTAGCCAGCACCCTTCCTTGGAAGCGCTTTCACAGGCGCAGCAACACTGGGGCTTTGCGCTTCTCTAGGCACCAAACGTCACGGTCACTCTCTCTCCGTCTCGTAGACACGAGCTGAGAAATTGCAAACGTCGAGCAATTGCTCAGAGATGAAAAGTGCCAGCACTGAAAGCTGTTGCTAGCCAGCACCCTTCCTTGGAAGCGCTTTTGTAGGCCTAAGAACAGTGGGGCTCTGGGCTTCTCTAGCCACCTAATCTTCTGCTCATCCTCTCGCGCACTCTAAAGAGAGCTCAGGTGAGAAATTGCAAACGTCGAGCAATTGCTCAGAGATGAAAAGTGCCAGCACTGAAAGCTGTTGCTAGCCAGCACCCTTCCTTGGAAGCGCTTTCACAGGCGCAGCAACACTGGGGCTTTGCGCTTCTCTAGCCACCAAACGTCACGGTCACTATCTCTCTGTCTCGTAGACACGAGCTGAGAAATTGCAAACGTCGAGCAATTGCTCAGAGATGAAAAGTGCCAGCACTGAAAGCTGTTGCTAGCCAGCCCCCTTCCTTGGAAGCGCTTTTGTAGGCCTAAGAACCCTGGGGCTCTGGGCTTCTCTAGCCACCTAATCTTCTGCTCATCCTCTCGCGCACTCTAAAGAGAGCTCAGGTGAGAAATTGCAAACGTCGAGCAATTGCTCAGAGATGAAAAGTGCCAGCCCTGAAAGCTGTTGCTAGCCAGCACCCTTCCTTGGAAGCGCTTTCACAGGCGCAGCAACACTGGGGCTTTGCGCTTCTCTACCCACCAAATGTCACGGTCACTCTCTCTCCATCTCGTAGACACGAGCTGAGAAATTGCAAACGTCGAGCAATTGCTCAGAGATGAAAAGTGCCAGCACTGAAAGCTGTTGCTAGCCAGCACCCTTCCTTGCAAGCGCTTTCACAGGCGCAGCAACACTGGGGCTTTGCGCTTCTCTAGCCACCAAACGTCACGGTCACTATCACTCCGTCTCGTAGACACGAGCTGAGAAATTGCAAACGTGGAGCAATTGCTCAGAGATGAAAAGTGCCAGCACTGAAAGCTGTTGCTAGCCAGCACCCTTCCTTGGAAGCGCTTTCACAGGCGCAGCAACACTGGGGCTTTGCGCTTCTCTACCCACCAAACATCACGGTCACTATCTCTCCGTCTCGTAGACACGAGCTGAGAAATTGCAAACGTCGAGCAATTGCTCAGAGATGAAAAGTGCCAGCACTGAAAGCTGTTGCTAGCCAGCACCCTTCCTTGGAAGCGCTTTCACAGGCGCAGCAACACTGGGGCTTTGCGCTTCTATACGCACCAAACGTCACGGTCACTCTCTCTCTGTCTCGTAGACACGAGCTGAGAAATTGCAAACGTCGAGCAATTGCTCAGAGATGAAAAGTGCCAGCACTGAAAGCTGTTGCTAGCCAGCAGCCTTCCTTGGAAGCGCTTTTGTAGGCCTAAGAACACTGGGGCTCTGGGCTTCTCTAGCCACCAGACGTCACGGTCATTCTCTCTCCGTCTCGTAGACACGAGCTGAGAAATTGCAAACGTCGAGCAATTGCTCAGAGATGAAAAGTGCCAGCACTGAAAGCTGTTGCTAGCCAGCACCCTTCCTTGGAAGCGCTTTCACAGGCGCAGCAACACTGGGGCTTTGCGCTTCTCTAGCCACCAGACGTCACGGTCATTCTCTCTCCGTCTCGTAGACACGAGCTGAGAAATTGCAAACGTCGAGCAATTGCTCAGAGATGAAAAGTGCCAGCACTGAAAGCTGTTGCTAGCCAGCACCCTTCCTTGGAAGCGCTTTTGTAGGCCTAAGAACACTGGGGCTCTGGGCTTCTCTAGCCACCTAATCTTCTGCTCATCCTCTCGCGCACTCTAAAGAGAGCTCAGGTGAGAAATTGCAAAGGTCGAGCAATTGCTCAGAGATGAAAAGTGCCAGCACTGAAAGCTGTTGCTAGCCAGCACCCTTCCTTGGAAGCGCTTTCACAGGCGCAGTAACACTGGGGCTTTGCGCTTCTCTAGCCACCAAACGTCACGGTCACTATCTCTCTGTCTCGTAGACATGAGCTGAGAAATTGCAAACGTCGAGCAATTGCTCAGAGATGAAAAGTGCCAGCACTGAAAGCTGTTGCTAGCCAGCACCCTTCCTTGGAAGCGCTTTCATAGGCGCAGTAACACTGGGGCTTTGCGCTTCTCTAGCCACCAAACGTAACGGTCATTCTCTTTCCGTCTCGTAGACACAAGATGAGAAATTGCAAACGTCGAGCAATTGCTCAGAGATGAAAAGTGCCAGCACTGAAAGCTGTTGCTAGCCAGCACCCTTCCTTGGAAGCGCTTTCACAGGCGCAGCAACACTGGGGCTTTGCGCTTCTCTACCCACCAAACATCACGGTCACTATCTCTCTGTCTCGTAGACACGAGCTGAGAAATTGCAAACGTCGGGCAATTGCTCAGAGATGAAAAGTGCCAGCACTGAAAGCTGTTGCTAGCCAGCACCCTTCCTTGGAAGCGCTTTCACAGGCGCAGCAACACTGGGGCTTTGCGCTTCTCTAGCCACCAAACGTCACGGTCATTCTCTTTCCGTCTCATAGACACGAGCTGAGAAATTGCAAACGTCGAGCAATTGCTCAGAGATGAAAAGTGCCAGCACTGAAAGATGTTGCTAGCCAGCAGCCTTCCTTGGAAGCGCTTTTGTAGGCCTAAGAACAGTGGGGCTCTGGGCTTCTCTAGCCACCTAATCTTCTGCTCATCCTCTCGCGCACTCTAAAGAGAGCTCAGGTGAGAAATTGCAAACGTCGAGCAATTGCTCAGAGATGAAAAGTGCCAGCACTGAAAGCTCTTGCTAGCCAGCACCCTTCCTTGGAAGCGCTTTTGTAGGCCTAAGAACACTGGGGCTCTGGGCTTCTCTAGCCACCTACTCTTCTGCTCATCCTCTCGCGCACTCTAAAGAGAGCTCAGGTGAGAAATAGCAAACGTCGAGCAATTGCTCAGAGATGAAAAGTGCCAGCACTGAAAGCTGTTGCCAGCCAGCACCCTTCCTTGGAAGGGCTTTCACAGGCGCAGTAACACTGGGGCTTTGCGCTTCTCTACCCACCAAACGTCACGGTCATTCTCTTTCCGTCTCGTAGACACGAGCTGAGAAATTGCAAACGTCGAGCAATTGCTCAGAGATGAAAAGTGCCAGCACTGAAAGCTGTTGCTAGCCAGCACCCTTCCATAGATGCGCTTTTGTAGGCCTAAGAACAGTGGGGCTCTGGGCTTCTCTAGCCACCTAATCTTCTGCTCATCCTCTCGCGCAGTCTAAAGGGTACTCAGGTGAGAAATTGCAAAAGTCCAGCAATTGCTCGGAGATGAAAAGTGCCAGCACTGAAAGCTGTTGCTAGCCAGCACCCTTCCTTGGAAGCGCTTTCACAGGCGCAGCAACACTGGGACTTTGCGCTTCTCTACCCACCAAACGTCATAGTTATTCTCTTTCCGTCTCGTAGACACGAGCTGAGAGATTGCAAACGTCGAGCAATTGCTTAGAGATGAAAAGTGCCAGCACTGAAAGCTGTTGCTAGCCAGCCCCCTTCCTTGGAAGCGCTTTTGTAGGCCTTAGAACACTGGGGCTCTGGGCTTCTCTAGCCACCTACTCTTCTGCTCATCCTCTCGCGCAGTCTAAAGAGAGCTCAGGTGAGAAATTGCAAACGTCGAGCAATTGCTCAGAGATGAAAAGTGCCAGCACTGAAAGCTGTTGCTAGCCAGCACCCTTCCTTGGAAGCGCTTTTGTAGGCCTAAGAACACTGGGGCTCTGGGCTTCTCTAGCCACCTCATCTTCTGCTCATCCTCTCGCGCACTCTAAAGAGAGCTCAGGGGAGAAATTGCAAACGTCCAGCAATAGCTCAGAGATGAAAAGTGCCAGCACTGAAAGCTCTTGCTAGCCAGCACCCTTCCTTGGAAGCGCTTTTGTAGGCCTAAGAACACTGGGGCTTTGCGCTTCTCTAGCCACCAGACATCACGGTCACTATCTCTCCGCCTCATAGACACGAGCTGAGAAATTGCAAACGTCGAGCAATTGCTCAGAGATGAAAAGTGCCAGCACTGAAAGCTGTTGCTAGCCAGCACCCTTCCTTGGAAGCGCTTTCATAGGCGCAGTAACACTGGGGCTTTGCGCTTCTCTAGCCACCAAACGTAACGGTCATTCTCTTTCCGTCTCGTAGACATGAGCTGAGAAATTGCAAACGTCGAGCAATTGCTCAGAGATGAAAAGTGCCAGCACTGAAAGCTGTTGCTAGCCAGCACCCTTCCTTGGAAGCGCTTTTGTAGGCCTAAGAACAGTGGGGCTCTGGGCTTCTCTAGCCACCAGACGTCACGGTCATTCTCTCTCCGTCTCGTAGACACGAGCTGAGAAATTGCAAACGTCGAGCAATTGCTCAGAGATGAAAAGTGCCAGCACTGAAAGCTGTTGCTAGCCAGCACCCTTCCTTGGAAGCGCTTTCACAGGCGCAGCAACACTGGGGCTTTGCGCTTCTCTAGCCACCAGACGTCACGGTCATTCTCTCTCCGTCTCGTAGACACGAGCTGAGAAATTGCAAACGTCGAGCAATTGCTCAGAGATGAAAAGTGCCAGCACTGAAAGCTGTTGCTAGCCAGCACCCTTCCTTGGAAGCGCTTTTGTAGGCCTAAGAACCCTGGGGCTCTGGGCTTCTCTAGCCACCTAATCTTCTGCTCATCCTCTCGCGCACTCTAAAGAGAGCTCAGGTGAGAAATTGCAAAGGTCGAGCAATTGCTCAGAGATGAAAAGTGCCAGCAGTGAAAGCTGTTGCTAGCCAGCACCCTTCCTTGGAAGCGCTTTCACAGGCGCAGTAACACTGGGGCTTTGCGCTTCTCTAGCCACCAAACGTCACGGTCACTATCTCTCTGTCTCGTAGACATGAGCTGAGAAATTGCAAACGTCGAGCAATTGCTCAGAGATGAAAAGTGCCAGCACTGAAAGCTGTTGCTAGCCAGCACCCTTCCTTGGAAGCGCTTTCATAGGCGCAGTAACACTGGGGCTTTGCGCTTCTCTAGCCACCAAACGTAACGGTCATTCTCTTTCCGTCTCGTAGACACAAGATGAGAAATTGCAAACGTCGAGCAATTGCTCAGAGATGAAAAGTGCCAGCACTGAAAGCTGTTGCTAGCCAGCACCCTTCCTTGGAAGCGCTTTCACAGGCGCAGCAACACTGGGGCTTTGCGCTTCTCTAGCCACCAAAAGTCACGGTCACTCTCTCTCTGTCTCGTAGACACGAGCTGAGAAATTGCAAACGTCGAGCAATTGCTCAGAGATGAAAAGTGCCAGCACTGAAAGCTGTTGCTAGCCAGCACCCTTCCTTGGAAGCGCTTTCACAGGCGCAGTAACACTGGGGCTTTGCGCTTCTCTAGCCACCAAACGTCACGGTCACTATCTCTCTGTCTCGTAGACATGAGCTGAGAAATTGCAAACGTCGAGCAATTGCTCAGAGATGAAAAGTGCCAGCACTGAAAGATGTTGCTAGCCAGCACCCTTCCTTGGAAGCGCTTTCATAGGCGCAGTAACACTGGGGCTTTGCGCTTCTCTAGCCACCAAACGTAACGGTCATTCTCTTTCCGTCTCGTAGATACAAGATGAGAAATTGCAAACGTCGAGCAATTGCTCAGAGATGAAAAGTGCCAGCACTGAAAGCTGTTGCTAGCCAGCACCCTTCCTTGGAAGCGCTTTTGTAGGCCTAAGAACCCTGGGGCTCTGGGCTTCTCTAGCCACCTAATCTTCTGCTCATCCTCTCGCGCACTCTAAAGAGAGCTCAGGTGAGAAATTGCAAACGTCGAGCAATTGCTCAGAGATGAAAAGTGCCAGCACTGAAAGCTGTTGCTAGCCAGCACCCTTCCTTGGAAGCGCTTTCACAGGCGCAGCAACACTGGGGCTTTGCGCTTCTCTACCCACCAAAGGTCACGGTCACTATCTCTCTGTCTCGTAGACACGAGCTGAGAAATTGCAAACGTTGAGCAATTGCTCAGAGATGAAAAGTGCCAGCACTGAAAGCTGTTGCTAGCCAGCACCCTTCCTTGGAAGCGCTTTTGTAGGCCTAAGAACACTGGGGCTCTGGGCTTCTCTAGCCACCATACGTCACGGTCATTCTCTCTCCGTCTCGTAGACACGAGCTGAGAAATTGCAAAGGTCGAGCAATTGCTCAGAGATGAAAAGTGCCAGCACTGAAAGCTGTTGCTAGCCAGCACCCTTCCTTGGAAGCGCTTTCACAGGCGCAGTAACACTGGGGCTTTGCGCTTCTCTAGCCACCAAACGTCACGGTCACTATCTCTCTGTCTCGTAGACATGAGCTGAGAAATTGCAAACGTCGAGCAATTGCTCAGAGATGAAAAGTGCCAGCACTGAAAGCTGTTGCTAGCAGCAGCCTTCCTTGGAAGCGCTTTCACAGGCGCAGTAACACTGGGGCTTTGCGCTTCTCTACCCACCAAACGTCACGGTCACTCTCACTCCGTCTCGTAGACACGAGCTGAGAAATTGCAAACGTCGAGCAATTGCTCAGAGCTGAAAAGTGCCAGCACTGAAAGCTCTTGCTAGCCAGCACCCTTCCTTGGAAGCGCTTTTGTAGGCCTAAGAACCCTGGGGCTCTGGGCTTCTCTAGCCACCTAATCTTCTGCTCATCCTCTCGCGCACTCTAAGGAGAGCTCAGGTGAGAAATTGCAAACGTCGAACAATTGCTCAGAGTTGAAAAGTGCCACCACTGAAAGCTGTTGCTAGCCAGCACCCTTCCTTGGAAGCGCTTTCACAGGCGCAGCAACACTGGGACTTTGCGCTTCTCTACCCAAGAAACATCACGGTCACTCTCTCTCCGTCTCGTAGACACGAGCTGAGAAATTGCAAACGTCGAGCAATTGCTCAGAGATGAAAAGTGCCAGCACTGAAAGCTGTTGCTAGCCAGCACCCTTCCTTGGAAGCGCTTTCACAGGCGCAGCAACACTGGGGCTTTGCGCTTCTCTACCCACCAAACATCACGGTCACTATCTCTCTGTCTCGTAGACACGAGCTGAGAAATTGCAAACGTCGAGCAATTGCTCAGAGATGAAAAGTGCCAGCACTGAAAGCTCTTGCTAGCCAGCACCCTTCCTTGGAAGCGCTTTCACAGGCGCAGCAACACTGGGGCTTTGCGCTTCTCTAGCCACCAAACGTCACGGTCATTCTCTATCCGTCTCATAGACACGAGCTGAGAAATTGCAAACGTCGAGCAATTGCTCAGAGATGAAAAGTGCCAGCACTGAAAGATGTTGCTAGCCAGCACCCTTCCTTGGGAACGCTCTTGTAGGCCTAAGAACACTGGGGCTCTGGGCTTCTCTAGCCACCTCATCTTCTGCTCATCCTCTCGCGCACTCTAAAGAGAGCTCAGGTGAGAAATTGCAAACGTCGAGCAATTGCTCAGAGATGAAAAGTGCCAGCACTGAAAGCTCTTGCTAGCCAGCACCCTTCCTTGGAAGCGCTTTTGTAGGCCTAAGAACACTGGGGCTCTGGGCTTCTCTAGCCACCTAATCTTCTGCTCATCCTCTCGCGCACTCTAAAGAGAGCTCAGGTGAGAAATTGCAAACGTCGAGCAATTGCTCAGAGATGAAAAGTGCCAGCACTGAAAGTTGTTGCTAGCCAGCACCCTTCCTTGGAAGCGCTTTTGTAGGGCTAAGAACACTGGGGCTCTGGGCTTCTCTAGCCACCTAATCTTCTGCTCATCCTCTCGCGCACTCTAAAGAGAGCTCAGGTGAGAAATAGCAAACGTCGAGCAATTGCTCAGAGATGAAAAGTGCCAGCACTGAAAGCTGTTGCCAGCCAGCACCCTTCCTTGGAAGGGCTTTCACAGGCGCAGTAACACTGGGGCTTTGCGCTTCTCTACCCACCAAACGTCACGGTCATTCTCTTTCCGTCTCGTAGACACGAGCTGAGAAATTGCAAACGTCGAGCAATTGCTCAGAGATGAAAAGTGCCAGCACTGAAAGCTGTTGCTAGCCAGCACCCTTCCATAGATGCGCTTTTGTAGGCCTAAGAACAGTGGGGCTCTGGGCTTCTCTAGCCACCTCATCTTCTGCTCATCCTCTCGCGCAGTCTAAAGGGTGCTCAGGTGAGAAATTGCAAAAGTCCAGCAATTGCTCGGAGATGAAAAGTGCCAGCACTGAAAGCTGTTGCTAGCCAGCACCCTTCCTTGAAAGCGCTTTTGTAGGCCTAAGAACACTGGGGCTTTGCGCTTCTCTAGCCACCTAATCTTGTGCTCATCCTCTCGCGCACTCTAAAGAGAGCTCAGGTGAGAAATTGCAAACGTTGAGCAATTGCTCAGAGATGAAAAGTGCCAGCACTGAAAGCTGTTGCTAGCCAGCACCCTTCCTTGGAAGCGCTTTCACAGGCGCAGCAACACTGGGACTTTGCGCTTCTCTACCCACCAAACGTCATAGTTATTCTCTTTCCGTCTCGTAGACACGAGCTGAGAGATTGCAAACGTCGAGCAATTGCTTAGAGATGAAAAGTGCCAGCACTGAAAGCTGTTGCTAGCCAGCCCCCTTCCTTGGAAGCGCTTTTGTAGGCCTTAGAACACTGGGGCTCTGGGCTTCTCTAGCCACCTACTCTTCTGCTCATCCTCTCGCGCACTCTAAAGAGAGCTCAGGTGAGAAATTGCAAACGTCGAGCAATTGCTCAGAGATGAAAAGTGCCAGCACTGAAAGCTGTTGCTAGCCAGCACCCTTCCTTGGAAGCGCTTTTGTAGGCCTAAGAACACTGGGGCTCTGGGCTTCTCTAGCCACCTCATCTTCTGCTCATCCTCTCGCGCACTCTAAAGAGAGCTCAGGTGAGAAATTGCAAACGTCGAGCAATTGCTCAGAGATGAAAAGTGCCAGCACTGAAAGCTCTTGCTAGCCAGCACCCTTCCTTGGAAGCGCTTTTGTAGGCCTAAGAACACTGGGGCTTTGCGCTTCTCTAGCCACCAGACATCACGGTCACTATCTCTCCGCCTCATAGACACGAGCTGAGAAATTGCAAACGTCGAGCACTTGCTCAGAGATGAAAAGTGCCAGCACTGAAAGCTGTTGCTAGCCAGCACCCTTCCTTGGAAGCGCTTTCACAGGCGCAGCAACACTGGGGCTTTGCGCTTCTCTAGCCACCAAACGTCACTGTCATTCTCTCTCCGTCTCGTAGACACGAGCTGAGAAATTGCAAACGTCGAGCAATTGCTCAGAGATGAAAAGTGCCAGCACTGAAAGCTGTTGCTAGCCAGCCCCCTTCCTTGGAAGCGCTTTTGTAGGCCTAAGCACACTGGGGCTCTGTGCTTCTCTAGCCACCTAATCTTCTGCTCATCCTCTCGCGCATTCTAAAGAGAGCTCAGGTGAGAAATTGCAAACGTCGAGCAATTGCTCAGAGATGAAAAGTGCCAGCACTGAAAGCTGTTGCTAGCCAGCACCCTTCCTTGGAAGCGCTTTCACAGGCGCAGCAACACTGGGGCTTTGCGCTTCTCTACCCACCAAACGTCACGGTCACTATCTCTCTGTCTCGTAGACACGAGCTGTGAAATTGCAAACGTCGAGCAATTGCTCAGAGATGAAAAGTGCCAGCACTGAAAGATGTTGCTAGCCAGCCCCCTTCCTTGGAAGCGCTTTTGTAGGCCTAAGAACAGTGGGGCTCTGGGCTTCTCTAGCCACCTAATCTTCTGCTCATCCTCTCGCGCACTCTAAAGAGAGCTCAGGTGAGAAATTGCAAACGTCGAGCAATTGCTCAGAGATGAAAAGTGCCAGCACTGAAAGCTGTTGCCAGCCAGCACCCTTCCTTGGAAGTGCTGTCACAGGCGCAGCAACACTGGGGCTTTGCGCTTCTCTACCCACCAAACGTCACTGTCATTCTCTTTCTGTCTCGTAGACACGAGCTGAGAAATTGCAAACGTCGAGCAATTGCTCAGAGATGAAAAGTGCCAGCACTGAAAGCTGTTGCTAGCCAGCACCCTTCCTTGGAAGCGCTTTCACAGGCACAGCAACACTGGGGCTTTGCGCTTCTCTAGCCACCAAACGTCACGGTCATTCTCTTTCCGTCTCGTAGACACGAGCTGACAGATTGCAAATGTCGAGCAATTGCTCAGAGATGAAAAGTGCCAGCACTGAAAGCTGTTGCTAGCCAGCACCCTTCCTTGGAAGCGCTTCTGTAGGCCTAAGAACAGTGGGGCTCTGGGCTTCTCTAGCCACCTAATCTTCTGCTCATCCTCTCGCGCACTCTAAAGAGAGCTCAGGTGAGAAATTGCAAACATCCAGCAATTGCTCAGAGATGAAAAGTGCCAGCACTGAAAGCTCTTGCTAGCCAGCACCCTTCCTTGGAAGCGCTTTCACAGGCGCAGCAACACTGGGGCTTTGCGCTTGTCTAGCCAACAAACGTCACGGTCACTATCTCTCCGTCTCGTAGACACGAGCTGAGAAATTGCAAACGTCGAGCAATTGCTCAGAGATGAAAAGTGCCAGCACTGAAAGCTGTTGCTAGCCAGCCCCCTTCCTTGGAAGCGCTTTTGAAGCCCTAAGAACAGTGGGGCTCTGGGCTTCTCTAGCCACCTCATCTTCTGCTCATCCTCTCGCGCACTCTAAAGGGTGCTCAGGTGAGAAATTGCAAACGTCGAGCAATTGCTCAGAGATGAAAAGTGCCAGCACTGAAAGCTGTTGCTAGCCAGCACCCTTCCTTGGAAGCGCTTTTGTAGGCCTAAGCACACTGGGTCTCTGGGCTTCTCTAGCCACCTAATCTTCTGCTCATCCTCTCGCGCACTCTAAAGAGAGCTCAGGTGAGAAATTGCAAACGTCGAGGAATTGCTCAGAGATGAAAAGTGCCAGCACTGAAAGCTCTTGCTAGCCAGCACCCTTCCTTGGAAGCGCTTTTGTAGGCCTAAGAACAGTGGGGCTCTGGGCTTCTCTAGCCACCTAATCTTCTGCTCATCCTCTCGCGCACTGTAAAGAGAGCTCAGGTGAGAAATTGCAAACGTTGAGCAATTGCTCAGAGATGAAAAGTGCCAGCACTGAAAGCTGTTGCTAGCCAGCACCCTTCCTTGGAAGCGCTTTCACAGGCGCAGCAACACTGGGGCTTTGCGCTTCTCTAGCCACCAAACGTCACGGTCACTATCACTCCATCTCGTAGACACGAGCTGAGAAATTGCAAATGTCGAGCAATTGCTCAGAGATGAAAAGTGCCAGCACTGAAAGCTGTTGCCAGCCAGCACCCTTCCTTGGAAGCGCTTTTGTAGGCCTAAGAACCCTGGGGCTCTGGGCTTCTCTAGCCACCTAATCTTCTGCTCATCCTCTCGCGCACTCTAAAGAGAGCTCAGGTGAGAAATTGCAAACGTTGAGCAATTGCTCAGAGATGAAAAGTGCCAGCACTGAAAGCTGTTGCCAGCCAGCACCCTTCCTTGGAAGCGCTTCTGTAGGCCTAAGAACAGTGGGGCTCTGGGCTTCTCTAGCCACCTAATCTTCTGCTCATCCTCTCGCGCACTCTAAGGAGAGCTCAGGTGAGAAATTGCAAACGTCGAGCAATTGCTCAGAGATGAAAAGTGCCAGCACTGAAAGCTCTTGCTAGCCAGCACCCTTCCTTGGAAGCGCCTTTGTAGACCTAAGAACACTGGGGTTTTGCACTTCTCTAGCCACCTAATCTTGTGCTCATCCTCTCGCGCACTCTAAAGAGTGCTCAGGTGAGAAATTGCAAACGTCGAGCAATTGCTCAGAGATGAAAAGTGCCAGCACTGAAAGCTGTTGCTAGCCAGCAGTCTTCCTTGGAAGCGCTTTCACAGGCGCAGTAACACTGGGGCTTTGCGCTTCTCTACCCACCAAACGTCACGGTCACTCTCTCTCTGTCTCGTAGACACGAGCTGAGAAATTGCAAACGTCGAGCAATTGCTCAGAGATGAAAAGTGCCAGCACTGAAAGCTGTTGCTAGCCAGCACCCTTCCTTGGAAGCGCTTTTGTAGGCCTAAGAACCCTGGGGCTCTGGGCTTCTCTAGCCACCTAATCTTCTGCTCATCCTCTCGCGCACTCTAAGGAGAGCTCAGGTGAGAAATTGCAAACGTCGAACAATTGCTCAGAGATGAAAAGTGCCAGCACTGAAAGCTGTTGCTAGCCAGCACCCTTCCTTGGAAGCGCTTTCACAGGTGCAGCAACACTGGGACTTTGCGCTTCTCTACCCAAGAAACATCACGGTCACTCTCTCTCCGTCTCGTAGACACGAGCTGAGAAATTGCAAACGTCGAGCAATTGCTCAGAGATGAAAAGTGCCAGCACTGAAAGCTGTTGCTAGCCAGCACCCTTCCTTGGAAGCGCTTTCACAGGCGCAGCAACACTGGGGCTTTGCGCTTCTCTACCCACCAAACGTCACGGTCACTATCTCTCTGTCTCGTAGACACGAGCTGAGAAATTGCAAACGTCGAGCAATTGCTCAGAGATGAAAAGTGCCAGCACTGAAAGCTCTTGCTAGCCAGCACTCTTCCTTGGAAGCGCTTTCACAGGCGCAGCAACACTGGGGCTTTGCGCTTCTCTAGCCACCAAACGTCACGGTCATTCTCTATCCGTCTCATAGACACGAGCTGAGAAATTGCAAACGTCGAGCAATTGCTCAGAGATGAAAAGTGCCAGCACTGAAAGCTGTTGCTAGCCAGCACCCTTCCTTGGAAGCGCTTTTGTAGGCCTAAGAACCCTGGGGCTCTGGGCTTCTCTAGCCACCTAATCTTCTGCTCATCCTCTCGCGCACTCTAAAGAGAGCTCAGGTGAGAAATTGCAAACGTCGAGCAATTGCTCAGAGATGAAAAGTGCCAGCACTGAAAGTTGTTGCTAGCCAGCACCCTTCCTTGGAAGCGCTTTTGTAGGGCTAAGAACCCTGGGGCTCTGGGCTTCTCTAGCCACCTAATCTTCTGCTCATCCTCTCGCGCACTCTAAAGAGAGCTCAGGTGAGAAATAGCAAACGTCGAGCAATTGCTCAGAGATGAAAAGTGCCAGCACTGAAAGCTGTTGCCAGCCAGCACCCTTCCTTGGAAGGGCTTTCACAGGCGCAGTAACACTGGGGCTTTGCGCTTCTCTACCCACCAAACGTCACGGTCATTCTCTTTCCGTCTCGTAGACACGAGCTGAGAAATTGCAAACGTCGAGCAATTGCTCAGAGATGAAAAGTGCCAGCACTGAAAGATGTTGCTAGCCAGCACCCTTCCTTGGAAGCGCTTTTGTAGGCCTAAGAACAGTGGGGCTCTGGGCTTCTCTAGCCACCTAATCTTCTGCTCATCCTCTCGCGCAGTCTAAAGGGTGCTCAGGTGAGAGATTGCAAACGTCGAGCAATTGCTTAGAGATGAAAAGTGCCAGCACTGAAAGCTGTTGCTAGCCAGCCCCCTTCCTTGGAAGCGCTTTTGTAGGCCTTAGAACACTGGGGCTCTGGGCTTCTCTAGCCACCTACTCTTCTGCTCATCCTCTCGCGCACTCTAAAGAGAGCTCAGGTGAGAAATTGCAAACGTCGAGCAATTGCTCAGAGATGAAAAGTGCCAGCACTGAAAGCTCTTGCTAGCCAGCCCCCTTCCTTGGAAGCGCTTTTGTAGGCCTAAGAACACTGGGGCTCTGGGCTTCTCTAGCCACCTAATCTTCTGCTCATCCTCTCGCGCACTCTAAAGAGAGCTCAGGTGAGAAATTGCAAACGTCGAGCAATTGCTCAGAGATGAAAAGTGCCAGCACTGAAAGCTCTTGCTAGCCAGCACCCTTCCTTGGAAGCGCTTTTGTAGGCCTAAGAACACTGGGGCTTTGCGCTTCTCTAGCCACCAGACATCACGGTCACTATCTCTCCGCCTCATAGACACGAGCTGAGAAATTGCAAACGTCGAGCACTTGCTCAGAGATGAAAAGTGCCAGCACTGAAAGCTGTTGCTAGCCAGCACCCTTCCTTGGAAGCGCTTTTGTAGGCCTAAGCACACTGGGGCTCTGGGCTTCTCTAGCCACCTAATCTTCTGCTCATCCTCTCGCGCACTCTAAAGAGAGCTCAGGTGAGAAATTGCAAACGTCGAGCAATTGCTCAGAGATGAAAAGTGCCAGCACTGAAAGCTGTTGCTAGCCAGCACCCTTCCTTGGAAGCGCTTTCACAGGCGCAGCAACACTGGGGCTTTGCGCTTCTCTACCCACCAAACGTCACGGTCACTATCTCTCTGTCTCGTAGACACGAGCTGAGAAATTGCAAACGTCGAGCAATTGCTCAGAGATGAAAAGTGCCAGCACTGAAAGCTGTTGCTAGCCAGCCCCCTTCCTTGGAAGCGCTTTTGTAGGCCTAAGAACACTGGGGCTCTGGGCTTCTCTAGCCACCTAATCTTCTGCTCATCCTCTCGCGCACTCTAAAGAGAGCTCAGGTGAGAAATTGCAAACGTCGAGCAATTGCTCAGAGATGAAAAGTGCCAGCACTGAAAGCTCTTGCTAGCCAGCACCCTTCCTTGGAAGCGCTTTTGTAGGCCTAAGAACACTGGGGCTTTGCGCTTCTCTAGCCACCAGACATCACGGTCACTATCTCTCCGCCTCATAGACACGAGCTGAGAAATTGCAAACGTCGAGCACTTGCTCAGAGATGAAAAGTGCCAGCACTGAAAGCTGTTGCTAGCCAGCACCCTTCCTTGGAAGCGCTTTCACAGGCGCAGCAACACTGGGGCTTTGCGCTTCTCTAGCCACCAAACGTCACTGTCATTCTCTCTCCGTCTCGTAGACACGAGCTGAGAAATTGCAAACGTGGAGCAATTGCTCAGAGATGAAAAGTGCCAGCACTGAAAGCTGTTGCTAGCCAGCACCCTTCCTTGGAAGCGCTTTTGTAGGCCTAAGCACACTGGGGCTCTGGGCTTCTCTAGCCACCTAATCTTCTGCTCATCCTCTCGCGCATTCTAAAGAGAGCTCAGGGGAGAAATTGCAAACGTCGAGCAATTGCTCAGAGAGGAAAAGTGCCAGCACTGAAAGCTGTTGCTAGCCAGCACCCTTCCTTGGAAGCGCTTTCACAGGCGCAGCAACACTGGGGCTTTGCGCTTCTCTACCCACCAAACGTCACGGTCACTATCTCTCTGTCTCGTAGACACGAGCTGTGAAATTGCAAACGTCGAGCAATTGCTCAGAGATGAAAAGTGCCAGCACTGAAAGCTGTTGCTAGCCAGCCCCCTTCCTTGGAAGCGCTTTTGTAGGCCTAAGAACAGTGGGGCTCTGGGCTTCTCTAGCCACCTAATCTTCTGCTCATCCTCTCGCGCACTCTAAAGAGAGCTCAGGTGAGAAATTGCAAACGTCGAGCAATTGCTCAGAGATGAAAAGTGCCAGCACTGAAAGCTGTTGCCAGCCAGCACCCTTCCTTGGAAGTGCTGTCACAGGCGCAGCAACACTGGGGCTTTGCGCTTCTCTAGCCACCAAACGTCACTGTCATTCTCTTTCTGTCTCGTAGACACGAGCTGAGAAATTGCAAACGTCGAGCAATTGCTCAGAGATGAAAAGTGCCAGCACTGAAAGCTGTTGCTAGCCAGCACCCTTCCTTGGAAGCGCTTTCACAGGCACAGCAACACTGGGGCTTTGCGCTTCTCTAGCCACCAAACGTCATAGTCATTCTCTTTCCGTCTCGTAGACACGAGCTGACAGATTGCAAATGTCGAGCAATTGCTCAGAGATGAAAAGTGCCAGCACTGAAAGCTGTTGCTAGCCAGCACCCTTCCTTGGAAGCGCTTTTGTAGGCCTAAGAACAGTGGGGCTCTGGGCTTCTCTAGCCACCTAATCTTCTGCTCATCCTCTCGCGCACTCTAAAGAGAGCTCAGGTGAGAAATTGCAAACGTCGAGCAATTGCTCAGAGATGAAAAGTGCCAGCACTGAAAGCTGTTGCTAGCCAGCACCCTTCCTTGGAAGCGCTTTCACAGGCGCAGCAACACTGGGGCTTTGCGCTTCTCTAGCCAACAAACGTCACGGTCACTATCTCTCCGTCTCGTAGACACGAGCTGAGAAATTGCAAACGTCGAGCAATTGCTCAGAGATGAAAAGTGCCAGCACTGAAAGCTGTTGCTAGCCAGCCCCCTTCCTTGGAAGCGCTTTTGAAGCCCTAAGAACAGTGGGGCTCTGGGCTTCTCTAGCCACCTCATCTTCTGCTCATCCTCTCGCGCACTCTAAAGGGTGCTCAGGTGAGAAATTGCAAACGTCGAGCAATTGCTCAGAGATGAAAAGTGCCAGCACTGAAAGCTGTTGCTAGCCAGCAGCCTTCCTTGGAAGCGCTTTTGTAGGCCTAAGAACACTGGGGCTCTGGGCTTCTCTAGCCACCTAATCTTGTGCTCATCCTCTCGCGCACTCTAAAGAGAGCTCAGGTGAGAAATTGCAAACGTCGAGCAATTGCTCAGAGATGAAAAGTGCCAGCACTGAAAGCTCTTGCTAGCCAGCACCCTTCCTTGGAAGCGCTTTTGTAGGCCTAAGAACATGGGGCTCTGGGCTTCTCTAGCCACCTAATCTTCTGCTCATCCTCTCGCGCACTCTAAAGAGAGCTCAGGTGAGAAATTGCAAACGTCGAGGAATTGCTCAGAGATGAAAAGTGCCAGCACTGAAAGCTGTTGCTAGCCAGCACCCTTCCTTGGAAGCGCTTTTGTAGGCCTAAGAACACTGGGGCTCTGGGCTTCTCTAGCCACCTAATCTTCTGCTCATCCTCTCGCGCACTGTAAAGAGAGCTCAGGTGAGAAATTGCAAACGTTGAGCAATTGCTCAGAGATGAAAAGTGCCAGCACTGAAAGCTGTTGCTAGCCAGCACCCTTCCTTGGAAGCGCTTTCACAGGCGCAGCAACACTGGGGCTTTGCGCTTCTCTAGCCACCAAACGTCACGGTCACTATCTCTCTGTCTCGTAGACACGAGCTGAGAAATTGCAAATGTCGAGCAATTGCTCAGAGATGAAAAGTGCCAGCACTGAAAGCTGTTGCCAGCCAGCACCCTTCCTTGGAAGCGCTTTTGTAGGCCTAAGAACCCTGGGGCTCTGGGCTTCTCTAGCCACCTAATCTTCTGCTCATCCTCTCGCGCACTCTAAAGAGAGCTCAGGTGAGAAATTGCAAACGTTGAGCAATTGCTCAGAGATGAAAAGTGCCAGCACTGAAAGCTGTTGCCAGCCAGCACCCTTCCTTGGAAGCGCTTCTGTAGGCCTAAGAACAGTGGGGCTCTGGGCTTCTCTAGCCACCTAATCTTCTGCTCATCCTCTCGCGCACTCTAAAGAGAGCTCAGGTGAGAAATTGCAAACGTCGAGCAATTGCTCAGAGATGAAAAGTGCCAGCACTGAAAGCTCTTGCTAGCCAGCACCCTTCCTTGGAAGCGCTTTTGTAGGCCTAAGAACACTGGGGCTCTGGGCTTCTCTAGCCACCTAATCTTGTGCTCATCCTCTCGCGCACTCTAAAGAGTGCTCAGGGGAGAAATTGCAAACGTCGAGGAATTGCTCAGAGATGAAAAGTGCCAGCACTGAAAGCTGTTGCCAGCCAGCACCCTTCCTTGGAAGCGCTGTCACAGGCGCAGCAACACTGGGGCTTTGCGCTTCTCTAGCCACCAAACGTCATAGTCATTCTCTTTCTGTCTCATAGACACGAGCTGAGAAATTGCAAACGTCGAGCAATTGCTCAGAGATGAAAAGTGCCAGCACTGAAAGCTGTTGCTAGCCAGCACCCTTCCTTGGAAGCGCTTTTGTAGGCCTAAGCACACTGGGTCTCTGGGCTTCTCTAGCCACCTCATCTTCTGCTCATCCTCTCGCGCACTCTAAAGAGAGCTCAGGTGAGAAATTGCAAACGTCCAGCAATTGCTCAGAGATGAAAAGTGCCAGCACTGAAAGCTGTTGCTAGCCAGCACCCTTCCTTGGAAGCGCTTTCACAGGCGCAGCAACACTGGGGCTTTGCGCTTCTCTAGCCACCAAACGTCACGGTCACTCTCTCTCTGTCTCGTAGACACGAGCTGAGAAATTGCAAACGTCGAGCAATTGCTCAGAGATGAAAAGTGCCAGCACTGAAAGCTCTTGCTAGCCAGCACCCTTCCTTGGAAGCGCTTTTGTAGGCCTAAGAACACTGGGGCTCTGGGCTTCTCTAGCCACCTAATCTTCTGCTCATCCTCTCGCGCACTCTAAAGAGAGCTCAGGTGAGAAATTGCAAACGTCGAGCAATTGCTCAGAGATGAAAAGTGCCAGCACTGAAAGCTCTTGCTAGCCAGCACCCTTCCTTGGAAGCGCTTTTGTAGGTCTAAGAACACTGGGGCTTTGCGCTTCTCTAGCCACCAGACATCACGGTCACTATCTCTCCGCCTCATAGACACGAGCTGAGAAATTGCAAACGTCGAGCACTTGCTCAGAGATGAAAAGTGCCAGCACTGAAAGCTGTTGCTAGCCAGCACCCTTCCTTGGAAGCGCTTTTGTAGGCCTAAGCACACTGGGTCTCTGGGCTTCTCTAGCCACCTAATCTTCTGCTCATCCTCTCGCGCACTCTAAAGAGAGCTCAGGTGAGAAATTGCAAACGTCGAGCAATTGCTCAGAGATGAAAAGTGCCAGCACTGAAAGCTGTTGCTAGCCAGCACCCTTCCTTGGAAGCGCTTTCACAGGCGCAGCAACACTGGGGCTTTGCGCTTCTCTACCCACCAAACGTCACGGTCACTATCTCTCTGTCTCGTAGACACGAGCTGAGAAATTGCAAACGTCGAGCAATTGCTCAGAGATGAAAAGTGCCAGCACTGAAAGCTGTTGCTAGCCAGCCCCCTTCCTTGGAAGCGCTTTTGTAGGCCTAAGAACACTGGGGCTCTGGGCTTCTCTAGCCACCTAATCTTCTGCTCATCCTCTCGCGCACTCTAAAGAGAGCTCAGGTGAGAAATTGCAAACGTCGAGCAATTGCTCAGAGATGAAAAGTGCCAGCACTGAAAGCTCTTGCTAGCCAGCACCCTTCCTTGGAAGCGCTTTTGTAGGCCTAAGAACACTGGGGCTTTGCGCTTCTCTAGCCACCAGACATCACGGTCACTATCTCTCCGCCTCATAGACACGAGCTGAGAAATTGCAAACGTCGAGCAATTGCTCAGAGATGAAAAGTGCCAGCACTGAAAGCTGTTGCTAGCCAGCACCCTTCCTTGGAAGCGCTTTCACAGGCGCAGCAACACTGGGGCTTTGCGCTTCTCTAGCCACCAAACGTCACTGTCATTCTCTCTCCGTCTCGTAGACACGAGCTGAGAAATTGCAAACGTCGAGCAATTGCTCAGAGATGAAAAGTGCCAGCACTGAAAGCTGTTGCTAGCCAGCACCCTTCCTTGGAAGCGCTTTTGTAGGCCTAAGCACACTGGGGCTCTGGGCTTCTCTAGCCACCTAATCTTCTGCTCATCCTCTCGCGCATTCTAAAGAGAGCTCAGGGGAGAAATTGCAAACGTCGAGCAATTGCTCAGAGAGGAAAAGTGCCAGCACTGAAAGCTGTTGCTAGCCAGCACCCTTCCTTGGAAGCGCTTTCACAGGCGCAGCAACACTGGGGCTTTGCGCTTCTCTACCCACCAAACGTCACGGTCACTATCTCTCTGTCTCGTAGACACGAGCTGTGAAATTGCAAACGTCGAGCAATTGCTCAGAGATGAAAAGTGCCAGCACTGAAAGCTGTTGCTAGCCAGCCCCCTTCCTTGGAAGCGCTTTTGTAGGCCTAAGAACAGTGGGGCTCTGGGCTTCTCTAGCCACCTAATCTTCTGCTCATCCTCTCGCGCACTCTAAAGAGAGCTCAGGTGAGAAATTGCAAACGTCGAGCAATTGCTCAGAGATGAAAAGTGCCAGCACTGAAAGCTGTTGCCAGCCAGCACCCTTCCTTGGAAGTGCTGTCACAGGCGCAGCAACACTGGGGCTTTGCGCTTCTCTAGCCACCAAACGTCACTGTCATTCTCTTTCTGTCTCGTAGACACGAGCTGAGAAATTGCAAACGTCGAGCAATTGCTCAGAGATGAAAAGTGCCAGCACTGAAAGCTGTTGCTAGCCAGCACCCTTCCTTGGAAGCGCTTTCACAGGCACAGCAACACTGGGGCTTTGCGCTTCTCTAGCCACCAAACGTCATAGTCATTCTCTTTCCGTCTCGTAGACACGAGCTGACAGATTGCAAATGTCGAGCAATTGCTCAGAGATGAAAAGTGCCAGCACTGAAAGCTGTTGCTAGCCAGCACCCTTCCTTGGAAGCGCTTTTGTAGGCCTAAGAACAGTGGGGCTCTGGGCTTCTCTAGCCACCTAATCTTCTGCTCATCCTCTCGCGCACTCTAAAGAGAGCTCAGGTGAGAAATTGCAAACGTCGAGCAATTGCTCAGAGATGAAAAGTGCCAGCACTGAAAGCTGTTGCTAGCCAGCACCCTTCCTTGGAAGCGCTTTCACAGGCGCAGCAACACTGGGGCTTTGCGCTTCTCTAGCCAACAAACGTCACGGTCATTCTCTTTCCGTCTCATAGACACGAGCTGAGAAATTGCAAACGTCGAGCAATTGCTCAGAGATGAAAAGTGCCAGCACTGAAAGCTGTTGCTAGCCAGCCCCCTTCCTTGGAAGCGCTTTTGAAGCCCTAAGAACAGTGGGGCTCTGGGCTTCTCTAGCCACCTCATCTTCTGCTCATCCTCTCGCGCACTCTAAAGGGTGCTCAGGTGAGAAATTGCAAACGTCGAGCAATTGCTCAGAGATGAAAAGTGCCAGCACTGAAAGCTGTTGCTAGCCAGCAGCCTTCCTTGGAAGCGCTTTTGTAGGCCTAAGAACACTGGGGCTCTGGGCTTCTCTAGCCACCTAATCTTGTGCTCATCCTCTCGCGCACTCTAAAGAGAGCTCAGGTGAGAAATTGCAAACGTCGAGCAATTGCTCAGAGATGAAAAGTGCCAGCACTGAAAGCTCTTGCTAGCCAGCACCCTTCCTTGGAAGCGCTTTTGTAGGCCTAAGAACATGGGGCTCTGGGCTTCTCTAGCCACCTAATCTTCTGCTCATCCTCTCGCGCACTCTAAAGAGAGCTCAGGTGAGAAATTGCAAACGTCGAGGAATTGCTCAGAGATGAAAAGTGCCAGCACTGAAAGCTGTTGCTAGCCAGCACCCTTCCTTGGAAGCGCTTTTGTAGGCCTAAGAACACTGGGGCTCTGGGCTTCTCTAGCCACCTAATCTTCTGCTCATCCTCTCGCGCACTGTAAAGAGAGCTCAGGTGAGAAATTGCAAACGTTGAGCAATTGCTCAGAGATGAAAAGTGCCAGCACTGAAAGCTGTTGCTAGCCAGCACCCTTCCTTGGAAGCGCTTTCACAGGCGCAGCAACACTGGGGCTTTGCGCTTCTCTAGCCACCAAACGTCACGGTCACTATCTCTCTGTCTCGTAGACACGAGCTGAGAAATTGCAAATGTCGAGCAATTGCTCAGAGATGAAAAGTGCCAGCACTGAAAGCTGTTGCCAGCCAGCACCCTTCCTTGGAAGCGCTTTTGTAGGCCTAAGAACCCTGGGGCTCTGGGCTTCTCTAGCCACCTAATCTTCTGCTCATCCTCTCGCGCACTCTAAAGAGAGCTCAGGTGAGAAATTGCAAACGTTGAGCAATTGCTCAGAGATGAAAAGTGCCAGCACTGAAAGCTGTTGCCAGCCAGCACCCTTCCTTGGAAGCGCTTCTGTAGGCCTAAGAACAGTGGGGCTCTGGGCTTCTCTAGCCACCTAATCTTCTGCTCATCCTCTCGCGCACTCTAAAGAGAGCTCAGGTGAGAAATTGCAAACGTCGAGCAATTGCTCAGAGATGAAAAGTGCCAGCACTGAAAGCTCTTGCTAGCCAGCACCCTTCCTTGGAAGCGCTTTTGTAGGCCTAAGAACACTGGGGCTCTGGGCTTCTCTAGCCACCTAATCTTGTGCTCATCCTCTCGCGCACTCTAAAGAGTGCTCAGGTGAGAAATTGCAAACGTCGAGCAATTGCTCAGAGATGAAAAGTGCCAGCACTGAAAGCTGTTGCCAGCCAGCACCCTTCCTTGGAAGCGCTGTCACAGGCGCAGCAACACTGGGGCTTTGCGCTTCTCTAGCCACCAAACGTCACTGTCATTCTCTTTCTGTCTCATAGACACGAGCTGAGAAATTGCAAACGTCGAGCAATTGCTCAGAGATGAAAAGTGCCAGCACTGAAAGCTGTTGCTAGCCAGCACCCTTCCTTGGAAGCGCTTTTGTAGGCCTAAGCACACTGGGTCTCTGGGCTTCTCTAGCCACCTCATCTTCTGCTCATCCTCTCGCGCACTCTAAAGAGAGCTCAGGTGAGAAATTGCAAACGTCCAGCAATTGCTCAGAGATGAAAAGTGCCAGCACTGAAAGCTGTTGCTAGCCAGCACCCTTCCTTGGAAGCGCTTTCACAGGCGCAGCAACACTGGGGCTTTGCGCTTCTCTAGCCACCAAACGTCACGGTCACTCTCTCTCTGTCTCGTAGACACGAGCTGAGAAATTGCAAACGTCGAGCAATTGCTCAGAGATGAAAAGTGCCAGCACTGAAAGCTGTTGCCAGCCAGCACCCTTCCTTGGAAGCGCTTTTGTAGGCCTAAGAACCCTGGGGCTCTGGGCTTCTCTAGCCACCTAATCTTCTGCTCATCCTCTCGCGCACTCTAAAGAGAGCTCAGGTGAGAAATTGCAAACGTTGAGCAATTGCTCAGAGATGAAAAGTGCCAGCACTGAAAGCTGTTGCCAGCCAGCACCCTTCCTTGGAAGCGCTTCTGTAGGCCTAAGAACAGTGGGGCTCTGGGCTTCTCTAGCCACCTAATCTTCTGCTCATCCTCTCGCGCACTCTAAAGAGAGCTCAGGTGAGAAATTGCAAACGTCGAGCAATTGCTCAGAGATGAAAAGTGCCAGCACTGAAAGCTCTTGCTAGCCAGCACCCTTCCTTGGAAGCGCTTTTGTAGGCCTAAGAACACTGGGGCTCTGGGCTTCTCTAGCCACCTAATCTTGTGCTCATCCTCTCGCGCACTCTAAAGAGTGCTCAGGTGAGAAATTGCAAACGTCGAGCAATTGCTCAGAGATGAAAAGTGCCAGCACTGAAAGCTGTTGCCAGCCAGCACCCTTCCTTGGAAGCGCTGTCACAGGCGCAGCAACACTGGGGCTTTGCGCTTCTCTAGCCACCAAACGTCACTGTCATTCTCTTTCTGTCTCATAGACACGAGCTGAGAAATTGCAAACGTCGAGCAATTGCTCAGAGATGAAAAGTGCCAGCACTGAAAGCTGTTGCTAGCCAGCACCCTTCCTTGGAAGCGCTTTTGTAGGCCTAAGCACACTGGGTCTCTGGGCTTCTCTAGCCACCTCATCTTCTGCTCATCCTCTCGCGCACTCTAAAGAGAGCTCAGGTGAGAAATTGCAAACGTCCAGCAATTGCTCAGAGATGAAAAGTGCCAGCACTGAAAGCTGTTGCTAGCCAGCACCCTTCCTTGGAAGCGCTTTCACAGGCGCAGCAACACTGGGGCTTTGCGCTTCTCTAGCCACCAAACGTCACGGTCACTCTCTCTCTGTCTCGTAGACACGAGCTGAGAAATTGCAAACGTCGAGCAATTGCTCAGAGATGAAAAGTGCCAGCACTGAAAGCTCTTGCTAGCCAGCACCCTTCCTTGGAAGCGCTTTTGTAGGCCTAAGAACACTGGGGCTTTGCGCTTCTCTAGCCACCAGACATCACGGTCACTATCTCTCCGCCTCATAGACACGAGCTGAGAAATTGCAAACGTCGAGCACTTGCTCAGAGATGAAAAGTGCCAGCACTGAAAGCTGTTGCTAGCCAGCACCCTTCCTTGGAAGCGCTTTTGTAGGCCTAAGCACACTGGGTCTCTGGGCTTCTCTAGCCACCTAATCTTCTGCTCATCCTCTCGCGCACTCTAAAGAGAGCTCAGGTGAGAAATTGCAAACGTCGAGCAATTGCTCAGAGATGAAAAGTGCCAGCACTGAAAGCTGTTGCTAGCCAGCACCCTTCCTTGGAAGCGCTTTCACAGGCGCAGCAACACTGGGGCTTTGCGCTTCTCTAGCCACCAAACGTCACGGTCACTATCTCTCTGTCTCGTAGACACGAGCTGAGAAATTGCAAACGTCGAGCAATTGCTCAGAGATGAAAAGTGCCAGCACTGAAAGCTGTTGCTAGCCAGCACCCTTCCTTGGAAGCGCTTTTGTAGGCCTAAGAACACTGGGGCTCTGGGCTTCTCTAGCCACCTAATCTTCTGCTCATCCTCTCGCGCACTCTAAAGAGAGCTCAGGTGAGAAATTGCAAACGTCGAGCAATTGCTCAGAGATGAAAAGTGCCAGCACTGAAAGCTCTTGCTAGCCAGCACCCTTCCTTGGAAGCGCTTTTGTAGGCCTAAGAACACTGGGGCTTTGCGCTTCTCTAGCCACCAGACATCACGGTCACTATCTCTCCGCCTCATAGACACGAGCTGAGAAATTGCAAACGTCGAGCACTTGCTCAGAGATGAAAAGTGCCAGCACTGAAAGCTGTTGCTAGCCAGCACCCTTCCTTGGAAGCGCTTTCACAGGCGCAGCAACACTGGGGCTTTGCGCTTCTCTAGCCACCAAACGTCACTGTCATTCTCTCTCCGTCTCGTAGACACGAGCTGAGAAATTGCAAACGTGGAGCAATTGCTCAGAGATGAAAAGTGCCAGCACTGAAAGCTGTTGCTAGCCAGCACCCTTCCTTGGAAGCGCTTTTGTAGGCCTAAGCACACTGGGGCTCTGGGCTTCTCTAGCCACCTAATCTTCTGCTCATCCTCTCGCGCATTCTAAAGAGAGCTCAGGGGAGAAATTGCAAACGTCGAGCAATTGCTCAGAGAGGAAAAGTGCCAGCACTGAAAGCTGTTGCTAGCCAGCACCCTTCCTTGGAAGCGCTTTCACAGGCGCAGCAACACTGGGGCTTTGCGCTTCTCTACCCACCAAACGTCACGGTCACTATCTCTCTGTCTCGTAGACACGAGCTGTGAAATTGCAAACGTCGAGCAATTGCTCAGAGATGAAAAGTGCCAGCACTGAAAGCTGTTGCTAGCCAGCCCCCTTCCTTGGAAGCGCTTTTGTAGGCCTAAGAACAGTGGGGCTCTGGGCTTCTCTAGCCACCTAATCTTCTGCTCATCCTCTCGCGCACTCTAAAGAGAGCTCAGGTGAGAAATTGCAAACGTCGAGCAATTGCTCAGAGATGAAAAGTGCCAGCACTGAAAGCTGTTGCCAGCCAGCACCCTTCCTTGGAAGTGCTGTCACAGGCGCAGCAACACTGGGGCTTTGCGCTTCTCTAGCCACCAAACGTCACTGTCATTCTCTTTCTGTCTCGTAGACACGAGCTGAGAAATTGCAAACGTCGAGCAATTGCTCAGAGATGAAAAGTGCCAGCACTGAAAGCTGTTGCTAGCCAGCACCCTTCCTTGGAAGCGCTTTCACAGGCACAGCAACACTGGGGCTTTGCGCTTCTCTAGCCACCAAACGTCATAGTCATTCTCTTTCCGTCTCGTAGACACGAGCTGACAGATTGCAAATGTCGAGCAATTGCTCAGAGATGAAAAGTGCCAGCACTGAAAGCTGTTGCTAGCCAGCACCCTTCCTTGGAAGCGCTTTTGTAGGCCTAAGAACAGTGGGGCTCTGGGCTTCTCTAGCCACCTAATCTTCTGCTCATCCTCTCGCGCACTCTAAAGAGAGCTCAGGTGAGAAATTGCAAACGTCGAGCAATTGCTCAGAGATGAAAAGTGCCAGCACTGAAAGCTGTTGCTAGCCAGCACCCTTCCTTGGAAGCGCTTTCACAGGCGCAGCAACACTGGGGCTTTGCGCTTCTCTAGCCAACAAACGTCACGGTCACTATCTCTCCGTCTCGTAGACACGAGCTGAGAAATTGCAAACGTCGAGCAATTGCTCAGAGATGAAAAGTGCCAGCACTGAAAGCTGTTGCTAGCCAGCCCCCTTCCTTGGAAGCGCTTTTGAAGCCCTAAGAACAGTGGGGCTCTGGGCTTCTCTAGCCACCTCATCTTCTGCTCATCCTCTCGCGCACTCTAAAGGGTGCTCAGGTGAGAAATTGCAAACGTCGAGCAATTGCTCAGAGATGAAAAGTGCCAGCACTGAAAGCTGTTGCTAGCCAGCAGCCTTCCTTGGAAGCGCTTTTGTAGGCCTAAGAACACTGGGGCTCTGGGCTTCTCTAGCCACCTAATCTTGTGCTCATCCTCTCGCGCACTCTAAAGAGAGCTCAGGTGAGAAATTGCAAACGTCGAGCAATTGCTCAGAGATGAAAAGTGCCAGCACTGAAAGCTCTTGCTAGCCAGCACCCTTCCTTGGAAGCGCTTTTGTAGGCCTAAGAACATGGGGCTCTGGGCTTCTCTAGCCACCTAATCTTCTGCTCATCCTCTCGCGCACTCTAAAGAGAGCTCAGGTGAGAAATTGCAAACGTCGAGGAATTGCTCAGAGATGAAAAGTGCCAGCACTGAAAGCTGTTGCTAGCCAGCACCCTTCCTTGGAAGCGCTTTTGTAGGCCTAAGAACACTGGGGCTCTGGGCTTCTCTAGCCACCTAATCTTCTGCTCATCCTCTCGCGCACTGTAAAGAGAGCTCAGGTGAGAAATTGCAAACGTTGAGCAATTGCTCAGAGATGAAAAGTGCCAGCACTGAAAGCTGTTGCTAGCCAGCACCCTTCCTTGGAAGCGCTTTCACAGGCGCAGCAACACTGGGGCTTTGCGCTTCTCTAGCCACCAAACGTCACGGTCACTATCTCTCTGTCTCGTAGACACGAGCTGAGAAATTGCAAATGTCGAGCAATTGCTCAGAGATGAAAAGTGCCAGCACTGAAAGCTGTTGCCAGCCAGCACCCTTCCTTGGAAGCGCTTTTGTAGGCCTAAGAACCCTGGGGCTCTGGGCTTCTCTAGCCACCTAATCTTCTGCTCATCCTCTCGCGCACTCTAAAGAGAGCTCAGGTGAGAAATTGCAAACGTTGAGCAATTGCTCAGAGATGAAAAGTGCCAGCACTGAAAGCTGTTGCCAGCCAGCACCCTTCCTTGGAAGCGCTTTTGTAGGCCTAAGAACATTTGGGCTCTGGGCTTCTCTAGCCACCTAATCTTCTGCTCATCCTCTCGCGCACTCTAAAGAGAGCTCAGGTGAGAAATTGCAAACGTCAAGCAATTGCTCAGAGATGAAAAGTGCCAGCACTGAAAGCTGTTGCTAGCCAGCCCCCTTCCTTGGAAGCGCTTTTGTAGGCCTAAGAACACTGGGGCTCTGGGCTTCTCTAGCCACCTCATCTTGTGCTCATCCTCTCGCGCACTCTAAAGAGTGCTCAGGTGAGAAATTGCAAACGTCGAGCAATTGCTCAGAGATGAAAAGTGCCAGCACTGAAAGCTGTTGCCAGCCAGCACCCTTCCTTGGAAGCGCTGTCACAGGCGCAGCAACACTGGGGCTTTGCGCTTCTCTAGCCACCAAACGTCACTGTCATTCTCTTTCTGTCTCATAGACACGAGCTGAGAAATTGCAAACGTCGAGCAATTGCTCAGAGATGAAAAGTGCCAGCACTGAAAGCTGTTGCTAGCCAGCACCCTTCCTTGGAAGCGCTTTTGTAGGCCTAAGCACACTGGGTCTCTGGGCTTCTCTAGCCACCTCATCTTCTGCTCATCCTCTCGCGCACTCTAAAGAGAGCTCAGGTGAGAAATTGCAAACGTCCAGCAATTGCTCAGAGATGAAAAGTGCCAGCACTGAAAGCTGTTGCTAGCCAGCACCCTTCCTTGGAAGCGCTTTCACAGGCGCAGCAACACTGGGGCTTTGCGCTTCTCTAGCCACCAAACGTCACGGTCACTCTCTCTCTGTCTCGTAGACACGAGCTGAGAAATTGCAAACGTCGAGCAATTGCTCAGAGATGAAAAGTGCCAGCACTGAAAGCTGTTGCTAGCCAGCACCCTTCCTTGGAAGTGCTTTTGTAGGCCTAAGAACAGTGGGGCTCTGGGCTTCTCTAGCCACCTAATCTTCTGCTCATCCTCTCGCGCACTCTAAAGAGAGCTCAGGTGAGAAATTGCAAACGTCGAGCAATTGCTCAGAGATGAAAAGTGCCAGCACTGAAAGCTGTTGCCAGCCAGCACCCTTCCTTGGAAGTGCTGTCACAGGCGCAGCAACACTGGGGCTTTGCGCTTCTCTAGCCACCAAACGTCACTGTCATTCTCTTTCTGTCTCGTAGACACGAGCTGAGAAATTGCAAACGTCCAGCAATTGCTCAGAGATGAAAAGTGCCAGCACTGAAAGCTCTTGCTAGCCAGCACCCTTCCTTGGAAGCGCTTTCACAGGCACAGCAACACTGGGGCTTTGCGCTTCTCTAGCCAACAAATGTCACGGTCACTCTCTCTCCGTCTCGTAGACACGAGCTGAGAAATTGCAAATGTCGAGCAATTGCTCAGAGATGAAAAGTGCCAGCACTGAAAGCTCTTGCTAGCCAGCACCCTTCCTTGGAAGCGCTTTTGTAGGCCTAAGAACACTGGGGCTTTGCGCTTCTCTAGCTACCAGACATCACGGTCACTATCTCTCCGCCTCATAGACACGAGCTGAGAAATTGCAAACGTCGAGCACTTGCTCAGAGATGAAAAGTGCCAGCACTGAAAGCTGTTGCTAGCCAGCACCCTTCCTTGGAAGCGCTTTTGTAGGCCTAAGCACACTGGGTCTCTGGGCTTCTCTAGCCACCTAATCTTCTGCTCATCCTCTCGCGCACTCTAAAGAGAGCTCAGGTGAGAAATTGCAAACGTCGAGCAATTGCTCAGAGATGAAAAGTGCCAGCACTGAAAGCTGTTGCCAGCCAGCACCCTTCCTTGGAAGCGCTTTTGTAGGCCTAAGAACAGTGGGGCTCTGGGCTTCTCTAGCCACCTAATCTTCTGCTCATCCTCTCGCGCACTCTAAAGAGAGCTCAGGTGAGAAATTGCAAACGTCGAGCAATTGCTCAGAGATGAAAAGTGCCAGCACTGAAAGCTGTTGCTAGCCAGCCCCCTTCCTTGGAAGCGCTTTTGTAGGCCTAAGAACACTGGGGCTCTGGGCTTCTCTAGCCACCTCATCTTGTGCTCATCCTCTCGCGCACTCTAAAGAGTGCTCAGGTGAGAAATTGCAAACGTCGAGCAATTGCTCAGAGATGAAAAGTGCCAGCACTGAAAGCTGTTGCCAGCCAGCACCCTTCCTTGGAAGCGCTGTCACAGGCGCAGCAACACTGGGGCTTTGCGCTTCTCTAGCCACCAAACGTCACTGTCATTCTCTTTCTGTCTCATAGACACGAGCTGAGAAATTGCAAACGTCGAGCAATTGCTCAGAGATGAAAAGTGCCAGCACTGAAAGCTGTTGCTAGCCAGCACCCTTCCTTGGAAGCGCTTTTGTAGGCCTAAGCACACTGGGTCTCTGGGCTTCTCTAGCCACCTCATCTTCTGCTCATCCTCTCGCGCACTCTAAAGAGAGCTCAGGTGAGAAATTGCAAACGTCCAGCAATTGCTCAGAGATGAAAAGTGCCAGCACTGAAAGCTGTTGCTAGCCAGCACCCTTCCTTGGAAGCGCTTTCACAGGCGCAGCAACACTGGGGCTTTGCGCTTCTCTAGCCACCAAACGTCACGGTCACTCTCTCTCTGTCTCGTAGACACGAGCTGAGAAATTGCAAACGTCGAGCAATTGCTCAGAGATGAAAAGTGCCAGCACTGAAAGCTGTTGCTAGCCAGCACCCTTCCTTGGAAGTGCTTTTGTAGGCCTAAGAACAGTGGGGCTCTGGGCTTCTCTAGCCACCTAATCTTCTGCTCATCCTCTCGCGCACTCTAAAGAGAGCTCAGGTGAGAAATTGCAAACGTCGAGCAATTGCTCAGAGATGAAAAGTGCCAGCACTGAAAGCTGTTGCCAGCCAGCACCCTTCCTTGGAAGTGCTGTCACAGGCGCAGCAACACTGGGGCTTTGCGCTTCTCTAGCCACCAAACGTCACTGTCATTCTCTTTCTGTCTCGTAGACACGAGCTGAGAAATTGCAAACGTCCAGCAATTGCTCAGAGATGAAAAGTGCCAGCACTGAAAGCTCTTGCTAGCCAGCACCCTTCCTTGGAAGCGCTTTCACAGGCACAGCAACACTGGGGCTTTGCGCTTCTCTAGCCAACAAATGTCACGGTCACTCTCTCTCCGTCTCGTAGACACGAGCTGAGAAATTGCAAATGTCGA
Source organism: Sarcoramphus papa (assembly GCA_037962945.1). Classification (NCBI taxonomy): domain Eukaryota; kingdom Metazoa; phylum Chordata; class Aves; order Accipitriformes; family Cathartidae; genus Sarcoramphus; species Sarcoramphus papa. Next base: position 518,139 of record JBBMRM010000072.1, on the reverse strand, counting down.
GCAATTGCTCAGAGATGAAAAGTGCCAGCACTGAAAGCTCTTGCTAGCCAGCACCCTTCCTTGGAAGCGCTTTTGTAGGCCTAAGAACACTGGGGCTTTGCGCTTCTCTAGCTACCAGACATCACGGTCACTATCTCTCCGCCTCATAGACACGAGCTGAGAAATTGCAAACGTCGAGCACTTGCTCAGAGATGAAAAGTGCCAGCACTGAAAGCTGTTGCTAGCCAGCACCCTTCCTTGGAAGCGCTTTTGTAGGCCTAAGCACACTGGGTCTCTGGGCTTCTCTAGCCACCTAATCTTCTGCTCATCCTCTCGCGCACTCTAAAGAGAGCTCAGGTGAGAAATTGCAAACGTCGAGCAATTGCTCAGAGATGAAAAGTGCCAGCACTGAAAGCTGTTGCTAGCCAGCACCCTTCCTTGGAAGCGCTTTCACAGGCGCAGCAACACTGGGGCTTTGCGCTTCTCTAGCCACCAAACGTCACGGTCACTATCTCTCTGTCTCGTAGACATGAGCTGAGAAATTGCAAACGTCGAGCAATTGCTCAGAGATGAAAAGTGCCAGCACTGAAAGCTGTTGCTAGCCAGCCCCCTTCCTTGGAAGCGCTTTTGTAGGCCTAAGAACACTGGGGCTCTGGGCTTCTCTAGCCACCTAATCTTCTGCTCATCCTCTCGCGCACTCTAAAGAGAGCTCAGGTGAGAAATTGCAAACGTCGAGCAATTGCTCAGAGATGAAAAGTGCCAGCACTGAAAGCTCTTGCTAGCCAGCACCCTTCCTTCGAAGCGCTTTTGTAGGCCTAAGAACACTGGGGCTTTGCGCTTCTCTAGCCACCAGACATCACGGTCACTATCTCTCCGCCTCATAGACACGAGCTGAGAAATTGCAAACGTCGAGCACTTGCTCAGAGATGAAAAGTGCCAGCACTGAAAGCTGTTGCTAGCCAGCACCCTTCCTTGGAAGCGCTTTCACAGGCGCAGCAACACTGGGGCTTTGCGCTTCTCTAGCCACCAAACGTCACTGTCATTCTCTCTCCGTCTCGTAGACACGAGCTGAGAAATTGCAAACGTGGAGCAATTGCTCAGAGATGAAAAGTGCCAGCACTGAAAGCTGTTGCTAGCCAGCACCCTTCCTTGGAAGCGCTTTTGTAGGCCTAAGCACACTGGGGCTCTGGGCTTCTCTAGCCACCTAATCTTCTGCTCATCCTCTCGCGCATTCTAAAGAGAGCTCAGGGGAGAAATTGCAAACGTCGAGCAATTGCTCAGAGAGGAAAAGTGCCAGCACTGAAAGCTGTTGCTAGCCAGCACCCTTCCTTGGAAGCGCTTTCACAGGCGCAGCAACACTGGGGCTTTGCGCTTCTCTACCCACCAAACGTCACGGTCACTATCTCTCTGTCTCGTAGACACGAGCTGTGAAATTGCAAACGTCGAGCAATTGCTCAGAGATGAAAAGTGCCAGCACTGAAAGCTGTTGCTAGCCAGCCCCCTTCCTTGGAAGCGCTTTTGTAGGCCTAAGAACAGTGGGGCTCTGGGCTTCTCTAGCCACCTAATCTTCTGCTCATCCTCTCGCGCACTCTAAAGAGAGCTCAGGTGAGAAATTGCAAACGTCGAGCAATTGCTCAGAGATGAAAAGTGCCAGCACTGAAAGCTGTTGCCAGCCAGCACCCTTCCTTGGAAGTGCTGTCACAGGCGCAGCAACACTGGGGCTTTGCGCTTCTCTAGCCACCAAACGTCACTGTCATTCTCTTTCTGTCTCGTAGACACGAGCTGAGAAATTGCAAACGTCGAGCAATTGCTCAGAGATGAAAAGTGCCAGCACTGAAAGCTGTTGCTAGCCAGCACCCTTCCTTGGAAGCGCTTTCACAGGCACAGCAACACTGGGGCTTTGCGCTTCTCTAGCCACCAAACGTCATAGTCATTCTCTTTCCGTCTCGTAGACACGAGCTGACAGATTGCAAATGTCGAGCAATTGCTCAGAGATGAAAAGTGCCAGCACTGAAAGCTGTTGCTAGCCAGCACCCTTCCTTGGAAGCGCTTTTGTAGGCCTAAGAACAGTGGGGCTCTGGGCTTCTCTAGCCACCTAATCTTCTGCTCATCCTCTCGCGCACTCTAAAGAGAGCTCAGGTGAGAAATTGCAAACGTCGAGCAATTGCTCAGAGATGAAAAGTGCCAGCACTGAAAGCTGTTGCTAGCCAGCACCCTTCCTTGGAAGCGCTTTCACAGGCGCAGCAACACTGGGGCTTTGCGCTTCTCTAGCCAACAAACGTCACGGTCACTATCTCTCCGTCTCGTAGACACGAGCTGAGAAATTGCAAACGTCGAGCAATTGCTCAGAGATGAAAAGTGCCAGCACTGAAAGCTGTTGCTAGCCAGCCCCCTTCCTTGGAAGCGCTTTTGAAGCCCTAAGAACAGTGGGGCTCTGGGCTTCTCTAGCCACCTAATCTTCTGCTCATCCTCTCGCGCACTCTAAAGGGTGCTCAGGTGAGAAATTGCAAACGTCGAGCAATTGCTCAGAGATGAAAAGTGCCAGCACTGAAAGCTGTTGCTAGCCAGCAGCCTTCCTTGGAAGCGCTTTTGTAGGCCTAAGAACACTGGGGCTCTGGGCTTCTCTAGCCACCTAATCTTGTGCTCATCCTCTCGCGCACTCTAAAGAGAGCTCAGGTGAGAAATTGCAAACGTCGAGCAATTGCTCAGAGATGAAAAGTGCCAGCACTGAAAGCTCTTGCTAGCCAGCACCCTTCCTTGGAAGCGCTTTCACAGGCGCAGCAACACTGGGGCTTTGCGCTTCTCTAGCCACCAAACGTCACTGTCATTCTCTCTCCGTCTCGTAGACACGAGCTGAGAAATTGCAAACGTGGAGCAATTGCTCAGAGATGAAAAGTGCCAGCACTGAAAGCTGTTGCTAGCCAGCACCCTTCCTTGGAAGCGCTTTTGTAGGCCTAAGCACACTGGGGCTCTGGGCTTCTCTAGCCACCTAATCTTCTGCTCATCCTCTCGCGCATTCTAAAGAGAGCTCAGGGGAGAAATTGCAAACGTCGAGCAATTGCTCAGAGAGGAAAAGTGCCAGCACTGAAAGCTGTTGCTAGCCAGCACCCTTCCTTGGAAGCGCTTTCACAGGCGCAGCAACACTGGGGCTTTGCGCTTCTCTACCCACCAAACGTCACGGTCACTATCTCTCTGTCTCGTAGACACGAGCTGTGAAATTGCAAACGTCGAGCAATTGCTCAGAGATGAAAAGTGCCAGCACTGAAAGCTGTTGCTAGCCAGCCCCCTTCCTTGGAAGCGCTTTTGTAGGCCTAAGAACAGTGGGGCTCTGGGCTTCTCTAGCCACCTAATCTTCTGCTCATCCTCTCGCGCACTCTAAAGAGAGCTCAGGTGAGAAATTGCAAACGTCGAGCAATTGCTCAGAGATGAAAAGTGCCAGCACTGAAAGCTGTTGCCAGCCAGCACCCTTCCTTGGAAGTGCTGTCACAGGCGCAGCAACACTGGGGCTTTGCGCTTCTCTAGCCACCAAACGTCACTGTCATTCTCTTTCTGTCTCGTAGACACGAGCTGAGAAATTGCAAACGTCGAGCAATTGCTCAGAGATGAAAAGTGCCAGCACTGAAAGCTGTTGCTAGCCAGCACCCTTCCTTGGAAGCGCTTTCACAGGCACAGCAACACTGGGGCTTTGCGCTTCTCTAGCCACCAAACGTCATAGTCATTCTCTTTCCGTCTCGTAGACACGAGCTGACAGATTGCAAATGTCGAGCAATTGCTCAGAGATGAAAAGTGCCAGCACTGAAAGCTGTTGCTAGCCAGCACCCTTCCTTGGAAGCGCTTTTGTAGGCCTAAGAACAGTGGGGCTCTGGGCTTCTCTAGCCACCTAATCTTCTGCTCATCCTCTCGCGCACTCTAAAGAGAGCTCAGGTGAGAAATTGCAAACGTCGAGCAATTGCTCAGAGATGAAAAGTGCCAGCACTGAAAGCTGTTGCTAGCCAGCACCCTTCCTTGGAAGCGCTTTCACAGGCGCAGCAACACTGGGGCTTTGCGCTTCTCTAGCCAACAAACGTCACGGTCACTATCTCTCCGTCTCGTAGACACGAGCTGAGAAATTGCAAACGTCGAGCAATTGCTCAGAGATGAAAAGTGCCAGCACTGAAAGCTGTTGCTAGCCAGCCCCCTTCCTTGGAAGCGCTTTTGAAGCCCTAAGAACAGTGGGGCTCTGGGCTTCTCTAGCCACCTAATCTTCTGCTCATCCTCTCGCGCACTCTAAAGGGTGCTCAGGTGAGAAATTGCAAACGTCGAGCAATTGCTCAGAGATGAAAAGTGCCAGCACTGAAAGCTGTTGCTAGCCAGCAGCCTTCCTTGGAAGCGCTTTTGTAGGCCTAAGAACACTGGGGCTCTGGGCTTCTCTAGCCACCTAATCTTGTGCTCATCCTCTCGCGCACTCTAAAGAGAGCTCAGGTGAGAAATTGCAAACGTCGAGCAATTGCTCAGAGATGAAAAGTGCCAGCACTGAAAGCTCTTGCTAGCCAGCACCCTTCCTTGGAAGCGCTTTTGTAGGCCTAAGAACATGGGGCTCTGGGCTTCTCTAGCCACCTAATCTTCTGCTCATCCTCTCGCGCACTCTAAAGAGAGCTCAGGTGAGAAATTGCAAACGTCGAGGAATTGCTCAGAGATGAAAAGTGCCAGCACTGAAAGCTGTTGCTAGCCAGCACCCTTCCTTGGAAGCGCTTTTGTAGGCCTAAGAACACTGGGGCTCTGGGCTTCTCTAGCCACCTAATCTTCTGCTCATCCTCTCGCGCACTGTAAAGAGAGCTCAGGTGAGAAATTGCAAACGTTGAGCAATTGCTCAGAGATGAAAAGTGCCAGCACTGAAAGCTGTTGCTAGCCAGCACCCTTCCTTGGAAGCGCTTTCACAGGCGCAGCAACACTGGGGCTTTGCGCTTCTCTAGCCACCAAACGTCACGGTCACTATCTCTCTGTCTCGTAGACACGAGCTGAGAAATTGCAAACGTCGAGCAATTGCTCAGAGATGAAAAGTGCCAGCACTGAAAGCTGTTGCCAGCCAGCACCCTTCCTTGGAAGCGCTTTTGTAGGCCTAAGAACCCTGGGGCTCTGGGCTTCTCTAGCCACCTAATCTTCTGCTCATCCTCTCGCGCACTCTAAAGAGAGCTCAGGTGAGAAATTGCAAACGTTGAGCAATTGCTCAGAGATGAAAAGTGCCAGCACTGAAAGCTGTTGCCAGCCAGCACCCTTCCTTGGAAGCGCTTCTGTAGGCCTAAGAACAGTGGGGCTCTGGGCTTCTCTAGCCACCTAATCTTCTGCTCATCCTCTCGCGCACTCTAAAGAGAGCTCAGGTGAGAAATTGCAAACGTCGAGCAATTGCTCAGAGATGAAAAGTGCCAGCACTGAAAGCTCTTGCTAGCCAGCACCCTTCCTTGGAAGCGCTTTTGTAGGCCTAAGAACACTGGGGCTCTGGGCTTCTCTAGCCACCTCATCTTCTGCTCATCCTCTCGCGCACTCTAAAGAGTGCTCAGGTGAGAAATTGCAAACGTCGAGCAATTGCTCAGAGATGAAAAGTGCCAGCACTGAAAGCTCTTGCTAGCCAGCACCCTTCCTTGGAAGCGCTTTTGTAGGCCTAAGAACACTGGGGCTCTGGGCTTCTCTAGCCACCTAATCTTCTGCTCATCCTCTCACGCACTCTAAAGAGAGCTCAGGTGAGAAATTGCAAACGTTGAGCAATTGCTCAGAGATGAAAAGTGCCAGCACTGAAAGCTGTTGCCAGCCAGCACCCTTCCTTGGAAGCGCTGTCACAGGCGCAGCAACACTGGGGCTTTGCGCTTCTCTAGCCACCAAACGTCACTGTCATTCTCTTTCTGTCTCATAGACACGAGCTGAGAAATTGCAAACGTCGAGCACTTGCTCAGAGATGAAAAGTGCCAGCACTGAAAGCTGTTGCTAGCCAGCACCCTTCCTTGGAAGCGCTTTTGTAGGCCTAAGCACACTGGGTCTCTGGGCTTCTCTAGCCACCTCATCTTCTGCTCATCCTCTCGCGCACTCTAAAGAGAGCTCAGGTGAGAAATTGCAAACGTCCAGCAATTGCTCAGAGATGAAAAGTGCCAGCACTGAAAGCTGTTGCTAGCCAGCACCCTTCCTTGGAAGCGCTTTCACAGGCGCAGCAACACTGGGGCTTTGCGCTTCTCTAGCCACCAAACGTCACGGTCACTCTCTCTCTGTCTCGTAGACACGAGCTGAGAAATTGCAAACGTCGAGCAATTGCTCAGAGATGAAAAGTGCCAGCACTGAAAGCTGTTGCTAGCCAGCACCCTTCCTTGGAAGTGCTTTTGTAGGCCTAAGAACAGTGGGGCTCTGGGCTTCTCTAGCCACCTAATCTTCTGCTCATCCTCTCGCGCACTCTAAAGAGAGCTCAGGTGAGAAATTGCAAACGTCGAGCAATTGCTCAGAGATGAAAAGTGCCAGCACTGAAAGCTGTTGCCAGCCAGCACCCTTCCTTGGAAGTGCTGTCACAGGCGCAGCAACACTGGGGCTTTGCGCTTCTCTAGCCACCAAACGTCACTGTCATTCTCTTTCTGTCTCGTAGACACGAGCTGAGAAATTGCAAACGTCGAGCAATTGCTCAGAGATGAAAAGTGCCAGCACTGAAAGCTCTTGCTAGCCAGCACCCTTCCTTGGAAGCGCTTTCACAGGCACAGCAACACTGGGGCTTTGCGCTTCTCTAGCCACCAAACGTAACGGTCATTCTCTTTCCGTCTCGTAGACACGAGTTGAGAAATTGCAAATGTCGAGCAATTGCTCAGAGATGAAAAGTGCCAGCACTGAAAGCTGTTGCTAGCCAGCACCCTTCCTTGGAAGCGCTTCTGTAGGCCTAAGAACAGTGGGGCTCTGGGCTTCTCTAGCCACCTAATCTTCTGCTCATCCTCTCGCGCACTCTAAAGAGAGCTCAGGTGAGAAATTGCAAACGTTGAGCAATTGCTCAGAGATGAAAAGTGCCAGCACTGAAAGCTCTTGCTAGCCAGCACCCTTCCTTGGAAGCGCTTTCACAGGCGCAGCAACACTGGGGCTTTGCGCTTCTCTAGACAACAAACGTCACGGTCACTATCTCTCCGTCTCGTAGACACGAGCTGAGAAATTGCAAATGTCGAGCAATTGCTCAGAGATGAAAAGTGCCAGCACTGAAAGCTCTTGCCAGCCAGCACCCTTCCTTGGAAGCGCTTTTGTAGGCCTAAGAACCCTGGGGCTCTGGGCTTCTCTAGCCACCTAATCTTCTGCTCATCCTCTCGCGCACTCTAAAGAGAGCTCAGGTGAGAAATTGCAAACGTCGAGCAATTGCTCAGAGATGAAAAGTGCCAGCACTGAAAGCTGTTGCTAGCCAGCACCCTTCCTTGGAAGCGCTTTCACAGGCACAGCAACACTGGGGCTTTGCGCTTCTCTAGCCACCAAACGTCATAGTCATTCTCTTTCTGTCTCGTAGACACGAGCTGACAGATTGCAAATGTCGAGCAATTGCTCAGAGATGAAAAGTGCCAGCACTGAAAGCTCTTGCTAGCCAGCACCCTTCCTTGGAAGCGCCTTTGTAGACCTAAGAACACTGGGGTTTTGCACTTCTCTAGCCACCTAATCTTGTGCTCATCCTCTCGCGCACTCTAAAGAGTGCTCAGGTGAGAAATTGCAAACGTCGAGCAATTGCTCAGAGATGAAAAGTGCCAGCACTGAAAGCTCTTGCTAGCCAGCAGCCTTCCTTGGAAGCGCTTTTGTAGGCCTAAGAACACTGGGGCTCTGGGCTTCTCTAGCCACCTAATCTTCTGCTCATCCTCTCGCGCACTCTAAAGAGAGCTCAGGTGAGAAATTGCAAACGTCCAGCAATTGCTCAGAGATGAAAAGTGCCAGCACTGAAAGCTGTTGCCAGCCAGCACCCTTCCTTGGAAGCGCTGTCACAGGCGCAGCAACACTGGGGCTTTGCGCTTCTCTACCCACCAAACGTCACTGTCATTCTCTTTCTGTCTCGTAGACACGAGCTGAGAAATTGCAAATGTCGAGCAATTGCTCAGAGATGAAAAGTGCCAGCACTGAAAGCTGTTGCTAGCCAGCACCCTTCCTTGGAAGCGCTTTTGTAGGCCTAAGAACAGTGGGGCTCTGGGCTTCTCTAGCCACCTAATCTTCTGCTCATCCTCTCGCGCACTCTAAAGAGAGCTCAGGTGAGAAATTGCAAACATCCAGCAATTGCTCAGAGATGAAAAGTGCCAGCACTGAAAGCTCTTGCTAGCCAGCACCCTTCCTTGGAAGCGCTTTCACAGGCGCAGCAACACTGGGGCTTTGCGCTTCTCTAGCCAACAAACGTCACGGTCACTATCTCTCCGTCTCGTAGACACGAGCTGAGAAATTGCAAACGTCGAGCAATTGCTCAGAGATGAAAAGTGCCAGCACTGAAAGCTGTTGCTAGCCAGCCCCCTTCCTTGGAAGCGCTTTTGAAGCCCTAAGAACAGTGGGGCTCTGGGCTTCTCTAGCCACCTAATCTTCTGCTCATCCTCTCGCGCACTCTAAAGGGTGCTCAGGTGAGAAATTGCAAAAGTCGAGCAATTGCTCAGAGATGAAAAGTGCCAGCACTGAAAGCTGTTGCTAGCCAGCAGCCTTCCTTGGAAGCGCTTTCACAGGCGCAGCAACACTGCGGCTTTGCGCTTCTCTAGCCACCAAACGTCACGGTCACTATCTCTCCGTCTCGTAGACATGAGCTGAGAAATTGCAAACGTCGAGCAATTGCTCAGAGATGAAAAGTGCCAGCACTGAAAGCTCTTGCTAGCCAGCACCCTTCCTTGGAAGCGCTTTTGTAGGCCTAAGAACATGGGGCTCTGGGCTTCTCTAGCCACCTAATCTTCTGCTCATCCTCTCGCGCACTCTAAAGAGAGCTCAGGTGAGAAATTGCAAACGTCGAGGAATTGCTCAGAGATGAAAAGTGCCAGCACTGAAAGCTGTTGCTAGCCAGCACCCTTCCTTGGAAGCGCTTTTGTAGGCCTAAGAACACTGGGGCTCTGGGCTTCTCTAGCCACCTAATCTTCTGCTCATCCTCTCGCGCACTCTAAAGAGAGCTCAGGTGAGAAATTGCAAACGTTGAGCAATTGCTCAGAGATGAAAAGTGCCAGCACTGAAAGCTGTTGCTAGCCAGCACCCTTCCTTGGAAGCGCTTTCACAGGCGCAGCAACACTGGGGCTTTGCGCTTCTCTAGCCACCAAACGTCACGGTCACTATCTCTCTGTCTCGTAGACACGAGCTGAGAAATTGCAAATGTCGAGCAATTGCTCAGAGATGAAAAGTGCCAGCACTGAAAGCTGTTGCCAGCCAGCACCCTTCCTTGGAAGCGCTTTTGTAGGCCTAAGAACCCTGGGGCTCTGGGCTTCTCTAGCCACCTAATCTTCTGCTCATCCTCTCGCGCACTCTAAAGAGAGCTCAGGTGAGAAATTGCAAACGTTGAGCAATTGCTCAGAGATGAAAAGTGCCAGCACTGAAAGCTGTTGCCAGCCAGCACCCTTCCTTGGAAGCGCTTCTGTAGGCCTAAGAACAGTGGGGCTCTGGGCTTCTCTAGCCACCTAATCTTCTGCTCATCCTCTCGCGCACTCTAAAGAGAGCTCAGGTGAGAAATTGCAAACGTCGAGCAATTGCTCAGAGATGAAAAGTGCCAGCACTGAAAGCTCTTGCTAGCCAGCACCCTTCCTTGGAAGCGCTTTTGTAGGCCTAAGAACACTGGGGCTCTGGGCTTCTCTAGCCACCTCATCTTCTGCTCATCCTCTCGCGCACTCTAAAGAGTGCTCAGGTGAGAAATTGCAAACGTCGAGCAATTGCTCAGAGATGAAAAGTGCCAGCACTGAAAGCTCTTGCTAGCCAGCACCCTTCCTTGGAAGCGCTTTTGTAGGCCTAAGAACACTGGGGCTCTGGGCTTCTCTAGCCACCTAATCTTGTGCTCATCCTCTCACGCACTCTAAAGAGAGCTCAGGTGAGAAATTGCAAACGTTGAGCAATTGCTCAGAGATGAAAAGTGCCAGCACTGAAAGCTGTTGCCAGCCAGCACCCTTCCTTGGAAGCGCTGTCACAGGCGCAGCAACACTGGGGCTTTGCGCTTCTCTAGCCACCAAACGTCACTGTCATTCTCTTTCTGTCTCATAGACACGAGCTGAGAAATTGCAAACGTCGAGCAATTGCTCAGAGATGAAAAGTGCCAGCACTGAAAGCTGTTGCTAGCCAGCACCCTTCCTTGGAAGCGCTTTTGTAGGCCTAAGCACACTGGGTCTCTGGGCTTCTCTAGCCACCTCATCTTCTGCTCATCCTCTCGCGCACTCTAAAGAGAGCTCAGGTGAGAAATTGCAAACGTCGAGCAATTGCTCAGAGATGAAAAGTGCCAGCACTGAAAGCTGTTGCCAGCCAGCACCCTTCCTTGGAAGTGCTGTCACAGGCGCAGCAACACTGGGGCTTTGCGCTTCTCTAGCCACCAAACGTCACTGTCATTCTCTTTCTGTCTCGTAGACACGAGCTGAGAAATTGCAAACGTCGAGCAATTGCTCAGAGATGAAAAGTGCCAGCACTGAAAGCTCTTGCTAGCCAGCACCCTTCCTTGGAAGCGCTTTCACAGGCACAGCAACACTGGGGCTTTGCGCTTCTCTAGCCACCAAACGTAACGGTCATTCTCTTTCCGTCTCGTAGACACGAGCTGACAGATTGCAAATGTCGAGCAATTGCTCAGAGATGAAAAGTGCCAGCACTGAAAGCTGTTGCTAGCCAGCACCCTTCCTTGGAAGCGCTTCTGTAGGCCTAAGAACAGTGGGGCTCTGGGCTTCTCTAGCCACCTAATCTTCTGCTCATCCTCTCGCGCACTCTAAAGAGAGCTCAGGTGAGAAATTGCAAACGTCGAGCAATTGCTCAGAGATGAAAAGTGCCAGCACTGAAAGCTCTTGCTAGCCAGCAGCCTTCCTTGGAAGCGCTTTTGTAGGCCTAAGAACAGTGGGGCTCTGGGCTTCTCTAGCCACCTAATCTTCTGCTCATCCTCTCGCGCACTCTAAAGAGAGCTCAGGTGAGAAATTGCAAACGTCGAGCAATTGCTCAGAGATGAAAAGTGCCAGCACTGAAAGCTGTTGCCAGCCAGCACCCTTCCTTGGAAGCGCTGTCACAGGCGCAGCAACACTGGGGCTTTGCGCTTCTCTACCCACCAAACGTCACTGTCATTCTCTTTCTGTCTCGTAGACACGAGCTGAGAAATTGCAAATGTCGAGCAATTGCTCAGAGATGAAAAGTGCCAGCACTGAAAGCTGTTGCTAGCCAGCACCCTTCCTTGGAAGCGCTTTTGTAGGCCTAAGAACAGTGGGGCTCTGGGCTTCTCTAGCCACCTAATCTTCTGCTCATCCTCTCGCGCACTCTAAAGAGAGCTCAGGTGAGAAATTGCAAACATCCAGCAATTGCTCAGAGATGAAAAGTGCCAGCACTGAAAGCTCTTGCTAGCCAGCACCCTTCCTTGGAAGCGCTTTCACAGGCGCAGCAACACTGGGGCTTTGCGCTTCTCTAGCCAACAAACGTCACGGTCACTATCTCTCCGTCTCGTAGACACGAGCTGAGAAATTGCAAACGTCGAGCAATTGCTCAGAGATGAAAAGTGCCAGCACTGAAAGCTGTTGCTAGCCAGCCCCCTTCCTTGGAAGCGCTTTTGAAGCCCTAAGAACAGTGGGGCTCTGGGCTTCTCTAGCCACCTAATCTTCTGCTCATCCTCTCGCGCACTCTAAAGGGTGCTCAGGTGAGAAATTGCAAAAGTCGAGCAATTGCTCAGAGATGAAAAGTGCCAGCACTGAAAGCTGTTGCTAGCCAGCACCCTTCCTTGGAAGCGCTTTCACAGGCGCAGCAACACTGCGGCTTTGCGCTTCTCTAGCCACCAAACGTCACGGTCACTATCTCTCCGTCTCGTAGACACGAGCTGAGAAATTGCAAACGTGGAGCAATTGCTCAGAGATGAAAAGTGCCAGCACTGAAAGCTGTTGCCAGCCAGCAGCCTTCCTTGGAAGCGCTTTTGTAGGCCTAAGAACACTGGGGCTCTGGGCTTCTCTAGCCACCTCATCTTCTGCTCATCCTCTCGCGCACTCTAAAGAGAGCTCAGGTGAGAAATTGCAAACGTTGAGCAATTGCTCAGAGATGAAAAGTGCCAGCACTGAAAGCTGTTGCCAGCCAGCACCCTTCCTTGGAAGCGCTTTTGTAGGCCTAAGAACACTGGGGCTCTGGGCTTCTCTAGCCACCTAATCTTCTGCTCATCCTCTCGCGCACTCTAAAGAGAGCTCAGGTGAGAAATTGCAAACGTCGAGGAATTGCTCAGAGATGAAAAGTGCCAGCACTGAAAGCTGTTGCTAGCCAGCACCCTTCCTTGGAAGCGCTTTTGTAGGCCTAAGAACACTGGGGCTCTGGGCTTCTCTAGCCACCTAATCTTCTGCTCATCCTCTCGCGCACTGTAAAGAGAGCTCAGGTGAGAAATTGCAAATGTCGAGCAATTGCTCAGAGATGAAAAGTGCCAGCACTGAAAGCTGTTGCCAGCCAGCACCCTTCCTTGGAAGTGCTGTCACAGGCGCAGCAACACTGGGGCTTTGCGCTTCTCTAGCCACCAAACGTCACGGTCATTCTCTTTCTGTCTCGTAGACACGAGCTGAGAAATTGCAAACGTCGAGCAATTGCTCAGAGATGAAAAGTGCCAGCACTGAAAGCTGTTGCTAGCCAGCAGCCTTCCTTGGAAGCGCTTTCACAGGCACAGCAACACTGGGGCTTTGCGCTTCTCTAGCCACCAAACGTAACGGTCATTCTCTTTCCGTCTCGTAGACACGAGCTGACAGATTGCAAATGTCGAGCAATTGCTCAGAGATGAAAAGTGCCAGCACTGAAAGCTGTTGCTAGCCAGCACCCTTCCTTGGAAGCGCTTCTGTAGGCCTAAGAACAGTGGGGCTCTGGGCTTCTCTAGCCACCTAATCTTCTGCTCATCCTCTCGCGCACTCTAAAGAGAGCTCAGGTGAGAAATTGCAAACATCCAGCAATTGCTCAGAGATGAAAAGTGCCAGCACTGAAAGCTCTTGCTAGCCAGCACCCTTCCTTGGAAGCGCTTTCACAGGCGCAGCAACACTGGGGCTTTGCGCTTCTCTAGCCAACAAACGTCACGGTCACTCTCTCTCCGTCTCGTAGACACGAGCTGAGAAATTGCAAAGGTCGAGCAATTGCTCAGAGATGAAAAGTGCCAGCACTGAAAGCTGTTGCTAGCCAGCACCCTTCCTTGGAAGCGCTTTTGTAGGCCTAAGAACAGTGGGGCTCTGGGCTTCTCTAGCCACCTAATCTTCTGCTCATCCTCTCGCGCACTCTAAAGGGTGCTCAGGTGAGAAATTGCAAAAGTCGAGCAATTGCTCAGAGATGAAAAGTGCCAGCACTGAAAGCTGTTGCTAGCCAGCACCCTTCCTTGGAAGCGCTTTTGTAGGCCTAAGAACACTGGGGCTCTGGGCTTCTCTAGCCACCTAATCTTCTGCTCATCCTCTCGCGCACTCTAAAGAGAGCTCAGGTGAGAAATTGCAAACGTCGAGCAATTGCTCAGAGATGAAAAGTGCCAGCACTGAAAGCTGTTGCTAGCCAGCACCCTTCCTTGGAAGCGCTTTTGTAGGCCTAAGAACATGGGGCTCTGGGCTTCTCTAGCCACCTAATATTCTGCTCATCCTCTCGCGCCCTCTAAAGAGAGCTCAGGTGAGAAATTGCAAACGTCGAGCAATTGCTCAGAGATGAAAAGTGCCAGCACTAAAAGCTGTTGCTAGCCAGCACCCTTCCTTGGAAGCGCTTCTGTAGGCCTAAGAACAGTGGGGCTCTGGGCTTCTCTAGCCACCTAATCTTCTGCTCATCCTCTCGCGCACTCTAAAGAGAGCTCAGGTGAGAAATTGCAAACATCCAGCAATTGCTCAGAGATGAAAAGTGCCAGCACTGAAAGCTCTTGCTAGCCAGCACCCTTCCTTGGAAGCGCTTTCACAGGCGCAGCAACACTGGGGCTTTGCGCTTCTCTAGACAACAAACGTCACGGTCACTATCTCTCCGTCTCGTAGACACGAGCTGAGAAATTGCAAATGTCGAGCAATTGCTCAGAGATGAAAAGTGCCAGCACTGAAAGCTGTTGCCAGCCAGCACCCTTCCTTGGAAGCGCTTTTGTAGGCCTAAGAACAGTGGGGCTCTGGGCTTCTCTAGCCACCTAATCTTCTGCTCATCCTCTCGCGCACTCTAAAGAGAGCTCAGGTGAGAAATTGCAAACATCCAGCAATTGCTCAGAGATGAAAAGTGCCAGCACTGAAAGCTCTTGCTAGCCAGCACCCTTCCTTGGAAGCGCTTTCACAGGCGCAGCAACACTGGGGCTTTGCGCTTCTCTAGCCAACAAACGTCACGGTCACTATCTCTCCGTCTCGTAGACACGAGCTGAGAAATTGCAAACGTCGAGCAATTGCTCAGAGATGAAAAGTGCCAGCACTGAAAGCTGTTGCTAGCCAGCCCCCTTCCTTGGAAGCGCTTTTGAAGCCCTAAGAACAGTGGGGCTCTGGGCTTCTCTAGCCACCTAATCTTCTGCTCATCCTCTCGCGCACTCTAAAGGGTGCTCAGGTGAGAAATTGCAAAAGTCGAGCAATTGCTCAGAGATGAAAAGTGCCAGCACTGAAAGCTGTTGCTAGCCAGCACCCTTCCTTGGAAGCGCTTTTGTAGGCCTAAGAACACTGGGGCTCTGGGCTTCTCTAGCCACCTAATCTTCTGCTCATCCTCTCGCGCACTCTAAAGAGAGCTCAGGTGAGAAATTGCAAACGTCGAGCAATTGCTCAGAGATGAAAAGTGCCAGCACTGAAAGCTGTTGCTAGCCAGCACCCTTCCTTGGAAGCGCTTTTGTAGGCCTAAGAACATGGGGCTCTGGGCTTCTCTAGCCACCTAATCTTCTGCTCATCCTCTCGCGCACTCTAAAGAGAGCTCAGGTGAGAAATTGCAAACGTCGAGCAATTGCTCAGAGATGAAAAGTGCCAGCACTAAAAGCTGTTGCTAGCCAGCACCCTTCCTTGGAAGCGCTTTTGTAGGCCTAAGAACAGTGGGGCTCTGGGCTTCTCTAGCCACCTAATCTTCTGCTCATCCTCTCGCGCACTGTAAAGAGAGCTCAGGTGAGAAATTGCAAACGTTGAGCAATTGCTCAGAGATGAAAAGTGCCAGCACTGAAAGCTGTTGCTAGCCAGCACCCTTCCTTGGAAGCGCTTTCACAGGCGCAGCAACACTGGGGCTTTGCGCTTCTCTAGCCACCAAACGTCACGGTCACTATCTCTCCGTCTCGTAGACACGAGCTGAGAAATTGCAAACGTTGAGCAATTGCTCAGAGATGAAAAGTGCCAGCACTGAAAGCTGTTGCCAGAAAGCCCCCTTCCTTGGAAGCGCTTTTGTAGGCCTAAGAACCCTGGGGCTCTGGGCTTCTCTAGCCACCTAATCTTCTGCTCATCCTCTCGCGCACTCTAAAGAGAGCTCAGGTGAGAAATTGCAAAGGTCGAGCAATTGCTCAGAGATGAAAAGTGCCAGCACTGAAAGCTGTTGCTAGCCAGCACCCTTCCTTGGAAGCGCTTCTGTAGGCCTAAGAACACTGGGGCTCTGGGCTTCTCTAGCCACCTAATCTTCTGCTCATCCTCTCGCGCAATCTAAAGAGAGCTCAGGGGAGAAATTGCAAACGTCGAGCAATTGCTCAGAGATGAAAAGTGCCAGCACTGAAAGCTGTTGCTAGCCAGCACCCTTCCTTGGAAGCGCTTTCACAGGCGCAGCAACACTGGGGCTTTGCGCTTCTCTAGCCACCAAACGTCATAGTCATTCTCTTTCCGTCTCGTAGACACGAGCTGACAGATTGCAAATGTCGAGCAATTGCTCAGAGATGAAAAGTGCCAGCACTGAAAGCTCTTGCTAGCCAGCACCCTTCCTTGGAAGCGCCTTTGTAGACCTAAGAACACTGGGGTTTTGCACTTCTCTAGCCACCTAATCTTGTGCTCATCCTCTTGCGCACTCTAAAGAGTGCTCAGGTGAGAAATTGCAAACGTCGAGCAATTGCTCAGAGATGAAAAGTGCCAGCACTGAAAGCTCTTGCTAGCCAGCACCCTTCCTTGGAAGCGCTTTTGTAGGCCTAAGAACACTGGGGCTCTGGGCTTCTCTAGCCACCTAATCTTCTGCTCATCCTCTCGCGCACTCTAAAGAGAGCTCAGGTGAGAAATTGCAAACGTCGAGCAATTGCTCAGAGATGAAAAGTGCCAGCACTGAAAGCTGTTGCTAGCCAGCACCCTTCCTTGGAAGCGCTGTCACAGGCGCAGCAACACTGGGGCTTTGCGCTTCTCTAGCCACCAAACGTCACTGTCATTCTCTTTCTGTCTCATAGACACGAGCTGAGAAATTGCAAACGTCGAGCAATTGCTCAGAGATGAAAAGTGCCAGCACTGAAAGCTGTTGCTAGCCAGCACCCTTCCTTGGAAGCGCTTTCGCAGGCGCAGTAACACTGGGGCTTTGCGCTTCTCTAGCCACCAAAAGTCACGGTCATTCTCTTTCCGTCTCGTAGACACGAGCTGAGAAATTGCAAACGTCGAGCAATTGCTCAGAGATGAAAAGTGCCAGCACTGAAAGCTGTTGCTAGCCAGCCCCCTTCCTTGGAAGCGCTTCTGTAGGCCTAAGAACAGTGGGGCTCTGGGCTTCTCTAGCCACCTAATCTTCTGCTCATCCTCTCGCGCACTCTAAAGAGAGCTCAGGTGAGAAATTGCAAACGTCCAGCAATTGCTCAGAGATGAAAAGTGCCAGCACTGAAAGCTGTTGCTAGCCAGCCCCCTTCCTTGGAAGCGCTTTCACAGGCGCAGCAACACTGGGGCTTTGTGCTTCTCTAGCCACGAAACGTCACGGTCACTCTCTCTCTGTCTCGTAGACACGAGCTGAGAAATTGCAAACATCGAGCAATTGCTCCGAGATGAAAAGTGCCAGCACTGAAAGCTCTTGCTAGCCAGCACCCTTCCTTGGAAGCGCTTTCACAGGTGCAGCAACACTGGGGCTTTGTGCTTCTCTAGCCACGAAACATCACGGTCACTCTCTCTCTGTCTCGTAGACACGAGCTGAGAAATTGCAAACGTCGAGCAATTGCTCAGAGATGAAAAGTGCCAGCACTGAAAGCTGTTGCTAGCCAGCCCCCTTCCTTGGAAGCGCTTCTGTAGGCCTAAGAACAGTGGGGCTCTGGGCTTCTCTAGCCACCTAATCTTCTGCTCATCCTCTCGCGCACTCTAAAGAGAGCTCAGGTGAGAAATTGCAAACGTCCAGCAATTGCTCAGAGATGAAAAGTGCCAGCACTGAAAGCTGTTGCTAGCCAGCACCCTTCCTTGGAAGCGCTTTTGTAGGCCTAAGAACACTGGGGCTCTGGGCTTCTCTAGCCACCTAATCTTCTGCTCATCCTCTCGCGCACTCTAAAGAGAGCTCAGGTGAGAAATTGCAAACGTCGAGCAATTGCTCAGAGATGAAAAGTGCCAGCACTGAAAGCTGTTGCTAGCCAGCACCCTTCCTTGGAAGCGCTTTTGTAGGCCTAAGAACATGGGGCTCTGGGCTTCTCTAGCCACCTAATATTCTGCTCATCCTCTCGCGCCCTCTAAAGAGAGCTCAGGTGAGAAATTGCAAACGTCGAGCAATTGCTCAGAGATGAAAAGTGCCAGCACTAAAAGCTGTTGCTAGCCAGCACCCTTCCTTGGAAGCGCTTCTGTAGGCCTAAGAACAGTGGGGCTCTGGGCTTCTCTAGCCACCTAATCTTCTGCTCATCCTCTCGCGCACTCTAAAGAGAGCTCAGGTGAGAAATTGCAAACATCCAGCAATTGCTCAGAGATGAAAAGTGCCAGCACTGAAAGCTCTTGCTAGCCAGCACCCTTCCTTGGAAGCGCTTTCACAGGCGCAGCAACACTGGGGCTTTGCGCTTCTCTAGACAACAAACGTCACGGTCACTATCTCTCCGTCTCGTAGACACGAGCTGAGAAATTGCAAATGTCGAGCAATTGCTCAGAGATGAAAAGTGCCAGCACTGAAAGCTGTTGCCAGCCAGCACCCTTCCTTGGAAGCGCTTTTGTAGGCCTAAGAACAGTGGGGCTCTGGGCTTCTCTAGCCACCTAATCTTCTGCTCATCCTCTCGCGCACTCTAAAGAGAGCTCAGGTGAGAAATTGCAAACATCCAGCAATTGCTCAGAGATGAAAAGTGCCAGCACTGAAAGCTCTTGCTAGCCAGCACCCTTCCTTGGAAGCGCTTTCACAGGCGCAGCAACACTGGGGCTTTGCGCTTCTCTAGCCAACAAACGTCACGGTCACTATCTCTCCGTCTCGTAGACACGAGCTGAGAAATTGCAAACGTCGAGCAATTGCTCAGAGATGAAAAGTGCCAGCACTGAAAGCTGTTGCTAGCCAGCCCCCTTCCTTGGAAGCGCTTTTGAAGCCCTAAGAACAGTGGGGCTCTGGGCTTCTCTAGCCACCTAATCTTCTGCTCATCCTCTCGCGCACTCTAAAGGGTGCTCAGGTGAGAAATTGCAAAAGTCGAGCAATTGCTCAGAGATGAAAAGTGCCAGCACTGAAAGCTGTTGCTAGCCAGCACCCTTCCTTGGAAGCGCTTTTGTAGGCCTAAGAACACTGGGGCTCTGGGCTTCTCTAGCCACCTAATCTTCTGCTCATCCTCTCGCGCACTCTAAAGAGAGCTCAGGTGAGAAATTGCAAACGTCGAGCAATTGCTCAGAGATGAAAAGTGCCAGCACTGAAAGCTGTTGCTAGCCAGCACCCTTCCTTGGAAGCGCTTTTGTAGGCCTAAGAACATGGGGCTCTGGGCTTCTCTAGCCACCTAATCTTCTGCTCATCCTCTCGCGCACTCTAAAGAGAGCTCAGGTGAGAAATTGCAAACGTCGAGCAATTGCTCAGAGATGAAAAGTGCCAGCACTAAAAGCTGTTGCTAGCCAGCACCCTTCCTTGGAAGCGCTTTTGTAGGCCTAAGAACAGTGGGGCTCTGGGCTTCTCTAGCCACCTAATCTTCTGCTCATCCTCTCGCGCACTGTAAAGAGAGCTCAGGTGAGAAATTGCAAACGTTGAGCAATTGCTCAGAGATGAAAAGTGCCAGCACTGAAAGCTGTTGCTAGCCAGCACCCTTCCTTGGAAGCGCTTTCACAGGCGCAGCAACACTGGGGCTTTGCGCTTCTCTAGCCACCAAACGTCACGGTCACTATCTCTCCGTCTCGTAGACACGAGCTGAGAAATTGCAAACGTTGAGCAATTGCTCAGAGATGAAAAGTGCCAGCACTGAAAGCTGTTGCCAGAAAGCCCCCTTCCTTGGAAGCGCTTTTGTAGGCCTAAGAACCCTGGGGCTCTGGGCTTCTCTAGCCACCTAATCTTCTGCTCATCCTCTCGCGCACTCTAAAGAGAGCTCAGGTGAGAAATTGCAAAGGTCGAGCAATTGCTCAGAGATGAAAAGTGCCAGCACTGAAAGCTGTTGCTAGCCAGCACCCTTCCTTGGAAGCGCTTCTGTAGGCCTAAGAACACTGGGGCTCTGGGCTTCTCTAGCCACCTAATCTTCTGCTCATCCTCTCGCGCAATCTAAAGAGAGCTCAGGGGAGAAATTGCAAACGTCGAGCAATTGCTCAGAGATGAAAAGTGCCAGCACTGAAAGCTGTTGCTAGCCAGCACCCTTCCTTGGAAGCGCTTTCACAGGCGCAGCAACACTGGGGCTTTGCGCTTCTCTAGCCACCAAACGTCATAGTCATTCTCTTTCCGTCTCGTAGACACGAGCTGACAGATTGCAAATGTCGAGCAATTGCTCAGAGATGAAAAGTGCCAGCACTGAAAGCTCTTGCTAGCCAGCACCCTTCCTTGGAAGCGCCTTTGTAGACCTAAGAACACTGGGGTTTTGCACTTCTCTAGCCACCTAATCTTGTGCTCATCCTCTTGCGCACTCTAAAGAGTGCTCAGGTGAGAAATTGCAAACGTCGAGCAATTGCTCAGAGATGAAAAGTGCCAGCACTGAAAGCTCTTGCTAGCCAGCACCCTTCCTTGGAAGCGCTTTTGTAGGCCTAAGAACACTGGGGCTCTGGGCTTCTCTAGCCACCTAATCTTCTGCTCATCCTCTCGCGCACTCTAAAGAGAGCTCAGGTGAGAAATTGCAAACGTCGAGCAATTGCTCAGAGATGAAAAGTGCCAGCACTGAAAGCTGTTGCTAGCCAGCACCCTTCCTTGGAAGCGCTGTCACAGGCGCAGCAACACTGGGGCTTTGCGCTTCTCTAGCCACCAAACGTCACTGTCATTCTCTTTCTGTCTCATAGACACGAGCTGAGAAATTGCAAACGTCGAGCAATTGCTCAGAGATGAAAAGTGCCAGCACTGAAAGCTGTTGCTAGCCAGCACCCTTCCTTGGAAGCGCTTTCGCAGGCGCAGTAACACTGGGGCTTTGCGCTTCTCTAGCCACCAAAAGTCACGGTCATTCTCTTTCCGTCTCGTAGACACGAGCTGAGAAATTGCAAACGTCGAGCAATTGCTCAGAGATGAAAAGTGCCAGCACTGAAAGCTGTTGCTAGCCAGCCCCCTTCCTTGGAAGCGCTTCTGTAGGCCTAAGAACAGTGGGGCTCTGGGCTTCTCTAGCCACCTAATCTTCTGCTCATCCTCTCGCGCACTCTAAAGAGAGCTCAGGTGAGAAATTGCAAACGTCCAGCAATTGCTCAGAGATGAAAAGTGCCAGCACTGAAAGCTGTTGCTAGCCAGCCCCCTTCCTTGGAAGCGCTTTCACAGGCGCAGCAACACTGGGGCTTTGTGCTTCTCTAGCCACGAAACGTCACGGTCACTCTCTCTCTGTCTCGTAGACACGAGCTGAGAAATTGCAAACATCGAGCAATTGCTCCGAGATGAAAAGTGCCAGCACTGAAAGCTCTTGCTAGCCAGCACCCTTCCTTGGAAGCGCTTTCACAGGTGCAGCAACACTGGGGCTTTGTGCTTCTCTAGCCACGAAACATCACGGTCACTCTCTCTCTGTCTCGTAGACACGAGCTGAGAAATTGCAAACGTCGAGCAATTGCTCAGAGATGAAAAGTGCCAGCACTGAAAGCTGTTGCTAGCCAGCCCCCTTCCTTGGAAGCGCTTCTGTAGGCCTAAGAACAGTGGGGCTCTGGGCTTCTCTAGCCACCTAATCTTCTGCTCATCCTCTCGCGCACTCTAAAGAGAGCTCAGGTGAGAAATTGCAAACGTCCAGCAATTGCTCAGAGATGAAAAGTGCCAGCACTGAAAGCTGTTGCTAGCCAGCACCCTTCCTTGGAAGCGCTTTCGCAGGCGCAGCAACACTGGGGCTTTGCGCTTCTATACGCACCACACGTCACGGTCATTCTCTTTCTGTCTCGTAGACACGAGCTGAGAAATTGCAAACGTC
Source organism: Sarcoramphus papa (assembly GCA_037962945.1). Classification (NCBI taxonomy): domain Eukaryota; kingdom Metazoa; phylum Chordata; class Aves; order Accipitriformes; family Cathartidae; genus Sarcoramphus; species Sarcoramphus papa. The sequence goes on along the minus strand of JBBMRM010000072.1, from coordinate 496,697 downwards.
GAGCAATTGCTCCGAGATGAAAAGTGCCAGCACTGAAAGCTGTTGCTAGCCAGCACCCTTCCTTGGAAGCGCTTTTGTAGGCCTAAGAACAGTGGGGCTCTGGGCTTCTCTAGCCACCTAATCTTCTGCTCATACTCTCGCGCACTCTAAAGGGTGCTCAGGTGAGAAATTGCAAACGTCGAGCAATTGCTCAGAGATGAAAAGTGCCAGCACTGAAAGCTGTTGCTAGCCAGCACCCTTCCTTGGAAGCGCTTTCACAGGCGCAGCAACACTGGGGCTTTGCGCTTCTCTAGCCACCAAACGTCACGGTCATTCTCTTTCCGTCTCGTAGACACGAGCTGAGTAATTGCAAACGTCGAGCAATTGCTCAGAGATGAAAAGTGCCAGCACTGAAAGCTGTTGCTAGCCAGCCCCCTTCCTTGGAAGCGCTTTTGTAGGCCTAAGAACAGTGGGGCTCTGGGCTTCTCTAGCAACCTAATCTTCTGCTCATCCTCTCGCGCAGTCTAAAGAGAGCTCAGGTGAGAAATTGCAAACGTCGAGCAATTGCTCAGAGATGAAAAGTGCCAGCACTGAAAGCTGTTGCTAGCCAGCACCCTTCCTTGGAAGCGCTTTTGAAGCCCTAAGAACACTGGGGCTCTGGGCTTCTCTAGCCACCTAATCTTCTGCTCATCCTCTCGCGCACTCTAAAGAGAGCTCAGGTGAGAAATTGCAAACGTCGAGCAATTGCTCAGAGATGAAAAGTGCCAGCACTGAAAGCTCTTGCTAGCCAGCACCCTTCCTTGGAAGCGCTTTTATAGGCCTAAGAACACTGGGGCTTTGCGCTTCTCTAGACACCAGACATCACGGTCACTATCTCTCCGCCTCGTAGACACGAGCTGAGAAATTGCAAACGTCGAGCACTTGCTCAGAGATGAAAAGTGCCAGCACTGAAAGCTGTTGCTAGCCAGCAGCCTTCCTTGGAAGCGCTTTTGTAGGCCTAAGCACACTGGGGCTCTGGGCTTCTCTAGCCACCTAATCTTCTGCTCATCCTCTCGCGCACTCTAAAGAGAGCTCAGGTGAGAAATTGCAAACGTCGAGCAATTGCTCAGAGATGAAAAGTGCCAGCACTGAAAGCTGTTGCTAGCCAGCCCCCTTCCTTGGAAGCGCTTTCACAGGCACAGCAAGACTGGGGCTTTGCGCTTCTCTAGCCGCCAAACGTCATAGTCATTCTCTTTTCGTCTCGTAGACACGAGCTGAGAGATTGCAAATGTCGAGCAATTGCTCAGAGATGAAAAGTGCCAGCACTGAAAGCTCTTGCTAGCCAGCACCCTTCCTTGGAAGCGCCTTTGTAGACCTAAGAACACTGGGGCTTTGCGCTTCTCTAGCCACCTAATCTTCTGCTCATCCTCTCGCACACTCTAAAGAGAGCTCAGGTGAGAAATTGCAAACGTCGAGCAATTGCTCAGAGATGAAAAGTGCCAGCACTGAAAGCTGTTGCTAGCCAGCACCCTTCCTTGGAAGCGCTTTCACAGGCACAGCAACACTGGGGCTTTGCGCTTCTCTAGCCGCCAAACGTCATAGTCATTCTCTTTCGGTCTCGTAGACACGAGCTGACAGATTGCAAATGTCGAGCAATTGCTCAGAGATGAAAAGTGCCAGCACTGAAAGCTGTTGCTAGCCAGCACCCTTCCTTGGAAGCGCCTTTGTAGACCTAAGAACACTGGGGCTTTGCACTTCTCTAGCCACCTAATCTTGTGCTCATCCTCTCGCGCACTCTAAAGAGTGCTCAGGTGAGAAATTGCAAATGTCCAGCAATTGCTCAGAGATGAAAAGTGCCAGCACTGAAAGCTCTTGCTAGCCAGCAGCCTTCCTTGGAAGCGCTTTTGTAGGCCTAAGAACAGTGGGGCTCTGGGCTTCTCTAGCCACCTAATCTTCTGCTCATCCTCTCGCGCATTCTAAAGAGAGCTCAGGTGAGAAATTGCAAACGTCGAGCAATTGCTCAGAGATGAAAGGTGCCAGCACTGAAAGCTGTTGCCAGCCAGCACCCTTCCTTGGAAGCGCTGTCACAGGCGCAGCAACACTGGGGCTTTGCGCTTCTCTAGCCACCAAACGTCACTGTCATTCTCTTTCTGTCTCGTAGACACGAGCTGAGAAATTGCAAACGTCGAGCAATTGCTCAGAGATGAAAAGTGCCAGCACTGAAAGCTGTTGCTAGCCAGCAGCCTTCCTTGGAAGCGCTTTCACAGGCGCAGCAACACTGGGGCTTTGCGCTTCTCTAGCCACCAAACGTAACGGTCATTCTCTTTCCGTCTCGTAGACACGAGCTGAGAAATTGCAAACGTCGAGCAATTGCTCAGAGATGAAAAGTGCCAGCACTGAAAGATGTTGCTAGCCAGCACCCTTCCTTGGAAGCGCTTCTGTAGGCCTAAGAGCACTGGGGCTCTGGGCTTCTCTAGCCACCTAATCTTCTGCTCATCCTCTCGCGCACTCTAAAGAGAGCTCAGGTGAGAAATTGCAAACGTCGAGCAATTGCTCAGAGATGAAAAGTGGCAGCACTGAAAGCTGTTGCTAGCCAGCACCCTTCCTTGGAAGCGCTTTCACAGGCGCAGCAACACTGGGGCTTTGCGCTTCTCTAGCCACCAAACGTCACGGCCACTATCTCTCCGTCTCGTAGACACGAGCTGAGAAATTGCAAACGTCGAGCAATTGCTCAGAGATGAAAAGTGCCAGCACTGAAAGCTGTTGCTAGCCAGCACCCTTCCATAGATGCGCTTTTGTAGGCCTAAGAACAGTGGGGCTCTGGGCTTCTCTAGCCACCTAATCTTCTGCTCATCCTCTCGCGCACTCTAAAGGGTGCTCAGGTGAGAAATTGCAAATGTCGAGCAATTGCTCAGAGATGAAAAGTGCCAGCACTGAAAGCTGTTGCTAGCCAGCACCCTTCCTTGGAAGCGCTTTCACAGGCGCAGCAACACTGGGGCTTTGCGCTTCTCTAGCCACCAAACGTCACGGTCATTCTCTTTCCGTCTCGTAGACACGAGCTGAGTAATTGCAAACGTCGAGCAATTGCTCAGAGATGAAAAGTGCCAGCACTGAAAGCTGTTGCTAGCCAGCCCCCTTCCTTGGAAGCGCTTTTGTAGGCCTAAGAACAGTGGGGCTCTGGGCTTCTCTAGCAACCTAATCTTCTGCTCATCCTCTCGCGCAGTCTAAAGAGAGCTCAGGTGAGAAATTCCAAACGTCGAGCAATTGCTCAGAGATGAAAAGTGCCAGCACTGAAAGCTGTTGCTAGCCAGCAGCCTTCCTTGGAAGCGCTTTTGAAGCCCTAAGAACACTGGGGCTCTGGGCTTCTCTAGCCACCTAATCTTCTGCTCATCCTCTCGCGCACTCTAAAGAGAGCTCAGGTGAGAAATTGCAAACGTCGAGCAATTGCTCAGAGATGAAAAGTGCCAGCACTGAAAGCTCTTGCTAGCCAGCACCCTTCCTTGGAAGCGCTTTTATAGGCCTAAGAACACTGGGGCTTTGCGCTTCTCTAGACACCAGACATCACGGTCACTATCTCTCCGCCTCGTAGACACGAGCTGAGAAATTGCAAACGTCGAGCACTTGCTCAGAGATGAAAAGTGCCAGCACTGAAAGCTGTTGCTAGCCAGCAGCCTTCCTTGGAAGCGCTTTTGTAGGCCTAAGCACACTGGGGCTCTGGGCTTCTCTAGCCACCTAATCTTCTGCTCGTCCTCTCGCGCACTCTAAAGAGAGCTCAGGTGAGAAATTGCAAACGTCGAGCAATTGCTCAGAGATAAAAAGTGCCAGCACTGAAAGCTGTTGCTAGCCAGCCCCCTTCCTTGGAAGCGCTTTCACAGGCACAGCAAGACTGGGGCTTTGCGCTTCTCTAGCCGCCAAACGTCATAGTCATTCTCTTTTCGTCTCGTAGACACGAGCTGAGAGATTGCAAATGTCGAGCAATTGCTCAGAGATGAAAAGTGCCAGCACTGAAAGCTCTTGCTAGCCAGCACCCTTCCTTGGAAGCGCCTTTGTAGACCTAAGAACACTGGGGCTTTGCGCTTCTCTAGCCACCTAATCTTCTGCTCATCCTCTCGCGCACTCTAAAGAGAGCTCAGGTGAGAAATTGCAAATGTCCAGCAATTGCTCAGAGATGAAAAGTGCCAGCACTGAAAGCTCTTGCTAGCCAGCCCCCTTCCTTGGAAGCGCTTTTGTAGGCCTAAGAACACTGGGGCTCTGGGCTTCTCTAGCCACCTAATCTTCTGCTCATCCTCTCGCGCACTCTAAAGAGAGCTCAGGTGAGAAATTGCAAACGTCGAGCAATTGCTCAGAGATGAAAAGTGCCAGCACTGAAAGCTGTTGCCAGTCAGCACCCTTCCTTGGAAGCGCTGTCACAGGCGCAGCAACACTGGGGCTTTGCGCTTCTCTAGCCACCAAACGTCACTGTCATTCTCTTTCTGTCTCGTAGACACGAGCTGAGAGATTGCAAACGTCGAGCAATTGCTCAGAGATGAAAAGTGCCAGCACTGAAAGCTGTTGCTAGCCAGCAGCCTTCCTTGGAAGCGCTTTTGTAGGCCTAAGAACACTGGGGCTTTGCGCTTCTCTAGCCACCAAACGTCACGGTCACTCTCTCTCCGTCTCGTAGACACGAGCTGAGAAATTGCAAACGTCGAGCAATTGCTCAGAGATGAAAAGTGCCAGCACTGAAAGCTCTTGCTAGCCAGCACCCTTCCTTGGAAGCGCCTTTGTAGACCTAAGAACACTGGGGCTTTGCACTTCTCTAGCCACCTAATCTTCTGCTCATCCTCTCGCGCACTCTAAAGAGTGCTCAGGTGAGAAATTGCAAATGTCCAGCAATTGCTCAGAGATGAAAAGTGCCAGCACTGAAAGCTGTTGCCAGCCAGCACCCTTCCTTGGAAGCGCTGTCACAGGCGCAGTAACACTGGGGCTTTGCGCTTCTCTAGCCACCAAACGTCACTGTCATTCTCTTTCTGTCTCGTAGACACGAGCTGAGAAATTGCAAACGTCGAGCAATTGCTCAGAGATGAAAAGTGCCAGCACTGAAAGCTCTTGCTAGCCAGCACCCTTCCTTGGAAGCGCTTTCACAGGCGCAGCAACACTGGGGCTTTGCGCTTCTCTAGCCACCAAACGTCACAGTCCTTCTCTTTCCATCTCGTAGACACGAGCTGAGAAATTGCAAACGTCGAGCAATTGCTCAGAGATGAAAAGTGCCAGCACTGAAAGATGTTGCTAGCCAGCACCCTTCCTTGGAAGCGCTTCTGTAGGCCTAAGAGCACTGGGGCTCTGGGCTTCTCTAGCCACCTAATCTTCTGCTCATCCTCTCGCGCACTCTAAAGAGAGCTCAGGGGAGAAATTGCAAACGTCGAGCAATTGCTCAGAGATGAAAAGTGCCAGCACTGAAAGCTGTTGCTAGCCAGCACCCTTCCTTGGAAGCGCTTTCACAGGCGCAGCAACACTGGGGCTTTGCGCTTCTCTAGCCACCAAACGTCACGGCCACTATCTCTCCGTCTCGTAGACACGAGCTGAGAAATTGCAAACGTCGAGCAATTGCTCAGAGATGAAAAGTGCCAGCACTGAAAGCTGTTGCTAGCCAGCACCCTTCCATAGATGCGCTTTTGTAGGCCTAAGAACAGTGGGGCTCTGGGCTTCTCTAGCCACCTAATCTTCTGCTCATCCTCTCGCGCACTCTAAAGGGTGCTCAGGTGAGAAATTGCAAACGTCGAGCAATTGTTCAGAGATGAAAAGTGCCAGCACTGAAAGCTCTTGCTAGCCAGCACCCTTCCTTGGAAGCGCTTTCACAGGCGCAGCAACACTGGGGCTTTGCGCTTCTCTAGCCACCAAACGTCACGGTCATTCTCTTTCCGTCTCGTAGACACGAGCTGAGAGATTGCAAACGTCGAGCAATTGCTCAGAGATGAAAAGTGCCAGCACTGAAAGCTGTTGCTAGCCAGCACCCTTCCTTGGAAGCGCTTTTGTAGGTCTAAGAACACTGGGGCTCTGGGCTTCTCTAGCCACCTAATCTTGTGCTCATCCTCTCGCGCACTCTAAAGAGTGCTCAGGTGAGAAATTGCAAACGTCGAGCGATTGCTCAGAGATGAAAAGTGCCAGCACTGAAAGCTGTTGCTAGCCAGCAGCCTTCCTTGGAAGCGCTTTTGTAGGCCTAAGAACACTGGGGCTTTGCGCTTCTCTAGCCACCTAATCTTCTGCTCATCCTCTCGCGCACTCTAAAGAGAGCTCAGGTGAGAAATTGCAAACGTCGAGCAATTGCTCAGAGATGAAAAGTGCCATCACTGAAAGCTGTTGCTAGCCAGCCCCCTTCCTTGGAAGCGCTTTCACAGGCGCAGCAACACTGGGGCTTTGCGATTCTCTAGCCACCAAACGTCACGGTCATTCTCTTTCCGTCTCATAGACACGAGCTGAGAAATTGCAAACGTCGAGCAATTGCTCAGAGATGAAAAGTGCCAGCACTGAAAGCTGTTGCTAGCCAACACCCTTCCTTGGAAGCGCTTCTGTAGGCCTAAGAACACTGGGGCTCTGGGCTTCTCTAGCCACCTAATCTTCTGCTCATCCTCTCGCACACTCTAAAGAGAGCTCAGGTGAGAAATTGCAAACGTCGAGCAATTGCTCAGAGATGAAAAGTGCCAGCACTGAAAGCTGTTGCTAGCCAGCACCCTTCCTTGGAAGCGCTTTTGTAGGCCTAAGAACACTGGGGCTCTGGGCTTCTCTAGCCACCTAATCTTCTGCTCATCCTCTCGGGAACTCTAAAGAGAGCTCAGGTGAGAAATTGCAAATGTCCAGCAATTGCTCAGAGATGAAAAGTGCCAGCACTGAAAGCTGTTGCTAGCCAGCACCCTTCCTTGGAAGCGCTTTTGTAGGCCTAAGAACACTGGGACTCTGGGCTTCTCTAGCCACCTAATCTTCTGCTCATCCTCTCGCGCACTCTAAAGAGAGCTCAGGTGAGAAATTGCAAACGTCGAGCAATTGCTCAGAGATGAAAAGTGCCAGCACTGAAAGCTGTTGCCAGCCAGCACCCTTCCTTGGAAGCGCTTTCACAGGCGCAGCAACACTGGGGCTTTGCGCTTCTCTAGCCACCAAACGTCACGTCATTCTCTTTCCGTCTCATAGACACGAGCTGAGAAATTGCAAACATCGAGCAATTGCTCAGAGATGAAAAGTGCCAGCACTGAAAGCTGTTGCTAGCCAGCCCCCTTTCTTGGAAGCGCTTTCACAGGCACAGCAACACTGGGGCTTTGCGCTTCTCTAGCCACCAAACGTCACAGTCACTATCTCTCCGTCTCGTAAACACGAGCTGAGAAATTGCAAACGTCGAGCAATTGCTCAGAGATGAAAAGTGCCAGCACTGAAAGCTGTTGCTAGCCAGCACCCTTCCATAGATGCGCTTTTGTAGGCCTAAGAACAGTGGGGCTCTGGGCTTCTCTAGCCACCTAATCTTCTGCTCATCCTCTCGGGCACTCTAAAGAGAGCTCAGGTGAGAAATTGCAAACGTCGAGCAATTGCTCAGAGATGAAAAGTGCCAGCACTGAAAGCTGTTGCTAGCCAGCACCCTTCCTTGGAAGCGCTTTCACAGGCGCAGCAACACTGGGGCTTTGCGCTTCTCTAGCCACCAGACGTCACGGTCACTATCTCTCTGTCTCGTAGACACGAGCTGAGAAATTGCAAATGTCGAGCAATTGCTCAGAGATGAAAAGTGCCAGCACTGAAAGCTGTTGCTAGCCAGCACCCTTCCTTGGAAGCGCTTTTGTAGGCCTAAGAACACTGGGGCTCTGGGCTTCTCTAGCCACCTCATCTTCTGCTCATCCTCTCGCGCACTCTAAAGAGAGCTCAGGTGGAAAATTGCAAACGTCGAGCAATTGCTCAGAGATGAAAAGTGCCAGCACTGAAAGCTCTTGCTAGCCAGCACCCTTCCTTGGAAGAGCTTTTGTAGGCCTAAGAACACTGGGGCTCTGGGCTTCTCTAGCCACCAGACATCACGGTCACTATCTCTCCGCCTCGTAGACACGAGCTGAGAAATTGCAAACGTCGAGCAATTGCTCAGAGATGAAAAGTGCCAGCACTGAAAGCTCTTGCTAGCCAGCACCCTTCCTTGGAAGCGCTTTTGTAGGCCTAAGCACACTGGGGCTCTGGGCTTCTCTAGCCACCTAATTTTCTGCTCATCCTCTCGCGCACTCTAAAGAGAGCTCAGGTGAGAAATTGCAAACGTCGAGCAATTGCTCAGAGATGAAAAGTGCCAGCACTGAAAGCTGTTGCTAGCCAGCACCCTTCCTTGGAAGCGCTTTCACAGGCACAGCAACACTGGGGCTTTGCGCTTCTCTAGCCACCAAACGTCATAGTCATTCTCTTTCCGTCTCGTAGACACGAGCTGACAGATTGCAAATGTCGAGCAATTGCTCAGAGATGAAAAGTGCCAGCACCGAAAGCTGTTGCCAGCCAGCACCCTTCCTTGGAAGCGCTGTCACAGGCGCAGCAACACTGGGGCTTTGTGCTTCTCTACCCACCAAACGTCACGGTCACTCTCTCTCCGTCTCGTAGACATGAGCTGAGAAATTGCAAACGTCGAGCAATTGCTCAGAGATGAAAAGTGCCAGCACTGAAAGCTGTTGCTAGCCAGCACCCTTCCTTGGAAGCGCTTTTGTAGGCCTAAGAGCACTGGGGCTCTGGGCTTCTCTAGCCACCTAATCTTCTGCTCATCCTCTCGCGCACTCTAAAGAGAGCTCAGGTGAGAAATTGCAAACGTCGAGCAATTGCTCAGAGATGAAAAGTGCCAGCACTGAAAGCTGTTGCTAGCCAGCACCCTTCCTTGGAAGCGCTTTCACAGGCGCAGCAACACTGGGGCTTTGCGCTTCTCTAGCCACCAAACGTCACAGTCCTTCTCTTTCCGTCTCGTAGACACGAGCTGAGAAATTGCAAACGTCGAGCAATTGCTCAGAGATGAAAAGTGCCAGCACTGAAAGCTCTTGCTAGCCAGCACCCTTCCATAGATGCGCTTTTGTAGGCCTAAGAACAGTGGGGCTCTGGGCTTCTCTAGCCACCTAATCTTCTGCTCATCCTCTCGCGCACTCTAAAGAGAGCTCAGGTGAGAAATTGCAAACGTTGAGCAATTGCTCAGAGATGAAAAGTGCCAGCACTGAAAGCTGTTGCTAGCCAGCACCCTTCCTTGGAAGCGCTTTCACAGGCGCAGCAACACTGGGGCTTTGCGCTTCTCTACCCACCAAACGTCATAGTCATTCTCTTTCCGTCTCGTAGACACGAGCTGAGAGATTGCAAACGTCGAGCAATTGCTTAGAGATGAAAAGTGCCAGCACTGAAAGCTGTTGCTAGCCAGCAGCCTTCCTTGGAAGCGCTTTTGTAGGCCTAAGAACAGTGGGGCTCTGGGCTTCTCTAGCCACCTAATCTTCTGCTCATCCTCTCGCGCACTCTAAAGAGAGCTCAGGTGAGAAATTGCAAACGTCGAGCAATTGCTCAGAGATGAAAAGTGCCAGCACTGAAAGCTGTTGCTAGCCAGCACCCTTCCTTGGAAGCGCTTTTGTAGGTCTAAGAACACTGGGGCTCTGGGCTTCTCTAGCCACCTAATCTTGTGCTCATCCTCTCGCGCACTCTAAAGAGTGCTCAGGTGAGAAATTGCAAACGTCGAGCGATTGCTCAGAGATGAAAAGTGCCAGCACTGAAAGCTGTTGCTAGCCAGCAGCCTTCCTTGGAAGCGCTTTTGTAGGCCTAAGAACACTGGGGCTTTGCGCTTCTCTAGCCACCTAATCTTCTGCTCATCCTCTCGCGCACTCTAAAGAGAGCTCAGGTGAGAAATTGCAAACGTCGAGCAATTGCTCAGAGATGAAAAGTGCCATCACTGAAAGCTGTTGCTAGCCAGCCCCCTTCCTTGGAAGCGCTTTCACAGGCGCAGCAACACTGGGGCTTTGCGATTCTCTAGCCACCAAACGTCACGGTCATTCTCTCTCCGTCTCGTAGACACGAGCTGAGAAATTGCAAACGTCGAGCAATTGCTCAGAGATGAAAAGTGCCAGCACTGAAAGCTGTTGCTAGCCAACACCCTTCCTTGGAAGCGCTCCTGTAGGCCTAAGAACACTGGGGCTCTGGGCTTCTCTAGCCACCTAATCTTCTGCTCATCCTCTCGCACACTCTAAAGAGAGCTCAGGTGAGAAATTGCAAACGTCGAGCAATTGCTCAGAGATGAAAAGTGCCAGCACTGAAAGCTGTTGCTAGCCAGCAGCCTTCCTTGGAAGCGCTTTTGTAGGCCTAAGAACACTGGGGCTCTGGGCTTCTCTAGCCACCTAATCTTCTGCTCATCCTCTCGGGAACTCTAAAGAGAGCTCAGGTGAGAAATTGCAAATGTCCAGCAATTGCTCAGAGATGAAAAGTGCCAGCACTGAAAGCTGTTGCTAGCCAGCACCCTTCCTTGGAAGCGCTTTTGTAGGCCTAAGAACACTGGGACTCTGGGCTTCTCTAGCCACCTAATCTTCTGCTCATCCTCTCGCGCACTCTAAAGAGAGCTCAGGTGAGAAATTGCAAACGTCGAGCAATTGCTCAGAGATGAAAAGTGCCAGCACTGAAAGCTGTTGCCAGCCAGCACCCTTCCTTGGAAGCGCTTTCACAGGCGCAGCAACACTGGGGCTTTGCGCTTCTCTAGCCACCAAACGTCACGTCATTCTCTTTCCGTCTCATAGACACGAGCTGAGAAATTGCAAACATCGAGCAATTGCTCAGAGATGAAAAGTGCCAGCACTGAAAGCTGTTGCTAGCCAGCCCCCTTTCTTGGAAGCGCTTTCACAGGCACAGCAACACTGGGGCTTTGCGCTTCTCTAGCCACCAAACGTCACAGTCACTATCTCTCCGTCTCGTAAACACGAGCTGAGAAATTGCAAACGTCGAGCAATTGCTCAGAGATGAAAAGTGCCAGCACTGAAAGCTGTTGCTAGCCAGCACCCTTCCATAGATGCGCTTTTGTAGGCCTAAGAACAGTGGGGCTCTGGGCTTCTCTAGCCACCTAATCTTCTGCTCATCCTCTCGGGCACTCTAAAGAGAGCTCAGGTGAGAAATTGCAAACGTCGAGCAATTGCTCAGAGATGAAAAGTGCCAGCACTGAAAGCTGTTGCTAGCCAGCACCCTTCCTTGGAAGCGCTTTCACAGGCGCAGCAACACTGGGGCTTTGCGCTTCTCTAGCCACCAGACGTCACGGTCACTATCTCTCTGTCTCGTAGACACGAGCTGAGAAATTGCAAATGTCGAGCAATTGCTCAGAGATGAAAAGTGCCAGCACTGAAAGCTGTTGCTAGCCAGCACCCTTCCTTGGAAGCGCTTTTGTAGGCCTAAGAACACTGGGGCTCTGGGCTTCTCTAGCCACCTCATCTTCTGCTCATCCTCTCGCGCACTCTAAAGAGAGCTCAGGTGGAAAATTGCAAACGTCGAGCAATTGCTCAGAGATGAAAAGTGCCAGCACTGAAAGCTCTTGCTAGCCAGCCCCCTTCCTTGGAAGAGCTTTTGTAGGCCTAAGAACACTGGGGCTCTGGGCTTCTCTAGCCACCAGACATCACGGTCACTATCTCTCCGCCTCGTAGACACGAGCTGAGAAATTGCAAACGTCGAGCAATTGCTCAGAGATGAAAAGTGCCAGCACTGAAAGCTCTTGCTAGCCAGCACCCTTCCTTGGAAGCGCTTTTGTAGGCCTAAGCACACTGGGGCTCTGGGCTTCTCTAGCCACCTAATTTTCTGCTCATCCTCTCGCGCACTCTAAAGAGAGCTCAGGTGAGAAATTGCAAACGTCGAGCAATTGCTCAGAGATGAAAAGTGCCAGCACTGAAAGCTGTTGCTAGCCAGCACCCTTCCTTGGAAGCGCTTTCACAGGCACAGCAACACTGGGGCTTTGCGCTTCTCTAGCCACCAAACGTCATAGTCATTCTCTTTCCGTCTCGTAGACACGAGCTGACAGATTGCAAATGTCGAGCAATTGCTCAGAGATGAAAAGTGCCAGCACCGAAAGCTGTTGCCAGCCAGCACCCTTCCTTGGAAGCGCTGTCACAGGCGCAGCAACACTGGGGCTTTGTGCTTCTCTACCCACCAAACGTCACGGTCACTCTCTCTCCGTCTCGTAGACATGAGCTGAGAAATTGCAAACGTCGAGCAATTGCTCAGAGATGAAAAGTGCCAGCACTGAAAGCTGTTGCTAGCCAGCACCCTTCCTTGGAAGCGCTTTTGTAGGCCTAAGAGCACTGGGGCTCTGGGCTTCTCTAGCCACCTAATCTTCTGCTCATCCTCTCGCGCACTCTAAAGAGAGCTCAGGTGAGAAATTGCAAACGTCGAGCAATTGCTCAGAGATGAAAAGTGCCAGCACTGAAAGCTGTTGCTAGCCAGCACCCTTCCTTGGAAGCGCTTTCACAGGCGCAGCAACACTGGGGCTTTGCGCTTCTCTAGCCACCAAACGTCACAGTCCTTCTCTTTCCGTCTCGTAGACACGAGCTGAGAAATTGCAAACGTCGAGCAATTGCTCAGAGATGAAAAGTGCCAGCACTGAAAGCTCTTGCTAGCCAGCACCCTTCCATAGATGCGCTTTTGTAGGCCTAAGAACAGTGGGGCTCTGGGCTTCTCTAGCCACCTAATCTTCTGCTCATCCTCTCGCGCACTCTAAAGAGAGCTCAGGTGAGAAATTGCAAACGTTGAGCAATTGCTCAGAGATGAAAAGTGCCAGCACTGAAAGCTGTTGCTAGCCAGCACCCTTCCTTGGAAGCGCTTTCACAGGCGCAGCAACACTGGGGCTTTGCGCTTCTCTACCCACCAAACGTCATAGTCATTCTCTTTCCGTCTCGTAGACACGAGCTGAGAGATTGCAAACGTCGAGCAATTGCTTAGAGATGAAAAGTGCCAGCACTGAAAGCTGTTGCTAGCCAGCAGCCTTCCTTGGAAGCGCTTTTGTAGGCCTAAGAACAGTGGGGCTCTGGGCTTCTCTAGCCACCTAATCTTCTGCTCATCCTCTCGCGCACTCTAAAGAGAGCTCAGGTGAGAAATTGCAAACGTCGAGCAATTGCTCAGAGATGAAAAGTGCCAGCACTGAAAGCTGTTGCCAGCCAGCACCCTTCCTTGGAAGCGCTGTCACAGGCGCAGCAACACTGGGGCTTTGCGCTTCTCTACCCACCAAACGACACGGTCATTCTCTTTCCGTCTCATAGACACGAGCTGAGAACTTGCAAACGTCGAGCAATTGCTCAGAGATGAAAAGTGCCAGCACTGAAAGCTCTTGCTAGCCAGCACCCTTCCTTGGAAGCGCTTTCACAGGCGCAGCAACACTGGGGCTTTGCGCTTCTCTAGCCACCAAACGTCACGGTCACTATCTCTCCGTCTCGTAGACACGAGCTGAGAAATTGCAAACGTCGAGCAATTGCTCAGAGATGAAAAGTGCCAGCACTGAAAGCTGTTGCTAGCCAGCACCCTTCCATAGATGCGCTTTTGTAGGCCTAAGAACAGTGGGGCTCTGGGCTTCTCTAGCCACCTAATCTTCTGCTCATCCTCTCGCGCACTCTAAAGGGTGCTCAGGTGAGAAATTGCAAACGTCGAGCAATTGCTCAGAGATGAAAAGTGCCAGCACTGAAAGCTGTTGCTAGCCAGCACCCTTCCTTGGAAGCGCTTTTGTAGGCCTAAGAACACTGGGGCTCTGGGCTTCTCTAGCCACCTAATCTTCTGCTCATCCTCTCGGGAACTCTAAAGAGAGCTCAGGTGAGAAATTGCAAATGTCCAGCAATTGCTCAGAGATGAAAAGTGCCAGCACTGAAAGCTGTTGCTAGCCAGCACCCTTCCTTGGAAGCGCTTTTGTAGGCCTAAGAACACTGGGACTCTGGGCTTCTCTAGCCACCTAATCTTCTGCTCATCCTCTCGCGCACTCTAAAGAGAGCTCAGGTGAGAAATTGCAAACGTCGAGCAATTGCTCAGAGATGAAAAGTGCCAGCACTGAAAGCTGTTGCCAGCCAGCACCCTTCCTTGGAAGCGCTTTCACAGGCGCAGCAACACTGGGGCTTTGCGCTTCTCTAGCCACCAAACGTCACGTCATTCTCTTTCCGTCTCATAGACACGAGCTGAGAAATTGCAAACATCGAGCAATTGCTCAGAGATGAAAAGTGCCAGCACTGAAAGCTGTTGCTAGCCAGCCCCCTTTCTTGGAAGCGCTTTCACAGGCACAGCAACACTGGGGCTTTGCGCTTCTCTAGCCACCAAACGTCACAGTCACTATCTCTCCGTCTCGTAAACACGAGCTGAGAAATTGCAAACGTCGAGCAATTGCTCAGAGATGAAAAGTGCCAGCACTGAAAGCTGTTGCTAGCCAGCACCCTTCCATAGATGCGCTTTTGTAGGCCTAAGAACAGTGGGGCTCTGGGCTTCTCTAGCCACCTAATCTTCTGCTCATCCTCTCGGGCACTCTAAAGAGAGCTCAGGTGAGAAATTGCAAACGTCGAGCAATTGCTCAGAGATGAAAAGTGCCAGCACTGAAAGCTGTTGCTAGCCAGCACCCTTCCTTGGAAGCGCTTTCACAGGCGCAGCAACACTGGGGCTTTGCGCTTCTCTAGCCACCAGACGTCACGGTCACTATCTCTCTGTCTCGTAGACACGAGCTGAGAAATTGCAAATGTCGAGCAATTGCTCAGAGATGAAAAGTGCCAGCACTGAAAGCTGTTGCTAGCCAGCACCCTTCCTTGGAAGCGCTTTTGTAGGCCTAAGAACACTGGGGCTCTGGGCTTCTCTAGCCACCTCATCTTCTGCTCATCCTCTCGCGCACTCTAAAGAGAGCTCAGGTGGAAAATTGCAAACGTCGAGCAATTGCTCAGAGATGAAAAGTGCCAGCACTGAAAGCTCTTGCTAGCCAGCCCCCTTCCTTGGAAGAGCTTTTGTAGGCCTAAGAACACTGGGGCTCTGGGCTTCTCTAGCCACCAGACATCACGGTCACTATCTCTCCGCCTCGTAGACACGAGCTGAGAAATTGCAAACGTCGAGCAATTGCTCAGAGATGAAAAGTGCCAGCACTGAAAGCTCTTGCTAGCCAGCACCCTTCCTTGGAAGCGCTTTTGTAGGCCTAAGCACACTGGGGCTCTGGGCTTCTCTAGCCACCTAATTTTCTGCTCATCCTCTCGCGCACTCTAAAGAGAGCTCAGGTGAGAAATTGCAAACGTCGAGCAATTGCTCAGAGATGAAAAGTGCCAGCACTGAAAGCTGTTGCTAGCCAGCACCCTTCCTTGGAAGCGCTTTCACAGGCACAGCAACACTGGGGCTTTGCGCTTCTCTAGCCACCAAACGTCATAGTCATTCTCTTTCCGTCTCGTAGACACGAGCTGACAGATTGCAAATGTCGAGCAATTGCTCAGAGATGAAAAGTGCCAGCACCGAAAGCTGTTGCCAGCCAGCACCCTTCCTTGGAAGCGCTGTCACAGGCGCAGCAACACTGGGGCTTTGTGCTTCTCTACCCACCAAAAATCACGGTCACTCTCTCTCCGTCTCGTAGACATGAGCTGAGAAATTGCAAACGTCGAGCAATTGCTCAGAGATGAAAAGTGCCAGCACTGAAAGCTGTTGCTAGCCAGCACCCTTCCTTGGAAGCGCTTTTGTAGGCCTAAGAGCACTGGGGCTCTGGGCTTCTCTAGCCACCTAATCTTCTGCTCATCCTCTCGCGCACTCTAAAGAGAGCTCAGGTGAGAAATTGCAAACGTCGAGCAATTGCTCAGAGATGAAAAGTGCCAGCACTGAAAGCTGTTGCTAGCCAGCACCCTTCCTTGGAAGCGCTTTCACAGGCGCAGCAACACTGGGGCTTTGCGCTTCTCTAGCCACCAAACGTCACAGTCCTTCTCTTTCCGTCTCGTAGACACGAGCTGAGAAATTGCAAACGTCGAGCAATTGCTCAGAGATGAAAAGTGCCAGCACTGAAAGCTCTTGCTAGCCAGCACCCTTCCATAGATGCGCTTTTGTAGGCCTAAGAACAGTGGGGCTCTGGGCTTCTCTAGCCACCTAATCTTCTGCTCATCCTCTCGCGCACTCTAAAGAGAGCTCAGGTGAGAAATTGCAAACGTTGAGCAATTGCTCAGAGATGAAAAGTGCCAGCACTGAAAGCTGTTGCTAGCCAGCACCCTTCCTTGGAAGCGCTTTCACAGGCGCAGCAACACTGGGGCTTTGCGCTTCTCTACCCACCAAACGTCATAGTCATTCTCTTTCCGTCTCGTAGACACGAGCTGAGAGATTGCAAACGTCGAGCAATTGCTTAGAGATGAAAAGTGCCAGCACTGAAAGCTGTTGCTAGCCAGCAGCCTTCCTTGGAAGCGCTTTTGTAGGCCTAAGAACAGTGGGGCTCTGGGCTTCTCTAGCCACCTAATCTTCTGCTCATCCTCTCGCGCACTCTAAAGAGAGCTCAGGTGAGAAATTGCAAACGTCGAGCAATTGCTCAGAGATGAAAAGTGCCAGCACTGAAAGCTGTTGCCAGCCAGCACCCTTCCTTGGAAGCGCTGTCACAGGCGCAGCAACACTGGGGCTTTGCGCTTCTCTACCCACCAAACGTCACGGTCATTCTCTTTCCGTCTCATAGACACGAGCTGAGAACTTGCAAACGTCGAGCAATTGCTCAGAGATGAAAAGTGCCAGCACTGAAAGCTCTTGCTAGCCAGCACCCTTCCTTGGAAGCGCTTTCACAGGCGCAGCAACACTGGGGCTTTGCGCTTCTCTAGCCACCAAACGTCACGGTCACTATCTCTCCGTCTCGTAGACACGAGCTGAGAAATTGCAAACGTCGAGCAATTGCTCAGAGATGAAAAGTGCCAGCACTGAAAGCTGTTGCTAGCCAGCACCCTTCCATAGATGCGCTTTTGTAGGCCTAAGAACAGTGGGGCTCTGGGCTTCTCTAGCCACCTAATCTTCTGCTCATCCTCTCGCGCACTCTAAAGGGTGCTCAGGCGAGAAATTGCAAACGTCGAGCAATTGCTCAGAGATGAAAAGTGCCAGCACTGAAAGCTGTTGCTAGCCAGCACCCTTCCTTGGAAGCGCTTTTGTAGGCCTAAGAACACTGGGGCTCTGGGCTTCTATAGCCACCTCATCTTCTGCTCATCCTCTCGCGCACTCTAAAGAGAGCTCAGGTGAGAAATTGCAAACGTCGAGCAATTGCTCAGAGATGAAAAGTGCCAGCACTGAAAGCTGTTGCTAGCCAGCCCCCTTCCTTGGAAGCGCTGTTGTAGGCCTAAGAACATGGGGCTCTGGGCTTCTCTAGCCACCTAATCTTCTGCTCATCCTCTCGCGCACTCTAAAGAGAGCTCAGGTGAGAAATTGCAAATGTCGAGCAATTGCTCAGAGATGAAAAGTGCCAGCACTGAAAGCTGTTGCTAGCCAGCACCCTTCCTTGGAAGCGCTTTCACAGGCGCAGCAACACTGGGACTTTGCGCTTCTCTACCCACCAAACGTCACGGTCATTCTCTTTCCGTCTCGTAGACACGAGCTGAGAGATTGCAAACGTCGAGCAATTGCTCAGAGATGAAAAGTGCCAGCACTGAAAGCTGTTGCTAGCCAGCACCCTTCCTTGGAAGCGCTTTCACAGGCGCAGCAACACTGGGACTTTGCGCTTCTCTACCCACCAAACGTCACGGTCATTCTCTTTCCGTCTCGTAGACACGAGCTGAGAAATTGCAAACGTCGAGCAATTGCTCAGAGATGAAAAGTGCCAGCACTGAAAGCTGTTGCTAGCCAGCACCCTTCCTTGGAAGCGCTTCTGTAGGCCTAAGAACACTGGGGCTCTGGGCTTCTCTAGCCACCTAATCTTCTGCTCATCCTCTCGCGCACTCTAAAGAGAGCTCAGGTGAGAAATTGCAAACGTCGAGCAATTGCTCAGAGATGAAAAGTGCCAGCACTGAAAGCTGTTGCTAGCCAGCACCCTTCCTTGGAAGCGCTTTCACAGGCGCAGCAACACTGGGGCTTTGCGCTTCTCTAGCCACCAAACGTCACGGTCACTATCTCTCTGTCTCGTAGACACGAGCTGAGAAATTGCAAACGTCGAGCAATTGCTCAGAGATGAAAAGTGCCAGCACTGAAAGCTGTTGCTAGCCAGCCCCCTTCCTTGGAAG
Organism: Sarcoramphus papa; assembly: GCA_037962945.1. Classification (NCBI taxonomy): domain Eukaryota; kingdom Metazoa; phylum Chordata; class Aves; order Accipitriformes; family Cathartidae; genus Sarcoramphus; species Sarcoramphus papa. The sequence continues at coordinate 478,599 of JBBMRM010000072.1, read as the reverse complement.
CGCTTTTGTAGGCCTAAGAACACTGGGGCTCTGGGCTTCTCTAGCCACCTAATCTTCTGCTCATCCTCTCGCACACTCTAAAGAGAGCTCAGGTGAGAAATTGCAAACGTCGAGCAATTGCTCAGAGATGAAAAGTGGCAGCACTGAAAGCTCTTGCTAGCCAGCCCCCTTCCTTGGAAGCGCTTTTGTAGGCCTAAGAACACTGGGGCTCTGGGCTTCTCTAGCCACCTAATCTTCTGCTCATCCTCTCGCGCACTCTAAAGGGTGCTCAGGTGAGAAATTGCAAACGTCGAGCAATTGCTCAGAGATGAAAAGTGCCAGCACTGAAAGCTGTTGCTAGCCAGCACCCTTCCTTGGAAGCGCTTTTGTAGGCCTAAGAACACTGGGGCTCTGGGCTTCTCTAGCCACCTCATCTTCTGCTCATCCTCTCGCGCACTCTAAAGAGAGCTCAGGGGAGAAATTGCAAACGTCGAGCAATTGCTCAGAGATGAAAAGTGCCAGCACTGAAAGCTGTTGCTAGCCAGCACCCTTCCTTGGAAGCGCTTTCACAGGCGCAGCAACACTGGGGCTTTGCGCTTCTCTAGCCACCAAACGTCACGGTCACTATCTCTCTGTCTCGTAGACACGAGCTGAGAAATTGCAAATGTCGAGCAATTGCTCAGAGATGAAAAGTGCCAGCACTGAAAGCTGTTGCTAGCCAGCACCCTTCCTTGGAAGCGCTTTTGTAGGCCTAAGAACACTGGGGCTCTGGGCTTCTCTAGCCACCTAATCTTCTGCTCATCCTCTCGCGCACTCTAAAGAGAGCTCAGGTGAGAAATTGCAAACGTCGAGCAATTGCTCAGAGATGAAAAGTGCCAGCACTGAAAGCTCTTGCTAGCCAGCCCCCTTCCTTGGAAGCGCTTTTGTAGGCCTAAGAACACTGGGGCTTTGCGCTTCTCTAGCCACCAGACATCACGGTCACTATCTCTCCGCCTCGTAGACACGAGCTGAGAAATTGCAAACGTCGAGCAATTGCTCAGAGATGAAAAGTGCCAGCACTGAAAGCTGTTGCTAGCCAGCACCCTTCCTTGGAAGCGCTTTTGTAGGCCTAAGAACACTGGGGCTCTGGGCTTCTCTAGCCACCTAATATACTGCTCATCCTCTCGCGCACTCTAAAGAGAGCTCAGGTGAGAAATTGCAAACGTCCAGCAATTGCTCAGAGATGAAAAGTGCCAGCACTGAAAGCTGTTGCTAGCCAGCACCCTTCCTTGGAAGCGCTTTCACAGGCACAGCAACACTAGGGCTTTGCGCTTCTCTAGCCACCAAACGTAACGGTCATTCTCTTTCCGTCTCGTAGACACGAGCTGAGAGATTGCAAATGTCGAGCAATTGCTCAGAGATGAAAAGTGCCAGCACTGAAAGCTGTTGCTAGCCAGCCCCCTTCCTTGGAAGCGCCTTTGTAGACCTAAGAACACCTGGGCTTTGCGTTTCTCTAGCCACCTAATCTTGTGCTCATCCTCTTGCGCACTCTAAAGAGTGCTCAGGTGAGAAATTGCGAATGTCCAGCAATTGCTCAGAGATGAAAAGTGCCAGCACTGAAAGCTGTTGCCAGCCAGCACCCTTCCTTGGAAGCGCTGTCACAGGCGCAGCAACACTGGGGCTTTGCGCTTCTCTAGCCACCAAACGTCACGGTCATTCTCTTTCCGTCTCATAGACACGAGCTGAGAAATTGCAAACGTCGAGCAATTGCTCAGAGATGAAAAGTGCCAGCACTGAAAGCTCTTGCTAGCCAGCACCCTTCCTTGGAAGCGCTTTCACAGGCGCAGCAACACTGGGGCTTTGCGCTTCTCTAGCCACCAAACGTCACGGTCACTATCTCTCCGTCTCGTAGACACGAGCTGAGAAATTGCAAACGTCGAGCAATTGCTCAGAGATGAAAAGTGCCAGCACTGAAAGCTGTTGCTAGCCAGCACCCTTCCTTGGAAGCGCTTTTGTAGGCCTAAGAACAGTGGGGCTCTGGGCTTCTCTAGCCACCTAATCTTCTGCTCATCCTCTCGCGCACTCTAAAGGGTGCTCAGGCGAGAAATTGCAAACGTCGAGCAATTGCTCAGAGATGAAAAGTGCCAGCACTGAAAGCTGTTGCTAGCCAGCACCCTTCCTTGGAAGCGCTTTTGTAGGCCTAAGAACACTGGGGCTCTGGGCTTCTCTAGCCACCTAATCTTGTGCTCATCCTCTCGCGCACTCTAAAGAGAGCTCAGGTGAGAAATTGCAAACGTCGAGCAATTGCTCAGAGATGAAAAGTGCCAGCACTGAAAGCTGTTGCTAGCCAGCCCCCTTCCTTGGAAGCGCTGTTGTAGGCCTAAGAACATGGGGCTCTGGGCTTCTCTAGCCACCTAATCTTCTGCTCATCCTCTCGCGCACTCTAAAGACAGCTCAGGTGAGAAATTGCAAACGTCGAGCAATTGCTCAGAGATGAAAAGTGCCAGCACTGAAAGCTGTTGCTAGCCAGCACCCTTCCTTGGAAGCGCTTTCACAGGCGCAGCAACACTGGGGCTTTGCGCTTCTCTAGCCACCAAACGTCACAGTCCTTCTCTTTCCGTCTCGTAGACACGAGCTGAGAAATTGCAAACGTCGAGCAATTGCTCAGAGATGAAAAGTGCCAGCACTGAAAGCTCTTGCTAGCCAGCACCCTTCCATAGATGCGCTTTTGTAGGCCTAAGAACAGTGGGGCTCTGGGCTTCTCTAGCCACCTAATCTTCTGCTCATCCTCTCGCGCACTCTAAAGAGAGCTCAGGTGAGAAATTGCAAACGTCGAGCAATTGCTCAGAGATGAAAAGTGCCAGCACTGAAAGCTGTTGCTAGCCAGCACCCTTCCTTGGAAGCGCTTTCACAGGCGCAGCAACACTGGGACTTTGCGCTTCTCTACCCACCAAACGTCATAGTCATTCTCTTTCCGTCTCGTAGACACGAGCTGAGAGATTGCAAACGTCGAGCAATTGCTTAGAGATGAAAAGTGCCAGCACTGAAAGCTGTTGCTAGCCAGCACCCTTCCTTGGAAGCGCTTTTGTAGGCCTAAGAACACTGGGGCTCTGGGCTTCTCTAGCCACCTAATATACTGCTCATCCTCTCGCGCACTCTAAAGAGAGCTCAGGTGAGAAATTGCAAACGTCCAGCAATTGCTCAGAGATGAAAAGTGCCAGCACTGAAAGCTCTTGCTAGCCAGCACCCTTCCTTGGAAGCGCTTTCACAGGCACAGCAACACTAGGGCTTTGCGCTTCTCTAGCCACCAAACGTAACGGTCATTCTCTTTCCGTCTCGTAGACACGAGCTGAGAGATTGCAAATGTCGAGCAATTGCTCAGAGATGAAAAGTGCCAGCACTGAAAGCTCTTGCTAGCCAGCCCCCTTCCTTGGAAGCGCCTTTGTAGACCTAAGAACACCTGGGCTTTGCGCTTCTCTAGCCACCTAATCTTGTGCTCATCCTCTTGCACACTCTAAAGAGTGCTCAGGTGAGAAATTGCGAATGTCCAGCAATTGCTCAGAGATGAAAAGTGCCAGCACTGAAAGCTGTTGCTAGCCAGCCCCCTTCCTTGGAAGCGCTTTTGTAGGCCTAAGAACAGTGGGGCTCTGGGCTTCTCTAGCCACCTAATCTTCTGCTCATCCTCTCGCGCACTCTAAAGAGAGCTCAGGTGAGAAATTGCAAACGTCGAGCAATTGCTCAGAGATGAAAAGTGCCAGCACTGAAAGCTGTTGCCAGCCAGCACCCTTCCTTGGAAGCGCTGTCACAGGCGCAGCAACACTGGGGCTTTGCGCTTCTCTAGCCACCAAACGTCACGGTCCTTCTCTTTCCGTCTCCTAGACACGAGCTGAGAAATTGCAAACGTCGAGCAATTGCTCAGAGATGAAAAGTGCCAGCACTGAAAGCTCTTGCTAGCCAGCACCCTTCCTTGGAAGCGCTTTCACAGGCGCAGCAACACTGGGGCTTTGCGCTTCTCTAGCCACCAAACGTCACAGTCACTATCTCTCCGTCTCGTAGACACGAGCTGAGAAATTGCAAACGTCGAGCAATTGCTCAGAGATGAAAAGTGCCAGCACTGAAAGCTGTTGCTAGCCAGCACCCTTCCATAGATGCGCTTTTGTAGGCCTAAGAACAGTGGGGCTCTGGGCTTCTCTAGCCACCTAATCTTCTGCTCATCCTCTCGCGCACTCTAAAGGGTGCTCAGGCGAGAAATTGCAAACGTCGAGCAATTGCTCAGAGATGAAAAGTGCCAGCACTGAAAGCTGTTGCTAGCCAGCACCCTTCCTTGGAAGCGCTTTTGTAGGCCTAAGAACACTGGGGCTCTGGGCTTCTATAGCCACCTAATCTTGTGCTCATCCTCTCGCACACTCTAAAGAGAGCTCAGGTGAGAAATTGCAAACGTCGAGCAATTGCTCAGAGATGAAAAGTGCCAGCACTGAAAGCTGTTGCTAGCCAGCCCCCTTCCTTGGAAGCGCTGTTGTAGGCCTAAGAACATGGGGCTCTGGGCTTCTCTAGCCACCTAATCTTCTGCTCATCCTCTCGCGCACTCTAAAGAGAGCTCAGGTGAGAAATTGCAAACGTCGAGCAATTGCTCAGAGATGAAAAGTGCCAGCACTGAAAGCTGTTGCTAGCCAGCACCCTTCCTTGGAAGCGCTTTCACAGGCGCAGCAACACTGGGGCTTTGCGCTTCTCTAGCCACCAAACGTCACAGTCCTTCTCTTTCCGTCTCGTAGACACGAGCTGAGAAATTGCAAACGTCGAGCAATTGCTCAGAGATGAAAAGTGCCAGCACTGAAAGCTCTTGCTAGCCAGCACCCTTCCATAGATGCGCTTTTGTAGGCCTAAGAACAGTGGGGCTCTGGGCTTCTCTAGCCACCTAATCTTCTGCTCATCCTCTCGCGCACTCTAAAGAGAGCTCAGGTGAGAAATTGCAAACGTCGAGCAATTGCTCAGAGATGAAAAGTGCCAGCACTGAAAGCTGTTGCTAGCCAGCACCCTTCCTTGGAAGCGCTTTCACAGGCGCAGCAACACTGGGGCTTTGCGCTTCTCTAGCCACCAAACGTCACAGTCACTATCTCTCCGTCTCGTAGACACGAGCTGAGAAATTGCAAACGTCGAGCAATTGCTCAGAGATGAAAAGTGCCAGCACTGAAAGCTGTTGCTAGCCAGCACCCTTCCATAGATGCGCTTTTGTAGGCCTAAGAACAGTGGGGCTCTGGGCTTCTCTAGCCACCTAATCTTCTGCTCATCCTCTCGCGCACTCTAAAGGGTGCTCAGGCGAGAAATTGCAAACGTCGAGCAATTGCTCAGAGATGAAAAGTGCCAGCACTGAAAGCTGTTGCTAGCCAGCACCCTTCCTTGGAAGCGCTTTTGTAGGCCTAAGAACACTGGGGCTCTGGGCTTCTATAGCCACCTAATCTTGTGCTCATCCTCTCGCGCACTCTAAAGAGAGCTCAGGTGAGAAATTGCAAACGTCGAGCAATTGCTCAGAGATGAAAAGTGCCAGCACTGAAAGCTGTTGCTAGCCAGCCCCCTTCCTTGGAAGCGCTGTTGTAGGCCTAAGAACATGGGGCTCTGGGCTTCTCTAGCCACCTAATCTTCTGCTCATCCTCTCGCGCACTCTAAAGAGAGCTCAGGTGAGAAATTGCAAACGTCGAGCAATTGCTCAGAGATGAAAAGTGCCAGCACTGAAAGCTGTTGCTAGCCAGCACCCTTCCTTGGAAGCGCTTTCACAGGCGCAGCAACACTGGGGCTTTGCGCTTCTCTAGCCACCAAACGTCACAGTCCTTCTCTTTCCGTCTCGTAGACACGAGCTGAGAAATTGCAAACGTCGAGCAATTGCTCAGAGATGAAAAGTGCCAGCACTGAAAGCTCTTGCTAGCCAGCACCCTTCCATAGATGCGCTTTTGTAGGCCTAAGAACAGTGGGGCTCTGGGCTTCTCTAGCCACCTAATTTTCTGCTCATCCTCTCGCGCACTCTAAAGAGAGCTCAGGTGAGAAATTGCAAACGTCGAGCAATTGCTCAGAGATGAAAAGTGCCAGCACTGAATGCTGTGCTAGCCAGCACCCTTCCTTGGAAGCGCTTTTGTAGGCCTAAGAACAGTGGGGCTCTGGGCTTCTCTAGCCACCTAATCTTCTGCTCATCCTCTCGGGCACTCTAAAGAGAGCTCAGGTGAGAAATTGCAAACGTCGAGCAATTGCTCAGAGATGAAAAGTGCCAGCACTGAAAGCTGTTGCCAGCCAGCCCCCTTCCTTGGAAGCGCTTTCACAGGCGCAGCAACACTGGGGCTTTGCGCTTCTCTAGCCACCAAACGTCACGGTCATTCTCTTTCCGTCTCATAGACACGAGCTGAGAAATTGCAAACGTCGAGCAATTGCTCAGAGATGAAAAGTGCCAGCACTGAAAGCTGTTGCTAGCCAGCACCCTTCCTTGGAAGCGCTTTTGTAGGCCTAAGAACACTGGGGCTCTGGGCTTCTCTAGCCACCTAATCTTCTGCTCATCCTCTCGGAAAATCTAAAGAGAGCTCAGGTGAGAAATTGCAAACGTCGAGCAATTGCTCAGAGATGAAAAGTGCCAGCACTGAAAGCTGTTGCTAGCCAGCACCCTTCCTTGGAAGCGCTTTTGTAGGCCTAAGAACACTGGGGCTCTGGGCTTCTCTAGCCACCTAATCTTCTGCTCATCCTCTCGCACACTCTAAAGAGAGCTCAGGTGAGAAATTGCAAATGTCCAGCAATTGCTCAGAGATGAAAAGTGCCAGCACTGAATGCTGTGCTAGCCAGCACCCTTCCTTGGAAGCGCTTTTGTAGGCCTAAGAACACTGGGACTCTGGGCTTCTCTAGCCACCTAATCTTCTGCTCATCCTCTCGCGCACTCTAAAGAGAGCTCAGGTGAGAAATTGCAAACGTCGAGCAATTGCTCAGAGATGAAAAGTGCCAGCACTGAAAGCTGTTGCCAGCCAGCACCCTTCCTTGGAAGCGCTTTCACAGGCGCAGCAACACTGGGGCTTTGCGCTTCTCTAGCCACCAAACGTCACGGTCCTTCTCTTTCCGTCTTGTAGACACGAGCTGAGAAATTGCAAACATCGAGCAATTGCTCAGAGATGAAAAGTGCCAGCACTGAAAGCTGTTGCTAGCCAGCACCCTTCCTTGGAAGCGCTTTCACAGGCGCAGCAACACTGGGGCTTTGCGCTTCTCTAGCCACCAAACGTCACAGTCACTATCTCTCCGTCTCGTAGACACGAGCTGAGAAATTGCAAACGTCGAGCAATTGCTCAGAGATGAAAAGTGCCAGCACTGAAAGCTGTTGCTAGCCAGCACCCTTCCATAGATGCGCTTTTGTAGGCCTAAGAACAGTGGGGCTCTGGGCTTCTCTAGCCACCTAATCTTCTGCTCATCCTCTCGCGCACTCTAAAGGGTGCTCAGGTGAGAAATTGCAAACGTCGAGCAATTGCTCAGAGATGAAAAGTGCCAGCACTGAAAGCTGTTGCTAGCCAGCCCCCTTCCTTGGAAGCGCTTTTGTAGGCCTAAGAACACTGGGGCTCTGGGCTTCTCTAGCCACCTCATCTTCTGCTCATCCTCTCGCGCACTCTAAAGAGAGCTCAGGTGAGAAATTGCAAATGTCGAGCAATTGCTCAGAGATGAAAAGTGCCAGCACTGAAAGCTGTTGCTAGCCAGCACCCTTCCTTGGAAGTGCTTTTGTAGGCCTAAGAACACTGGGGCTCTGGGCTTCTCTAGCCACCTAATCTTCTGCTCATCCTCTCGCGCACTCTAAAGAGAGCTCAGGCGACAAATTGCAAACGTCGAGCAATTGCTCAGAGATGAAAAGTGCCAGCACTGAAAGCTCTTGCTAGCCAGCACCCTTCCTTGGAAGCGCTTTTGTAGCCCTAAGAACACTGGGGCTCTGGGCTTCTCTAGCCACCAGACATCACGGTCACTATCTCTCCGCCTCGTAGACACGAGCTGAGAAATTGCAAACGTCGAGCACTTGCTCAGAGATGAAAAGTGCCAGCACTGAAAGCTGTTGCTAGCCAGCACCCTTCCTTGGAAGCGCTTTTGTAGGCCTAAGCACACTGGGGCTCTGGGCTTCTCTAGCCACCTAATTTTCTGCTCATCCTCTCGCGCACTCTAAAGAGAGCTCAGGTGAGAAATTGCAAAGGTCGAGCAATTGCTCAGAGATGAAAAGTGCCAGCACTGAAAGCTGTTGCTAGCCAGCACCCTTCCTTGGAAGCGCTTTCACAGGCACAGCAACACTGGGGATTTGCGCTTCTCTAGCCACCAAACGTCATAGTCATTCTCTTTCCGTCTCGTAGACACGAGCTGACAGATTGCAAATGTCGAGCAATTGCTCAGAGATGAAAAGTGCCAGCACTGAAAGCTCTTGCTAGCCAGCAGCCTTCCTTGGAAGCGCTTTTGTAGGCCTAAGAACACTGGGGCTCTGGGCTTCTCTAGCCACCTAATCTTCTGCTCATCCTCTCGCGCACTCTAAAAAGAGCTCAGGTGAGAAATTGCAAACGTCGAGCAATTGCTCAGAGATGAAAAGTGCCAGCACTGAAAGCTGTTGCCAGCCAGCACCCTTCCTTGGAAGCGCTGTCACAGGCGCAGCAACACTGGGGCTTTGCGCTTCTCTAGCCACCAAACGTCACTGTCACTCTCTCTCCGTCTCGTAGACACGAGCTGAGAAATTGCAAACGTCGAGCAATTGCTCAGAGATGAAAAGTGCCAGCACTGAAAGCTGTTGCTAGCCAGCACCCTTCCTTGGAAGCGCTTTCACAGGCGCAGTAACACTGGGGCTTTGCGCTTCTCTAGCCACCAAACGTCACGGTCATTCTCTTTCTGTCTCGTAGACACGAGCTGAGAAATTGCAAACGTCGAGCAATTGCTCAGAGATGAAAAGTGCCAGCACTGAAAGCTGTTGCTAGCCAGCACCCTTCCTTGGAAGCGCTTTTGTAGGCCTAAGAACACTGGGGCTCTGGGCTTCTCTAGCCACCTAATCTTCTGCTCATCCTCTCGCGCACTCTAAAGAGAGCTCAGGTGAGAAATTGCAAACGTCGAGCAATTGCTCAGAGATGAAAAGTGCCAGCACTGAAAGCTCTTGCTAGCCAGCACCCTTCCTTGGAAGCGCTTTCACAGGCGCAGCAACACTGGGGCTTTGCGCTTCTCTAGCCACCAAACGTCACGGTCACTCTCTCTCCGTCTCGTAGACACGAGCTGAGAAATTGCAAATGTCGAGCAATTGCTCAGAGATGAAAAGTGCCAGCACTGAAAGCTGTTGCTAGCCAGCACCCTTCCTTGGAAGCGCTTTTGTAGGCCTAAGAACACTGGGTCTCTGGGCTTCTCTAGCCACCTAATCTTCTGCTCATCCTCTCGCGCACTCTAAAGAGAGCTCAGGTGAGAAATTGCAAACGTCGAGCAATTGCTACAGAGATGAAAAGTGCCAGCACTGAAAGCTGTTGCTAGCCAGCACCCTTCCTTGGAAGCGCTGTCACAGGCGCAGCAACACTGGGGCTTTGCGCTTCTCTAGCCACCAAACGTCACGGTCATTCTCTTTCCGTCTCATAGACACGAGCTGAGAAATTGCAAAGGTCGAACAATTGCTCAGAGATGAAAAGTGCCAGCACTGAAAGCTGTTGCTAGCCAGCACCCTTCCTTGGAAGCGCTTTCACAGGCGCAGCAACACTGGGGCTTTGCGCTTCTCTAGCCACCAAACGTCACGGTCACTATCTCTCCGTCTCGTAGACACGAGCTGAAGAAATTGCAAACGTCGAGCAATTGCTCAGAGATGAAAAGTGCCAGCACTGAAAGCTGTTGCTAGGCAGCACCCTTCCTTGGAAGCGCTTCTGTAGGCCTAAGAACACTGGGGCTCTGGGCTTCTCTAGCCACCTAATCTTCTGCTCATCCTCTCGCGCACTCTAAAGAGAGCTCAGGTGAGAAATTGCAAACGTCGAGCAATTGCTCAGAGATGAAAAGTGCCAGCACTGAAAGCTCTTGCTAGCCAGCACCCTTCCTTGGAAGCGCTTTCACAGGCGCAGCAACACTGGGGCTTTGCGCTTCTCTAGCCACCAAACGTCACGGTCACTATCTCTCTGTCTCGTAGACACGAGCTGAGAAATTGCAAACGTCGAGCAATTGCTCAGAGATGAAAAGTGCCAGCACTGAAAGCTGTTGCTAGCCAGCCCCCTTCCTTGGAAGCGCTTTTGTAGGCCTAAGAACACTGGGGCTCTGGGCTTCTCTAGCCACCTAATCTTCTGCTCATCCTCTCGCACACTCTAAAGAGAGCTCAGGTGAGAAATTGCAAACGTCGAGCAATTGCTCAGAGATGAAAAGTGCCAGCACTGAAAGCTCTTGCTAGCCAGCACCCTTCCTTGGAAGCGCTTTTGTAGGCCTAAGAACACTGGGGCTCTGGGCTTCTCTAGCCACCTAATCTTCTGCTCATCCTCTCGCGCACTCTAAAGAGAGCTCAGGTGAGAAATTGCCAATGTCCAGCAATTGCTCAGAGATGAAAAGTGCCAGCACTGAATGCTGTGCTAGCCAGCACCCTTCCTTGGAAGCGCTTTTGTAGGCCTAAGAACACTGGGACTCTGGGCTTCTCTAGCCACCTAATCTTCTGCTCATCCTCTCGCGCACTCTAAAGAGAGCTCAGGTGAGAAATTGCAAACGTCGAGCAATTGCTCAGAGATGAAAAGTGCCAGCACTGAAAGCTGTTGCCAGCCAGCACCCTTCCTTGGAAGCGCTGTCACAGGCGCAGCAACACTGGGGCTTTGCGCTTCTCTAGCCACCAAACGTCACGGTCATTCTCTTTCCGTCTCATAGACACGAGCTGAGAAATTGCAAACATCGAGCAATTGCTCAGAGATGAAAAGTGCCAGCACTGAAAGCTGTTGCTAGCCAGCACCCTTCCTTGGAAGCGCTTTCACAGGCGCAGCAACACTGGGGCTTTGCGCTTCTCTAGCCACCAAACGTCACGGTCACTATCTCTCCGTCTCGTAGACACGAGCTGAGAAATTGCAAACGTCGAGCAATTGCTCAGAGATGAAAAGTGCCAGCACTGAAAGCTGTTGCTAGCCAGCACCCTTCCTTGGAAGCGCTTTTGTAGGCCTAAGAACAGTGGGGCTCTGGGCTTCTCTAGCCACCTAATCTTCTGCTCATCCTCTCGCGCACTCTAAAGAGAGCTCAGGTGAGAAATTGCAAACGTCGAGCAATTGCTCAGAGATGAAAAGTGCCAGCACTGAAAGCTGTTGCTAGCCAGCACCCTTCCTTGGAAGCGCTTTCACAGGCGCAGCAACACTGGGGCTTTGCGCTTCTCTAGCCACCAAACGTCACGGTCACTATCCCTCTGTCTCGTAGACACGAGCTGAGAAATTGTAAATGTCGAGCAATTGCTCAGAGATGAAAAGTGCCAGCACTGAAAGCTGTTGCTAGCCAGCACCCTTCCTTGGAAGTGCTTTTGTAGGCCTAAGAACACTGGGGCTCTGGGCTTCTCTAGCCACCTAATCTTCTGCTCATCCTCTCGCGCACTCTAAAGAGAGCTCAGGCGAGAAATTGCAAACGTCGAGCAATTGCTCAGAGATGAAAAGTGCCAGCACTGAAAGCTGTTGCTAGCCAGCCCCCTTCCTTGGAAGCGCTGTCACAGGCGCAGCAACACTGGGGCTTTGCGCTTCTCTAGCCACTAAACGTCACTGTCACTCTCTCTCCGTCTCGTAGACACGAGCTGAGAAATTGCAAACGTCGAGCAATTGCTCAGAGATGAAAAGTGCCAGCAGTGAAAGCTGTTGCTAGCCAGCACCCTTCCTTGGAAGCGCTTTCACAGGCGCAGTAACACTGGGGCTTTGCGCTTCTGTAGCCACCAAACGTCACGGTCATTCTCTTTCCGTCTCGTAGACACGAGCTGAGAAATTGCAAACATCGAGCAATTGCTCAGAGATGAAAAGTGCCAGCACTGAAAGCTGTTGCTAGCCAGCACCCTTCCTTGGAAGCGCTTTCACAGGCGCAGCAACACTGGGGCTTTGCGCTTCTCTAGCCACCAAACGTCACGGTCACTATCTCTCCGTCTCGTAGACACGAGCTGAGAAATTGCAAACGTCGAGCAATTGCTCAGAGATGAAAAGTGCCAGCACTGAAAGCTGTTGCTAGCCAGCACCCTTCCTTGGAAGCGCTTTTGTAGGCCTAAGAACAGTGGGGCTCTGGGCTTCTCTAGCCACCTAATCTTCTGCTCATCCTCTCGCGCACTCTAAAGAGAGCTCAGGTGAGAAATTGCAAACGTCGAGCAATTGCTCAGAGATGAAAAGTGCCAGCACTGAAAGCTGTTGCTAGCCAGCACCCTTCCTTGGAAGCGCTTTCACAGGCGCAGCAACACTGGGGCTTTGCGCTTCTCTAGCCACCAAACGTCACGGTCACTATCCCTCTGTCTCGTAGACACGAGCTGAGAAATTGTAAATGTCGAGCAATTGCTCAGAGATGAAAAGTGCCAGCACTGAAAGCTGTTGCTAGCCAGCACCCTTCCTTGGAAGTGCTTTTGTAGGCCTAAGAACACTGGGGCTCTGGGCTTCTCTAGCCACCTAATCTTCTGCTCATCCTCTCGCGCACTCTAAAGAGAGCTCAGGCGAGAAATTGCAAACGTCGAGCAATTGCTCAGAGATGAAAAGTGCCAGCACTGAAAGCTGTTGCTAGCCAGCCCCCTTCCTTGGAAGCGCTGTCACAGGCGCAGCAACACTGGGGCTTTGCGCTTCTCTAGCCACTAAACGTCACTGTCACTCTCTCTCCGTCTCGTAGACACGAGCTGAGAAATTGCAAACGTCGAGCAATTGCTCAGAGATGAAAAGTGCCAGCAGTGAAAGCTGTTGCTAGCCAGCACCCTTCCTTGGAAGCGCTTTCACAGGCGCAGTAACACTGGGGCTTTGCGCTTCTGTAGCCACCAAACGTCACGGTCATTCTCTTTCCGTCTCGTAGACACGAGCTGAGAAATTGCAAACGTCGAGCAATTGCTCAGAGATGAAAAGTGCTAGCACTGAAAGCTGTTGCTAGCCAGCACCCTTCCTTGGAAGCGCTTTTGTAGGCCTAAGCACACTGGGGCTCTGGGCTTCTCTAGCCACCTAATCTTCTGCTCATCCTCTCGCGCACTCTAAAGAGAGCTCAGGTGAGAAATTGCAAACGTCGAGCAATTGCTCAGAGATGAAAAGTGCCAGCACTGAAAGCTCTTGCTAGCCAGCACCCTTCCTTGGAAGCGCTTTCACAGGCGCAGCAACACTGGGGCTTTGCGCTTCTCTAGCCACCAAACGTCACAGTCACTATCTCTCTGTCTCGTAGACACGAGCTGAGAAATTGCAAATGTCGAGCAATTGCTCAGAGATGAAAAGTGCCAGCACTGAAAGCTGTTGCTAGCCAGCACCCTTCCTTGGAAGCGCTTTTGTAGGCCTAAGAACAGTGGGGCTCTGGGCTTCTCTAGCCACCTAATCTTCTGCTCATCCTCTCGCACACTCTAAAGAGAGCTCAGGTGAGAAATTGCAAACGTCGAGCAATTGCTCAGAGATGAAAAGTGCCAGCACTGAAAGCTCTTGCTAGCCAGCCCCCTTCCTTGGAAGCGCTTTTGTAGGCCTAAGAACACTGGGGCTCTGGGCTTCTCTAGCCACCTAATCTTCTGCTCATCCTCTCGCACACTCTAAAGAGAGCTCAGGTGAGAAATTGCAAATGTCCAGCAATTGCTCAGAGATGAAAAGTGCCAGCACTGAAAGCTGTTGCTAGCCAGCACCCTTCCATAGATGCGCTTTTGTAGGCCTAAGAACAGTGGGGCTCTGGGCTTCTCTAGCCACCTAATCTGCTCATCCTCTCGCGCACTCTAAAGGGTGCTCAGGGGAGAAATTGCAAACGTCGAGCAATTGCTCAGAGATGAAAAGTGCCAGCACTGAAAGCTGTTGCTAGCCAGCACCCTTCCTTGGAAGCGCTTTTGTAGGCCTAAGAACACTGGGGCTCTGGGCTTCTCTAGCCACCTAATCTTCTGCTCATCCTCTCGGGCACTCTAAAGAGAGCTCAGGTGAGAAATTGCAAACGTCGAGCAATTGCTCAGAGATGAAAAGTGCCAGCACTGAAAGCTGTTGCTAGCCAGCACCCTTCCTTGGAAGCGCTTTCACAGGCGCAGCAACACTGGGGCTTTGCGCTTCTCTAGCCACCAAACGTCACGGTCACTATCTCTCTGTCTCGTAGACACGAGCTGAGAAATTGCAAATGTCGAGCAATTGCTCAGAGATGAAAAGTGCCAGCACTGAAAGCTGTTGCTAGCCAGCACCCTTCCTTGGAAGCGCTTTCACAGGCGCAGCAACACTGGGGCTTTGCGCTTCTCTAGCCACCAAACGTCACAGTCACTATCTCTCCGTCTCGTAGACACGAGCTGAGAAATTGCAAACGTCGAGCAATTGCTCAGAGATGAAAAGTGCCAGCACTGAAAGCTGTTGCTAGCCAGCACCCTTCCATAGATGCGCTTTTGTAGGCCTAAGAACAGTGGGGCTCTGGGCTTCTCTAGCCACCTAATCTGCTCATCCTCTCGCGCACTCTAAAGGGTGCTCAGGTGAGAAATTGCAAACGTCGAGCAATTGCTCAGAGATGAAAAGTGCCAGCACTGAAAGCTGTTGCTAGCCAGCACCCTTCCTTGGAAGCGCTTTTGTAGGCCTAAGAACACTGGGGCTCTGGGCTTCTCTAGCCACCTAATCTTCTGCTCATCCTCTCGCGCACTCTAAAGAGAGCTCAGGTGAGAAATTGCAAACGTCGAGCAATTGCTCAGAGATGAAAAGTGCCAGCACTGAAAGCTCTTGCTAGCCAGCACCCTTCCTTGGAAGCGCTTTCACAGGCGCAGCAACACTGGGGCTTTGCGCTTCTCTAGCCACCAAACGTCACGGTCACTATCTCTCTGTCTCGTAGACACGAGCTGAGAAATTGCAAATGTCGAGCAATTGCTCAGAGATGAAAAGTGCCAGCACTGAAAGCTGTTGCTAGCCAGCACCCTTCCTTGGAAGTGCTTTTGTAGGCCTAAGAACACTGGGGCTCTGGGCTTCTCTAGCCACCTAATCTTCTGCTCATCCTCTCGCGCACTCTAAAGAGAGCTCAGGCGAGAAATTGCAAACGTCGAGCAATTGCTCAGAGATGAAAAGTGCCAGCACTGAAAGCTCTTGCTAGCCAGCCCCCTTCCTTGGAAGCGCTTTTGTAGGCCTAAGAACACTGGGGCTCTGGGCTTCTCTAGCCACCAGACATCACGGTCACTATCTCTCCGCCTCGTAGACACGAGCTGAGAAATTGCAAACATCGAGCACTTGCTCAGAGATGAAAAGTGCCAGCACTGAAAGCTGTTGCTAGCCAGCACCCTTCCTTGGAAGCGCTTTTGTAGGCCTAAGCACACTGGGGCTCTGGGCTTCTCTAGCCACCTAATTTTCTGCTCATCCTCTCGCGCACTCTAAAGAGAGCTCAGGTGAGAAATTGCAAACGTCGAGCAATTGCTCAGAGATGAAAAGTGCCAGCACTGAAAGCTGTTGCTAGCCAGCACCCTTCCTTGGAAGCGCTTTCACAGGCACAGCAACACTGGGGCTTTGTGCTTCTCTAGCCACCAAACGTCATAGTCATTCTCTTTCCGTCTCGTAGACACGAGCTGACAGATTGCAAATGTCGAGCAATTGCTCAGAGATGAAAAGTGCCAGCACTGAAAGCTGTTGCTAGCCAGCCCCCTTCCTTGGAAGCGCTTTTGTAGGCCTAAGAACACTGGGGCTCTGGGCTTCTCTAGCCACCTAATCTTCTGCTCATCCTCTCGCGCACTCTAAAGAGTTCTCAGGTGAGAAATTGCGAATGTCCAGCAATTGCTCAGAGATGAAAAGTGCCAGCACTGAAAGCTGTTGCTAGCCAGCAGCCTTCCTTGGAAGCGCTTTTGTAGGCCTAAGAACACTGGGGCTCTGGGCTTCTCTAGCCACCTAATCTTCTGCTCATCCTCTCGCGCACTCTAAAAAGAGCTCAGGTGAGAAATTGCAAACGTCGAGCAATTGCTCAGAGATGAAAAGTGCCAGCACTGAAAGCTGTTGCCAGCCAGCACCCTTCCTTGGAAGCGCTGTCACAGGCGCAGCAACACTGGGGCTTTGCGCTTCTCTAGCCACTAAACGTCACTGTCACTCTCTCTCCGTCTCGTAGACACGAGCTGAGAAATTGCAAACGTCGAGCAATTGCTCAGAGATGAAAAGTGCCAGCAGTGAAAGCTGTTGCTAGCCAGCACCCTTCCTTGGAAGCGCTTTCACAGGCGCAGTAACACTGGGGCTTTGCGCTTCTGTAGCCACCAAACGTCACGGTCATTCTCTTTCCGTCTCGTAGACACGAGCTGAGAAATTGCAAACGTCGAGCAATTGCTCAGAGATGAAAAGTGCTAGCACTGAAAGCTGTTGCTAGCCAGCACCCTTCCTTGGAAGCGCTTTTGTAGGCCTAAGCACACTGGGGCTCTGGGCTTCTCTAGCCACCTAATCTTCTGCTCATCCTCTCGCGCACTCTAAAGAGAGCTCAGGTGAGAAATTGCAAACGTCGAGCAATTGCTCAGAGATGAAAAGTGCCAGCACTGAAAGCTGTTGCTAGCCAGCACCCTTCCTTGGAAGCGCTTTCACAGGCGCAGCAACACTGGGGCTTTGCGCTTCTCTAGCCACCAAACGTCACGGTCACTATCTCTCTGTCTCGTAGACACGAGCTGAGAAATTGCAAATGTCGAGCAATTGCTCAGAGATGAAAAGTGCCAGCACTGAAAGCTGTTGCTAGCCAGCCCCCTTCCTTGGAAGCGCTTTTGTAGGCCTAAGAACAGTGGGGCTCTGGGCTTCTCTAGCCACCTAATCTTCTGCTCATCCTCTCGCACACTCTAAAGAGAGCTCAGGTGAGAAATTGCAAACGTCGAGCAATTGCTCAGAGATGAAAAGTGCCAGCACTGAAAGCTCTTGCTAGCCAGCCCCCTTCCTTGGAAGCGCTTTTGTAGGCCTAAGAACACTGGGGCTCTGGGCTTCTCTAGCCACCTAATCTTCTGCTCATCCTCTCGCGCACTCTAAAGAGAGCTCAGGTGAGAAATTGCAAATGTCCAGCAATTGCTCAGAGATGAAAAGTGCCAGCACTGAATGCTGTGCTAGCCAGCCCCCTTCCTTGGAAGCGCTTTTGTAGGCCTAAGAACACTGGGGCTCTGGGCTTCTCTAGCCACCTAATCTTCTGCTCATCCTCTCGGGCACTCTAAAGAGAGCTCAGGTGAGAAATTGCAAACGTCGAGCAATTGCTCAGAGATGAAAAGTGCCAGCACTGAAAGCTGTTGCTAGCCAGCACCCTTCCTTGGAAGCGCTTTTGTAGGCCTAAGAACAGTGGGGCTCTGGGCTTCTCTAGCCACCTAATCTGCTCATCCTCTCGCGCACTCTAAAGGGTGCTCAGGTGAGAAATTGCAAACGTCGAGCAATTGCTCAGAGATGAAAAGTGCCAGCACTGAAAGCTGTTGCTAGCCAGCACCCTTCCTTGGAAGCGCTTTTGTAGGCCTAAGAACACTGGGGCTCTGGGCTTCTCTAGCCACCTAATCTTCTGCTCATCCTCTCGCGCACTCTAAAGAGAGCTCAGGTGAGAAATTGCAAACGTCGAGCAATTGCTCAGAGATGAAAAGTGCCAGCACTGAAAGCTGTTGCTAGCCAGCACCCTTCCTTGGAAGCGCTTTCACAGGCGCAGCAACACTGGGGCTTTGCGCTTCTCTAGCCACCAAACGTCACGGTCACTATCTCTCTGTCTCGTAGACACGAGCTGAGAAATTGCAAATGTCGAGCAATTGCTCAGAGATGAAAAGTGCCAGCACTGAAAGCTGTTGCTAGCCAGCACCCTTCCTTGGAAGTGCTTTTGTAGGCCTAAGAACACTGGGGCTCTGGGCTTCTCTAGCCACCTAATCTTCTGCTCATCCTCTCACGCACTCTAAAGAGAGCTCAGGCGAGAAATTGCAAACGTCGAGCAATTGCTCAGAGATGAAAAGTGCCAGCACTGAAAGCTGTTGCTAGCCAGCCCCCTTCCTTGGAAGCGCTTTTGTAGGCCTAAGAACACTGGGGCTCTGGGCTTCTCTAGCCACCAGACATCACGGTCACTATCTCTCCGCCTCGTAGACACGAGCTGAGAAATTGCAAACGTCGAGCACTTGCTCAGAGATGAAAAGTGCCAGCACTGAAAGCTGTTGCTAGCCAGCCCCCTTCCTTGGAAGCGCCTTTGTAGGCCTAAGCACACTGGGGCTCTGGGCTTCTCTAGCCACCTAATCTTCTGCTCATCCTCTCGCGCACTCTAAAAAGAGCTCAGGTGAGAAATTGCAAATGTCGAGCAATTGCTCAGAGATGAAAAGTGCCAGCACTGAAAGCTGTTGCTAGCCAGCACCCTTCCTTGGAAGCGCTTTCACAGGCACAGCAACACTGGGGCTTTGCGCTTCTCTAGCCACCAAACGTCATAGTCATTCTCTTTCCGTCTCGTAGACACGAGCTGACAGATTGCAAATGTCGAGCAATTGCTCAGAGATGAAAAGTGCCAGCACTGAAAGCTGTTGCTAGCCAGCAGCCTTCCTTGGAAGCGCTTTTGTAGGCCTAAGAACACTGGGGCTCTGGGCTTCTCTAGCCACCTAATCTTCTGCTCATCCTCTCGCGCACTCTAAAAAGAGCTCAGGTGAGAAATTGCAAACGTCGAGCAATTGCTCAGAGATGAAAAGTGCCAGCACTGAAAGCTGTTGCCAGCCAGCACCCTTCCTTGGAAGCGCTGTCACAGGCGCAGCAACACTGGGACTTTGCGCTTCTCTAGCCACCAAACGTCACTGTCACTCTCTCTCCGTCTCGTAGACACGAGCTGAGAAATTGCAAACGTCGAGCAATTGCTCAGAGATGAAAAGTGCCAGCACTGAAAGCTGTTGCTAGCCAGCACCCTTCCTTGGAAGCGCTTTCACAGGCGCAGTAACACTGGGGCTTTGCGCTTCTCTAGCCACCAAACGTCACGGTCATTCTCTTTCCGTCTCGTAGACACGAGCTGAGAAATTGCAAACGTCGAGCAATTGCTCAGAGATGAAAAGTGCCAGCACTGAAAGCTGTTGCTAGGCAGCACCCTTCCTTGGAAGCGCTTTTGTAGGCCTAAGAACACTGGGGCTCTGGGCTTCTCTAGCCACCTAATCTTCTGCTCATCCTCTCGCGCACTCTAAAGAGAGCTCAGGTGAGAAATTGCAAACGTCCAGCAATTGCTCAGAGATGAAAAGTGCCAGCACTGAAAGCTCTTGCTAGCCAGCACCCTTCCTTGGAAGCGCTTTCACAGGCACAGCAACACTGGGGCTTTGCGCTTCTCTAGCCACCAAACGTCACGGTCACTATCTCTCCGTCTCGTAGACACGAGCTGAGAAATTGCAAACGTCGAGCAATTGCTCAGAGATGAAAAGTGCCAGCACTGAAAGCTGTTGCTAGCCAGCACCCTTCCTTGGAAGCGCTTTTGTAGGCCTAAGAACACTGGGGCTCTGGGCTTCTCTAGCCACCTAATCTTCTGCTCATCCTCTCGCGCACTCTAAAGAGAGCTCAGGTGAGAAATTGCAAACGTCGAGCAATTGCTCAGAGATGAAAAGTGCCAGCACTGAAAGCTCTTGCTAGCCAGCACCCTTCCTTGGAAGCGCTTTTGTAGGCCTGAGAACACTGGGGCTCTGGGCTTCTCTACCCACCTAATCTTCTGCTCATCCTCTCGCACACTCTAAAGAGAGCTCAGGTGAGAAATTGCAAATGTCCAGCAATTGCTCAGAGATGAAAAGTGCCAGCACTGAATGCTGTGCTAGCCAGCACCCTTCCTTGGAAGCGCTTTTGTAGGCCTAAGAACACTGGGACTCTGGGCTTCTCTAGCCACCTAATCTTCTGCTCATCCTCTCGCGCACTCTAAAGAGAGCTCAGGTGAGAAATTGCAAACGTCGAGCAATTGCTCAGAGATGAAAAGTGCCAGCACTGAAAGCTGTTGCCAGCCAGCACCCTTCCTTGGAAGCGCTGTCACAGGCGCAGCAACACTGGGGCTTTGCGCTTCTCTAGCCACCAAACGTCACGGTCATTCTCTTTCCGTCTCATAGACACGAGCTGAGAAATTGCAAACATCGAGCAATTGCTCAGAGATGAAAAGTGCCAGCACTGAAAGCTCTTGCTAGCCAGCACCCTTCCTTGGAAGCGCTTTCACAGGCGCAGCAACACTGGGGCTTTGCGCTTCTCTAGCCACCAAACGTCACGGTCACTATCTCTCCGTCTCGTAGACACGAGCTGAGAAATTGCAAACGTCGAGCAATTGCTCAGAGATGAAAAGTGCCAGCACTGAAAGCTGTTGCTAGCCAGCACCCTTCCTTGGAAGCGCTTTTGTAGGCCTAAGAACACTGGGGCTCTGGGCTTCTCTAGCCACCTAATCTTCTGCTCATCCTCTCGGGCACTCTAAAGAGAGCTCAGGTGAGAAATTGCAAACGTCGAGCAATTGCTCAGAGATGAAAAGTGCCAGCACTGAAAGCTGTTGCTAGCCAGCACCCTTCCTTGGAAGCGCTTTCACAGGCGCAGCAACACTGGGGCTTTGCGCTTCTCTAGCCACCAAACGTCACGGTCACTATCTCTCTGTCTCGTAGACACGAGCTGAGAAATTGCAAATGTCGAGCAATTGCTCAGAGATGAAAAGTGCCAGCACTGAAAGCTGTTGCTAGCCAGCCCCCTTCCTTGGAAGCACTTTTGTAGGCCTAAGAACAGTGGGGCTCTGGGCTTCTGTAGCCACCTAATCTTCTGCTCATCCTCTCGCGCACTCTAAAGAGAGCTCAGGTGAGAAATTGCAAACGTCCAGCAATTGCTCAGAGATGAAAAGTGCCAGCACTGAAAGCTCTTGCTAGCCAGCACCCTTCCTTGGAAGCGCTTTCACAGGCGCAGCAACACTGGGGCTTTGCGCTTCTGTAGCCACCAAACGTCACTGTCATTCTCTTTCCGTCTCGTAGACACGAGCTGAGAAATTGCAAACATCGAGCAATTGCTCAGAGATGAAAAGTGCCAGCACTGAAAGCTGTTGCTAGCCAGCACCCTTCCTTGGAAGCGCTTTTGTAGGCCTAAGAACACTGGGGCTCTGGGCTTCTCTAGCCACCTAATCTTCTGCTCATCCTCTCGCGCACTCTAAAGAGAGCTCAGGCGAGAAATTGCAAATGTCGAGCAATTGCTCAGAGATGAAAAGTGCCAGCACTGAATGCTGTGCTAGCCAGCACCCTTCCTTGGAAGCGCTTTTGTAGGCCTAAGAACACTGGGGCTCTGGGCTTCTCTAGCCACCTAATCTTCTGCTCATCCTCTCGCGCACTCTAAAGAGAGCTCAGGTGAGAAATTGCAAATGTCGAGCAATTGCTCAGAGATGAAAAGTGCCAGCACTGAAAGCTGTTGCCAGCCAGCACCCTTCCTTGGAAGCGCTGTCACAGGCGCAGCAACACTGGGGCTTTGCGCTTCTCTAGCCACCAAACGTCACGGTCATTCTCTTTCCGTCTCATAGACACGAGCTGAGAAATTGCAAACGTCGAGCAATTGCTCAGAGATGAAAAGTGCCAGCACTGAAAGCTCTTGCTAGCCAGCACCCTTCCTTGGAAGCGCTTTCCCAGGCGCAGCAACACTGGGGCTTTGCGCTTCTCTAGCCACCAAACGTCACGGTCACTATCTCTCCGTCTCGTAGACACGAGCTGAGAAATTGCAAACGTCGAGCAATTGCTCAGAGATGAAAAGTGCCAGCACTGAAAGCTGTTGCTAGCCAGCACCCTTCCTTGGAAGTGCTTTTGTAGGCCTAAGAACACTGGGGCTCTGGGCTTCTCTAGCCACCTAATCTTCTGCTCATCCTCTCGCGCACTCTAAAGAGAGCTCAGGCGAGAAATTGCAAACGTCGAGCAATTGCTCAGAGATGAAAAGTGCCAGCACTGAAAGCTCTTGCTAGCCAGCCCCCTTCCTTGGAAGCGCTTTTGTAGGCCTAAGAACACTGGGGCTCTGGGCTTCTCTAGCCACCAGACATCACGGTCACTATCTCTCCGCCTCGTAGACACGAGCTGAGAAATTGCAAACGTCGAGCAATTGCTCAGAGATGAAAAGTGCCAGCACTGAAAGCTGTTGCTAGCCAGCACCCTTCCTTGGAAGCGCCTTTGTAGGCCTAAGCACACTGGGGCTCTGGGCTTCTCTAGCCACCTAATCTTCTGCTCATCCTCTCGCGCACTCTAAAAAGAGCTCAGGTGAGAAATTGCAAACGTCGAGCAATTGCTCAGAGATGAAAAGTGCCAGCACTGAAAGCTGTTGCTAGCCAGCACCCTTCCTTGGAAGCGCTTTCACAGGCACAGCAACACTGGGGCTTTGCGCTTCTCTAGCCACCAAACGTCATAGTCATTCTCTTTCCGTCTCGTAGACACGAGCTGACAGATTGCAAATGTCGAGCAATTGCTCAGAGATGAAAAGTGCCAGCACTGAAAGCTGTTGCTAGCCAGCCCCCTTCCTTGGAAGCGCTTTTGTAGGCCTAAGAACACTGGGGCTCTGGGCTTCTCTAGCCACCTAATCTTGTGCTCATCCTCTCGCGCACTCTAAAGAGTGCTCAGGTGAGAAATTGCGAATGTCCAGCAATTGCTCAGAGATGAAAAGTGCCAGCACTGAAAGCTGTTGCTAGCCAGCAGCCTTCCTTGGAAGCGCTTTTGTAGGCCTAAGAACACTGGGGCTCTGGGCTTCTCTAGCCACCTAATCTTCTGCTCATCCTCTCGCGCACTCTAAAAAGAGCTCAGGTGAGAAATTGCAAACGTCGAGCAATTGCTCAGAGATGAAAAGTGCCAGCACTGAAAGCTGTTGCCAGCCAGCACCCTTCCTTGGAAGCGCTGTCACAGGCGCAGCAACACTGGGACTTTGCGCTTCTCTAGCCACCAAACGTCACTGTCACTCTCTCTCCGTCTCGTAGACACGAGCTGAGAAATTGCAAACGTCGAGCAATTGCTCAGAGATGAAAAGTGCCAGCACTGAAAGCTGTTGCTAGCCAGCACCCTTCCTTGGAAGCGCTTTCACAGGCGCAGTAACACTGGGGCTTTGCGCTTCTCTAGCCACCAAACGTCACGGTCATTCTCTTTCCGTCTCGTAGACACGAGCTGAGAAATTGCAAACGTCGAGCAATTGCTCAGAGATGAAAAGTGCCAGCACTGAAAGCTGTTGCTAGGCAGCACCCTTCCTTGGAAGCGCTTTTGTAGGCCTAAGAACACTGGGGCTCTGGGCTTCTCTAGCCACCTAATCTTCTGCTCATCCTCTCGCGCACTCTAAAGAGAGCTCAGGTGAGAAATTGCAAACGTCGAGCAATTGCTCAGAGATGAAAAGTGCCAGCACTGAAAGCTCTTGCTAGCCAGCACCTTTCCTTGGAAGCGCTTTCACAGGCACAGCAACACTGGGGCTTTGCGCTTCTCTAGCCACCAAACGTCACGGTCACTATCTCTCCGTCTCGTAGACACGAGCTGAGAAATTGCAAACGTCGAGCAATTGCTCAGAGATGAAAAGTGCCAGCACTGAAAGCTGTTGCTAGCCAGCACCCTTCCTTGGAAGCGCTTTTGTAGGCCTAAGAACACTGGGGCTCTGGGCTTCTCTAGCCACCTAATCTTCTGCTCATCCTCTCGCGCACTCTAAAGAGAGCTCAGGTGAGAAATTGCAAACGTCGAGCAATTGCTCAGAGATGAAAAGTGCCAGCACTGAAAGCTCTTGCTAGCCAGCACCCTTCCTTGGAAGCGCTTTTGTAGGCCTGAGAACACTGGGGCTCTGGGCTTCTCTACCCACCTAATCTTCTGCTCATCCTCTCGCACACTCTAAAGAGAGCTCAGGTGAGAAATTGCAAATGTCCAGCAATTGCTCAGAGATGAAAAGTGCCAGCACTGAATGCTGTGCTAGCCAGCACCCTTCCTTGGAAGCGCTTTTGTAGGCCTAAGAACACTGGGACTCTGGGCTTCTCTAGCCACCTAATCTTCTGCTCATCCTCTCGCGCACTCTAAAGAGAGCTCAGGTGAGAAATTGCAAACGTCGAGCAATTGCTCAGAGATGAAAAGTGCCAGCACTGAAAGCTGTTGCCAGCCAGCACCCTTCCTTGGAAGCGCTGTCACAGGCGCAGCAACACTGGGGCTTTGCGCTTCTCTAGCCACCAAACGTCACGGTCATTCTCTTTCCGTCTCATAGACACGAGCTGAGAAATTGCAAACATCGAGCAATTGCTCAGAGATGAAAAGTGCCAGCACTGAAAGCTCTTGCTAGCCAGCACCCTTCCTTGGAAGCGCTTTCACAGGCGCAGCAACACTGGGGCTTTGCGCTTCTCTAGCCACCAAACGTCACGGTCACTATCTCTCCGTCTCGTAGACACGAGCTGAGAAATTGCAAACGTCGAGCAATTGCTCAGAGATGAAAAGTGCCAGCACTGAAAGCTGTTGCTAGCCAGCACCCTTCCTTGGAAGCGCTTTTGTAGGCCTAAGAACACTGGGGCTCTGGGCTTCTCTAGCCACCTAATCTTCTGCTCATCCTCTCGCACACTCTAAAGGGTGCTCAGGTGAGAAATTGCAAACGTCGAGCAATTGCTCAGAGATGAAAAGTGCCAGCACTGAAAGCTGTTGCTAGCCAGCACCCTTCCTTGGAAGCGCTTTTGTAGGCCTAAGAACACTGGGGCTCTGGGCTTCTCTAGCCACCTAATCTTCTGCTCATCCTCTCGGGCACTCTAAAGAGAGCTCAGGTGAGAAATTGCAAACGTCGAGCAATTGCTCAGAGATGAAAAGTGCCAGCACTGAAAGCTGTTGCTAGCCAGCACCCTTCCTTGGAAGCGCTTTCACAGGCGCAGCAACACTGGGGCTTTGCGCTTCTCTAGCCACCAAACGTCACGGTCACTATCTCTCTGTCTCGTAGACACGAGCTGAGAAATTGCAAATGTCGAGCAATTGCTCAGAGATGAAAAGTGCCAGCACTGAAAGCTGTTGCTAGCCAGCCCCCTTCCTTGGAAGCACTTTTGTAGGCCTAAGAACAGTGGGGCTCTGGGCTTCTGTAGCCACCTAATCTTCTGCTCATCCTCTCGCGCACTCTAAAGAGAGCTCAGGTGAGAAATTGCAAACGTCCAGCAATTGCTCAGAGATGAAAAGTGCCAGCACTGAAAGCTCTTGCTAGCCAGCACCCTTCCTTGGAAGCGCTTTCACAGGTGCAGCAACACTGGGGCTTTGCGCTTCTCTAGCCACCAAACGTCACTGTCATTCTCTTTCCGTCTCGTAGACACGAGCTGAGAAATTGCAAATGTCGAGCAATTGCTCAGAGATGAAAAGTGCCAGCACTGAAAGCTGTTGCTAGCCAGCACCCTTCCTTGGAAGCGCTTTTGTAGCCCTAAGAACACTGGGGCTCTGGGCTTCTCTAGCCACCTAATCTTCTGCTCATCCTCTCGCGCACTCTAAAGAGAGCTCAGGCGAGAAATTGCAAATGTCGAGCAATTGCTCAGAGATGAAAAGTGCCAGCACTGAATGCTGTGCTAGCCAGCACCCTTCCTTGGAAGCGCTTTTGTAGGCCTAAGAACACTGGGGCTCTGGGCTTCTCTAGCCACCTAATCTTCTGCTCATCCTCTCGCACACTCTAAAGAGAGCTCAGGTGAGAAATTGCAAACGTCGAGCAATTGCTCAGAGATGAAAAGTGCCAGCACTGAAAGCTGTTGCCAGCCAGCACCCTTCCTTGGAAGCGCTGTCACAGGCGCAGCAACACTGGGGCTTTGCGCTTCTCTAGCCACCAAACGTCACGGTCATTCTCTTTCCGTCTCATAGACACGAGCTGAGAAATTGCAAACATCGAGCAATTGCTCAGAGATGAAAAGTGCCAGCACTGAAAGCTCTTGCTAGCCAGCACCCTTCCTTGGAAGCGCTTTCCCAGGCGCAGCAACACTGGGGCTTTGCGCTTCTCTAGCCACCAAACGTCACGGTCACTATCTCTCTGTCTCGTAGACACGAGCTGAGAAATTGCAAACGTCGAGCAATTGCTCAGAGATGAAAAGTGCCAGCACTGAAAGCTGTTGCTAGCCAGCACCCTTCCTTGGAAGCGCTTTTGTAGGCCTAAGAACAGTGGGGCTCTGGGCTTCTCTAGCCACCTAATCTTCTGCTCATCCTCTCGCGCACTCTAAAGAGAGCTCAGGTGAGAAATTGCAAACGTCGAGCAATTGCTCAGAGATGAAAAGTGCCAGCACTGAAAGCTCTTGCTAGCCAGCACCCTTCCTTGGAAGCGCTTTCACAGGCGCAGCAACACTGGGGCTTTGCGCTTCTCTAGCCACCAAACGTCACGGTCACTATCTCTCTGTCTCGTAGACACGAGCTGAGAAATTGCAAATGTCGAGCAATTGCTCAGAGATGAAAAGTGCCAGCACTGAAAGCTGTTGCTAGCCAGCACCCTTCCTTGGAAGCGCTTTTGTAGGCCTAAGAACACTGGGGCTCTGGGCTTCTCTAGCCACCTAATCTTCTGCTCATCCTCTCGCGCACTCTAAAGAGAGCTCAGGTGAGAAATTGCAAACGTCCAGCAATTGCTCAGAGATGAAAAGTGCCAGCACTGAAAGCTGTTGCTAGCCAGCACCCTTCCTTGGAAGCGCTTTCACAGGTGCAGCAACACTGGGGCTTTGCGCTTCTCTAGCCACCAAACGTCACTGTCATTCTCTTTCCGTCTCATAGACACGAGCTGAGAAATTGCAAACGTCGAGCAATTGCTCAGAGATGAAAATTGCCAGCACTGAAAGCTGTTGCTAGCCAGCACTCTTCCTTGGAAGCGCTTCTGTAGGCCTAAGAACAGTGGGGCTCTGGGCTTCTGTAGCCACCTAATCTTCTGCTCATCCTCTCGCGCACTCTAAAGAGAGCTCAGGCGAGAAATTGCAAACGTCGAGCAATTGCTCAGAGATGAAAAGTGCCAGCACTGAAAGCTGTTGCTAGCCAGCCCCCTTCCTTGGAAGCGCTTTTGTAGGCCTAAGAACACTGGGGCTCTGGGCTTCTCTAGCCACCAGACATCACGGTCACTATCTCTCCGCCTCGTAGACACGAGCTGAGAAATTGCAAACGTCGAGCACTTGCTCAGAGATGAAAAGTGCCAGCACTGAAAGCTGTTGCTAGCCAGCACCCTTCCTTGGAAGCGCTTTTGTAGGCCTAAGAACACTGGGGCTCTGGGCTTCTCTAGCCACCTAATCTTCTGCTCATCCTCTCGCGCACTCTAAAGAGAGCTCAGGGGAGAAATTGCAAACGTCGAGCAATTGCTCAGAGATGAAAAGTGCCAGCACTGAAAGCTCTTGCTAGCCAGCACCCTTCCTTGGAAGCGCTTTCACAGGCGCAGCAACACTGGGGCTTTGCGCTTCTCTAGCCACCAAACGTCACGGTCACTATCTCTCTGTCTCGTAGACACGAGCTGAGAAATTGCAAACGTCGAGCAATTGCTCAGAGACGAAAAGTGCCAGCACTGAAAGCTGTTGCTAGCCAGCCCCCTTCCTTGGAAGCGCTTTTGTAGGCCTAAGAACAGTGGGGCTCTGGGCTTCTGTAGCCACCTAATCTTCTGCTCATCCTCTCGCGCACTCTAAAGAGAGCTCAGGTGAGAAATTGCAAACGTCGAGCAATTGCTCAGAGATGAAAAGTGCCAGCACTGAAAGCTCTTGCTAGCCAGCACCCTTCCTTGGAAGCGCTTTCACAGGTGCAGCAACACTGGGGCTTTGCGCTTCTCTAGCCACCAAACGTCACTGTCATTCTCTTTCCGTCTCATAGACACGAGCTGAGAAATTGCAAATGTCGAGCAATTGCTCAGAGATGAAAATTGCCAGCACTGAAAGCTGTTGCTAGCCAGCACTCTTCCTTGGAAGCGCTTCTGTAGGCCTAAGAACAGTGGGGCTCTGGGCTTCTCTAGCCACCTAATCTTCTGCTCATCCTCTCGCGCACTCTAAAGAGAGCTCAGGCGAGAAATTGCAAATGTCGAGCAATTGCTCAGAGATGAAAAGTGCCAGCACTGAATGCTGTGCTAGCCAGCGCCCTTCCTTGGAAGCGCTTTTGTAGGCCTAAGAACACTGGGACTCTGGGCTTCTCTAGCCACCTAATCTTCTGCTCATCCTCTCGCGCACTCTAAAGAGAGCTCAGGTGAGAAATTGCAAACGTCGAGCAATTGCTCCGAGATGAAAAGTGCCAGCACTGAAAGCTGTTGCCAGCCAGCACCCTTCCTTGGAAGCGCTGTCACAGGCGCAGCAACACTGGGGCTTTGCGCTTCTCTAGCCACCAAACGTCACGGTCATTCTCTTTCCGTCTCATAGACACGAGCTGAGAAATTGCAAACATCGAGCAATTGCTCAGAGATGAAAAGTGCCAGCACTGAAAGCTCTTGCTAGCCAGCACCCTTCCTTGGAAGCGCTTTCACAGGCGCAGCAACACTGGGGCTTTGCGCTTCTCTAGCCACCAAACGTCACGGTCACTATCTCTCCGTCTCGTAGACACGAGCTGAGAAATTGCAAACGTCGAGCAATTGCTCAGAGATGAAAAGTGCCAGCACTGAAAGCTGTTGCTAGCCAGCCCCCTTCCTTGGAAGCGCTTTTGTAGGCCTAAGAACAGTGGGGCTCTGGGCTTCTCTAGCCACCTAATCTTCTGCTCATCCTCTCGCGCACTCTAAAGAGAGCTCAGGTGAGAAATTGCAAACGTCGAGCAATTGCTCAGAGATGAAAAGTGCCAGCACTGAAAGCTCTTGCTAGCCAGCACCCTTCCTTGGAAGCGCTTTCACAGGCGCAGCAACACTGGGGCTTTGCGCTTCTCTAGCCACCAAACGTCACGGTCACTATCTCTCTGTCTCGTAGACACGAGCTGAGAAATTGCAAATGTCGAGCAATTGCTCAGAGATGAAAAGTGCCAGCACTGAAAGCTGTTGCTAGGCAGCACCCTTCCTTGGAAGCGCTTTTGTAGGCCTAAGAACACTGGGGCTCTGGGCTTCTCTAGCCACCTAATCTTCTGCTCATCCTCTCGCGCACTCTAAAGAGAGCTCAGGTGAGAAATTGCAAACGTTGAGCAATTGCTCAGAGATGAAAAGTGCCAGCACTGAAAGCTCTTGCTAGCCAGCACCCTTCCTTGGAAGCGCTTTCACAGGCGCAGCAACACTGGGGCTTTGCGCTTCTCTAGCCACCAAACGTCACTGTCATTCTCTTTCCGTCTCATAGACACGAGCTGAGAAATTGCAAACGTCGAGCAATTGCTCAGAGATGAAAATTGCCAGCACTGAAAGCTGTTGCTAGCCAGCACTCTTCCTTGGAAGCGCTTCTGTAGGCCTAAGAACAGTGGGGCTCTGGGCTTCTCTAGCCACCTAATCTTCTGCTCATCCTCTCGCGCACTCTAAAGAGAGCTCAGGCGAGAAATTGCAAACGTCGAGCAATTGCTCAGAGATGAAAAGTGGCAGCACTGAAAGCTCTTGCTAGCCAGCCCCCTTCCTTGGAAGCGCTTTTGTAGGCCTAAGAACACTGGGGCTCTGGGCTTCTCTAGCCACCAGACATCACGGTCACTATCTCTCCGCCTCGTAGACACGAGCTGAGAAATTGCAAACGTCGAGCACTTGCTCAGAGATGAAAAGTGCCAGCACTGAAAGCTGTTGCTAGCCAGCACCCTTCCTTGGAAGCGCTTTTGTAGGCCTAAGCACACTGGGGCTCTGGGCTTATCTAGCCACCTAATTTTCTGCTCATCCTCTCGCGCACTCTAAAGAGAGCTCAGGTGAGAAATTGCAAACGTCGAGCAATTGCTCAGAGACGAAAAGTGCCAGCACTGAAAGCTGTTGCTAGCCAGCACCCTTCCTTGGAAGCGCTTTCACAGGCACAGCAACACTGGGGCTTTGCGCTTCTCTAGCCACCAAACGTCATAGTCATTCTCTCTCCGTCTCGTAGACACGAGCTGAGAAATTGCAAATGTCGAGCAATTGCTCAGAGATGAAAAGTGCCAGCACTGAAAGCTCTTGCTAGCCAGCACCCTTCCTTGGAAGCGCCTTTGTAGACCTAAGAACACTGGGGCTTTGCGCTTCTCTAGCCACCTAATCTTCTGCTCATCCTCTCGCGCACTCTAAAGAGTGCTCAGGTGAGAAATTGCAAACGTCGAGCAATTGCTCAGAGATGAAAAGTGCCAGCACTGAAAGCTGTTGCTAGCCAGCACCCTTCCTTGGAAGCGCTTTCACAGGCGCAGCAACACTGGGGCTTTGCGCTTCTCTAGCCACCAAACGTCACGGTCACTATCTCTCTGTCTCGTAGACACGAGCTGAGAAATTGCAAATGTCGAGCAATTGCTGAGAGATGAAAAGTGCCAGCACTGAAAGCTGTTGCTAGCCAGCCCCCTTCCTTGGAAGCACTTTTGTAGGCCTAAGAACAGTGGGGCTCTGGGCTTCTGTAGCCACCTAATCTTCTGCTCATCCTCTCGCGCACTCTAAAGAGAGCTCAGGTGAGAAATTGCAAACGTCCAGCAATTGCTCAGAGATGAAAAGTGCCAGCACTGAAAGCTCTTGCTAGCCAGCACCCTTCCTTGGAAGCGCTTTCACAGGCACAGCAACACTGGGGCTTTGCGCTTCTCTAGCCACCAAACGTCACTGTCATTCTCTTTCCGTCTCGTAGACACGAGCTGAGAAATTGCAAACATCGAGCAATTGCTCAGAGATGAAAAGTGCCAGCACTGAAAGCTGTTGCTAGCCAGCACCCTTCCTTGGAAGCGCTTTTGTAGCCCTAAGAACACTGGGGCTCTGGGCTTCTCTAGCCACCTAATCTTCTGCTCATCCTCTCGCGCACTCTAAAGAGAGCTCAGGCGAGAAATTGCAAATGTCGAGCAATTGCTCAGAGATGAAAAGTGCCAGCACTGAATGCTGTGCTAGCCAGCACCCTTCCTTGGAAGCGCTTTTGTAGGCCTAAGAACACTGGGGCTCTGGGCTTCTCTAGCCACCTAATCTTCTGCTCATCCTCTCGCGCACTCTAAAGAGAGCTCAGGTGAGAAATTGCAAACGTCGAGCAATTGCTCAGAGATGAAAAGTGCCAGCACTGAAAGCTGTTGCCAGCCAGCACCCTTCCTTGGAAGCGCTGTCACAGGCGCAGCAACACTGGGGCTTTGCGCTTCTCTACCCACCAAACGTCACGGTCACTATCTCTCCGTCTCGTAGACACGAGCTGAGAAATTGCAAACGTCGAGCAATTGCTCAGAGATGAAAAGTGCCAGCACTGAAAGCTGTTGCTAGCCAGCCCCCTTCCTTGGAAGCGCTTTTGTAGGCCTAAGAACAGTGGGGCTCTGGGCTTCTCTAGCCACCTAATCTTCTGCTCATCCTCTCGGGCACTCTAAAGAGAGCTCAGGTGAGAAATTGCAAACGTCGAGCAATTGCTCAGAGATGAAAAGTGCCAGCACTGAAAGCTCTTGCTAGCCAGCACCCTTCCTTGGAAGCGCTTTCACAGGCGCAGCAACACTGGGGCTTTGCGCTTCTCTAGCCACCAAACGTCACGGTCACTATCTCTCTGTCTCGTAGACACGAGCTGAGAAATTGCAAATGTCGAGCAATTGCTCAGAGATGAAAAGTGCCAGCACTGAAAGCTGTTGCTAGCCAGCACCCTTCCTTGGAAGCGCTTTTGTAGGCCTAAGAACACTGGGGCTCTGGGCTTCTCTAGCCACCTAATCTTCTGCTCATCCTCTCGCGCACTCTAAAGAGAGCTCAGGTGAGAAATTGCAAACGTCCAGCAATTGCTCAGAGATGAAAAGTGCCAGCACTGAAAGCTGTTGCTAGCCAGCACCCTTCCTTGGAAGCGCTTTCACAGGTGCAGCAACACTGGGGCTTTGCGCTTCTCTAGCCACCAAACGTCACTGTCATTCTCTTTCCGTCTCATAGACACGAGCTGAGAAATTGCAAACGTCGAGCAATTGCTCAGAGATGAAAATTGCCAGCACTGAAAGCTGTTGCTAGCCAGCACTCTTCCTTGGAAGCGCTTCTGTAGGCCTTAAGAACAGTGGGGCTCTGGGCTTCTGTAGCCACCTAATCTTCTGCTCATCCTCTCGCGCACTCTAAAGAGAGCTCAGGCGAGAAATTGCAAACGTCGAGCAATTGCTCAGAGATGAAAAGTGCCAGCACTGAAAGCTCTTGCTAGCCAGCCCCCTTCCTTGGAAGCGCTTTTGTAGGCCTAAGAACACTGGGGCTCTGGGCTTCTCTAGCCACCAGACATCACGGTCACTATCTCTCCGCCTCGTAGACACGAGCTGAGAAATTGCAAACGTCGAGCACTTGCTCAGAGATGAAAAGTGCCAGCACTGAAAGCTGTTGCTAGCCAGCACCCTTCCTTGGAAGCGCTTTTGTAGGCCTAAGAACACTGGGGCTCTGGGCTTCTCTAGCCACCTAATCTTCTGCTCATCCTCTCGGGCACTCTAAAGAGAGCTCAGGTGAGAAATTGCAAACGTCGAGCAATTGCTCAGAGATGAAAAGTGCCAGCACTGAAAGCTGTTGCTAGCCAGCACCCTTCCTTGGAAGCGCTTTCACAGGCGCAGCAACACTGGGGCTTTGCGCTTCTCTAGCCACCAAACGTCATGGTCACTATCTCTCTGTCTCGTAGACACGAGCTGAGAAATTGCAAACGTCGAGCAATTGCTCAGAGACGAAAAGTGCCAGCACTGAAAGCTGTTGCTAGCCAGCACCCTTCCTTGGAAGCGCTTTTGTAGGCCTAAGAACAGTGGGGCTCTGGGCTTCTGTAGCCACCTAATCTTCTGCTCATCCTCTCGCGCACTCTAAAGAGAGCTCAGGTGAGAAATTGCAAACGTCGAGCAATTGCTCAGAGATGAAAAGTGCCAGCACTGAAAGCTCTTGCTAGCCAGCACCCTTCCTTGGAAGCGCTTTCACAGGTGCAGCAACACTGGGGCTTTGCGCTTCTCTAGCCACCAAACGTCACTGTCATTCTCTTTCCGTCTCATAGACACGAGCTGAGAAATTGCAAATGTCGAGCAATTGCTCAGAGATGAAAATTGCCAGCACTGAAAGCTGTTGCTAGCCAGCACTCTTCCTTGGAAGCGCTTCTGTAGGCCTAAGAACAGTGGGGCTCTGGGCTTCTCTAGCCACCTAATCTTCTGCTCATCCTCTCGCGCACTCTAAAGAGAGCTCAGGCGAGAAATTGCAAATGTCGAGCAATTGCTCAGAGATGAAAAGTGCCAGCACTGAATGCTGTGCTAGCCAGCACCCTTCCTTGGAAGCGCTTTTGTAGGCCTAAGAACACTGGGACTCTGGGCTTCTCTAGCCACCTAATCTTCTGCTCATCCTCTCGCGCACTCTAAAGAGAGCTCAGGTGAGAAATTGCAAACGTCGAGCAATTGCTCCGAGATGAAAAGTGCCAGCACTGAAAGCTGTTGCCAGCCAGCACCCTTCCTTGGAAGCGCTGTCACAGGCGCAGCAACACTGGGGCTTTGCGCTTCTCTAGCCACCAAACGTCACGGTCATTCTCTTTCCGTCTCATAGACACGAGCTGAGAAATTGCAAACGTCGAGCAATTGCTCAGAGATGAAAAGTGCCAGCACTGAAAGCTGTTGCTAGCCAGCACCCTTCCTTGGAAGCGCTTTCACAGGCGCAGCAACACTGGGGCTTTGCGCTTCTCTAGCCACCAAACGTCACGGTCACTATCTCTCTGTCTCGTAGACACGAGCTGAGAAATTGCAAACGTCGAGCAATTGCTCAGAGACGAAAAGTGCCAGCACTGAAAGCTGTTGCTAGCCAGCACCCTTCCTTGGAAGCGCTTTTGTAGGCCTAAGAACAGTGGGGCTCTGGGCTTCTGTAGCCACCTAATCTTCTGCTCATCCTCTCGCGCACTCTAAAGAGAGCTCAGGTGAGAAATTGCAAACGTCGAGCAATTGCTCAGAGATGAAAAGTGCCAGCACTGAAAGCTCTTGCTAGCCAGCACCCTTCCTTGGAAGCGCTTTCACAGGCGCAGCAACACTGGGGCTTTGCGCTTCTCTAGCCACCAAACGTCACGATCACTCTCTCTCTGTCTCGTAGACACGAGCTGAGAAATTGCAAACGTCGAGCAATTGCTCAGAGATGAAAATTGCCAGCACTGAAAGCTGTTGCTAGCCAGCACTCTTCCTTGGAAGCGCTTCTGTAGGCCTAAGAACAGTGGGGCTTTGGGCTTCTCTAGCCACCTAATCTTCTGCTCATCCTCTCGCGCACTCTAAAGAGAGCTCAGGCGAGAAATTGCAAATGTCGAGCAATTGCTCAGAGATGAAAAGTGCCAGCACTGAATGATGTGCTAGCCAGCACCCTTCCTTGGAAGCGCTTTTGTAGGCCTAAGAACACTGGGACTCTGGGCTTCTCTAGCCACCTAATCTTCTGCTCATCCTCTCGCGCACTCTAAAGAGAGCTCAGGTGAGAAATTGCAAACGTCGAGCAATTGCTCCGAGATGAAAAGTGCCAGCACTGAAAGCTGTTGCCAGCCAGCACCCTTCCTTGGAAGCGCTGTCACAGGCGCAGCAACACTGGGGCTTTGCGCTTCTCTAGCCACCAAACGTCACGGTCATTCTCTTTCCGTCTCATAGACACGAGCTGAGAAATTGCAAACATCGAGCAATTGCTCAGAGATGAAAAGTGCCAGCACTGAAAGCTCTTGCTAGCCAGCACCCTTCCTTGGAAGCGCTTTCACAGGCGCAGCAACACTGGGGCTTTGCGCTTCTCTAGCCACCAAACGTCACGGTCACTATCTCTCCGTCTCGTAGACACGAGCTGAGAAATTGCAAACGTCGAGCAATTGCTCAGAGATGAAAAGTGCCAGCACTGAAAGCTGTTGCTAGCCAGCCCCCTTCCTTGGAAGCGCTTTTGTAGGCCTAAGAACAGTGGGGCTCTGGGCTTCTCTAGCCACCTAATCTTCTGCTCATCCTCTCGCGCACTCTAAAGAGAGCTCAGGTGAGAAATTGCAAACGTCGAGCAATTGCTCAGAGATGAAAAGTGCCAGCACTGAAAGCTGTTGCTAGCCAGCACCCTTCCTTGGAAGCGCTTTCACAGGCGCAGCAACACTGGGGCTTTGCGCTTCTCTAGCCACCAAACGTCATGGTCACTATCTCTCTGTCTCGTAGACACGAGCTGAGAAATTGCAAATGTCGAGCAATTGCTCAGAGATGAAAAGTGCCAGCACTGAAAGCTGTTGCTAGGCAGCACCCTTCCTTGGAAGCGCTTTTGTAGGCCTAAGAACACTGGGGCTCTGGGCTTCTCTAGCCACCTAATCTTCTGCTCATCCTCTCGCGCACTCTAAAGAGAGCTCAGGTGAGAAATTGCAAACGTCCAGCAATTGCTCAGAGATGAAAAGTGCCAGCACTGAAAGCTCTTGCTAGCCAGCACCCTTCCTTGGAAGCGCTTTCACAGGCGCAGTAACACTGGGGCTTTGCGCTTCTCTAGCCACCAAACGTCACGGTCATTCTCTTTCCGTCTCATAGACACGAGCTGAGAAATTGCAAACGTCGAGCAATTGCTCAGAGATGAAAATTGCCAGCACTGAAAGCTGTTGCTAGCCAGCACTCTTCCTTGGAAGCGCTTCTGTAGGCCTAAGAACAGTGGGGCTCTGGGCTTCTCTAGCCACCTAATCTTCTGCTCATCCTCTCGCGCACTCTAAAGAGAGCTCAGGCGAGAAATTGCAAACGTCGAGCAATTGCTCAGAGATGAAAAGTGCCAGCACTGAAAGCTGTTGCTAGCCAGCCCCCTTCCTTGGAAGCGCTTTTGTAGGCCTAAGAACACTGGGGCTCTGGGCTTCTCTAGCCACCAGACATCACGGTCACTATCTCTCCGCCTCGTAGACACGAGCTGAGAAATTGCAAACGTCGAGCACTTGCTCAGAGATGAAAAGTGCCAGCACTGAAAGCTGTTGCTAGCCAGCACCCTTCCTTGGAAGCGCTTTTGTAGGCCTAAGCACACTGGGGCTCTGGGCTTATCTAGCCACCTAATTTTCTGCTCATCCTCTCGCGCACTCTAAAGAGAGCTCAGGTGAGAAATTGCAAACGTCGAGCAATTGCTCAGAGACGAAAAGTGCCAGCACTGAAAGCTGTTGCTAGCCAGCACCCTTCCTTGGAAGCGCTTTCACAGGCACAGCAACACTGGGGCTTTGCGCTTCTCTAGCCACCAAACGTCATAGTCATTCTCTCTCCGTCTCGTAGACACGAGCTGAGAAATTGCAAATGTCGAGCAATTGCTCAGAGATGAAAAGTGCCAGCACTGAAAGCTCTTGCTAGCCAGCACCCTTCCTTGGAAGCGCCTTTGTAGACCTAAGAACACTGGGGC
Source organism: Sarcoramphus papa (assembly GCA_037962945.1). Taxonomy (NCBI): domain Eukaryota; kingdom Metazoa; phylum Chordata; class Aves; order Accipitriformes; family Cathartidae; genus Sarcoramphus; species Sarcoramphus papa. The sequence continues at coordinate 442,330 of JBBMRM010000072.1, read as the reverse complement.
TTTGCGCTTCTCTAGCCACCTAATCTTGTGCTCATCCTCTCGCGCACTCTAAAAAGAGCTCAGGTGAGAAATTGCAAACGTCCAGCAATTGCTCAGAGATGAAAAGTGCCAGCACTGAAAGCTCTTGCTAGCCAGCACCCTTCCTTGGAAGAGCTTTTGTAGGCCTAAGAACACTGGGGCTCTGGGCTTCTCTAGCCACCTCATCCTCTGCTCATCCTCTCGCGCACTCTAAAGAGAGCTCAGGTGAGAAATTGCAAACGTCGAGCAATTGCTCAGAGATGAAAAGTGCCAGCACTGAAAGCTGTTGCTAGCCAGCACCCTTCCTTGGAAGCGCTTTTGTAGGCCTAAGAACACTGGGGCTCTGGGCTTCTCTAGCCACCTAATCTTCTGCTCATCCTCTCTCACACTCTAAAGAGAGCTCAGGTGAGAAATTGCAAACGTCGAGCAATTGCTCAGAGATGAAAAGTGCCAGCACTGAAAGCTGTTGCTAGCCAGCACCCTTCCTTGGAAGCGCTTTTGTAGGTCTAAGCACACTGGGGCTCTGGGCTTCTCTAGCCACCGAATTTTCTGCTCATCCTCTCGCGCACTCTAAAGAGAGCTCAGGTGAGAAATTGCAAACGTCGAGCAATTGCTCAGAGATGAAAAGTGCCAGCACTGAAAGCTGTTGCTAGCCAGCACCCTTCCTTGGAAGCGCTTTCACAGGCACAGCAACACTGGGGCTTTGCGCTTCTCTAGCCACCAAACGTCATAGTCATTCTCTTTCCGTCTCGTAGACACGAGCTGACAGATTGCAAATGTCGAGCAATTGCTCAGAGATGAAAAGTGCCAGCACTGAAAGCTCTTGCTAGCCAGCACCCTTCCTTGGAAGCGCTTTTGTAGGCCTAAGAACACTGGGGCTTTGCACTTCTCTAGCCACCTAATCTTGTGCTCATCCTCTCGCGCACTCTAAAGGGTGCTCAGGTGAGAAATTGCGAATGTCCAGCAATTGCTCAGAGATGAAAAGTGCCAGCACTGAAAGCTGTTGCTAGCCAGCACCCTTCCTTGGAAGCGCTTTTGTAGGCCTAAGAACACTGGGGCTCTGGGCTTCTCTAGCCACCTAATCTTCTGCTCATCCTCTCGCGCACTCTAAAAAGAGCTCAGGTGAGAAATTACAAACGTCGAGCAATTGCTCAGAGATGAAAAGTGCCAGCACTGAAAGCTGTTGCCAGCCAGCACCCTTCCTTGGAAGCGCTTTCACAGGCGCAGTAACACTGGGGCTTTGCGCTTCTCTAGCCACCAAACGTCATGGTCACTATCTCTCTGTCTCGTAGACACGAGCTGAGAAATCGCAAACGTCGAGCAATTGCTCAGAGATGAAAAGTGCCAGCACTGAAAGCTGTTGCTAGCCAGCCCCCTTCCTTGGAAGCGCTTTTGTAGGCCTAAGCACACTGGGGCTCTGGGCTTCTCTAGCCACCTAATCTTGTGCTCATCCTCTCGCGCACTCTAAAGAGAGCTCAGGTGAGAAATTGCAAACGTCGAGCAATTGCTCAGAGATGAAAAGTGCCAGCACTGAAAGCTGTTGCTAGCCAGCACCCTTCCTTGGAAGCGCTTTCACAGGGGCAGCAACACTGGGGCTTTGCGCTTCTCTAGCCACCAAACGTCACGGTCACTATCTCTCCATCTCGTAGACACGAGCTGAGAAATTGCAAACGTCGAGCAATTGCTCAGAGATGAAAAGTGCCAGCACTGAAAGCTGTTGCTAGCCAGCACCCTTCCTTGGAAGCGCTTTCACAGGCGCAGCAACACTGGGGCTTTGCGCTTCTCTAGCCACCAAACGTCACGTTCATTCTCTTTCCGTCTCGTAGACACGAGCTGAGAAATTGCAAACGTCGAGCAATTGCTCAGAGATGAAAAGTGCCAGCACTGAAAGCTGTTGCTAGCCAGCCCCCTTCCTTGGAAGCGCTTTTGTAGGCCTAAGAACAGTGGGGCTCTGGGCTTCTCTAGCCACCTAATCTTCTGCTCATCCTCTCACGCACTCTAAAGAGTGCTCAGGTGAGAAATTGCAAATGTCCAGCAATTGCTCAGAGATGAAAAGTGCCAGCACTGAAAGCTGTTGCTAGCCAGCACCCTTCCTTGGAAGCGCTTTTGTAGGCCTAAGAACACTGGGGCTCTGGGCTTCTCTAGCCACCTAATCTTCTGCTCATCCTCTCGCGCACTCTAAAGAGAGCTCAGGTGAGAAATTGCAAACGTCCAGCACTTGCTCAGAGATGAAAAGTGCCAGCACTGAAAGCTGTTGCTAGCCAGCACCCTTCCTTGGAAGCGCTTTTGTAGGCCTAAGAACCCTGGGGCTCTGGGCTTCTCTAGCCACCTAATCTTCTGCTCATCCTCTCTCACACTCTAAAGAGAGCTCAGGTGAGAAATTGCAAACGTCGAGCAATTGCTCAGAGATGAAAAGTGCCAGCACTGAAAGCTCTTGCTAGCCAGCACCCTTCCTTGGAAGCGCTTTTATAGGCCTAAGAACACTGGGGCTTTGCGCTTCTCTAGCCACCAGACATCACGGTCACTATCTCTCCGTCTCGTAGACACGAGCTGAGAAATTGCAAACGTCGAGCACTTGCTCAGAGATGAAAAGTGCCAGCACTGAAAGCTGTTGCTAGCCAGCACCCTTCCTTGGAAGCGCTTTTGTAGGCCTAAGCACACTGGGGCTCTGGGCTTCTCTAGCCACCTAATTTTCTGCTCATCCTCTCGCGCACTCTAAAGAGAGCTCAGGTGAGAAATTGCAAACGTCGAGCAATTGCTCAGAGATGAAAAGTGCCAGCACTGAAAGCTGTTGCTAGCCAGCACCCTTCCTTGGAAGCGCTTTCACAGGCACAGCAACACTGGGGCTTTGCGCTTCTCTAGCCACCAAACGTCATAGTCATTCTCTTTCCGTCTCGTAGACACGAGCTGACAGATTGCAAACGTCGAGCAATTGCTCAGAGATGAAAAGTGCCAGCACTGAAAGCTCTTGCTAGCCAGCACCCTTCCTTGGAAGCGCCTTTGTAGACCTAAGAACACTGGGGCTTTGCGCTTCTCTAGCCACCTAATCATGTGCTCATCCTCTCGCGCACTCTAAAGAGTGCTCAGGTGAGAAATTGCAAACGTCGAGCAATTGCTCAGAGATGAAAAGTGCCAGCACTGAAAGCTGTTGCTAGCCAGCACCCTTCCTTGGAAGCGCTTTTGTAGGCCTAAGAACACTGGGGCTCTGGGCTTCTCTAGCCACCTAATCTTCTGCTCATCCTCTCGCGCACTCTAAAGAGAGCTCAGGTGAGAAATTGCAAACGTCGAGCAATTGCTCAGAGATGAAAAGTGCCAGCACTGAAAGCTGTTGCCAGCCAGCACCCTTCCTTGGAAGCGCTGTCACAGGCGCAGCAACTCTGGGGCTTTGCGCTTCTCTAGCCACCAAACGTCACGGTCACTCTCTCTCCGTCTCGTAGACACGAGCTGAGAAATTGCAAACGTCGAGCAATTGCTCAGAGATGAAAAGTGCCAGCAATGAAAGCTGTTGCTAGCCAGCACCCTTCCTTGGAAGCGCTTTCACAGGCGCAGCAACACTGGGCCTTTGCGCTTCTCTAGCCACCAAACGTCACGGTCACTATCTCTCCGTCTCGTAGACACGAGCTGAGAAATTGCAAACGTCGAGCAATTGCTCAGAGATGAAAAGTGCCAGCACTGAAAGCTGTTGCTAGCCAGCACCCTTCCATAGATGCGCTTTTGTAGGCCTAAGAGCAGTGGGGCTCTGGGCTTCTGTAGCCACCTAATCTTCTGCTCATCCTCTCGCGCACTCTAAAGGGTGCTCAGGTGAGAAATTGCAAACGTCGAGCAATTGCTCAGAGATGAAAAGTGCCAGCACTGAAAGCTGTTGCTAGCTAGCCCCCTTCCTTGGAAGCGCTTTCACAGGCGCAGCAACACTGGGGCTTTGCGCTTCTCTAGCCACCAAACGTCACGGTCACTATGTCTCCGTCTCGTAGACACGAGCTGAGAACTTGCAAACGTCGAGCAATTGCTCAGAGATGAAAAGTGCCAGCACTGAGAGCTGTTGCTAGCCAGCACCCTTCCTTGGAAGCGCTTTTGTAGGCCTAAGCACACTGGGGCTCTGGGCTTCTCTAGCCACCTAATCTTCTGCTCATCCTCTCGCGCACTCTAAAGAGAGCTCAGGTGAGAAATTGCAAACGTCGAGCAATTGCTCAGAGATGAAAAGTGCCAGCACTGAAAGCTGTTGCTAGCCAGCCCCCTTCCTTGGAAGCGCTTTCACAGGCGCAGCAACACTGGGGCTTTGCGCTTCTCTAGCCGCCAAACGTCACGGTCACTATCTCTCCATCTCGTAGACACGAGCTGAGAAATTGCAAACGTCGAGCAATTGCTCAGAGAGGAAAAGTGCCAGCACTGAAAGCTGTTGCTAGCCAGCACCCTTCCTTGGAAGCGCTTTCACAGGCGCAGTAACACTGGGGCTTTGCGCTTCTCTAGCCACCAAACGTCATGGTCACTATCTCTCTGTCTCGTAGACACGAGCTGAGAAATCGCAAACGTCGAGCAATTGCTCAGAGATGAAAAGTGCCAGCACTGAAAGCTGTTGCTAGCCAGCACCCTTCCTTGGAAGCGCTTTTGTAGGCCTAAGCACACTGGGGCTCTGGGCTTCTCTAGCCACCTAATCTTCTGCTCATCCTCTCGCGCACTCTAAAGAGAGCTCAGGTGAGAAATTGCAAACGTCGAGCAATTGCTCAGAGATGAAAAGTGCCAGCACTGAAAGCTCTTGCTAGCCAGCACCCTTCCTTGGAAGCGCCTTTGTAGACCTAAGAACACTGGGGCTTTGCGCTTCTCTAGCCACCTAACCTTCTGCTCATCCTCTCGCGCACTCTAAAGAGAGCTCAGGTGAGAAATTGCAAACGTCGAGCAATTGCTCAGAGATGAAAAGTGCCAGCACTGAAAGCTCTTGCTAGCCAGCCCCCTTCCTTGGAAGCGCTTTTGTAGGCCTAAGAACACTGGGGCTCTGGGCTTCTCTAGCCACCTAATCTTCTGCTCATCCTCTCGCGCACTCTAAAAAGAGCTCAGGTGAGAAATTGCAAACGTCGAGCAATTGCTCAGAGATGAAAAGTGCCAGCACTGAAAGCTGTTGCTAGCCAGCACCCTTCCTTGGAAGCGCTTTCACAGGCGCAGCAACACTGGGGCTTTGCGCTTCTCTAGCCACCAAACGTCACGGTCACTATGTCTCCGTCTCGTAGACACGAGCTGAGAACTTGCAAACGTCGAGCAATTGCTCAGAGATGAAAAGTGCCAGCACTGAAAGCTGTTGCTAGCCAGCACCCTTCCATAGATGCGCTTTTGTAGGCCTAAGAACACTGGGGCTCTGGGCTTCTCTAGCCACCTAATCTTCTGCTCATCCTCTCGCGCACTTTAAAGAGAGCTCAGGTGAGAAATTGCAAACGTCGAGCAATTGCTCAGAGATGAAAAGTGCCAGCACTGAAAGCTCTTGCTAGCCAGCCCCCTTCCTTGGAAGCGCTTTCACAGGCACAGCAACACTGGGGCTTTGCGCTTCTCTAGCCGCCAAACGTCACGGTCACTATCTCTCCATCTCGTAGACACGAGCTGAGAAATTGCAAACGTCGAGCAATTGCTCAGAGAGGAAAAGTGCCAGCACTGAAAGCTGTTGCTAGCCAGCACCCTTCCTTGGAAGCGCTTTCACAGGCGCAGTAACACTGGGGCTTTGCGCTTCTCTAGCCACCAAACGTCATGGTCACTATCTCTCTGTCTCGTAGACACGAGCTGAGAAATCGCAAACGTCGAGCAATTGCTCAGAGATGAAAAGTGCCAGCACTGAAAGCTGTTGCTAGCCAGCACCCTTCCTTGGAAGCGCCTTTGTAGACCTAAGAACACTGGGGCTTTGCGCTTCTCTAGCCACCTAACCTTCTGCTCATCCTCTCGCGCACTCTAAAGAGAGCTCAGGTGAGAAATTGCAAACGTCGAGCAATTGCTCAGAGATGAAAAGTGCCAGCACTGAAAGCTCTTGCTAGCCAGCACCCTTCCTTGGAAGCGCTTTTGTAGGCCTAAGAACACTGGGGCTCTGGGCTTCTCTAGCCACCTAATCTTCTGCTCATCCTCTCGCGCACTCTAAAAAGAGCTCAGGTGAGAAATTGCAAACGTCGAGCAATTGCTCAGAGATGAAAAGTGCCAGCACTGAAAGCTGTTGCTAGCCAGCACCCTTCCTTGGAAGCGCTTTCACAGGCGCAGCAACACTGGGGCTTTGCGCTTCTCTAGCCACCAAACGTCACGGTCACTATGTCTCCGTCTCGTAGACACGAGCTGAGAACTTGCAAACGTCGAGCAATTGCTCAGAGATGAAAAGTGCCAGCACTGAAAGCTGTTGCTAGCCAGCACCCTTCCATAGATGCGCTTTTGTAGGCCTAAGAACACTGGGGCTCTGGGCTTCTCTAGCCACCTAATCTTCTGCTCATCCTCTCGCGCACTTTAAAGAGAGCTCAGGTGAGAAATTGCAAACGTCGAGCAATTGCTCAGAGATGAAAAGTGCCAGCACTGAAAGCTGTTGCTAGCCAGCCCCCTTCCTTGGAAGCGCTTTCACAGGCGCAGCAACACTGGGGCTTTGCGCTTCTCTAGCCGCCAAACGTCACGGTCACTATCTCTCCATCTCGTAGACACGAGCTGAGAAATTGCAAACGTCGAGCAATTGCTCAGAGAGGAAAAGTGCCAGCACTGAAAGCTGTTGCTAGCCAGCACCCTTCCTTGGAAGCGCTTTCACAGGCGCAGTAACACTGGGGCTTTGCGCTTCTCTAGCCACCAAACGTCATGGTCACTATCTCTCTGTCTCGTAGACACGAGCTGAGAAATCGCAAACGTCGAGCAATTGCTCAGAGATGAAAAGTGCCAGCACTGAAAGCTGTTGCTAGCCAGCACCCTTCCTTGGAAGCGCTTTTGTAGGCCTAAGCACACTGGGGCTCTGGGCTTCTCTAGCCACCTAATCTTCTGCTCGTCCTCTCGCGCACTCTAAAGAGAGCTCAGGTGAGAAATTGCAAACGTCGAGCAATTGCTCAGAGATGAAAAGTGCCAGCACTGAAAGCTGTTGCTAGCCAGCACCCTTCCTTGGAAGCGCTTTCACAGGGGCAGCAACACTGGGGCTTTGCGCTTCTCTAGCCGCCAAACGTCACGGTCACTATCTCTCCATCTCGTAGACACGAGCTGAGAAATTGCAAACGTCGAGCACTTGCTCAGAGATGAAAAGTGCCAGCACTGAAAGCTGTTGCTAGCCAGCACCCTTCCTTGGAAGCGCTTTTGTAGGCCTAAGCACACTGGGGCTCTGGGCTTCTCTAGCCACCTAATTTTCTGCTCATCCTCTCGCGCACTCTAAAGAGAGCTCAGGGGAGAAATTGCAAACGTCGAGCAATTGCTCAGAGATGAAAAGTGCCAGCACTGAAAGCTGTTGCTAGCCAGCACCCTTCCTTGGAAGCGCTTTCACAGGCACAGCAACACTGGGGCTTTGCGCTTCTCTAGCCACCAAACGTCATAGTCATTCTCTTTCCGTCTCGTAGACACGAGCTGACAGATTGCAAACGTCGAGCAATTGCTCAGAGATGAAAAGTGCCAGCACTGAAAGCTCTTGCTAGCCAGCACCCTTCCTTGGAAGCGCCTTTGTAGACCTAAGAACACTGGGGCTTTGCGCTTCTCTAGCCACCTAATCTTCTGCTCATCCTCTCGCGCACTCTAAAGAGAGCTCAGGTGAGAAATTGCAAACGTCGAGCAATTGCTCAGAGATGAAAAGTGCCAGCACTGAAAGCTCTTGCTAGCCAGCCCCCTTCCTTGGAAGCGCTTTTGTAGGCCTAAGAACACTGGGGCTCTGGGCTTCTCTAGCCACCTAATCTTCTGCTCATCCTCTCGCGCACTCTAAAAAGAGCTCAGGTGAGAAATTGCAAACGTCGAGCAATTGCTCAGAGATGAAAAGTGCCAGCACTGAAAGCTGTTGCTAGCCAGCACCCTTCCTTGGAAGCGCTGTCACAGGCGCAGCAACTCTGGGGCTTTGCGCTTCTCTAGCCACCAAACGTCACTGTCACTCTCTCTCCGTCTCGTAGACACGAGCTGAGAAATTGCAAACGTCGAGCAATTGCTCAGAGATGAAAAGTGCCAGCACTGAAAGCTGTTGCTAGCCAGCACCCTTCCTTGGAAGCGCTTTCACAGGCGCAGTAACACTGGGGCTTTGCGCTTCTCTAGCCACCAAACGTCACGGTCATTCTCTTTCCGTCTCGTAGACACGAGCTGAGAAATTGCAAACGTCGAGCAATTGCTCAGAGATGAAAAGTGCCAGCACTGAAAGCTGTTGCTAGCCAGCAGCCTTCCTTGGAAGCGCTTCTGTAGGCCTAAGAACACTGGGGCTCTGGGCTTCTCTAGCCACCTAATCTTCTGCTCATCCTCTCGCGCACTCTAAAGAGAGCTCAGGTGAGAAATTGCAAACGTCGAGCAATTGCTCAGAGATGAAAAGTGCCAGCACTGAAAGCTGTTGCTAGCCAGCACCCTTCCTTGGAAGCGCTTTCACAGGCGCAGCAACACTGGGGCTTTGCGCTTCTCTAGCCACCAAACGTCACGGTCACTATCTCTCCGTCTCGTAGACACGAGCTGAGAACTTGCAAACGTCGAGCAATTGCTCAGAGATGAAAAGTGCCAGCACTGAAAGCTGTTGCTAGCCAGCACCCTTCCATAGATGCGCTTTTGTAGGCCTAAGAACACTGGGGCTCTGGGCTTCTCTAGCCACCTAATCTTCTGCTCATCCTCTCGCGCACTTTAAAGAGAGCTCAGGTGAGAAATTGCAAACGTCGAGCAATTGCTCAGAGATGAAAAGTGCCAGCACTGAAAGCTGTTGCTAGCCAGCCCCCTTCCTTGGAAGCGCTTTCACAGGCGCAGCAACACTGGGGCTTTGCGCTTCTCTAGCCGCCAAACGTCACGGTCACTATCTCTCCATCTCGTAGACACGAGCTGAGAAATTGCAAACGTCGAGCAATTGCTCAGAGATGAAAAGTGCCAGCACTGAAAGCTGTTGCTAGCCAGCACCCTTCCTTGGAAGCGCTTTCACAGGCGCAGTAACACTGGGGCTTTGCGCTTCTCTAGCCACCAAACGTCATGGTCACTATCTCTCTGTCTCGTAGACACGAGCTGAGAAATCGCAAACGTCGAGCAATTGCTCAGAGATGAAAAGTGCCAGCACTGAAAGCTGTTGCTAGCCAGCACCCTTCCTTGGAAGCGCTTTTGTAGGCCTAAGCACACTGGGGCTCTGGGCTTCTCTAGCCACCTAATCTTCTGCTCATCCTCTCGCGCACTCTAAAGAGAGCTCAGGTGAGAAATTGCAAACGTCGAGCAATTGCTCAGAGATGAAAAGTGCCAGCACTGAAAGCTGTTGCTAGCCAGCACCCTTCCTTGGAAGCGCTTTCACAGGGGCAGCAACACTGGGGCTTTGCGCTTCTCTAGCCGCCAAACGTCACGGTCACTATCTCTCCATCTCGTAGACACGAGCTGAGAAATTGCAAACGTCGAGCACTTGCTCAGAGATGAAAAGTGCCAGCACTGAAAGCTGTTGCTAGCCAGCACCCTTCCTTGGAAGCGCTTTTGTAGGCCTAAACACACTGGGGCTCTGGGCTTCTCTAGCCACCTAATTTTCTGCTCATCCTCTCGCGCACTCTAAAGAGAGCTCAGGTGAGAAATTGCAAACGTCGAGCAATTGCTCAGAGATGAAAAGTGCCAGCACTGAAAGCTGTTGCTAGCCAGCACCCTTCCTTGGAAGCGCTTTCACAGGCACAGCAACACTGGGGCTTTGCGCTTCTCTAGCCACCAAACGTCATAGTCATTCTCTTTCCGTCTCGTAGACACGAGCTGACAGATTGCAAACGTCGAGCAATTGCTCAGAGATGAAAAGTGCCAGCACTGAAAGCTCTTGCTAGCCAGCACCCTTCCTTGGAAGCGCCTTTGTAGACCTAAGAACACTGGGGCTTTGCGCTTCTCTAGCCACCTAATCTTCTGCTCATCCTCTCGCGCACTCTAAAGAGAGCTCAGGTGAGAAATTGCAAACGTCGAGCAATTGCTCAGAGATGAAAAGTGCCAGCACTGAAAGCTCTTGCTAGCCAGCCCCCTTCCTTGGAAGCGCTTTTGTAGGCCTAAGAACACTGGGGCTCTGGGCTTCTCTAGCCACCTAATCTTCTCCTCATCCTCTCGCGCACTCTAAAAAGAGCTCAGGTGAGAAATTGCAAACGTCGAGCAATTGCTCAGAGATGAAAAGTGCCAGCACTGAAAGCTGTTGCCAGCCAGCACCCTTCCTTGGAAGCGCTGTCACAGGCGCAGCAACTCTGGGGCTTTGCGCTTCTCTAGCCACCAAACGTCACTGTCACTCTCTCTCCGTCTCGTAGACACGAGCTGAGAAATTGCAAACGTCGAGCAATTGCTCAGAGATGAAAAGTGCCAGCACTGAAAGCTGTTGCTAGCCAGCACCCTTCCTTGGAAGCGCTTTCACAGGCGCAGTAACACTGGGGCTTTGCGCTTCTCTAGCCACCAAACGTCACGGTCATTCTCTTTCCGTCTCGTAGACACGAGCTGAGAAATTGCAAACGTCGAGCAATTGCTCAGAGATGAAAAGTGCCAGCACTGAAAGCTGTGGCTAGCCAGCAGCCTTCCTTGGAAGCGCTTCTGTAGGCCTAAGAACACTGGGGCTGTGGGCTTCTCTAGCCACCTAATCTTCTGCTCATCCTCTCGCGCACTCTAAAGAGAGCTCAGGTGAGAAATTGCAAACGTCGAGCAATTGCTCAGAGATGAAAAGTGCCAGCACTGAAAGCTGTTGCTAGCCAGCACCCTTCCTTGGAAGCGCTTTCACAGGCGCAGCAACACTGGGGCTTTGCGCTTCTCTACCCACCAAACGTCACGGTCACTATCTCTCCGTCTCGTAGACACGAGCTGAGAAATTGCAAACGTCGAGCAATTGCTCAGAGATGAAAAGTGCCAGCACTGAAAGCTGTTGCTAGCCAGCCCCCTTCCTTGGAAGCGCTTTTGTAGGCCTAAGAACAGTGGGGCTCTGGGCTTCTCTAGCCACCTAATCTTCTGCTCATCCTCTCGCGCACTCTAAAGAGAGCTCAGGTGAGAAATTGCAAACGTCGAGCAATTGCTCAGAGATGAAAAGTGCCAGCACTGAAAGCTGTTGCTAGCCAGCCCCCTTCCTTGGAAGCGCTTTCACAGGCGCAGTAACACTGGGGCTTTGCGCTTCTCTAGCCACCAAACGTCACGGTCATTCTCTTTCCGTCTCGTAGACACGAGCTGAGAAATTGCAAACGTCGAGCAATTGCTCAGAGATGAAAAGTGCCAGCACTGAAAGCTGTTGCTAGCCAGCAGCCTTCCTTGGAAGCGCTTCTGTAGGCCTAAGAACAGTGGGGCTCTGGGCTTCTCTAGCCACCTAATCTTCTGCTCATCCTCTCGCGCACTCTAAAGAGAGCTCAGGTGAGAAATTGCAAACGTCGAGCAATTGCTCAGAGATGAAAAGTGCCAGCACTGAAAGCTCTTGCTAGCCAGCACCCTTCCTTGGAAGCGCTTTCACAGGCGCAGCAACACTGGGGCTTTGCGCTTCTCTAGCCACCAAACGTCACGGTCACTATCTCTCCGTCTCGTAGACACGAGCTGAGAAATTGCAAATGTCGAGCAATTGCTCAGAGATGAAAAGTGCCAGCACTGAAAGCTGTTGCTAGCCAGCACTCTTCCATAGATGCGCTTTTGTAGGCCTAAGAACACTGGGGCTCTGGGCTTCTCTAGCCACCTAATCTTCTGCTCATCCTCTCGCGCACTCTAAAGGGTGCTCAGGTGAGAAATGGCAAACGTCGAGCAATTGCTCAGAGATGAAAAGTGCCAGCACTGAAAGCTGTTGCTAGCTAGCCCCCTTCCTTGGAAGCGCTTTCACAGGCGCAGCAACACTGGGGCTTTGCGCTTCTCTAGCCACCAAACGTCACGGTCACTATGTCTCCGTCTCGTAGACACGAGCTGAGAACTTGCAAACGTCGAGCAATTGCTCAGAGATGAAAAGTGCCAGCACTGAAAGCTGTTGCTAGCCAGCACCCTTCCATAGATGCGCTTTTGTAGGCCTAATAACACTGGGGCTCTGGGCTTCTCTAGCCACCTAATCTTCTGCTCATCCTCTCGCGCACTTTAAAGAGAGCTCAGGTGAGAAATTGCAAACGTCGAGCAATTGCTCAGAGATGAAAAGTGGCAGCACTGAAAGCTGTTGCTAGCCAGCACCCTTCCTTGGAAGCGCTTTCACAGGCGCAGCAACACTGGGGCTTTGCGCTTATCTAGCCGCCAAACGTCACGGTCACTATCTCTCCGTCTCGTAGACACGAGCTGAGAACTTGCAAACGTCGAGCAATTGCTCAGAGATGAAAAGTGCCAGCACTGAAAGCTGTTGCTAGCCAGCACCCTTCCTTGGAAGCGCTTTCACAGGCGCAGTAACACTGGGGCTTTGCGCTTCTCTAGCCACCAAACGTCATGGTCACTATCTCTCTGTCTCGTAGACACGAGCTGAGAAATTGCAAACGTCGAGCAATTGCTCAGAGATGAAAAGTGCCAGCACTGAGAGCTGTTGCTAGCCAGCACCCTTCCTTGGAAGCGCTTTTGTAGGCCTAAGAACAGTGGGGCTCTGGGCTTCTCTAGCCACCTAATCTTCTGCTCATCCTCTCGCGCACTCTAAAGAGAGCTCAGGTGAGAAATTGCAAACGTCGAGCAATTGCTCAGAGATGAAAAGTGCCAGCACTGAAAGCTGTTGCTAGCCAGCACCCTTCCTTGGAAGCGCTTTCACAGGGGCAGCAACACTGGGGCTTTGCGCTTCTCTAGCCGCCAAACGTCACGGTCACTATCTCTCCATCTCGTAGACACGAGCTGAGAAATTGCAAACGTCGAGCAATTGCTCAGAGATGAAAAGTGCCAGCACTGAAAGCTGTTGCTAGCCAGCACCCTTCCTTGGAAGCGCTTTCACAGGCGCAGCAACACTGGGGCTTTGCGCTTCTCTACCCACCAAACGTCACGGTCACTATCTCTCCGTCTCGTAGACACGAGCTGAGAAATTGCAAACGTCGAGCAATTGCTCAGAGATGAAAAGTGCCAGCACTGAAAGCTGTTGCTAGCCAGCCCCCTTCCTTGGAAGCACTTTTGTAGGCCTAAGAACACTGGGGCTCTGGGCTTCTCTAGCCACCTAATCTTCTGCTCATCCTCTCGCGCACTGTAAAGAGAGCTCAGGTGAGAAATTGCAAACGTCGAGCAATTGCTCAGAGATGAAAAGTGCCAGCACTGAAAGCTGTTGCTAGCCAGCACCCTTCCTTGGAAGCGCTTTCACAGGCGCAGTAACACTGGGGCTTTGCGCTTCTCTAGCCACCAAACGTCACGGTCACTCTCTCTCCGTCTCGTAGACACGAGCTGAGAAATTGCAAACGTCGAGCAATTGTTCAGAGATGAAAAGTGCCAGCACTGAAAGCTGTTGCTAGCCAGCACCCTTCCATAGATGCGCTTTTGTAGGCCTAAGAACAGTGGGGCTCTGGGCTTCTCTAGCCACCTAATCTTCTGCTCATCCTCTCTCACACTCTAAAGAGAGCTCAGGTGAGAAATTGCAAACGTCGAGCAATTGCTCAGAGATGAAAAGTGCCAGCACTGAAAGCTCTTGCTAGCCAGCACCCTTCCTTGGAAGCGCTTTTATAGGCCTAAGAACACTGGGGCTTTGCGCTTCTCTAGCCACCAGACATCACGGTCACTATCTCTCCGTCTCGTAGACACGAGCTGAGAAATTGCAAACGTCGAGCACTTGCTCAGAGATGAAAAGTGCCAGCACTGAGAGCTGTTGCTAGCCAGCACCCTTCCTTGGAAGCGCTTTTGTAGGCCTAAGCACACTGGGGCTCTGGGCTTCTCTAGCCACCTAATCTTCTGCTCATCCTCTCGCGCACTCTAAAGAGAGCTCAGGTGAGAAATTGCAAACGTCGAGCAATTGCTCAGAGATGAAATGTGCCAGCACTGAAAGCTGTTGCTAGCCAGCACACTTCCTTGGAAGCGCTTTCACAGGCGCAGTAACACTGGGGCTTTGCGCTTCTCTAGCCACCAAACGTCACGGTCACTCTCCATCCGTCTCGTAGACACGAGCTGAGAAATTGCAAACGTCGAGCAATTGTTCAGAGATGAAAAGTGCCAGCACTGAAAGCTGTTGCTAGCCAGCACCCTTCCTTGGAAGCGCTTTTGTAGGCCTAAGAACACTGGGGCTCTGGGCTTCTCTAGCCACCTAATCTTCTGCTCATCCTCTCGCGCACTCTAAAGAGAGCTCAGGTGAGAAATTGCAAACGTCGAGCAATTGCTCAGAGATGAAAAGTGCCAGCACTGAAAGCTGTTGCTAGCCAGCACCCTTCCTTGGAAGCGCTTTCACAGGGGCAGCAACACTGGGGCTTTGCGCTTCTCTAGCCACCAAACGTCACGGTCACTATCTCTCCATCTCGTAGACACGAGCTGAGAAATTGCAAACGTCGAGCAATTGCTCAGAGATGAAAAGTGCCAGCACTGAAAGCTGTTGCTAGCCAGCACCCTTCCTTGGAAGCGCTTTCACAGGCGCAGCAACACTGGGGCTTTGCGCTTCTCTACCCACCAAACGTCACGGTCACTATCTCTCCGTCTCGTAGACACGAGCTGAGAAATTGCAAACGTCGAGCAATTGCTCAGAGATGAAAAGTGCCAGCACTGAAAGCTGTTGCTAGCCAGCCCCCTTCCTTGGAAGCGCTTTTGTAGGCCTAAGAACACTGGGGCTCTGGGCTTCTCTAGCCACCTAATCTTCTGCTCATCCTCTCGCGCACTCTAAAGAGAGCTCAGGTGAGAAATTGCAAACGTCGAGCAATTGCTCAGAGATGAAAAGTGCCAGCACTGAAAGCTGTTGCTAGCCAGCACCCTTCCTTGGAAGCGCTTTCACAGGCGCAGTAACACTGGGGCTTTGCGCTTCTCTAGCCACCAAACGTCACGGTCATTCTCTTTCCGTCTCGTAGACACGAGCTGAGAAATTGCAAACGTCGAGCAATTGCTCAGAGATGAAAAGTGCCAGCACTGAAAGCTGTTGCTAGCCAGCAGCCTTCCTTGGAAGCGCTTCTGTAGGCCTAAGAACAGTGGGGCTCTGGGCTTCTCTAGCCACCTAATCTTCTGCTCATCCTCTCGCGCACTCTAAAGGGTGCTCAGGTGAGAAATTGCAAACGTCGAGCAATTGCTCAGAGATGAAAAGTGCCAGCACTGAAAGCTCTTGCTAGCCAGCACCCTTCCTTGGAAGCGCTTTCACAGGCGCAGCAACACTGGGGCTTTGCGCTTCTCTAGCCACCAAACGTCACGGTCACTATCTCTCCGTCTCGTAGACACGAGCTGAGAAATTGCAAATGTCGAGCAATTGCTCAGAGATGAAAAGTGCCAGCACTGAAAGCTGTTGCTAGCCAGCACCCTTCCATAGATGCGCTTTTGTAGGCCTAAGAACACTGGGGCTCTGGGCTTCTCTAGCCACCTCATCTTCTGCTCATCCTCTCGCGCACTCTAAAGGGTGCTCAGGTGAGAAATTGCAAACGTCGAGCAATTGCTCAGAGATGAAAAGTGCCAGCACTGAAAGCTGTTGCTAGCTAGCCCCCTTCCTTGGAAGCGCTTTCACAGGCGCAGCAACACTGGGGCTTTGCGCTTCTCTAGCCACCAAACGTCACGGTCACTATGTCTCCGTCTCGTAGACACGAGCTGAGAACTTGCAAACGTCGAGCAATTGCTCAGAGATGAAAAGTGTCAGCACTGAAAGCTGTTGCTAGCCAGCACCCTTCCATAGATGCGCTTTTGTAGGCCTAAGAACAGTGGGGCTCTGGGCTTCTCTAGCCACCTAATCTTCTGCTCATCCTCTCGCGCACTTTAAAGAGAGCTCAGGTGAGAAATTGCAAACGTCGAGCAATTGCTCAGAGATGAAAAGTGCCAGCACTGAAAGCTGTTGCTAGCCAGCCCCCTTCCTTGGAAGCGCTTTCACAGGCGCAGCAACACTGGGGCTTTGCGCTTATCTAGCCGCCAAACGTCACGGTCACTATCTCTCCATCTCGTAGACACGAGCTGAGAACTTGCAAACGTCGAGCAATTGCTCAGAGATGAAAAGTGCCAGCACTGAAAGCTGTTGCTAGCCAGCACCCTTCCTTGGAAGCGCTTTCACAGGCGCAGTAACACTGGGGCTTTGCGCTTCTCTAGCCACCAAACGTCATGGTCACTATCTCTCTGTCTCGTAGACACGAGCTGAGAAATTGCAAACGTCGAGCAATTGCTCAGAGATGAAAAGTGCCAGCACTGAGAGCTGTTGCTAGCCAGCACCCTTCCTTGGAAGCGCTTTTGTAGGCCTAAGCACACTGGGGCTCTGGGCTTCTCTAGCCACCTCATCTTCTGCTCATCCTCTCGCGCACTCTAAAGAGAGCTCAGGTGAGAAATTGCAAACGTCGAGCAATTGCTCAGAGATGAAAAGTGCCAGCACTGAAAGCTGTTGCTAGCCAGCACCCTTCCTTGGAAGCGCTTTCACAGGCGCAGCAACACTGGGGCTTTGCGCTTCTCTACCCACCAAACGTCACGGTCACTATCTCTCCGTCTCGTAGACACGAGCTGAGAAATTGCAAACGTCGAGCAATTGCTCAGAGATGAAAAGTGCCAGCACTGAAAGCTGTTGCTAGCCAGCCCCCTTCCTTGGAAGCGCTTTTGTAGGCCTAAGAACACTGGGGCTCTGGGCTTCTCTAGCCACCTAATCTTCTGCTCATCCTCTCGCGCACTGTAAAGAGAGCTCAGGTGAGAAATTGCAAACGTCGAGCAATTGCTCAGAGATGAAAAGTGCCAGCACTGAAAGCTGTTGCTAGCCAGCACCCTTCCTTGGAAGCGCTTTCACAGGCGCAGTAACACTGGGGCTTTGCGCTTCTCTAGCCACCAAACGTCACGGTCACTCTCTCTCCGTCTCGTAGACACGAGCTGAGAAATTGCAAACGTCGAGCAATTGTTCAGAGATGAAAAGTGCCAGCACTGAAAGCTGTTGCTAGCCAGCACCCTTCCTTGGAAGCGCTTTTGTAGGCCTAAGCACACTGGGGCTCTGGGCTTCTCTAGCCACCTAATCTTCTGCTCATCCTCTCGCGCACTCTAAAGAGAGCTCAGGGGAGAAATTGCAAACGTCGAGCAATTGCTCAGAGATGAAAAGTGTCAGCACTGAAAGCTGTTGCTAGCCAGCCCCCTTCCTTGGAAGCGCTTTTGTAGGCCTAAGAACAGTGGGGCTCTGGGCTTCTCTAGCCACCTAATCTTCTGCTCATCCTCTCTCACACTCTAAAGAGAGCTCAGGTGAGAAATTGCAAACGTCGAGCAATTGTTCAGAGATGAAAAGTGCCAGCACTGAAAGCTCTTGCTAGCCAGCACCCTTCCTTGGAAGCGCTTTTATAGGCCTAAGAACACTGGGGCTTTGCGCTTCTCTAGCCACCAGACATCACGGTCACTATCTCTCCGTCTCGTAGACACGAGCTGAGAAATTGCAAACGTCGAGCACTTGCTCAGAGATGAAAAGTGCCAGCACTGAGAGCTGTTGCTAGCCAGCACCCTTCCTTGGAAGCGCTTTTGTAGGCCTAAGCACACTGGGGCTCTGGGCTTCTCTAGCCACCTAATCTTCTGCTCATCCTCTCGCGCACTCTAAAGAGAGCTCAGGTGAGAAATTGCAAACGTCGAGCAATTGCTCAGAGATGAAATGTGCCAGCACTGAAAGCTGTTGCTAGCCAGCACACTTCCTTGGAAGCGCTTTCACAGGCGCAGTAACACTGGGGCTTTGCGCTTCTCTAGCCACCAAACGTCACGGTCACTCTCTCTCCGTCTCGTAGACACGAGCTGAGAAATTGCAAACGTCGAGCAATTGTTCAGAGATGAAAAGTGCCAGCACTGAAAGCTGTTGCTAGCCAGCACCCTTCCTTGGAAGCGCTTTTGTAGGCCTAAGAACACTGGGGCTCTGGGCTTCTCTAGCCACCTAATCTTCTGCTCATCCTCTCGCGCACTCTAAAGAGAGCTCAGGGGAGAAATTGCAAACGTCGAGCAATTGCTCAGAGATGAAAAGTGTCAGCACTGAAAGCTGTTGCTAGCCAGCCCCCTTCCTTGGAAGCGCTTTTGTAGGCCTAAGAACAGTGGGGCTCTGGGCTTCTCTAGCCACCTAATCTTCTGCTCATCCTCTCTCACACTCTAAAGAGAGCTCAGGTGAGAAATTGCAAACATCGAGCAATTGCTCAGAGATGAAAAGTGCCAGCACTGAAAGCTGTTGCTAGCCAGCACCCTTCCTTGGAAGCGCTTTTATAGGCCTAAGAACACTGGGGCTTTGCGCGTCTCTAGCCACCAGACATCACGGTCACTATCTCTCCGTCTCGTAGACACGAGCTGAGAAATTGCAAACGTCGAGCACTTGCTCAGAGATGAAAAGTGCCAGCACTGAAAGCTGTTGCTAGCCAGCACCCTTCCTTGGAAGCGCTTTTGTAGGCCTAAGAACACTGGGGCTCTGGGCTTCTCTAGCCACCTAATTTTCTGCTCATCCTCTCGCGCACTCTAAAGAGAGCTCAGGTGAGAAATTGCAAACGTCGAGCAATTGCTCAGAGATGAAAAGTGCCAGCACTGAAAGCTGTTGCTAGCCAGCACCCTTCCTTGGAAGCGCTTTCACAGGCACAGCAACACTGGGGCTTTGCGCTTCTCTAGCCACCAAACGTCATAGTCATTCTCTTTCCGTCTCGTAGACACGAGCTGACAGATTGCAAACGTCGAGCAATTGCTCAGAGATGAAAAGTGCCAGCACTGAAAGCTGTTGCTAGCCAGCACCCTTCCTTGGAAGCGCCTTTGTAGACCTAAGAACACTGGGGCTTTGCGCTTCTCTAGCCACCTAATCTTCTGCTCATCCTCTCGCGCACTCTAAAGAGAGCTCAGGTGAGAAATTGCAAACGTCGAGCAATTGCTCAGAGATGAAAAGTGCCAGCACTGAAAGCTCTTGCTAGCCAGCCCCCTTCCTTGGAAGCACTTTTGTAGGCCTAAGAACACTGGGGCTCTGGGCTTCTCTAGCCACCTAATCTTCTGCTCATCCTCTCGCGCACTCTAAAAAGAGCTCAGGTGAGAAATTGCAAACGTCGAGCAATTGCTCAGAGATGAAAAGTGCCAGCACTGAAAGCTGTTGCCAGCCAGCACCCTTCCTTGGAAGCGCTGTCACAGGCGCAGCAACTCTGGGGCTTTGCGCTTCTCTAGCCACCAAACGTCACTGTCACTCTCTCTCCGTCTCGTAGACACGAGCTGAGAAATTGCAAACGTCGAGCAATTGCTCAGAGATGAAAAGTGCCAGCACTGAAAGCTCTTGCTAGCCAGCACCCTTCCTTGGAAGCGCTTTCACAGGCGCAGTAACACTGGGGCTTTGCGCTTCTCTAGCCACCAAACGTCACGGTCATTCTCTTTCCGTCTCGTAGACACGAGCTGAGAAATTGCAAACGTCGAGCAATTGCTCAGAGATGAAAAGTGCCAGCACTGAAAGCTGTTGCCAGCCAGCACCCTTCCTTGGAAGCGCTTCTGTAGGCCTAAGAACACTGGGGCTCTGGGCTTCTCTAGCCACCTAATCTTCTGCTCATCCTCTCGCGCACTCTAAAGAGAGCTCAGGTGAGAAATTGCAAACGTCGAGCAATTGCTCAGAGATGAAAAGTGCCAGCACTGAAAGCTCTTGCTAGCCAGCACCCTTCCTTGGAAGCGCTTTCACAGGCGCAGCAACACTGGGGCTTTGCGCTTCTCTAGCCACCAAACGTCACGGTCACTCTCTCTCCGTCTCGTAGACACGAGCTGAGAAATTGCAAACGTCGAGCAATTGCTCAGAGATGAAAAGTGCCAGCACTGAAAGCTGTTGCTAGCCAGCACCCTTCCATAGATGCGCTTTTGTAGGCCTAAGAACAGTGGGGCTCTGGGCTTCTCTAGCCACCTAATCTTCTGCTCATCCTCTCGCGCACTCTAAAGGGTGCTCAGGTGAGAAATTGCAAACGTCGAGCAATTGCTCAGAGATGAAAAGTGCCAGCACTGAAAGCTGTTGCTAGCTAGCCCCCTTCCTTGGAAGCGCTTTCACAGGCGCAGCAACACTGGGGCTTTGCGCTTCTCTAGCCACCAAACGTCACGGTCACTATGTCTCCGTCTCGTAGACACGAGCTGAGAACTTGCAAACGTCGAGCAATTGCTCAGAGATGAAAAGTGCCAGCACTGAAAGCTGTTGCTAGCCAGCACCCTTCCATAGATGCGCTTTTGTAGGCCTAATAACACTGGGGCTCTGGGCTTCTCTAGCCACCTAATCTTCTGCTCATCCTCTCGCGCACTTTAAAGAGAGCTCAGGTGAGAAATTGCAAACGTCGAGCAATTGCTCAGAGATGAAAAGTGGCAGCACTGAAAGCTGTTGCTAGCCAGCACCCTTCCTTGGAAGCGCTTTCACAGGCGCAGCAACACTGGGGCTTTGCGCTTCTCTAGCCACCAAACGTCACGGTCACTATCTCTCCATCTCGTAGACACGAGCTGAGAACTTGCAAACGTCGAGCAATTGCTCAGAGATGAAAAGTGCCAGCACTGAAAGCTGTTGCTAGCCAGCACCCTTCCTTGGAAGCGCTTTCACAGGGGCAGCAACACTGGGGCTTTGCGCTTCTCTAGCCACCAAACGTCACGGTCACTATCTCTCCATCTCGTAGACACGAGCTGAGAAATTGCAAACGTCGAGCAATTGCTCAGAGATGAAAAGTGCCAGCACTGAAAGCTGTTGCTAGCCAGCCCCCTTCCTTGGAAGCGCTTTTGTAGGCCTAAGAACACTGGGGCTCTGGGCTTCTCTAGCCACCTAATCTTCTGCTCATCCTCTCGCGCACTCTAAAGAGAGCTCAGGTGAGAAATTGCAAACGTCGAGCAATTGCTCAGAGATGAAAAGTGGCAGCACTGAAAGCTGTTGCTAGCCAGCACCCTTCCTTGGAAGCGCTTTCACAGGCGCAGTAACACTGGGGCTTTGCGCTTCTCTAGCCACCAAACGTCACGGTCACTCTCTCTCCGTCTCGTAGACACGAGCTGAGAAATTGCAAACGTCGAGCAATTGTTCAGAGATGAAAAGTGCAAGCACTGAAAGCTGTTGCTAGCCAGCACCCTTCCTTGGAAGCGCTTTTGTAGGCCTAAGAACACTGGGGCTCTGGGCTTCTCTAGCCACCTAATCTTCTGCTCATCCTCTCGCGCACTCTAAAGAGAGCTCAGGGGAGAAATTGCAAACGTCGAGCAATTGCTCAGAGATGAAAAGTGTCAGCACTGAAAGCTGTTGCTAGCCAGCCCCCTTCCTTGGAAGCGCTTTTGTAGGCCTAAGAACAGTGGGGCTCTGGGCTTCTCTAGCCACCTAATCTTCTGCTCATCCTCTCTCACACTCTAAAGAGAGCTCAGGTGAGAAATTGCAAACGTCGAGCAATTGCTCAGAGATGAAAAGTGCCAGCACTGAAAGCTCTTGCTAGCCAGCACCCTTCCTTAGAAGCGCTTTTATAGGCCTAAAGAACACTGGGGCTTTGCGCTTCTCTAGCCACCAGACATCACGGTCACTATCTCTCTGTCTCGTAGACACGAGCTGAGAAATTGCAAACGTCGAGCACTTGCTCAGAGATGAAAAGTGCCAGCACTGAAAGCTGTTGCTAGCCAGCACCCTTCCTTGGAAGCGCTTTTGTAGGCCTAAGAACACTGGGGCTCTGGGATTCTCTAGCCACCTAATCTTCTGCTCATCCTCTCGCGCACTCTAAAGAGAGCTCAGGTGAGAAATTGCAAACGTCGAGCAATTGCTCAGAGATGAAAAGTGCCAGCACTGAAAGCTGTTGCTAGCCAGCACCCTTCCTTGGAAGCGCTTTCACAGGCACAGCAACACTGGGGCTTTGCGCTTCTCTAGCCACCAAACGTCATAGTCATTCTCTTTCCGTCTCGTAGACACGAGCTGACAGATTGCAAACGTCGAGCAATTGCTCAGAGATGAAAAGTGCCAGCACTGAAAGCTCTTGCTAGCCAGCACCCTTCCTTGGAAGCGCCTTTGTAGACCTAAGAACACTGGGGCTCTGGGCTTCTCTAGCCACCTAATCTTCTGCTCATCCTCTCGCGCACTCTAAAGAGAGCTCAGGTGAGAAATTGCAAACGTCGAGCAATTGCTCAGAGATGAAAAGTGCCAGCACTGAAAGCTGTTGCTAGCCAGCACCCTTCCTTGGAAGCGCTTTTGTAGGCCTAAGAACACTGGGGCTCTGGGCTTCTCTAGCCACCTAATCTTCTGCTCATCCTCTCGCGCACTCTAAAAAGAGCTCAGGTGAGAAATTGCAAACGTCGAGCAATTGCTCAGAGATGAAAAGTGCCAGCACTGAAAGCTGTTGCTAGCCAGCACCCTTCCTTGGAAGCGCTGTCACAGGCGCAGCAACTCTGGGGCTTTGCGCTTCTCTAGCCACCAAACGTCACTGTCACTCTCTCTCCGTCTCGTAGACACGAGCTGAGAAATTGCAAACGTCGAGCAATTGCTCAGAGATGAAAAGTGCCAGCACTGAAAGCTCTTGCTAGCCAGCACCCTTCCTTGGAAGCGCTTTCACAGGCGCAGTAACACTGGGGCTTTGCGCTTCTCTAGCCACCAAACGTCACGGTCATTCTCTTTCCGTCTCCTAGACACGAGCTGAGAAATTGCAAACGTCGAGCAATTGCTCAGAGATGAAAAGTGCCAGCACTGAAAGCTGTTGCTAGCCAGCAGCCTTCCTTGGAAGCGCTTCTGTAGGCCTAAGAACACTGGGGCTCTGGGCTTCTCTAGCCACCTAATCTTCTGCTCATCCTCTCGCGCACTCTAAAGAGAGCTCAGGTGAGAAATTGCAAACGTCGAGCAATTGCTCAGAGATGAAAAGTGCCAGCACTGAAAGCTCTTGCTAGCCAGCACCCTTCCTTGGAAGCGCTTTCACAGGCGCAGCAACACTGGGGCTTTGCGCTTCTCTAGCCACCAAACGTCACGGTCACTATCTCTCCGTCTCGTAGACACGAGCTGAGAAATTGCAAACGTCGAGCAATTGCTCAGAGATGAAAAGTGCCAGCACTGAAAGCTGTTGCTAGCCAGCACCCTTCCATAGATGCGCTTTTGTAGGCCTAAGAACAGTGGGGCTCTGGGCTTCTGTAGCCACCTAATCTTCTGCTCATCCTCTCGCGCACTCTAAAGGGTGCTCAGGTGAGAAATTGCAAACGTCGAGCAATTGCTCAGAGATGAAAAGTGCCAGCACTGAAAGCTGTTGCTAGCTAGCCCCCTTCCTTGGAAGCGCTTTCACAGGCGCAGCAACACTGGGGCTTTGCGCTTCTCTAGCCACCAAACATCACGGTCACTCTCTCTCCGTCTCGTAGACACGAGCTGAGAACTTGCAAACGTCGAGCAATTGCTCAGAGATGAAAAGTGCCAGCACTGAAAGCTGTTGCTAGCCAGCACCCTTCCTTGGAAGCGCTTTCACAGGGGCAGCAACACTGGGGCTTTGCGCTTCTCTAGCCGCCAAACGTCACGGTCACTATCTCTCCATCTCGTAGACACGAGCTGAGAAATTGCAAACGTCGAGCAATTGCTCAGAGATGAAAAGTGCCAGCACTGAAAGCTGTTGCTAGCCAGCACCCTTCCTTGGAAGCGCTTTCACAGGCGCAGCAACACTGGGGCTTTGCGCTTCTCTACCCACCAAACGTCACGGTCACTCTCTCTCCGTCTCGTAGACACGAGCTGAGAAATTGCAAACGTCGAGCAATTGCTCAGAGATGAAAAGTGCCAGCACTGAAAGCTGTTGCTAGCCAGCCCCCTTCCTTGGAAGCGCTTTTGTAGGCCTAAGAACACTGGGGCTCTGGGCTTCTCTAGCCACCTAATCTTCTGCTCATCCTCTCGCGCACTCTAAAGAGAGCTCAGGTGAGAAATTGCAAACGTCGAGCAATTGCTCAGAGATGAAAAGTGCCAGCACTGAAAGCTGTTGCTAGCCAGCACCCTTCCTTGGAAGCGCTTTCACAGGCGCAGTAACACTGGGGCTTTGCGCTTCTCTAGCCACCAAACGTCACGGTCACTCTCTCTCCGTCTCGTAGACACGAGCTGAGAAATTGCAAACGTCGAGCAATTGTTCAGAGATGAAAAGTGCCAGCACTGAAAGCTGTTGCTAGCCAGCACCCTTCCTTGGAAGCGCTTTCACAGGGGCAGCAACACTGGGGCTTTGTGCTTCTCTACACACCAAACGTCACGGTCACTATCTCTCCATCTTGTAGACACGAGCTGAGAAATTGCAAACGTCGAGCAATTGCTCAGAGATGAAAAGTGCCAGCACTGAAAGCTGTTGTTAGCCAGCACCCTTCCTTGGAAGCGCTTTTGTAGGCCTAAGCACACTGGGGCTCTGGGTTTCTCTAGCCACCTAATCTTCTGCTCATCCTCTCGCGCACTCTAAAGAGAGCTCAGGTGAGAAATTGCAAACGTCGAGCAATTGCTCAGAGATGAAAAGTGCCAGCACTGAAAGCTGTTGCTAGCCAGCACCCTTCCTTGGAAGCGCTTTCACAGGGGCAGCAACACTGGGGCTTTGCGCTTCTCTAGCCGCCAAACGTCACGGTCACTATCTCTCCATCTCGTAGACACGAGCTGAGAAATTGCAAACGTCGAGCAATTGCTCAGAGATGAAAAGTGCCAGCACTGAAAGCTGTTGCTAGCCAGCACCCTTCCTTGGAAGCGCTTTCACAGGCGCAGCAACACTGGGGCTTTGCGCTTCTCTACCCACCAAACGTCACGGTCACTATCTCTCCGTCTCGTAGACACGAGCTGAGAAATTGCAAACGTCGAGCAATTGCTCAGAGATGAAAAGTGCCAGCACTGAAAGCTGTTGCTAGCCAGCCCCCTTCCTTGGAAGCGCTTTTGTAGGCCTAAGAACAGTGGGGCTCTGGGCTTCTCTAGCCACCTAATCTTCTGCTCATCCTCTCGCGCACTCTAAAGAGAGCTCAGGTGAGAAATTGCAAACGTCGAGCAATTGCTCAGAGATGAAAAGTGCCAGCACTGAAAGCTGTTGCTAGCCAGCCCCCTTCCTTGGAAGCGCTTTCACAGGCGCAGTAACACTGGGGCTTTGCGCTTCTCTAGCCACCAAACGTCACGGTCATTCTCTTTCCGTCTCGTAGACACGAGCTGAGAAATTGCAAAAGTCGAGCAATTGCTCAGAGATGAAAAGTGCCAGCACTGAAAGCTGTTGCTAGCCAGCACCCTTCCTTGGAAGCGCTTTTGTAGGCCTAAGAACACTGGGGCTCTGGGCTTCTCTAGCCACCTAATCTTCTGCTCATCCTCTCGCGCACTCTAAAGAGAGCTCAGGTGAGAAATTGCAAACGTCGAGCAATTGCTCAGAGATGAAAAGTGCCAGCACTGAAAGCTGTTGCTAGCCAGCACCCTTCCTTGGAAGCGCTTTCACAGGCGCAGCAACACTGGGGCTTTGCGCTTCTCTAGCCACCAAACGTCACGGTCACTATCTCTCCGTCTCGTAGACACGAGCTGAGAAATTGCAAACGTCGAGCAATTGCTCAGAGATGAAAAGTGCCAGCACTGAAAGCTGTTGCTAGCCAGCACCCTTCCATAGATGCGCTTTTGTAGGCCTAAGAACAGTGGGGCTCTGGGCTTCTGTAGCCACCTAATCTTCTGCTCATCCTCTCGCGCACTCTAAAGGGTGCTCAGGTGAGAAATTGCAAACGTCGAGCAATTGCTCAGAGATGAAAAGTGCCAGCACTGAAAGCTGTTGCTAGCTAGCCCCCTTCCTTGGAAGCGCTTTCACAGGCGCAGCAACACTGGGGCTTTGCGCTTCTCTAGCCACCAAACGTCACGGTCACTATGTCTCCGTCTCGTAGACACGAGCTGAGAACTTGCAAACGTCGAGCAATTGCTCAGAGATGAAAAGTGCCAGCACTGAAAGCTGTTGCTAGCCAGCACCCTTCCATAGATGCGCTTTTGTAGGCCTAATAACACTGGGGCTCTGGGCTTCTCTAGCCACCTAATCTTCTGCTCATCCTCTCGCGCACTTTAAAGAGAGCTCAGGTGAGAAATTGCAAACGTCGAGGAATTGCTCAGAGATGAAAAGTGGCAGCACTGAAAGCTGTTGCTAGCCAGCACCCTTCCTTGGAAGCGCTTTCACAGGCGCAGCAACACTGGGGCTTTGCGCTTCTCTAGCCGCCAAACGTCACGGTCACTATCTCTCCATCTCGTAGACACGAGCTGAGAACTTGCAAACGTCGAGCAATTGCTCAGAGATGAAAAGTGGCAGCACTGAAAGCTGTTGCTAGCCAGCACCCTTCCTTGGAAGCGCTTTCACAGGCGCAGCAACACTGGGGCTTTGTGCTTCTCTAGCCACCAAACGTCATGGTCACTATCTCTCTGTCTCGTAGACACGAGCTGACAAATTGCAAACGTCGAGCAATTGCTCAGAGATGAAAAGTGCCAGCACTGAAAGCTGTTGCTAGCCAGCCCCCTTCCTTGGAAGCGCTTTTGTAGGCCTAAGCACACTGGGGCTCTGGGCTTCTCTAGCCACCTAATCTTCTGCTCATCCTCTCGCGCACTCTAAAGAGAGCTCAGGTGAGAAATTGCAAACGTCGAGCAATTGCTCAGAGATGAAAAGTGCCAGCACTGAAAGCTCTTGCTAGCCAGCACCCTTCCTTGGAAGCGCTTTCACAGGGGCAGCAACACTGGGGCTTTGCGCTTCTCTAGCCGCCAAACGTCACGGTCACTATCTCTCCATCTCGTAGACATGAGCTGAGAAATTGCAAACGTCGAGCAATTGCTCAGAGATGAAAAGTGCCAGCACTGAAAGCTGTTGCTAGCCAGCACCCTTCCTTGGAAGCGCTTTCACAGGCGCAGCAACACTGGGGCTTTGCGCTTCTCTACCCACCAAACGTCACGGTCACTATCTCTCCGTCTCGTAGACACGAGCTGAGAAATTGCAAACGTCGAGCAATTGCTCAGAGATGAAAAGTGCCAGCACTGAAAGCTGTTGCTAGCCAGCCCCCTTCCTTGGAAGCGCTTTTGTAGGCCTAAGAACACTGGGGCTCTGGGCTTCTCTAGCCACCTAATCTTCTGCTCATCCTCTCGCGCACTCTAAAGAGAGCTCAGGTGAGAAATTGCAAACGTTGAGCAATTGCTCCGAGATGAAAAGTGCCAG
Organism: Sarcoramphus papa; assembly: GCA_037962945.1. Taxonomy (NCBI): domain Eukaryota; kingdom Metazoa; phylum Chordata; class Aves; order Accipitriformes; family Cathartidae; genus Sarcoramphus; species Sarcoramphus papa. Next base: position 415,091 of record JBBMRM010000072.1, on the reverse strand, counting down.
CACTGAAAGCTGTTGCTAGCCAGCACCCTTCCTTGGAAGCGCTTTCACAGGCGCAGTAACACTGGGGCTTTGCGCTTCTCTAGCCACCAAACGTCATGGTCACTCTCTCTCCGTCTCGTAGACACGAGCTGAGAAATTGCAAACGTCGAGCAATTGTTCAGAGATGAAAAGTGCCAGCACTGAAAGCTGTTGCTAGCCAGCAGTCTTCCTTGGAAGCGCTTTCACAGGCGCAGCAACACTGGGGCTTTGTGCTTCTCTACACACCAAACGTCACGGTCACTATCTCTCCATCTTGTAGACACGAGCTGAGAAATTGCAAACGTCGAGCAATTGCTCAGAGATGAAAAGTGCCAGCACTGAAAGCTGTTGCTAGCCAGCACCCTTCCTTGGAAGCGCTTTCACAGGCGCAGCAACTCTGGGGCTTTGCGCTTCTCTAGCCACCAAACGTCACGGTCACTATCTCTCCGTCTCGTAGACACGAGCTGAGAAATTGCAAACGTCGAGCAATTGCTCAGAGATGAAAAGTGCCAGCACTGAAAGCTGTTGCTAGCCAGCCCCCTTCCTTGGAAGTGCTTTTGTAGGCCTAAGAACACTGGGGCTCTGGGCTTCTCTAGCCACCTAATCTTCTGCTCATCCTCTCGCGCACACTAAAGAGAGCTCAGGTGAGAAATTGCAAACGTCGAGCAATTGCTCAGAGATGAAAAGTGCCAGCACTGAAAGCTGTTGCTAGCCAGCACCCTTCCTTGGAAGCGCTTTCACAGGCGCAGCAACACTGGGGCTTTGCGCTTCTCTAGCCACCAAACGTCATGGTCACTATCTCTCTGTCTCGTAGACACGAGCTGACAAATTGCAAACGTCGAGCAATTGCTCCGAGATGAAAAGTGCCAGCACTGAAAGCTGTTGCTAGCCAGCCCCCTTCCTTGGAAGCGCTTTTGTAGGCCTAAGCACACTGGGGCTCTGGGCTTCTCTAGCCACCTAATCTTCTGCTCATCCTCTCGCGCACTCTAAAGAGAGCTCAGGTGAGAAATTGCAAACGTCGAGCAATTGCTCAGAGATGAAAAGTGCCAGCACTGAAAGCTCTTGCTAGCCAGCACCCTTCCTTGGAAGCGCTTTCACAGGGGCAGCAACACTGGGGCTTTGCGCTTCTCTAGCCGCCAAACGTCACGGTCACTATCTCTCCATCTCGTAGACACGAGCTGAGAAATTGCAAACGTCGAGCAATTGCTCAGAGATGAAAAGTGCCAGCACTGAAAGCTGTTGCTAGCCAGCACCCTTCCTTGGAAGCGCTTTCACAGGCGCAGCAACACTGGGGCTTTGCACTTCTCTAGCCACCAAACGTCACGGTCACTATCTCTCCGTCTCGTAGACACGAGCTGAGAAATTGCAAACGTCGAGCAATTGCTCAGAGATGAAAAGTGCCAGCACTGAAAGCTGTTGCTAGCCAGCCCCCTTCCTTGGAAGCGCTTTTGTAGGCCTAAGAACACTGGGGCTCTGGGCTTCTCTAGCCACCTAATCTTCTGCTCATCCTCTCGCGCACTCTAAAGAGAGCTCAGGTGAGAAATTGCAAACGTCGAGCAATTGCTCAGAGATGAAAAGTGCCAGCACTGAAAGCTGTTGCTAGCCAGCACCCTTCCTTGGAAGCGCTTTCACAGGCGCAGTAACACTGGGGCTTTGCGCTTCTCTAGCCACCAAACGTCATGGTCACTCTCTCTCCGTCTCGTAGACACGAGCTGAGAAATTGCAAACGTCGAGCAATTGTTCAGAGATGAAAAGTGCCAGCACTGAAAGCTGTTGCTAGCCAGCACCCTTCCTTGGAAGCGCTTTCACAGGGGCAGCAACACTGGGGCTTTGTGCTTCTCTACACACCAAACGTCACGGTCACTATCTCTCCATCTTGTAGACACGAGCTGAGAAATTGCAAACGTCGAGCAATTGCTCAGAGATGAAAAGTGCCAGCACTGAAAGCTGTTGCTAGCCAGCACCCTTCCTTGGAAGCGCTTTCACAGGCGCAGCAACACTGGGGCTTTGCGCTTCTCTAGCCGCCAAACGTCACGGTCACTATCTCTCCGTCTCGTAGACACGAGCTGAGAAATTGCAAACGTCGAGCAATTGCTCAGAGATGAAAAGTGCCAGCACTGAAAGCTGTTGCTAGCCAGCCCCCTTCCTTGGAAGTGCTTTTGTAGGCCTAAGAACACTGGGGCTCTGGGCTTCTCTAGCCACCTAATCTTCTGCTCATCCTCTCGCGCACACTAAAGAGAGCTCAGGTGAGAAATTGCAAACGTCGAGCAATTGCTCAGAGATGAAAAGTGGCAGCACTGAAAGCTGTTGCTAGCCAGCACCCTTCCTTGGAAGCGCTTTCACAGGCGCAGCAACACTGGGGCTTTGCGCTTCTCTAGCCACCAAACATCACGGTCACTATCTCTCCGTCTCGTAGACACGAGCTGAGAAATTGCAAACGTTGAGCAATTGCTCAGAGACGAAAAGTGCCAGCACTGAAAGCTGTTGCTAGCCAGCCCCCTTCCTTGGAAGCGCTTTCACAGGCGCAGTAACACTGGGGCTTTGCGCTTCTCTAGCCACCAGACGTCACGGTCATTCTCTCTCCATCTCGTAGACACGAGCTGAGAAATTGCAAACATCGAGCAATTGCTCAGAGATGAAAAGTGCCAGCACTGGAAGCTGTTGCTAGCCAGCACCCTTCCTTGGAAGCGCTTTCACAGGCGCAGTAACACTGGGGTTTTGCGCTTCTCTAGCCACCAAACGTCACGGTCACTCTCTGTCCGTCTCGTAGACACAAGCTGAGAAATTGCAAACGTCGAGCAATTGCTCAGAGATGAAAAGTGCCAGCACTGAAAGCTCTTGCTAGCCAGCACCCTTCCTTGGAAGCGCTTTCACAGGCGCAGCAACACTAGGGCGTTGCGCTTCTCTAGCCGCCAAACGTCACGGTCACTCTCTCTCCGTCTCGTAGACACGAGCTGAGAAATTGCAAATGTCGAGCAATTGCTCAGAGATGAAAAGTGCCAGCACTGAAAGGTGTTGCTAGCCAGCAGCCCTCCTTGGAAGCGCTTTCACAGGCGCAGCAACACTGGGGCTTTGCAATTCTCTACCCACCAGACGTCACGGTCACTATCTCTCCATCTCGTAGACACGAGCTGAGAAATTGCAAACGTCGAGCAATTGCTCAGAGAGGAAAAGTGCCAGCACTGAAAGCTGTTGCTAGCCAGCACCCTTCCTTGGAAGCGCTTTTGTAGGCCTAAGAACACTGGGGCTCTGGGCTTCTCTAGCAACCTAATCTTCTGCTCATCCTCTCGCGCACTCTAAAGAGAGCTCAGGTGAGAAATTGCAAACGTCGAGCAATTGCTCAGAGATGAAAAGTGCCAGCACTGAAAGCTCTTGCTAGCCAGCACCCTTCCTTGGAAGCGCTTTCACAGGCGCAGCAACACTGGGGCTTTGCGCTTCTCTAGCCACCAAACATCACGGTCACTCTCTCTCCGTCTCGTAGACATGAGCTGAGAAATTGCAAACGTCGAGCAATTGCTCAGAGATGAAAAGTGCCAGCACTGAAAGCTGTTGCTAGCCAGCACCCTTCCTTGGAAGCGCTTTCACAAGCGCAGCAACACTGGGGCTTTGCTCTTCTCTAGCCACCAGACGTCACGGTCATTCTCTCTCCATCTCGTAGACACGAGCTGAGAAATTGCAAACGTCGAGCAATTGCTCAGAGATGAAAAGTGCCAGCACTGAAAGCTGTTGCTAGCCAGCACCCTTCCTTGGAAGCGCTTTTGTAGGCCTAAGAACAGTGGGGCTCTGGGCTTCTCTAGCCACCTAATCTTCTGCTCATCCTCTCGCGCACTCTAAAGAGAGCTCAGGTGAGAAATTGCAAACGTCGAGCAATTGCTCAGAGATGAAAAGTGCCAGCACTGAAAGCTGTTGCTAGCCAGCACCCTTCCTTGGAAGCGCTTTCACAGGCGCAGTAACACTGGGGCTTTGCGCTTCTCTAGCCACCAAACGTCACGGTCACTATCTCTCCGTCTCGTAGACACGAGCTCAGAAATTGCAAACGTCGAGCAATTGCTCAGAGATGAAAAGTGCCAGCACTGAAAGCTGTTGCTAGCCAGCACCCTTCCTTGGAAGCGCTTTCACAGGCGCAGTAACACTGGGGTTTTGCGCTTCTCTAGCCGCCAAACGTCACGGTCACTATCTCTCCGTCTTGTAGACACGAGCTGAGAAATTGCAAACGTCGAGCAATTGCTCAGAGATGAAAAGTGCCAGCACTGAAAGCTGTTGCTAGCCAGCAGCCTTCCTTGGAAGCGCTTTCACAGGCGCAGTAACACTGGGGCTTTGCAATTCTCTAGCCACCAGACGTCACGGTCACTATCTCTCCGTCTCGTAGACACGAGCTGAGAAATTGCAAACGTCGAGCAATTGCTCAGAGATGAAAAGTGGCAGCACTGAAAGCTGTTGCTAGCCAGCACCCTTCCTTGGAAGCGCTTTTGTAGGTCTAAGAACACTGGGGCTTTGCGCTTCTCTAGCCACCTAATCTTCTGCTCATCCTCTCGCGCAATCTAAAGAGAGCTCAGGTGAGAAATTGCAAACGTCCAGCAATTGCTCAGAGATGAAAAGTGCCAGCACTGAAAGCTGTTGCTAGCCAGCACCCTTCCTTGGAAGCGCTTTCACAGGCGCAGCAACACTGGGGCTTTGTGCTTCTCTAGCCACCAAACATCACGGTCACTATCTCTCCGTCTCGTAGACACGAGCTGAGAAATTGCAAACGTCGAGCAATTGCTCAGAGACGAAAAGTGCCAGCACTGAAAACTGTTGCTAGCCAGCACCCTTCCTTGGAAGCGCTTTCACAGGCGCAGCAACACTGGGGCTTTGCGCTACTCTAGCCACCAAACGTCACGGTCACTATCTCTCCGTCTCGTAGACACGAGCTGAGAAATTGCAAACGTCGAGCAATTGCTCAGAGATGAAAAGTGCCAGCACTGAAAGCTGTTGCTAGCCAGCACCCTTCCTTGGAAGCGCTTTTGTAGGCCTAAGAACACTGGGGCTCTGGTCTTCTCTAGCCACCTAATCTTCTGCTCATCCTCTCGCGCACTCTAAAGAGAGCTCAGGTGAGAAATTGCAAACGTCGAGCAATTGCTCAGAGATGAAAAGTGCCAGCACTGAAAGCTGTTGCTAGCCAGCACCCTTCCTTGGAAGCGCTTTCACAGGCGCAGTAACACTGGGGCTTTGCGCTTCTCTACCCACCAGACGTCACGGTCACTATCTCTCCATCTCGTAGACACGAGCTGAGAAATTGCAAACGTCGAGCAATTGCTCAGAGATGAAAAGTGCCAGCACTGAAAGCTGTTGCTAGCCAGCCCCCTTCCTTGGAAGCGCTTTTGTAGGCCTAAGAACACTGGGGCTCTGGGCTTCTCTAGCCACCTAATCTTCTGCTCATCCTCTCGCGCACTCTAAAGAGAGCTCAGGTGAGAAATTGCAAACGTCGAGCAATTGCTCAGAGATGAAAAGTGCCAGCACTGAAAGCTGTTGCTAGCCAGCACCCTTCCTTGGAAGCGCTTTCACAGGCGCAGCAACACTGGGACTTTGCGCTTCTCTAGCCACCAAACGTCACGGTCACTATCTCTCCGACTCGTAGACACGAGCTGAGAAATTGCAAACGTCGAGCAATTGCTCAGAGATGAAAAGTGCCAGCACTGAAAGCTGTTGCTAGCCAGCACCCTTCCATAGATGCGCTTTTGTAGCCGTTAGAACCCTGGGGCTCTGGGCTTCTCTAGCCACCTAATCTTCTGCTCATCCTCTCGCGCACTCTAAAGAGAGCTCAGGTGAGAAATTGCAAACGTCGAGCAATTGCTCAGAGATGAAAAGTGCCAGCACTGAAAGCTGTTGCTAGCCAGCACCCTTCCTTGGAAGCGCTTTCACAGGCGCAGCAACACTGGGACTTTGCGCTTCTCTAGCCACCAAACGTCACGGTCACTATCTCTCCGTCTCGTAGACACAAGTTGAGAAATTGCAAACGTCGAGCAATTGCTCAGAGATGAAAAGTGCCAGCACTGAAAGCTGTTGCTAGCCAGCACCCTTCCATAGATGCGCTTTTGTAGCCGTTAGAACCCTGGGGCTCTGGGCTTCTCTAGCCACCTAATCTTCTGCTCATCCTCTCGCGCACTCTAAAGAGAGCTCAGGTGAGAAATTGCAAACGTCGAGCAATTGCTCAGAGATGAAAAGTGCCAGCACTGAAAGCTGTTGCTAGCCAGCACCCTTCCTTGGAAGCGCTTTCACAGGCGCAGTAACACTGGGGCTTTGCGCTTCTCTAGCCACCAAACGTCACGGTCACTATCTCTCCATCTCGTAGACACGAGCTGAGAAATTGCAAACGTCGAGCAATTGCTCAGAGATGAAAAGTGCCAGCACTGAAAGCTGTTGCTAGCCAGCACCCTTCCTTGGAAGCGCTTTCACAGGCGCAGTAACACTGGGGCTTTGCGCTTCTCTAGCCACCAAACGTCATGGTCACTATCACTCCATCTCGTAGACACGAGCTGAGAAATTGCAAACGTCGAGCAATTGCTCCGAGATGAAAAGTGCCAGCACTGAAAGCTGTTGCTAGCCAGCACCCTTCCTTGGAAGCGCTTTTGTAGGCCTAAGCACACTGGGGCTGTGGGCTTCTCTAGTCACATAATCTTCTGCTCATCCTCTCGCACACTCTAAAGAGAGCTCAGGGGAGAAATTGCAAACGTCGAGCAATTGCTCAGAGATGAAAAGTGCCAGCACTGAAAGCTGTTGCTAGCCAGCACCCTTCCTTGGAAGCGCTTTCACAGGCGCAGCAACACTGGGGCTTTGCAATTCTCTACCCACCAAACGTCACGGTCACTATCTCTCCATCTCGTAGACACGAGCTGAGAAATTGCAAACGTCGAGCAATTGCTCAGAGATGAAAAGTGCCAGCACTGAAAGCTGTTGCTAGCCAGCCCCCTTCCTTGGAAGCGCTTTGACAGGCACAGCAACACTGGGGCTTTGCGCTTCTCTAGCCACCAAACGTCACGGTCACTCTCTCTCCGTCTCGTAGACACGAGCTGAGAAATTGCAAACGTCGAGCAATTGCTCAGAGATGAAAAGTGCCAGCACTGAAAGCTGTTGCTAGCCAGCCCCCTTCCTTGGAAGCGCTTTTGTAGGCCTAAGAACACTAGGGCTCAGGGCTTCTCTAGCCACCTAATCTTCTGCTCATCCTCTCGCGCACTCTAAAGAGAGCTCAGGTGAGAAATTGCAAAAGTCGAGCAATTGCTCAGAGATGAAAAGTGCCAGCACTGAAAGCTGTTGCTAGCCAGCACCCTTCCTTGGAAGCGCTTTCACAGGCGCAGCAACACTGGGGCTTTGCGCTTCTCTAGCCGCCAAACGTCACGGTCACTATCTCTCCATCTCGTAGACACGAGCTGAGAAATTGCAAACGTCGAGCAATTGCTCAGAGATGAAAAGTGCCAGCACTGAAAGCTGTTGCTAGCCAGCACCCTTCCTTGAAGCGCTTTCACAGGCGCAGTAACACTGGGGCTTTGCGCTTCTCTAGCCACCAAACGTCACGGTCACTATCACTCCATCTCGTAGACACGAGCTGAGAAATTGCAAACGTCGAGCAATTGCTCAGAGATGAAAAGTGCCAGCACTGAAAGCTGTTGCTAGCCAGCACCCTTCCTTGGAAGCGCTTTCACAGGCGCAGCAACACTGGGGCTTTGCGCTTCTCTACCCACCAAACGTCACGGTCACTATCTCTCCGTCTCGTAGACACGAGCTCAGAAATTGCAAACGTCGAGCAATTGCTCAGAGATGAAAAGTGCCAGCACTGAAAGCTGTTGCTAGCCAGCCCCCTTCCTTGGAAGCGCTTTTGTAGGCCTAAGAACACTGGGGCTCTGGGCTTCTCTAGCCACCTAATCTTCTGCTCATCCTCTCGCGCACTCTAAAGAGAGCTCAGGTGAGAAATTGCAAACGTCGAGCAATTGCTCAGAGATGAAAAGTGGCAGCACTGAAAGCTGTTGCTAGCCAGCACCCTTCCTTGGAAGCGCTTTCACAGGCGCAGTAACACTGGGGCTTTGCGCTTCTCTAGCCACCAAACGTCACGGTCACTCTCTCTCCGTCTCGTAGACACGAGCTGAGAAATTGCAAACGTCGAGCAATTGCTCAGAGATGAAAAGTGCCAGCACTGAAAGCTGTTGCTAGCCAGCACCCTTCCTTGGAAGCGCTTTCACAGGCGCAGCAACACTGGGGCTTTGCGCTTCTCTACCCACCAAACGTCATGGTCACTATCTCTCCATCTCGTAGACACGAGCTGAGAAATTGCAAACGTCGAGCAATTGCTCAGAGATGAAAAGTGCCAGCACTGAAAGCTGTTGCTAGCCAGCACCCTTCCTTGGAAGCGCTTTTGTAGGCCTAAGAACACTGGGGCTCTGGGCTTCTCTAGCCACCTAATCTTCTGCTCATCCTCTCGGGCACTCTAAAGAGAGCTCAGGTGAGAAATTGCAAACGTCCAGCAATTGCTCAGAGATGAAAAGTGCCAGCACTGAAAACTGTTGCTAGCCAGCACCCTTCCTTGGAAGTGCTTTCACAGGCGCAGCAACACTGGGGCTTTGCGCTTCTCTAGCCGCCAAACGTCACGGTCACTATCTCTCTGTCTCGTAGACACGAGCTGAGAAATTGCAAACGTCGAGCAATTGCTCAGAGATGAAAAGTGCCAGCACTGAAAGCTGTTGCTAGCCAGCACCCTTCCTTGGAAGCGCTTTTGTAGGCCTAAGAACACTGGGGCTCTGGGCTTCTCTAGCCACCTAATCTTCTGCTCATCCTCTCGCGCACTCTAAAGAGAGCTCAGGTGAGAAATTGCAAACGTCGAGCAATTGCTCAGAGATGAAAAGTGCCAGCACTGAAAGCTGTTGCTAGCCAGCCCCCTTCCTTGGAAGCGCTTTCACAGGCGCAGTAACACTGGGGCTTTGCGCTTCTCTAGCCACCAAACGTCAGGGTCACTATGTCTCCGTCTCGTAGACACGAGCTGAGAAATTGCAAACGTCGAGCAATTGCTCAGAGATGAAAAGTGCCAGCACTGAAAGCTGTTGCTAGCCAGCACCCTTCCTTGGAAGCGCTTTCACAGGCGCAGCAACACTGGGGCTTTGCGCTTCTCTAGCCGCCAAACGTCACGGTCACTATCTCTCCATCTCGTAGACACGAGCTGAGAAATTGCAAACGTCGAGCAATTGCTCAGAGATGAAAAGTGCCAGCACTGAAAGCTGTTGCTAGCCAGCACCCTTCCTTGGAAGCGCTTTCACAGGCGCAGCAACACTGGGGCTTTGCGCTTCTCTAGCCACCAAACGTCACGGTCACTCTCTCTCCGTCTCGTAGACACGAGCTGAGAAATTGCAAACGTCGAGCAATTGCTCAGAGATGAAAAGTGCCAGCACTGAAAGCTGTTGCTAGCCAGCACCCTTCCTTGGAAGCGCTTTTGTAGGCCTAAGAACACTAGGGCTCAGGGCTTCTCTAGCCACCTAATCTTCTGCTCATCCTCTCGCGCACTCTAAAGAGAGCTCAGGTGAGAAATTGCAAACGTCGAGCAATTGCTCAGAGATGAAAAGTGCCAGCACTGAAAGCTGTTGCTAGCCAGCACCCTTCCTTGGAAGCGCTTTCACAGGCGCAGCAACACTGGGGCTTTGCGCTTCTCTAGCCGCCAAACGTCACGGTCACTATCTCTCCATCTCGTAGACACGAGCTGAGAAATTGCAAACGTCGAGCAATTGCTCAGAGATGAAAAGTGCCAGCACTGAAAGCTGTTGCTAGCCAGCCCCCTTCCTTGGAAGCGCTTTCACAGGCGCAGTAACACTGGGGCTTTGCGCTTCTCTAGCCACCAAACGTCATGGTCACTATCACTCCATCTCGTAGACACGAGCTGAGAAATTGCAAACGTCGAGCAATTGCTCAGAGATGAAAAGTGCCAGCACTGAAAGCTCTTGCTAGCCAGCACCCTTCCTTGGAAGCGCTTTCACAGGCGCAGCAACACTGGGGCTTTGCGCTTCTCTAGCCACCAAACGTCACGGTCACTATCTCTCCGTCTCGTAGACACGAGCTGAGAAATTGCAAACGTCGAGCAATTGCTCAGAGATGAAAAGTGCCAGCACTGAAAGCTGTTGCTAGCCAGCACCCTTCCTTGGAAGCGCTTTTGTAGGCCTAAGAACACTGGGGCTCTGGGCTTCTCTAGCCACCTAATCTTCTGCTCATCCTCTCGCGCACTCTAAAGAGAGCTCAGGTGAGAAATTGCAAACGTCGAGCAATTGCTCAGAGTTGAAAAGTGCCAGCACTGAAAGCTGTTGCTAGCAAGCACCCTTCCTTGGAAGCGCTTTCACAGGCGCAGTAACACTGGGGCTTTGCGCTTCTCTAGCCACGAAACGTCACGGTCACTCTCTCTCCGTCTCGTAGACACGAGCTGAGAAATTGCAAACGTCGAGCAATTGCTCAGAGATGAAAAGTGCCAGCACTGAAAGCTGTTGCTAGCCAGCACCCTTCCTTGGAAGCGCTTTCACAGGCGCAGCAACACTGGACTTTGTGCTTCTCTACCCACCAAACGTCACGGTCACTATCTCTCCATCTCGTAGACACGAGCTGAGAAATTGCAAAAGTCGAGCGATTGCTCAGAGATGAAAAGTGCCAGCACTGAAAGCTGTTGCTAGCCAGCACCCTTCCTTGGAAGCGCTTTTGTAGGCCTAAGAACACTGGGGCTCTGGGCTTCTCTAGCCACCTAATATTCTGCTCATCCTCTCGCGCACTGTAAAGAGAGCTCAGGTGAGAAATTGCAAACGTCGAGCAATTGCTCAGAGATGAAAAGTGCCAGCACTGAAAACTGTTGCTAGCCAGCACCCTTCCTTGGAAGTGCTTTCACAGGCGCAGCAACACTGGGGCTTTGCGCTTCTCTAGCCGCCAAACGTCACGGTCACTATCTCTCTGTCTCGTAGACACGAGCTGAGAAATTGCAAACGTCGAGCAATTGCTCAGAGATGAAAAGTGCCAGCACTGAAAGCTGTTGCTAGCCAGCACCCTTCCTTGGAAGCGCTTTTGTAGGCCTAAGCACACTGGGGCTGTGGGCTTCTCTAGTCACATAATCTTCTGCTCATCCTCTCGCACACTCTAAAGAGAGCTCAGGGGAGAAATTGCAAACGTCGAGCAATTGCTCAGAGATGAAAAGTGCCAGCACTGAAAGCTGTTGCTAGCCAGCACCCTTCCTTGGAAGCGCTTTCACAGGCGCAGCAACACTGGGGCTTTGCGCTTCTCTAGCCGCCAAACGTCACGGTCACTATCTCTCCATCTCGTAGACACGAGCTGAGAAATTGCAAACGTCGAGCAATTGCTCAGAGATGAAAAGTGCCAGCACTGAAAGCTGTTGCTAGCCAGCCCCCTTCCTTGGAAGCGCTTTCACAGGCACAGCAACACTGGGGCTTTGCGCTTCTCTAGCCACCAAACGTCACGGTCACTCTCTCTCCGTCTCGTAGACACGAGCTGAGAAATTGCAAACGTCGAGCAATTGCTCAGAGATGAAAAGTGCCAGCACTGAAAGCTGTTGCTAGCCAGCCCCCTTCCTTGGAAGCGGTTTTGTAGGCCTAAGAACACTAGGGCTCAGGGCTTCTCTAGCCACCTAATCTTCTGCTCATCCTCTCGCGCACTGTAAAGAGAGCTCAGGTGAGAAATTGCAAAAGTCGAGCAATTGCTCAGAGATGAAAAGTGCCAGCACTGAAAGCTGTTGCTAGCCAGCACCCTTCCTTGGAAGCGCTTTCACAGGCGCAGCAACACTGGGGCTTTGCGCTTCTCTAGCCGCCAAACGTCACGGTCACTATCTCTCCATCTCGTAGACACGAGCTGAGAAATTGCAAACGTCGAGCAATTGCTCAGAGATGAAAAGTGCCAGCACTGAAAGCTCTTGCTAGCCAGCACCCTTCCTTGAAGCGCTTTCACAGGTGCAGTAACACTGGGGCTTTGCGCTTCTCTACCCACCAAACGTCACGGTCACTATCACTCCATCTCGTAGACACGAGCTGAGAAATTGCAAACGTCGAGCAATTGCTCAGAGATGAAAAGTGCCAGCACTGAAAGCTGTTGCTAGCCAGCACCCTTCCTTGGAAGCGCTTTCACAGGCGCAGCAACACTGGGGCTTTGCGCTTCTCTAGCCACCAAACGTCACGGTCACTATCTCTCCGTCTCGTAGACACGAGCTGAGAAATTGCAAACGTCGAGCAATTGCTCAGAGATGAAAAGTGCCAGCACTGAAAGCTGTTGCTAGCCAGCACCCTTCCTTGGAAGCGCTTTCACAGGCGCAGCAACACTGGGGCTTTGCGCTTCTCTACCCACCAAACGTCATGGTCACTATCTCTCCATCTCGTAGACACGAGCTGAGAAATTGCAAACGTCGAGCAATTGCTCAGAGATGAAAAGTGCCAGCACTGAAAGCTGTTGCTAGCCAGCACCCTTCCTTGGAAGCGCTTTTGTAGGCCTAAGAACACTGGGGCTCTGGGCTTCTCTAGCCACCTAATCTTCTGCTCATCCTCTCGGGCACTCTAAAGAGAGCTCAGGTGAGAAATTGCAAACGTCCAGCAATTGCTCAGAGATGAAAAGTGCCAGCACTGAAAGCTGTTGCTAGCCAGCACCCTTCCTTGGAAGTGCTTTCACAGGCGCAGCAACACTGGGGCTTTGCGCTTCTCTAGCCGCCAAACGTCACGGTCACTATCTCTCCGTCTCGTAGACACGAGCTGAGAAATTGCAAACGTCGAGCAATTGCTCAGAGATGAAAAGTGCCAGCACTGAAAGCTGTTGCTAGCCAGCACCCTTCCTTGGAAGCGCTTTTGTAGGCCTAAGAACACTGGGGCTCTGGGCTTCTCTAGCCACCTAATCTTCTGCTCATCCTCTCGCGCACTCTAAAGAGAGCTCAGGTGAGAAATTGCAAACGTCGAGCAATTGCTCAGAGATGAAAAGTGCCAGCACTGAAAGCTGTTGCTAGCCAGCAGCCTTCCTTGGAAGCGCTTTTGTAGGCGCAGTAACACTGGGGCTTTGCGCTTCTCTAGCCACCAAACGTCAGGGTCACTATGTCTCCGTCTCGTAGACACGAGCTGAGAAATTGCAAACGTCGAGCAATTGCTCAGAGATGAAAAGTGCCAGCACTGAAAGCTGTTGCTAGCCAGCACCCTTCCTTGGAAGCGCTTTCACAGGCGCAGCAACACTGGGGCTTTGTGCTTCTCTAGCCGCCAAACGTCACGGTTACTATCTCTCCATCTCGTAGACACGAGCTGAGAAATTGCAAACGTCGAGCAATTGCTCAGAGATGAAAAGTGCCAGCACTGAAAGCTGTTGCTAGCCAGCACCCTTCCTTGGAAGCGCTTTCACAGGCGCAGCAACACTGGGGCTTTGCGCTTCTCTAGCCACCAAACGTCACGGTCACTCTCTCTCCGTCTCATAGACACGAGCTGAGAAATTGCAAACGTCGAGCAATTGCTCAGAGATGAAAAGTGCCAGCACTGAAAGCTGTTGCTAGCCAGCACCCTTCCTTGGAAGCGCTTTCACAGGCGCAGCAACACTGGGGCTTTGCGCTTCTCTAGCCGCCAAACGTCACGGTCACTATCTCTCCATCTCGTAGACACGAGCTGAGAAATTGCAAACGTCGAGCAATTGCTCAGAGATGAAAAGTGCCAGCACTGAAAGCTCTTGCTAGCCAGCACCCTTCCTTGAAGCGCTTTCACAGGTGCAGTAACACTGGGGCTTTGCGCTTCTCTAGCCACCAAACGTCACGGTCACTATCACTCCATCTCGTAGACACGAGCTGAGAAATTGCAAACGTCGAGCAATTGCTCAGAGATGAAAAGTGCCAGCACTGAAAGCTGTTGCTAGCCAGCACCCTTCCTTGGAAGCGCTTTCACAGGCGCAGCAACACTGGGGCTTTGCGCTTCTCTAGCCACCAAACGTCACGGTCACTATCTCTCCATCTCGTAGACACGAGCTGAGAAATTGCAAACGTCGAGCAATTGCTCAGAGATGAAAAGTGCCAGCACTGAAAGCTGTTGCTAGCCAGCACCCTTCCTTGGAAGCGCTTTCACAGGCGCAGCAACACTGGGGCTTTGCGCTTCTCTACCCACCAAACGTCATGGTCACTATCTCTCCATCTCGTAGACACGAGCTGAGAAATTGCAAACGTCGAGCAATTGCTCAGAGATGAAAAGTGCCAGCACTGAAAGCTGTTGCTAGCCAGCACCCTTCCTTGGAAGCGCTTTTGTAGGCCTAAGAACACTGGGGCTCTGGGCTTCTCTAGCCACCTAATCTTCTGCTCATCCTCTCGGGCACTCTAAAGAGAGCTCAGGTGAGAAATTGCAAACGTCCAGCAATTGCTCAGAGATGAAAAGTGCCAGCACTGAAAACTGTTGCTAGCCAGCACCCTTCCTTGGAAGTGCTTTCACAGGCGCAGCAACACTGGGGCTTTGCGCTTCTCTAGCCGCCAAACGTCACGGTCACTATCTCTCCGTCTCGTAGACACGAGCTGAGAAATTGCAAACGTCGAGCAATTGCTCAGAGATGAAAAGTGCCAGCACTGAAAGCTGTTGCTAGCCAGCACCCTTCCTTGGAAGCGCTTTCACAGGCGCAGCAACACTGGGGCTTTGTGCTTCTCTAGCCGCCAAACGTCACGGTTACTATCTCTCCATCTCGTAGACACGAGCTGAGAAATTGCAAACGTCGAGCAATTGCTCAGAGATGAAAAGTGCCAGCACTGAAAGCTGTTGCTAGCCAGCACCCTTCCTTGGAAGCGCTTTCACAGGCGCAGCAACACTGGGGCTTTGCGCTTCTCTAGCCACCAAACGTCACGGTCACTCTCTCTCCGTCTCATAGACACGAGCTGAGAAATTGCAAACGTCGAGCAATTGCTCAGAGATGAAAAGTGCCAGCACTGAAAGCTGTTGCTAGCCAGCCCCCTTCCTTGGAAGCGCTTTTGTAGGCCTAAGAACACTAGGGCTCAGGGCTTCTCTAGCCACCTAATCTTCTGCTCATCCTCTCGCGCACTCTAAAGAGAGCTCAGGTGAGAAATTGCAAACGTCGAGCAATTGCTCAGAGATGAAAAGTGCCAGCACTGAAAGCTGTTGCTAGCCAGCACCCTTCCTTGGAAGCGCTTTCACAGGCGCAGTAACACTGGGGCTTTGCGCTTCTCTAGCCGCCAAACGTCACGGTCACTATCTCTCCATCTCGTAGACACGAGCTGAGAAATTGCAAACGTCGAGCAATTGCTCAGAGATGAAAAGTGCCAGCACTGAAAGCTGTTGCTAGCCAGCCCCCTTCCTTGGAAGCGCTTTCACAGGCGCAGTAACACTGGGGCTTTGCGCTTCTCTAGCCACCAAACGTCATGGTCACTATCACTCCATCTCGTAGACACGAGCTGAGAAATTGCAAACGTCGAGCAATTGCTCAGAGATGAAAAGTGCCAGCACTGAAAGCTCTTGCTAGCCAGCACCCTTCCTTGGAAGCGCTTTCACAGGCGCAGCAACACTGGGGCTTTGCGCTTCTCTAGCCACCAAACGTCACGGTCACTATCTCTCCGTCTCGTAGACACGAGCTGAGAAATTGCAAACGTCGAGCAATTGCTCAGAGATGAAAAGTGCCAGCACTGAAAGCTGTTGCTAGCCAGCACCCTTCCTTGGAAGCGCTTTTGTAGGCCTAAGAACAGTGGGGCTCTGGGCTTCTCTAGCCACCTAATCTTCTGCTCATCCTCTCGCGCACTCTAAAGAGAGCTCAGGTGAGAAATTGCAAACGTTGAGCAATTGCTCAGAGATGAAAAGTGCCAGCACTGAAAGCTGTTGCTAGCCAGCACCCTTCCTTGGAAGCGCTTTCACAGGCGCAGTAACACTGGGGCTTTGCGCTTCTCTAGCCACCAAACGTCACGGTCACTCTCTCTCCGTCTCGTAGACACGAGCTGAGAAATTGCAAACGTCGAGCAATTGCTCAGAGATGAAAAGTGCCAGCACTGAAAGCTGTTGCTAGCCAGCACCCTTCCTTGGAAGCGCTTTCACAGGCGCAGCAACACTGGACTTTGTGCTTCTCTACCCACCAAACGTCACGGTCACTATCTCTCCATCTCGTAGACACGAGCTGAGAAATTGCAAAAGTCGAGCGATTGCTCAGAGATGAAAAGTGCCAGCACTGAAAGCTGTTGCTAGCCAGCACCCTTCCTTGGAAGCGCTTTTGTAGGCCTAAGAACACTGGGGCTCTGGGCTTCTCTAGCCACCTAATCTTCTGCTCATCCTCTCGCGCACTCTAAAGAGAGCTCAGGTGAGAAATTGCAAACGTCCAGCAATTGCTCAGAGATGAAAAGTGCCAGCACTGAAAACTGTTGCTAGCCAGCACCCTTCCTTGGAAGTGCTTTCACAGGCGCAGCAACACTGGGGCTTTGCGCTTCTCTAGCCGCCAAACGTCACGGTCACTATCTCTCCATCTCGTAGACACGAGCTGAGAAATTGCAAACGTCGAGCAATTGATCAGAGATGAAAAGTGCCAGCACTGAAAGCTGTTGCTAGCCAGCACCCTTCCTTGGAAGCGCTTTTGTAGGTCTAAGAAGACTGGGGCTCTGGGCTTCTCTAGCCACCTAATCTTCTGCTCATCCTCTCGCGCACTCTAAAGAGAGCTCAGGTGAGAAATTGCAAACGTCGAGCAATTGCTCAGAGATGAAAAGTGCCAGCACTGAAAGCTGTTGCTAGCCAGCACCCTTCCTTGGAAGCGCTTTCACAGGCGCAGTAACACTGGGACTTTGCGCTTCTCTAGCCACCAAACGTCACGGTCACTCTCTCTCCGTCTCGTAGACACAAGTTGAGAAATTGCAAACGTCGAGCAATTGCTCAGAGATGAAAAGTGCCAGCACTGAAAGCTGTTGCTAGCCAGCACCCTTCCTTGGAAGCGCTTTCACAGGCGCAGCAACACTGGGGCTTTGCGCTTCTCTAGCCACCAAACGTCACGGTCACTATCACTCCGTCTCGTAGACACGAGCTGAGAAATTGCAAACGTCGAGCAATTGCTCAGAGATGAAAAGTGCCAGCACTGAAAGCTGTTGCTAGCCAGCACCCTTCCTTGGAAGCGCTTTTGTAGGCCTAAGAACACTGGGGCTCTGGGCTTCTCTAGCCACCTAATCTTCTGCTCATCCTCTCGCGCACTCTAAAGAGAGCTCAGGTGAGAAATTGCAAACGTCGAGCAATTGCTCAGAGATGAAAAGTGCCAGCACTGAAAGCTGTTGCTAGCCAGCACCCTTCCTTGGAAGCGCTTTCACAGGCGCAGTAACACTGGGGCTTTGCGCTTCTCTAGCCACCAAACGTCACGGTCACTATCTCTCCATCTCGTAGACACGAGCTGAGAAATTGCAAACGTCGAGCAATTGCTCAGAGATGAAAAGTGCCAGCACTGAAAGCTGTTGCTAGCCAGCACCCTTCCTTGGAAGCGCTTTCACAGGCGCAGTAACACTGGGGCTTTGCGCTTCTCTAGCCACCAAACGTCACGGTCACTATCACTCCATCTCGTAGACACGAGCTGAGAAATTGCAAACGTCGAGCAATTGCTCAGAGATGAAAAGTGCCAGCACTGAAAGCTGTTGCTAGCCAGCACCCTTCCTTGGAAGCGCTTTTGTAGGCCTAAGCACACTGGGGCTGTGGGCTTCTCTAGTCACATAATCTTCTGCTCATCCTCTCGCACACTCTAAAGAGAGCTCAGGTGAGAAATTGCAAACGTCGAGCAATTGCTCAGAGATGAAAAGTGCCAGCACTGAAAGCTGTTGCTAGCCAGCACCCTTCCTTGGAAGCACTTTCACAGGCGCAGTAACACTGGGGCTTTGTGCTTCTCTAGCCGCCAAACGTCACGGTCACTATCTCTCCGTCTCGTAGACACGAGCTGAGAAATTGCAAACGTCGAGCAATTGCTCAGAGATGAAAAGTGCCAGCACTGAAAGCTGTTGCTAGCCAGCCCCCTTCCTTGGAAGCGCTTTCACAGGCGCAGCAACACTGGGGCTTTGCGCTTCTCTAGCCGCCAAACGTCACGGTCACTCTCTCTCCGTCTCGTAGACACGAGCTGAGAAATTGCAAACGTCGAGCAATTGCTCAGAGATGAAAAGTGCCAGCACTGAAAGCTGTTGCTAGCCAGCCCCCTTCCTTGGAAGCGCTTTTGTAGGCCTAAGCACACTGGGGCTCAGGGCTTCTCTAGCCACCTAATCTTCTGCTCATCCTCTCGCGCACTCTAAAGAGAGCTCAGGTGAGAAATTGCAAACGTCGAGCAATTGCTCAGAGATGAAAAGTGCCAGCACTGAAAGCTGTTGCTAGCCAGCACCCTTCCTTGGAAGCGCTTTTGTAGGCCTAAGAACAGTGGGGCTCTGGGCTTCTCTAGCCACCTAATCTTCTGCTCATCCTCTCGCGCACTCTAAAGAGAGCTCAGGGGAGAAATTGCAAACGTTGAGCAATTGCTCAGAGATGAAAAGTGCCAGCACTGAAAGCTGTTGCTAGCCAGCACCCTTCCTTGGAAGCGCTTTCACAGGCGCAGTAACACTGGGGCTTTGCGCTTCTCTAGCCACCAAACGTCACGGTCACTCTCTCTCCGTCTCGTAGACACGAGCTGAGAAATTGCAAACGTCGAGCAATTGCTCAGAGATGAAAAGTGCCAGCACTGAAAGCTGTTGCTAGCCAGCACCCTTCCTTGGAAGCGCTTTCACAGGCGCAGCAACACTGGACTTTATGCTTCTCTACCCACCAAACGTCACGGTCACTATCTCTCCATCTCGTAGACACGAGCTGAGAAATTGCAAAAGTCGAGCGATTGCTCAGAGATGAAAAGTGCCAGCACTGAAAGCTGTTGCTAGCCAGCACCCTTCCTTGGAAGCGCTTTTGTAGGCCTAAGAACACTGGGGCTCTGGGCTTCTCTAGCCACCTAATCTTCTGCTCATCCTCTCGGGCACTCTAAAGAGAGCTCAGGTGAGAAATTGCAAACGTCCAGCAATTGCTCAGAGATGAAAAGTGCCAGCACTGAAAACTGTTGCTAGCCAGCACCCTTCCTTGGAAGTGCTTTCACAGGCGCAGCAACACTGGGGCTTTGCGCTTCTCTAGCCGCCAAACGTCACGGTCACTATCTCTCCATCTCGTAGACACGAGCTGAGAAATTGCAAACGTCGAGCAATTGATCAGAGATGAAAAGTGCCAGCACTGAAAGCTGTTGCTAGCCAGCACCCTTCCTTGGAAGCGCTTTTGTAGGTCTAAGAAGACTGGGGCTCTGGGCTTCTCTAGCCACCTAATCTTCTGCTCATCCTCTCGCGCACTCTAAAGAGAGCTCAGGTGAGAAATTGCAAACGTCGAGCAATTGCTCAGAGATGAAAAGTGCCAGCACTGAAAGCTGTTGCTAGCCAGCACCCTTCCTTGGAAGCGCTTTCACAGGCGCAGTAACACTGGGACTTTGCGCTTCTCTAGCCACCAAACGTCACGGTCACTCTCTCTCCGTCTCGTAGACACGAGCTGAGAAATTGCAAACGTCGAGCAATTGCTCAGAGATGAAAAGTGCCAGCACTGAAAGCTGTTGCTAGCCAGCACCCTTCCTTGGAAGCGCTTTCACAGGCGCAGCAACACTGGGGCTTTGCGCTTCTCTACCCACCAAACGTCACGGTCACTATCACTCCGTCTCGTAGACACGAGCTGAGAAATTGCAAACGTCGAGCAATTGCTCAGAGATGAAAAGTGCCAGCACTGAAAGCTGTTGCTAGCCAGCACCCTTCCTTGGAAGCGCTTTTGTAGGCCTAAGAACACTGGGGCTCTGGGCTTCTCTAGCCACCTAATCTTCTGCTCATCCTCTCGCGCACTCTAAAGAGAGCTCAGGTGAGAAATTGCAAACGTCGAGCAATTGCTCAGAGATGAAAAGTGCCAGCACTGAAAGCTGTTGCTAGCCAGCACCCTTCCTTGGAAGCGCTTTCACAGGCGCAGTAACACTGGGGCTTTGCGCTTCTCTAGCCACCAAACGTCACGGTCACTATCTCTCCATCTCGTAGACACGAGCTGAGAAATTGCAAACGTCGAGCAATTGCTCAGAGATGAAAAGTGCCAGCACTGAAAGCTGTTGCTAGCCAGCACCCTTCCTTGGAAGCGCTTTCACAGGCGCAGTAACACTGGGGCTTTGCGCTTCTCTAGCCACCAAACGTCACGGTCACTATCACTCCATCTCGTAGACACGAGCTGAGAAATTGCAAACGTCGAGCAATTGCTCAGAGATGAAAAGTGCCAGCACTGAAAGCTGTTGCTAGCCAGCACCCTTCCTTGGAAGCGCTTTTGTAGGCCTAAGCACACTGGGGCTGTGGGCTTCTCTAGTCACATAATCTTCTGCTCATCCTCTCGCACACTCTAAAGAGAGCTCAGGTGAGAAATTGCAAACGTCGAGCAATTGCTCAGAGATGAAAAGTGCCAGCACTGAAAGCTGTTGCTAGCCAGCACCCTTCCTTGGAAGCACTTTCACAGGCGCAGTAACACTGGGGCTTTGTGCTTCTCTAGCCGCCAAACGTCACGGTCACTATCTCTCCGTCTCGTAGACACGAGCTGAGAAATTGCAAACGTCGAGCAATTGCTCAGAGATGAAAAGTGCCAGCACTGAAAGCTGTTGCTAGCCAGCCCCCTTCCTTGGAAGCGCTTTCACAGGCGCAGCAACACTGGGGCTTTGCGCTTCTCTAGCCACCAAACGTCACGGTCACTCTCTCTCCGTCTCGTAGACACGAGCTGAGAAATTGCAAACGTCGAGCAATTGCTCAGAGATGAAAAGTGCCAGCACTGAAAGCTGTTGCTAGCCAGCCCCCTTCCTTGGAAGCGCTTTTGTAGGCCTAAGCACACTGGGGCTCAGGGCTTCTCTAGCCACCTAATCTTCTGCTCATCCTCTCGCGCACTCTAAAGAGAGCTCAGGTGAGAAATTGCAAACGTCGAGCAATTGCTCAGAGATGAAAAGTGCCAGCACTGAAAGCTGTTGCTAGCCAGCACCCTTCCTTGGAAGCGCTTTCACAGGCGCAGTAACACTGGGGCTTTGCGCTTCTCTAGCCACCAAACGTCACGGTCACTCTCTCTCCGTCTCGTAGACACGAGCTGAGAAATTGCAAACGTCGAGCAATTGGTCAGAGATGAAAAGTGCCAGCACTGAAAGCTGTTGCTAGCCAGCACCCTTCCTTGGAAGCGCTTTCACAGGCGCAGCAACACTGGGCCTTTGCGCTTCTCTAGCCACCAAACGTCACGGTCACTATCTCTCTGTCTCGTAGACACGAGCTGAGAAATTGCAAACGTCGAGCAATTGCTCAGAGATGAAAAGTGCCAGCACTGAAAGCTGTTGCTAGCCAGCACCCTTCCTTGGAAGCGCTTTTGTAGCCCTAAGAACACTGGGGCTCTGGGCTTCTCTAGCCACCTAATCTTCTGCTCATCCTCTCGCGCACTCTAAAGAGAGCTCAGGTGAGAAATTGCAAACGTCCAGCAATTGCTCAGAGATGAAAAGTGCCAGCACTGAAAACTGTTGCTAGCCAGAACCCTTCCTTGGAAGCACTTTCACAGGCGCAGTAACACTGGGGCTTTGCGCTTCTCTAGCCACCAAACGTCACGGTCACTATCTCTCCATCTCGTAGACACGAGCTGAGAAATTGCAAACGTCGAGCAATTGCTCAGAGATGAAAAGTGCCAGCACTGAAAGCTGTTGCTAGCCAGCACCCTTCCTTGGAAGCGCTTTCACAGGCGCAGCAACACTGGGGCTTTGCGCTTCTCTAGCCGCCAAACGTCACGGTCACTATCTCTCTGTCTCGTAGACACGAGCTGAGAAATTGCAAACGTCGAGCAATTGCTCAGAGATGAAAAGTGCCAGCACTGAAAGCTGTTGCTAGCCAGCCCCCTTCCTTGGAAGCGCTTTCACAGGCGCAGCAACACTGGGGCTTTGCGCTTCTCTAGCCACCAAACGTCACGGTCACTCTCTCTCCGTCTCGTAGACACGAGCTGAGAAATTGCAAACGTCGAGCAATTGCTCAGAGATGAAAAGTGCCAGCACTGAAAGCTGTTGCTAGCCAGCCCCCTTCCTTGGAAGCGCTTTTGTAGGCCTAAGAACAGTGGGGCTCTGGGCTTCTCTAGCCACCTAATCTTCTGCTCATCCTCTCGCGCACTCTAAAGAGAGCTCAGGTGAGAAATTGCAAACGTCGAGCAATTGCTCAGAGATGAAAAGTGCCAGCACTGAAAGCTGTTGCTAGCCAGCACCCTTCCTTGGAAGCGCTTTCACAGGTGCAGCAACACTGGGGCTTTGCGCTTCTCTAGCCGCCAAACGTCACGGTCACTATCTCTCCATCTCGTAGACACGAGCTGAGAAATTGCAAACGTCGAGCAATTGCTCAGAGATGAAAAGTGCCAGCACTGAAAGCTGTTGCTAGCCAGCACCCTTCCTTGGAAGCGCTTTCACAGGCGCAGCAACACTGGGCCTTTGCGCTTCTCTAGCCACCAAACGTCACGGTCACTATCTCTCCATCTCGTAGACACGAGCTGAGAAATTGCAAACGTCGAGCAATTGCTCAGAGATGAAAAGTGCCAGCACTGAAAGCTGTTGCTAGCCAGCCCCCTTCCTTGGAAGCGCTTTTGTAGGCCTAAGAACACTGGGGCTCTGGGCTTCTCTAGCCACCTCATCTTCTGCTCATCCTCTCGCGCACTGTAAAGAGAGCTCAGGTGAGAAATTGCAAACGTCGAGCAATTGCTCAGAGATGAAAAGTGGCAGCACTGAAAGCTGTTGCTAGCCAGCACCCTTCCTTGGAAGCGCTTTCACAGGCGCAGTAACACTGGGGCTTTGCGCTTCTCTAGCCACCAAACGTCACGGTCACTATCTCTCCATCTCGTAGACACGAGCTGAGAAATTGCAAACGTCGAGCGATTGCTCAGAGATGAAAAGTGCCAGCACTGAAAGCTGTTGCTAGCCAGCACCCTTCCTTGGAAGCGCTTTTGTAGGCCTAAGAACACTGGGGCTCTGGGCTTCTCTAGCCACCTAATCTTCTGCTCATCCTCTCGGGCACTCTAAAGAGAGCTCAGGTGAGAAATTGCAAACGTCGAGCAATTGCTCAGAGATGAAAAGTGCCAGCACTGAAAACTGTTGCTAGCCAGCACCCTTCCTTGGAAGCGCTTTCACAGGCGCAGCAACACTGGGGCTTTGCGCTTCTCTAGCCGCCAAACGTCACGGTCACTATCTCTCTGTCTCGTAGACACGAGCTGAGAAATTGCAAACGTCGAGCAATTGCTCAGAGATGAAAAGTGCCAGCACTGAAAGCTGTTGCTAGCCAGCACCCTTCCTTGGAAGCGCTTTCACAGGC
This sequence comes from Sarcoramphus papa, assembly GCA_037962945.1. NCBI lineage: Eukaryota > Metazoa > Chordata > Aves > Accipitriformes > Cathartidae > Sarcoramphus > Sarcoramphus papa. Next base: position 391,735 of record JBBMRM010000072.1, on the reverse strand, counting down.
GCAGTAACACTGGGGCTTTGCGCTTCTCTAGCCAGCAGACGTCACGGTCACTATCTCTCCGTCTCGTAGACACGAGCTGAGAAATTGCAAACGTCGAGCAATTGCTCAGAGATGAAAAGTGCCAGCACTGAAAGCTGTTGCTAGCCAGCACCCTTCCTTGGAAGCGCTTTTGTAGGCCTAAGAACCCTGGGGCTCTGGGCTTCTCTAGCCACCTAATCTTCTGCTCATCCTCTCGCGCACTCTAAAGAGAGCTCAGGTGAGAAATTGCAAACGTCGAGCAATTGCTCAGAGATGAAAAGTGCCAGCACTGAAAGCTGTTTCTAGCCAGCACCCTTCCTTGGAAGCGCTTTCACAGGCGCAGTAACACTGGGGCTTTGCACTTCTCTAGCCACCAAACGTCATGGTCACTCTCTCTCCGTCTCGTAGACACGAGCTGAGAAATTGCAAACGTCGAGCAATTGCTCAGAGATGAAAAGTGCCAGCACTGAAAGCTGTTGCTAGCCAGCACCCTTCCTTGGAAGCGCTTTCACAGGCGCAGTAACACTGGGGCTTTGCGCTTCTCTAGCCACCAAATGTCACGGTCACTATCACTCCGTCTCGTAGACACGAGCTGAGAAATTGCAAACGTCGAGCAATTGCTCAGAGATGAAAAGTGCCAGCACTGAAAGCTGTTGCTAGCCAGCCCCCTTCCTTGGAAGCGCTTTCACAGGCGCAGCAACACTGGGGCTTTGCGCTTCTCTAGCCACCAGACGTCACGGTCATTCTCTCTCCATCTCGTAGACACGAGCTGAGAAATTGCAAACGTCGAGCAATTGCTCAGAGATGAAAAGTGCCAGCACTGAAAGCTGTTGCTAGCCAGCACCCTTCCTTGGAAGCGCTTTCACAGGCGCAGTAACACTGGGGCTTTGCGCTTCTCTAGCCACCAAACGTCACGGTCACTATCTGTCCATCTCGTAGACACAAGATGAGAAATTGCAAACGTCGAGCAATTGCTCAGAGATGAAAAGTGCCAGCACTGAAAGCTGTTGCTAGCCAGCACCCTTCCTTGGAAGCGCTTTCACAGGCGCAGCAACACTGGGGCTTTGCGCTTCTCTAGCCACCAGACGTCACGGTCATTCTCTCTCCATCTCGTAGACTCGAGCTGAGAAATTGCAAACGTCGAGCAATTGCTCCGAGATGAAAAGTGCCAGCACTGAAAGCTGTTGCTAGCCAGCACCCTTCCTTGGAAGCGCTTTTGTAGGCCTAAGAACAGTGGGGCTCTGGGCTTCTCTAGCCACCTAATCCTCTGCTCATCCTCTCGCGCACTCTAAAGAGAGCTCAGGTGAGAAATTGCAAACGTCGAGCAATTGCTCAGAGATGAAAAGTGCCAGCACTGAAAGCTGTTGCTAGCCAGCACCCTTCCTTGGAAGCGCTTTCACAGGCGCAGCAACACTGGGGCTTTGCGCTTCTCTAGCCACCAAACGTCACGGTCACTCTCTCTCCATCTCGTAGACACGAGCTGAGAAATTGCAAACATCGAGCAATTGCTCAGAGATGAAAAGTGCCAGCACTGAAAGCTGTTGCTAGCCAGCACCCTTCCTTGGAAGCGCTTTCACAGGCGCAGTAACACTGGGGCTTTGCGCTTCTCTAGCCACCAAACGTCACGGTCACTATCTCTCCGTCTCGTAGACACGAGCTGAGAAATTGCAAAGGTCGAGCAATTGCTCAGAGATGAAAAGTGCCAGCACTGAAAGCTGTTGCTAGCCAGCACCCTTCCTTGGAAGCGCTTTCACAGGCGCAGTAACACTGGGGCTTTGCGCTTCTCTAGCCACCAAACGTCACGGTCACTATCTCTCCGTCTCGTAGACACAAGTTGAGAAATTGCAAACGTCGAGCAATTGCTCAGAGATGAAAAGTGCCAGCACTGAAAGCTGTTGCTAGCCAGCACCCTTCCTTGGAAGCGCTTTCACAGGCGCAGCAACACTGGGGCTTTGCAATTCTCTACCCAGCAAACGTCACGGTCACTCTCTCTCCGTCTCGTAGACACGAGCTGAGAAATTGCAAACGTCGAGCAATTGCTCAGAGATGAAAAGTGCCAGCACTGAAAGCTGTTGCTAGCCAGCACCCTTCCTTGGAAGCGCTTTCACAGGCGCAGTAACACTGGGGCTTTGCGCTTCTCTAGCCACCAAACGTCACGGTCACTATCTCTCCGTCTCGTAGACACGAGCGCAGAAATTGCAAACATCGAGCAATTGCTCAGAGATGAAAAGTGCCAGCACTGAGAGCTGTTGCTAGCCAGCACCCTTCCTTGGAAGCGCTTTCACAGGCGCAGTAACACTGGGGCTTTGCGCTTCTCTAGCCACCAAACGTCACGGTCACTATCTCTCCGTCTCATAGACACAAGTTGAGAAATTGCAAACGTCGAGCAATTGCTCAGAGATGAAAAGTGCCAGCACTGAAAGCTGTTGCTAGCCAGCACCCTTCCTTGGAAGCGCTTTCACAGGCGCAGCAACAGTAGGGCTTTGCAATTCTCTAGCCACCAAACTTCACGGTCACTATCTCTCCGTCTCGTAGACACGAGCTGAGAAATTGCAAACGTCGAGCAATTGCTCAGAGATGAAAAGTGCCAGCACTGAAAGCTCTTGCTAGCCAGCACCCTTCCTTGGAAGCGCTTTTGTAGGTCTAAGAACACTGGGGCTCTGGGCTTCTCTAGCCACCTAATCTTCTGCTCATCCTCTCGCACACTCTAAAGAGAGCTCAGGTGAGAAATTGCAAACGTCGAGCAATTGCTCAGAGATGAAAAGTGCCAGCACTGAAAGCTGTTGCTAGCCAGCACCCTTCCTTGGAAGCGCTTTCACAGGCGCAGCAACACTGGGGCTTTGCGCTTCTCTAGCCACCAAACGTCACGGTCACTATCTCTCCGTCTCGTAGACATGAGCTGAGAAATTGCAAACGTCGAGCAATTGCTCAGAGATGAAAAGTGCCAGCACTGAAAGCTGTTGCTAGCCAGCACCCTTCCTTGGAAGCGCTTTCACAGGCGCAGCAACACTGGGGCTTTGCGCTTCTCTACCCACCAAACGTCACGGTCACTATCTCTCCATCTCGTAGACACGAGCTGAGAAATTGCAAACGTCGAGCAATTGCTCAGAGATGAAAAGTGCCAGCACTGAAAGCTGTTGCTAGCCAGCACCCTTCCTTGGAAGCGCTTTTGTAGGCCTAAGAACACTGGGGCTCTGGGCTTCTCTAGCCACCTAATCTTCTGCTCATCCTCTCGCGCACTCTAAAGAGAGCTCAGGGGAGAAATTGCAAACGTCGAGCAATTGCTCAGAGATGAAAAGTGCCAGCACTGAAACCTCTTGCTAGCCAGCCCCCTTCCTTGGAAGCGCTTTCACAGGTGCAGTAACACTGGGGCTTTGCGCTTCTCTAGCCACCAGACGTCACGGTCACTATCTCTCCGTCTCGTAGACACGAGCTGAGAAATTGCAAACGTCGAGCAATTGCTCAGAGATGAAAAGTGCCAGCACTGAAAGCTGTTGCTAGCCAGCACCCTTCCTTGGAAGCGCTTTCACAGGCGCAGTAACACTGGGGTTTTGCGCTTCTCTAGCCGCCAAACGTCACAGTCACTATATCTCCGTCTCGTAGACACGAGCTGAGAAAGTGCAAACGTCGAGCGATTGCTCAGAGATGAAAAGTGCCAGCACTGAAAGCTGTTGCTAGCCAGCACCCTTCCTTGGAAGCGCTTTTGTAGGCCTAAGAACACTGGGGCTCTGGGCTTCTCTAGCCACCTAATCTTCTGCTCATCCTCTCGGGCACTCTAAAGAGAGCTCAGGTGAGAAATTGCAAACGTCCAGCAATTGCTCAGAGATGAAAAGTGCCAGCACTGAAAACTGTTGCTAGCCAGCACCCTTCCTTGGAAGCGCTTTCACAGGCGCAGCAACACTGGGGCTTTGCGCTTCTCTAGCCGCCAAACGTCACGGTCACTATCTCTCTGTCTCGTAGACACGAGCTGAGAAATTGCAAACGTCGAGCAATTGCTCAGAGATGAAAAGTGCCAGCACTGAAAGCTGTTGCTAGCCAGCACCCTTCCTTGGAAGCGCTTTCACAGGCGCAGTAACACTGGGGCTTTGCGCTTCTCTAGCCAGCAGACGTCACGGTCACTATCTCTCCGTCTCGTAGACACGAGCTGAGAAATTGCAAACGTCGAGCAATTGCTCAGAGATGAAAAGTGCCAGCACTGAAAGCTGTTGCTAGCCAGCCCCCTTCCTTGGAAGCGCTTTTGTAGGCCTAAGAACACTGGGGCTCTGGGCTTCTCTAGCCACCTCATCTTCTGCTCATCCTCTCGCGCACTCTAAAGAGAGCTCAGGTGAGAAATTGCAAACGTCCAGCAATTGCTCAGAGATGAAAAGTGCCAGCACTGAAAGCTGTTGCTAGCCAGCACCCTTCCTTGGAAGCGCTTTCACAGGCGCAGTAACACTGGGGCTTTGCACTTCTCTAGCCACCAAACGTCATGGTCACTCTCTCTCCGTCTCGTAGACACGAGCTGAGAAATTGCAAACATCGAGCACTTGCTCAGAGATGAAAAGTGCCAGCACTGAAAGCTGTTGCTAGCCAGCACCCTTCCTTGGAAGCGCTTTCACAGGCGCAGTAACACTGGGGCTTTGCGCTTCTCTAGCCACCAAATGTCACGGTCACTATCACTCCGTCTCGTAGACACGAGCTGAGAAATTGCAAACGTCGAGCAATTGCTCAGAGATGAAAAGTGCCAGCACTGAAAGCTGTTGCTAGCCAGCCCCCTTCCTTGGAAGCGCTTTCACAGGCGCAGCAACACTGGGGCTTTGCGCTTCTCTAGCCACCAGACGTCACGGTCATTCTCTCTCCATCTCGTAGACACGAGCTGAGAAATTGCAAACGTCGAGCAACTGCTCAGAGATGAAAAGTGCCAGCACTGAAAGCTGTTGCTAGCCAGCACCCTTCCTTGGAAGCGCTTTCACAGGCGCAGTAACACTGGGGCTTTGCGCTTCTCTAGCCACCAAACGTCACGGTCACTATCTGTCCATCTCGTAGACACAAGTTGAGAAATTGCAAACGTCGAGCAATTGCTCAGAGATGAAAGGTGCCAGCACTGAAAGCTGTTGCTAGCCAGCACCCTTCCTTGGAAGCGCTTTCACAGGCGCAGCAACACTGGGGCTTTGCGCTTCTCTAGCCACCAGACGTCACGGTCATTCTCTCTCCATCTCGTAGACTCGAGCTGAGAAATTGCAAACGTCGAGCAATTGCTCAGAAATGAAAAGTGCCAGCACTGAAAGCTGTTGCTAGCCAGCACCCTTCCTTGGAAGCGCTTTTGTAGGCCTAAGAACACTGGGGCTCTGGGCTTCTCTAGCCACCTAATCTTCTGCTCATCCTCTCGCGCACTCTAAAGAGAGCTCAGGTGAGAAATTGCAAACGTCGAGCAATTGCTCAGAGATGAAAAGTGCCAGCACTGAAAGCTGTTGCTAGCCAGCACCCTTCCTTGGAAGCGCTTTCACAGGCGCAGTAACACTGGGGCTTTGCGCTTCTCTAGCCGCCAAACGTCACGGTCACTATCTCTCCGTCTCGTAGACACGAGCTGAGAAATTGCAAACGTCGAGCAATTACTCAGAGATGAAAAGTGCCAGCACTGAAAGCTGTTGCTAGCCAGCACCCTTCCTTGGAAGCGCTTTCACAGGCGCAGTAACACTGGGGCTTTGCGCTTCTCTAGCCACCAAACGTCACGGTCACTATCTCTCCGTCTCGTAGACACAAGTTGAGAAATTGCAAACGTCGAGCAATTGCTCAGAGATGAAAAGTGCCAGCACTGAAAGCTGTTGCTAGCCAGCACCCTTCCTTGGAAGCGCTTTCACAGGCGCAGCAACACTGGGGCTTTGCAATTCTCTACCCACCAAACGTCACGGTCACTCTCTCTCCGTCTCGTAGACACGAGCTGAGAAATTGCAAACGTCGAGCAATTGCTCAGAGATGAAAAGTGCCAGCACTGAAAGCTGTTGCTAGCCAGCACCCTTCCTTGGAAGCGCTTTCACAGGCGCAGTAACACTGGGGCTTTGCGCTTCTCTAGCCACCAAACGTCACGGTCACTATCTCTCCGTCTCGTAGACACGAGCTCAGAAATTGCAAACATCGAGCAATTGCTCAGAGATGAAAAGTGCCAGCACTGAAAGCTGTTGCTAGCCAGCACCCTTCCTTGGAAGCGCTTTCACAGGCGCAGTAACACTGGGGTTTTGCGCTTCTCTAGCTGCCAAACGTCACGGTCACTATCTCTCCGTCTCGTAGACACGAGCTGAGAAATTGCAAACGTCGAGCAATTGCTCAGAGATGAAAAGTGCCAGCACTGAAAGCTGTTGCTAGCCAGCACCCTTCCTTGGAAGCGCTTTCACAGGCGCAGTAACACTGGGGCTTTGCGCTTCTCTAGCCACCAAACGTCACGGTCACTATCTCTCCGTCTCGTAGACACGAGCTGAGAAATTGCAAACGTCGAGCAATTGCTCAGAGATGAAAAGTGCCAGCACTGAAAGCTGTTGCTAGCCAGCACCCTTCCTTGGAAGCGCTTTCACAGGCGCAGCAACAGTAGGGCTTTGCAATTCTCTAGCCACCAAACGTCACGGTCACTATCTCTCCGTCTCGTAGACACGAGCTGAGAAATTGCAAACGTCGAGCAATTGCTCAGAGATGAAAAGTGGCAGCACTGAAAGCTGTTGCTAGCCAGCCCCCTTCCTTGGAAGCGCTTTTGTAGGCCTAAGAACACTGGGGCTCTGGGCTTCTCTAGCCACCTAATCTTCTGCTCATCCTCTCGCACACTCTAAAGAGAGCTCAGGTGAGAAATTGCAAACGTCGAGCAATTGCTCAGAGATGAAAAGTGCCAGCACTGAAAGCTGTTGCTAGCCAGCACCCTTCCTTGGAAGCGCTTTCACAGGCGCAGTAACACTGGGGCTTTGCGCTTCTCTAGCCGCCAAACGTCACGGTCACTATCTCTCCGTCTCGTAGACACGAGCTGAGAAATTGCAAACGTCGAGCAATTGCTCAGAGATGAAAAGTGCCAGCACTGAAAGCTGTTGCTAGCCAGCACCCTTCCTTGGAAGCGCTTTCACAGGCGCAGTAACACTGGGGCTTTGCGCTTCTCTAGCCACCAAACGTCACGGTCACTATCTCTCCGTCTCGTAGACACAAGTTGAGAAATTGCAAACGTCGAGCAATTGCTCAGAGATGAAAAGTGCCAGCACTGAAAGCTGTTGCTAGCCAGCACCCTTCCTTGGAAGCGCTTTCACAGGCGCAGCAACACTGGGGCTTTGCAATTCTCTACCCATCAAACGTCACGGTCACTCTCTCTCCGTCTCGTAGACACGAGCTGAGAAATTGCAAACGTCGAGCAATTGCTCAGAGATGAAAAGTGCCAGCACTGAAAGCTGTTGCTAGCCAGCACCCTTCCTTGGAAGCGCTTTCACAGGCGCAGTAACACTGGGGCTTTGCGCTTCTCTAGCCACCAAACGTCACGGTCACTATCTCTCCGTCTCGTAGACACGAGCTCAGAAATTGCAAACATCGAGCAATTGCTCAGAGATGAAAAGTGCCAGCACTGAAAGCTGTTGCTAGCCAGCACCCTTCCTTGGAAGCGCTTTCACAGGCGCAGTAACACTGGGGTTTTGCGCTTCTCTAGCTGCCAAACGTCACGGTCACTATCTCTCCGTCTCGTAGACACGAGCTGAGAAATTGCAAACGTCGAGCAATTGCTCAGAGATGAAAAGTGCCAGCACTGAAAGCTGTTGCTAGCCAGCACCCTTCCTTGGAAGCGCTTTCACAGGCGCAGTAACACTGGGGCTTTGCGCTTCTCTAGCCACCAAACGTCACGGTCACTATCTCTCCGTCTCGTAGACACAAGTTGAGAAATTGCAAACGTCGAGCAATTGCTCAGAGATGAAAAGTGCCAGCACTGAAAGCTGTTGCTAGCCAGCACCCTTCCTTGGAAGCGCTTTCACAGGCGCAGCAACAGTAGGGCTTTGCAATTCTCTAGCCACCAAACGTCATGGTCACTATCTCTCCGTCTCGTAGACACGAGCTGAGAAATTGCAAACGTCGAGCAATTGCTCAGAGATGAAAAGTGGCAGCACTGAAAGCTGTTGCTAGCCAGCCCCCTTCCTTGGAAGCGCTTTTGTAGGCCTAAGAACACTGGGGCTCTGGGCTTCTCTAGCCACCTAATCTTCTGCTCATCCTCTCGCACACACTAAAGAGAGCTCAGGTGAGAAATTGCAAACGTCCAGCAATTGCTCAGAGATGAAAAGTGCCAGCACTGAAAGCTGTTGCTAGCCAGCACCCTTCCTTGGAAGCGCTTTCACAGGCGCAGCAACACTGGGGCTTTGCAATTCTCTACCCACCAAACGTCACGGTCACTATCTCTCCATCTCGTAGACACGAGCTGAGAAATTGCAAACGTCGAGCAATTGCTCAGAGATGAAAAGTGCCAGCACTGAAAGCTGTTGCTAGCCAGCACCCTTCCATAGATGCGCTTTTGTAGGCCTAAGAACACTGGGGCTCTGGGCTTCTCTAGCCACCTAATCTTCTGCTCATCCTCTCGCGCACTCTAAAGAGAGCTCAGGGGAGAAATTGCAAACGTCGAGCAATTGCTCAGAGATGAAAAGTGCCAGCACTGAAAGCTGTTGCTAGCCAGCACCCTTCCTTGGAAGCGCTTTCACAGGCGCAGCAACACTGGGGCTTTGCGCTTCTCTAGCCACCAAACGTCACGGTCACTATCTCTCCGTCTCGTAGACATGAGCTGAGAAATTGCAAACGTCGAGCAATTGCTCAGAGATGAAAAGTGCCAGCACTGAAAGCTGTTGCTAGCCAGCACCCTTCCTTGGAAGCGCTTTCACAGGCGCAGCAACACTGGGGCTTTGCAATTCTCTACCCACCAAACGTCACGGTCACTATCTCTCCATCTCGTAGACACGAGCTGAGAAATTGCAAACGTCGAGCAATTGCTCAGAGATGAAAAGTGCCAGCACTGAAAGCTGTTGCTAGCCAGCACCCTTCCTTGGAAGCGCTTTTGTAGGCCTAAGAACACTGGGGCTCTGGGATTCTCTAGCCACCTAATCTTCTGCTCATCCTCTCGCGCACTCTAAAGAGAGCTCAGGGGAGAAATTGCAAACGTCGAGCAATTGCTCAGAGATGAAAAGTGCCAGCACTGAAAGCTGTTGCTAGCCAGCACCCTTCCTTGGAAGCGCTTTCACAGGCGCAGTAACACTGGGGTTTTGCGCTTCTCTAGCCGCCAAACGTCACAGTCACTCTCTCTCCGTCTCGTAGACACGAGCTGAGAAATTGCAAACGTCGAGCAATTGCTCAGAGATGAAAAGTGCCAGCACTGAAAGCTGTTGCTAGCCAGCACCCTTCCTTGGAAGCGCTTTCACAGGCGCAGTAACACTGGGGCTTTGCGCTTCTCTAGCCACCAAACGTCACGGTCACTATCTCTCCATCTCGTAGACACGAGCTGAGAAATTGCAAACGTCGAGCAATTGCTCAGAGATGAAAAGTGCCAGCACTGAAAGCTGTTGCTAGCCAGCACCCTTCCTTGGAAGCGCTTTCACAGGCGCAGCAACACTAGGGCTTTGCGCTTCTCTAGCCACCAAACATCACGGTCACTATCTCTCCGTCTCGTAGACACGAGCTCAGAAATTGCAAACATCGAGCAATTGCTCAGAGATGAAAAGTGCCAGCACTGAAAGCTGTTGCTAGCCAGCACCCTTCCTTGGAAGCGCTTTCACAGGCGCAGCAACACTGGGGTTTTGCGCTTCTCTAGCCGCCAAACGTCACGGTCACTATCTCTCCGTCTCGTAGACACGAGCTGAGAAATTGCAAACGTCGAGCAATTGCTCAGAGATGAAAAGTGCCAGCACTGAAAGCTGTTGCTAGCCAGCACCCTTCCTTGGAAGCGCTTTCACAGGCGCAGTAACACTGGGGCTTTGCGCTTCTCTAGCCACCAAACATCACGGTCACTATCTCTCCGTCTCGTAGACACGAGCTCAGAAATTGCAAACATCGAGCAATTGCTCAGAGATGAAAAGTGCCAGCACTGAAAGCTCTTGCTAGCCAGCACCCTTCCTTGGAAGCGCTTTCACAGGCGCAGCAACACTGGGGTTTTGCGCTTCTCTAGCCGCCAAACGTCACGGTCACTATCTCTCCGTCTCGTAGACACGAGCTGAGAAATTGCAAACGTCGAGCAATTGCTCAGAGATGAAAAGTGCCAGCACTGAAAGCTCTTGCTAGCCAGCCCCCTTCCTTGGAAGCGCTTTCACAGGTGCAGTAACACTGGGGCTTTGCGCTTCTCTAGCCGCCAAACGTCACGGTCACTATCTCTCCGTCTCGTAGACACAAGTTGAGAAATTGCAAACGTCGAGCAATTGCTCAGAGATGAAAAGTGCCAGCACTGAAAGCTGTTGCTAGCCAGCACCCTTCCTTGGAAGCGCTTTCACAGGCGCAGCAACACTAGGGCTTTCCAATTCTCTAGCCACCAGACGTCACGGTCACTATCTCTCCGTCTCGTAGACACGAGCTGAGAAATTGCAAACGTCGAGCAATTGCTCAGAGATGAAAAGTGCCAGCACTGAAAGCTGTTGCTAGCCAGCACCCTTCCTTGGAAGCGCTTTCACAGGCGCAGCAACACTGGGGCTTTGCGCTTCTCTAGCCACCAAACGTCACGGTCACTATCTCTCCGTCTCGTAGACACGAGCTGAGAAATTGCAAACGTCGAGCAATTGCTCAGAGATGAAAAGTGCCAGCACTGAAAGCTGTTGCTAGCCAGCACCCTTCCTTGGAAGCGCTTTCACAGGCGCAGCAACAGTAGGGCTTTGCAATTCTCTAGCCACCAAACGTCATGGTCACTATCTCTCCGTCTCGTAGACACGAGCTGAGAAATTGCAAACGTCGAGCAATTGCTCAGAGATGAAAAGTGGCAGCACTGAAAGCTGTTGCTAGCCAGCCCCCTTCCTTGGAAGCGCTTTTGTAGGCCTAAGAACAGTGGGGCTCTGGGCTTCTCTAGCCACCTAATCTTCTGCTCATCCTCTCGCACACTCTAAAGAGAGCTCAGGTGAGAAATTGCAAACGTCCAGCAATTGCTCAGAGATGAAAAGTGCCAGCACTGAAAGCTGTTGCTAGCCAGCACCCTTCCTTGGAAGCGCTTTCACAGGCGCAGCAACACTGGGGCTTTGCAATTCTCTACCCACCAAACGTCACGGTCACTATCTCTCCATCTCGTAGACACGAGCTGAGAAATTGCAAACGTCGAGCAATTGCTCAGAGATGAAAAGTGCCAGCACTGAAAGCTGTTGCTAGCCAGCACCCTTCCATAGATGCGCTTTTGTAGGCCTAAGAACACTGGGGCTCTGGGCTTCTCTAGCCACCTAATCTTCTGCTCATCCTCTCGCGCACTGTAAAGAGAGCTCAGGGGAGAAATTGCAAACGTCGAGCAATTGCTCAGAGATGAAAAGTGCCAGCACTGAAAGCTGTTGCTAGCCAGCACCCTTCCTTGGAAGCGCTTTCACAGGCGCAGCAACACTGGGGCTTTGCGCTTCTCTAGCCACCAAACGTCACGGTCACTATCTCTCCGTCTCGTAGACATGAGCTGAGAAATTGCAAACGTCGAGCAATTGCTCAGAGATGAAAAGTGCCAGCACTGAAAGCTGTTGCTAGCCAGCACCCTTCCTTGGAAGCGCTTTCACAGGCGCAGCAACACTGGGGCTTTGCGCTTCTCTACCCACCAAACGTCACGGTCACTATCTCTCCATCTCGTAGACACGAGCTGAGAAATTGCAAACGTCGAGCAATTGCTCAGAGATGAAAAGTGCCAGCACTGAAAGCTGTTGCTAGCCAGCACCCTTCCTTGGAAGCGCTTTTGTAGGCCTAAGAACACTGGGGCTCTGGGCTTCTCTAGCCACCTAATCTTCTGCTCATCCTCTCGCGCACTCTAAAGAGAGCTCAGGGGAGAAATTGCAAACGTCGAGCAATTGCTCAGAGATGAAAAGTGCCAGCACTGAAAGCTGTTGCTAGCCAGCACCCTTCCTTGGAAGCGCTTTCACAGGCGCAGTAACACTGGGGTTTTGCGCTTCTCTAGCCGCCAAACGTCACAGTCACTCTCTCTCCGTCTCGTAGACACGAGCTGAGAAATTGCAAACGTCGAGCAATTGCTCAGAGATGAAAAGTGCCAGCACTGAAAGCTGTTGCTAGCCAGCACCCTTCCTTGGAAGCGCTTTCACAGGCGCAGTAACACTGGGGCTTTGCGCTTCTCTAGCCACCAAACGTCACGGTCACTATCTCTCCATCTCGTAGACACGAGCTGAGAAATTGCAAACGTCGAGCAATTGCTCAGAGATGAAAAGTGCCAGCACTGAAAGCTGTTGCTAGCCAGCACCCTTCCTTGGAAGCGCTTTCACAGGCGCAGCAACACTAGGGCTTTGCGCTTCTCTAGCCACCAAACATCACGGTCACTATCTCTCCGTCTCGTAGACACGAGCTCAGAAATTGCAAACATCGAGCAATTGCTCAGAGATGAAAAGTGCCAGCACTGAAAGCTGTTGCTAGCCAGCACCCTTCCTTGGAAGCGCTTTCACAGGCGCAGCAACACTGGGGTTTTGCGCTTCTCTAGCCGCCAAACGTCACGGTCACTATCTCTCCGTCTCGTAGACACGAGCTGAGAAATTGCAAACGTCGAGCAATTGCTCAGAGATGAAAAGTGCCAGCACTGAAAGCTGTTGCTAGCCAGCACCCTTCCTTGGAAGCGCTTTCACAGGCGCAGTAACACTGGGGCTTTGCGCTTCTCTAGCCACCAAACATCACGGTCACTATCTCTCCGTCTCGTAGACACGAGCTCAGAAATTGCAAACATCGAGCAATTGCTCAGAGATGAAAAGTGCCAGCACTGAAAGCTGTTGCTAGCCAGCACCCTTCCTTGGAAGCGCTTTCACAGGCGCAGCAACACTGGGGTTTTGCGCTTCTCTAGCCGCCAAACGTCACGGTCACTATCTCTCCGTCTCGTAGACACGAGCTGAGAAATTGCAAACGTCGAGCAATTGCTCAGAGATGAAAAGTGCCAGCACTGAAAGCTCTTGCTAGCCAGCCCCCTTCCTTGGAAGCGCTTTCACAGGTGCAGTAACACTGGGGCTTTGCGCTTCTCTAGCCGCCAAACGTCACGGTCACTATCTCTCCGTCTCGTAGACACAAGTTGAGAAATTGCAAACGTCGAGCAATTGCTCAGAGATGAAAAGTGCCAGCACTGAAAGCTGTTGCTAGCCAGCACCCTTCCTTGGAAGCGCTTTCACAGGCGCAGCAACACTAGGGCTTTGCAATTCTCTAGCCACCAGACGTCACGGTCACTATCTCTCCGTCTCGTAGACACGAGCTGAGAAATTGCAAACGTCGAGCAATTGCTCAGAGATGAAAAGTGGCAGCACTGAAAGCTGTTGCTAGCCAGCACCCTTCCTTGGAAGCGCTTTTGTAGGTCTAAGAACACTGGGGCTCTGGGCTTCTCAGCCACCTAATCTTCTGCTCATCCTCTCGCGCACTCTAAAGAGAGCTCAGGTGAGAAATTGCAAACGTCGAGCAATTGCTCAGAGATGAAAAGTGCCAGCACTGAAAGCTCTTGCTAGCCAGCACCCTTCCTTGGAAGCGCTTTCACAGGCGCAGCAACACTGGGGCTTTGCAATTCTCTACCCACCAAACGTCACGGTCACTCTCTCTCCGTCTTGTAGACACGAGCTGAGAAATTGCAAACGTCGAGCAATTGCTCAGAGATGAAAAGTGCCAGCACTGAAAGCTGTTGCTAGCCAGCACCCTTCCTTGGAAGCGCTTTCACAGGCGCAGTAACACTGGGGCTTTGCACTTCTCTACCCACCAAACGTCACGGTCACTATCTCTCCGTCTCGTAGACACGAGCTGAGAAATTGCAAACGTCGAGCAATTGCTCAGAGATGAAAAGTGCCAGCACTGAAAGCTGTTGCTAGCCAGCACCCTTCCTTGGAAGCGCTTTTGTAGGTCTAAGAACACTGGGGCTCTGGGCTTCTCTAGCCACCTAATCTGCTCATCCTCTCGCGCACTCTAAAGAGAGCTCAGGTGAGAAATTGCAAACGTCGAGCAATTGCTCAGAGATGAAAAGTGCCAGCACTGAAACCTCTTGCTAGCCAGCCCCCTTCCTTGGAAGCGCTTTCACAGGCGCAGTAACACTGGGGCTTTGCGCTTCTCTAGCCACCAGACGTCACGGTCATTCTCTCTCCGTCTCGTAGACACGAGCTGAGAAATTGCAAACGTCGAGCAATTGCTCAGAGATGAAAAGTGCCAGCACTGAAAGCTCTTGCTAGCCAGCCCCCTTCCTTGGAAGCGCTTTTGTAGCCCTAAGAACACTGGGGCTCTGGGCTTCTCTAGCCACCTAATCTTCTGCTCATCCTCTCGCGCACTCTAAAGAGAGCTCAGGTGAGAAATTGCAAACGTCCAGCAATTGCTCAGAGATGAAAAGTGCCAGCACTGAAAGCTGTTGCTAGCCAGCACCCTTCCTTGGAAGCGCTTTCACAGGCGCAGTAACACTGGGGCTTTGCGCTTCTCTAGCCACCAAACGTCACGGTCACTATCTCTCTGTCTCGTAGACACGAGCTGAGAAATTGCAAACATCGAGCAATTGCTCAGAGATGAAAAGTGCCAGCACTGAAAGCTGTTGCTAGCCAGCACCCTTCCTTGGAAGCGCTTTCACAGGCGCAGTAACACTGGGGCTTTGCGCTTCTCTAGCCACCAAACGTCATGGTCACTTTCACTCTATCTCGTAGACACGAGCTGAGAAATTGCAAACGTCGAGCAATTGCTCAGAGACGAAAAGTGCCAGCACTGAAAGCTGTTGCTAGCCAGCACCCTTCCTTGGAAGCGCTTTTGTAGGCCTAAGAACAGTGGGGCTCTGGGCTTCTCTAGCCACCTAATCTTCTGCTCATCCTCTCGCGCACTCTAAAGAGAGCTCAGGTGAGAAATTGCAAACGTCGAGCAATTGCTCAGAGATGAAAAGTGCCAGCACTGAAAGCTGTTGCTAGCCAGCACCCTTCCTTGGAAGCGCTTTCACAGGCACAGTAACACTGGGGCTTTGCGCTTCTCTAGCCACCAAATGTCACGGTCACTATCACTCCGTCTCGTAGACACGAGCTGAGAAATTGCAAACGTCGAGCAATTGCTCAGAGATGAAAAGTGCCAGCACTGAAAGCTCTTGCTAGCCAGCACCCTTCCTTGGAAGCGCTTTTGTAGGCCTAAGAACACTGGGGCTCTGGGCTTCTCTAGCCACCTAATCTTCTGCTCATCCTCTCGCGCACTCTAAAGAGAGCTCAGGTGAGAAATTGCAAACGTCGAGCAATTGCTCAGAGATGAAAAGTGCCAGCACTGAAACCTCTTGCTAGCCAGCCCCCTTCCTTGGAAGCGCTTTCACAGGCGCAGTAACACTGGGGCTTTGCGCTTCTCTAGCCACCAAACGTCACGGTCACTATCTCTCCATCTCGTAGACACGAGCTGAGAAATTGCAAACGTCGAGCAATTGCTCAGAGATGAAAAGTGCCAGCACTGAAAGCTGTTGCTAGCCAGCACCCTTCCTTGGAAGCGCTTTCACAGGCGCAGTAACACTGGGGCTTTGCGCTTCTCTAGCCACCAAACGTCATGGTCACTATCACTCCATCTCGTAGACACAAGATGAGAAATTGCAAACGTCGAGCAATTGCTCAGAGATGAAAAGTGCCAGCACTGAAAGCTCTTGCTAGCCAGCACCCTTCCTTGGAAGCGCTTTCACAGGCGCAGCAACACTGGGGCTTTGCGCTTCTCTAGCCACCAAACGTCACGGTCACTATCTCTCCGTCTCGTAGACACGAGCTGAGAAATTGCAAACGTCGAGCAATTGCTCAGAGATGAAAAGTGCCAGCACTGAAAGCTGTTGCTAGCCAGCCCCCTTCCTTGGAAGCGCTTTTGTAGGCCTAAGAACACTGGGGCTCTGGGCTTCTCTAGCCACCTAATCTTCTGCTCATCCTCTCGCGCACTGTAAAGAGAGCTCAGGTGAGAAATTGCAAACGTCCAGCAATTGCTCAGAGATGAAAAGTGGCAGCACTGAAAGCTGTTGCTAGCCAGCACCCTTCCTTGGAAGCGCTTTCACAGGCGCAGTAACACTGGGGCTTTGCGCTTCTCTAGCCACCAAACGTCACGGTCACTATCTCTCCATCTCGTAGACACGAGCTGAGAAATTGCAAACGTCGAGCGATTGCTCAGAGATGAAAAGTGCCAGCACTGAAAGCTGTTGCTAGCCAGCACCCTTCCTTGGAAGCGCTTTTGTAGGCCTAAGAACCCTGGGGCTCTGGGCTTCTCTAGCCACGTAATCTTCTGCTCATCCTCTCGGGCACTCTAAAGAGAGCTCAGGTGAGAAATTGCAAACGTCGAGCAATTGCTCAGAGATGAAAAGTGCCAGCACTGAAAACTGTTGCTAGCCAGCACCCTTCCTTGGAAGCGCTTTCACAGGCGCAGCAACACTGGGGCTTTGCGCTTCTCTAGCCGCCAAACGTCACGGTCACTATCTCTCTGTCTCGTAGACACGAGCTGAGAAATTGCAAACGTCGAGCAATTGCTCAGAGATGAAAAGTGCCAGCACTGAAAGCTGTTGCTAGCCAGCACCCTTCCTTGGAAGCGCTTTCACAGGCGCAGTAACACTGGGGCTTTGCGCTTCTCTAGCCAGCAGACGTCACGGTCACTATCTCTCCGTCTCGTAGACACGAGCTGAGAAATTGCAAACGTCGAGCAATTGCTCAGAGATGAAAAGTGCAAGCACTGAAAGCTGTTGCTAGCCAGCCCCCTTCCTTGGAAGCGCTTTTGTAGGCCTAAGAACAGTGGGGCTCTGGGCTTCTCTAGCCACCTAATCTTCTGCTCATCCTCTCGCGCACTCTAAAGAGAGCTCAGGTGAGAAATTGCAAACGTCCAGCAATTGCTCAGAGATGAAAAGTGCCAGCACTGAAAGCTGTTGCTAGCCAGCACCCTTCCTTGGAAGCGCTTTCACAGGCGCAGTAACACTGGGGCTTTGCACTTCTCTAGCCACCAAACGTCATGGTCACTCTCTCTCCGTCTCGTAGACACGAGCTGAGAAATTGCAAACGTCGAGCAATTGCTCAGAGATGAAAAGTGCCAGCACTGAAAACTGTTGCTAGCCAGCCCCCTTCCTTGGAAGCGCTTTCACAGGCGCAGTAACACTGGGGCTTTGCGCTTCTCTAGCCACCAAATGTCACGGTCACTATCACTCCGTCTCGTAGACACGAGCTGAGAAATTGCAAACGTCGAGCAATTGCTCAGAGATGAAAAGTGCCAGCACTGAAAGCTGTTGCTAGCCAGCACCCTTCCTTGGAAGCGCTTTCACAGGCGCAGCAACACTGGGGCTTTGCGCTTCTCTAGCCACCAGACGTCACGGTCATTCTCTCTCCATCTCGTAGACACGAGCTGAGAAATTGCAAACGTCGAGCAATTGCTCAGAGATGAAAAGTGCCAGCACTGAAAGCTCTTGCTAGCCAGCACCCTTCCTTGGAAGCGCTTTCACAGGCGCAGTAACACTGGGGCTTTGCGCTTCTCTAGCCACCAAACGTCACGGTCACTATCTGTCCATCTCGTAGACACAAGTTGAGAAATTGCAAATGTCGAGCAATTGCTCAGAGATGAAAAGTGCCAGCACTGAAAGCTGTTGCTAGCCAGCACCCTTCCTTGGAAGCGCTTTCACAGGCGCAGTAACACTGGGGCTTTGCGCTTCTCTAGCCACCAGACGTCACGGTCATTCTCTCTCCATCTCGTAGACTCGAGCTGAGAAATTGCAAACGTCGAGCAATTGCTCAGAGATGAAAAGTGCCAGCACTGAAAGCTGTTGCTAGCCAGCACCCTTCCTTGGAAGCGCTTTTGTAGGCCTAAGAACACTGGGGCTCTGGGCTTCTCTAGCCACCTAATCTTCTGCTCATCCTCTCGCGCACTCTAAAGAGAGCTCAGGGGAGAAATTGCAAACGTCGAGCAATTGCTCAGAGATGAAAAGTGCCAGCACTGAAAGCTGTTGCTAGCCAGCACCCTTCCTTGGAAGCGCTTTCACAGGCGCAGCAACACTGGGGCTTTGCGCTTCTCTAGCCACCAAACGTCACGGTCACTATCTCTCCGTCTCGTAGACACGAGCTGAGAAATTGCAAACATCGAGCAATTGCTCAGAGATGAAAAGTGCCAGCACTGAAAGCTGTTGCTAGCCAGCACCCTTCCTTGGAAGCGCTTTCACAGGCGCAGTAACACTGGGGCTTTGCGCTTCTCTAGCCACCAAACGTCACGGTCACTATCTCTCCGTCTCGTAGACACGAGCTGAGAAATTGCAAACGTCGAGCAATTGCTCAGAGATGAAAAGTGCCAGCACTGAAAGCTGTTGCTAGCCAGCACCCTTCCTTGGAAGCGCTTTCACAGGCGCAGTAACACTGGGGCTTTGCGCTTCTCTAGCCACCAAACGTCACGGTCACTATCTCTCCGTCTCGTAGACACAAGTTGAGAAATTGCAAACGTCGAGCAATTGCTCAGAGATGAAAAGTGCCAGCACTGAAAGCTGTTGCTAGCCAGCACCCTTCCTTGGAAGCGCTTTCACAGGCGCAGTAACACTGGGGTTTTGCGCTTCTCTAGCTGCCAAACGTCACGGTCACTATCTCTCCGTCTCGTAGACACAAGCTGAGAAATTGCAAACGACGAGCAATTGCTCAGAGATGAAAAGTGCCAGCACTGAAAGCTGTTGCTAGCCAGCACCCTTCCTTGGAAGCGCTTTCACAGGCGCAGTAACACTGGGGCTTTGCGCTTCTCTAGCCACCAAACGTCACGGTCACTATCTCTCCGTCTCGTAGACACAAGTTGAGAAATTGCAAACGTCGAGCAATTGCTCAGAGATGAAAAGTGCCAGCACTGAAAGCTGTTGCTAGCCAGCACCCTTCCTTGGAAGCGCTTTCACAGGCGCAGCAACAGTAGGGCTTTGCAATTCTCTAGCCACCAAACGTCACGGTCACTATCTCTCCGTCTCGTAGACACGAGCTGAGAAATTGCAAACGTCGAGCAATTGCTCAGAGATGAAAAGTGCCAGCACTGAAAGCTCTTGCTAGCCAGCACCCTTCCTTGGAAGCGCTTTTGTAGGTCTAAGAACAGTGGGGCTCTGGGCTTCTCTAGCCACCTAATCTTCTGCTCATCCTCTCGCACACTCTAAAGAGAGCTCAGGTGAGAAATTGCAAACGTCGAGCAATTGCTCAGAGATGAAAAGTGCCAGCACTGAAAGCTGTTGCTAGCCAGCACCCTTCCTTGGAAGCGCTTTCACAGGCGCAGCAACTCTGGGGCTTTGCAATTCTCTACCCACCAAACGTCACGGTCACTATCTCTCCATCTCGTAGACACGAGCTGAGAAATTGCAAACGTCGAGCAATTGCTCAGAGATGAAAAGTGCCAGCACTGAAAGCTGTTGCTAGCCAGCACCCTTCCTTGGAAGCGCTTTTGTAGGCCTAAGAACACTGGGGCTCTGGGCTTCTCTAGCCACCTAATCTTCTGCTCATCCTCTCGCGCACTCTAAAGAGAGCTCAGGGGAGAAATTGCAAACGTCGAGCAATTGCTCAGAGATGAAAAGTGCCAGCAGTGAAAGCTGTTGCTAGCCAGCACCCTTCCTTGGAAGCGCTTTCACAGGCGCAGCAACACTGGGGCTTTGCGCTTCTCTAGCCACCAAACGTCACGGTCACTATCTCTCCGTCTCGTAGACATGAGCTGAGAAATTGCAAACGTCGAGCAATTGCTCAGAGATGAAAAGTGCCAGCACTGAAAGCTGTTGCTAGCCAGCACCCTTCCTTGGAAGCGCTTTCACAGGCGCAGCAACACTGGGGCTTTGCGCTTCTCTACCCACCAAACGTCACGGTCACTATCTCTCCATCTCGTAGACACGAGCTGAGAAATTGCAAACGTCGAGCAATTGCTCAGAGATGAAAAGTGCCAGCACTGAAAGCTGTTGCTAGCCAGCACCCTTCCTTGGAAGCGCTTTTGTAGGCCTAAGAACACTGGGGCTCTGGGCTTCTCTAGCCACCTAATCTTCTGCTCATCCTCTCGCGCACTCTAAAGAGAGCTCAGGTGAGAAATTGCAAACGTCGAGCAATTGCTCCGAGATGAAAAGTGCCAGCACTGAAAGCTGTTGCTAGCCAGCCCCCTTCCTTGGAAGCGCTTTCACAGGCGCAGTAACACTGGGGCTTTGCGCTTCTCTAGCCACCAGACGTCACGGTCACTATCTCTCCGTCTCGTAGACACGAGCTGAGAAATTGCAAACGTCGAGCAATTGCTCAGAGATGAAAAGTGCCAGCACTGAAAGCTGTTGCTAGCCAGCACCCTTCCTTGGAAGCGCTTTCACAGGCGCAGTAACACTGGGGTTTTGCGCTTCTCTAGCCGCCAAACGTCACAGTCACTATATCTCCGTCTCGTAGACACGAGCTGAGAAAGTGCAAATGTCGAGCGATTGCTCAGAGATGAAAAGTGCCAGCACTGAAAGCTGTTGCTAGCCAGCACCCTTCCTTGGAAGCGCTTTTGTAGGCCTAAGAACACTGGGGCTCTGGGCTTCTCTAGCCACCTAATCTTCTGCTCATCCTCTCGGGCACTCTAAAGAGAGCTCAGGTGAGAAATTGCAAACGTCCAGCAATTGCTCAGAGATGAAAAGTGCCAGCACTGAAAGCTGTTGCTAGCCAGCACCCTTCCTTGGAAGCGCTTTCACAGGCGCAGCAACACTGGGGCTTTGCGCTTCTCTAGCCGCCAAACGTCACGGTCACTATCTCTCTGTCTCGTAGACACGAGCTGAGAAATTGCAAACGTCGAGCAATTGCTCAGAGATGAAAAGTGCCAGCACTGAAAGCTGTTGCTAGCCAGCACCCTTCCTTGGAAGCGCTTTCACAGGCGCAGTAACACTGGGGCTTTGCGCTTCTCTAGCCAGCAGACGTCACGGTCACTATCTCTCCGTCTCGTAGACACGAGCTGAGAAATTGCAAACGTCGAGCAATTGCTCAGAGATGAAAAGTGCCAGCACTGAAAGCTGTTGCTAGCCAGCCCCCTTCCTTGGAAGCGCTTTTGTAGGCCTAAGAACAGTGGGGCTCTGGGCTTCTCTAGCCACCTCATCTTCTGCTCATCCTCTCGCGCACTCTAAAGAGAGCTCAGGTGAGAAATTGCAAACGTCGAGCAATTGCTCAGAGATGAAAAGTGCCAGCACTGAAAGCTGTTGCTAGCCAGCACCCTTCCTTGGAAGCGCTTTCACAGGCGCAGCAACACTGGGGCTTTGCACTTCTCTAGCCACCAAACGTCATGGTCACTCTCTCTCCGTCTCGTAGACACGAGCTGAGAAATTGCAAACGTCGAGCACTTGCTCAGAGATGAAAAGTGCCAGCACTGAAAGCTGTTGCTAGCCAGCACCCTTCCTTGGAAGCGCTTTCACAGGCACAGTAACACTGGGGCTTTGCGCTTCTCTAGCCACCAAATGTCACGGTCACTATCACTCCGTCTCGTAGACACGAGCTGAGAAATTGCAAACGTCGAGCAATTGCTCAGAGATGAAAAGTGCCAGCACTGAAAGCTGTTGCTAGCCAGCCCCCTTCCTTGGAAGCGCTTTCACAGGCGCAGCAACACTGGGGCTTTGCGCTTCTCTAGCCACCAGACGTCACGGTCATTCTCTCTCCATCTCGTAGACACGAGCTGAGAAATTGCAAACGTCGAGCAATTGCTCAGAGATGAAAAGTGCCAGCACTGAAAGCTGTTGCTAGCCAGCACCCTTCCTTGGAAGTGCTTTCACAGGCGCAGTAACACTGGGGCTTTGCGCTTCTCTAGCCACCAAACGTCACGGTCACTATCTGTCCATCTCGTAGACACAAGTTGAGAAATTGCAAACGTCGAGCAATTGCTCCGAGATGAAAAGTGCCAGCACTGAAAGCTGTTGCTAGCCAGCACCCTTCCTTGGAAGCGCTTTCACAGGCGCAGCAACACTGGGGCTTTGCGCTTCTCTAGCCACCAGACGTCACGGTCATTCTCTCTCCATCTCGTAGACTCGAGCTGAGAAATTGCAAACGTCGAGCAATTGCTCAGAGATGAAAAGTGCCAGCACTGAAAGCTGTTGCTAGCCAGCACCCTTCCTTGGAAGCGCTTTTGTAGGCCTAAGAACACTGGGGCTCTGGGCTTCTCTAGCCACCTAATCTTCTGCTCATCCTCTCGCGCACTCTAAAGAGAGCTCAGGTGAGAAATTGCAAACGTCGAGCAATTGCTCAGAGATGAAAAGTGCCAGCACTGAAAGCTGTTGCTAGCCAGCACCCTTCCTTGGAAGCGCTTTCACAGGCGCAGCAACACTGGGGCTTTGCGCTTCTCTAGCCACCAAACGTCACGGTCACTATCTCTCCGTCTCGTAGACACGAGCTGAGAAATTGCAAACATCGAGCAATTGCTCAGAGATGAAAAGTGCCAGCACTGAAAGCTGTTGCTAGCCAGCACCCTTCCTTGGAAGCGCTTTCACAGGCGCAGTAACACTGGGGCTTTGCGCTTCTCTAGCCGCCAAACGTCACGGTCACTATCTCTCCGTCTCGTAGACACGAGCTGAGAAATTGCAAACGTCGAGCAATTGCTCAGAGATGAAAAGTGCCAGCACTGAAAGCTGTTGCTAGCCAGCACCCTTCCTTGGAAGCGCTTTCACAGGCGCAGTAACACTGGGGCTTTGCGCTTCTCTAGCCACCAAACGTCACGGTTACTATCTCTCCGTCTCGTAGACACAAGTTGAGAAATTGCAAACGTCGAGCAATTGCTCAGAGATGAAAAGTGCCAGCACTGAAAGCTGTTGCTAGCCAGCACCCTTCCTTGGAAGCGCTTTCACAGGCGCAGCAACATTGGGGCTTTGCAATTCTCTACCCACCAAACGTCACGGTCACTCTCTCTCCGTCTCGTAGACACGAGCTGAGAAATTGCAAACGTCGAGCAATTGCTCAGAGATGAAAAGTGCCAGCACTGAAAGCTGTTGCTAGCCAGCACCCTTCCTTGGAAGCGCTTTCACAGGCGCAGTAACACTGGGGCTTTGCGCTTCTCTAGCCACCAAACGTCACGGTCACTATCTCTCCGTCTCGTAGACACGAGATCAGAAATTGCAAACATCGAGCAATTGCTCAGAGATGAAAAGTGCCAGCACTGAAAGCTGTTGCTAGCCAGCACCCTTCCTTGGAAGCGCTTTCACAGGCGCAGTAACACTGGGGTTTTGCGCTTCTCTAGCTGCCAAACGTCACGGTCACTATCTCTCCGTCTCGTAGACACGAGCTGAGAAATTGCAAACGTCGAGCAATTGCTCAGAGATGAAAAGTGCCAGCACTGAAAGCTGTTGCTAGCCAGCACCCTTCCTTGGAAGCGCTTTCACAGGCGCAGTAACACTGGGGCTTTGCGCTTCTCTAGCCACCAAACGTCACGGTCACTATCTCTCCGTCTCGTAGACACAAGTTGAGAAATTGCAAACGTCGAGCAATTGCTCAGAGATGAAAAGTGCCAGCACTAAAAGCTGTTGCTAGCCAGCACCCTTCCTTGGAAGCGCTTTCACAGGCGCAGCAACAGTAGGGCTTTGCAATTCTCTAGCCACCAAACGTCACGGTCACTATCTCTCCGTCTCGTAGACACGAGCTGAGAAATTGCAAACGTCGAGCAATTGCTCAGAGATGAAAAGTGCCAGCACTGAAAGCTCTTGCTAGCCAGCACCCTTCCTTGGAAGCGCTTTTGTAGGTCTAAGAACACTGGGGCTCTGGGCTTCTCTAGCCACCTAATCTTCTGCTCATCCTCTCGCACACTCTAAAGAGAGCTCAGGTGAGAAATTGCAAACGTCCAGCAATTGCTCAGAGAGGAAAAGTGCCAGCACTGAAAGCTGTTGCTAGCCAGCACCCTTCCTTGGAAGCGCTTTCACAGGCGCAGCAACACTGGGGCTTTGCGCTTCTCTAGCCACCAAACGTCACGGTCACTATCTCTCCGTCTCGTAGACATGAGCTGAGAAATTGCAAACGTCGAGCAATTGCTCAGAGATGAAAAGTGCCAGCACTGAAAGCTGTTGCTAGCCAGCACCCTTCCTTGGAAGCGCTTTCACAGGCGCAGCAACACTGGGGCTTTGCGCTTCTCTACCCACCAAACGTCACGGTCACTATCTCTCCATCTCGTAGACACGAGCTGAGAAATTGCAAACGTCGAGCAATTGCTCAGAGATGAAAAGTGCCAGCACTGAAAGCTGTTGCTAGCCAGCACCCTTCCTTGGAAGCGCTTTTGTAGGCCTAAGAACAGTGGGGCTCTGGGCTTCTCTAGCCACCTAATCTTCTGCTCATCCTCTCGCGCACTCTAAAGAGAGCTCAGGGGAGAAATTGCAAACGTCCAGCAATTGCTCAGAGATGAAAAGTGCCAGCACTGAAAGCTGTTGCTAGCCAGCACCCTTCCTTGGAAGCGCTTTCACAGGCGCAGTAACACTGGGGCTTTGCGCTTCTCTAGCCACCAGACGTCACGGTCACTATCTCTCCGTCTCGTAGACACGAGCTGAGAAATTGCAAACGTCGAGCAATTGCTCAGAGATGAAAAGTGCCAGCACTGAAAGCTGTTGCTAGCCAGCCCCCTTCCTTGGAAGCGCTTTCACAGGCGCAGTAACACTGGGGCTTTGCGCTTCTCTAGCCACCAAATGTCACGGTCACTATCTCTCCGTCTCGTAGACACGAGCTGAGAAATTGCAAACGTCGAGCAATTGCTCAGAGATGAAAAGTGCCAGCACTGAAAGCTGTTGCTAGCCAGCACCCTTCCTTGGAAGCGCTTTCACAGGCGCAGCAACACTGGGGCTTTGCGCTTCTCTAGCCACCAAACATCACGGTCACTATCTCTCCGTCTCGTAGACACGAGCTCAGAAATTGCAAACATCGAGCAATTGCTCAGAGATGAAAAGTGCCAGCACTGAAAGCTGTTGCTAGCCAGCACCCTTCCTTGGAAGCGCTTTCACAGGCGCAGCAACACTGGGGTTTTGCGCTTCTCTAGCCGCCAAACGTCACGGTCACTATCTCTCCGTCTCGTAGACACGAGCTGAGAAATTGCAAACGTCGAGCAATTGCTCAGAGATGAAAAGTGCCAGCACTGAAAGCTCTTGCTAGCCAGCACCCTTCCTTGGAAGCGCTTTCACAGGTGCAGTAACACTGGGGCTTTGCGCTTCTCTAGCCACCAAACGTCACGGTCACTATCTCTCCGTCTCGTAGACACAAGTTGAGAAATTGCAAACGTCGAGCAATTGCTCAGAGATGAAAAGTGCCAGCACTGAAAGCTGTTGCTAGCCAGCACCCTTCCTTGGAAGCGCTTTCACAGGCGCAGCAACACTAGGGCTTTGCAATTCTCTACCCACCAGACGTCACGGTCACTATCTCTCCGTCTCGTAGACACGAGCTGAGAAATTGCAAACGTCGAGCAATTGCTCAGAGATGAAAAGTGCCAGCACTGAAAGCTGTTGCTAGCCAGCACCCTTCCTTGGAAGTGCTTTTGTAGGCCTAAGAACACTGGGGCTCTGGGCTTCTCTAGCCACCTAATCTTCTGCTCATCCTCTCGCGCACTCTAAAGAGAGCTCAGGTGAGAAATTGCAAACGTCGAGCAATTGCTCAGAGATGAAAAGTGCCAGCACTGAAAGCTGTTGCTAGCCAGCACCCTTCCTTGGAAGCGCTTTCACAGGCGCAGCAACACTGGGGCTTTGCGCTTCTCTAGCCACCAAACGTCACGGTCACTCTCTCTCCGTCTTGTAGACACAAGCTGAGAAATTGCAAACGTCGAGCAATTGCTCAGAGATGAAAAGTGCCAGCACTGAAAACTGTTGCTAGCCAGCACCCTTCCTTGGAAGCGCTTTCACAGGCGCCGCAACACTGGGGCTTTGCACTTCTCTACCCACCAAACGTCACGGTCACTATCTCTCCATCTCGTAGACACGAGCTGAGAAATTGCAAACGTCGAGCAATTGCTCAGAGATGAAAAGTGCCAGCACTGAAAGCTGTTGCTAGCCAGCACCCTTCCTTGGAAGCGCTTTTGTGGGTCTAAGAACACTGGGGCTCTGGGCTTCTCTAGCCACCTAATCTTCTGCTCATCCTCTCGCGCACTCTAAAGAGAGCTCAGGTGAGAAATTGCAA
The DNA here is from genome assembly GCA_037962945.1 of Sarcoramphus papa. Classification (NCBI taxonomy): domain Eukaryota; kingdom Metazoa; phylum Chordata; class Aves; order Accipitriformes; family Cathartidae; genus Sarcoramphus; species Sarcoramphus papa. Next base: position 365,531 of record JBBMRM010000072.1, on the reverse strand, counting down.
ACGTCCAGCAATTGCTCAGAGATGAAAAGTGCCAGCACTGAAACCTCTTGCTAGCCAGCCCCCTTCCTTGGAAGCGCTTTCACAGGCGCAGTAACACTGGGGCTTTGCGCTTCTCTAGCCACCAAACGTCACGGTCACTATCTCTCCGTCTCGTAGACACAAGTTGAGAAATTGCAAACGTCGAGCAATTGCTCAGAGATGAAAAGTGCCAGCACTAAAAGCTGTTGCTAGCCAGCACCCTTCCTTGGAAGCGCTTTCACAGGCGCAGCAACAGTAGGGCTTTGCAATTCTCTAGCCACCAAACGTCACGGTCACTATCTCTCCGTCTCGTAGACACGAGCTGAGAAATTGCAAACGTCGAGCAATTGCTCAGAGATGAAAAGTGCCAGCACTGAAAGCTCTTGCTAGCCAGCACCCTTCCTTGGAAGCGCTTTTGTAGGTCTAAGAACACTGGGGCTCTGGGCTTCTCTAGCCACCTAATCTTCTGCTCATCCTCTCGCACACTCTAAAGAGAGCTCAGGTGAGAAATTGCAAACGTCCAGCAATTGCTCAGAGAGGAAAAGTGCCAGCACTGAAAGCTGTTGCTAGCCAGCACCCTTCCTTGGAAGCGCTTTCACAGGCGCAGCAACACTGGGGCTTTGCGCTTCTCTAGCCACCAAACGTCACGGTCACTATCTGTCCGTCTCGTAGACATGAGCTGAGAAATTGCAAACGTCGAGCAATTGCTCAGAGATGAAAAGTGCCAGCACTGAAAGCTGTTGCTAGCCAGCACCCTTCCTTGGAAGCGCTTTCACAGGCGCAGCAACACTGGGGCTTTGCGCTTCTCTACCCACCAAACGTCACGGTCACTATCTCTCCATCTCGTAGACACGAGCTGAGAAATTGCAAACGTCGAGCAATTGCTCAGAGATGAAAAGTGCCAGCACTGAAAGCTGTTGCTAGCCAGCACCCTTCCTTGGAAGCGCTTTTGTAGGCCTAAGAACAGTGGGGCTCTGGGCTTCTCTAGCCACCTAATCTTCTGCTCATCCTCTCGCGCACTCTAAAGAGAGCTCAGGGGAGAAATTGCAAACGTCCAGCAATTGCTCAGAGATGAAAAGTGCCAGCACTGAAAGCTGTTGCTAGCCAGCACCCTTCCTTGGAAGCGCTTTCACAGGCGCAGTAACACTGGGGCTTTGCGCTTCTCTAGCCACCAGACGTCACGGTCACTATCTCTCCGTCTCGTAGACACGAGCTGAGAAATTGCAAACGTCGAGCAATTGCTCAGAGATGAAAAGTGCCAGCACTGAAAGCTGTTGCTAGCCAGCCCCCTTCCTTGGAAGCGCTTTCACAGGCGCAGTAACACTGGGGCTTTGCGCTTCTCTAGCCACCAAATGTCACGGTCACTATCTCTCCGTCTCGTAGACACGAGCTGAGAAATTGCAAACGTCGAGCAATTGCTCAGAGATGAAAAGTGCCAGCACTGAAAGCTGTTGCTAGCCAGCACCCTTCCTTGGAAGCGCTTTCACAGGCGCAGCAACACTGGGGCTTTGCGCTTCTCTAGCCACCAAACATCACGGTCACTATCTCTCCGTCTCGTAGACACGAGCTCAGAAATTGCAAACATCGAGCAATTGCTCAGAGATGAAAAGTGCCAGCACTGAAAGCTGTTGCTAGCCAGCACCCTTCCTTGGAAGCGCTTTCACAGGCGCAGCAACACTGGGGTTTTGCGCTTCTCTAGCCGCCAAACGTCACGGTCACTATCTCTCCGTCTCGTAGACACGAGCTGAGAAATTGCAAACGTCGAGCAATTGCTCAGAGATGAAAAGTGCCAGCACTGAAAGCTCTTGCTAGCCAGCACCCTTCCTTGGAAGCGCTTTCACAGGTGCAGTAACACTGGGGCTTTGCGCTTCTCTAGCCACCAAACGTCACGGTCACTATCTCTCCGTCTCGTAGACACAAGTTGAGAAATTGCAAACGTCGAGCAATTGCTCAGAGATGAAAAGTGCCAGCACTGAAAGCTGTTGCTAGCCAGCACCCTTCCTTGGAAGCGCTTTCACAGGCGCAGCAACACTAGGGCTTTGCAATTCTCTACCCACCAGACGTCACGGTCACTATCTCTCCGTCTCGTAGACACGAGCTGAGAAATTGCAAACGTCGAGCAATTGCTCAGAGATGAAAAGTGCCAGCACTGAAAGCTGTTGCTAGCCAGCACCCTTCCTTGGAAGTGCTTTTGTAGGCCTAAGAACACTGGGGCTCTGGGCTTCTCTAGCCACCTAATCTTCTGCTCATCCTCTCGCGCACTCTAAAGAGAGCTCAGGTGAGAAATTGCAAACGTCGAGCAATTGCTCAGAGATGAAAAGTGCCAGCACTGAAAGCTGTTGCTAGCCAGCACCCTTCCTTGGAAGCGCTTTCACAGGCGCAGCAACACTGGGGCTTTGCGCTTCTCTAGCCACCAAACGTCACGGTCACTCTCTCTCCGTCTTGTAGACACAAGCTGAGAAATTGCAAACGTCGAGCAATTGCTCAGAGATGAAAAGTGCCAGCACTGAAAACTGTTGCTAGCCAGCACCCTTCCTTGGAAGCGCTTTCACAGGCGCCGCAACACTGGGGCTTTGCACTTCTCTACCCACCAAACGTCACGGTCACTATCTCTCCATCTCGTAGACACGAGCTGAGAAATTGCAAACGTCGAGCAATTGCTCAGAGATGAAAAGTGCCAGCACTGAAAGCTGTTGCTAGCCAGCACCCTTCCTTGGAAGCGCTTTTGTAGGTCTAAGAACACTGGGGCTCTGGGCTTCTCTAGCCACCTAATCTTCTGCTCATCCTCTCGCGCACTCTAAAGAGAGCTCAGGTGAGAAATTGCAAACGTCCAGCAATTGCTCAGAGATGAAAAGTGCCAGCACTGAAACCTCTTGCTAGCCAGCCCCCTTCCTTGGAAGCGCTTTCACAGGCGCAGTAACACTGGGGCTTTGCGCTTCTCTAGCCACCAGACGTCACGGTCATTCTCTCTCCGTCTCGTAGACACGAGCTGAGAAATTGCAAACGTCGAGCAATTGCTCAGAGATGAAAAGTGCCAGCACTGAAAGCTCTTGCTAGCCAGCCCCCTTCCTTGGAAGCGCTTTTGTAGCCCTAAGAACACTGGGGCTCTGGGCTTCTCTAGCCACCTAATCTTCTGCTCATCCTCTCGCGCACTCTAAAGAGAGCTCAGGTGAGAAATTGCAAACGTCGAGCAATTGCTCAGAGATGAAAAGTGCCAGCACTGAAAGCTGTTGCTAGCTAGCCCCCTTCCTTGGAAGCGCTTTCACAGGCGCAGTAACACTGGGGCTTTGCGCTTCTCTAGCCACCAAACGTCACGGTCACTATCTCTCCGTCTCGTAGACACGAGCTGAGAAATTGCAAACATCGAGCAATTGCTCAGAGATGAAAAGTGCCAGCACTGAAAGCTGTTGCTAGCCAGCACCCTTCCTTGGAAGCGCTTTCACAGGCGCAGTAACACTGGGGCTTTGCGCTTCTCTAGCCACCAAACGTCATGGTCACTTTCACTCTATCTCGTAGACACGAGCTGAGAAATTGCAAACGTCGAGCAATTGCTCAGAGACGAAAAGTGCCAGCACTGAAAGCTGTTGCTAGCCAGCACCCTTCCTTGGAAGCGCTTTTGTAGGCCTAAGAACAGTGGGGCTCTGGGCTTCTCTAGCCACCTAATCTTCTGCTCATCCTCTCGCGCAGTCTAAAGAGAGCTCAGGTGAGAAATTGCAAACGTCCAGCAATTGCTCAGAGATGAAAAGTGCCAGCACTGAAAGCTGTTGCTAGCCAGCACCCTTCCTTGGAAGCGCTTTCACAGGCGCAGTAACACTGGGGCTTTGCGCTTCTCTAGCCACCAAATGTCACGGTCACTATCACTCCGTCTCGTAGACACGAGCTGAGAAATTGCAAACGTCGAGCAATTGCTCAGAGATGAAAAGTGCCAGCACTGAAAGCTGTTGCTAGCCAGCACCCTTCCTTGGAAGCGCTTTTGTAGGCCTAAGAAAACTGGGGCTCTGGGCTTCTCTAGCCACCTAATCTTCTGCTCATCCTCTCGCGCACTCTAAAGAGAGCTCAGGTGAGAAATTGCAAACGTCGAGCAATTGCTCAGAGATGAAAAGTGCCAGCACTGAAAGCTGTTGCTAGCCAGCACCCTTCCTTGGAAGCGCTTTCACAGGCGCAGCAACACTGGGGCTTTGCGCTTCTCTAGCCACCAAACGTCACGGTCACTATCTCTCCATCTCGTAGACACGAGCTGAGAAATTGCAAACGTCGAGCAATTGCTCAGAGATGAAAAGTGCCAGCACTGAAAGCTGTTGCTAGCCAGCCCCCTTCCTTGGAAGCGCTTTCACAGGCGCAGTAACACTGGGGTTTTGCGCTTCTCTAGCCGCCAAACGTCACAGTCACTATCTCTCCGTCTCGTAGACACGAGCTGAGAAATTGCAAACGTCGAGCAATTGCTCAGAGATGAAAAGTGCCAGCACTGAAAGCTGTTGCTAGCCAGCACCCTTCCTTGGAAGCGCTTTCACAGGCGCAGTAACACTGGGGCTTTGCGCTTCTCTAGCCACCAAACGTCACGGTCACTATCTCTCCGTCTCGTAGACACAAGTTGAGAAATTGCAAACGTCGAGCAATTGCTCAGAGATGAAAAGTGCCAGCACTGAAAGCTGTTGCTAGCCAGCACCCTTCCTTGGAAGCGCTTTCACAGGCGCAGCAACACTGGGGCTTTGCAATTCTCTACCCACCAAACGTCACGGTCACTATCACTCCGTCTCGTAGACACGAGCTGAGAAATTGCAAACGTCGAGCAATTGCTCAGAGATGAAAAGTGCCAGCACTGAAAGCTGTTGCTAGCCAGCACCCTTCCTTGGAAGCGCTTTTGTAGGCCTAAGAACAGTGGGGCTCTGGGCTTCTCTAGCCACCTAATCTTCTGCTCATCCTCTCGCGCACTCTAAAGAGAGCTCAGGGGAGAAATTGCAAACGTCGAGCAATTGCTCAGAGATGAAAAGTGCCAGCACTGAAAGCTGTTGCTAGCCAGCACCCTTCCTTGGAAGCGCTTTCACAGGCGCAGTAACACTGGGGCTTTGCGCTTCTCTAGCCACCAAACGTCACGGTCACTATCTCTCCATCTCGTAGACACGAGCTGAGAAATTGCAAACGTCGAGCAATTGCTCAGAGATGAAAAGTGCCAGCACTGAAAGCTGTTGCTAGCCAGCACCCTTCCTTGGAAGCGCTTTCACAGGCGCAGCAACACTAGGGCTTTGCAATTCTCTACCCACCAGAAGTCACGGTCACTATCTCTCCGTCTCGTAGACACGAGCTGAGAAATTGCAAATGTCGAGCAATTGCTCAGAGATGAAAAGTGCCAGCACTGAAAGCTGTTGCTAGCCAGCACCCTTCCTTGGAAGCGCTTTCACAGGCGCAGTAACACTGGGGCTTTGCGCTTCTCTAGCCACCAAACATCACGGTCACTATCTCTCCGTCTCGTAGACACGAGCTCAGAAATTGCAAACATCGAGCAATTGCTCAGAGATGAAAAGTGCCAGCACTGAAAGCTGTTGCTAGCCAGCACCCTTCCTTGGAAGCGCTTTCACAGGCGCAGCAACACTGGGGTTTTGCGCTTCTCTAGCCGCCAAACGTCACGGTCACTATCTCTCCATCTCGTAGACACGAGCTGAGAAATTGCAAACGTCGAGCAATTGCTCAGAGATGAAAAGTGCCAGCACTGAAAGCTGTTGCTAGCCAGCAGCCTTCCTTGGAAGTGCTTTTGTAGGCCTAAGAACACTGGGGCTCTGGGCTTCTCTAGCCACCTAATCTTCTGCTCATCCTCTCGCGCACTCTAAAGAGAGCTCAGGTGAGAAATTGCAAACGTCGAGCAATTGCTCAGAGATGAAAAGTGCCAGCACTGAAAGCTGTTGCTAGCCAGCACCCTTCCTTGGAAGCGCTTTCACAGGCGCAGCAACACTGGGGCTTTGCGCTTCTCTAGCCACCAAACGTCACGGTCACTCTCTCTCCGTCTCGTAGACACGAGCTGAGAAATTGCAAACGTCGAGCAACTGCTCAGAGATGAAAAGTGCCAGCACTGAAAACTGTTGCTAGCCAGCACCCTTCCTTGGAAGCGCTTTCACAGGCACAGCAACACTGGGGCTTTGCACTTCTCTACCCACCAAACGTCACGGTCACTATCTCTCCATCTCGTAGACACGAGCTGAGAAATTGCAAACGTCGAGCAATTGCTCAGAGATGAAAAGTGCCAGCACTGAAAGCTGTTGCTAGCCAGCACCCTTCCTTGGAAGCGCTTTTGTAGGTCTAAGAACACTGGGGCTCTGGGCTTCTCTAGCCACCTAATCTTCTGCTCATCCTCTCGCGCACTCTAAAGAGAGCTCAGGTGAGAAATTGCAAACGTCGAGCAATTGCTCAGAGATGAAAAGTGCCAGCACTGAAACCTCTTGCTAGCCAGCCCCCTTCCTTGGAAGCGCTTTCACAGGCGCAGTAACACTGGGGCTTTGCGCTTCTCTAGCCACCAAACGTCACGGTCATTCTCTCTCCGTCTCGTAGACACGAGCTGAGAAATTGCAAACGTCGAGCAATTGCTCAGAGATGAAAAGTGCCAGCACTGAAAGCTCTTGCTAGCCAGCCCCCTTCCTTGGAAGCGCTTTTGTAGCCCTAAGAACACTGGGGCTCTGGGCTTCTCTAGCCACCTAATCTTCTGCTCATCCTCTCGCGCACTCTAAAGAGAGCTCAGGTGAGAAATTGCAAACGTCGAGCAATTGCTCAGAGATGAAAAGTGCCAGCACTGAAAGCTGTTGCTAGCCAGCAGCCTTCCTTGGAAGCGCTTTCACAGGCGCAGTAACACTGGGGCTTTGCGCTTCTCTAGCCACCAAACGTCACGGTCACTATCTCTCTGTCTCGTAGACACGAGCTGAGAAATTGCAAACATCGAGCAATTGCTCAGAGATGAAAAGTGCCAGCACTGAAAGCTGTTGCTAGCCAGCACCCTTCCTTGGAAGCGCTTTCACAGGCGCAGTAACACTGGGGCTTTGCGCTTCTCTAGCCACCAAACGTCATGGTCACTTTCACTCTATCTCGTAGACACGAGCTGAGAAATTGCAAACGTCGAGCAATTGCTCAGAGACGAAAAGTGCCAGCACTGAAAGCTGTTGCTAGCCAGCACCCTTCCTTGGAAGCGCTTTTGTAGGCCTAAGAACAGTGGGGCTCTGGGCTTCTCTAGCCACCTAATCTTCTGCTCATCCTCTCGCGCAGTCTAAAGAGAGCTCAGGTGAGAAATTGCAAACGTCCAGCAATTGCTCAGAGATGAAAAGTGCCAGCACTGAAAGCTGTTGCTAGCCAGCACCCTTCCTTGGAAGCGCTTTCACAGGCGCAGTAACACTGGGGCTTTGCGCTTCTCTAGCCACCAAATGTCACGGTCACTATCACTCCGTCTCGTAGACACGAGCTGAGAAATTGCAAACGTCGAGCAATTGCTCAGAGATGAAAAGTGCCAGCACTGAAAGCTGTTGCTAGCCAGCACCCTTCCTTGGAAGCGCTTTTGTAGGCCTAAGAACCCTGGGGCTCTGGGCTTCTCTAGCCACCTAATCTTCTGCTCATCCTCTCGCGCACTCTAAAGAGAGCTCAGTTGAGAAATTGCAAACGTCGAGCAATTGCTCAGAGATGAAAAGTGCCAGCACTGAAAGCTGTTGCTAGCCAGCACCCTTCCTTGGAAGCGCTTTCACAGGCGCAGCAACACTGGGGCTTTGCGCTTCTCTAGCCGCCAAACGTCACGGTCACTATCTCTCTGTCTCGTAGACACGAGCTGAGAAATTGCAAACGTCGAGCAATTGCTCAGAGATGAAAAGTGCCAGCACTGAAAGCTGTTGCTAGCCAGCCCCCTTCCTTGGAAGCGCTTTTGTAGGTCTAAGATCACTGGGGCTTTGCGCTTCTCTAGCCACCTAATCTTCTGCTCATCCTCTCACGCACTCTAAAGAGAGCTCAGGTGAGAAATTGCAAACGTCGAACAATTGCTCAGAGATGAAAAGTGCCAGCACTGAAAGCTGTTGCTAGCCAGCACCCTTCCTTGGAAGCGCTTTCACAGGCGCAGCAACACTGGGGCTTTGCGCTTCTCTAGCCACCAAACGTCACGGTCACTATCTCTCCGTCTCGTAGACACGAGCTGAGAAATTGCAAACATCGAGCAATTGCTCAAGAGATGAAAAGTGCCAGCACTGAAAGCTGTTGCTAGCCAGCACCCTTCCTTGGAAGCGCTATCACAGGCGCAGTAACACTGGGGTTTTGCGCTTCTCTAGCCGCCAAACGTCACAGTCACTATCTCTCCGTCTCGTAGACACGAGCTGAGAAATTGCAAACGTCGAGCAATTGCTCAGAGATGAAAAGTGCCAGCACTGAAAGCTGTTGCTAGCCAGCACCCTTCCTTGGAAGCGCTTTCACAGGCGCAGTAACACTGGGGCTTTGCGCTTCTCTAGCCACCAAACGTCACGGTCACTCTCTCTCCGTCTCGTAGACACAAGTTGAGAAATTGCAAACGTCGAGCAATTGCTCAGAGATGAAAAGTGCCAGCACTGAAAGCTGTTGCTAGCCAGCACCCTTCCTTGGAAGCGCTTTCACAGGCGCAGCAACACTGGGGCTTTGCAATTCTCTACCCACCAAACGTCACGGTCACTATCACTCTGTCTCGTAGACACGAGCTGAGAAATTGCAAACGTCGAGCAATTGCTCAGAGATGAAAAGTGCCAGCACTGAAAGCTGTTGCTAGCCAGCCCCCTTCCTTGGAAGCGCTTTTGTAGGCCTAAGAGCACTGGGGCTCTGGGCTTCTCTAGCCACCTAATCTTCTGCTCATCCTCTCGCGCACTCTAAAGAGAGCTCAGGTGAGAAATTGCAAACGTCGAGCAATTGCTCAGAGATGAAAAGTGCCAGCACTGAAAGCTGTTGCTAGCCAGCACCCTTCCTTGGAAGCGCTTTCACAGGCGCAGTAACACTGGGGCTTTGCGCTTCTCTAGCCACCAAACGTCACGGTCACTATCTCTCCATCTCGTAGACACGAGCTGAGAAATTGCAAACGTCGAGCAATTGCTCAGAGATGAAAAGTGCCAGCACTGAAAGCTGTTGCTAGCCAGCACCCTTCCTTGGAAGCGCTTTTGTAGGTCTAAGAACACTGGGGCTCTGGGCTTCTCTAGCCACCTAATCTTCTGCTCATCCTCTCGCGCACTCTAAAGAGAGCTCAGGTGAGAAATTGCAAACGTCGAGCAATTGCTCAGAGATGAAAAGTGCCAGCACTGAAAGCTGTTTCTAGCCAGCACCCTTCCTTGGAAGCGCTTTCACAGGCGCAGCAACACTGGGGCTTTGCGCTTCTCTAGCCACCAAACATCACGGTCACTATCTCTCCGTCTCGTAGACACGAGCTGAGAAATTGCAAACGTCGAGCAATTGCTCAGAGATGAAAAGTGCCAGCACTGAAAGCTGTTGCTAGCCAGCACCCTTCCTTGGAAGCGCTTTTGTAGGCCTAAGAACACTGGGGCTCTGGGCTTCTCTAGCCACCTAATCTTCTGCTCATCCTCTCGCGCACTCTAAAGAGAGCTCAGGTGAGAAATTGCAAACGTCCAGAAATTGCTCAGAGAGGAAAAGTGCCAGCACTGAAAGCTGTTGCTAGCCAGCAGCCTTCCTTGGAAGCGCTTTCACAGGCGCAGTAACACTGGGGCTTTGCGCTTCTCTAGCCACCAAACGTCACGGTCACTATCTCTCCATCTCGTAGACACGAGCTGAGAAATTGCAAACGTCGAGCAATTGCTCAGAGATGAAAAGTGCCAGCACTGAAAGCTGTTGCTAGCCAGCACCCTTCCTTGGAAGCGCTTTCACAGGCGCAGTAACACTGGGGCTTTGCGCTTCTCTAGCCACCAAACGTCATGGTCACTATCACTCTATCTCGTAGACACGAGCTGAGAAATTGCAAACGTCGAGCAATTGCTCAGAGACGAAAAGTGCCAGCACTGAAAGCTGTTGCTAGCCAGCACCCTTCCTTGGAAGCGCTTTTGTAGGCCTAAGAACAGTGGGGCTCTGGGCTTCTCTAGCCACCTAATCTTCTGCTCATCCTCTCGCGCAGTCTAAAGAGAGCTCAGGTGAGAAATTGCAAACGTCCAGCAATTGCTCAGAGATGAAAAGTGCCAGCACTGAAAGCTGTTGCTAGCCAGCACCCTTCCTTGGAAGCGCTTTCACAGGCGCAGTAACACTGGGGCTTTGCGCTTCTCTAGCCACCAAATGTCACGGTCACTATCACTCCGTCTCGTAGACACGAGCTGAGAAATTGCAAACGTCGAGCAATTGCTCAGAGATGAAAAGTGCCAGCACTGAAAGCTGTTGCTAGCCAGCACCCTTCCTTGGAAGCGCTTTTGTAGGCCTAAGAACCCTGGGGCTCTGGGCTTCTCTAGCCACCTAATCTTCTGCTCATCCTCTCGCGCAGTCTAAAGAGAGCTCAGTTGAGAAATTGCAAACGTCGAGCAATTGCTCAGAGATGAAAAGTGCCAGCACTGAAAGCTGTTGCTAGCCAGCACCCTTCCTTGGAAGCGCTTTCACAGGCGCAGCAACACTGGGGCTTTGCGCTTCTCTAGCCGCCAAACGTCACGGTCACTATCTCTCTGTCTCGTAGACACGAGCTGAGAAATTGCAAACGTCGAGCAATTGCTCAGAGATGAAAAGTGCCAGCACTGAAAGCTGTTGCTAGCCAGCCCCCTTCCTTGGAAGCGCTTTTGTAGGTCTAAGATCACTGGGGCTTTGCGCTTCTCTAGCCACCTAATCTTCTGCTCATCCTCTCGCGCACTCTAAAGAGAGCTCAGGTGAGAAATTGCAAACGTCGAACAATTGCTCAGAGATGAAAAGTGCCAGCACTGAAAGCTGTTGCTAGCCAGCACCCTTCCTTGGAAGCGCTTTCACAGGCGCAGCAACACTGGGGCTTTGCGCTTCTCTAGCCACCAAACGTCACGGTCACTATCTCTCCGTCTCGTAGACATGAGCTGAGAAATTGCAAACATCGAGCAATTGCTCAAGAGATGAAAAGTGCCAGCACTGAAAGCTGTTGCTAGCCAGCACCCTTCCTTGGAAGCGCTATCACAGGCGCAGTAACACTGGGGTTTTGCGCTTCTCTAGCCGCCAAACGTCACAGTCACTATCTCTCCGTCTCGTAGACACGAGCTGAGAAATTGCAAACGTCGAGCAATTGCTCAGAGATGAAAAGTGCCAGCACTGAAAGCTGTTGCTAGCCAGCACCCTTCCTTGGAAGCGCTTTTGTAGGTCTAAGAACACTGGGGCTCTGGGCTTCTCTAGCCACCTCATCTTCTGCTCATCCTCTCGCGCACTCTAAAGAGAGCTCAGGTGAGAAATTGCAAACGTCGAGCAATTGCTCAGAGATGAAAAGTGCCAGCACTGAAAGCTGTTCCTAGCCAGCACCCTTCCTTGGAAGCGCTTTCACAGGCGCAGCAACACTGGGGCTTTGCGCTTCTCTAGCCACCAAACATCACGGTCACTATCTCTCCGTCTCGTAGACACGAGCTGAGAAATTGCAAACGTCGAGCAATTGCTCAGAGATGAAAAGTGCCAGCACTGAAAGCTCTTGCTAGCCAGCACCCTTCCTTGGAAGCGCTTTTGTAGGCCTAAGAACACTGGGGCTCTGGGCTTCTCTAGCCACCTAATCTTCTGCTCATCCTCTCGCGCACTCTAAAGAGAGCTCAGGTGAGAAATTGCAAACGTCCAGAAATTGCTCAGAGAGGAAAAGTGCCAGCACTGAAAGCTGTTGCTAGCCAGCAGCCTTCCTTGGAAGCGCTTTCACAGGCGCAGTAACACTGGGGCTTTGCGCTTCTCTAGCCACCAAACGTCACGGTCACTATCTCTCCATCTCGTAGACACGAGCTGAGAAATTGCAAACGTCGAGCAATTGCTCAGAGATGAAAAGTGCCAGCACTGAAAGCTGTTGCTAGCCAGCACCCTTCCTTGGAAGCGCTTTCACAGGCGCAGTAACACTGGGGCTTTGCGCTTCTCTAGCCACCAAACGTCATGGTCACTATCACTCTATCTCGTAGACACGAGCTGAGAAATTGCAAACGTCGAGTAATTGCTCAGAGACGAAAAGTGCCAGCACTGAAAGCTGTTGCTAGCCAGCACCCTTCCTTGGAAGCGCTTTTGTAGGCCTAAGAACAGTGGGGCTCTGGGCTTCTCTAGCCACCTAATCTTCTGCTCATCCTCTCGCGCACTCTAAAGAGAGCTCAGGTGAGAAATTGCAAACGTCCAGCAATTGCTCAGAGATGAAAAGTGCCAGCACTGAAAGCTGTTGCTAGCCAGCACCCTTCCTTGGAAGCGCTTTCACAGGCGCAGTAACACTGGGGCTTTGCGCTTCTCTAGCCACCAAATGTCACGGTCACTATCACTCCGTCTCGTAGACACGAGCTGAGAAATTGCAAACATCGAGCAATTGCTCAGAGATGAAAAGTGCCAGCACTGAAAGCTCTTGCTAGCCAGCACCCTTCCTTGGAAGCGCTTTTGTAGGCCTAAGAACCCTGGGGCACTGGGCTTCTCTAGCCACCTCATCTTCTGCTCATCCTCTCGCGCACTCTAAAGAGAGCTCAGGGGAGAAATTGCAAACGTCGAGCAATTGCTCAGAGATGAAAAGTGCCAGCACTGAAAGCTGTTGCTAGCCAGCACCCTTCCTTGGAAGCGCTTTCACAGGCGCAGTAACACTGGGGCTTTGCGCTTCTCTAACCGCCAAACGTCACGGTCACTATCTCTCCATCTCGTAGACACGAGCTGAGAAATTGCAAACGTCGAGCAATTGCTCAGAGATGAAAAGTGCCAGCACTGAAAGCTGTTGCTAGCCAGCACCCTTCCTTGGAAGCGCTTTTGTAGGTCTAAGAACACTGGGGCTCTGGGCTTCTCTAGCCACCTAATCTTCTGCTCATCCTCTCGCGCACTCTAAAGAGAGCTCAGGTGAGAAATTGCAAACGTCGAGCAATTGCTCAGAGATGAAAAGTGCCAGCACTGAAAGCTGTTGCTAGCCAGCACCCTTCCTTGGAAGCGCTTTCACAGGCGCAGCAACACTGGGGCTTTGCGCTTCTCTAGCCACCAAACGTCACGGTCACTATCTCTCCATCTCGTAGACACGAGCTGAGAAATTGCAAAGGTCGAGCAATTGCTCAGAGATGAAAAGTGCCAGCACTGAAAGCTGTTGCTAGCCAGCCCCCTTCCTTGGAAGCGCTTTTGTAGGCCTAAGAACACTGGGGCTCTGGGCTTCTCTAGCCACCTAATCTTCTGCTCATCCTCTCGCGCACTCTAAAGAGAGCTCAGGTGAGAAATTGCAAACGTCGAGCAATTGCTCAGAGATGAAAAGTGCCAGCACTGAAAGCTCTTGCTAGCCAGCACCCTTCCTTGGAAGCGCTTTCACAGGCGCAGCAACACTGGGGCTTTGCGCTTCTCTACCCACCAGAAGTCACGGTCACTATCTCTCCATCTCGTAGACACGAGCTGAGAAATTGCAAAAGTCGAGCAATTGCTCAGAGATGAAAAGTGCCAGCACTGAAAGCTGTTGCTAGCCAGCACCCTTCCTTGGAAGCGCTTTTGTAGGCCTAAGCACACTGGGGCTCTGGGCTTCTCTAGCCACCTAATCTTCTGCTCATCCTCTCGCGCAGTCTAAAGAGAGCTCAGGTGAGAAATTGCAAACGTCGAGCAATTGCTCAGAGATGAAAAGTGCCAGCACTGAAAGCTGTTGCTAGCCAGCACCCTTCCTTGGAAGCGCTTTCACAGGCGCAGCAACACTGGGGCTTTGCGCTTCTCTAGCCACCAAAGGTCACGGTCACTATCTCTCCGTCTCGTAGACACGAGCTGAGAAATTGCAAACATCGAGCAATTGCTCAGAGATGAAAAGTGCCAGCACTGAAAGCTGTTGCTAGCCAGCACCCTTCCTTGGAAGCGCTTTCACAGGCGCAGTAACACTGGGGCTTTGCGCTTCTCTAGCCACCAAACGTCACGGTCATTCTCTTTCCGTCTCGTAGACACGAGCTGAGAAATTGCAAACGTCGAGCAATTGCTCAGAGATGAAAAGTGCCAGCACTGAAAGCTGTTGCTAGCCAGCACCCTTCCTTGGAAGCGCTTTCACAGGCGCAGCAACACTGGGGCTTTGCGCTTCTCTAGCCACCAAAGGTCACGGTCACTATCTCTCCGTCTCGTAGACACGAGCTGAGAAATTGCAAACGTCGAGCAATTGCTCAGAGATGAAAAGTGCCAGCACTGAAAGCTGTTGCTAGCCAGCCCCCTTCCTTGGAAGCGCTTTTGTAGGCCTAAGAACACTGGGGCTCTGGGCTTCTCTAGCCACCTAATCTTCTGCTCATCCTCTCGCGCACTCTAAAGAGAGCTCAGGTGAGAAATTGCAAACGTCGAGCAATTGCTCAGAGATGAAAAGTGCCAGCACTGAAAGCTCTTGCTAGCCAGCACCCTTCCTTGGAAGCGCTTTCACAGGCGCAGCAACACTGGGGCTTTGCGCTTCTCTACCCACCAGAAGTCACGGTCACTATCTCTCCATCTCGTAGACACGAGCTGAGAAATTGCAAAAGTCGAGCAATTGCTCAGAGATGAAAAGTGCCAGCACTGAAAGCTGTTGCTAGCCAGCACCCTTCCTTGGAAGCGCTTTTGTAGGCCTAAGCACACTGGGGCTCTGGGCTTCTCTAGCCACCTAATCTTCTGCTCATCCTCTCGCGCAGTCTAAAGAGAGCTCAGGTGAGAAATTGCAAACGTCGAGCAATTGCTCAGAGATGAAAAGTGCCAGCACTGAAAGCTGTTGCTAGCCAGCACCCTTCCTTGGAAGCGCTTTCACAGGCGCAGCAACACTGGGGCTTTGCGCTTCTCTAGCCACCAAAGGTCACGGTCACTATCTCTCCGTCTCGTAGACACGAGCTGAGAAATTGCAAACATCGAGCAATTGCTCAGAGATGAAAAGTGCCAGCACTGAAAGCTGTTGCTAGCCAGCACCCTTCCTTGGAAGCGCTTTCACAGGCGCAGTAACACTGGGGCTTTGCGCTTCTCTAGCCACCAAACGTCACGGTCATTCTCTTTCCGTCTCGTAGACACGAGCTGAGAAATTGCAAACGTCGAGCAATTGCTCAGAGATGAAAAGTGCCAGCACTGAAAGCTGTTGCTAGCCAGCACCCTTCCTTGGAAGCGCTTTCACAGGCGCAGCAACACTGGGGCTTTGCGCTTCTCTAGCCACCAAAGGTCACGGTCACTATCTCTCCGTCTCGTAGACACGAGCTGAGAAATTGCAAACGTCGAGCAATTGCTCAGAGATGAAAAGTGCCAGCACTGAAAGCTCTTGCTAGCCAGCACCCTTCCTTGGAAGCGCTTTTGTAGGCCTAAGAACACTGGGGCTCTGGGCTTCTCTAGCCACCTAATCTTCTGCTCATCCTCTCGCGCACTCTAAAGAGAGCTCAGGTGAGAAATTGCAAACGTCCAGCAATTGCTCAGAGATGAAAAGTGCCAGCACTGAAAGCTGTTGCTAGCCAGCACCCTTCCTTGGAAGCGCTTTCACAGGCGCAGTAACACTGGGGCTTTGCGCTTCTCTAGCCGCCAAACGTCACGGTCACTATCTCTCCATCTCGTAGACACGAGCTGAGAAATTGCAAACGTCGAGCAATTGCTCAGAGATGAAAAGTGCCAGCACTGAAAGCTGTTGCTAGCCAGCACCCTTCCTTGGAAGCGCTTTCACAGGCGCAGTAACACTGGGGCTTTGCAATTCTCTACCCACCAAACGTCACGGTCACTATCACTCTATCTCGTAGACACGAGCTGAGAAATTGCAAACGTCGAGCAATTGCTCAGAGACGAAAAGTGCCAGCACTGAAAGCTGTTGCTAGCCAGCACCCTTCCTTGGAAGCGCTTTTGTAGGCCTAAGAACAGTGGGGCTCTGGGCTTCTCTAGCCACCTAATCTTCTGCTCATCCTCTCGCGCACTCTAAAGAGAGCTCAGGTGAGAAATTGCAAACGTCGAGCAATTGCTCAGAGATGAAAAGTGCCAGCACTGAAAGCTGTTGCTAGCCAGCACCCTTCCTTGGAAGCGCTTTCACAGGCGCAGTAACACTGGGGCTTTGCGCTTCTCTAGCCACCAAACGTCACGGTCACTACCACTCCGTCTCGTAGACACGAGCTGAGAAATTGCAAACGTCGAGCAATTGCTCAGAGATGAAAAGTGCCAGCACTGAAAGCTGTTGCTAGCCAGCCCCCTTCCTTGGAAGCGCTTTTGTAGGCCTAAGAGCACTGGCGCTCTCGGCTTCTCTAGCCACCTAATCTTCTGCTCATCCTCTCGCGCACTCTAAAGAGAGCTCAGGTGAGAAATTGCAAACGTCGAGGAATTGCTCAGAGATGAAAAGTGCCAGCACTGAAAGCTGTTGCTAGCCAGCACCCTTCCTTGGAAGCGCTTTCACAGGCGCAGTAACACTGGGGCTTTGCGCTTCTCTAGCCACCAAACGTCACGGTCACTATCTCTCCATCTCGTAGACACGAGCTGAGAAATTGCAAACGTCGAGCAATTGCTCAGAGATGAAAAGTGCCAGCACTGAAAGCTGTTGCTAGCCAGCACCCTTCCTTGGAAGCGCTTTTGTAGGCCTAAGAACACTGGGGCTCTGGGCTTCTCTAGCCACCTAATCTTCTGCTCATCCTCTCGCGCACTCTAAAGAGAGCTCAGGTGAGAAATTGCAAACGTCCAGCAATTGCTCAGAGATGAAAAGTGCCAGCACTGAAAGCTGTTGCTAGCCAGCACCCTTCCTTGGAAGCGCTTTCACAGGCGCAGCAACACTGGGGCTTTGCGCTTCTCTAGCCACCAAACGTCACGGTCACTATCTCTCCGTCTCGTAGACACGAGCTGAGAAATTGCAAACGTCGAGCAATTGCTCAGAGATGAAAAGTGCCAGCACTGAAAGCTGTTGCTAGCCAGCCCCCTTCCTTGGAAGCGCTTTTGTAGCCCTAAGAACACTGGGGCTCTGGGCTTCTCTAGCCACCTAATCTTCTGCTCATCCTCTCGCGCACTCTAAAGAGAGCTCAGGTGAGAAATTGCAAACGTCCAGCAATTGCTCAGAGATGAAAAGTGCCAGCACTGAAAGCTGTTGCTAGCCAGCACCCTTCCTTGGAAGCGCTTTCACAGGCGCAGTAACACTGGGGCTTTGCGCTTCTCTAGCCGCCAAACGTCACGGTCACTCTCTCTCCATCTCGTAGACACGAGCTGAGAAATTGCAAACGTCGAGCAATTGCTCAGAGATGAAAAGTGCCAGCACTGTAAGCTGTTGCTAGCCAGCACCCTTCCTTGGAAGCGCTTTCACAGGCGCAGTAACACTGGGGCTTTGCGCTTCTCTAGCCACCAAACGTCATGGTCACTATCACTCTATCTCGTAGACACGAGCTGAGAAATTGCAAACGTCGAGCAATTGCTCAGAGACGAAAAGTGCCAGCACTGAAAGCTGTTGCTAGCCAGCAGCCTTCCTTGGAAGCGCTTTTGTAGGCCTAAGAACAGTGGGGCTCTGGGCTTCTCTAGCCACCTAATCTTCTGCTCATCCTCTCGCGCACTCTAAAGAGAGCTCAGGTGAGAAATTGCAAACGTCGAGCAATTGCTCAGAGATGAAAAGTGCCAGCACTGAAAGCTGTTGCTAGCCAGCACCCTTCCTTGGAAGCGCTTTCACAGGCGCAGCAACACTGGGGCTTTGCGCTTCTCTACCCACCAAATGTCACGGTCACTATCACTCCGTCTCATAGACACGAGCTGAGAAATTGCAAACGTCGAGCAATTGCTCAGAGATGAAAAGTGCCAGCACTGAAAGCTGTTGCTAGCCAGCCCCCTTCCTTGGAAGCGCTTTTGTAGGCCTAAGAACACTGGGGCTCTGGGCTTCTCTAGCCACCTAATCTTCTGCTCATCCTCTCGCGCACTCTAAAGAGAGCTCAGGTGAGAAATTGCAAACGTCGAGCAATTGCTCAGAGATGAAAAGTGCCAGCACTGAAAGCTCTTGCTAGCCAGCACCCTTCCTTGGAAGCGCTTTCACAGGCGCAGCAACACTGGGGCTTTGTGCTTCTCTAGCCACCAAACGTCACGGTCACTATCTCTCCGTCTCGTAGACACGAGCTGAGAAATTGCAAACGTCGAGCAATTGCTCAGAGACGAAAAGTGCCAGCACTGAAAGCTGTTGCTAGCCAGCACCCTTCCTTGGAAGCGCTTTCACAGGCGCAGTAACACTGGGGCTTTGCGCTTCTCTAGCCACCAGACGTCACGGTCATTCTCTCTCCGTCTCGTAGACACGAGCTGAGAAATTGCAAACGTCGAGCAATTGCTCAGAGATGAAAAGTGCCAGCACTGAAAGCTGTTGCTAGCCAGCACCCTTCCTTGGAAGCGCTTTCACAGGCGCAGTAACACTGGGGCTTTGCGCTTCTCTAGCCACCAAAGGTCACGGTCACTACCTCTCCGTCTCGTAGACACGAGCTGAGAAATTGCAAACGTCGAGCAATTGCTCAGAGATGAAAAGTGCCAGCACTGAAAGCTCTTGCTAGCCAGCCCCCTTCCTTGGAAGCGCTTTTGTAGGCCTAAGAACCCTGGGGCTCTGGGCTTCTCTAGCCACCTAATCTTCTGCTCATCCTCTCGCGCACTCTAAAGAGAGCTCAGGTGAGAAATTGCAAACGTCCAGCAATTGCTCAGAGAGGAAAAGTGCCAGCACTGAAAGCTGTTGCTAGCCAGCACCCTTCCTTGGAAGCGCTTTCACAGGCGCAGTAACACTGGGGCTTTGCGCTTCTCTAGCCACCAAAAGTCACGGTCACTATCTCTCCATCTCGTAGACACGAGCTGAGAAATTGCAAACGTCGAGCAATTGCTCAGAGATGAAAAGTGCCAGCACTGAAAGCTGTTGCTAGCCAGCACCCTTCCTTGGAAGCGCTTTTGTAGGTCTAAGATCACTGGGGCTCTGGGCTTCTCTAGCCACCTAATCTTCTGCTCATCCTCTCCCGCACTCTAAAGAGAACTCAGGTGAGAAATTGCAAACGTCGAGCAATTGCTCAGAGATGAAAAGTGCCAGCACTGAAAACTGTTGCTAGCCAGCCCCCTTCCTTGGAAGCGCTTTCACAGGCGCAGCAACACTGGGGCTTTGCGCTTCTCTAGCCACCAAAGGTCACGGTCATTCTCTTTCCGTCTCGTAGACACGAGCTGAGAAATTGCAAACGTCGAGCAATTGCTCAGAGATGAAAAGTGCCAGCACTGAAAGCTGTTGCTAGCCAGCCCCCTTCCTTGGAAGCGCTTTTGTAGGTCTAAGAACACTGGGGCTCTGGGCTTCTCTAGCCACCTAATCTTCTGCTCATCCTCTCGCGCACTCTAAAGAGAGCTCAGGTGAGAAATTGCAAACGTCGAGCAATTGCTCAGAGATGAAAAGTGCCAGCACTGAAAGCTGTTGCTAGCCAGCACCCTTCCTTG
The DNA here is from genome assembly GCA_037962945.1 of Sarcoramphus papa. Classification (NCBI taxonomy): domain Eukaryota; kingdom Metazoa; phylum Chordata; class Aves; order Accipitriformes; family Cathartidae; genus Sarcoramphus; species Sarcoramphus papa. Next base: position 346,049 of record JBBMRM010000072.1, on the reverse strand, counting down.
GAAGCGCTTTCACAGGCGCAGCAACACTGGGGCTTTGCGCTTCTCTAGCCACCAAAGGTCACGGTCACTATCTCTCCGTCTCGTAGACACGAGCTGAGAAATTGCAAACGTCGAGCAATTGCTCAGAGATGAAAAGTGTCAGCACTGAAAGCTCTTGCTAGCCAGCCCCCTTCCTTGGAAGCGCTTTTGTAGGCCTAAGAACCCTGGGGCTCTGGGCTTCTCTAGCCACCTAATCTTCTGCTCATCCTCTCGCGCACTCTAAAGAGAGCTCAGGTGAGAAATTGCAAACGTCCAGCAATTGCTCAGAGAGGAAAAGTGCCAGCACTGAAAGCTGTTGCTAGCCAGCACCCTTCCTTGGAAGCGCTTTCACAGGCGCAGTAACACTGGGGCTTTGCGCTTCTCTAGCCGCCAAACGTCACGGTCACTATCTCTCCATCTCGTAGACACGAGCTGAGAAATTGCAAACGTCGAGCAATTGCTCAGAGATGAAAAGTGCCAGCACTGAAAGCTGTTGCTAGCCAGCACCCTTCCTTGGAAGCGCTTTCACAGGCGCAGTAACACTGGGGCTTTGCGCTTCTCTAGCCACCAAACGTCACGGTCACTATCTCTCCATCTCGTAGACACGAGCTGAGAAATTGCAAACGTCCAGCAATTGCTCAGAGATGAAAAGTGCCAGCACTGAAAGCTGTTGCTAGCCAGCACCCTTCCTTGGAAGCGCTTTCACAGGCGCAGTAACACTGGGGCTTTGCGCTTCTCTAGCCGCCAAACGTCACGGTCACTATCTCTCCATCTCGTAGACACGAGCTGAGAAATTGCAAACGTCGAGCAATTGCTCAGAGATGAAAAGTGCCAGCACTGAAAGCTGTTGCTAGCCAGCACCCTTCCTTGGAAGCGCTTTCACAGGCGCAGTAACACTGGGGCTTTGCGCTTCTCTAGCCACCAAACGTCACGGTCACTATCTCTCCATCTCGTAGACACGAGCTGAGAAATTGCAAACGTCGAGCAATTGCTCAGAGACGAAAAGTGCCAGCACTGAAAGCTGTTGCTAGCCAGCACCCTTCCTTGGAAGCGCTTTTGTAGGCCTAAGAACACTGGGGCTCTGGGCTTCTCTAGCCACCTAATCTTCTGCTCATCCTCTCGCGCACTCTAAAGAGAGCTCAGGGGAGAAATTGCAAACGTCCAGCAATTGCTCAGAGATGAAAAGTGCCAGCACTGAAAGCTGTTGCTAGCCAGCACCCTTCCTTGGAAGCGCTTTCACAGGCGCAGCAACACTGGGGCTTTGCGCTTCTCTAGCCACCAAACGTCACGGTCACTATCTCTCCGTCTCGTAGAAACAAGTTGAGAAATTGCAAACGTCGAGCAATTGCTCAGAGATGAAAAGTGCCAGCACTGAAAGCTCTTGCTAGCCAGCACCCTTCCTTGGAAGTGCTTTTGTAGGTCTAAGAACACTGGGGCTCTGGGCTTCTCTAGCCACCTAATCTTCTGCTCATCCTCTCGCGCACTCTAGAGAGAGCTCAGGTGAGAAATTGCAAACGTCGAGCAATTGCTCAGAGATGAAAAGTGCCAGCACTGAAAGCTGTTGCTAGCCAGCACCCTTCCTTGGAAGCGCTTTCACAAGCGCAGTAACACTGGGGCTTTGCGCTTCTCTAGCCACCAGACGTCACGGTCATTCTCTCTCCGTCTCGTAGACACGAGCTGAGAAATTGCAAACGTCGAGCAATTGCTCAGAGATGAAAAGTGCCAGCACTGAAAGCTGTTGCTAGCCAGCACCCTTCCTTGGAAGCGCTTTCACAGGCGCAGTAACACTGGGGCTTTGCGCTTCTCTAGCCACCAAAGGTCACGGTCACTACCTCTCCGTCTCGTAGACACGAGCTGAGAAATTGCAAACGTCGAGCAATTGCTCAGAGATGAAAAGTGCCAGCACTGAAAGCTCTTGCTAGCCAGCCCCCTTCCTTGGAAGCGCTTTTGTAGGCCTAAGAACCCTGGGGCTCTGGGCTTCTCTAGCCACCTAATCTTCTGCTCATCCTCTCGCGCACTCTAAAGAGAGCTCAGGTGAGAAATTGCAAACGTCCAGCAATTGCTCAGAGAGGAAAAGTGCCAGCACTGAAAGCTCTTGCTAGCCAGCACCCTTCCTTGGAAGCGCTTTCACAGGCGCAGTAACACTGGGGCTTTGCGCTTCTCTAGCCACCAAAAGTCACGGTCACTATCTCTCCATCTCGTAGACACGAGCTGAGAAATTGCAAACGTCGAGCAATTGCTCAGAGATGAAAAGTGCCAGCACTGAAAGCTGTTGCTAGCCAGCACCCTTCCTTGGAAGCGCTTTTGTAGGTCTAAGATCACTGGGGCTCTGGGCTTCTCTAGCCACCTAATCTTCTGCTCATCCTCTCCCGCACTCTAAAGAGAACTCAGGTGAGAAATTGCAAACGTCGAGCAATTGCTCAGAGATGAAAAGTGTCAGCACTGAAAGCTGTTGCTAGCCAGCACCCTTCCTTGGAAGCGCTTTCACAGGCGCAGTAACACTGGGGCTTTGCGCTTCTCTAGCCGCCAAACGTCACGGTCACTATCTCTCCATCTCGTAGACACGAGCTGAGAAATTGCAAACGTCGAGCAATTGCTCAGAGATGAAAAGTGCCAGCACTGAAAGCTGTTGCTAGCCAGCACCCTTCCTTGGAAGCGCTTTCACAGGCGCAGTAACACTGGGGCTTTGCGCTTCTCTAGCCACCAAACGTCACGGTCACTATCTCTCCATCTCGTAGACACGAGCTGAGAAATTGCAAACGTCGAGCAATTGCTCAGAGATGAAAAGTGCCAGCACTGAAAGCTGTTGCTAGCCAGCACCCTTCCTTGGAAGCGCTTTCACAGGCGCAGTAACACTGGGGCTTTGCGCTTCTCTAGCCGCCAAACGTCACGGTCACTATCTCTCCATCTCGTAGACACGAGCTGAGAAATTGCAAACGTCGAGCAATTGCTCAGAGATGAAAAGTGCCAGCACTGAAAGCTGTTGCTAGCCAGCACCCTTCCTTGGAAGCGCTTTCACAGGCGCAGTAACACTGGGGCTTTGCGCTTCTCTAGCCACCAAACGTCACGGTCACTATCTCTCCATCTCGTAGACACGAGCTGAGAAATTGCAAACGTCGAGCAATTGCTCAGAGACGAAAAGTGCCAGCACTGAAAGCTGTTGCTAGCCAGCACCCTTCCTTGGAAGCGCTTTTGTAGGCCTAAGAACACTGGGGCTCTGGGCTTCTCTAGCCACCTAATCTTCTGCTCATCCTCTCGCGCACTCTAAAGAGAGCTCAGGGGAGAAATTGCAAACGTCCAGCAATTGCTCAGAGATGAAAAGTGCCAGCACTGAAAGCTGTTGCTAGCCAGCACCCTTCCTTGGAAGCGCTTTCACAGGCGCAGCAACACTGGGGCTTTGCGCTTCTCTAGCCACCAAACGTCACGGTCACTATCTCTCCGTCTCGTAGAAACAAGTTGAGAAATTGCAAACGTCGAGCAATTGCTCAGAGATGAAAAGTGCCAGCACTGAAAGCTCTTGCTAGCCAGCACCCTTCCTTGGAAGCGCTTTTGTAGGTCTAAGAACACTGGGGCTCTGGGCTTCTCTAGCCACCTAATCTTCTGCTCATCCTCTCGCGCACTCTAAAGAGAGCTCAGGTGAGAAATTGCAAACGTCGAGCAATTGCTCAGAGATGAAAAGTGCCAGCACTGAAAGCTGTTGCTAGCCAGCACCCTTCCTTGGAAGCGCTTTCACAGGCGCAGCAACACTGGGGCTTTGCGCTTCTCTAGCCACGAAAGGTCACGGTCACTATCTCTCCGTCTCGTAGACGCGAGCTGAGAAATTGCAAACGTCGAGCAATTGCTCAGAGATGAAAAGTGCCAGCACTGAAAGCTCTTGCTAGCCAGCACCCTTCCTTGGAAGCGCTTTTGTAGGCCTAAGAACACTGGGGCTCTGGGCTTCTCTAGCCACCTCATCTTCTGCTCATCCTCTCGCGCACTCTAAAGAGAGCTCAGGTGAGAAATTGCAAACGTCGAGCAATTGCTCAGAGAGGAAAAGTGCCAGCACTGAAAGCTGTTGCTAGCCAGCACCCTTCCTTGGAAGCGCTTTCACAGGCGCAGTAACACTGGGGCTTTGCGCTTCTCTAGCCGCCAAACGTCACGGTCACTATCTCTCCATCTCGTAGACACGAGCTGAGAAATTGCAAACGTCGAGCAATTGCTCAGAGATGAAAAGTGCCAGCACTGAAAGCTGTTGCTAGCCAGCACCCTTCCTTGGAAGCGCTTTCACAGGCGCAGTAACACTGGGGCTTTGCGCTTCTCTAGCCACCAAACGTCATGGTCACTATCTCTCCGTCTCGTAGACACGAGCTGAGAAATTGCAAACGTCGAGCAATTGCTCAGAGACGAAAAGTGCCAGCACTGAAAGCTGTTGCTAGCCAGCACCCTTCCTTGGAAGCGCTTTCACAGGCGCAGTAACACTGGGGCTTTGCGCTTCTCTAGCCACCAGACGTCACGGTCATTCTCTCTCCGTCTCGTAGACACGAGCTGAGAAATTGCAAACGTCGAGCAATTGCTCAGAGATGAAAAGTGCCAGCACTGAAAGCTGTTGCTAGCCAGCCCCCTTCCTTGGAAGCGCTTTTGTAGGCCTAAGAACACTGGGGCTCTGGGCTTCTCTAGCCACCTAATCTTCTGCTCATCCTCTCGCGCACTCTAAAGAGAGCTCAGGTGAGAAATTGCAAACGTCGAGCAATTGCTCAGAGATGAAAAGTGCCAGCACTGAAAGCTGTTGCTAGCCAGCACCCTTCCTTGGAAGCGCTTTCACAGGCGCAGTAACACTGGGGCTTTGCGCTTCTCTAGCCACCAAACGTCACGGTCACTATCTCTCTGTCTCGTAGACACGAGCTGAGAAATTGCAAACGTCGAGCAATTGCTCAGAGATGAAAAGTGCCAGCACTGAAAGCTGTTGCTAGCCAGCACCCTTCCTTGGAAGCGCTTTCACAGGCGCAGCAACACTGGGGCTTTGCGCTTCTCTACCCACCAGACGTCACGGTCACTATCTCTCCGTCTCGTAGACACGAGCTGAGAAATTGCAAACGTCGAGCAATTGCTCAGAGATGAAAAGTGCCAGCACTGAAAGCTGTTGCTAGCCAGCACCCTTCCTTGGAAGCGCTTTTGTAGGTCTAAGATCACTGGGGCTCTGGGCTTCTCTAGCCACCTAATCTTCTGCTCATCCTCTCGCGCACTCTAAAGAGAGCTCAGGTGAGAAATTGCAAACGTCCAGCAATTGCTCAGAGAGGAAAAGTGCCAGCACTGAAAGCTGTTGCTAGCCAGCACCCTTCCTTGGAAGCGCTTTCACAGGCGCAGTAACACTGGGGCTTTGCGCTTCTCTAGCCGCCAAACGTCACGGTCACTATCTCTCCATCTCGTAGACACGAGCTGAGAAATTGCAAACGTCGAGCAATTGCTCAGAGATGAAAAGTGCCAGCACTGAAAGCTGTTGCTAGCCAGCACCCTTCCTTGGAAGCGCTTTCACAGGCGCAGTAACACTGGGGCTTTGCGCTTCTCTAGCCACCAAACGTCACGGTCACTATCTCTCCATCTCGTAGACACGAGCTGAGAAATTGCAAACGTCGAGCAATTGCTCAGAGATGAAAAGTGCCAGCACTGAAAGCTGTTGCTAGCCAGCACCCTTCCTTGGAAGCGCTTTTGTAGGTCTAAGATCACTGGGGCTCTGGGCTTCTCTAGCCACCTAATCTTCTGCTCATCCTCTCCCGCACTCTAAAGAGAACTCAGGTGAGAAATTGCAAACGTCGAGCAATTGCTCAGAGATGAAAAGTGCCAGCACTGAAAACTGTTGCTAGCCAGCACCCTTCCTTGGAAGCGCTTTCACAGGCGCAGCAACACTGGGGGTTTGCGCTTCTCTAGCCACCAAAGGTCACGGTCATTCTCTTTCCGTCTCGTAGACACGAGCTGAGAAATTGCAAACGTCGAGCAATTGCTCAGAGATGAAAAGTGCCAGCACTGAAAGCTGTTGCTAGCCAGCCCCCTTCCTTGGAAGCGCTTTTGTAGGTCTAAGAACACTGGGGCTCTGGGCTTCTCTAGCCACCTAATCTTCTGCTCATCCTCTCGCGCACTCTAAAGAGAGCTCAGGTGAGAAATTGCAAACGTCGAGCAATTGCTCAGAGATGAAAAGTGCCAGCACTGAAAGCTGTTGCTAGCCAGCACCCTTCCTTGGAAGCGCTTTCACAGGCGCAGCAACACTGGGGCTTTGCGCTTCTCTAGCCACCAAAGGTCACGGTCACTATCTCTCCGTCTCGTAGACACGAGCTGAGAAATTGCAAACGTCGAGCAATTGCTCAGAGATGAAAAGTGTCAGCACTGAAAGCTCTTGCTAGCCAGCCCCCTTCCTTGGAAGCGCTTTTGTAGGCCTAAGAACCCTGGGGCTCTGGGCTTCTCTAGCCACCTAATCTTCTGCTCATCCTCTCGCGCACTCTAAAGAGAGCTCAGGTGAGAAATTGCAAACGTCCAGCAATTGCTCAGAGAGGAAAAGTGCCAGCACTGAAAGCTGTTGCTAGCCAGCACCCTTCCTTGGAAGCGCTTTCACAGGCGCAGTAACACTGGGGCTTTGCGCTTCTCTAGCCGCCAAACGTCACGGTCACTATCTCTCCATCTCGTAGACACGAGCTGAGAAATTGCAAACGTCGAGCAATTGCTCAGAGATGAAAAGTGCCAGCACTGAAAGCTGTTGCTAGCCAGCACCCTTCCTTGGAAGCGCTTTCACAGGCGCAGTAACACTGGGGCTTTGCGCTTCTCTAGCCACCAAACGTCACGGTCACTATCTCTCCATCTCGTAGACACGAGCTGAGAAATTGCAAACGTCCAGCAATTGCTCAGAGATGAAAAGTGCCAGCACTGAAAGCTGTTGCTAGCCAGCACCCTTCCTTGGAAGCGCTTTCACAGGCGCAGTAACACTGGGGCTTTGCGCTTCTCTAGCCGCCAAACGTCACGGTCACTATCTCTCCATCTCGTAGACACGAGCTGAGAAATTGCAAACGTCGAGCAATTGCTCAGAGATGAAAAGTGCCAGCACTGAAAGCTGTTGCTAGCCAGCACCCTTCCTTGGAAGCGCTTTCACAGGCGCAGTAACACTGGGGCTCTGGGCTTCTCTAGCCACCAAACGTCACGGTCACTATCTCTCCATCTCGTAGACACGAGCTGAGAAATTGCAAACGTCGAGCAATTGCTCAGAGACGAAAAGTGCCAGCACTGAAAGCTGTTGCTAGCCAGCACCCTTCCTTGGAAGCGCTTTTGTAGGCCTAAGAACACTGGGGCTCTGGGCTTCTCTAGCCACCTAATCTTCTGCTCATCCTCTCGCGCACTCTAAAGAGAGCTCAGGGGAGAAATTGCAAACGTCCAGCAATTGCTCAGAGATGAAAAGTGCCAGCACTGAAAGCTGTTGCTAGCCAGCACCCTTCCTTGGAAGCGCTTTCACAGGCGCAGCAACACTGGGGCTTTGCGCTTCTCTAGCCACCAAACGTCACGGTCACTATCTCTCCGTCTCGTAGAAACAAGTTGAGAAATTGCAAACGTCGAGCAATTGCTCAGAGATGAAAAGTGCCAGCACTGAAAGCTCTTGCTAGCCAGCACCCTTCCTTGGAAGCGCTTTTGTAGGTCTAAGAACAGTGGGGCTCTGGGCTTCTCTAGCCACCTAATCTTCTGCTCATCCTCTCGCGCACTCTAAAGAGAGCTCAGGTGAGAAATTGCAAACGTCGAGCAATTGCTCAGAGATGAAAAGTGCCAGCACTGAAAGCTGTTGCTAGCCAGCACCCTTCCTTGGAAGCGCTTTCACAAGCGCAGTAACACTGGGGCTTTGCGCTTCTCTAGCCACCAGACGTCACGGTCATTCTCTCTCCGTCTCGTAGACACGAGCTGAGAAATTGCAAACGTCGAGCAATTGCTCAGAGATGAAAAGTGCCAGCACTGAAAGCTGTTGCTAGCCAGCACCCTTCCTTGGAAGCGCTTTCACAGGCGCAGTAACACTGGGGCTTTGCGCTTCTCTAGCCACCAAAGGTCACGGTCACTACCTCTCCGTCTCGTAGACACGAGCTGAGAAATTGCAAACGTCGAGCAATTGCTCAGAGATGAAAAGTGCCAGCACTGAAAGCTCTTGCTAGCCAGCCCCCTTCCTTGGAAGCGCTTTTGTAGGCCTAAGAACCCTGGGGCTCTGGGCTTCTCTAGCCACCTAATCTTCTGCTCATCCTCTCGCGCACTCTAAAGAGAGCTCAGGTGAGAAATTGCAAACGTCGAGCAATTGCTCAGAGAGGAAAAGTGCCAGCACTGAAAGCTGTTGCTAGCCAGCACCCTTCCTTGGAAGCGCTTTCACAGGCGCAGTAACACTGGGGCTTTGCGCTTCTCTAGCCACCAAAAGTCACGGTCACTATCTCTCCATCTCGTAGACACGAGCTGAGAAATTGCAAACGTCGAGCAATTGCTCAGAGATGAAAAGTGCCAGCACTGAAAGCTGTTGCTAGCCAGCACCCTTCCTTGGAACCGCTTTTGTAGGTCTAAGAACACTGGGGCTCTGGGCTTCTCTAGCCACCTAATCTTCTGCTCATCCTCTCCCGCACTCTAAAGAGAACTCAGGTGAGAAATTGCAAACGTCGAGCAATTGCTCAGAGATGAAAAGTGCCAGCACTGAAAACTGTTGCTAGCCAGCCCCCTTCCTTGGAAGCGCTTTCACAGGCGCAGCAACACTGGGGCTTTGCGCTTCTCTAGCCACCAAAGGTAACGGTCATTCTCTTTCCGTCTCGTAGACACGAGCTGAGAAATTGCAAACGTCGAGCAATTGCTCAGAGATGAAAAGTGCCAGCACTGAAAGCTGTTGCTAGCCAGCCCCCTTCCTTGGAAGCGCTTTTGTAGGTCTAAGAACACTGGGGCTCTGGGCTTCTCTAGCCACCTAATCTTCTGCTCATCCTCTCGCGCACTCTAAAGAGAGCTCAGGTGAGAAATTGCAAACGTCGAGCAATTGCTCAGAGATGAAAAGTGCCAGCACTGAAAGCTGTTGCTAGCCAGCACCCTTCCTTGGAAGCGCTTTCACAGGCGCAGCAACACTGGGGCTTTGCGCTTCTCTAGCCACCAAAGGTCACGGTCACTATCTCTCCGTCTCGTAGACACGAGCTGAGAAATTGCAAACGTCGAGCAATTGCTCAGAGATGAAAAGTGTCAGCACTGAAAGCTCTTGCTAGCCAGCCCCCTTCCTTGGAAGCGCTTTTGTAGGCCTAAGAACCCTGGGGCTCTGGGCTTCTCTAGCCACCTAATCTTCTGCTCATCCTCTCGCGCACTCTAAAGAGAGCTCAGGTGAGAAATTGCAAACGTCCAGCAATTGCTCAGAGAGGAAAAGTGCCAGCACTGAAAGCTGTTGCTAGCCAGCAGCCTTCCTTGGAAGCGCTTTCACAGGCGCAGTAACACTGGGGCTTTGCGCTTCTCTAGCCGCCAAACGTCACGGTCACTCTCTCTCCGTCTCGTAGACACGAGCTGAGAAATTGCAAACGTCGAGCAATTGCTCAGAGATGAAAAGTGCCAGCACTGAAAGCTGTTGCTAGCCAGCACCCTTCCTTGGAAGCGCTTTCACAGGCGCAGTAACACTGGGGCTTTGCGCTTCTCTAGCCACCAAACGTCACGGTCACTATCTCTCCATCTCGTAGACACGAGCTGAGAAATTGCAAACGTCCAGCAATTGCTCAGAGATGAAAAGTGCCAGCACTGAAAGCTGTTGCTAGCCAGCACCCTTCCTTGGAAGCGCTTTCACAGGCGCAGTAACACTGGGGCTTTGCGCTTCTCTAGCCGCCAAACGTCACGGTCACTATCTCTCCATCTCGTAGACACGAGCTGAGAAATTGCAAACGTCGAGCAATTGCTCAGAGATGAAAAGTGCCAGCACTGAAAGCTGTTGCTAGCCAGCACCCTTCCTTGGAAGCGCTTTCACAGGCGCAGTAACACTGGGGCTTTGCGCTTCTCTAGCCACCAAACGTCACGGTCACTATCTCTCCATCTCGTAGACACGAGCTGAGAAATTGCAAACGTCGAGCAATTGCTCAGAGACGAAAAGTGCCAGCACTGAAAGCTGTTGCTAGCCAGCACCCTTCCTTGGAAGCGCTTTTGTAGGCCTAAGAACACTGGGGCTCTGGGCTTCTCTAGCCACCTAATCTTCTGCTCATCCTCTCGCGCACTCTAAAGAGAGCTCAGGGGAGAAATTGCAAACGTCCAGCAATTGCTCAGAGATGAAAAGTGCCAGCACTGAAAGCTGTTGCTAGCCAGCACCCTTCCTTGGAAGCGCTTTCACAGGCGCAGCAACACTGGGGCTTTGCGCTTCTCTAGCCACGAAAGGTCACGGTCACTATCTCTCCGTCTCGTAGACGCGAGCTGAGAAATTGCAAACGTCGAGCAATTGCTCAGAGATGAAAAGTGCCAGCACTGAAAGCTCTTGCTAGCCAGCACCCTTCCTTGGAAGCGCTTTTGTAGGCCTAAGAACCCTGGGGCTCTGGGCTTCTCTAGCCACCTAATCTTCTGCTCATCCTCTCGCGCACTCTAAAGAGAGCTCAGGTGAGAAATTGCAAACGTCGAGCAATTGCTCAGAGAGGAAAAGTGCCAGCACTGAAAGCTGTTGCTAGCCAGCACCCTTCCTTGGAAGCGCTTTCACAGGCGCAGTAACACTGGGGCTTTGCGCTTCTCTAGCCGCCAAACGTCACGGTCACTATCTCTCCATCTCGTAGACACGAGCTGAGAAATTGCAAACGTCGAGCAATTGCTCAGAGATGAAAAGTGCCAGCACTGAAAGCTGTTGCTAGCCAGCACCCTTCCTTGGAAGCGCTTTCACAGGCGCAGCAACACTGGGGCTTTGCGCTTCTCTAGCCACCAAACGTCATGGTCACTATCTCTCCGTCTCGTAGACACGAGCTGAGAAATTGCAAACGTCGAGCAATTGCTCAGAGACGAAAAGTGCCAGCACTGAAAGCTGTTGCTAGCCAGCACCCTTCCTTGGAAGCGCTTTCACAGGCGCAGTAACACTGGGGCTTTGCGCTTCTCTAGCCACCAGACGTCACGGTCATTCTCTCTCCGTCTCGTAGACACGAGCTGAGAAATTGCAAACGTCGAGCAATTGCTCAGAGATGAAAAGTGCCAGCACTGAAAGCTGTTGCTAGCCAGCCCCCTTCCTTGGAAGCGCTTTTGTAGGCCTAAGAACACTGGGGCTCTGGGCTTCTCTAGCCACCTAATCTTCTGCTCATCCTCTCGCGCACTCTAAAGAGAGCTCAGGTGAGAAATTGCAAACGTCGAGCAATTGCTCAGAGATGAAAAGTGCCAGCACTGAAAGCTGTTGCTAGCCAGCACCCTTCCTTGGAAGCGCTTTCACAGGCGCAGTAACACTGGGGCTTTGCGCTTCTCTAGCCACCAAACGTCACGGTCACTATCTCTCTGTCTCGTAGACACGAGCTGAGAAATTGCAAACGTCGAGCAATTGCTCAGAGATGAAAAGTGCCAGCACTGAAAGCTGTTGCTAGCCAGCACCCTTCCTTGGAAGCGCTTTCACAGGCGCAGCAACACTGGGGCTTTGCGCTTCTCTACCCACCAGACGTCACGGTCACTATCTCTCCGTCTCGTAGACACGAGCTGAGAAATTGCAAACGTCGAGCAATTGCTCAGAGATGAAAAGTGCCAGCACTGAAAGCTGTTGCTAGCCAGCACCCTTCCTTGGAAGCGCTTTTGTAGGTCTAAGATCACTGGGGCTCTGGGCTTCTCTAGCCACCTAATCTTCTGCTCATCCTCTCGCGCACTCTAAAGAGAGCTCAGGTGAGAAATTGCAAACGTCGAGCAATTGCTCAGAGATGAAAAGTGCCAGCACTGAAAGCTGTTGCTAGCCAGCAGCCTTCCTTGGAAGCGCTTTCACAGGCGCAGTAACACTGGGGCTTTGCGCTTCTCTAGCCGCCAAACGTCACGGTCACTATCTCTCCATCTCGTAGACACGAGCTGAGAAATTGCAAACGTCGAGCAATTGCTCAGAGATGAAAAGTGCCAGCACTGAAAGCTGTTGCTAGCCAGCACCCTTCCTTGGAAGCGCTTTCACAGGCGCAGTAACACTGGGGCTTTGCGCTTCTCTACCCACCAAACGTCATGGTCACTATCTCTCCGTCTCGTAGACACGAGCTGAGAAATTGCAAACGTCGAGCAATTGCTCAGAGATGAAAAGTGCCAGCACTGAAAGCTGTTGCTAGCCAGCACCCTTCCTTGGAAGCGCTTTTGTAGGCCTAAGAACAGTGGGGCTCTGGGCTTCTCTAGCCACCTAATCTTCTGCTCATCCTCTCGCGCACTCTAAAGAGAGCTCAGGTGAGAAATTGCAAACGTCGAGCAATTGCTCAGAGATGAAAAGTGCCAGCACTGAAAGCTGTTGCTAGCCAGCACCCTTCCTTGGAAGCGCTTTCACAGGCGCAGCAACACTGGGGCTTTGCGCTTCTCTAGCCACCAAATGTCACGGTCACTATCACTCCGTCTCATAGACACGAGCTGAGAAATTGCAAACGTCGAGCAATTGCTCAGAGATGAAAAGTGCCAGCACTGAAAGCTGTTGCTAGCCAGCACCCTTCCTTGGAAGCGCTTTTGTAGGCCTAAGAACCCTGGGGCTCTGGGCTTCTCTAGCCACCTAATCTTCTGCTCATCCTCTCGCGCACTCTAAAGAGAGATCAGGTGAGAAATTGCAAACGTCGAGCAATTGCTCAGAGATGAAAAGTGCCAGCACTGAAAGCTGTTGCTAGCCAGCACCCTTCCTTGGAAGCGCTTTCACAGGCGCAGCAACACTGGGGCTTTGTGCTTCTCTAGCCACCAAACGTCACGGTCACTATCTCTCCGTCTCGTAGACACGAGCTGAGAAATTGCAAACGTCGAGCAATTGCTCAGAGATGAAAAGTGCCAGCACTGAAAGCTGTTGCTAGCCAGCACCCTTCCTTGGAAGCGCTTTCACAGGCGCAGTAACACTGGGGCTTTGCGCTTCTCTAGCCACCAAACGTCACGGTCACTATCTCTCCATCTCGTAGACACGAGCTGAGAAATTGCAAACGTCGAGCAATTGCTCAGAGATGAAAAGTGCCAGCACTGAAAGCTGTTGCTAGCCAGCACCCTTCCTTGGAAGCGCTTTTGTAGGCCTAAGAACACTGGGGCTCTGGGCTTCTCTAGCCACCTAATCTTCTGCTCATCCTCTCGCGCACTCTAAAGAGAGCTCAGGTGAGAAATTGCAAACGTCGAGCAATTGCTCAGAGATGAAAAGTGCCAGCACTGAAAGCTGTTGCTAGCCAGCACCCTTCCTTGGAAGCGCTTTCACAGGCGCAGTAACACTGGGGCTTTGCGCTTCTCTAGCCACCAAACGTCACGGTCACTATCTCTCTGTCTCGTAGACACGAGCTGAGAAATTGCAAACGTCGAGCAATTGCTCAGAGATGAAAAGTGCCAGCACTGAAAGCTGTTGCTAGCCAGCACCCTTCCTTGGAAGCGCTTTCACAGGCGCAGCAACACTGGGGCTTTGCGCTTCTCTACCCACCAGACGTCACGGTCACTATCTCTCCGTCTCGTAGACACGAGCTGAGAAATTGCAAACGTCGAGCAATTGCTCAGAGATGAAAAGTGCCAGCACTGAAAGCTGTTGCTAGCCAGCACCCTTCCTTGGAAGCGCTTTTGTAGGTCTAAGATCACTGGGGCTCTGGGCTTCTCTAGCCACCTAATCTTCTGCTCATCCTCTCGCGCACTCTAAAGAGAGCTCAGGTGAGAAATTGCAAACGTCCAGCAATTGCTCAGAGATGAAAAGTGCCAGCACTGAAAGCTGTTGCTAGCCAGCAGCCTTCCTTGGAAGCGCTTTCACAGGCGCAGTAACACTGGGGCTTTGCGCTTCTCTAGCCGCCAAACGTCACGGTCACTATCTCTCCATCTCGTAGACACGAGCTGAGAAATTGCAAACGTCGAGCAATTGCTCAGAGATGAAAAGTGCCAGCACTGAAAGCTGTTGCTAGCCAGCACCCTTCCTTGGAAGCGCTTTCACAGGCGCAGTAACACTGGGGCTTTGCGCTTCTCTACCCACCAAACGTCATGGTCACTATCTCTCCGTCTCGTAGACACGAGCTGAGAAATTGCAAACGTCGAGCAATTGCTCAGAGATGAAAAGTGCCAGCACTGAAAGCTGTTGCTAGCCAGCACCCTTCCTTGGAAGCGCTTTTGTAGGCCTAAGAACAGTGGGGCTCTGGGCTTCTCTAGCCACCTAATCTTCTGCTCATCCTCTCGCGCACTCTAAAGAGAGCTCAGGTGAGAAATTGCAAACGTCGAGCAATTGCTCAGAGATGAAAAGTGGCAGCACTGAAAGCTGTTGCTAGCCAGCACCCTTCCTTGGAAGCGCTTTCACAGGCGCAGCAACACTGGGGCTTTGCGCTTCTCTAGCCACCAAATGTCACGGTCACTATCACTCCGTCTCATAGACACGAGCTGAGAAATTGCAAACGTCGAGCAATTGCTCAGAGATGAAAAGTGCCAGCACTGAAAGCTGTTGCTAGCCAGCACCCTTCCTTGGAAGCGCTTTTGTAGGCCTAAGAACCCTGGGGCTCTGGGCTTCTCTAGCCACCTAATCTTCTGCTCATCCTCTCGCGCACTCTAAAGAGAGATCAGGTGAGAAATTGCAAACGTCGAGCAATTGCTCAGAGATGAAAAGTGCCAGCACTGAAAGCTGTTGCTAGCCAGCACCCTTCCTTGGAAGCGCTTTCACAGGCGCAGCAACACTGGGGCTTTGTGCTTCTCTAGCCACCAAACGTCACGGTCACTATCTCTCCGTCTCGTAGACACGAGCTGAGAAATTGCAAACGTCGAGCAATTGCTCAGAGATGAAAAGTGCCAGCACTGAAAGCTGTTGCTAGCCAGCACCCTTCCTTGGAAGCGCTTTCACAGGCGCAGTAACACTGGGGCTTTGCGCTTCTCTAGCCACCAAACGTCACGGTCACTATCTCTCCATCTCGTAGACACGAGCTGAGAAATTGCAAACGTCGAGCAATTGCTCAGAGATGAAAAGTGCCAGCACTGAAAGCTGTTGCTAGCCAGCCCCCTTCCTTGGAAGCGCTTTTGTAGGTCTAAGATCACTGGGGCTCTGGGCTTCTCTAGCCACCTAATCTTCTGCTCATCCTCTCGCGCACTCTAAAGAGAGCTCAGGTGAGAAATTGCAAACGTCGAACAATTGCTCAGAGATGAAAAGTGCCAGCACTGAAAGCTGTTGCTAGCCAGCACCCTTCCTTGGAAGCGCTTTCACAGGCGCAGCAACACTGGGGCTTTGCGCTTCTCTAGCCACCAAACGTCACGGTCACTGTCTCTCTGTCTCGTAGACACGAGCTGAGAAATTGCAAACGTCGAGCAATTGCTCAGAGATGAAAAGTGCCAGCACTGAAAGCTGTTGCTAGCCAGCACCCTTCCTTGGAAGCGCTTTCACAGGCGCAGTAACACTGGGGCTTTGCGCTCCTCTACCCACCAGACGTCACGGTCACTATCTCTCCATCTCGTAGACACGAGCTGAGAAATTGCAAACGTCGAGCAATTGCTCAGAGATGAAAAGTGCCAGCACTGAAAGCTGTTGCTAGCCAGCACCCTTCCTTGGAAGCGCTTTTGTAGGTCTAAGATCACTGGGGCTCTGGGCTTCTCTAGCCACCTAATCTTCTGCTCATCCTCTCGCGCACTCTAAAGAGAGCTCAGGTGAGAAATTGCAAACGTCGAGCAATTGCTCAGAGATGAAAAGTGCCAGCACTGAAAGCTGTTGCTAGCCAGCACCCTTCCTTGGAAGCGCTTTCACAGGCGCAGCAACACTGGGGCTTTGCGCTTCTCTACCCACCAAACGTCACGGTCACTCTCTCTCCGTCTCGTACACATGAGCTGAGAAATTGCAAATGTCGAGCAATTGCTCAGAGATGAAAAGTGCCAGCACTGAAAGCTGTTGCTAGCCAGCACCCTTCCTTGGAAGCGCTTTCACAGGCGCAGTAACACTGGGGCTTTGCGCTTCTCTAGCCACCAAACGTCACGGTCACTATCTCTCCATCTCGTAGACACGAGCTGAGAAATTGCAAACGTCGAGCAATTGCTCAGAGATGAAAAGTGCCAGCACTGAAAGCTGTTGCTAGCCAGCACCCTTCCTTGGAAGCGTTTTTGTAGGCCTAAGAATACTGGGGCTCTGGGCTTCTCTAGCCACCTCATCTTCTGCTCATCCTCTCGCGCACTCTAAAGAGAGCTCAGCTGAGAAATTGCAAACGTCCAGCAATTGCTCAGAGATGAAAAGTGCCAGCACTGAAAGCTGTTGCTAGCCAGCACCCTTCCTTGGAAGCGCTTTCACAGGCGCAGCAACACTGGGGCTTTGCGCTTCTCTAGCCACCAAACGTCACGGTCACTATCTCTCCATCTCGTAGACACGAGCTGAGAAATTGCAAACGTCGAGCAATTGCTCAGAGATGAAAAGTGCCAGCACTGAAAGCTGTTGCTAGCCAGCACCCTTCCTTGGAAGCGCTTTCACAGGTGCAGTAACACTGGGGCTTTGCGCTTCTCTAGCCACCAAACGTCATGGTCACTATCACTCCATCTCGTAGACACGAGCTGAGAAATTGCAAACGTCGAGCAATTGCTCAGAGATGAAAAGTGCCAGCACTGAAAGCTGTTGCTAGCCAGCCCCCTTACTTGGAAGCGCTTTTGTAGGCCTAAGCACACTGGGGCTCTGGGCTTCTCTAGCCACCTAATCTTCTGCTCATCCTCTCGCGCACTCTAAAGAGAGCTCAGGTGAGAAATTGCAAAGGTCGAGCAATTGCTCAGAGATGAAAAGTGCCAGCACTGAAAGCTGTTGCTAGCCAGCACCCTTCCTTGGAAGCGCTTTCACAGGCGCAGCAACACTGGGGCTTTGCGCTTCTCTAGCCGCCAAACGTCACGGTCACTATCTCTCCATCTTGTAGACACGAGCTGAGAAATTGCAAACGTCGAGCAATTGCTCAGAGATGAAAAGTGCCAGCACTGAAAGCTGTTGCTAGCCAGCACCCTTCCTTGGAAGTGCTTTCACAGGCGCAGCAACACTGGGGCTTTGCGCTTCTCTACCCACCAAACGTCACGGTCACTATCACTCCATCTCGTAGACACGAGCTGAGAAATTGCAAACGTCGAGCAATTGCTCAGAGATGAAAAGTGCCAGCACTGAAAGCTGTTGCTAGCCAGCCCCCTTCCTTGGAAGCGCTTTTATAGGCCTAAGCAGACTGGGCCTCTGGGCTTGTCTAGCCACCTAATCTTCTGCTCATCCTCTCGCGCACTCTAAAGAGAGCTCAGGTGAGCAATTGCAAACGTCGAGCAATTGCTCAGAGATGAAAAGTGGCAGCACTGAAAGCTGTTGCTAGCCAGCACCCTTCCTTGGAAGCGCTTTCACAGGCGCAGCAACACTGGGGCTTTGCGCTTCTCTAGCCACCAAACGTCACGGTCACTATCTCTCTGTCTCGTAGACACGAGCTGAGAAATTGCAAACGTCGAGCAATTGCTCAGAGATGAAAAGTGCCAGCACTGAAAGCTGTTGCTAGCCAGCCCCCTTCCTTGGAAGCGTTTTTGTAGGCCTAAGAATACTGGGGCTCTGGGCTTCTCTAGCCACCTAATCTTCTGCTCATCCTCTCGCGCACTCTAAAGAGAGCTCAGGTGAGAAATTGCAAACGTCGAGCAATTGCTCAGAGATGAAAAGTGCCAGCACTGAAAGCTGTTGCTAGCCAGCACCCTTCCTTGGAAGCGCTTTCACAGGCGCAGCAACACTGGGGATTTGCGCTTCTCTAGCCGCCAAACGTCACGGTCACTATCTCTCCATCTTGTAGACACGAGCTGAGAAATTGCAAACGTCGAGCAATTGCTCAGAGATGAAAAGTGCCAGCACTGAAAGCTGTTGCTAGCCAGCACCCTTCCTTGGAAGCGCTTTCACAGGCGCAGCAACACTGGGGCTTTGCGCTTCTCTAGCCACCAAACGTCACGGTCACTCTCTCTCCATCTCGTAGACACGAGCTGAGAAATTGCAAACGTTGAGCAATTGCTCAGAGATGAAAAGTGCCAGCACTGAAAGCTGTTGCTAGCCAGCACCCTTCCTTGTAAGCGCTTTCACAGGCGCAGCAACACTGGGGCTTTGTGCGTCTCTACCCACCAAACGTCACGGTCACTATCTCTCCATCTCGTAGACACGAGCTGAGAAATTGCAAACGTCGAGCAATTGCTCAGAGATGAAAAGTGCCAGCACTGAAAGCTGTTGCTAGCCAGCACCCTTCCTTGGAAGCGCTTTTGTAGGCCTAAGAAAACTGGGGCTCTGGGCTTCTCTAGCCACCTAATCTTCTGCTCATCCTCTCGGGCACTCTAAAGAGAACTCAGGTGAGAAATTGCAAACGTCGAGCAATTGCTCAGAGATGAAAAGTGCCAGCACTGAAAGCTGTTGCTAGCCAGCACCCTTCCTTGTAAGCGCTTTCACAGGCACAGCAACACTGGGGCTTTGCGCTTCTCTAGCCACCAAACGTCACGGTCACTATCTCTCTGTCTCGTAGACATGAGCTGAGAAATTGCAAACGTCGAGCAATTGCTCAGAGATGAAAAGTGCCAGCACTGAAAGCTGTTGCTAGCCAGCCCCCTTCCTTGGAAGCGCTTTTATAGGCCTAAGCAGACTGGGCCTCTGGGCTTGTCTAGCCACCTAATCTTCTGCTCATCCTCTCGCGCACTCTAAAGAGAGCTCAGGTGAGCAATTGCAAACGTCGAGCAATTGCTCAGAGATGAAAAGTGGCAGCACTGAAAGCTGTTGCTAGCCAGCACCCTTCCTTGGAAGTGCTTTCACAGGCGCAGTAACACTGGGGCTTTGCGCTTCTCTAGCCACCAAACGTCACGGTCACTATCACTCCATCTCGTAGACACGAGCTGAGAAATTGCAAACGTCGAGCAATTGCTCAGAGATGAAAAGTGCCAGCACTGAAAGCTGTTGCTAGCCAGCCCCCATCCTTGGAAGCGCTTTTGTAGGCCTAAGAACAGTGGGGCTCTGGGCTTCTCTAGCCACCTAATCTTCTGCTCATCCTCTCGCGCACTCTAAAGAGAGCTCAGGTGAGAAATTGCAAACGTCGAGCAATTGCTCAGAGATGAAAAGTGCCAGCACTGAAAGCTGTTGCTAGCCAGCACCCTTCCTTGGAAGCGCTTTCACAGGTGCAGTAACACTGGGGCTTTGCGCTTCTCTACCCACCAAACGTCATGGTCACTATCACTCCATCTCGTAGACACGAGCTGAGAAATTGCAAACGTCGAGCAATTGCTCAGAGATGAAAAGTGCCAGCACTGAAAGCTGTTGCTAGCCAGCACCCTTCCTTGGAAGCGCTTTTGTAGGCCTAAGCACACTGGGGCTCTGGGCTTCTCTAGCCACCTAATCTTCTGCTCATCCTCTCGCGCACTCTAAAGAGAGCTCAGGTGAGAAATTGCAAAGGTCGAGCAATTGCTCAGAGATGAAAAGTGCCAGCACTGAAAGCTGTTGCTAGCCAGCACCCTTCCTTGGAAGCGCTTTCACAGGCGCAGCAACACTGGGGATTTGCGCTTCTCTAGCCGCCAAACGTCACGGTCACTATCTCTCCATCTTGTAGACACGAGCTGAGAAATTGCAAACGTCGAGCAATTGCTCAGAGATGAAAAGTGCCAGCACTGAAAGCTGTTGCTAGCCAGCACCCTTCCTTGGAAGTGCTTTCACAGGCGCAGCAACACTGGGGCTTTGCGCTTCTCTACCCACCAAACGTCACGGTCACTATCTCTCTGTCTCGTAGACACGAGCTGAGAAATTGCAAACGTCGAGCAATTGCTCAGAGATGAAAAGTGCCAGCACTGAAAGCTGTTGCTAGCCAGCCCCCTTCCTTGGAAGCGTTTTTGTAGGCCTAAGAATACTGGGGCTCTGGGCTTCTCTAGCCACCTAATCTTCTGCTCATCCTCTCGCGCACTCTAAAGAGAGCTCAGGTGAGAAATTGCAAACGTCGAGCAATTGCTCAGAGATGAAAAGTGCCAGCACTGAAAGCTGTTGCTAGCCAGCAGCCTTCCTTGGAAGCGCTTTCACAGGCGCAGCAACACTGGGGCTTTGCGCTTCTCTAGCCACCAAACGTCACGGTCACTATCTCTCCGTCTCGTAGACACGAGCTGAGAAATTGCAAACGTCGAGCAATTGCTCAGAGATGAAAAGTGCCAGCACTGAAAGCTGTTGCTAGCCAGCCCCCTTCCTTGGAAGCGCTTTTATAGGCCTAAGCACACTGGGGCTCTGGGCTTCTCTAGCCACCTAATCTTCTGCTCATCCTCTCGCGCACTCTAAAGAGAGCTCAGGGGAGAAATTGCAAACGTCCAGCAATTGCTCAGAGATGAAAAGTGCCAGCACTGAAAGCTGTTGCTAGCCAGCACCCTTCCTTGGAAGCGCTTTCACAGGCGCAGCAACACTGGGGATTTGCGCTTCTCTAGCCGCCAAACGTCACGGTCACTATCTCTCCATCTTGTAGACACGAGCTGAGAAATTGCAAACGTCGAGCAATTGCTCAGAGATGAAAAGTGCCAGCACTGAAAGCTGTTGCTAGCCAGCACCCTTCCTTGGAAGCGCTTTCACAGGCGCAGTAACACTGGGGCTTTGCGCTTCTCTAGCCACCAAACGTCACGGTCACTCTCTCTCCATCTCGTAGACACGAGCTGAGAAATTGCAAACGTTGAGCAATTGCTCAGAGATGAAAAGTGCCAGCACTGAAAGCTGTTGCTAGCCAGCACCCTTCCTTGTAAGCGCTTTCACAGGCGCAGCAACACTGGGGCTTTGTGCGTCTCTACCCACCAAACGTCACGGTCACTATCTCTCCATCTCGTAGACACGAGCTGAGAAATTGCAAACGTCGAGCAATTGCTCAGAGATGAAAAGTGCCAGCACTGAAAGCTGTTGCTAGCCAGCACCCTTCCTTGGAAGCGCTTTTGTAGGCCTAAGAAAACTGGGGCTCTGGGCTTCTCTAGCCACCTAATCTTCTGCTCATCCTCTCGGGCACTCTAAAGAGAACTCAGGTGAGAAATTGCAAACGTCGAGCAATTGCTCAGAGATGAAAAGTGCCAGCACTGAAAGCTGTTGCTAGCCAGCACCCTTCCTTGTAAGCGCTTTCACAGGCACAGCAACACTGGGGCTTTGCGCTTCTCTAGCCACCAAACGTCACGGTCACTATCTCTCTGTCTCGTAGACATGAGCTGAGAAATTGCAAAAGTCGAGCAATTGCTCAGAGATGAAAAGTGGCAGCACTGAAAGCTGTTGCTAGCCAGCACCCTTCCTTGGAAGTGCTTTCACAGGCGCAGTAACAGTGGGGCTTTGCGCTTCTCTAGCCACCAAACGTCACGGTCACTATCACTCCATCTCGTAGACACGAGCTGAGAAATTGCAAACGTCGAGCAATTGCTCAGAGATGAAAAGTGCCAGCACTGAAAGCTGTTGCTAGCCAGCCCCCATCCTTGGAAGCGCTTTTGTAGGCCTAAGAACAGTGGGGCTCTGGGCTTCTCTAGCCACCTAATCTTCTGCTCATCCTCTCGCGCACTCTAAAGAGAGCTCAGGTGAGAAATTGCAAACGTCGAGCAATTGCTCAGAGATGAAAAGTGCCAGCACTGAAAGCTGTTGCTAGCCAGCACCCTTCCTTGGAAGCGCTTTCACAGGCGCAGCAACACTGGGGCTTTGCGCTTCTCTACCCACCAAACGTCACGGTCACTATCTCTCTGTCTCGTAGACACGAGCTGAGAAATTGCAAACGTCGAGCAATTGCTCAGAGATGAAAAGTGCCAGCACTGAAAGCTGTTGCTAGCCAGCACCCTTCCTTGGAAGCACTTTCACAGGCGCAGCAACACTGGGGCTTTGCGCTTCTCTAGCCACCAAACGTCACGGTCACTATCTCTCCATCTCGTAGACACGAGCTGAGAAATTGCAAACGTTGAGCAATTGCTCAGAGATGAAAAGTGCCAGCACTGAAAGCTGTTGCTAGCCAGCACCCTTCCTTGGAAGCGCTTTCACAGGCGCAGTAACACTGGGGCTTTGCGCTTCTCTAGCCAGCAGACGTCACGGTCACTATCTCTCCGTCTCGTAGACACGAGCTGAGAAATTGCAAACGTCGAGCAATTGCTCAGAGATGAAAAGTGCCAGCACTGAAAGCTGTTGCTAGCCAGCCCCCTTCCTTGGAAGCGCTTTTGTAGGTCTAAGAACACTGGGGCTCTGGGCTTCTCTAGCCACCTAATCTTCTGCTCATCCTCTCGCGCACTCTAATGAGAGCTCAGGTGAGAAATTGCAAACGTCGAGCAATTGTTCAGAGATGAAAAGTGCCAGCACTGAAAGCTCTTGCTAGCCAGCACCCTTCCTTGGAAGCACTTTCACAGGCGCAGCAACACTGGGGCTTTGCGCTTCTCTAGCCACCAAACGTCACGGTCACTATCTCTCCATCTCGTAGACACGAGCTGAGAAATTGCAAACGTCGAGCAATTGCTCAGAGATGAAAAGTGCCAGCACTGAAAGCTGTTGCTAGCCAGCCCCCTTCCTTGGAAGCGCTTTCACAGGCGCAGTAACACTGGGGCTTTGCGCTTCTCTAGCCACCAAACGTCACGGTCACTCTCTCTCCGTCTCGTAGACACGAGCTGAGAAATTGCAAACGTCGAGCAATTGCTCAGAGATGAAAAGTGCCAGCACTGAAAGCTGTTGCTAGCCAGCACCCTTCCTTGGAAGCGCTTTCACAGGCGCAGCAACACTGGGGCTTTGCGCTTCTCTAGCCACCAAACGTCACGGTCACTATCTCTCCATCTCGTAGACACGAGCTGAGAAATTGCAAACGTCGAGCAATTGCTCAGAGATGAAAAGTGCCAGCACTGAAAGCTGTTGCTAGCCAGCCCCCTTCCTTGGAAGCGCTTTCACAGGCGCAGTAACACTGGGGCTTTGCGCTTCTCTAGCCACCAAACGTCACGGTCACTCTCTCTCCGTCTCGTAGACACGAGCTGAGAAATTGCAAACGTCGAGCAATTGCTCAGAGATGAAAAGTGCCAGCACTGAAAGCTGTTGCTAGCCAGCACCCTTCCTTGGAAGCGCTTTCACAGGCGCAGCAACACTGGGGCTTTGCGCTTCTCTAGCCACCAAATGTCACGGTCACTATAACTCCGTCTCGTAGACACGAGCTGAGAAATTGCAAACGTCGAGCAATTGCTCAGAGATGAAAAGTGCCAGCACTGAAAGCTGTTGCTAGCCAGCCCCCTTCCTTGGAAGCGCTTTTGTAGGCCTAAGAACACTGGGGCTCTGGGCTTCTCTAGCCACCTAATCTTCTGCTCATCCTCTCGCGCACTCTAAAGAGAGCTCAGGTGAGAAATTGCAAACGTCGAGCAATTGCTCAGAGATGAAAAGTGCCAGCACTGAAAGCTGTTGCTAGCCAGCACCCTTCCTTGGAAGCAGGCGCAGTAACACTGGGGCTTTGCGCTTCTCTAGCCACCAAACGTCATGGTCACTATCTCTCCGTCTCGTAGACATGAGCTGAGAAATTGCAAACGTCGAGCAATTGCTCAGAGATGAAAAGCGCCAGCACTGAAAGCTGTTGCTAGCCAGCCCCCTTCCTTGGAAGCGCTTTTGTAGGCCTAAGCACACTGGGGCTCTGGGCTTCTCTAGCCACCTAATCTTCTGCTCATCCTCTCGCGCACTCTAAAGAGAGCTCAGGTGAGAAATTGCAAACGTCGAGCAATTGCTCAGAGATGAAAAGTGCCAGCACTGAAAGCTGTTGCTAGCCAGCACCCTTCCTTGGAAGCGCTTTCACAGGCGCAGCAACACTGGGGCTTTGCGCTTCTCTACCCACCAAACGTCACGGTCACTCTCTCTCCGTCTCGTAGAAAGAAGTTGAGAAATTGCAAACGTCGAGCAATTGCTCAGAGATGAAAAGTGCCAGCACTGAAAGCTCTTGCTAGCCAGCACCCTTCCTTGGAAGCGCTTTTGTAGGTCTAAGAACACTGGGGCTCTGGGCTTCTCTAGCCACCTAATCTTCTGCTCATCCTCTCGCGCACTCTAAAGAGAGCTCAGGTGAGAAATTGCAAACGTCGAGCAATTGCTCAGAGATGAAAAGTGCCAGCACTGAAAGCTGTTGCTAGCCAGCACCCTTCCTTGGAAGCGCTTTCACAGGCGCAGCAACACTGGGGCTTTGCGCTTCTCTAGCCACGAAAGGTCACGGTCACTATCTCTCCGTCTCGTAGACGCGAGCTGAGAAATTGCAAACGTCGAGCAATTGCTCAGAGATGAAAAGTGCCAGCACTGAAAGCTCTTGCTAGCCAGCACCCTTCCTTGGAAGCGCTTTTGTAGGCCTAAGAACCCTGGGGCTCTGGGCTTCTCTAGCCACCTAATCTTCTGCTCATCCTCTCGCGCACTCTAAAGAGAGCTCAGGTGAGAAATTGCAAACGTCGAGCAATTGCTCAGAGAGGAAAAGTGCCAGCACTGAAAGCTGTTGCTAGCCAGCACCCTTCCTTGGAAGCGCTTTCACAGGCGCAGTAACACTGGGGCTTTGCGCTTCTCTAGCCGCCAAACGTCACGGTCACTATCTCTCCATCTCGTAGACACGAGCTGAGAAATTGCAAACGTCGAGCAATTGCTCAGAGATGAAAAGTGCCAGCACTGAAAGCTGTTGCTAGCCAGCACCCTTCCTTGGAAGCGCTTTCACAGGCGCAGTAACACTGGGGCTTTGCGCTTCTCTAGCCACCAAACGTCATGGTCACTATCTCTCCGTCTCGTAGACACGAGCTGAGAAATTGCAAACGTCGAGCAATTGCTCAGAGACGAAAAGTGCCAGCACTGAAAGCTGTTGCTAGCCAGCACCCTTCCTTGGAAGCGCTTTCACAGGCGCAGTAACACTGGGGCTTTGCGCTTCTCTAGCCACCAAAGGTCACGGTCATTCTCTCTCCGTCTCGTAGACACGAGCTGAGAAATTGCAAACGTCGAGCAATTGCTCAGAGATGAAAAGTGCCAGCACTGAAAGCTGTTGCTAGCCAGCCCCCTTCCTTGGAAGCGCTTTTGTAGGCCTAAGAACACTGGGGCTCTGGGCTTCTCTAGCCACCTCATCTTCTGCTCATCCTCTCGCGCACTCTAAAGAGAGCTCAGGTGAGAAATTGCAAACGTCGAGCAATTGCTCAGAGATGAAAAGTGCCAGCACTGAAAGCTGTTGCTAGCCAGCACCCTTCCTTGGAAGCGCTTTCACAGGCGCAGTAACACTGGGGCTTTGCGCTTCTCTAGCCACCAAACGTCACGGTCACTATCTCTCTGTCTCGTAGACACGAGCTGAGAAATTGCAAACGTCGAGCAATTGCTCAGAGATGAAAAGTGCCAGCACTGAAAGCTGTTGCTAGCCAGCACCCTTCCTTGGAAGCGCTTTCACAGGCGCAGCAACACTGGGGCTTTGCGCTTCTCTACCCACCAGACGTCACGGTCACTATCTCTCCGTCTCGTAGACACGAGCTGAGAAATTGCAAACGTCGAGCAATTGCTCAGAGATGAAAAGTGCCAGCACTGAAAGCTGTTGCTAGCCAGCACCCTTCCTTGGAAGCGCTTTTGTAGGTCTAAGATCACTGGGGCTCTGGGCTTCTCTAGCCACCTAATCTTCTGCTCATCCTCTCGCGCACTCTAAAGAGAGCTCAGGTGAGAAATTGCAAACGTCCAGCAATTGCTCAGAGAGGAAAAGTGCCAGCACTGAAAGCTGTTGCTAGCCAGCACCCTTCCTTGGAAGCGCTTTCACAGGCGCAGTAACACTGGGGCTTTGCGCTTCTCTACCCACCAGACGTCACGGTCACTATCTCTCCATCTCGTAGACACGAGCTGAGAAATTGCAAACGTCGAGCAATTGCTCAGAGATGAAAAGTGCCAGCACTGAAAGCTGTTGCTAGCCAGCACCCTTCCTTGGAAGCGCTTTCACAGGCGCAGTAACACTGGGGCTTTGCGCTTCTCTAGCCGCCAAACGTCACGGTCACTATCTCTCCGTCTCGTAGACACGAGCTGAGAAATTGCAAACGTCGAGCAATTGCTCAGAGATGAAAAGTGCCAGCACTGAAAGCTCTTGCTAGCCAGCACCCTTCCTTGGAAGCGCTTTTGTAAGCCTAAGAACACTGGGGCTCTGGGCTTCTCTAGCCACCTAATCTTCTGCTCATCCTCTCGCGCACTCTAAAGAGAGCTCAGGTGAGAAATTGCAAACGTCCAGCAATTGCTCAGAGATGAAAAGTGCCAGCACTGAAAGCTGTTGCTAGCCAGCAGCCTTCCTTGGAAGCGCTTTCACAGGCGCAGTAACACTGGGGCTTTGCGCTTCTCTAGCCGCCAAACGTCACGGTCACTATCTCTCCATCTCGTAGACACGAGCTGAGAAATTGCAAACGTCGAGCAATTGCTCAGAGATGAAAAGTGCCAGCACTGAAAGCTGTTGCTAGCCAGCACCCTTCCTTGGAAGCGCTTTCACAGGCGCAGTAACACTGGGGCTTTGCGCTTCTCTACCCACCAAACGTCATGGTCACTATCTCTCCGTCTCGTAGACACGAGCTGAGAAATTGCAAACGTCGAGCAATTGCTCAGAGATGAAAAGTGCCAGCACTGAAAGCTGTTGCTAGCCAGCACCCTTCCTTGGAAGCGCTTTTGTAGGCCTAAGAACAGTGGGGCTCTGGGCTTCTCTAGCCACCTAATCTTCTGCTCATCCTCTCGCGCACTCTAAAGAGAGCTCAGGTGAGAAATTGCAAACGTCGAGCAATTGCTCAGAGATGAAAAGTGCCAGCACTGAAAGCTGTTGCTAGCCAGCACCCTTCCTTGGAAGCGCTTTCACAGGCGCAGCAACACTGGGGCTTTGCGCTTCTCTACCCACCAAATGTCACGGTCACTATCACTCCGTCTCATAGACACGAGCTGAGAAATTGCAAACGTCGAGCAATTGCTCAGAGATGAAAAGTGCCAGCACTGAAAGCTGTTGCTAGCCAGCACCCTTCCTTGGAAGCGCTTTTGTAGGCCTAAGAACCCTGGGGCTCTGGGCTTCTCTAGCCACCTAATCTTCTGCTCATCCTCTCGCGCACTCTAAAGAGAGATCAGGTGAGAAATTGCAAACGTCGAGCAATTGCTCAGAGATGAAAAGTGCCAGCACTGAAAGCTGTTGCTAGCCAGCACCCTTCCTTGGAAGTGCTTTCACAGGCGCAGCAACACTGGGGCTTTGTGCTTCTCTAGCCACCAAACGTCACGGTCACTATCTCTCCGTCTCGTAGACACGAGCTGAGAAATTGCAAACGTCGAGCAATTGCTCAGAGACGAAAAGTGCCAGCACTGAAAGCTGTTGCTAGCCAGCACCCTTCCTTGGAAGCGCTTTCACAGGCGCAGCAACACTGGGGCTTTGCGCTTCTCTAGCCACCAAACGTCACGGTCACTATCTCTCCATCTCGTAGACACGAGCTGAGAAATTGCAAACGTCGAGCAATTGCTCAGAGATGAAAAGTGCCAGCACTGAAAGCTGTTGCTAGCCAGCCCCCTTCCTTGGAAGCGCTTTTGTAGGTCTAAGATCACTGGGGCTCTGGGCTTCTCTAGCCACCTAATCTTCTGCTCATCCTCTCGCGCACTCTAAAGAGAGCTCAGGTGAGAAATTGCAAACGTCGAACAATTGCTCAGAGATGAAAAGTGCCAGCACTGAAAGCTCTTGCTAGCCAGCACCCTTCCTTGGAAGCGCTTTCACAGGCGCAGTAACACTGGGGCTTTGCGCTTCTCTAGCCACCAAACGTCACGGTCACTATCACTCCATCTCGTAGACACGAGCTGAGAAATTGCAAACGTCGAGCAATTGCTCAGAGATGAAAAGTGCCAGCACTGAAAGCTGTTGCTAGCCAGCCCCCTTCCTTGGAAGCGTTTTTGTAGGCCTAAGAATACTGGGGCTCTGGGCTTCTCTAGCCACCTCATCTTCTGCTCATCCTCTCGCGCACTCTAAAGAGAGCTCAGGTGAGAAATTGCAAACGTCCAGCAATTGCTCAGAGATGAAAAGTGCCAGCACTGAAAGCTGTTGCTAGCCAGCACCCTTCCTTGGAAGCGCTTTCACAGGCGCAGCAACACTGGGGCTTTGCGCTTCTCTAGCCACCAAACGTCACGGTCACTATCTCTCCATCTCGTAGACACGAGCTGAGAAATTGCAAACGTCGAGCAATTGCTCAGAGATGAAAAGTGCCAGCACTGAAAGCTGTTGCTAGCCAGCACCCTTCCTTGGAAGCGCTTTCACAGGTGCAGTAACACTGGGGCTTTGCGCTTCTCTACCCACCAAACGTCATGGTCACTATCACTCCATCTCGTAGACACGAGCTGAGAAATTGCAAACGTCGAGCAATTGCTCAGAGATGAAAAGTGCCAGCACTGAAAGCTGTTGCTAGCCGGCCCCCTTACTTGGAAGCGCTTTTGTAGGCCTAAGCACACTGGGGCTCTGGGCTTCTCTAGCCACCTAATCTTCTGCTCATCCTCTCGCGCACTCTAAAGAGAGCTCAGGTGAGAAATTGCAAAGGTCGAGCAATTGCTCAGAGATGAAAAGTGCCAGCACTGAAAGCTGTTGCTAGCCAGCACCCTTCCTTGGAAGCGCTTTCACAGGCGCAGCAACACTGGGGATTTGCGCTTCTCTAGCCGGCAAACGTCACGGTCACTATCTCTCCATCTTGTAGACACGAGCTGAGAAATTGCAAACGTCGAGCAATTGCTCAGAGATGAAAAGTGCCAGCACTGAAAGCTGTTGCTAGCCAGCACCCTTCCTTGGAAGTGCTTTCACAGGCGCAGCAACACTGGGGCTTTGCGCTTCTCTACCCACCAAACGTCACGGTCACTATCACTCCATCTCGTAGACACGAGCTGAGAAATTGCAAACGTCGAGCAATTGCTCAGAGATGAAAAGTGCCAGCACTGAAAGCTGTTGCTAGCCAGCACCCTTCCTTGGAAGCGCTTTCACAGGCGCAGCAACACTGGGGCTTTGCGCTTCTCTAGCCACCAAACGTCACGGTCACTATCTCTCCATCTCGTAGACACGAGCTGAGAAATTGCAAACGTCGAGCAATTGCTCAGAGATGAAAAGTGCCAGCACTGAAAGCTGTTGCTAGCCAGCCCCCTTCCTTGGAAGCGCTTTCACAGGCGCAGTAACACTGGGGCTTTGCGCTTCTCTAGCCACCAAACGTCACGGTCACTCTCTCTCCGTCTCGTAGACACGAGCTGAGAAATTGCAAACGTCGAGCAATTGCTCAGAGATGAAAAGTGCCAGCACTGAAAGCTGTTGCTAGCCAGCACCCTTCCTTGGAAGCGCTTTCACAGGCGCAGCAACACTGGGGCTTTGCGCTTCTCTAGCCACCAAATGTCACGGTCACTATAACTCCGTCTCGTAGACACGAGCTGAGAAATTGCAAACGTCGAGCAATTGCTCAGAGATGAAAAGTGCCAGCACTGAAAGCTGTTGCTAGCCAGCCCCCTTCCTTGGAAGCGCTTTTGTAGGCCTAAGAACACTGGGGCTCTGGGCTTCTCTAGCCACCTAATCTTCTGCTCATCCTCTCGCGCACTCTAAAGAGAGCTCAGGTGAGAAATTGCAAACGTCGAGCAATTGCTCAGAGATGAAAAGTGCCAGCACTGAAAGCTGTTGCTAGCCAGCACCCTTCCTTGGAAGCAGGCGCAGTAACACTGGGGCTTTGCGCTTCTCTAGCCACCAAACGTCATGGTCACTATCTCTCCGTCTCGTAGACATGAGCTGAGAAATTGCAAACGTCGAGCAATTGCTCAGAGATGAAAAGCGCCAGCACTGAAAGCTGTTGCTAGCCAGCCCCCTTCCTTGGAAGCGCTTTTGTAGGCCTAAGCACACTGGGGCTCTGGGCTTCTCTAGCCACCTAATCTTCTGCTCATCCTCTCGCGCACTCTAAAGAGAGCTCAGGTGAGAAATTGCAAACGTCGAGCAATTGCTCAGAGATGAAAAGTGCCAGCACTGAAAGCTGTTGCTAGCCAGCACCCTTCCTTGGAAGCGCTTTCACAGGCGCAGCAACACTGGGGCTTTGCGCTTCTCTACCCACCAAACGTCACGGTCACTCTCTCTCCGTCTCGTAGAAAGAAGTTGAGAAATTGCAAACGTCGAGCAATTGCTCAGAGATGAAAAGTGCCAGCACTGAAAGCTCTTGCTAGCCAGCACCCTTCCTTGGAAGCGCTTTTGTAGGTCTAAGAACACTGGGGCTCTGGGCTTCTCTAGCCACCTAATCTTCTGCTCATCCTCTCGCGCACTCTAAAGAGAGCTCAGGTGAGAAATTGCAAACGTCGAGCAATTGCTCAGAGATGAAAAGTGCCAGCACTGAAAGCTGTTGCTAGCCAGCACCCTTCCTTGGAAGCGCTTTCACAGGCGCAGCAACACTGGGGCTTTGCGCTTCTCTAGCCACGAAAGGTCACGGTCACTATCTCTCCGTCTCGTAGACGCGAGCTGAGAAATTGCAAACGTCGAGCAATTGCTCAGAGATGAAAAGTGCCAGCACTGAAAGCTCTTGCTAGCCAGCACCCTTCCTTGGAAGCGCTTTTGTAGGCCTAAGAACCCTGGGGCTCTGGGCTTCTCTAGCCACCTAATCTTCTGCTCATCCTCTCGCGCACTCTAAAGAGAGCTCAGGTGAGAAATTGCAAACGTCGAGCAATTGCTCAGAGAGGAAAAGTGCCAGCACTGAAAGCTGTTGCTAGCCAGCACCCTTCCTTGGAAGCGCTTTCACAGGCGCAGTAACACTGGGGCTTTGCGCTTCTCTAGCCGCCAAACGTCACGGTCACTATCTCTCCATCTCGTAGACACGAGCTGAGAAATTGCAAACGTCGAGCAATTGCTCAGAGATGAAAAGTGCCAGCACTGAAAGCTGTTGCTAGCCAGCACCCTTCCTTGGAAGCGCTTTCACAGGCGCAGTAACACTGGGGCTTTGCGCTTCTCTAGCCACCAAACGTCATGGTCACTATCTCTCCGTCTCGTAGACACGAGCTGAGAAATTGCAAACGTCGAGCAATTGCTCAGAGACGAAAAGTGCCAGCACTGAAAGCTGTTGCTAGCCAGCACCCTTCCTTGGAAGCGCTTTCACAGGCGCAGTAACACTGGGGCTTTGCGCTTCTCTAGCCACCAAAGGTCACGGTCATTCTCTCTCCGTCTCGTAGACACGAGCTGAGAAATTGCAAACGTCGAGCAATTGCTCAGAGATGAAAAGTGCCAGCACTGAAAGCTGTTGCTAGCCAGCCCCCTTCCTTGGAAGCGCTTTTGTAGGCCTAAGAACACTGGGGCTCTGGGCTTCTCTAGCCACCTAATCTTCTGCTCATCCTCTCGCGCACTCTAAAGAGAGCTCAGGTGAGAAATTGCAAACGTCGAGCAATTGCTCAGAGATGAAAAGTGCCAGCACTGAAAGCTGTTGCTAGCCAGCACCCTTCCTTGGAAGCGCTTTCACAGGCGCAGTAACACTGGGGCTTTGCGCTTCTCTAGCCACCAAACGTCACGGTCACTATCTCTCTGTCTCGTAGACACGAGCTGAGAAATTGCAAACGTCGAGCAATTGCTCAGAGATGAAAAGTGCCAGCACTGAAAGCTGTTGCTAGCCAGCACCCTTCCTTGGAAGCGCTTTCACAGGCGCAGCAACACTGGGGCTTTGCGCTTCTCTACCCACCAGACGTCACGGTCACTATCTCTCCGTCTCGTAGACACGAGCTGAGAAATTGCAAACGTCGAGCAATTGCTCAGAGATGAAAAGTGCCAGCACTGAAAGCTGTTGCTAGCCAGCACCCTTCCTTGGAAGCGCTTTTGTAGGTCTAAGATCACTGGGGCTCTGGGCTTCTCTAGCCACCTAATCTTCTGCTCATCCTCTCGCGCACTCTAAAGAGAGCTCAGGTGAGAAATTGCAAACGTCCAGCAATTGCTCAGAGAGGAAAAGTGCCAGCACTGAAAGCTGTTGCTAGCCAGCACCCTTCCTTGGAAGCGCTTTCACAGGCGCAGTAACACTGGGGCTTTGCGCTTCTCTACCCACCAGACGTCACGGTCACTATCTCTCCATCTCGTAGACACGAGCTGAGAAATTGCAAACGTCGAGCAATTGCTCAGAGATGAAAAGTGCCAGCACTGAAAGCTGTTGCTAGCCAGCACCCTTCCTTGGAAGCGCTTTCACAGGCGCAGTAACACTGGGGCTTTGCGCTTCTCTAGCCGCCAAACGTCACGGTCACTATCTCTCCGTCTCGTAGACACGAGCTGAGAAATTGCAAACGTCGAGCAATTGCTCAGAGATGAAAAGTGCCAGCACTGAAAGCTCTTGCTAGCCAGCACCCTTCCTTGGAAGCGCTTTTGTAAGCCTAAGAACACTGGGGCTCTGGGCTTCTCTAGCCACCTAATCTTCTGCTCATCCTCTCGCGCACTCTAAAGAGAGCTCAGGTGAGAAATTGCAAACGTCCAGCAATTGCTCAGAGATGAAAAGTGCCAGCACTGAAAGCTGTTGCTAGCCAGCAGCCTTCCTTGGAAGCGCTTTCACAGGCGCAGTAACACTGGGGCTTTGCGCTTCTCTAGCCGCCAAACGTCACGGTCACTATCTCTCCATCTCGTAGACACGAGCTGAGAAATTGCAAACGTCGAGCAATTGCTCAGAGATGAAAAGTGCCAGCACTGAAAGCTGTTGCTAGCCAGCACCCTTCCTTGGAAGCGCTTTCACAGGCGCAGTAACACTGGGGCTTTGCGCTTCTCTACCCACCAAACGTCATGGTCACTATCTCTCCGTCTCGTAGACACGAGCTGAGAAATTGCAAACGTCGAGCAATTGCTCAGAGATGAAAAGTGCCAGCACTGAAAGCTGTTGCTAGCCAGCACCCTTCCTTGGAAGCGCTTTTGTAGGCCTAAGAACAGTGGGGCTCTGGGCTTCTCTAGCCACCTAATCTTCTGCTCATCCTCTCGCGCACTCTAAAGAGAGCTCAGGTGAGAAATTGCAAACGTCGAGCAATTGCTCAGAGATGAAAAGTGCCAGCACTGAAAGCTGTTGCTAGCCAGCACCCTTCCTTGGAAGCGCTTTCACAGGCGCAGCAACACTGGGGCTTTGCGCTTCTCTACCCACCAAATGTCACGGTCACTATCACTCCGTCTCATAGACACGAGCTGAGAAATTGCAAACGTCGAGCAATTGCTCAGAGATGAAAAGTGCCAGCACTGAAAGCTGTTGCTAGCCAGCACCCTTCCTTGGAAGCGCTTTTGTAGGCCTAAGAACCCTGGGGCTCTGGGCTTCTCTAGCCACCTAATCTTCTGCTCATCCTCTCGCGCACTCTAAAGAGAGATCAGGTGAGAAATTGCAAACGTCGAGCAATTGCTCAGAGATGAAAAGTGCCAGCACTGAAAGCTGTTGCTAGCCAGCACCCTTCCTTGGAAGTGCTTTCACAGGCGCAGCAACACTGGGGCTTTGTGCTTCTCTAGCCACCAAACGTCACGGTCACTATCTCTCCGTCTCGTAGACACGAGCTGAGAAATTGCAAACGTCGAGCAATTGCTCAGAGACGAAAAGTGCCAGCACTGAAAGCTGTTGCTAGCCAGCACCCTTCCTTGGAAGCGCTTTCACAGGCGCAGCAACACTGGGGCTTTGCGCTTCTCTAGCCACCAAACGTCACGGTCACTATCTCTCCATCTCGTAGACACGAGCTGAGAAATTGCAAACGTCGAGCAATTGCTCAGAGATGAAAAGTGCCAGCACTGAAAGCTGTTGCTAGCCAGCCCCCTTCCTTGGAAGCGCTTTTGTAGGTCTAAGATCACTGGGGCTCTGGGCTTCTCTAGCCACCTAATCTTCTGCTCATCCTCTCGCGCACTCTAAAGAGAGCTCAGGTGAGAAATTGCAAACGTCGAACAATTGCTCAGAGATGAAAAGTGCCAGCACTGAAAGCTCTTGCTAGCCAGCACCCTTCCTTGGAAGCGCTTTCACAGGCGCAGTAACACTGGGGCTTTGCGCTTCTCTAGCCACCAAACGTCACGGTCACTATCACTCCATCTCGTAGACACGAGCTGAGAAATTGCAAACGTCGAGCAATTGCTCAGAGATGAAAAGTGCCAGCACTGAAAGCTGTTGCTAGCCAGCCCCCTTCCTTGGAAGCGTTTTTGTAGGCCTAAGAATACTGGGGCTCTGGGCTTCTCTAGCCACCTCATCTTCTGCTCATCCTCTCGCGCACTCTAAAGAGAGCTCAGGTGAGAAATTGCAAACGTCCAGCAATTGCTCAGAGATGAAAAGTGCCAGCACTGAAAGCTGTTGCTAGCCAGCACCCTTCCTTGGAAGCGCTTTCACAGGCGCAGCAACACTGGGGCTTTGCGCTTCTCTAGCCACCAAACGTCACGGTCACTATCTCTCCATCTCGTAGACACGAGCTGAGAAATTGCAAACGTCGAGCAATTGCTCAGAGATGAAAAGTGCCAGCACTGAAAGCTGTTGCTAGCCAGCACCCTTCCTTGGAAGCGCTTTCACAGGTGCAGTAACACTGGGGCTTTGCGCTTCTCTACCCACCAAACGTCATGGTCACTATCACTCCATCTCGTAGACACGAGCTGAGAAATTGCAAACGTCGAGCAATTGCTCAGAGATGAAAAGTGCCAGCACTGAAAGCTGTTGCTAGCCGGCCCCCTTACTTGGAAGCGCTTTTGTAGGCCTAAGCACACTGGGGCTCTGGGCTTCTCTAGCCACCTAATCTTCTGCTCATCCTCTCGCGCACTCTAAAGAGAGCTCAGGTGAGAAATTGCAAAGGTCGAGCAATTGCTCAGAGATGAAAAGTGCCAGCACTGAAAGCTGTTGCTAGCCAGCACCCTTCCTTGGAAGCGCTTTCACAGGCGCAGCAACACTGGGGATTTGCGCTTCTCTAGCCGGCAAACGTCACGGTCACTATCTCTCCATCTTGTAGACACGAGCTGAGAAATTGCAAACGTCGAGCAATTGCTCAGAGATGAAAAGTGCCAGCACTGAAAGCTGTTGCTAGCCAGCACCCTTCCTTGGAAGTGCTTTCACAGGCGCAGCAACACTGGGGCTTTGCGCTTCTCTACCCACCAAACGTCACGGTCACTATCACTCCATCTCGTAGACACGAGCTGAGAAATTGCAAACGTCGAGCAATTGCTCAGAGATGAAAAGTGCCAGCACTGAAAGCTGTTGCTAGCCAGCCCCCTTCCTTGGAAGCGCTTTTATAGGCCTAAGCAGACTGGGCCTCTGGGCTTGTCTAGCCACCTAATCTTCTGCTCATCCTCTCGCGCACTCTAAAGAGAGCTCAGGTGAGAAATTGCAAACGTCCAGCAATTGCTCAGAGATGAAAAGTGGCAGCACTGAAAGCTGTTGCTAGCCAGCACCCTTCCTTGGAAGCGCTTTCACAGGCGCAGCAACACTGGGGCTTTGCGCTTCTCTAGCCACCAAACGTCACGGTCACTATCTCTCTGTCTCGTAGACACGAGCTGAGAAATTGCAAACGTCGAGCAATTGCTCAGAGATGAAAAGTGCCAGCACTGAAAGCTGTTGCTAGCCAGCCCCCTTCCTTGGAAGCGTTTTTGTAGGCCTAAGAATACTGGGGCTCTGGGCTTCTCTAGCCACCTAATCTTCTGCTCATCCTCTCGCGCACTCTAAAGAGAGCTCAGGTGAGAAATTGCAAACGTCGAGCAATTGCTCAGAGATGAAAAGTGCCAGCACTGAAAGCTGTTGCTAGCCAGCACCCTTCCTTGGAAGCGCTTTCACAGGCGCAGCAACACTGGGGCTTTGCGCTTCTCTAGCCACCAAACGTCACGGTCACTATCTCTCCATCTCGTAGACACGAGCTGAGAAATTGCAAACGTCGAGCAATTGCTCAGAGATGAAAAGTGCCAGCACTGAAAGCTGTTGCTAGCCAGCCCCCTTCCTTGGAAGTGCTTTTGTAGGCCTAAGCACACTGGGGCTCTGGGCTTCTCTAGCCACCTAATCTTCTGCTCATCCTCTCGCGCACTCTAAAGAGAGCTCAGGTGAGAAATTGCAAAGGTCGAGCAATTGCTCAGAGATGAAAAGTGCCAGCACTGAAAGCTGTTGCTAGCCAGCACCCTTCCTTGGAAGCGCTTTCACAGGCGCAGCAACACTGGGGCTTTGCGCTTCTCTAGCCGCCAAACGTCACGGTCACTATCTCTCCATCTTGTAGACACGAGCTGAGAATTGCAAACGTCGAGCAATTGCTCAGAGATGAAAAGTGCCAGCACTGAAAGCTGTTGCTAGCCAGCACCCTTCCTTGGAAGTGCTTTCACAGGCGCAGCAACACTGGGGCTTTGCGCTTCTCTACCCACCAAACGTCACGGTCACTATCACTCCATCTCGTAGACATGAGCTGAGAAATTGCAAACGTCGAGCAATTGCTCAGAGATGAAAAGTGCCAGCACTGAAAGCTGTTGCTAGCCAGCCCCCTTCCTTGGAAGCGCTTTTATAGGCCTAAGCAGACTGGGCCTCTGGGCTTGTCTAGCCACCTAATCTTCTGCTCATCCTCTCGCGCACTCTAAAGAGAGCTCAGGTGAGCAATTGCAAACGTCGAGCAATTGCTCAGAGATGAAAAGTGGCAGCACTGAAAGCTGTTGCTAGCCAGCACCCTTCCTTGGAAGTGCTTTCACAGGCGCAGTAACACTGGGGCTTTGCGCTTCTCTAGCCACCAAACGTCACGGTCACTATCACTCCATCTCGTAGACACGAGCTGAGAAATTGCAAACGTCGAGCAATTGCTCAGAGATGAAAAGTGCCAGCACTGAAAGCTGTTGCTAGCCAGCCCCCATCCTTGGAAGCGCTTTTGTAGGCCTAAGAACAGTGGGGCTCTGGGCTTCTCTAGCCACCTAATCTTCTGCTCATCCTCTCGCGCACTCTAAAGAGAGCTCAGGTGAGAAATTGCAAACGTCGAGCAATTGCTCAGAGATGAAAAGTGCCAGCACTGAAAGCTGTTGCTAGCCAGCACCCTTCCTTGGAAGCGCTTTCACAGGTGCAGTAACACTGGGGCTTTGCGCTTCTCTACCCACCAAACGTCATGGTCACTATCACTCCATCTCGTAGACACGAGCTGAGAAATTGCAAACGTCGAGCAATTGCTCAGAGATGAAAAGTGCCAGCACTGAAAGCTGTTGCTAGCCAGCACCCTTCCTTGGAAGCGCTTTTGTAGGCCTAAGCACACTGGGGCTCTGGGCTTCTCTAGCCACCTAATCTTCTGCTCATCCTCTCGCGCACTCTAAAGAGAGCTCAGGTGAGAAATTGCAAAGGTCGAGCAATTGCTCAGAGATGAAAAGTGCCAGCACTGAAAGCTGTTGCTAGCCAGCACCCTTCCTTGGAAGCGCTTTCACAGGCGCAGCAACACTGGGGATTTGCGCTTCTCTAGCCGCCAAACGTCACGGTCACTATCTCTCCATCTTGTAGACACGAGCTGAGAAATTGCAAACGTCGAGCAATTGCTCAGAGATGAAAAGTGCCAGCACTGAAAGCTGTTGCTAGCCAGCACCCTTCCTTGGAAGTGCTTTCACAGGCGCAGCAACACTGGGGCTTTGCGCTTCTCTACCCACCAAACGTCACGGTCACTATCTCTCTGTCTCGTAGACACGAGCTGAGAAATTGCAAACGTCGAGCAATTGCTCAGAGATGAAAAGTGCCAGCACTGAAAGCTGTTGCTAGCCAGCCCCCTTCCTTGGAAGCGTTTTTGTAGGCCTAAGAATACTGGGGCTCTGGGCTTCTCTAGCCACCTAATCTTCTGCTCATCCTCTCGCGCACTCTAAAGAGAGCTCAGGTGAGAAATTGCAAACGTCGAGCAATTGCTCAGAGATGAAAAGTGCCAGCACTGAAAGCTGTTGCTAGCCAGCAGCCTTCCTTGGAAGCGCTTTCACAGGCGCAGCAACACTGGGGCTTTGCGCTTCTCTAGCCACCAAACGTCACGGTCACTATCTCTCCATCTCGTAGACACGAGCTGAGAAATTGCAAACGTCGAGCAATTGCTCAGAGATGAAAAGTGCCAGCACTGAAAGCTGTTGCTAGCCAGCCCCCTTCCTTGGAAGCGCTTTTATAGGCCTAAGCACACTGGGGCTCTGGGCTTCTCTAGCCACCTAATCTTCTGCTCATCCTCTCGCGCACTCTAAAGAGAGCTCAGGGGAGAAATTGCAAACGTCCAGCAATTGCTCAGAGATGAAAAGTGCCAGCACTGAAAGCTGTTGCTAGCCAGCACCCTTCCTTGGAAGCGCTTTCACAGGCGCAGCAACACTGGGGATTTGCGCTTCTCTAGCCGCCAAACGTCACGGTCACTATCTCTCCATCTTGTAGACACGAGCTGAGAAATTGCAAACGTCGAGCAATTGCTCAGAGATGAAAAGTGCCAGCACTGAAAGCTGTTGCTAGCCAGCCCCCATCCTTGGAAGCGCTTTTGTAGGCCTAAGAACACTGGGGCTCTGGGCTTCTCTAGCCACCGAATCTTCTGCTCATCCTCTCGCGCACTCTAAAGAGAGCTCAGGTGAGAAATTGCAAACGTCGAGCAATTGCTCAGAGATGAAAAGTGCCAGCACTGAAAGCTGTTGCTAGCCAGCACCCTTCCTTGGAAGCGCTTTCACAGGTGCAGTAACACTGGGGCTTTGCGCTTCTCTACCCACCAAACGTCATGGTCACTATCACTCCATCTCGTAGACACGAGCTGAGAAATTGCAAACGTCGAGCAATTGCTCAGAGATGAAAAGTGCCAGCACTGAAAGCTGTTGCTAGCCAGCACCCTTCCTTGGAAGCGCTTTTGTAGGCCTAAGCACACTGGGGCTCTGGGCTTCTCTAGCCACCTAATCTTCTGCTCATCCTCTCGCGCACTCTAAAGAGAGCTCAGGTGAGAAATTGCAAAGGTCGAGCAATTGCTCAGAGATGAAAAGTGCCAGCACTGAAAGCTGTTGCTAGCCAGCACCCTTCCTTGGAAGCGCTTTCACAGGCGCAGCAACACTGGGGATTTGCGCTTCTCTAGCCGCCAAACGTCACGGTCACTATCTCTCCATCTTGTAGACACGAGCT
Organism: Sarcoramphus papa; assembly: GCA_037962945.1. Lineage (NCBI taxonomy): Eukaryota > Metazoa > Chordata > Aves > Accipitriformes > Cathartidae > Sarcoramphus > Sarcoramphus papa. Next base: position 306,974 of record JBBMRM010000072.1, on the reverse strand, counting down.
GAGAAATTGCAAACGTCGAGCAATTGCTCAGAGATGAAAAGTGCCAGCACTGAAAGCTGTTGCTAGCCAGCACCCTTCCTTGGAAGTGCTTTCACAGGCGCAGCAACACTGGGGCTTTGCGCTTCTCTACCCACCAAACGTCACGGTCACTATCTCTCTGTCTCGTAGACACGAGCTGAGATATTGCAAACGTCGAGCAATTGCTCAGAGATGAAAAGTGCCAGCACTGAAAGCTGTTGCTAGCCAGCCCCCTTCCTTGGAAGCGTTTTTGTAGGCCTAAGAATACTGGGGCTCTGGGCTTCTCTAGCCACCTAATCTTCTGCTCATCCTCTCGCGCACTCTAAAGAGAGCTCAGGTGAGAAATTGCAAACGTCGAGCAATTGCTCAGAGATGAAAAGTGCCAGCACTGAAAGCTGTTGCTAGCCAGCAGCCTTCCTTGGAAGCGCTTTCACAGGCGCAGCAACACTGGGGCTTTGCGCTTCTCTAGCCACCAAACGTCACGGTCACTATCTCTCCATCTCGTAGACACGAGCTGAGAAATTGCAAACGTCGAGCAATTGCTCAGAGATGAAAAGTGCCAGCACTGAAAGCTGTTGCTAGCCAGCCCCCTTCCTTGGAAGCGCTTTTATAGGCCTAAGCACACTGGGGCTCTGGGCTTCTCTAGCCACCTAATCTTCTGCTCATCCTCTCGCGCACTCTAAAGAGAGCTCAGGGGAGAAATTGCAAACGTCCAGCAATTGCTCAGAGATGAAAAGTGCCAGCACTGAAAGCTGTTGCTAGCCAGCACCCTTCCTTGGAAGCGCTTTCACAGGCGCAGCAACACTGGGGATTTGCGCTTCTCTAGCCGCCAAACGTCACGGTCACTATCTCTCCATCTTGTAGACACGAGCTGAGAAATTGCAAACGTCGAGCAATTGCTCAGAGATGAAAAGTGCCAGCACTGAAAGCTGTTGCTAGCCAGCACCCTTCCTTGGAAGCGCTTTCACAGGCGCAGTAACACTGGGGCTTTGCGCTTCTCTAGCCACCAAACGTCACGGTCACTCTCTCTCCATCTCGTAGACACGAGCTGAGAAATTGCAAACGTTGAGCAATTGCTCAGAGATGAAAAGTGCCAGCACTGAAAGCTGTTGCTAGCCAGCACCCTTCCTTGTAAGCGCTTTCACAGGCGCAGCAACACTGGGGCTTTGTGCGTCTCTACCCACCAAACGTCACGGTCACTATCTCTCCATCTCGTAGACACGAGCTGAGAAATTGCAAACGTCGAGCAATTGCTCAGAGATGAAAAGTGCCAGCACTGAAAGCTGTTGCTAGCCAGCACCCTTCCTTGGAAGCGCTTTTGTAGGCCTAAGAAAACTGGGGCTCTGGGCTTCTCTAGCCACCTAATCTTCTGCTCATCCTCTCGGGCACTCTAAAGAGAACTCAGGTGAGAAATTGCAAACGTCGAGCAATTGCTCAGAGATGAAAAGTGCCAGCACTGAAAGCTGTTGCTAGCCAGCACCCTTCCTTGTAAGCGCTTTCACAGGCACAGCAACACTGGGGCTTTGCGCTTCTCTAGCCACCAAACGTCACGGTCACTATCTCTCTGTCTCGTAGACATGAGCTGAGAAATTGCAAACGTCGAGCAATTGCTCAGAGATGAAAAGTGCCAGCACTGAAAGCTGTTGCTAGCCAGCACCCTTCCTTGGAAGTGCTTTCACAGGCGCAGTAACACTGGGGCTTTGCGCTTCTCTAGCCACCAAACGTCACGGTCACTATCACTCCATCTCGTAGACACGAGCTGAGAAATTGCAAACGTCGAGCAATTGCTCAGAGATGAAAAGTGCCAGCACTGAAAGCTGTTGCTAGCCAGCCCCCATCCTTGGAAGCGCTTTTGTAGGCCTAAGAACAGTGGGGCTCTGGGCTTCTCTAGCCACCTAATCTTCTGCTCATCCTCTCGCGCACTCTAAAGAGAGCTCAGGTGAGAAATTGCAAACGTCGAGCAATTGCTCAGAGATGAAAAGTGCCAGCACTGAAAGCTGTTGCTAGCCAGCACCCTTCCTTGGAAGCGCTTTCACAGGCGCAGCAACACTGGGGCTTTGCGCTTCTCTAGCCACCAAACGTCACGGTCACTATCTCTCCGTCTCGTAGACACGAGCTGAGAAATTGCAAAGGTCGAGCAATTGCTCAGAGATGAAAAGTGCCAGCACTGAAAGCTGTTGCTAGCCAGCCCCCTACCTTGGAAGCGCTTTTGTAGGCCTAAGAACAGTGGGGCTCTGGGCTTCTCTAGCCACCTAATCTTCTGCTCATCCTCTCGCGCACTCTAAAGAGAGCTCAGGTGAGAAATTGCAAACGTCGAGCAATTGCTCAGAGATGAAAAGTGCCAGCACTGAAAGCTGTTGCTAGCCAGCACCCTTCCTTGGAAGCGCTTTCACAGGCGCAGCAACACTGGGGCTTTGCGCTTCTCTACCCACCAAACGTCACGGTCACTATCTCTCTGTCTCGTAGACACGAGCTGAGAAATTGCAAACGTCGAGAAATTGCTCAGAGATGAAAAGTGCCAGCACTGAAAGCTGTTGCTAGCCAGCACCCTTCCTTGGAAGCACTTTCACAGGCGCAGCAACACTGGGGCTTTGCGCTTCTCTAGCCACCAAACGTCACGGTCACTATCTCTCCATCTCGTAGACACGAGCTGAGAAATTGCAAACGTCGAGCAATTGCTCAGAGATGAAAAGTGCCAGCACTGAAAGCTGTTGCTAGCCAGCACCCTTCCTTGGAAGCGCTTTCACAGGCGCAGTAACACTGGGGCTTTGCGCTTCTCTAGCCAGCAGACGTCACGGTCACTATCTCTCCGTCTCGTAGACACGAGCTGAGAAATTGCAAACGTCGAGCAATTGATCAGAGATGAAAAGTGCCAGCACTGAAAGCTGTTGCTAGCCAGCCCCCTTCCTTGGAAGCGCTTTTGTAGGCCTAAGAACACTGGGGCTCTGGGCTTCTCTAGCCACCTAATCTTCTGCTCATCCTCTCGCGCACTCTAATGAGAGCTCAGGTGAGAAATTGCAAACGTCGAGCAATTGTTCAGAGATGAAAAGTGCCAGCACTGAAAGCTCTTGCTAGCCAGCACCCTTCCTTGGAAGCACTTTCACAGGCGCAGCAACACTGGGGCTTTGCGCTTCTCTAGCCACCAAACGTCACGGTCACTATCTCTCCATCTCGTAGACACGAGCTGAGAAATTGCAAACGTCGAGCAATTGCTCAGAGATGAAAAGTGCCAGCACTGAAAGCTGTTGCTAGCCAGCCCCCTTCCTTGGAAGCGCTTTCACAGGCGCAGTAACACTGGGGCTTTGCGCTTCTCTAGCCACCAAACGTCACGGTCACTCTCTCTCCGTCTCGTAGACACGAGCTGAGAAATTGCAAACGTCGAGCAATTGCTCAGAGATGAAAAGTGCCAGCACTGAAAGCTGTTGCTAGCCAGCACCCTTCCTTGGAAGCGCTTTCACAGGCGCAGCAACACTGGGGCTTTGCGCTTCTCTAGCCACCAAACGTCACGGTCACTATCTCTCCATCTCGTAGACACGAGCTGAGAAATTGCAAACGTCGAGCAATTGCTCAGAGATGAAAAGTGCCAGCACTGAAAGCTGTTGCTAGCCAGCCCCCTTCCTTGGAAGCGCTTTCACAGGCGCAGTAACACTGGGGCTTTGCGCTTCTCTAGCCACCAAACGTCACGGTCACTCTCTCTCCGTCTCGTAGACACGAGCTGAGAAATTGCAAACGTCGAGCAATTGCTCAGAGATGAAAAGTGCCAGCACTGAAAGCTGTTGCTAGCCAGCACCCTTCCTTGGAAGCGCTTTCACAGGCGCAGCAACACTGGGGCTTTGCGCTTCTCTAGCCACCAAATGTCACGGTCACTATAACTCCGTCTCGTAGACACGAGCTGAGAAATTGCAAACGTCGAGCAATTGCTCAGAGATGAAAAGTGCCAGCACTGAAAGCTGTTGCTAGCCAGCCCCCTTCCTTGGAAGCGCTTTTGTAGGCCTAAGAACACTGGGGCTCTGGGCTTCTCTAGCCACCTAATCTTCTGCTCATCCTCTCGCGCACTCTAAAGAGAGCTCAGGTGAGAAATTGCAAACGTCGAGCAATTGCTCAGAGATGAAAAGTGCCAGCACTGAAAGCTGTTGCTAGCCAGCACCCTTCCTTGGAAGCGCTTTCACAGGCGCAGTAACACTGGGGCTTTGCGCTTCTCTAGCCACCAAACGTCATGGTCACTATCTCTCCGTCTCGTAGACATGAGCTGAGAAATTGCAAACGTCGAGCAATTGCTCAGAGATGAAAAGCGCCAGCACTGAAAGCTGTTGCTAGCCAGCCCCCTTCCTTGGAAGCGCTTTTGTAGGCCTAAGCACACTGGGGCTCTGGGCTTCTCTAGCCACCTCATCTTCTGCTCATCCTCTCGCGCACTCTAAAGAGAGCTCAGGTGAGAAATTGCAAACGTCGAGCAATTGCTCAGAGATGAAAAGTGCCAGCACTGAAAGCTGTTGCTAGCCAGCACCCTTCCTTGGAAGCGCTTTCACAGGCGCAGCAACACTGGGGCTTTGCGCTTCTCTACCCACCAAACGTCACGGTCACTCTCTCTCCGTCTCGTAGAAACAAGTTGAGAAATTGCAAACGTCGAGCAATTGCTCAGAGATGAAAAGTGCCAGCACTGAAAGCTGTTGCTAGCCAGCACCCTTCCTTGGAAGCGCTTTTATAGGCCTAAGAACACTGGGGCTCTGGGCTTCTCTAGCCACCTAATCTTCTGCTCATCCTCTCGCGCACTCTAAAGAGAGCTCAGGTGAGAAATTGCAAACGTCGAGCAATTGCTCAGAGATGAAAAGTGCCAGCACTGAAAGCTGTTGCTAGCCAGCACCCTTCCTTGGAAGCGCTTTCACAGGCGCAGCAACACTGGGGCTTTGCGCTTCTCTAGCCACGAAAGGTCACGGTCACTATCTCTCCGTCTCGTAGACGCGAGCTGAGAAATTGCAAACGTCGAGCAATTGCTCAGAGATGAAAAGTGCCAGCACTGAAAGCTGTTGCTAGCCAGCACCCTTCCTTGGAAGCGCTTTTGTAGGCCTAAGAACCCTGGGGCTCTGGGCTTCTCTAGCCACCTAATCTTCTGCTCATCCTCTCGCGCACTCTAAAGAGAGCTCAGGTGAGAAATTGCAAACGTCGAGCAATTGCTCAGAGAGGAAAAGTGCCAGCACTGAAAGCTGTTGCTAGCCAGCACCCTTCCTTGGAAGCGCTTTCACAGGCGCAGTAACACTGGGGCTTTGCGCTTCTCTAGCCGCCAAACGTCACGGTCACTATCTCTCCATCTCGTAGACACGAGCTGAGAAATTGCAAACGTCGAGCAATTGCTCAGAGATGAAAAGTGCCAGCACTGAAAGCTGTTGCTAGCCAGCACCCTTCCTTGGAAGCGCTTTCACAGGCGCAGTAACACTGGGGCTTTGCGCTTCTCTAGCCACCAAACGTCATGGTCACTATCTCTCCGTCTCGTAGACACGAGCTGAGAAATTGCAAACGTCGAGCAATTGCTCAGAGACGAAAAGTGCCAGCACTGAAAGCTGTTGCTAGCCAGCACCCTTCCTTGGAAGCGCTTTCACAGGCGCAGTAACACTGGGGATTTGCGCTTCTCTAGCCACCAGACGTCACGGTCATTCTCTCTCCGTCTCGTAGACACGAGCTGAGAAATTGCAAACGTCGAGCAATTGCTCAGAGATGAAAAGTGCCAGCACTGAAAGCTGTTGCTAGCCAGCCCCCTTCCTTGGAAGCGCTTTTGTAGGCCTAAGAACACTGGGGCTCTGGGCTTCTCTAGCCACCTAATCTTCTGCTCATCCTCTCGCGCACTCTAAAGAGAGCTCAGGTGAGAAATTGCAAACGTCGAGCAATTGCTCAGAGATGAAAAGTGCCAGCACTGAAAGCTGTTGCTAGCCAGCACCCTTCCTTGGAAGCGCTTTCACAGGCGCAGTAACACTGGGGCTTTGCGCTTCTCTAGCCACCAAACGTCACGGTCACTATCTCTCTGTCTCGTAGACACGAGCTGAGAAATTGCAAACGTCGAGCAATTGCTCAGAGATGAAAAGTGCCAGCACTGAAAGCTGTTGCTAGCCAGCACCCTTCCTTGGAAGCGCTTTCACAGGCGCAGCAACACTGGGGCTTTGCGCTTCTCTACCCACCAGACGTCACGGTCACTATCTCTCCGTCTCGTAGACACGAGCTGAGAAATTGCAAACGTCGAGCAATTGCTCAGAGATGAAAAGTGCCAGCACTGAAAGCTGTTGCTAGCCAGCACCCTTCCTTGGAAGCGCTTTTGTAGGTCTAAGATCACTGGGGCTCTGGGCTTCTCTAGCCACCTAATCTTCTGCTCATCCTCTCGCGCACTCTAAAGAGAGCTCAGGTGAGAAATTGCAAACGTCCAGCAATTGCTCAGAGAGGAAAAGTGCCAGCACTGAAAGCTGTTGCTAGCCAGCACCCTTCCTTGGAAGCGCTTTCACAGGCGCAGTAACACTGGGGCTTTGCGCTTCTCTAGCCACCAAACGTCACGGTCACTATCTCTCCATCTCGTAGACACGAGCTGAGAAATTGCAAACGTCGAGCAATTGCTCAGAGATGAAAAGTGCCAGCACTGAAAGCTGTTGCTAGCCAGCACCCTTCCTTGGAAGCGCTTTCACAGGCGCAGTAACACTGGGGCTTTGCGCTTCTCTAGCCGCCAAACGTCACGGTCACTCTCTCTCCGTCTCGTAGACACGAGCTGAGAAATTGCAAACGTCGAGCAATTGCTCAGAGATGAAAAGTGCCAGCACTGAAAGCTCTTGCTAGCCAGCACCCTTCCTTGGAAGCGCTTTTGTAAGCCTAAGAACACTGGGGCTCTGGGCTTCTCTAGCCACCTAATCTTCTGCTCATCCTCTCGCGCACTCTAAAGAGAGCTCAGGTGAGAAATTGCAAACGTCGAGCAATTGTTCAGAGATGAAAAGTGCCAGCACTGAAAGCTGTTGCTAGCCAGCAGCCTTCCTTGGAAGCGCTTTCACAGGCGCAGTAACACTGGGGCTTTGCGCTTCTCTAGCCGCCAAACGTCACGGTCACTATCTCTCCATCTCGTAGACACGAGCTGAGAAATTGCAAACGTCGAGCAATTGCTCAGAGATGAAAAGTGCCAGCACTGAAAGCTGTTGCTAGCCAGCACCCTTCCTTGGAAGCGCTTTCACAGGCGCAGTAACACTGGGGCTTTGCGCTTCTCTACCCACCAAACGTCATGGTCACTATCTCTCCGTCTCGTAGACACGAGCTGAGAAATTGCAAACGTCGAGCAATTGCTCAGAGATGAAAAGTGCCAGCACTGAAAGCTGTTGCTAGCCAGCACCCTTCCTTGGAAGCGCTTTTGTAGGCCTAAGAACAGTGGGGCTCTGGGCTTCTCTAGCCACCTAATCTTCTGCTCATCCTCTCGCGCACTCTAAAGAGAGCTCAGGTGAGAAATTGCAAACGTCGAGCAATTGCTCAGAGATGAAAAGTGCCAGCACTGAAAGCTGTTGCTAGCCAGCACCCTTCCTTGGAAGCGCTTTCACAGGCACAGCAACACTGGGGCTTTGCGCTTCTCTACCCACCAAATGTCACGGTCACTATCTCTCCATCTCATAGACACGAGCTGAGAAATTGCAAACGTCGAGCAATTGCTCAGAGATGAAAAGTGCCAGCACTGAAAGCTGTTGCTAGCCAGCACCCTTCCTTGGAAGCGCTTTTGTAGGCCTAAGAACCCTGGGGCTCTGGGCTTCTCTAGCCACCTAATCTTCTGCTCATCCTCTCGCGCACTCTAAAGAGAGATCAGGTGAGAAATTGCAAACGTCGAGCAATTGCTCAGAGATGAAAAGTGCCAGCACTGAAAGCTGTTGCTAGCCAGCACCCTTCCTTGGAAGCGCTTTCACAGGCGCAGCAACACTGGGGCTTTGTGCTTCTCTAGCCACCAAACGTCACGGTCACTATCTCTCCGTCTCGTAGACACGAGCTGAGAAATTGCAAACGTCGAGCAATTGCTCAGAGACGAAAAGTGCCAGCACTGAAAGCTGTTGCTAGCCAGCACCCTTCCTTGGAAGCGCTTTCACAGGCGCAGCAACACTGGGGCTTTGCGCTTCTCTAGCCACCAAACGTCACGGTCACTATCTCTCCATCTCGTAGACACGAGCTGAGAAATTGCAAACGTCGAGCAATTGCTCAGAGATGAAAAGTGCCAGCACTGAAAGCTGTTGCTAGCCAGCCCCCTTCCTTGGAAGCGCTTTTGTAGGTCTAAGATCACTGGGGCTCTGGGCTTCTCTAGCCACCTAATCTTCTGCTCATCCTCTCGCGCACTCTAAAGAGAGCTCAGGTGAGAAATTGCAAACGTCGAACAATTGCTCAGAGATGAAAAGTGCCAGCACTGAAAGCTGTTGCTAGCCAGCACCCTTCCTTGGAAGCGCTTTCACAGGCGCAGCAACACTGGGGCTTTGCGCTTCTCTAGCCACCAAACGTCACGGTCACTGTCTCTCTGTCTCGTAGACACGAGCTGAGAAATTGCAAACGTCGAGCAATTGCTCAGAGATGAAAAGTGCCAGCACTGAAAGCTGTTGCTAGCCAGCACCCTTCCTTGGAAGCGCTTTCACAGGCGCAGTAACACTGGGGCTTTGCGCTCCTCTACCCACCAAACGTCACGGTCACTATCTCTCCATCTCGTAGACACGAGCTGAGAAATTGCAAACGTCGAGCAATTGCTCAGAGATGAAAAGTGCCAGCACTGAAAGCTGTTGCTAGCCAGCACCCTTCCTTGGAAGCGCTTTTGTAGGTCTAAGATCACTGGGGCTCTGGGCTTCTCTAGCCACCTAATCTTCTGCTCATCCTCTCGCGCACTCTAAAGAGAGCTCAGGTGAGAAATTGCAAACGTCGAGCAATTGCTCAGAGATGAAAAGTGCCAGCACTGAAAGCTGTTGCTAGCCAGCACCCTTCCTTGGAAGCGCTTTCACAGGCGCAGCAACACTGGGGCTTTGCGCTTCTCTACCCACCAAACGTCACGGTCACTCTCTCTCCGTCTCGTACACATGAGCTGAGAAATTGCAAATGTCGAGCAATTGCTCAGAGATGAAAAGTGCCAGCACTGAAAGCTGTTGCTAGCCAGCACCCTTCCTTGGAAGCGCTTTCACAGGCGCAGTAACACTGGGGCTTTGCGCTTCTCTAGCCACCAAACGTCACGGTCACTATCACTCCATCTCGTAGACACGAGCTGAGAAATTGCAAACGTCGAGCAATTGCTCAGAGATGAAAAGTGCCAGCACTGAAAGCTCTTGCTAGCCAGCACCCTTCCTTGGAAGCGCTTTTGTAGGCCTAAGAACACTGGGGCTCTGGGCTTCTTTAGCCACCTCATCTTCTGCTCATCCTCTCGCGCACTCTAAAGAGAGCTCAGGTGAGAAATTGCAAACGTCGAGCAATTGCTCAGAGATGAAAAGTGCCAGCACTGAAAGCTGTTGCTAGCCAGCACCCTTCCTTGGAAGCGCTTTCACAGGCGCAGCAACACTGGGGCTTTGCGCTTCTCTACCCACCAAACGTCACGGTCATTCTCTTTCCGTCTCGTAGACACGAGCTGAGAAATTGCAAACGTCGAGCAATTGCTCAGAGATGAAAAGTGCCAGCACTGAAAGCTCTTGCTAGCCAGCACCCTTCCTTGGAAGCGCTTTCACAGGCGCAGTAACACTGGGGCTTTGCGCTTCTCTACCCACCAAACGTCACTGTCATTCTCTTTCCGTCTCCTAGACACGAGCTGAGAAATTGCAAACGTCGAGCAATTGCTCAGAGATGAAAAGTGCCAGCACTGAAAGCTCTTGCTAGCCAGCCCCCTTCCTTGGAAGCGCTTTTGTAGGCCTAAGAACACTGGGGCTCTGGGCTTCTCTAGCCACCTAATCTTCTGCTCATCCTCGCGCGCTCTAAAGAGAGCTCAGGTGAGAAATTGCAAATGTCGAGCAATTGCTCAGAGATGAAAAGTGCCAGCACTGAAAGCTCTTGCTAGCCAGCACCCTTCCTTGGAAGCGCTTTCACAGGCGCAGCAACACTGGGGCTTTGCGCTTCTCTACCCACCAAACGTCACGGTCCTTCTCTTTCCGTCTCGTAGACACGAGCTGAGAAATTGCAAACGTCGAGCAATTGCTCAGAGATGAAAAGTGCCAGCACTGAAAGCTCTTGCTAGCCAGCACCCTTCCTTGGAAGCGCTTTTGTAGGCCTAAGAACAGTGGGGCTCTGGGCTTCTCTAGCCACCTCATCTTCTGCTCATCCTCTCGCGCACTCCAAAGAGAGCTCAGGTGAGAAATTACAAACGTCGAGCAATTGCTCAGAGATGAAAAGTGCCAGCACTGAAAGCTGTTGCTAGCCAGCACCCTTCCTTGGAAGCGCTTGTGTAGCCCTTAGAACACTGGGGCTCTGGGCTTCTCTAGCCACCTCATCTTCTGCTCATCCTCTCGCGCACTCTAAAGAGAGCTCAGGTGAGAAATTGCAAACGTCCAGCAATTGCTCAGAGATGAAAAGTGCCAGCACTGAAAGCTCTTGCTAGCCAGCACCCTTCCTTGGAAGCGCTTTACAGGCGCTGTAACACTGGGGCTTTGCGCTTCTCTACCCACCAAACGTCACTGTCATTCTCTTTCCGTCTCGTAGACACGAGCTGAGAAATTGCAAACGTCGATCAATTGCTCAGAGAGGAAAAGTGCCAGCACTGAAAGCTGTTGCTAGCCAGCACCCTTCCTTGGAAGCGCTTTTGTAGGCCTAAGAACACTGGGGCTCTGGGCTTCTCTAGCCACCTCATCTTCTGCTCATCCTCTCGCGCACTCTAAAGAGAGCTCAGGTGAGAAATTGCAAATGTCGAGCAATTGCTCAGAGATGAAAAGTGCCAGCACTGAAAGCTGTTGCTAGCCAGCACCCTTCCTTGGAAGCGCTTTCACAGGCGCAGCAACACTGGGGCTTTGCGCTTCTCTACGCACCAAACGTCACGGTCCTTCTCTTTCCGTCTCGTAGACACGAGCTGAGAAATTGCAAACGTCGAGCAATTGCTCAGAGATGAAAAGTGCCAGCACTGAAAGCTGTTGCTAGCCAGCACCCTTCCTTGGAAGCGCTTTTGTAGGCCTAAGAACACTGGGGCTCTGGGCTTCTTTAGCCACCTCATCTTCTGCTCATCCTCTCGCGCACTCTGAAGAGAGCTCAGGTGAGAAATTGCAAACGTCGAGCAATTGCTCAGAGATGAAAAGTGCCAGCACTGAAAGCTGTTGCTAGCCAGCCCCCTTCCTTGGAAGCGCTTTACAGGGGCAGTAACACTGGGGCTTTGCGCTTCTCTACCCACCAAACGTCACTGTCATTCTCTTTCCGTCTCCTAGACACGAGCTGAGAAATTGCAAACGTCGAGCAATTGCTCAGAGATGAAAAGTGCCAGCACTGAAAGCTCTTGCTAGCCAGCACCCTTCCTTGGAAGCGCTTTTGTAGGCCTTAGAACACTGGGGCTCTGGGCTTCTCTAGCCACCTCATCTTCTGCTCATCCTCTCGCGCACTCTAAAGAGAGCTCAGGTGAGAAATTGCAAACGTCGAGCAATTGCTCAGAGATGAAAAGTGCCAGCACTGAAAGCTCTTGCTAGCCAGCACCCTTCCTTGGAAGTGCTTTCACAGGCGCAGCAACACTGGGGCTTTGCGCTTCTCTACCCACCAAGAGTCACGGTCCTTCTCTTTCCGTCTCGTAGACACGAGCTGAGAAATTGCAAACGTCGAGCAATTGCTCCGAGATGAAAAGTGCCAGCACTGAAAGCTGTTGCTAGCCAGCACCCTTCCTTGGAAGCGCTTTCACAGGCGCAGTAACACTGGGGCTTTGCGCTTCTCTAGCCACCAAACGTCACGGTCATTCTCTTTCCGTCTCGTAGACACGAGCTGAGAAATTGCAAACGTCGAGCAATTGCTCAGAGATGAAAAGTGCCAGCACTGAAAGCTGTTGCTAGCCAGCACCCTTCCTTGGAAGCGCTTGTGTAGCCCTTAGAACACTGGGGCTCTGGGCTTCTCTAGCCACCTAATCTTCTGCTCATCCTCGCGCGCTCTAAAGAGAGCTCAGGTGAGAAATTGCAAATGTCGAGCAATTGCTCAGAGATGAAAAGTGCCAGCACTGAAAGCTCTTGCTAGCCAGCACCCTTCCTTGGAAGCGCTTTCACAGGCGCAGCAACACTGGGGCTTTGCGCTTCTATAGCCACCAAACGTCACGGTCATTCTCTTTCCGTCTCGTAGACACGAGCTGAGAAATTGCAAACGTCGAGCAATTGCTCAGAGATGAAAAGTGCCAGCAGTGAAAGCTGTTGCTAGCCAGCACCCTTCCTTGGAAGCGCTTGTGTAGCCCTTAGAACACTGGGGCTCTGGGCTTCTTTAGCCACCTAATCTTCTGCTCATCCTCTCGCGCACTCTGAAGAGAGCTCAGGTGAGAAATTGCAAACGTCGAGCAATTGCTCAGAGATGAAAAGTGCCAGCACTGAAAGCTCTTGCTAGCCAGCACCCTTCCTTGGAAGCGCTTTACAGGCGCAGTAACACTGGGGCTTTGCGCTTCTCTACCCACCAAACGTCACGGTCCTTCTCTTTCCGTCTCGTAGACACGAGCTGAGAAATTGCAAACGTCGAGCAATTGCTCCGAGATGAAAAGTGCCAGCACTGAAAGCTGTTGCTAGCCAGCACCCTTCCTTGGAAGCGCTTTTGTAGGCCTAAGAACACTGGGGCTCTGGGCTTCTTTAGCCACCTCATCTTCTCCTCATCCTCTCGCGCACTCTAAAGAGAGCTCAGGTGAGAAATTGCAAATGTCGAGCAATTGCTCAGAGATGAAAAGTGCCAGCACTGAAAGCTCTTGCTAGCCAGCACCCTTCCTTGGAAGCGCTTTCACAGGCGCAGCAACACTGGGGCTTTGCGCTTCTATACGCACCAAACGTCACGGTCCTTCTCTTTCCGTCTCGTAGACACGAGCTGAGAAATTGCAAACGTCGAGCAATTGCTCAGAGATGAAAAGTGCCAGCACTGAAAGCTGTTGCTAGCCAGCACCCTTCCTTGGAAGCGCTTTTGTAGGCCTAAGAAGACTGGGGCTCTGGGCTTCTCTAGCCACCTCATCTTCTGCTCATCCTCTCGCGCACTCTAAAGAGAGCTCAGGTGAGAAATTGCAAACGTCGAGCAATTGCTCAGAGATGAAAAGTGCCAGCACTGAAAGCTGTTGCTAGCCAGCACCCTTCCTTGGAAGTGCTTTCACAGGCGCAGCAACACTGGGGCTTTGCGCTTCTCTACCCACCAAACGTCACTGTCATTCTCTTTCCGTCTCGTAGACACGAGCTGAGAAATTGCAAACGTCGAGCAATTGCTCAGAGATGAAAAGTGCCAGCACTGAAAGCTCTTGCTAGCCAGCACCCTTCCTTGGAAGCGCTTTCACAGGCGCAGCAACACTGGGGCTTTGCGCTTCTCTACCCACCAAACGTCACGGTCATTCTCTTTCCGTCTCGTAGACACGAGCTGAGAAATTGCAAACGTCGAGCAATTGCTCAGAGATGAAAAGTGCCAGCACTGAAAGCTGTTGCTAGCCAGCACCCTTCCTTGGAAGCGCTTTCACAGGCGCAGCAACACTGGGGCTTTGCGCTTCTCTAGCCACCAAACGTCACGGTCCTTCTCTTTCCGTCTCGTAGACACGAGCTGAGAAATTGCAAATGTCGAGCAATTGCTCAGAGATGAAAAGTGCCAGCACTGAAAGCTGTTGCTAGCCAGCCCCCTTCCTTGGAAGCGCTTTTGTAGGCCTAAGAACACTGGGGCTCTGGGCTTCTTTAGACACCTCATCTTCTGCTCATCCTCTCGCGCACTCTAAAGAGAGCTCAGGTGAGAAATTGCAAATGTCGAGCAATTGCTCAGAGATGAAAAGTGCCAGCACTGAAAGCTGTTGCTAGCCAGCACCCTTCCTTGGAAGCGCTTTCACAGGCGCAGCAACACTGGGGCTTTGCGCTTCTCTACCCACCAAACGTCACGGTCCTTCTCTTTCCGTCTCGTAGACACGAGCTGAGAAATTGCAAACGTCGAGCAATTGCTCAGAGAGGAAAAGTGCCAGCACTGAAAGCTGTTGCTAGCCAGCACCCTTCCTTGGAAGCGCTTTTGTAGCCCTTAGAACACTGGGGCTCTGGGCTTCTTTAGCCACCTCATCTTCTGCTCATCCTCTCGCGCACTCTGAAGAGAGCTCAGGTGAGAAATTGCAAACGTCGAGCAATTGCTCAGAGATGAAAAGTGCTAGCACTGAAAGCTCTTGCTAGCCAGCACCCTTCCTTGGAAGCGCTTTCACAGGCGCAGTAACACTGGGGCTTTGCGCTTCTCTAGCCACCAAACGTCACGGTCCTTCTCTTTCCGTCTCGTAGACACGAGCTGAGAAATTGCAAACATCGAGCAATTGCTCAGAGATGAAAAGTGCCAGCACTGAAAGCTCTTGCTAGCCAGCACCCTTCCTTGGAAGCGCTTTTGTAGCCCTTAGAACACTGGGGCTCTGGGCTTCTCTAGCCACCTCATCTTCTGCTCATCCTCTCGCGCACTCTAAAGAGAGCTCAGGTGAGAAATTGCAAACGTCGAGCAATTGCTCAGAGATGAAAAGTGCCAGCACTGAAAGCTCTTGCTAGCCAGCCCCCTTCCTTGGAAGCGCTTTACAGGCGCAGTAACACTGGGGCTTTGCGCTTCTCTACCCACCAAACGTCACTGTCATTCTCTTTCCGTCTCCTAGACACGAGCTGAGAAATTGCAAACGTCGAGCAATTGCTCAGAGATGAAAAGTGCCAGCACTGAAAGCTGTTGCTAGCCAGCACCCTTCCTTGGAAGCGCTTTTGTAGGCCTAAGAACACTGGGGCTCTGGGCTTCTCTAGCCACCTCATCTTCTGCTCTTCCTCTCGCGCACTCTAAAGAGAGCTCAGGTGAGAAATTGCAAACGTCGAGCAATTGCTCAGAGATGAAAAGTGCCAGCACTGAAAGCTCTTGCTAGCCAGCACCCTTCCTTGGAAGTGCTTTCACAGGCGCAGTAACACTGGGGCTTTGCGCTTCTCTAGCCACCAAGAGTCACGGTCCTTCTCTTTCCGTCTCGTAGACACGAGCTGAGAAATTGCAAACGTCGAGCAATTGCTCAGAGATGAAAAGTGCCAGCACTGAAAGCTGTTGCTAGCCAGCACCCTTCCTTGGAAGCGCTTTCACAGGCGCAGTAACACTGGGGCTTTGCGCTTCTCTACCCACCAAACGTCACGGTCATTCTCTTTCCGTCTCGTAGACACGAGCTGAGAAATTGCAAACGTCGAGCAATTGCTCAGAGATGAAAAGTGCCAGCACTGAAAGCTGTTGCTAGCCAGCACCCTTCCTTGGAAGCGCTTTTGTAGGCCTAAGAACACTGGGGCTATGGGCTTCTCTAGCCACCTCATCTTCTGCTCATCCTCTCGCGCACTCTAAAGACAGCTCAGCTGAGAAATTGCAAACGTCGAGCAATTGCTCAGAGATGAAAAGTGCCAGCACTGAAAGCTGTTGCTAGCCAGCACCCTTCCTTGGAAGCGCTTTTGTAGCCCTTAGAACACTGGGGCTCTGGGCTTCTTTAGCCACCTCATCTTCTGCTCATCCTCTCGCGCACTCTGAAGAGAGCTCAGGTGAGAAATTGCAAACGTCGAGCAATTGCTCAGAGATGAAAAGTGCTAGCACTGAAAGCTCTTGCTAGCCAGCACCCTTCCTTGGAAGCGCTTTCACAGGCGCAGTAACACTGGGGCTTTGCGCTTCTCTAGCCACCAAACGTCACGGTCCTTCTCTTTCCGTCTCGTAGACACGAGCTGAGAAATTGCAAACATCGAGCAATTGCTCAGAGATGAAAAGTGCCAGCACTGAAAGCTCTTGCTAGCCAGCACCCTTCCTTGGAAGCGCTTTTGTAGCCCTTAGAACACTGGGGCTCTGGGCTTCTCTAGCCACCTAATCTTCTGCTCATCCTCTCGCGCACTCTAAAGAGAGCTCAGGTGAGAAATTGCAAACGTCGAGCAATTGCTCAGAGATGAAAAGTGCCAGCACTGAAAGCTCTTGCTAGCCAGCCCCCTTCCTTGGAAGCGCTTTACAGGCGCAGTAACACTGGGGCTTTGCGCTTCTCTAGCCACCAAACGTCACGGTCATTCTCTTTCCATCTCATAGACACGAGCTGAGAAATTGCAAACGTCGAGCAATTGCTCAGAGATGAAAAGTGCCAGCACTGAAAGCTCTTGCTAGCCAGCACCCTTCCTTGGAAGCGCTTTTGTAGGCCTAAGAACACTGGGGCTCTGGGCTTCTCTAGCCACCTCATCTTCTGCTCTTCCTCTCGCGCACTCTAAAGAGAGCTCAGGTGAGAAATTGCAAACGTCGAGCAATTGCTCAGAGATGAAAAGTGCCAGCACTGAAAGCTCTTGC
Source organism: Sarcoramphus papa (assembly GCA_037962945.1). Taxonomy (NCBI): domain Eukaryota; kingdom Metazoa; phylum Chordata; class Aves; order Accipitriformes; family Cathartidae; genus Sarcoramphus; species Sarcoramphus papa. The sequence goes on along the minus strand of JBBMRM010000072.1, from coordinate 290,528 downwards.
TAGCCAGCACCCTTCCTTGGAAGTGCTTTCACAGGCGCAGTAACACTGGGGCTTTGCGCTTCTCTAGCCACCAAGAGTCACGGTCCTTCTCTTTCTGTCTCGTAGACACGAGCTGAGAAATTGCAAACGTCGAGCAATTGCTCAGAGATGAAAAGTGCCAGCACTGGAAGCTGTTGCTAGCCAGCACCCTTCCTTGGAAGCGCTTTCACAGGCGCAGCAACACTGGGGCTTTGCGCTTCTCTACGCACCAAACGTCACGGTCCTTCTCTTTCCGTCTCGTAGACACGAGCTGAGAAATTGCAAACGTCGAGCAATTGCTCAGAGATGAAAAGTGCCAGCACTGAAAGCTGTTGCTAGCCAGCACCCTTCCTTGGAAGCGCTTTTGTAGGCCTAAGAACACTGGGGCTCTGGGCTTCTTTAGCCACCTCATCTTCTGCTCATCCTCTCGCGCACTCTGAAGAGAGCTCAGGTGAGAAATTGCAAACGTCGAGCAATTGCTCAGAGATGAAAAGTGCCAGCACTGAAAGCTGTTGCTAGCCAGCACCCTTCCTTGGAAGCGCTTTCACAGGCGCAGCAACACTGGGGCTTTGCGCTTCTCTACCCACCAAACGTCACGGTCCTTCTCTTTCCGTCTCGTAGACACGAGCTGAGAAATTGCAAACGTCGAGCAATTGCTCAGAGATGAAAAGTGCCAGCACTGAAAGCTGTTGCTAGCCAGCACCCTTCCTTGGAAGCGCTTTTGTAGGCCTAAGAAGACTGGGGCTCTGGGCTTCTCTAGCCACCTCATCTTCTGCTCATCCTCTCGCGCACTCTAAAGAGAGCTCAGGTGAGAAATTGCAAACGTCGAGCAATTGCTCAGAGATGAAAAGTGCCAGCACTGAAAGCTGTTGCTAGCCAGCACCCTTCCTTGGACGTGCTTTCACAGGCGCAGCAACACTGGGGCTTTGCGCTTCTCTACCCACCAAACGTCACTGTCATTCTCTTTCCGTCTCCTAGACACGAGCTGAGAAATTGCAAACGTCGAGCAATTGCTCAGAGATGAAAAGTGCCAGCACTGAAAGCTCTTGCTAGCCAGCACCCTTCCTTGGAAGCGCTTTCACAGGCGCAGCAACACTGGCGCTTTGCGCTTCTCTACCCACCAAACGTCACGGTCATTCTCTTTCCGTCTCGTAGACACGAGCTGAGAAATTGCAAACGTCGAGCAATTGCTCAGAGATGAAAAGTGCCAGCACTGAAAGCTGTTGCTAGCCAGCACCCTTCCTTGGAAGCGCTTTCACAGGCGCAGCAACACTGGGGCTTTGCGCTTCTCTAGCCACCAAACATCACGGTCCTTCTCTTTCCGTCTCGTAGACACGAGCTGAGAAATTGCAAATGTCGAGCAATTGCTCAGAGATGAAAAGTGCCAGCACTGAAAGCTCTTGCTAGCCAGCACCCTTCCTTGGAAGCGCTTTTGTAGGCCTAAGAACACTGGGGCTCTGGGCTTCTCTAGCCACCTCATCTTCTACTCATCCTCTCGCGCACTCTAAAGAGAGCTCAGGTGAGAAATTGCAAACGTCGAGCAATTGCTCAGAGATGAAAAGTGCCAGCACTGAAAGCTCTTGCTAGCCAGCACCCTTCCTTGGAAGCGCTTTACAGGCGCAGCAACACTGGGGCTTTGCGCTTCTCTACCCACCAAACGTCACTGTCATTCTCTTTCCGTCTCGTAGACACGAGCTGAGAAATTGCAAACGTCGAGCAATTGCTCAGAGAGGAAAAGTGCCAGCACTGAAAGCTGTTGCTAGCCAGCACCCTTCCTTGGAAGCGCTTTTGTAGGCCTAAGAACACTGGGGCTCTGGGCTTCTTTAGACACCTCATCTTCTGCTCATCCTCTCGCGCACTCTAAAGAGAGCTCAGGTGAGAAATTGCAAATGTCGAGCAATTGCTCAGAGATGAAAAGTGCCAGCACTGAAAGCTGTTGCTAGCCAGCACCCTTCCTTGGAAGCGCTTTCACAGGCGCAGCAACACTGGGGCTTTGCGCTTCTCTACCCACCAAACGTCACGGTCCTTCTCTTTCCGTCTCGTAGACACGAGCTGAGAAATTGCAAACGTCGAGCAATTGCTCAGAGAGGAAAAGTGCCAGCACTGAAAGCTGTTGCTAGCCAGCACCCTTCCTTGGAAGCGCTTTTGTAGGCCTAAGAACACTGGGGCTCTGGGCTTCTTTAGCCACCTCATCTTCTGCTCATCCTCTCGCGCACTCTGAAGAGAGCTCAGGTGAGAAATTGCAAACGTCGAGCAATTGCTCAGAGATGAAAAGTGTTAGCACTGAAAGCTCTTGCTAGCCAGCACCCTTCCTTGGAAGCGCTTTCACAGGCGCAGTAACACTGGGGCTTTGCGCTTCTCTAGCCACCAAACGTCACGGTCCTTCTCTTTCCGTCTCGTAGACACGAGCTGAGAAATTGCAAACATCGAGCAATTGCTCAGAGATGAAAAGTGCCAGCACTGAAAGCTCTTGCTAGCCAGCACCCTTCCTTGGAAGCGCTTTTGTAGCCCTTAGAACACTGGGGCTCTGGGCTTCTCTAGCCACCTCATCTTCTGCTCATCCTCTCGTGCACTCTAAAGAGAGCTCAGGTGAGAAATTGCAAACGTCGAGCAATTGCTCAGAGATGAAAAGTGCCAGCACTGAAAGCTCTTGCTAGCCAGCCCCCTTCCTTGGAAGCGCTTTACAGGCGCAGTAACACTGGGGCTTTGCGCTTCTCTACCCACCAAACGTCACTGTCATTCTCTTTCCGTCTCCTAGACACGAGCTGAGAAATTGCAAACGTCGAGCAATTGCTCAGAGATGAAAAGTGCCAGCACTGAAAGCTGTTGCTAGCCAGCACCCTTCCTTGGAAGCGCTTTTGTAGGCCTAAGAACACTGGGGCTCTGGGCTTCTCTAGCCACCTCATCTTCTGCTCTTCCTCTCGCGCACTCTAAAGAGAGCTCAGGTGAGAAATTGCAAACGTCGAGCAATTGCTCAGAGATGAAAAGTGCCAGCACTGAAAGCTCTTGCTAGCCAGCACCCTTCCTTGGAAGCGCTTTCACAGGCGCAGCAACACTGGCGCTTTGCGCTTCTCTACCCACCAAACGTCACGGTCATTCTCTTTCCGTCTCGTAGACACGAGCTGAGAAATTGCAAACGTCGAGCAATTGCTCAGAGATGAAAAGTGCCAGCACTGAAAGCTCTTGCTAGCCAGCACCCTTCCTTGGAAGCGCTTTCACAGGCGCAGCAACACTGGGGCTTTGCGCTTCTCTAGCCACCAAGAGTCACGGTCCTTCTCTTTCTGTCTCGTAGACACGAGCTGAGAAATTGCAAATGTCGAGCAATTGCTCAGAGATGAAAAGTGCCAGCACTGAAAGCTGTTGCTAGCCAGCACCCTTCCTTGGAAGCGCTTTTGTAGGCCTAAGAACACTGGGGCTCTGGGCTTCTCTAGCCACCTCATCTTCTACTCATCCTCTCGCGCACTCTAAAGAGAGCTCAGGTGAGAAATTGCAAACGTCGAGCAATTGCTCAGAGATGAAAAGTGCCAGCACTGAAAGCTGTTGCTAGCCAGCACCCTTCCTTGGAAGCGCTTTACAGGCGCAGCAACACTGGGGCTTTGCGCTTCTCTACCCACCAAACGTCACGGTCATTCTCTTTCCGTCTCGTAGACACGAGCTGAGAAATTGCAAACGTCGAGCAATTGCTCAGAGAGGAAAAGTGCCAGCACTGAAAGCTCTTGCTAGCCAGCACCCTTCCTTGGAAGCGCTTTTGTAGGCCTAAGAACACTGGGGCTCTGGGCTTCTTTAGACACCTCATCTTCTGCTCATCCTCTCGCGCACTCTAAAGAGAGCTCAGGTGAGAAATTGCAAATGTCGAGCAATTGCTCAGAGATGAAAAGTGCCAGCACTGAAAGCTCTTGCTAGCCAGCACCCTTCCTTGGAAGCGCTTTCACAGGCGCAGCAACACTGGGGCTTTGCGCTTCTCTACCCACCAAACGTCACGGTCCTTCTCTTTCCGTCTCGTAGACACGAGCTGAGAAATTGCAAACGTCGAGCAATTGCTCAGAGAGGAAAAGTGCCAGCACTGAAAGCTGTTGCTAGCCAGCACCCTTCCTTGGAAGCGCTTTTGTAGCCCTTAGAACACTGGGGCTCTGGGCTTCTTTAGCCACCTCATCTTCTGCTCATCCTCTCGCGCACTCTGAAGAGAGCTCAGGTGAGAAATTGCAAACGTCGAGCAATTGCTCAGAGATGAAAAGTGCCAGCACTGAAAGCTCTTGCTAGCCAGCCCCCTTCCTTGGAAGCGCTTTACAGGCGCAGTAACACTGGGGCTTTGCGCTTCTCTACCCACCAAACGTCACTGTCCTTCTCTTTCCGTCTCCTAGACACGAGCTGAGAAATTGCAAACGTCGAGCAATTGCTCAGAGATGAAAAGTGCCAGCACTGAAAGCTGTTGCTAGCCAGCACCCTTCCTTGGAAGCGCTTTTGTAGGCCTAAGAACACTGGGGCTCTGGGCTTCTCTAGCCACCTCATCTTCTGCTCTTCCTCTCGCGCACTCTAAAGAGAGCTCAGGTGAGAAATTGCAAACGTCGAGCAATTGCTCAGAGATGAAAAGTGCCAGCACTGAAAGCTGTTGCTAGCCAGCACCCTTCCTTGGAAGTGCTTTCACAGGCGCAGTAACACTGGGGCTTTGCGCTTCTCTAGCCACCAAGAGTCACGGTCCTTCTCTTTCCGTCTCGTAGACACGAGCTGAGAAATTGCAAACGTCGAGCAATTGCTCAGAGATGAAAAGTGCCAGCACTGAAAGCTCTTGCTAGCCAGCACCCTTCCTTGGAAGCGCTTTCACAGGCGCAGTAACACTGGGGCTTTGCGCTTCTCTACCCACCAAACGTCACGGTCATTCTCTTTCCGTCTCGTAGACACGAGCTGAGAAATTGCAAACGTCGAGCAATTGCTCAGAGATGAAAAGTGCCAGCACTGAAAGCTGTTGCTAGCCAGCACCCTTCCTTGGAAGCGCTTTTGTAGGCCTAAGAACACTGGGGCTATGGGCTTCTCTAGCCACCTCATCTTCTGCTCATCCTCTCGCGCACTCTAAAGAGAGCTCAGGTGAGAAATTGCAAACGTCGAGCAATTGCTCAGAGATGAAAAGTGCCAGCACTGAAAGCTCTTGCTAGCCAGCACCCTTCCTTGGAAGTGCTTTCACAGGCGCAGTAACACTGGGGCTTTGCGCTTCTCTAGCCACCAAGAGTCACGGTCCTTCTCTTTCCGTCTCGTAGACACGAGCTGAGAAATTGCAAACGTCGAGCAATTGCTCAGAGATGAAAAGTGCCAGCACTGAAAGCTCTTGCTAGCCAGCACCCTTCCTTGGAAGCGCTTTCACAGGCGCAGTAACACTGGGGCTTTGCGCTTCTCTACCCACCAAACGTCACGGTCATTCTCTTTCCGTCTCGTAGACACGAGCTGAGAAATTGCAAACGTCGAGCAATTGCTCAGAGATGAAAAGTGCCAGCACTGAAAGCTGTTGCTAGCCAGCACCCTTCCTTGGAAGCGCTTTTGTAGGCCTAAGAACACTGGGGCTATGGGCTTCTCTAGCCACCTCATCTTCTGCTCATCCTCTCGCGCACTCTAAAGAGAGCTCAGGTGAGAAATTGCAAATGTCGAGCAATTGCTCAGAGATGAAAAGTGCCAGCACTGAAAGCTCTTGCTAGCCAGCACCCTTCCTTGGAAGCGCTTTCACAGGCGCAGCAACACTGGGGCTTTGCGCTTCTCTAGCCACCAAACGTCACGGTCCTTCTCTTTCCGTCTCGTAGACACGAGCTGAGAAATTGCAAACGTCGAGCAATTGCTCAGAGATGAAAAGTGCCAGCACTGAAAGCTCTTGCTAGCCAGCACCCTTCCTTGGAAGCGCTTTTGTAGGCCTAAGAACACTGGGGCTCTGGGCTTCTCTAGCCACCTAATCTTCTGCTCATCCTCTCGCGCACTCTAAAGAGAGCTCAGGTGAGAAATTGCAAACGTCGAGCAATTGCTCAGAGATGAAAAGTGCCAGCACTGAAAGCTGTTGCTAGCCAGCACCCTTCCTTGGAAGTGCTTTCACAGGCGCAGTAACACTGGGGCTTTGCGCTTCTCTAGCCACCAAACGTCACGGTCCTTCTCTTTCCGTCTCGTAGACACGAGCTGAGAAATTGCAAACGTCGAGCAATTGCTCAGAGATGAAAAGTGCCAGCACTGAAAGCTGTTGCTAGCCAGCACCCTTCCTTGGAAGCGCTTTTGTAGCCCTTAGAACACTGGGGCTCTGGGCTTCTTTAGCCACCTCATCTTCTGCTCATCCTCTCGCGCACTCTAAAGAGAGCTCAGGTGAGAAATTGCAAACGTCGAGCAATTGCTCAGAGATGAAAAGTGCTAGCACTGAAAGCTCTTGCTAGCCAGCACCCTTCCTTGGAAGCGCTTTCACAGGCGCAGTAACACTGGGGCTTTGCGCTTCTCTAGCCACCAAACGTCACTGTCATTCTCTTTCCGTCTCGTAGACACGAGCTGAGAAATTGCAAACATCGAGCAATTGCTCAGAGATGAAAAGTGCCAGCACTGAAAGCTCTTGCTAGCCAGCACCCTTCCTTGGAAGCGCTTTTGTAGCCCTTAGAACACTGGGGCTCTGGGCTTCTCTAGCCACCTAATCTTCTGCTCATCCTCTCGCGCACTCTAAAGAGAGCTCAGGTGAGAAATTGCAAACGTCGAGCAATTGCTCAGAGATGAAAAGTGCCAGCACTGAAAGCTCTTGCTAGCCAGCCCCCTTCCTTGGAAGCGCTTTACAGGCGCAGTAACACTGGGGCTTTGCGCTTCTCTAGCCACCAAACGTCACGGTCATTCTCTTTCCATCTCATAGACACGAGCTGAGAAATTGCAAACGTCGAGCAATTGCTCAGAGATGAAAAGTGCCAGCACTGAAAGCTGTTGCTAGCCAGCACCCTTCCTTGGAAGCGCTTTTGTAGGCCTAAGAACACTGGGGCTCTGGGCTTCTCTAGCCACCTCATCTTCTGCTCTTCCTCTCGCGCACTCTAAAGAGAGCTCAGGTGAGAAATTGCAAACGTCGAGCAATTGCTCAGAGATGAAAAGTGCCAGCACTGAAAGCTCTTGCTAGCCAGCACCCTTCCTTGGAAGTGCTTTCACAGGCGCAGTAACACTGGGGCTTTGCGCTTCTCTAGCCACCAAGAGTCACGGTCATTCTCTTTCCGTCTCGTAGACACGAGCTGAGAAATTGCAAATGTCGAGCAATTGCTCAGAGATGAAAAGTGCCAGCACTGAAAGCTGTTGCTAGCCAGCACCCTTCCTTGGAAGCGCTTTTGTAGGCCTAAGAACACTGGGGCTATGGGCTTCTCTAGCCACCTCATCTTCTGCTCATCCTCTCGCGCACTCTAAAGACAGCTCAGCTGAGAAATTGCAAATGTCGAGCAATTGCTCAGAGATGAAAAGTGCCAGCACTGAAAGCTCTTGCTAGCCAGCACCCTTCCTTGGAAGCGCTTTCACAGGCGCAGCAACACTGGGGCTTTGCGCTTCTCTAGCCACCAAACGTCACGGTCCTTCTCTTTCCGTCTCGTAGACACGAGCTGAGAAATTGCAAACGTCGAGCAATTGCTCAGAGATGAAAAGTGCCAGCACTGAAAGCTCTTGCTAGCCAGCACCCTTCCTTGGAAGCGCTTTTGTAGGCCTAAGAACACTGGGGCTCTGGGCTTCTTTAGCCACCTAATCTTCTGCTCATCCTCTCGCGCACTCTAAAGAGAGCTCAGGTGAGAAATTGCAAACGTCGAGCAATTGCTCAGAGATGAAAAGTGCCAGCACTGAAAGCTGTTGCTAGCCAGCACCCTTCCTTGGAAGTGCTTTCACAGGCGCAGTAACACTGGGGCTTTGCGCTTCTCTAGCCACCAAACGTCACGGTCCTTCTCTTTCCGTCTCGTAGACACGAGCTGAGAAATTGCAAACGTCGAGCAATTGCTCAGAGATGAAAAGTGCCAGCACTGAAAGCTGTTGCTAGCCAGCACCCTTCCTTGGAAGCGCTTTCACAGGCGCAGCAACACTGGGGCTTTGCGCTTCTCTACCCACCAAACGTCACTGTCATTCTCTTTCCGTCTCCTAGACATGAGCTGCGAAATTGCAAACGTCGAGCAATTGCTCAGAGATGAAAAGTGCCAGCACTGAAAGCTCTTGCTAGCCAGCACCCTTCCTTGGAAGCGCTTTTGTAGGCCTAAGAACACTGGGGCTCTGGGCTTCTTTAGCCACCTCATCTTCTGCTCATCCTCTCGCGCACTCTAAAGAGAGCTCAGGTGAGAAATTGCAAACGTCGAGCAATTGCTCAGAGATGAAAAGTGCTAGCACTGAAAGCTGTTGCTAGCCAGCACCCTTCCTTGGAAGCGCTTTCACAGGCGCAGCAACACTGGGGCTTTGCGCTTCTCTAGCCACCAAACGTCACGGTCATTCTCTTTCCATCTCGTAGACACGAGCTGAGAAATTGCAAACGTCGAGCAATTGCTCAGAGATGAAAAGTGCCAGCACTGAAAGCTCTTGCTAGCCAGCACCCTTCCTTGGAAGCGCTTTCACAGGCGCAGTAACACTGGGGCTTTGCGCTTCTCTACCCACCAAACGTCACGGTCATTCTATTTCCGTCTCGTAGACACGAGCTGAGAAATTGCAAACGTCGAGCAATTGCTCAGAGATGAAAAGTGCCAGCACTGAAAGCTCTTGCTAGCCAGCCCCCTTCCTTGGAAGCGCTTTTGTAGGCCTAAGAACACTGGGGCTCTGGGCTTCTCTAGCCACCTCATCTTCTGCTCATCCTCGCGCGCTCTAAAGAGAGCTCAGGTGAGAAATTGCAAATGTCGAGCAATTGCTCAGAGATGAAAAGTGCCAGCACTGAAAGCTCTTGCTAGCCAGCACCCTTCCTTGGAAGCGCTTTCACAGGCGCAGCAACACTGGGGCTTTGCGCTTCTCTACGCACCAAACGTCACGGTCATTCTCTTTCCGTCTCGTAGACACGAGCTGAGAAATTGCAAACGTCGAGCAATTGCTCAGAGATGAAAAGTGCCAGCACTGAAAGCTGTTGCTAGCCAGCACCCTTCCTTGGAAGCGCTTTTGTAGCCCTTAGAACACTGGGGCTCTGGGCTTCTCTAGCCACCTCATCTTCTGCTCATCCTCTCGCGCACTCTAAAGAGAGCTCAGGTGAGAAATTGCAAACGTCGAGCAATTGCTCAGAGATGAAAAGTGCCAGCACTGAAAGCTCTTGCTAGCCAGCCCCCTTCCTTGGAAGCGCTTTACAGGCGCAGTAACACTGGGGCTTTGCGCTTCTCTACCCACCAAACGTCACTGTCATTCTCTTTCCGTCTCGTAGACACGAGCTGAGAAATTGCAAACGTCGAGCAATTGCTCAGAGATGAAAAGTGCCAGCACTGAAAGCTGTTGCTAGCCAGCCCCCTTCCTTGGAAGCGCTTTTGTAGGCCTAAGAACACTGGGGCTCTGGGCTTCTCTAGCCACCTCATCTTCTGCTCTTCCTCTCGCGCACTCTAAAGAGAGCTCAGGTGAGAAATTGCAAACGTCGAGCAATTGCTCAGAGATGAAAAGTGCCAGCACTGAAAGCTCTTGCTAGCCAGCACCCTTCCTTGGAAGTGCTTTCACAGGCGCAGTAACACTGGGGCTTTGCGCTTCTCTAGCCACCAAGAGTCACGGTCCTTCTCTTTCCGTCTCGTAGACACGAGCTGAGAAATTGCAAACGTCGAGCAATTGCTCAGAGATGAAAAGTGCCAGCACTGAAAGCTGTTGCTAGCCAGCACCCTTCCTTGGAAGCGCTTTCACAGGCGCAGTAACACTGGGGCTTTGCGCTTCTCTACCCACCAAACGTCACGGTCATTCTCTTTCCGTCTCGTAGACACGAGCTGAGAAATTGCAAACGTCGAGCAATTGCTCAGAGATGAAAAGTGCCAGCACTGAAAGCTGTTGCTAGCCAGCACCCTTCCTTGGAAGCGCTTTTGTAGGCCTAAGAAGACTGGGGCTCTGGGCTTCTCTAGCCACCTCATCTTCTGCTCATCCTCTCGCGCACTCTAAAGACAGCTCAGCTGAGAAATTGCAAACGTCGAGCAATTGCTCAGAGATGAAAAGTGCCAGCACTGAAAGCTGTTGCTAGCCAGCACCCTTCCTTGGAAGCGCTTTTGTAGCCCTTAGAACACTGGGGCTCTGGGCTTCTTTAGCCACCTCATCTTCTGCTCATCCTCTCGCGCACTCTGAAGAGAGCTCAGGTGAGAAATTGCAAACGTCGAGCAATTGCTCAGAGATGAAAAGTGCTAGCACTGAAAGCTCTTGCTAGCCAGCACCCTTCCTTGGAAGCGCTTTCACAGGCGCAGTAACACTGGGGCTTTGCGCTTCTCTAGCCACCAAACGTCACGGTCCTTCTCTTTCCGTCTCGTAGACACGAGCTGAGAAATTGCAAACATCGAGCAATTGCTCAGAGATGAAAAGTGCCAGCACTGAAAGCTCTTGCTAGCCAGCACCCTTCCTTGGAAGCGCTTTTGTAGCCCTTAGAACACTGGGGCTCTGGGCTTCTCTAGCCACCTAATCTTCTGCTCATCCTCTCGCGCACTCTAAAGAGAGCTCAGGTGAGAAATTGCAAACGTCGAGCAATTGCTCAGAGATGAAAAGTGCCAGCACTGAAAGCTCTTGCTAGCCAGCCCCCTTCCTTGGAAGCGCTTTACAGGCGCAGTAACACTGGGGCTTTGCGCTTCTCTAGCCACCAAACGTCACGGTCATTCTCTTTCCATCTCATAGACACGAGCTGAGAAATTGCAAACGCCGAGCAATTGCTCAGAGATGAAAAGTGCCAGCACTGGAAGCTGTTGCTAGCCAGCACCCTTCCTTGGAAGCGCTTTTGTAGGCCTAAGAACACTGGGGCTCTGGGCTTCTCTAGCCACCTCATCTTCTGCTCTTCCTCTCGCGCACTCTAAAGAGAGCTCAGGTGAGAAATTGCAAACGTCGAGCAATTGCTCCGAGATGAAAAGTGCCAGCACTGAAAGCTCTTGCTAGCCAGCACCCTTCCTTGGAAGTGCTTTCACAGGCGCAGTAACACTGGGGCTTTGCGCTTCTCTAGCCACCAAGAGTCACGGTCCTTCTCTTTCTGTCTCGTAGACACGAGCTGAGAAATTGCAAACGTCGAGCAATTGCTCAGAGATGAAAAGTGCCAGCACTGGAAGCTGTTGCTAGCCAGCACCCTTCCTTGGAAGCGCTTTCACAGGCGCAGCAACACTGGGGCTTTGCGCTTCTCTACGCACCAAACGTCACGGTCCTTCTCTTTCCGTCTCGTAGACACGAGCTGAGAAATTGCAAACGTCGAGCAATTGCTCAGAGATGAAAAGTGCCAGCACTGAAAGCTGTTGCTAGCCAGCACCCTTCCTTGGAAGCGCTTTTGTAGGCCTAAGAACACTGGGGCTCTGGGCTTCTTTAGCCACCTCATCTTCTGCTCATCCTCTCGCGCACTCTGAAGAGAGCTCAGGTGAGAAATTGCAAACGTCGAGCAATTGCTCAGAGATGAAAAGTGCCAGCACTGAAAGCTGTTGCTAGCCAGCACCCTTCCTTGGAAGCGCTTTCACAGGCGCAGCAACACTGGGGCTTTGCGCTTCTCTAGCCACCAAACGTCACGGTCCTTCTCTTTCCGTCTCGTAGACACGAGCTGAGAAATTGCAAACGTCGAGCAATTGCTCAGAGATGAAAAGTGCCAGCACTGAAAGCTCTTGCTAGCCAGCACCCTTCCTTGGAAGCGCTTTTGTAGGCCTAAGAAGACTGGGGCTCTGGGCTTCTCTAGCCACCTCATCTTCTGCTCATCCTCTCGCGCACTCTAAAGAGAGCTCAGGTGAGAAATTGCAAACGTCGAGCAATTGCTCAGAGATGAAAAGTGCCAGCACTGAAAGCTGTTGCTAGCCAGCACCCTTCCTTGGAAGTGCTTTCACAGGCGCAGCAACACTGGGGCTTTGCGCTTCTCTACCCACCAAACGTCACTGTCATTCTCTTTCCGTCTCCTAGACACGAGCTGAGAAATTGCAAACGTCGAGCAATTGCTCAGAGATGAAAAGTGCCAGCACTGAAAGCTCTTGCTAGCCAGCACCCTTCCTTGGAAGCGCTTTCACAGGCGCAGCAACACTGGGGCTTTGCGCTTCTCTACCCACCAAACGTCACGGTCATTCTCTTTCCGTCTCGTAGACACGAGCTGAGAAATTGCAAACGTCGAGCAATTGCTCAGAGATGAAAAGTGCCAGCACTGAAAGCTGTTGCTAGCCAGCACCCTTCCTTGGAAGCGCTTTCACAGGCGCAGCAACACTGGGGCTTTGCGCTTCTCTAGCCACCAAACATCACGGTCCTTCTCTTTCCGTCTCGTAGACACGAGCTGAGAAATTGCAAATGTCGAGCAATTGCTCAGAGATGAAAAGTGCCAGCACTGAAAGCTGTTGCTAGCCAGCACCCTTCCTTGGAAGCGCTTTTGTAGGCCTAAGAACACTGGGGCTCTGGGCTTCTCTAGCCACCTCATCTTCTACTCATCCTCTCGCGCACTCTAAAGACAGCTCAGCTGAGAAATTGCAAACGTCGAGCAATTGCTCAGAGATGAAAAGTGCCAGCACTGAAAGCTGTTGCTAGCCAGCACCCTTCCTTGGAAGCGCTTTTGTAGCCCTTAGAACACTGGGGCTCTGGGCTTCTTTAGCCACCTCACCTTCTGCTCATCCTCTCGCGCACTCTGAAGAGAGCTCAGGTGAGAAATTGCAAACGTCGAGCAATTGCTCAGAGATGAAAAGTGCTAGCACTGAAAGCTCTTGCTAGCCAGCACCCTTCCTTGGAAGCGCTTTCACAGGCGCAGTAACACTGGGGCTTTGCGCTTCTCTAGCCACCAAACGTCACGGTCCTTCTCTTTCCGTCTCGTAGACACGAGCTGAGAAATTGCAAACATCGAGCAATTGCTCAGAGATGAAAAGTGCCAGCACTGAAAGCTCTTGCTAGCCAGCACCCTTCCTTGGAAGCGCTTTTGTAGCCCTTAGAACACTGGGGCTCTGGGCTTCTCTAGCCACCTAATCTTCTGCTCATCCTCTCGCGCACTCTAAAGAGAGCTCAGGTGAGAAATTGCAAACGTCGAGCAATTGCTCAGAGATGAAAAGTGCCAGCACTGAAAGCTCTTGCTAGCCAGCCCCCTTCCTTGGAAGCGCTTTACAGGCGCAGTAACACTGGGGCTTTGCGCTTCTCTAGCCACCAAACGTCACGGTCATTCTCTTTCCATCTCATAGACACGAGCTGAGAAATTGCAAACGTCGAGCAATTGCTCAGAGATGAAAAGTGCCAGCACTGAAAGCTGTTGCTAGCCAGCACCCTTCCTTGGAAGCGCTTTTGTAGGCCTAAGAACACTGGGGCTCTGGGCTTCTCTAGCCACCTCATCTTCTGCTCTTCCTCTCGCGCACTCTAAAGAGAGCTCAGGTGAGAAATTGCAAACGTCGAGCAATTGCTCAGAGATGAAAAGTGCCAGCACTGAAAGCTCTTGCTAGCCAGCACCCTTCCTTGGAAGTGCTTTCACAGGCGCAGTAACACTGGGGCTTTGCGCTTCTCTAGCCACCAAGAGTCACGGTCCTTCTCTTTCTGTCTCGTAGACACGAGCTGCGAAATTGCAAATGTCGAGCAATTGCTCAGAGATGAAAAGTGCCAGCACTGGAAGCTGTTGCTAGCCAGCACCCTTCCTTGGAAGCGCTTTCACAGGCGCAGCAACACTGGGGCTTTGCGCTTCTCTACGCACCAAACGTCACGGTCCTTCTCTTTCCGTCTCGTAGACACGAGCTGAGAAATTGCAAACGTCGAGCAATTGCTCAGAGATGAAAAGTGCCAGCACTGAAAGCTCTTGCTAGCCAGCACCCTTCCTTGGAAGCGCTTTTGTAGGCCTAAGAACACTGGGGCTCTGGGCTTCTTTAGCCACCTCATCTTCTGCTCATCCTCTCGCGCACTCTGAAGAGAGCTCAGGTGAGAAATTGCAAACGTCGAGCAATTGCTCAGAGATGAAAAGTGCCAGCACTGAAAGCTGTTGCTAGCCAGCACCCTTCCTTGGAAGCGCTTTCACAGGCGCAGCAACACTGGGGCTTTGCGCTTCTCTAGCCACCAAACGTCACGGTCCTTCTCTTTCCGTCTCGTAGACACGAGCTGAGAAATTGCAAACGTCGAGCAATTGCTCAGAGATGAAAAGTGCCAGCACTGAAAGCTGTTGCTAGCCAGCACCCTTCCTTGGAAGCGCTTTTGTAGGCCTAAGAAGACTGGGGCTCTGGGCTTCTCTAGCCACCTCATCTTCTGCTCATCCTCTCGCGCACTCTAAAGAGAGCTCAGGTGAGAAATTGCAAACGTCGAGCAATTGCTCAGAGATGAAAAGTGCCAGCACTGAAAGCTGTTGCTAGCCAGCACCCTTCCTTGGAAGTGCTTTCACAGGCGCAGCAACACTGGGGCTTTGCGCTTCTCTACCCACCAAACGTCACTGTCATTCTCTTTCCGTCTCCTAGACACGAGCTGAGAAATTGCAAACGTCGAGCAATTGCTCAGAGATGAAAAGTGCCAGCACTGAAAGCTCTTGCTAGCCAGCACCCTTCCTTGGAAGCGCTTTCACAGGCGCAGCAACACTGGCGCTTTGCGCTTCTCTACCCACCAAACGTCACGGTCATTCTCTTTCCGTCTCGTAGACACGAGCTGAGAAATTGCAAACGTCGAGCAATTGCTCAGAGATGAAAAGTGCCAGCACTGAAAGCTGTTGCTAGCCAGCACCCTTCCTTGGAAGCGCTTTCACAGGCGCAGCAACACTGGGGCTTTGCGCTTCTCTAGCCACCAAACATCACGGTCCTTCTCTTTCCGTCTCGTAGACACGAGCTGAGAAATTGCAAATGTCGAGCAATTGCTCAGAGATGAAAAGTGCCAGCACTGAAAGCTGTTGCTAGCCAGCACCCTTCCTTGGAAGCGCTTTTGTAGGCCTAAGAACACTGGGGCTCTGGGCTTCTCTAGCCACCTCATCTTCTACTCATCCTCTCGCGCACTCTAAAGAGAGCTCAGGTGAGAAATTGCAAACGTCGAGCAATTGCTCAGAGATGAAAAGTGCCAGCACTGAAAGCTGTTGCTAGCCAGCACCCTTCCTTGGAAGCGCTTTACAGGCGCAGCAACACTGGGGCTTTGCGCTTCTCTACCCACCAAACGTCACGGTCATTCTCTTTCCGTCTCGTAGACACGAGCTGAGAAATTGCAAACGTCGAGCAATTGCTCAGAGAGGAAAAGTGCCAGCACTGAAAGCTGTTGCTAGCCAGCACCCTTCCTTGGAAGCGCTTTTGTAGGCCTAAGAACACTGGGGATCTGGGCTTCTTTAGACACCTCATCTTCTGCTCATCCTCTCGCGCACTCTAAAGAGAGCTCAGGTGAGAAATTGCAAATGTCGAGCAATTGCTCAGAGATGAAAAGTGCCAGCACTGAAAGCTCTTGCTAGCCAGCACCCTTCCTTGGAAGCGCTTTCACAGGCGCAGCAACACTGGGGCTTTGCGCTTCTCTACCCACCAAACGTCACGGTCCTTCTCTTTCCGTCTCGTAGACACGAGCTGAGAAATTGCAAACGTCGAGCAATTGCTCAGAGAGGAAAAGTGCCAGCACTGAAAGCTGTTGCTAGCCAGCACCCTTCCTTGGAAGCGCTTTTGTAGCCCTTAGAACACTGGGGCTCTGGGCTTCTTTAGCCACCTCATCTTCTGCTCATCCTCTCGCGCACTCTGAAGAGAGCTCAGGTGAGAAATTGCAAACGTCGAGCAATTGCTCAGAGATGAAAAGTGTTAGCACTGAAAGCTCTTGCTAGCCAGCACCCTTCCTTGGAAGCGCTTTCACAGGCGCAGTAACACTGGGGCTTTGCGCTTCTCTAGCCACCAAACGTCACGGTCCTTCTCTTTCCGTCTCGTAGACACGAGCTGAGAAATTGCAAACGTCGAGCAATTGCTCAGAGATGAAAAGTGCCAGCACTGAAAGCTCTTGCTAGCCAGCCCCCTTCCTTGGAAGCGCTTTACAGGCGCAGTAACACTGGGGCTTTGCGCTTCTCTACCCACCAAACGTCACTGTCATTCTCTTTCCGTCTCCTAGACACGAGCTGAGAAATTGCAAACGTCGAGCAATTGCTCAGAGATGAAAAGTGCCAGCACTGAAAGCTGTTGCTAGCCAGCACCCTTCCTTGGAAGCGCTTTTGTAGGCCTAAGAACACTGGGGCTCTGGGCTTCTCTAGCCACCTCATCTTCTGCTCTTCCTCTCGCGCACTCTAAAGAGAGCTCAGGTGAGAAATTGCAAACGTCGAGCAATTGCTCAGAGATGAAAAGTGCCAGCACTGAAAGCTCTTGCTAGCCAGCACCCTTCCTTGGAAGTGCTTTCACAGGCGCAGTAACACTGGGGCTTTGCGCTTCTCTAGCCACCAAGAGTCACGGTCCTTCTCTTTCCGTCTCGTAGACACGAGCTGAGAAATTGCAAACGTCGAGCAATTGCTCAGAGATGAAAAGTGCCAGCACTGAAAGCTGTTGCTAGCCAGCACCCTTCCTTGGAAGCGCTTTCACAGGCGCAGTAACACTGGGGCTTTGCGCTTCTCTAGCCACCAAACGTCACGGTCATTCTCTTTCCGTCTCGTAGACACGAGCTGAGAAATTGCAAACGTCGAGCAATTGCTCAGAGATGAAAAGTGCCAGCACTGAAAGCTGTTGCTAGCCAGCCCCCTTCCTTTGAAGCGCTTTTGTAGGCCTAAGAACACTGGGGCTATGGGCTTCTCTAGCCACCTCATCTTCTGCTCATCCTCTCGCGCACTCTAAAGACAGCTCAGCTGAGAAATTGCAAATGTCGAGCAATTGCTCAGAGATGAAAAGTGCCAGCACTGAAAGCTCTTGCTAGCCAGCACCCTTCCTTGGAAGCGCTTTCACAGGCGCAGCAACACTGGGGCTTTGCGCTTCTCTAGCCACCAAACGTCACGGTCATTCTCTTTCCGTCTCGTAGACACGAGCTGAGAAATTGCAAACGTCGAGCAATTGCTCAGAGATGAAAAGTGCCAGCACTGAAAGCTGTTGCTAGCCAGCACCCTTCCTTGGAAGCGCTTTTGTAGGCCTAAGAACACTGGGGCTCTGGGCTTCTCTAGCCACCTAATCTTCTGCTCATCCTCTCGCGCACTCTAAAGAGAGCTCAGGTGAGAAATTGCAAACGTCGAGCAATTGCTCAGAGATGAAAAGTGCCAGCACTGAAAGCTCTTGCTAGCCAGCACCCTTCCTTGGAAGTGCTTTCACAGGCGCAGTAACACTGGGGCTTTGCGCTTCTCTAGCCACCAAACGTCACGGTCCTTCTCTTTCCGTCTCGTAGACACGAGCTGAGAAATTGCAAACGTCGAGCAATTGCTCAGAGATGAAAAGTGCCAGCACTGAAAGCTGTTGCTAGCCAGCACCCTTCCTTGGAAGCGCTTTTGTAGCCCTTAGAACACTGGGGCTCTGGGCTTCTTTAGCCACCTCATCTTCTGCTCATCCTCTCGCGCACTCTAAAGAGAGCTCAGGTGAGAAATTGCAAACGTCGAGCAATTGCTCAGAGATGAAAAGTGCTAGCACTGAAAGCTGTTGCTAGCCAGCACCCTTCCTTGGAAGCGCTTTCACAGGCGCAGTAACACTGGGGCTTTGCGCTTCTCTAGCCACCAAACGTCACTGTCATTCTCTTTCCGTCTCGTAGACACGAGCTGAGAAATTGCAAACATCGAGCAATTGCTCAGAGATGAAAAGTGCCAGCACTGAAAGCTCTTGCTAGCCAGCACCCTTCCTTGGAAGCGCTTTTGTAGCCCTTAGAACACTGGGGCTCTGGGCTTCTCTAGCCACCTAATCTTCTGCTCATCCTCTCGCGCACTCTAAAGAGAGCTCAGGTGAGAAATTGCAAACGTCGAGCAATTGCTCAGAGATGAAAAGTGCCAGCACTGAAAGCTCTTGCTAGCCAGCCCCCTTCCTTGGAAGCGCTTTACAGGCGCAGCAACACTGGGGCTTTGCGCTTCTCTAGCCACCAAACGTCACGGTCATTCTCTTTCCATCTCATAGACTCGAGCTGAGAAATTGCAAACGTCGAGCAATTGCTCAGAGATGAAAAGTGCCAGCACTGAAAGCTGTTGCTAGCCAGCACCCTTCCTTGGAAGCGCTTTTGTAGGCCTAAGAACACTGGGGCTCTGGGCTTCTCTAGCCACCTCATCTTCTGCTCTTCCTCTCGCGCACTCTAAAGAGAGCTCAGGTGAGAAATTGCAAACGTCGAGCAATTGCTCAGAGATGAAAAGTGCCAGCACTGAAAGCTCTTGCTAGCCAGCACCCTTCCTTGGAAGCGCTTTCACAGGCGCAGCAACACTGGGGCTTTGCGCTTCTCTAGCCACCAAGAGTCACGGTCCTTCTCTTTCCGTCTCGTAGACACGAGCTGAGAAATTGCAAACGTCGAGCAATTGCTCAGAGATGAAAAGTGCCAGCACTGAAAGCTGTTGCTAGCCAGCACCCTTCCTTGGAAGCGCTTTCACAGGCGCAGTAACACTGGGGCTTTGCGCTTCTCTACCCACCAAACGTCACGGTCATTCTCTTTCCGTCTCGTAGACACGAGCTGAGAAATTGCAAATGTCGAGCAATTGCTCAGAGATGAAAAGTGCCAGCACTGAAAGCTGTTGCTAGCCAGCCCCCTTCCTTGGAAGCGCTTTTGTAGGCCTAAGAACACTGGGGCTATGGGCTTCTCTAGCCACCTCATCTTCTGCTCATCCTCTCGCGCACTCTAAAGACAGCTCAGCTGAGAAATTGCAAATGTCGAGCAATTGCTCAGAGATGAAAAGTGCCAGCACTGAAAGCTCTTGCTAGCCAGCACCCTTCCTTGGAAGCGCTTTCACAGGCGCAGCAACACTGGCGCTTTGCGCTTCTCTAGCCACCAAACGTCACGGTCCTTCTCTTTCCGTCTCGTAGACACGAGCTGAGAAATTGCAAACGTCGAGCAATTGCTCAGAGATGAAAAGTGCCAGCACTGAAAGCTCTTGCTAGCCAGCACCCTTCCTTGGAAGCGCTTTTGTAGGCCTAAGAACACTGGGGCTCTGGGCTTCTTTAGCCACCTAATCTTCTGCTCATCCTCTCGCGCACTCTAAAGAGAGCTCAGGTGAGAAATTGCAAACGTCGAGCAATTGCTCAGAGATGAAAAGTGCCAGCACTGAAAGCTGTTGCTAGCCAGCACCCTTCCTTGGAAGTGCTTTCACAGGCGCAGTAACACTGGGGCTTTGCGCTTCTCTAGCCACCAAACGTCACGGTCCTTCTCTTTCCGTCTCGTAGACACGAGCTGAGAAATTGCAAACGTCGAGCAATTGCTCAGAGATGAAAAGTGCCAGCACTGAAAGCTGTTGCTAGCCAGCACCCTTCCTTGGAAGCGCTTTCACAGGCGCAGCAACACTGGGGCTTTGCGCTTCTCTACCCACCAAACGTCACTGTCATTCTCTTTCCGTCTCCTAGACATGAGCTGCGAAATTGCAAACGTCGAGCAATTGCTCAGAGATGAAAAGTGCCAGCACTGAAAGCTCTTGCTAGCCAGCACCCTTCCTTGGAAGCGCTTTTGTAGGCCTAAGAACACTGGGGCTCTGGGCTTCTTTAGCCGCCTCATCTTCTGCTCATCCTCTCGCGCACTCTAAAGAGAGCTCAGGTGAGAAATTGCAAACGTCGAGCAATTGCTCAGAGATGAAAAGTGCCAGCACTGAAAGCTGTTGCTAGCCAGCACCCTTCCTTGGAAGCGCTTTCACAGGCGCAGCAACACTGGGGCTTTGCGCTTCTCTAGCCACCAAACGTCACGGTCATTCTCTTTCCATCTCGTAGACACGAGCTGAGAAATTGCAAACGTCGAGCAATTGCTCAGAGATGAAAAGTGCCAGCACTGAAAGCTCTTGCTAGCCAGCACCCTTCCTTGGAAGCGCTTTCACAGGCGCAGTAACACTGGGGCTTTGCGCTTCTCTACCCAACAAACGTCACGGTCATTCTATTTCCGTCTCGTAGACACGAGCTGAGAAATTGCAAACGTCGAGCAATTGCTCAGAGATGAAAAGTGCCAGCACTGAAAGCTCTTGCTAGCCAGCCCCCTTCCTTGGAAGCGCTTTTGTAGGCCTAAGAACACTGGGGCTCTGGGCTTCTCTAGCCACCTAATCTTCTGCTCATCCTCGCGCGCTCTAAAGAGAGCTCAGGTGAGAAATTGAAAATGTCGAGCAATTGCTCAGAGATGAAAAGTGCCAGCACTGAAAGCTCTTGCTAGCCAGCACCCTTCCTTGGAAGCGCTTTCACAGGCGCAGCAACACTGGGGCTTTGCGCTTCTCTACCCACCAAACGTCACGGTCCTTCTCTTTCCGTCTCGTAGACACGAGCTGAGAAATTGCAAACGTCGAGCAATTGCTCAGAGATGAAAAGTGCCAGCACTGAAAGCTGTTGCTAGCCAGCACCCTTCCTTGGAAGCGCTTTTGTAGGCCTAAGAACACTGGGGCTCTGGGCTTCTTTAGCCACCTCATCTTCTGCTCATCCTCTCGCGCACTCTAAAGAGAGCTCAGGTGAGAAATTGCAAACGTCGAGCAATTGCTCAGAGATGAAAAGTGCCAGCACTGAAAGCTCTTGCTAGCCAGCACCCTTCCTTGGAAGTGCTTTCACAGGCGCAGTAACACTGGGGCTTTGCGCTTCTCTACCCACCAAACGTCACGGTCCTTCTATTTCCGTCTCGTAGACACGAGCTGAGAAATTGCAAACGTCGAGCAATTGCTCCGAGATGAAAAGTGCCAGCACTGAAAGCTCTTGCTAGCCAGCACCCTTCCTTGGAAGTGCTTTCACAGGCGCAGTAACACTGGGGCTTTGCGCTTCTCTACCCACCAAACGTCACAGTCATTCTCTTTCCGTCTCGTAGACACGAGCTGAGAAATTGCAAACGTCGAGCAATAGCTCAGAGATGAAAAGTGCCAGCACTGAAAGCTGTTGCTAGCCAGCACCCTTCCTTGGAAGCGCTTTCACAGGCGCAGTAACACTGGGGCTTTGCGCTTCTCTACCCACCAAACGTCACGGTCATTCTCTTTCCGTCTCGTAGACACGAGCTGAGAAATTGCAAACGTCGAGCAATTGCTCAGAGATGAAAAGTGCCAGCACTGAAAGCTGTTGCTAGCCAGCCCCCTTCCTTGGAAGCGCTTTTGTAGGCCTAAGAACACTGGGGCTCTGGGCTTCTCTAGCCACCTCATCTTCTGCTCATCCTCGCGCGCTCTAAAGAAAGCTCAGGTGAGAAATTGCAAATGTCGAGCAATTGCTCAGAGATGAAAAGTGCCAGCACTGAAAGCTCTTGCTAGCGAGCACCCTTCCTTGGAAGCGCTTTCACAGGCGCAGCAACACTGGGGCTTTGCGCTTCTCTAGCCACCAAACGTCACGGTCCTTCTCTTTCCGTCTCGTAGACACGAGCTGAGAAATTGCAAACGTCGAGCAATTGCTCAGAGATGAAAAGTGCCAGCACTGAAAGCTGTTGCTAGCCAGCACCCTTCCTTGGAAGCGCTTTTGTAGGCCTAAGAACACTGGGGCTCTGGGCTTCTTTAGCCACCTAATCTTCTGCTCATCCTCTCGCGCACTCTAAAGAGAGCTCAGGTGAGAAATTGCAAACGTCGAGCAATTGCTCAGAGATGAAAAGTGCCAGCACTGAAAGCTGTTGCTAGCCAGCACCCTTCCTTGGAAGTGCTTTCACAGGCGCAGTAACACTGGGGATTTGCGCTTCTCTAGCCACCAAACGTCACGGTCCTTCTCTTTCCGTCTCGTAGACACGAGCTGAGAAATTGCAAACGTCGAGCAATTGCTCAGAGATGAAAAGTGCCAGCACTGAAAGCTGTTGCTAGCCAGCACCCTTCCTTGGAAGCGCTTTTGTAGCCCTTAGAACACTGGGGCTCTGGGCTTCTCTAGCCACCTAATCTTCTGATCATCCTCTCGCGCACTCTAAAGAGAGCTCAGGTGAGAAATTGCAAACGTCGAGCAATTGCTCAGAGATGAAAAGTGCCAGCACTGAAAGCTCTTGCTAGCCAGCACCCTTCTTTGGAAGCGCTTTCACAGGCGCAGCAACACTGGGGCTTTGCGCTTCTATACGCACCAAACGTCACGGTCCTTCTCTTTCCGTCTCGTAGACACGAGCTGAGAAATTGCAAACGTCGAGCAATTGCTCAGAGATGAAAAGTGCCAGCACTGAAAGCTCTTGCTAGCCAGCACCCTTCCTTGGAAGCGCTTTTGTAGGCCTAAGAACACTGGGGCTCTGGGCTTCTCTAGCCACCTCATCCTCTGCTCATCCTCTCGCGCACTCTAAAGAGAGCTCAGGTGAGAAATTGCAAACGTCCAGCAATTGCTCAGAGATGAAAAGTGCCAGCACTGAAAGCTCTTGCTAGCCAGCACCCTTCCTTGGAAGCGCTTTACAGGCGCAGTAACACTGGGGCTTTGCGCTTCTCTACCCACCAAACGTCACTGTCATTCTCTTTCCATCTCGTAGACACGAGCTGAGAAATTGCAAACGTCGAGCAATTGCTCAGAGATGAAAAGTGCCAGCACTGAAAGCTGTTGCTAGCCAGCACCCTTCCTTGGAAGCGCTTTTGTAGGCCTAAGAACACTGGGGCTCTGGGCTTCTCTAGCCACCTCATCTTCTGCTCATCCTCGCGCGCTCTAAAGAGAGCTCAGGTGAGAAATTGCAAACGTCGAGCAATTGCTCAGAGATGAAAAGTGCCAGCACTGAAAGCTCTTGCTAGCCAGCACCCTTCCTTGGAAGCGCTTTCACAGGCGCAGCAACACTGGGGCTTTGCGCTTCTCTACCTACCAAACGTCACGGTCCTTCTCTTTCCGTCTCGTAGACACGAGCTGAGAAATTGCAAACGTCGAGCAATTGCTCAGAGATGAAAAGTGCCAGCACTGAAAGCTGTTGCTAGCCAGCACCCTTCCTTGGAAGCGCTTTTGTAGGCCTAAGAACACTGGGGCTCTGGGCTTCTCTAGCCACCTCATCTTCTGCTCATCCTCTCGCGCACTCTAAAGAGAGCTCAGGTGAGAAATTGCAAACGTCGAGCAATTGCTCCGAGATGAAAAGTGCCAGCACTGAAAGCTGTTGCTAGCCAGCACCCTTCCTTGGAAGCGCTTTCACAAGCACAGCAACACTGGGGCTTTGCGCTTCTCTACCTACCAAACGTCACGGTCCTTCTCTTTCCGTCTCGTAGACACGAGCTGAGAAATTGCAAACGTCGAGCAATTGCTCAGAGATGAAAAGTGCCAGCACTGAAAGCTGTTGCTAGCCAGCCCCCTTCCTTGGAAGCGCTTTTGTAGGCCTAAGAACACTGGGGCTCTGGGCTTCTCTAGCCACCTCATCTTCTGCTCATCCTCTCGCGCACTCTAAAGAGAGCTCAGGTGAGAAATTGCAAACGTCCAGCAATTGCTCAGAGATGAAAAGTGCCAGCACTGAAAGCTCTTGCTAGCCAGCACCCTTCCTTGGAAGCGCTTTTGTAGCCCTTAGAACACTGGGGCTCTGGGCTTCTCTAGCCACCTAATCTTCTGCTCATCCTCTCGCGCACTCTAAAGAGAGCTCAGGTGAGAAATTGCAAACGTCGAGCAATTGCTCAGAGATGAAAAGTGCCAGCACTGAAAGCTCTTGCTAGCCAGCACCCTTCCTTGGAAGTGCTTTCACAGGCGCAGTAACACTGGGGCTTTGCGCTTCTCTACCCACCAAACGTCACTGTCATTCTCTTTCCGTCTCGTAGACACGAGCTGAGAAATTGCAAACGTCGAGCAATTGCTCAGAGAGGAAAAGTGCCAGCACTGAAAGCTCTTGCTAGCCAGCACCCTTCCTTGGAAGCGCTTTCACAGGCACAGCAACACTGGGGCTTTGCGCTTCTATACGCACCAAACGTCACGGTCCTTCTCTTTCCGTCTCGTAGACACGAGCTGAGAAATTGCAAACGTCGAGCAATTGCTCAGAGATGAAAAGTGCCAGCACTGAAAGCTGTTGCTAGCCAGCACCCTTCCTTGGAAGCGCTTTTGTAGGCCTAAGAACACTGGGGCTCTGGGCTTCTCTAGCCACCTCATCTTCTGCTCATCCTCTCGCGCACTCTAAAGAGAGCTCAGGTGAGAAATTGCAAACGTCGAGCAATTGCTCAGAGATGAAAAGTGCCAGCACTGAAAGCTGTTGCTAGCCAGCCCCCTTCCTTGGAAGCGCTTTACAGGCGCAGTAACACTGGGGCTTTGCGCTTCTCTACCCACCAAACGTCACTGTCATTCTCTTTCCGTCTCGTAGACACGAGCTGAGAAATTGCAAACGTCGAGCAATTGCTCAGAGATGAAAAGTGCCAGCACTGGAAGCTGTTGCTAGCCAGCCCCCTTCCTTGGAAGCGCTTTTGTAGGCCTAAGAACACTGGGGCTCTGGGCTTCTCTAGCCACCTAATCTTCTGCTCATCCTCTCGCGCACTCTGAAGAGAGCTCAGGTGAGAAATTGCAAACGTCGAGCAATTGCTCAGAGATGAAAAGTGCCAGCACTGAAAGCTGTTGCTAGCCAGCACCCTTCCTTGGAAGCGCTTTCACAGGCGCAGCAACACTGGGGCTTTGCGCTTCTATAGCCACCAAACGTCACGGTCCTTCTCTTTCAGTCGGTAGACACGAGCTGAGAAATTGCAAACGTCGAGCAATTGCTCAGAGATGAAAAGTGCCAGCACTGAAAGCTGTTGCTAGCCAGCACCCTTCCTTGGAAGCGCTTTCACAGGCGCAGCAACACTGGGGCTTTGCGCTTCTCTACCCACCAAACGTCACGGTCCTTCTCTTTCAGTCGGTAGACACGAGCTGAGAAATTGCAAACGTCGAGCAATTGCTCAGAGATGAAAAGTGCCAGCACTGAAAGCTGTTGCTAGCCAGCACCCTTCCTTGGAAGCGCTTTTGTAGGCCTAAGAAAACTGGGGCTCTGGGCTTCTCTAGCCACCTCATCTTCTGCTCATCCTCTCGCGCAGTCTAAAGAGAGCTCAGGTGAGAAATTGCAAATGTCGAGCAATTGCTCAGAGAGGAAAAGTGCCAGCACTGAAAGCTGTTGCTAGCCAGCACCCTTCCTTGGAAGCGCTTTACAGGCGCAGTAACACTGGGGCTTTGCGCTTCTCTACCCACCAAACGTCACTGTCATTCTCTTTCCGTCTCGTAGACACGAGCTGAGAAATTGCAAACGTCGAGCAATTGCTCAGAGATGAAAAGTGCCAGCACTGAAAGCTGTTGCTAGCCAGCACCCTTCCTTGGAAGCGCTTTTGTAGCCCTTAGAACACTGGGGCTCTGGGCTTCTTTAGCCACCTCATCTTCTGCTCATCCTCTCGCGCACTCTAAAGAGAGCTCAGGTGAGAAATTGCAAACGTCGAGCAATTGCTCAGAGATGAAAAGTGCTAGCACTGAAAGCTCTTGCTAGCCAGCACCCTTCCTTGGAAGCGCTTTCACAGGCGCAGTAACACTGGGGCTTTGCGCTTCTCTAGCCACCAAACGTCACTGTCATTCTCTTTCCGTCTCGTAGACACGAGCTGAGAAATTGCAAACATCGAGCAATTGCTCAGAGATGAAAAGTGCCAGCACTGAAAGCTCTTGCTAGCCAGCACCCTTCCTTGGAAGCGCTTTTGTAGCCCTTAGAACACTGGGGCTCTGGGCTTCTCTAGCCACCTAATCTTCTGCTCATCCTCTCGCGCACTCTAAAGAGAGCTCAGGTGAGAAATTGCAAACGTCGAGCAATTGCTCAGAGATGAAAAGTGCCAGCACTGAAAGCTCTTGCTAGCCAGCCCCCTTCCTTGGAAGCGCTTTACAGGCGCAGTAACACTGGGGCTTTGCGCTTCTCTAGCCACCAAACGTCACGGTCCTTCTCTTTCCATCTCATAGACACGAGCTGAGAAATTGCAAACGTCGAGCAATTGCTCAGAGATGAAAAGTGCCAGCACTGAAAGCTGTTGCTAGCCAGCACCCTTCCTTGGAAGCGCTTTTGTAGGCCTAAGAACACTGGGGCTCTGGGCTTCTCTAGCCACCTCATCTTCTGCTCTTCCTCTCGCGCACTCTAAAGAGAGCTCAGGTGAGAAATTGCAAACGTCGAGCAATTGCTCAGAGATGAAAAGTGCCAGCACTGAAAGCTCTTGCTAGCCAGCACCCTTCCTTGGAAGTGCTTTCACAGGCGCAGTAACACTGGGGCTTTGCGCTTCTCTAGCCACCAAGAGTCACGGTCCTTCTCTTTCCGTCTCGTAGACACGAGCTGAGAAATTGCAAACGTCGAGCAATTGCTCAGAGATGAAAAGTGCCAGCACTGAAAGCTGTTGCTAGCCAGCACCCTTCCTTGGAAGCGCTTTCACAGGCGCAGTAACACTGGGGCTTTGCGCTTCTCTACCCACCAAACGTCACGGTCATTCTCTTTCCGTCTCGTAGACACGAGCTGAGAAATTGCAAATGTCGAGCAATTGCTCAGAGATGAAAAGTGCCAGCACTGAAAGCTGTTGCTAGCCAGCACCCTTCCTTGGAAGCGCTTTTGTAGGCCTAAGAACACTGGGGCTATGGGCTTCTCTAGCCACCTCATCTTCTGCTCATCCTCTCGCGCACTCTAAAGACAGCTCAGCTGAGAAATTGCAAATGTCGAGCAATTGCTCAGAGATGAAAAGTGCCAGCACTGAAAGCTGTTGCTAGCCAGCACCCTTCCTTGGAAGTGCTTTCACAGGCGCAGTAACACTGGGGCTTTGCGCTTCTCTAGCCACCAAACGTCACGGTCCTTCTCTTTCCGTCTCGTAGACACGAGCTGAGAAATTGCAAACGTCGAGCAATTGCTCAGAGATGAAAAGTGCCAGCACTGAAAGCTGTTGCTAGCCAGCACCCTTCCTTGGAAGCGCTTTCACAGGCGCAGCAACACTGGGGCTTTGCGCTTCTCTACCCACCAAACGTCACTGTCATTCTCTTTCCGTCTCCTAGACATGAGCTGCGAAATTGCAAACGTCGAGCAATTGCTCAGAGATGAAAAGTGCCAGCACTGAAAGCTCTTGCTAGCCAGCACCCTTCCTTGGAAGCGCTTTTGTAGGCCTAAGAACACTGGGGCTCTGGGCTTCTTTAGCCACCTCATCTTCTGCTCATCCTCTCGCGCACTCTAAAGAGAGCTCAGGTGAGAAATTGCAAACGTCGAGCAATTGCTCAGAGATGAAAAGTGCCAGCACTGAAAGCTCTTGCTAGCCAGCACCCTTCCTTGGAAGCGCTTTCACAGGCGCAGCAACACTGGGGCTTTGCGCTTCTCTAGCCACCAAACGTCACGGTCATTCTCTTTCCATCTCGTAGACACGAGCTGAGAAATTGCAAACGTCGAGCAATTGCTCAGAGATGAAAAGTGCCAGCACTGAAAGCTCTTGCTAGCCAGCACCCTTCCTTGGAAGCGCTTTCACAGGCGCAGTAACACTGGGGCTTTGCGCTTCTCTACCCACCAAACGTCACGGTCATTCTATTTCCGTCTCGTAGACACGAGCTGAGAAATTGCAAACGTCGAGCAATTGCTCAGAGATGAAAAGTGCCAGCACTGAAAGCTCTTGCTAGCCAGCCCCCTTCCTTGGAAGCGCTTTTGTAGGCCTAAGAACCCTGGGGCTCTGGGCTTCTCTAGCCACCTAATCTTCTGCTCATCCTCGCGCGCTCTAAAGAGAGCTCAGGTGAGAAATTGCAAATGTCGAGCAATTGCTCAGAGATGAAAAGTGCCAGCACTGAAAGCTCTTGCTAGCCAGCACCCTTCCTTGGAAGCGCTTTCACAGGCGCAGCAACACTGGGGCTTTGCGCTTCTCTACGCACCAAACGTCACGGTCCTTCTCTTTCCGTCTCGTAGACACGAGCTGAGAAATTGCAAACGTCGAGCAATTGCTCAGAGATGAAAAGTGCCAGCACTGAAAGCTGTTGCTAGCCAGCACCCTTCCTTGGAAGCGCTTTTGTAGGCCTAAGAACACTGGGGCTCTGGGCTTCTTTAGCCACCTCATCTTCTGCTCATCCTCTCGCGCACTCTAAAGAGAGCTCAGGTGAGAAATTGCAAACGTCGAGCAATTGCTCCGAGATGAAAAGTGCCAGCACTGAAAGCTGTTGCTAGCCAGCACCCTTCCTTGGAAGTGCTTTCACAGGCGCAGTAACACTGGGGCTTTGCGCTTCTCTAGCCACCAAACGTCACGGTCCTTCTCTTTCCGTCTCGTAGACACGAGCTGAGAAATTGCAAACGTCGAGCAATTGCTCCGAGATGAAAAGTGCCAGCACTGAAAGCTCTTGCTAGCCAGCACCCTTCCTTGGAAGTGCTTTCACAGGCGCAGTAACACTGGGGCTTTGCGCTTCTCTACCCACCAAACGTCACAGTCATTCTATTTCCGTCTCGTAGACACGAGCTGAGAAATTGCAAACGTCGAGCAATAGCTCAGAGATGAAAAGTGCCAGCACTGAAAGCTGTTGCTAGCCAGCACCCTTCCTTGGAAGCGCTTTCACAGGCGCAGTAACACTGGGGCTTTGCGCTTCTCTACCCACCAAACGTCACGGTCCTTCTCTTTCCGTCTCGTAGACACGAGCTGAGAAATTGCAAACGTCGAGCAATTGCTCAGAGATGAAAAGTGCCAGCACTGAAAGCTGTTGCTAGCCAGCCCCCTTCCTTGGAAGCGCTTTTGTAGGCCTAAGAACACTGGGGCTCTGGGCTTCTCTAGCCACCTAATCTTCTGCTCATCCTCGCGCGCTCTAAAGAGAGCTCAGGTGAGAAATTGCAAATGTCGAGCAATTGCTCAGAGATGAAAAGTGCCAGCACTGAAAGCTCTTGCTAGCCAGCACCCTTCCTTGGAAGCGCTTTCACAGGCGCAGCAACACTGGGGCTTTGCGCTTCTCTAGCCACCAAACGTCACGGTCCTTCTCTTTCCGTCTCGTAGACACGAGCTGAGAAATTGCAAACGTCGAGCAATTGCTCAGAGATGAAAAGTGCCAGCACTGAAAGCTGTTGCTAGCCAGCACCCTTCCTTGGAAGCGCTTTTGTAGGCCTAAGAACACTGGGGCTCTGGGCTTCTTTAGCCACCTCATCTTCTGCTCATCCTCTCGCGCACTCTAAAGAGAGCTCAGGTGAGAAATTGCAAACGTCGAGCAATTGCTCAGAGATGAAAAGTGCCAGCACTGAAAGCTGTTGCTAGCCAGCACCCTTCCTTGGAAGTGCTTTCACAGGCGCAGTAACACTGGGGATTTGCGCTTCTCTAGCCACCAAACGTCACGGTCCTTCTCTTTCCGTCTCGTAGACACGAGCTGAGAAATTGCAAACGTCGAGCAATTGCTCAGAGATGAAAAGTGCCAGCACTGAAAGCTGTTGCTAGCCAGCACCCTTCCTTGGAAGCGCTTTTGTAGCCCTTAGAACACTGGGGCTCTGGGCTTCTCTAGCCACCTAATCTTCTGCTCATCCTCTCGCGCACTCTAAAGAGAGCTCAGGTGAGAAATTGCAAACGTCGAGCAATTGCTCAGAGATGAAAAGTGCCAGCACTGAAAGCTGTTGCTAGCCAGCACCCTTCTTTGGAAGCGCTTTCACAGGCGCAGCAACACTGGGGCTTTGCGCTTCTATACGCACCAAACGTCACGGTCCTTCTCTTTCCGTCTCGTAGACACGAGCTGAGAAATTGCAAACGTCGAGCAATTGCTCAGAGATGAAAAGTGCCAGCACTGAAAGCTCTTGCTAGCCAGCACCCTTCCTTGGAAGCGCTTTTGTAGGCCTAAGAACACTGGGGCTCTGGGCTTCTCTAGCCACCTCATCTTCTGCTCATCCTCTCGCGCACTCTAAAGAGAGCTCAGGTGAGAAATTGCAAACGTCCAGCAATTGCTCAGAGATGAAAAGTGCCAGCACTGAAAGCTCTTGCTAGCCAGCACCCTTCCTTGGAAGCGCTTTACAGGCGCAGTAACACTGGGGCTTTGCGCTTCTCTACCCACCAAACGTCACTGTCATTCTCTTTCCATCTCGTAGACACGAGCTGAGAAATTGCAAACGTCGAGCAATTGCTCAGAGATGAAAAGTGCCAGCACTGAAAGCTGTTGCTAGCCAGCACCCTTCCTTGGAAGCGCTTTTGTAGGCCTAAGAACACTGGGGCTCTGGGCTTCTCTAGCCACCTAATCTTCTGCTCATCCTCGCGCGCTCTAAAGAGAGCTCAGGGGAGAAATTGCAAACGTGGAGCAATTGCTCAGAGATGAAAAGTGCCAGCACTGAAAGCTCTTGCTAGCCAGCACCCTTCCTTGGAAGCGCTTTCACAGGCGCAGCAACACTGGGGCTTTGCGCTTCTCTACCCACCAAACGTCACGGTCCTTCTCTTTCCGTCTCGTAGACACGAGCTGAGAAATTGCAAACGTCGAGCAATTGCTCAGAGATGAAAAGTGCCAGCACTGAAAGCTGTTGCTAGCCAGCACCCTTCCTTGGAAGCGCTTTTGTAGGCCTAAGAACACTGGGGCTCTGGGCTTCTCTAGCCACCTCATCTTCTGCTCATCCTCTCGCGCACTCTAAAGAGAGCTCAGGTGAGAAATTGCAAACGTCGAGCAATTGCTCAGAGATGAAAAGTGCCAGCACTGAAAGCTGTTGCTAGCCAGCACCCTTCCTTGGAAGCGCTTTCACAAGCACAGCAACACTGGGGCTTTGCGCTTCTCTACCTACCAAACGTCATGGTCCTTCTCTTTCCGTCTCGTAGACACGAGCTGAGAAATTGCAAACGTCGAGCAATTGCTCAGAGATGAAAAGTGCCAGCACTGAAAGCTCTTGCTAGCCAGCACCCTTCCTTGGAAGTGCTTTCACAGGCGCAGTAACACTGGGGCTTTGCGCTTCTCTACCCACCAAACGTCACAGTCATTCTCTTTCCGTCTCGTAGACACGAGCTGAGAAATTGCAAACGTCGAGCAATTGCTCAGAGGTGAAAAGTGCCAGCACTGAAAGCTGTTGCTAGCCAGCACCCTTCCTTGGAAGCGCTTTTGTAGGCCTAAGAACACTGGGGCTCTGGGCTTCTCTAGCCACCTCATCTTCTGCTCATCCTCTCGCGCACTCTAAAGAGAGCTCAGGTGAGAAATTGCAAACGTCCAGCAATTGCTCAGAGATGAAAAGTGCCAGCACTGAAAGCTCTTGCTAGCCAGCACCCTTCCTTGGAAGCGCTTTTGTAGCCCTTAGAACACTGGGGCTCTGGGCTTCTCTAGCCACCTAATCTTCTGCTCATCCTCTCGCGCACTCTAAAGAGAGCTCAGGTGAGAAATTGCAAACGTCGAGCAATTGCTCAGAGATGAAAAGTGCCAGCACTGAAAGCTCTTGCTAGCCAGCACCTTCCTTGGAAGTGCTTTCACAGGCGCAGTAACACTGGGGCTTTGCGCTTCTCTACCCACGAAACGTCACTGTCATTCTATTTCCGTCTCGTAGACACGAGCTGAGAAATTGCAAACATCGAGCAATTGCTCAGAGATGAAAAGTGCCAGCACTGAAAGCTCTTGCTAGCCAGCACCCTTCCTTGGAAGCGCTTTCACAGGCGCAGCAACACTGGGGCTTTGCGCTTCTATACGCACCAAACGTCACGGTCCTTCTCTTTCCGTCTCGTAGACACGAGCTGAGAAATTGCAAACGTCGAGCAATTGCTCAGAGATGAAAAGTGCCAGCACTGAAAGCTGTTGCTAGCCAGCACCCTTCCTTGGAAGCGCTTTTGTAGGCCTAAGAACACTGGGGCTCTGGGCTTCTCTAGCCACCTCATCTTCTGCTCATCCTCTCGCGCACTCTAAAGAGAGCTCAGGTGAGAAATTGCAAACGTCGAGCAATTGCTCAGAGATGAAAAGTGCCAGCACTGAAAGCTGTTGCTAGCCAGCCCCCTTCCTTGGAAGCGCTTTACAGGCGCAGTAACACTGGGGCTTTGCGCTTCTCTACCCACCAAACGTCACTGTCATTCTCTTTCCGTCTCGTAGACACGAGCTGAGAAATTGCAAACGTCGAGCAATTGCTCAGAGATGAAAAGTGCCAGCACTGGAAGCTGTTGCTAGCCAGCCCCCTTCCTTGGAAGCGCTTTTGTAGGCCTAAGAACACTGGGGCTCTGGGCTTCTCTAGCCACCTAATCTTCTGCTCATCCTCTCGCGCACTCTGAAGAGAGCTCAGGTGAGAAATTGCAAACGTCGAGCAATTGCTCAGAGATGAAAAGTGCCAGCACTGAAAGCTCTTGCTAGCCAGCACCCTTCCTTGGAAGCGCTTTCACAGGCGCAGCAACACTGGGGCTTTGCGCTTCTCTAGCCACCAAACGTTACGGTCCTTCTCTTTCAGTCGGTAGACACGAGCTGAGAAATTGCAAACGTCGAGCAATTGCTCAGAGATGAAAAGTGCCAGCACTGAAAGCTGTTGCTAGCCAGCACCCTTCCTTGGAAGCGCTTTCACAGGCGCAGCAACACTGGGGCTTTGCGCTTCTCTACCCACCAAACGTCACGGTCCTTCTCTTTCAGTCGGTAGACACGAGCTGAGAAATTGCAAACGTCGAGCAATTGCTCAGAGATGAAAAGTGCCAGCACTGAAAGCTGTTGCTAGCCAGCACCCTTCCTTGGAAGCGCTTTTGTAGGCCTAAGAAAACTGGGGCTCTGGGCTTCTCTAGCCACCTCATCTTCTGCTCATCCTCTCGCGCAGTCTAAAGAGAGCTCAGGTGAGAAATTGCAAATGTCGAGCAATTGCTCAGAGAGGAAAAGTGCCAGCACTGAAAGCTGTTGCTAGCCAGCACCCTTCCTTGGAAGCGCTTTACAGGCGCAGTAACACTGGGGCTTTGCGCTTCTCTACCCACCAAACGTCACTGTCATTCTCTTTCCGTCTCGTAGACACGAGCTGAGAAATTGCAAACGTCGAGCAATTGCTCAGAGATGAAAAGTGCCAGCACTGAAAGCTGTTGCTAGCCAACACCCTTCCTTGGAAGCGCTTTCACAGGCGCAGTAACACTGGGGCTTTGCGCTTCTCTACCCACCAAACGTCACTGTCATTCTCTTTCCGTCTCGTAGACACGAGCTGAGAAATTGCAAACGTCGAGCAATTGCTCAGAGATGAAAAGTGCCAGCACTGAAAGCTGTTGCTAGCCAGCACCCTTCCTTGGAAGCGCTTTTGTAGCCCTTAGAACACTGGGGCTCTGGGCTTCTCTAGCCACCTCATCTTCTGCTCATCCTCTCGCGCACTCTAAAGAGAGCTCAGGTGAGAAATTGCAAACGTCGAGCAATTGCTCAGAGATGAAAAGTGCCAGCACTGAAAGCTGTTGCTAGCCAGCACCCTTCTTTGGAAGCGCTTTCACAGGCGCAGCAACACTGGGGCTTTGCGCTTCTATACGCACCAAACGTCACGGTCCTTCTCTTTCCGTCTCGTAGACACGAGCTGAGAAATTGCAAACGTCGAGCAATTGCTCAGAGATGAAAAGTGCCAGCACTGAAAGCTGTTGCTAGCCAGCCCCCTTCCTTGGAAGCGCTTTTGTAGGCCTAAGAACACTGGGGCTCTGGGCTTCTCTAGCCACCTCATCTTCTGCTCATCCTCTCGCGCACTCTAAAGAGAGCTCAGGTGAGAAATTGCAAACGTCGAGCAATTGCTCAGAGATGAAAAGTGCCAGCACTGAAAGCTCTTGCTAGCCAGCACCCTTCCTTGGAAGCGCTTTACAGGCGCAGTAACACTGGGGCTTTGCGCTTCTCTAGCCACCAAACGTCACTGTCATTCTCTTTCCATCTCGTAGACACGAGCTGAGAAATTGCAAACGTCGAGCAATTGCTCAGAGATGAAAAGTGCCAGCACTGGAAGCTGTTGCTAGCCAGCACGCTTCCTTGGAAGCGCTTTTGTAGGCCTAAGAACAGTGGGGCTCTGGGCTTCTCTAGCCACCTCATCTTCTGCTCATCCTCTCGCGCACTCTAAAGAGAGCTCAGGTGAGAAATTGCAAACGTCGAGCAATTGCTCAGAGATGAAAAGTGCCAGCACTGAAAGCTCTTGCTAGCCAGCACCCTTCCTTGGAAGCGCTTTCACAGGCGCAGCAACACTGGGGCTTTGCGCTTCTCTAGCCACCAAACGTCACGGTCCTTCTCTTTCCGTCTCGTAGACACGAGCTGAGAAATTGCAAACGTCGAGCAATTGCTCAGAGATGAAAAGTGCCAGCACTGAAAGCTGTTGCTAGCCAGCACCCTTCCTTGGAAGTGCTTTCACAGGCGCAGTAACACTGGGGCTTTGCGCTTCTCTACCCACCAAACGTCACAGTCATTCTCTTTCCGTCTCGTAGACACGAGCTGAGAAATTGCAAACGTCGAGCAATTGCTCAGAGATGAAAAGTGCCAGCACTGAAAGCTGTTGCTAGCCAGCACCCTTCCTTGGAAGCGCTTTTGTAGGCCTAAGAACACTGGGGCTCTGGGCTTCTCTAGCCACCTCATCTTCTGCTCATCCTCTCGCGCAGTCTAAAGAGAGCTCAGGTGAGAAATTGCAAACGTCGAGCAATTGCTCAGAGATGAAAAGTGCCAGCACTGAAAGCTCTTGCTAGCCAGCACCCTTCCTTGGAAGCGCTTTTGTAGCCCTTAGAACACTGGGGCTCTGGGCTTCTCTAGCCACCTAATCTTCTGCTCATCCTCTCGCGCACTCTAAAGAGAGCTCAGGTGAGAAATTGCAAACGTCGAGCAATTGCTCAGAGATGAAAAGTGCCAGCACTGAAAGCTCTTGCTAGCCAGCACCCTTCCTTGGAAGCGCTTTACAGGCGCAGCAACACTGGGGCTTTGCGCTTCTATACGCACCAAACGTCACGGTCCTTCTCTTTCCGTCTCGTAGACACGAGCTGAGAAATTGCAAACGTCGAGCAATTGCTCAGAGATGAAAAGTGCCAGCACTGAAAGCTGTTGCTAGCCAGCACCCTTCCTTGGAAGCGCTTTTGTAGGCCTAAGAACACTGGGGCTCTGGGCTTCTCTAGCCACCTCATCTTCTGCTCATCCTCTCGCGCACTCTAAAGAGAGCTCAGGTGAGAAATTGCAAACGTCGAGCAATTGCTCCGAGATGAAAAGTGCCAGCACTGAAAGCTCTTGCTAGCCAGCACCCTTCCTTGGAAGCGCTTTACAGGCGCAGTAACACTGGGGCTTTGCGCTTCTCTACCCACCAAACGTCACTGTCATTCTCTTTCCGTCTCGTAGACACGAGCTGAGAAATTGCAAACGTCGAGCAATTGCTCAGAGATGAAAAGTGCCAGCACTGGAAGCTGTTGCTAGCCAGCACCCTTCCTTGGAAGCGCTTTCACAGGCGCAGCAACACTGGGGCTTTGCGCTTCTCTACCCACCAAACGTCACGGTCCTTCTCTTTCAGTCGGTAGACACGAGCTGAGAAATTGCAAACGTCGAGCAATTGCTCAGAGATGAAAAGTGCCAGCACTGAAAGCTCTTGCTAGCCAGCACCCTTCCTTGGAAGCGCTTTCACAGGCGCAGCAACACTGGGGCTTTGCGCTTCTCTACCCACCAAACGTCACGGTCCTTCTCTTTCAGTCGGTAGACACGAGCTGAGAAATTGCAAACGTCGAGCAATTGCTCAGAGATGAAAAGTGCCAGCACTGAAAGCTGTTGCTAGCCAGCACCCTTCCTTGGAAGCGCTTTCACAGGCGCAGCAACACTGGGGCTTTGCGCTTCTCTAGCCACCAAACGTCACGGTCCTTCTCTTTCAGTCGGTAGACACGAGCTGAGAAATTGCAAACGTCGAGCAATTGCTCAGAGATGAAAAGTGCCAGCACTGAAAGCTGTTGCTAGCCAGCCCCCTTCCTTGGAAGCGCTTTTGTAGGCCTAAGAACACTGGGGCTCTGGGCTTCTCTAGCCACCTCATCTTCTGCTCATCCTCTCGCGCAGTCTAAAGAGAGCTCAGGTGAGAAATTGCAAACGTCGAGCAATTGCTCAGAGAGGAAAAGTGCCAGCACTGAAAGCTGTTGCTAGCCAGCACCCTTCCTTGGAAGCGCTTTACAGGCGCAGTAACACTGGGGCTTTGCGCTTCTCTACCCACCAAACGTCACGGTCCTTCTCTTTCAGTCGGTAGACACGAGCTGAGAAATTGCAAACGTCGAGCAATTGCTCAGAGATGAAAAGTGCCAGCACTGAAAGCTGTTGCTAGCCAACACCCTTCCTTGGAAGCGCTTTCACAGGCGCAGTAACACTGGGGCTTTGCGCTTCTCTACCCACCAAACGTCACTGTCATTCTCTTTCCGTCTCGTAGACACGAGCTGAGAAATTGCAAACGTCGAGCAATTGCTCAGAGATGAAAAGTGCCAGCACTGAAAGCTGTTGCTAGCCAGCACCCTTCCTTGGAAGCGCTTTTGTAGGCCTAAGAACACTGGGGCTCTGGGCTTCTCTAGCCACCTCATCTTCTGCTCATCCTCTCGCGCACTCTAAAGAGAGCTCAGGTGAGAAATTGCAAACGTCGAGCAATTGCTCAGAGATGAAAAGTGCCAGTACTGAAAGCTGTTGCTAGCCAGCACCCTTCTTTGGAAGCGCTTTCACAGGCGCAGCAACACTGGGGCTTTGCGCTTCTATACGCACCAAACGTCACGGTCCTTCTCTTTCCGTCTCGTAGACACGAGCTGAGAAATTGCAAACGTCGAGCAATTGCTCAGAGATGAAAAGTGCCAGCACTGAAAGCTGTTGCTAGCCAGCCCCCTTCCTTGGAAGCGCTTTTGTAGGCCTAAGAACACTGGGGCTCTGGGCTTCTCTAGCCACCTCATCTTCTGCTCATCCTCTCGCGCACTCTAAAGAGAGCTCATGTGAGAAATTGCAAACGTCGAGCAATTGCTCAGAGATGAAAAGTGCCAGCACTGAAAGCTCTTGCTAGCCAGCCCCCTTCCTTGGAAGCGCTTTACAGGCGCAGTAACACTGGGGCTTTGCGCTTCTCTACCCACCAAACGTCACTGTCATTCTCTTTCCATCTCGTAGACACGAGCTGAGAAATTGCAAACGTCGAGCAATTGCTCAGAGATGAAAAGTGCCAGCACTGAAAGCTGTTGCTAGCCAGCACCCTTCCTTGGAAGCGCTTTTGTAGGCCTAAGAACACTGGGGCTCTGGGCTTCTCTAGCCACCTAATCTTCTGCTCATCCTCGCGCGCTCTAAAGAGAGCTCAGGTGAGAAATTGCAAACGTCGAGCAATTGCTCAGAGATGAAAAGTGCCAGCACTGAAAGCTCTTGCTAGCCAGCACCCTTCCTTGGAAGCGCTTTCACAGGCGCAGCAACACTGGGGCTTTGCGCTTCTCTAGCCACCAAACGTCACGGTCCTTCTCTTTCCGTCTCGTAGACACGAGCTGAGAAATTGCAAACGTCGAGCAATTGCTCAGAGATGAAAAGTGCCAGCACTGAAAGCTCTTGCTAGCCAGCACCCTTCCTTGGAAGTGCTTTCACAGGCGCAGTAACACTGGGGCTTTGCGCTTCTCTACCCACCAAACGTCACAGTCATTCTCTTTCCGTCTCGTAGACACAAGCTGAGAAATTGCAAACGTCGAGCAATTGCTCAGAGATGAAAAGTGCCAGCACTGAAAGCTGTTGCTAGCCAGCACCCTTCCTTGGAAGCGCTTTTGTAGGCCTAAGAACACTGGGGCTCTGGGCTTCTCTAGCCACCTCATCTTCTGCTCATCCTCTCGCGCACTCTAAAGAGAGCTCAGGTGAGAAATTGCAAACGTCGAGCAATTGCTCAGAGATGAAAAGTGCCAGCACTGAAAGCTCTTGCTAGCCAGCACCCTTCCTTGGAAGCGCTTTTGTAGCCCTTAGAACACTGGGGCTCTGGGCTTCTCTAGCCACCTAATCTTCTGCTCATCCTCTCGCGCACTCTAAAGAGAGCTCAGGTGAGAAATTGCAAACGTCGAGCAATTGCTCAGAGATGAAAAGTGCCAGCACTGAAAGCTCTTGCTAGCCAGCACCCTTCCTTGGAAGCGCTTTACAGGCGCAGCAACACTGGGGCTTTGCGCTTCTATACGCACCAAACGTCACGGTCCTTCTCTTTCCGTCTCGTAGACACGAGCTGAGAAATTGCAAACGTCGAGCAATTGCTCAGAGATGAAAAGTGCCAGCACTGAAAGCTGTTGCTAGCCAGCACCCTTCCTTGGAAGCGCTTTTGTAGGCCTAAGAACACTGGGGCTCTGGGCTTCTCTAGCCACCTCATCTTCTGCTCATCCTCTCGCGCACTCTAAAGAGAGCTCAGGTGAGAAATTGCAAACGTCGAGCAATTGCTCCGAGATGAAAAGTGCCAGCACTGAAAGCTCTTGCTAGCCAGCACCCTTCCTTGGAAGCGCTTTACAGGCGCAGTAACACTGGGGCTTTGCGCTTCTCTACCCACCAAACGTCACTGTCATTCTCTTTCCGTCTCGTAGACACGAGCTGAGAAATTGCAAACGTCGAGCAATTGCTCAGAGATGAAAAGTGCCAGCACTGGAAGCTGTTGCTAGCCAGCACCCTTCCTTGGAAGCGCTTTCACAGGCGCAGCAACACTGGGGCTTTGCGCTTCTCTACCCACCAAACGTCACGGTCCTTCTCTTTCAGTCGGTAGACACGAGCTGAGAAATTGCAAACGTCGAGCAATTGCTCAGAGATGAAAAGTGCCAGCACTGAAAGCTCTTGCTAGCCAGCACCCTTCCTTGGAAGCGCTTTCACAGGCGCAGCAACACTGGGGCTTTGCGCTTCTCTACCCACCAAACGTCACGGTCCTTCTCTTTCAGTCGGTAGACACGAGCTGAGAAATTGCAAACGTCGAGCAATTGCTCAGAGATGAAAAGTGCCAGCACTGAAAGCTGTTGCTAGCCAGCACCCTTCCTTGGAAGCGCTTTCACAGGCGCAGCAACACTGGGGCTTTGCGCTTCTCTAGCCACCAAACGTCACGGTCCTTCTCTTTCAGTCGGTAGACACGAGCTGAGAAATTGCAAACGTCGAGCAATTGCTCAGAGATGAAAAGTGCCAGCACTGAAAGCTGTTGCTAGCCAGCCCCCTTCCTTGGAAGCGCTTTTGTAGGCCTAAGAACACTGGGGCTCTGGGCTTCTCTAGCCACCTCATCTTCTGCTCATCCTCTCGCGCAGTCTAAAGAGAGCTCAGGTGAGAAATTGCAAACGTCGAGCAATTGCTCAGAGAGGAAAAGTGCCAGCACTGAAAGCTGTTGCTAGCCAGCACCCTTCCTTGGAAGCGCTTTACAGGCGCAGTAACACTGGGGCTTTGCGCTTCTCTACCCACCAAACGTCACGGTCCTTCTCTTTCAGTCGGTAGACACGAGCTGAGAAATTGCAAACGTCGAGCAATTGCTCAGAGATGAAAAGTGCCAGCACTGAAAGCTGTTGCTAGCCAACACCCTTCCTTGGAAGCGCTTTCACAGGCGCAGTAACACTGGGGCTTTGCGCTTCTCTACCCACCAAACGTCACTGTCATTCTCTTTCCGTCTCGTAGACACGAGCTGAGAAATTGCAAACGTCGAGCAATTGCTCAGAGATGAAAAGTGCCAGCACTGAAAGCTGTTGCTAGCCAGCACCCTTCCTTGGAAGCGCTTTTGTAGGCCTAAGAACACTGGGGCTCTGGGCTTCTCTAGCCACCTCATCTTCTGCTCATCCTCTCGCGCACTCTAAAGAGAGCTCAGGTGAGAAATTGCAAACGTCGAGCAATTGCTCAGAGATGAAAAGTGCCAGTACTGAAAGCTGTTGCTAGCCAGCACCCTTCTTTGGAAGCGCTTTCACAGGCGCAGCAACACTGGGGCTTTGCGCTTCTATACGCACCAAACGTCACGGTCCTTCTCTTTCCGTCTCGTAGACACGAGCTGAGAAATTGCAAACGTCGAGCAATTGCTCAGAGATGAAAAGTGCCAGCACTGAAAGCTGTTGCTAGCCAGCCCCCTTCCTTGGAAGCGCTTTTGTAGGCCTAAGAACACTGGGGCTCTGGGCTTCTCTAGCCACCTCATCTTCTGCTCATCCTCTCGCGCACTCTAAAGAGAGCTCATGTGAGAAATTGCAAACGTCGAGCAATTGCTCAGAGATGAAAAGTGCCAGCACTGAAAGCTCTTGCTAGCCAGCCCCCTTCCTTGGAAGCGCTTTACAGGCGCAGTAACACTGGGGCTTTGCGCTTCTCTACCCACCAAACGTCACTGTCATTCTCTTTCCATCTCGTAGACACGAGCTGAGAAATTGCAAACGTCGAGCAATTGCTCAGAGATGAAAAGTGCCAGCACTGAAAGCTGTTGCTAGCCAGCACCCTTCCTTGGAAGCGCTTTTGTAGGCCTAAGAACACTGGGGCTCTGGGCTTCTCTAGCCACCTAATCTTCTGCTCATCCTCGCGCGCTCTAAAGAGAGCTCAGGTGAGAAATTGCAAACGTCGAGCAATTGCTCAGAGATGAAAAGTGCCAGCACTGAAAGCTCTTGCTAGCCAGCACCCTTCCTTGGAAGCGCTTTCACAGGCGCAGCAACACTGGGGCTTTGCGCTTCTCTAGCCACCAAACGTCACGGTCCTTCTCTTTCCGTCTCGTAGACACGAGCTGAGAAATTGCAAACGTCGAGCAATTGCTCAGAGATGAAAAGTGCCAGCACTGAAAGCTCTTGCTAGCCAGCACCCTTCCTTGGAAGTGCTTTCACAGGCGCAGTAACACTGGGGCTTTGCGCTTCTCTACCCACCAAACGTCACAGTCATTCTCTTTCCGTCTCGTAGACACAAGCTGAGAAATTGCAAACGTCGAGCAATTGCTCAGAGATGAAAAGTGCCAGCACTGAAAGCTGTTGCTAGCCAGCACCCTTCCTTGGAAGCGCTTTTGTAGGCCTAAGAACACTGGGGCTCTGGGCTTCTCTAGCCACCTCATCTTCTGCTCATCCTCTCGCGCACTCTAAAGAGAGCTCAGGTGAGAAATTGCAAACGTCCAGCAATTGCTCAGAGATGAAAAGTGCCAGCACTGAAAGCTCTTGCTAGCCAGCACCCTTCCTTGGAAGCGCTTTTGTAGCCCTTAGAACACTGGGGCTCTGGGCTTCTCTAGCCACCTAATCTTCTGCTCATCCTCTCGCGCACTCTAAAGAGAGCTCAGGTGAGAAATTGCAAAGGTCGAGCAATTGCTCAGAGATGAAAAGTGCCAGCACTGAAAGCTCTTGCTAGCCAGCACCTTCCTTGGAAGTGCTTTCACAGGCGCAGTAACACTGGGGCTTTGCGCTTCTCTACCCACCAAACGTCACTGTCATTCTATTTCCGTCTCGTAGACACGAGCTGAGAAATTGCAAACGTCGAGCAATTGCTCAGAGATGAAAAGTGCCAGCACTGAAAGCTCTTGCTAGCCAGCACCCTTCCTTGGAAGCGCTTTCACAGGCGCAGCAACACTGGGGCTTTGCGCTTCTATACGCACCAAACGTCACGGTCCTTCTCTTTCCGTCTCGTAGACACGAGCTGAGAAATTGCAAACGTCGAGCAATTGCTCAGAGATGAAAAGTGCCAGCACTGAAAGCTGTTGCTAGCCAGCACCCTTCCTTGGAAGCGCTTTTGTAGGCCTAAGAACACTGGGGCTCTGGGCTTCTCTAGCCACCTCATCTTCTGCTCATCCTCTCGCGCACTCTAAAGAGAGCTCAGGTGAGAAATTGCAAACGTCGAGCAATTGCTCAGAGATGAAAAGTGCCAGCACTGAAAGCTGTTGCTAGCCAGCCCCCTTCCTTGGAAGCGCTTTACAGGCGCAGTAACACTGGGGCTTTGCGCTTCTCTACCCACCAAACGTCACTGTCATTCTCTTTCCGTCTCGTAGACACGAGCTGAGAAATTGCAAACGTCGAGCAATTGCTCAGAGATGAAAAGTGCCAGCACTGGAAGCTGTTGCTAGCCAGCCCCCTTCCTTGGAAGCGCTTTTGTAGGCCTAAGAACACTGGGGCTCTGGGCTTCTCTAGCCACCTAATCTTCTGCTCATCCTCTCGCGCACTCTGAAGAGAGCTCAGGTGAGAAATTGCAAACGTCGAGCAATTGCTCAGAGATGAAAAGTGCCAGCACTGAAAGCTCTTGCTAGCCAGCACCCTTCCTTGGAAGCGCTTTCACAGGCGCAGCAACACTGGGGCTTTGCGCTTCTCTAGCCACCAAACGTTACGGTCCTTCTCTTTCAGTCGGTAGACACGAGCTGAGAAATTGCAAACGTCGAGCAATTGCTCAGAGATGAAAAGTGCCAGCACTGAAAGCTGTTGCTAGCCAGCACCCTTCCTTGGAAGCGCTTTCACAGGCGCAGCAACACTGGGGCTTTGCGCTTCTCTACCCACCAAACGTCACGGTCCTTCTCTTTCAGTCGGTAGACACGAGCTGAGAAATTGCAAACGTCGAGCAATTGCTCAGAGATGAAAAGTGCCAGCACTGAAAGCTGTTGCTAGCCAGCACCCTTCCTTGGAAGCGCTTTTGTAGGCCTAAGAAAACTGGGGCTCTGGGCTTCTCTAGCCACCTCATCTTCTGCTCATCCTCTCGCGCAGTCTAAAGAGAGCTCAGGTGAGAAATTGCAAATGTCGAGCAATTGCTCAGAGAGGAAAAGTGCCAGCACTGAAAGCTGTTGCTAGCCAGCACCCTTCCTTGGAAGCGCTTTACAGGCGCAGTAACACTGGGGCTTTGCGCTTCTCTACCCACCAAACGTCACTGTCATTCTCTTTCCGTCTCGTAGACACGAGCTGAGAAATTGCAAACGTCGAGCAATTGCTCAGAGATGAAAAGTGCCAGCACTGAAAGCTGTTGCTAGCCAACACCCTTCCTTGGAAGCGCTTTCACAGGCGCAGTAACACTGGGGCTTTGCGCTTCTCTACCCACCAAACGTCACTGTCATTCTCTTTCCGTCTCGTAGACACGAGCTGAGAAATTGCAAACGTCGAGCAATTGCTCAGAGATGAAAAGTGCCAGCACTGAAAGCTGTTGCTAGCCAGCACCCTTCCTTGGAAGCGCTTTTGTAGCCCTTAGAACACTGGGGCTCTGGGCTTCTCTAGCCACCTCATCTTCTGCTCATCCTCTCGCGCACTCTAAAGAGAGCTCAGGTGAGAAATTGCAAACGTCGAGCAATTGCTCAGAGATGAAAAGTGCCAGCACTGAAAGCTGTTGCTAGCCAGCACCCTTCTTTGGAAGCGCTTTCACAGGCGCAGCAACACTGGGGCTTTGCGCTTCTATACGCACCAAACGTCACGGTCCTTCTCTTTCCGTCTCGTAGACACGAGCTGAGAAATTGCAAACGTCGAGCAATTGCTCAGAGATGAAAAGTGCCAGCACTGAAAGCTGTTGCTAGCCAGCACCCTTCCTTGGAAGCGCTTTTGTAGGCCTAAGAACACTGGGGCTCTGGGCTTCTCTAGCCACCTCATCTTCTGCTCATCCTCTCGCGCACTCTAAAGAGAGCTCAGGTGAGAAATTGCAAACGTCGAGCAATTGCTCAGAGATGAAAAGTGCCAGCACTGAAAGCTCTTGCTAGCCAGCACCCTTCCTTGGAAGCGCTTTACAGGCGCAGTAACACTGGGGCTTTGCGCTTCTCTAGCCACCAAACGTCACTGTCATTCTCTTTCCATCTCGTAGACACGAGCTGAGAAATTGCAAACGTCGAGCAATTGCTCAGAGATGAAAAGTGCCAGCACTGGAAGCTGTTGCTAGCCAGCACCCTTCCTTGGAAGCGCTTTTGTAGGCCTAAGAACACTGGGGCTCTGGGCTTCTCTAGCCACCTCATCTTCTGCTCATCCTCTCGCGCACTCTAAAGAGAGCTCAGGTGAGAAATTGCAAACGTCGAGCAATTGCTCAGAGATGAAAAGTGCCAGCACTGAAAGCTCTTGCTAGCCAGCACCCTTCCTTGGAAGCGCTTTCACAGGCGCAGCAACACTGGGGCTTTGCGCTTCTCTAGCCACCAAACGTCACGGTCCTTCTCTTTCCGTCTCGTAGACACGAGCTGAGAAATTGCAAACGTCGAGCAATTGCTCAGAGATGAAAAGTGCCAGCACTGAAAGCTGTTGCTAGCCAGCACCCTTCCTTGGAAGTGCTTTCACAGGCGCAGTAACACTGGGGCTTTGCGCTTCTCTACCCACCAAACGTCACAGTCATTCTCTTTCCGTCTCGTAGACACGAGCTGAGAAATTGCAAACGTCGAGCAATTGCTCAGAGATGAAAAGTGCCAGCACTGAAAGCTCTTGCTAGCCAGCACCCTTCCTTGGAAGCGCTTTTGTAGGCCTAAGAACACTGGGGCTCTGGGCTTCTCTAGCCACCTAATCTTCTGCTCATCCTCGCGCGCTCTAAAGAGAGCTCAGGTGAGAAATTGCAAACGTCGAGCAATTGCTCAGAGATGAAAAGTGCCAGCACTGAAAGCTCTTGCTAGCCAGCACCCTTCCTTGGAAGCGCTTTCACAGGCGCAGCAACACTGGGGCTTTGCGCTTCTCTAGCCACCAAACGTCACGGTCCTTCTCTTTCCGTCTCGTAGACACGAGCTGAGAAATTGCAAACGTCGAGCAATTGCTCAGAGATGAAAAGTGCCAGCACTGAAAGCTCTTGCTAGCCAGCACCCTTCCTTGGAAGTGCTTTCACAGGCGCAGTAACACTGGGGCTTTGCGCTTCTCTAGCCACCAAACGTCACAGTCATTCTCTTTCCGTCTCGTAGACACAAGCTGAGAAATTGCAAACGTCGAGCAATTGCTCAGAGATGAAAAGTGCCAGCACTGAAAGCTGTTGCTAGCCAGCACCCTTCCTTGGAAGCGCTTTTGTAGGCCTAAGAACACTGGGGCTCTGGGCTTCTCTAGCCACCTCATCTTCTGCTCATCCTCTCGCGCACTCTAAAGAGAGCTCAGGTGAGAAATTGCAAACGTCGAGCAATTGCTCAGAGATGAAAAGTGCCAGCACTGAAAGC
Source organism: Sarcoramphus papa (assembly GCA_037962945.1). NCBI lineage: Eukaryota > Metazoa > Chordata > Aves > Accipitriformes > Cathartidae > Sarcoramphus > Sarcoramphus papa. Next base: position 245,681 of record JBBMRM010000072.1, on the reverse strand, counting down.
TCTTGCTAGCCAGCACCCTTCCTTGGAAGCGCTTTTGTAGCCCTTAGAACACTGGGGCTCTGGGCTTCTCTAGCCACCTAATCTTCTGCTCATCCTCTCGCGCACTCTAAAGAGAGCTCAGGTGAGAAATTGCAAACGTCGAGCAATTGCTCAGAGAAGAAAAGTGCCAGCACTGAAAGCTGTTGCTAGCCAGCACCCTTCCTTGGAAGCGCTTTACAGGCGCAGTAACACTGGGGCTTTGCGCTTCTCTACCCACCAAACGTCACTGTCATTCTCTTTCCGTCTCGTAGACACGAGCTGAGAAATTGCAAACGTCGAGCAATTGCTCAGAGATGAAAAGTGCCAGCACTGAAAGCTCTTGCTAGCCAGCACCCTTCCTTGGAAGCGCTTTCACAGGCGCAGCAACACTGGGGCTTTGCGCTTCTATACGCACCAAACGTCACGGTCCTTCTCTTTCCGTCTCGTAGACACGAGCTGAGAAATTGCAAACGTCGAGCAATTGCTCAGAGATGAAAAGTGCCAGCACTGAAAGCTCTTGCTAGCCAGCACCCTTCCTTGGAAGCGCTTTTGTAGGCCTAAGAAGACTGGGGCTCTGGGCTTCTCTAGCCACCTCATCTTCTGCTCATCCTCTCGCGCACTCTAAAGAGAGCTCAGGTGAGAAATTGCAAACGTCGAGCAATTGCTCAGAGATGAAAAGTGCCAGCACTGAAAGCTGTTGCTAGCCAGCACCCTTCCTTGGAAGCGCTTTCACAAGCACAGCAACACTGGGGCTTTGCGCTTCTCTACCTACCAAACGTCACGGTCCTTCTCTTTCCGTCTCGTAGACACGAGCTGAGAAATTGCAAACGTCGAGCAATTGCTCAGAGATGAAAAGTGCCAGCACTGAAAGCTCTTGCTAGCCAGCACCCTTCCTTGGAAGTGCTTTCACAGGCGCAGTAACACTGGGGCTTTGCGCTTCTCTACCCACCAAACGTCACAGTCATTCTCTTTCCGTCTCGTAGACACGAGCTGAGAAATTGCAAACGTCGAGCAATTGCTCAGAGATGAAAAGTGCCAGCACTGAAAGCTGTTGCTAGCCAGCACCCTTCCTTGGAAGCGCTTTTGTAGGCCTAAGAACACTGGGGCTCTGGGCTTCTCTAGCCACCTCATCTTCTGCTCATCCTCTCGCGCACTCTAAAGAGAGCTCAGGTGAGAAATTGCAAACGTCGAGCAATTGCTCAGAGATGAAAAGTGCCAGCACTGAAAGCTCTTGCTAGCCAGCACCCTTCCTTGGAAGCGCTTTTGTAGCCCTTAGAACAGTGGGGCTCTGGGCTTCTCTAGCCACCTAATCTTCTGCTCATCCTCTCGCGCACTCTAAAGAGAGCTCAGGTGAGAAATTGCAAACGTCGAGCAATTGCTCAGAGATGAAAAGTGCCAGCACTGAAAGCTCTTGCTAGCCAGCACCCTTCCTTGGAAGTGCTTTCACAGGCGCAGTAACACTGGGGCTTTGCGCTTCTCTACCCACCAAACGTCACTGTCATTCTCTTTCCGTCTCGTAGACACGAGCTGAGAAATTGCAAACGTCGAGCAATTGCTCAGAGATGAAAAGTGCCAGCACTGAAAGCTCTTGCTAGCCAGCACCCTTCCTTGGAAGCGCTTTCACAGGCGCAGCAACACTGGGGCTTTGCGCTTCTCTACGCACCAAACGTCACGGTCCTTCTCTTTCCGTCTCGTAGACACGAGCTGAGAAATTGCAAACGTCGAGCAATTGCTCAGAGATGAAAAGTGCCAGCACTGAAAGCTGTTGCTAGCCAGCACCCTTCCTTGGAAGCGCTTTTGTAGGCCTAAGAACACTGGGGCTCTGGGCTTCTCTAGCCACCTCATCTTCTGCTCATCCTCTCGCGCACTCTAAAGAGAGCTCAGGTGAGAAATTGCAAACGTCGAGCAATTGCTCAGAGATGAAAAGTGCCAGCACTGAAAGCTGTTGCTAGCCAGCCCCCTTCCTTGGAAGCGCTTTACAGGCGCAGTAACACTGGGGCTTTGCGCTTCTCTACCCACCAAACGTCACTGTCATTCTCTTTCCGTCTCGTAGACACGAGCTGAGAAATTGCAAACGTCGAGCAATTGCTCAGAGATGAAAAGTGCCAGCACTGGAAGCTGTTGCTAGCCATCCCCCTTCCTTGGAAGCGCTTTTGTAGGCCTAAGAACACTGGGGCTCTGGGCTTCTCTAGCCACCTAATCTTCTGCTCATCCTCTCGCGCACTCTGAAGATAGCTCAGGTGAGAAATTGCAAACGTCGAGCAATTGCTCAGAGATGAAAAGTGCCAGCACTGAAAGCTGTTGCTAGCCAGCACCCTTCCTTGGAAGCGCTTTCACAGGCGCAGCAACACTGGGGCTTTGCGCTTCTCTAGCCACCAAGAGTCACGGTCCTTCTCTTTCAGTCGGTAGACACGAGCTGAGAAATTGCAAACGTCGAGCAATTGCTCAGAGATGAAAAGTGCCAGCACTGAAAGCTGTTGCTAGCCAGCACCCTTCCTTGGAAGCGCTTTCACAGGCGCAGCAACACTGGGGCTTTGCGCTTCTCTACCCACCAAACGTCACGGTCCTTCTCTTTCAGTCGGTAGACACGAGCTGAGAAATTGCAAACGTCGAGCAATTGCTCAGAGATGAAAAGTGCCAGCACTGAAAGCTGTTGCTAGCCAGCACCCTTCCTTGGAAGCGCTTTTGTAGGCCTAAGAAAACTGGGGCTCTGGGCTTCTCTAGCCACCTCATCTTCTGCTCATCCTCTCGCGCAGTCTAAAGAGAGCTCAGGTGAGAAATTGCAAATGTCGAGCAATTGCTCAGAGAGGAAAAGTGCCAGCACTGAAAGCTCTTGCTAGCCCGCACCCTTCCTTGGAAGCGCTTTACAGGCGCAGTAGCACTGGGGCTTTGCGCTTCTCTACCCACCAAACGTCACTGTCATTCTCTTTCCGTCTCGTAGACACGAGCTGAGAAATTGCAAACGTCGAGCAATTGCTCAGAGATGAAAAGTGCCAGCACTGAAAGCTGTTGCTAGCCAACACCCTTCCTTGGAAGCGCTTTCACAGGCGCAGTAACACTGGGGCTTTGCGCTTCTCTACCCACCAAACGTCACTGTCATTCTCTTTCCGTCTCGTAGACACGAGCTGAGAAATTGCAAACGTCGAGCAATTGCTCAGAGATGAAAAGTGCCAGCACTGAAAGCTGTTGCTAGCCAGCACCCTTCCTTGGAAGCGCTTTTGTAGGCCTAAGAACACTGGGGCTCTGGGCTTCTCTAGCCACCTCATCTTCTGCTCATCCTCTCGCGCACTCTAAAGAGAGCTCAGGTGAGAAATTGCAAACGTCGAGCAATTGCTCAGAGATGAAAAGTGCCAGCACTGAAAGCTCTTGCTAGCCAGCACCCTTCCTTGGAAGCGCTTTACAGGCGCAGTAACACTGGGGCTTTGCGCTTCTCTAGCCACCAAACGTCACTGTCATTCTCTTTCCATCTCGTAGACACGAGCTGAGAAATTGCAAACGTCGAGCAATTGCTCAGAGATGAAAAGTGCCAGCACTGGAAGCTGTTGCTAGCCAGCACCCTTCCTTGGAAGCGCTTTTGTAGGCCTAAGAACACTGGGGCTCTGGGCTTCTCTAGCCACCTCATCTTCTGCTCATCCTCTCGCGCACTCTAAAGAGAGCTCAGGTGAGAAATTGCAAACGTCGAGCAATTGCTCAGAGATGAAAAGTGCCAGCACTGAAAGCTCTTGCTAGCCAGCACCCTTCCTTGGAAGCGCTTTTGTAGCCCTTAGAACACTGGGGCTCTGGGCTTCTCTAGCCACCTCATCTTCTGCTCATCCTCTCGCGCACTCTAAAGAGAGCTCAGGTGAGAAATTGCAAACGTCGAGCAATTGCTCAGAGATGAAAAGTGCCAGCACTGAAAGCTCTTGCTAGCCAGCACCCTTCCTTGGAAGTGCTTTCACAGGCGCAGTAACACTGGGGCTTTGCGCTTCTCTACCCACCAAACGTCACTGTCATTCTCTTTCCGTCTCGTAGACACGAGCTGAGAAATTGCAAACGTCGAGCAATTGCTCAGAGATGAAAAGTGCCAGCACTGAAAGCTCTTGCTAGCCAGCACCCTTCCTTGGAAGCGCTTTCACAGGCGCAGCAACACTGGGGCTTTGCGCTTCTATACGCACCAAACGTCACGGTCCTTCTCTTTCCGTCTCGTAGACACGAGCTGAGAAATTGCAAACGTCGAGCAATTGCTCAGAGATGAAAAGTGCCAGCACTGAAAGCTGTTGCTAGCCAGCACCCTTCCTTGGAAGCGCTTTTGTAGGCCTAAGAACACTGGGGCTCTGGGCTTCTCTAGCCACCTCATCTTCTGCTCATCCTCTCGCGCACTCTAAAGAGAGCTCAGGTGAGAAATTGCAAACGTCGAGCAATTGCTCAGAGATGAAAAGTGCCAGCACTGAAAGCTGTTGCTAGCCAGCCCCCTTCCTTGGAAGCGCTTTACAGGCGCAGTAACACTGGGGCTTTGCGCTTCTCTACCCACCAAACGTCACTGTCATTCTCTTTCCGTCTCGTAGACACGAGCTGAGAAATTGCAAACGTCGAGCAATTGCTCAGAGATGAAAAGTGCCAGCACTGGAAGCTGTTGCTAGCCATCCCCCTTCCTTGGAAGCGCTTTTGTAGGCCTAAGAACACTGGGGCTCTGGGCTTCTCTAGCCACCTAATCTTCTGCTCATCCTCTCGCGCACTCTGAAGATAGCTCAGGTGAGAAATTGCAAACGTCGAGCAATTGCTCAGAGATGAAAAGTGCCAGCACTGAAAGCTGTTGCTAGCCAGCACCCTTCCTTGGAAGCGCTTTCACAGGCGCAGCAACACTGGGGCTTTGCGCTTCTCTAGCCACCAAGAGTCACGGTCCTTCTCTTTCAGTCGGTAGACACGAGCTGAGAAATTGCAAACGTCGAGCAATTGCTCAGAGATGAAAAGTGCCAGCACTGAAAGCTGTTGCTAGCCAGCACCCTTCCTTGGAAGCGCTTTCACAGGCGCAGCAACACTGGGGCTTTGCGCTTCTCTACCCACCAAACGTCACGGTCCTTCTCTTTCAGTCGGTAGACACGAGCTGAGAAATTGCAAACGTCGAGCAATTGCTCAGAGATGAAAAGTGCCAGCACTGAAAGCTGTTGCTAGCCAGCACCCTTCCTTGGAAGCGCTTTTGTAGGCCTAAGAAAACTGGGGCTCTGGGCTTCTCTAGCCACCTCATCTTCTGCTCATCCTCTCGCGCAGTCTAAAGAGAGCTCAGGTGAGAAATTGCAAATGTCGAGCAATTGCTCAGAGAGGAAAAGTGCCAGCACTGAAAGCTCTTGCTAGCCCGCACCCTTCCTTGGAAGCGCTTTACAGGCGCAGTAACACTGGGGCTTTGCGCTTCTCTACCCACCAAACGTCACTGTCATTCTCTTTCCGTCTCGTAGACACGAGCTGAGAAATTGCAAACGTCGAGCAATTGCTCAGAGATGAAAAGTGCCAGCACTGAAAGCTGTTGCTAGCCAACACCCTTCCTTGGAAGCGCTTTCACAGGCGCAGTAACACTGGGGCTTTGCGCTTCTCTACCCACCAAACGTCACTGTCATTCTCTTTCCGTCTCGTAGACACGAGCTGAGAAATTGCAAACGTCGAGCAATTGCTCAGAGATGAAAAGTGCCAGCACTGAAAGCTGTTGCTAGCCAGCACCCTTCCTTGGAAGCGCTTTTGTAGGCCTAAGAACACTGGGGCTCTGGGCTTCTCTAGCCACCTCATCTTCTGCTCATCCTCTCGCGCACTCTAAAGAGAGCTCAGGTGAGAAATTGCAAACGTCGAGCAATTGCTCAGAGATGAAAAGTGCCAGCACTGAAAGCTCTTGCTAGCCAGCACCCTTCCTTGGAAGCGCTTTACAGGCGCAGTAACACTGGGGCTTTGCGCTTCTCTAGCCACCAAACGTCACTGTCATTCTCTTTCCATCTCGTAGACACGAGCTGAGAAATTGCAAACGTCGAGCAATTGCTCAGAGATGAAAAGTGCCAGCACTGGAAGCTGTTGCTAGCCAGCACCCTTCCTTGGAAGCGCTTTTGTAGGCCTAAGAACACTGGGGCTCTGGGCTTCTCTAGCCACCTCATCTTCTGCTCATCCTCTCGCGCACTCTAAAGAGAGCTCAGGTGAGAAATTGCAAACGTCGAGCAATTGCTCAGAGATGAAAAGTGCCAGCACTGAAAGCTCTTGCTAGCCAGCACCCTTCCTTGGAAGCGCTTTCACAGGCGCAGCAACACTGGGGCTTTGCGCTTCTCTAGCCACCAAACGTCACGGTCCTTCTCTTTCCGTCTCGTAGACACGAGCTGAGAAATTGCAAACGTCGAGCAATTGCTCCGAGATGAAAAGTGCCAGCACTGAAAGCTCTTGCTAGCCAGCACCCTTCCTTGGAAGTGCTTTCACAGGCGCAGTAACACTGGGGCTTTGCGCTTCTCTACCCACCAAACGTCACAGTCATTCTCTTTCCGTCTCGTAGACACGAGCTGAGAAATTGCAAACGTCGAGCAATTGCTCAGAGATGAAAAGTGCCAGCACTGAAAGCTGTTGCTAGCCAGCACCCTTCCTTGGAAGCGCTTTTGTAGGCCTAAGAACACTGGGGCTCTGGGCTTCTCTAGCCACCTCATCTTCTGCTCATCCTCTCGCGCACTCTAAAGAGAGCTCAGGTGAGAAATTGCAAACGTCGAGCAATTGCTCAGAGATGAAAAGTGCCAGCACTGAAAGCTCTTGCTAGCCAGCACCCTTCCTTGGAAGCGCTTTTGTAGCCCTTAGAACACTGGGGCTCTGGGCTTCTCTAGCCACCTCATCTTCTGCTCATCCTCTCGCGCACTCTAAAGAGAGCTCAGGTGAGAAATTGCAAACGTCGAGCAATTGCTCAGAGATGAAAAGTGCCAGCACTGAAAGCTCTTGCTAGCCAGCACCCTTCCTTGGAAGCGCTTTACAGGCGCAGTAAAACTGGGGCTTTGCGCTTCTCTAGCCACCAAACGTCACTGTCATTCTCTTTCCGTCTCGTAGACACGAGCTGAGAAATTGCAAACGTCGAGCAATTGCTCAGAGATGAAAAGTGCCAGCACTGAAAGCTCTTGCTAGCCAGCACCCTTCCTTGGAAGCGCTTTCACAGGCGCAGCAACACTGGGGCTTTGCGCTTCTATACGCACCAAACGTCACGGTCCTTCTCTTTCCGTCTCGTAGACACGAGCTGAGAAATTGCAAACGTCGAGCAATTGCTCAGAGATGAAAAGTGCCAGCACTGAAAGCTGTTGCTAGCCAGCACCCTTCCTTGGAAGCGCTTTTGTAGGCCTAAGAACACTGGGGCTCTGGGCTTCTCTAGCCACCTCATCTTCTGCTCATCCTCTCGCGCACTCTAAAGAGAGCTCAGGTGAGAAATTGCAAACGTCGAGCAATTGCTCAGAGATGAAAAGTGCCAGCACTGAAAGCTGTTGCTAGCCAGCACCCTTCCTTGGAAGCGCTTTACAGGCGCAGTAACACTGGGGCTTTGCGCTTCTCTACCCACCAAACGTCACTGTCATTCTCTTTCCGTCTCGTAGACACGAGCTGAGAAATTGCAAACGTCGAGCAATTGCTCAGAGATGAAAAGTGCCAGCACTGGAAGCTGTTGGTAGCCAGCACCCTTCCTTGGAAGCGCTTTCACAGGCGCAGCAACACTGGGGCTTTGCGCTTCTCTACCCACCAAACGTCACGGTCCTTCTCTTTCAGTCGGTAGACACGAGCTGAGAAATTGCAAACGTCGAGCAATTGCTCAGAGATGAAAAGTGCCAGCACTGAAAGCTCTTGCTAGCCAGCACCCTTCCTTGGAAGCGCTTTCACAGGCGCAGTAACGCTGGGGCTTTGCGCTTCTCTACCCACCAAACGTCACGGTCCTTCTCTTTCAGTCGGTAGACACGAGCTGAGAAATTGCAAACGTCGAGCAATTGCTCAGAGATGAAAAGTGTCAGCACTGAAAGCTGTTGCTAGCCAGCACCCTTCCTTGGAAGCGCTTTCACAGGCGCAGCAACACTGGGGCTTTGCGCTTCTCTAGCCACCAAACGTCACGGTCCTTCTCTTTCAGTCGGTAGACACGAGCTGAGAAATTGCAAACGTCGAGCAATTGCTCAGAGATGAAAAGTGCCAGCACTGAAAGCTGTTGCTAGCCAGCACCCTTCCTTGGAAGCGCTTTTGTAGCCCTAAGAAAACTGGGGCTCTGGGCTTCTCTAGCCACCTCATCTTCTGCTCATCCTCTCGCGCAGTCTAAAGAGAGCTCAGGTGAGAAATTGCAAACGTCGAGCAATTGCTCAGAGAGGAAAAGTGCCAGCACTGAAAGCTGTTGCTAGCCAGCACCCTTCCTTGGAAGCGCTTTACAGGCGCAGTAACACTGGGGCTTTGCGCTTCTCTACCCACCAAACGTCACGGTCCTTCTCTTTCAGTCGGTAGACACGAGCTGAGAAATTGCAAACGTCGAGCAATTGCTCAGAGATGAAAAGTGCCAGCACTGAAAGCTGTTGCTAGCCAACACCCTTCCTTGGAAGCGCTTTCACAGGCGCAGTAACACTGGGGCTTTGCGCTTCTCTACCCACCAAACGTCACTGTCATTCTCTTTCCGTCTCGTAGACACGAGCTGAGAAATTGCAAACGTCGAGCAATTGCTCAGAGATGAAAAGTGCCAGCACTGAAAGCTGTTGCTAGCCAGCACCCTTCCTTGGAAGCGCTTTTGTAGCCCTTAGAACACTGGGGCTCTGGGCTTCTCTAGCCACCTCATCTTCTGCTCATCCTCTCGCGCACTCTAAAGAGAGCTCAGGTGAGAAATTGCAAACGTCGAGCAATTGCTCAGAGATGAAAAGTGCCAGCACTGAAAGCTGTTGCTAGCCAGCACCCTTCTTTGGAAGCGCTTTCACAGGCGCAGCAACACTGGGGCTTTGCGCTTCTATACGCACCAAACGTCACGGTCCTTCTCTTTCCGTCTCGTAGACACGAGCTGAGAAATTGCAAACGTCGAGCAATTGCTCAGAGATGAAAAGTGCCAGCACTGAAAGCTGTTGCTAGCCAGCCCCCTTCCTTGGAAGCGCTTTTGTAGGCCTAAGAACACTGGGGCTCTGGGCTTCTCTAGCCACCTCATCTTCTGCTCATCCTCTCGCGCACTCTAAAGAGAGCTCATGTGAGAAATTGCAAACGTCGAGCAATTGCTCAGAGATGAAAAGTGCCAGCACTGAAAGCTCTTGCTAGCCAGCACCCTTCCTTGGAAGCGCTTTACAGGCGCAGTAACACTGGGGCTTTGCGCTTCTCTAGCCACCAAACGTCACTGTCATTCTCTTTCCATCTCGTAGACACGAGCTGAGAAATTGCAAACGTCGAGCAATTGCTCAGAGATGAAAAGTGCCAGCACTGAAAGCTCTTGCTAGCCAGCACCCTTCCTTGGAAGCGCTTTTGTAGGCCTAAGAACACTGGGGCTCTGGGCTTCTCTAGCCACCTAATCTTCTGCTCATCCTCGCGCGCTCTAAAGAGAGCTCAGGTGAGAAATTGCAAACGTCGAGCAATTGCTCAGAGATGAAAAGTGCCAGCACTGAAAGCTCTTGCTAGCCAGCACCCTTCCTTGGAAGCGCTTTCACAGGCGCAGCAACACTGGGGCTTTGCGCTTCTCTAGCCACCAAACGTCACGGTCCTTCTCTTTCCGTCTCGTAGACACGAGCTGAGAAATTGCAAACGTCGAGCAATTGCTCAGAGATGAAAAGTGCCAGCACTGAAAGCTGTTGCTAGCCAGCACCCTTCCTTGGAAGTGCTTTCACAGGCGCAGTAACACTGGGGCTTTGCACTTCTCTACCCACCAAACGTCACAGTCATTCTCTTTCCGTCTCGTAGACACGAGCTGAGAAATTGCAAACGTCGAGCAATTGCTCAGAGATGAAAAGTGCCAGCACTGAAAGCTGTTGCTAGCCAGCACCCTTCCTTGGAAGCGCTTTTGTAGGCCTAAGAACACTGGGGCTCTGGGCTTCTCTAGCCACCTCATCTTCTGCTCATCCTCTCGCGCACTCTAAAGAGAGCTCAGGTGAGAAATTGCAAACGTCGAGCAATTGCTCAGAGATGAAAAGTGCCAGCACTGAAAGCTCTTGCTAGCCAGCACCCTTCCTTGGAAGCGCTTTTGTAGCCCTTAGAACACTGGGGCTCTGGGCTTCTCTAGCCACCTAATCTTCTGCTCATCCTCTCGCGCACTCTAAAGAGAGCTCAGGTGAGAAATTGCAAACGTCGAGCAATTGCTCAGAGAAGAAAAGTGCCAGCACTGGAAGCTGTTGCTAGCCAGCACCCTTCCTTGGAAGCGCTTTACAGGCGCAGTAAAACTGGGGCTTTGCGCTTCTCTACCCACCAAACGTCACGGTCCTTCTCTTTCCGTCTCGTAGACACGAGCTGAGAAATTGCAAACGTCGAGCAATTGCTCAGAGATGAAAAGTGCCAGCACTGAAAGCTCTTGCTAGCCAGCACCCTTCCTTGGAAGCGCTTTCACAGGCGCAGCAACACTGGGGCTTTGCGCTTCTATACGCACCAAACGTCACGGTCCTTCTCTTTCCGTCTCGTAGACACGAGCTGAGAAATTGCAAACGTCGAGCAATTGCTCAGAGATGAAAAGTGCCAGCACTGAAAGCTGTTGCTAGCCAGCACCCTTCCTTGGAAGCGCTTTTGTAGGCCTAAGAACACTGGGGCTCTGGGCTTCTCTAGCCACCTCATCTTCTGCTCATCCTCTCGCGCACTCTAAAGAGAGCTCAGGTGAGAAATTGCAAACGTCGAGCAATTGCTCAGAGATGAAAAGTGCCAGCACTGAAAGCTGTTGCTAGCCAGCCCCCTTCCTTGGAAGCGCTTTACAGGCGCAGTAACACTGGGGCTTTGCGCTTCTCTACCCACCAAACGTCACTGTCATTCTCTTTCCGTCTCGTAGACACGAGCTGAGAAATTGCAAACGTCGAGCAATTGCTCAGAGATGAAAAGTGCCAGCACTGGAAGCTGTTGGTAGCCAGCACCCTTTCTTGGAAGCGCTTTCACAGGCGCAGCAACACTGGGGCTTTGCGCTTCTCTACCCACCAAACGTCACGGTCCTTCTCTTTCAGTCGGTAGACACGAGCTGAGAAATTGCAAACGTCGAGCAATTGCTCAGAGATGAAAAGTGCCAGCACTGAAAGCTCTTGCTAGCCAGCACCCTTCCTTGGAAGCGCTTTCACAGGCGCAGTAACACTGGGGCTTTGCGCTTCTCTAGCCACCAAACGTCACGGTCCTTCTCTTTCCGTCTCGTAGACACGAGCTGAGAAATTGCAAACGTCGAGCAATTGCTCAGAGAAGAAAAGTGCCAGCACTGAAAGCTCTTGCTAGCCAGCACCCTTCCTTGGAAGCGCTTTCACAGGCGCAGCAACACTGGGGCTTTGCGCTTCTCTACCCACCAAACGTCACGGTCATTCTCTTTCCGTCTCGTAGACACGAGCTGAGAAATTGTAAACGTCGAGCAATTGCTCAGAGATGAAAAGTGCCAGCACTGAAAGCTGTTGCTAGCCAGCACCCTTCCTTGGAAGCGCTTTTGTAGGCCTAAGAACACTGGGGCTCTGGGCTTCTCTAGCTACCTCATCTTCTGCTCATCCTCTCGCGCACTCTAAAGAGAGCTCAGGTGAGAAATTGCAAACGTCCAGCAATTGCTCAGAGATGAAAAGTGCCAGCACTGGAAGCTGTTGCTAGCCAGCACCCTTCCTTGGAAGCGCTTTCACAGGCGCAGTAACACTGGGGCTTTGCGCTTCTATACGCACCAAACGTCACGGTGATTCTCTTTCCGTCTCGTAGACACGAGCTGAGAAATTGCAAACGTCGAGCAATTGCTCAGAGATGAAAAGTGCCAGCACTGAAAGCTGTTGCTAGCCAGCACCCTTCCTTGGAAGCGCTTTTGTAGGCCTAAGAACACTGGGGCTCTGGGCTTCTTTAGCCACCTAATTTTCTGCTCATCCTCTCGCACACTCTAAAGAGAGCTCAGGTGAGAAATTGCAAACGTCCAGCAATTGCTCAGAGATGAAAAGTGCCAGCACTGAAAGCTCTTGCTAGCCAGCACCCTTCCTTGGAAGCGCTTTCACAGGCGCAGCAACACTGGGGCTTTGCGCTTCTCTACCCACCAAACGTCACGGTCATTCTCTTTCCGTCTCGTAGACACGAGCTGAGAAATTGCAAACGTCGAGCAATTGCTCAGAGATGAAAAGTGCCAGCACTGAAAGCTCTTGTTAGCCAGCACCCTTCCTTGGAAGCGCTTTCACAGGCGCAGCAACACTGGGGCTTTGCGCTTCTCTAGCCACCAAACGTCACGGTCCTTCTCTTCCCGTCTCGTAGACACGAGCTGAGAAATTGCAAACGTCGAGCAATTGCTCAGAGATGAAAAGTGCCAGCACTGAAAGCTCTTGCTAGCCAGCACCCTTCCTTGGAAGCGCTTTTGTAGCCCTTAGAACACTGGGGCTCTGGGCTTCTCTAGCCACCTCATCTTCTGCTCATCCTCTCGCGCACTCTAAAGAGAGCTCAGGTGAGAAATTGCAAACGTCGAGCAATTGCTCAGAGATGAAAAGTGCCAGCACTGAAAGCTGTTGCTAGCCAGCACCCTTCCTTGGAAGCGCTTTCACAGGCGCAGTAACACTGGGGCTTTGCGCTTCTCTACCCACCAAACGTCACGGTCCTTCTCTTTCCGTCTCGTAGACACGAGCTGAGAAACTGCAAACGTCGAGCAATTGCTCAGAGATGAAAAGTGCCAGCACTGAAAGCTGTTGCTAGCCAGCACCCTTCCTTGGAAGCGCTTTTGTAGCCCTTAGAACACTGGGGCTCTGGGCTTCTCTAGCCACCTAATCTTCTGCTCATCCTCGCGCGCTCTAAAGAGAGCTCAGGTGAGAAATTGCAAACGTCGAGCAATTGCTCAGAGATGAAAAGTGCCAGCACTGAAAGCTCTTGCTAGCCAGCACCCTTCCTTGGAAGCGCTTTCACAGGCGCAGTAACACTGGGGCTTTGCGCTTCTCTACCCACCAAACGTCACGGTCCTTCTCTTTCCGTCTCGTAGACACGAGCTGAGAAATTGCAAACGTCGAGCAATTGCTCAGAGATGAAAAGTGCCAGCACTGAAAGCTCTTGCTAGCCAGCACCCTTCCTTGGAAGCGCTTTCACAGGCGCAGCAACACTGGGGCTTTGCGCTTCTCTAGCCACCAAACGTCACGGTCCTTCTCTTTCCGTCTCGTAGACACGAGCTGAGAAATTGCAAACGTCGAGCAATTGCTCAGAGATGAAAAGTGCCAGCACTGGAAGCTGTTGCTAGCCAGCACCCTTCCTTGGAAGCGCTTTTGTAGGCCTAAGAAGACTGGGGCTCTGGGCTTCTCTAGCCACCTCATCTTCTGCTCATCCTCTCGCGCACTCTAAAGAGAGCTCAGGTGAGAAATTGCAAACGTCGAGCAATTGCTCAGAGATGAAAAGTGCCAGCACTGAAAGCTCTTGCTAGCCAGCACCCTTCCTTGGAAGCGCTTTACAGGCGCAGTAACACTGGGGCTTTGCGCTTCTCTAGCCACCAAACGTCACGGTCCTTCTCTTTCCGTCTCGTAGACACGAGCTGAGAAATTGCAAACGTCGAGCAATTGCTCAGAGATGAAAAGTGCCAGCACTGGAAGCTGTTGCTAGCCAGCACCCTTCCTTGGAAGCGCTTTTGTAGGCCTAAGAACACTGGGGCTCTGGGCTTCTCTAGCCACCTAATCTTCTGCTCATCCACTCGCGCACTCTAAAGAGAGCTCAGGTGAGAAATTGCAAACGTCCAGCAATTGCTCAGAGATGAAAAGTGCCAGCACTGAAAGCTGTTGCTAGCCAGCACCCTTCCTTGGAAGCGCTTTCACAGGCGCAGTAACACTGGGGCTTTGCGCTTCTCTAGCCACCAAACATCACGGTCCTTCTCTTTCCGTCTCGTAGACACGAGCTGAGAAATTGCAAACGTCGAGCAATTGCTCAGAGATGAAAAGTGCCAGCACTGAAAGCTGTTGCTAGCCAGCACCCTTCCTTGGAAGCGCTTTACAGGCGCAGCAACACTGGGGCTTTGCGCTTCTCTACCCACCAAACGTCACGGTCATTCTCTTTCCATCTCATAGACACGAGCTGAGAAATTGCAAACGTCGAGCAATTGCTCAGAGATGAAAAGTGCCAGCACTGAAAGCTCTTGCTAGCCAGCACCCTTCCTTGGAAGCGCTTTCACAGGCGCAGCAACACTGGGGCTTTGCGCTTCTCTACCCACCAAACGTCACGGTCCTTCTCTTTCCGTCTCGTAGACACGAGCTGAGAAATTGCAAACGTCGAGCAATTGCTCAGAGAGGAAAAGTGCCAGCACTGAAAGCTGTTGCTAGCCAGCACCCTTCCTTGGAAGCGCTTTTGTAGGCCTAAGAACACTGGGGCTCTGGGCTTCTCTAGCCACCTCATCTTCTGCTCATCCTCTCGCGCACTCTAAAGAGAGCTCAGGTGAGAAATTGCAAACGTCCAGCAATTGCTCAGAGATGAAAAGTGCCAGCACTGAAAGCTGTTGCTAGCCAGCACCCTTCCTTGGAAGCGCTTTCACAGGCGCAGTAACACTGGGGCTTTGCGCTTCTCTAGCCACCAAACGTCACGGTCCTTCTCTTTCCGTCTCGTAGACACGAGCTGAGAAATTGCAAACGTCGAGCAATTGCTCAGAGATGAAAAGTGCCAGCACTGAAAGCTCTTGCTAGCCAGCACCCTTCCTTGGAAGCGCTTTTGTAGGCCTAAGAACACTGGGGCTCTGGGCTTCTCTAGCCACCTCATCTTCTGCTCATCCTCTCGCGCACTCTAAAGAGAGCTCAGGTGAGAAACTGCAAACGTCGAGCAATTGCTCAGAGATGAAAAGTGCCAGCACTGAAAGCTGTTGCTAGCCAGCACCCTTCCTTGGAAGCGCTTTTGTAGGCCTAAGAACACTGGGGCTCTGGGCTTCTCTAGCCACCTCATCTTCTGCTCATCCTCTCGCGCACTCTAAAGAGAGCTCAGGTGAGAAATTGCAAACGTCGAGCAATTGCTCAGAGAAGAAAAGTGCCAGCACTGAAAGCTGTTGCTAGCCAGCACCCTTCCTTGGAAGCGCTTTACAGGCGCAGTAACACTGGGGCTTTGCGCTTCTCTACCCACCAAAAGTCACGGTCCTTCTCTTTCCGTCTCGTAGACACGAGCTGAGAAATTGCAAACGTCCAGCAATTGCTCAGAGATGAAAAGTGCCAGCACTGAAAGCTGTTGCGAGCCAGCACCCTTCCTTGGAAGCGCTTTTGTAGGCCTAAGAACAGTGGGGCTCTGGGCTTCTCTAGCCACCTCATCTTCTGCTCATCCTCTCGCGCACTCTAAAGAGAGCTCAGGTGAGAAATTGCAAACGTCGAGCAATTGCTCAGAGATGAAAAGTGCCAGCACTGAAAGCTGTTGCTAGCCAGCACCCTTCCTTGGAAGCGCTTTCACAGGCGCAGCAACACTGGGGCTTTGCGCTTCTCTAGCCACCAAACGTCACGGTCCTTCTCTTTCCGTCTCGTAGACACGAGCTGAGAAATTGCAAACGTCGAGCAATTGCTCAGAGATGAAAAGTGCCAGCACTGGAAGCTCTTGCTAGCCAGCACCCTTCCTTGGAAGTGCTTTTGTAGGCCTAAGAACACTGGGGCTCTGGGCTTCTTTAGCCACCTCATCTTCTGCTCATCCTCTCGTGCACTCTAAAGAGAGCTCAGGTGAGAAATTGCAAACGTCGAGCAATTGCTCAGAGATGAAAAGTGCCAGCACTGAAAGCTCTTGTTAGCCAGCACCCTTCCTTGGAAGCGCTTTCACAGGCGCAGTAACACTGGGGCTTTGCGCTTCTCTAGCCACCAAACGTCACGGTCCTTCTCTTCCCGTCTCGTAGACACGAGCTGAGAAATTGCAAACGTCGAGCAATTGCTCAGAGATGAAAAGTGCCAGCACTGAAAGCTCTTGCTAGCCAGCACCCTTCCTTGGAAGCGCTTTTGTAGCCCTTAGAACACTGGGGCTCTGGGCTTCTCTAGCCACCTCATCTTCTGCTCATCCTCTCGCGCACTCTAAAGAGAGCTCAGGTGAGAAATTGCAAACGTCGAGCAATTGCTCAGAGATGAAAAGTGCCAGCACTGAAAGCTGTTGCTAGCCAGCACCCTTCCTTGGAAGCGCTTTCACAGGCGCAGTAACACTGGGGCTTTGCGCTTCTCTACCCACCAAACGTCACGGTCCTTCTCTTTCCGTCTCGTAGACACGAGCTGAGAAATTGCAAACGTCGAGCAATTGCTCAGAGATGAAAAGTGCCAGCACTGAAAGCTGTTGCTAGCCAGCACCCTTCCTTGGAAGCGCTTTTGTAGCCCTTAGAACACTGGGGCTCTGGGCTTCTCTAGCCACCTAATCTTCTGCTCATCCTCGCGCGCTCTAAAGAGAGCTCAGGTGAGAAATTGCAAACGTCGAGCAATTGCTCAGAGATGAAAAGTGCCAGCACTGAAAGCTGTTGCTAGCCAGCACCCTTCCTTGGAAGCGCTTTCACAGGCGCAGTAACACTGGGGCTTTGCGCTTCTCTACCCACCAAACGTCACGGTCCTTCTCTTTCCGTCTCGTAGACACGAGCTGAGAAATTGCAAACGTCGAGCAATTGCTCAGAGATGAAAAGTGCCAGCACTGAAAGCTCTTGCTAGCCAGCACCCTTCCTTGGAAGCGCTTTCACAGGCGCAGCAACACTGGGGCTTTGCGCTTCTCTAGCCACCAAACGTCACGGTCCTTCTCTTTCCGTCTCGTAGACACGAGCTGAGAAATTGCAAACGTCGAGCAATTGCTCAGAGATGAAAAGTGCCAGCACTGGAAGCTGTTGCTAGCCAGCACCCTTCCTTGGAAGCGCTTTTGTAGGCCTAAGAAGACTGGGGCTCTGGGCTTCTCTAGCCACCTCATCTTCTGCTCATCCTCTCGCGCACTCTAAAGAGAGCTCAGGTGAGAAATTGCAAACGTCGAGCAATTGCTCAGAGATGAAAAGTGCCAGCACTGAAAGCTCTTGCTAGCCAGCACCCTTCCTTGGAAGCGCTTTACAGGCGCAGTAACACTGGGGCTTTGCGCTTCTCTAGCCACCAAACGTCACGGTCATTCTCTTTCCGTCTCGTAGACACGAGCTGAGAAATTGCAAACGTCGAGCAATTGCTCAGAGATGAAAAGTGCCAGCACTGGAAGCTGTTGCTAGCCAGCACCCTTCCTTGGAAGCGCTTTTGTAGGCCTAAGAACACTGGGGCTCTGGGCTTCTCTAGCCACCTAATCTTCTGCTCATCCACTCGCGCACTCTAAAGAGAGCTCAGGTGAGAAATTGCAAACGTCCAGCAATTGCTCAGAGATGAAAAGTGCCAGCACTGAAAGCTGTTGCTAGCCAGCACCCTTCCTTGGAAGCGCTTTCACAGGCGCAGTAACACTGGGGCTTTGCGCTTCTCTAGCCACCAAACATCACGGTCCTTCTCTTTCCGTCTCGTAGACACGAGCTGAGAAATTGCAAACGTCGAGCAATTGCTCAGAGATGAAAAGTGCCAGCACTGAAAGCTGTTGCTAGCCAGCACCCTTCCTTGGAAGCGCTTTACAGGCGCAGCAACACTGGGGCTTTGCGCTTCTCTACCCACCAAACGTCACGGTCATTCTCTTTCCATCTCATAGACACGAGCTGAGAAATTGCAAACGTCGAGCAATTGCTCAGAGATGAAAAGTGCCAGCACTGAAAGCTGTTGCTAGCCAGCACCCTTCCTTGGAAGCGCTTTCACAGGCGCAGCAACACTGGGGCTTTGCGCTTCTCTACCCACCAAACGTCACGGTCCTTCTCTTTCCGTCTCGTAGACACGAGCTGAGAAATTGCAAACGTCGAGCAATTGCTCAGAGATGAAAAGTGCCAGCACTGAAAGCTGTTGCTAGCCAGCACCCTTCCTTGGAAGCGCTTTTGTAGGCCTAAGAACACTGGGGCTCTGGGCTTCTCTAGCCACCTCATCTTCTGCTCATCCTCTCGCGCACTCTAAAGAGAGCTCAGGTGAGAAATTGCAAACGTCGAGCAATTGCTCAGAGATGAAAAGTGCCAGCACTGAAAGCTCTTGCTAGCCAGCACCCTTCCTTGGAAGCGCTTTCACAGGCGCAGCAACACTGGGGCTTTGCGCTTCTCTAGCCATCAAACGTCACGGTCCTTCTCTTTCCGTCTCGTAGACACGAGCTGAGAAATTGCAAAAGTCGAGCAATTGCTCAGAGATGAAAAGTGCCAGCACTGAAAGCTGTTGCTAGCCAGCACCCTTCCTTGGAAGTGCTTTTGTAGGCCTAAGAACACTGGGGCTCTGGGCTTCTT
Organism: Sarcoramphus papa; assembly: GCA_037962945.1. Classification (NCBI taxonomy): domain Eukaryota; kingdom Metazoa; phylum Chordata; class Aves; order Accipitriformes; family Cathartidae; genus Sarcoramphus; species Sarcoramphus papa. The sequence continues at coordinate 227,290 of JBBMRM010000072.1, read as the reverse complement.
TAGCCACCTCATCTTCTGCTCATCCTCTCGCGCACTCTAAAGAGAGCTCAGGTGAGAAATTGCAAACGTCCAGCAATTGCTCAGAGATGAAAAGTGCCAGCACTGAAAGCTGTTGCTAGCCAGCACCCTTCCTTGGAAGCGCTTTCACAGGCGCAGTAACACTGGGGCTTTGCGCTTCTCTAGCCACCAAACGTCACGGTCCTTCTCTTTCCATCTCGTAGACACGAGCTGAGAAATTGCAAACGTCGAGCAATTGCTCAGAGATGAAAAGTGCCAGCACTGAAAGCTCTTGCTAGCCAGCACCCTTCCTTGGAAGCGCTTTTGTAGGCCTAAGAACACTGGGGCTCTGGGCTTCTCTAGCCACCTCATCTTCTGCTCATCCTCTCGCGCACTCTAAAGAGAGCTCAGGTGAGAAACTGCAAACGTCGAGCAATTGCTCAGAGATGAAAAGTGCCAGCACTGAAAGCTCTTGCTAGCCAGCACCCTTCCTTGGAAGCGCTTTTGTAGGCCTAAGAACACTGGGGCTCTGGGCTTCTCTAGCCACCTCATCTTCTGCTCATCCTCTCGCGCACTCTAAAGAGAGCTCAGGTGAGAAATTGCAAACGTCGAGCAATTGCTCAGAGAAGAAAAGTGCCAGCACTGAAAGCTGTTGCTAGCCAGCACCCTTCCTTGGAAGCGCTTTACAGGCGCAGTAACACTGGGGCTTTGCGCTTCTCTACCCACCAAAAGTCACGGTCCTTCTCTTTCCGTCTCGTAGACACGAGCTGAGAAATTGCAAACGTCCAGCAATTGCTCAGAGATGAAAAGTGCCAGCACTGAAAGCTGTTGCGAGCCAGCACCCTTCCTTGGAAGCGCTTTTGTAGGCCTAAGAACAGTGGGGCTCTGGGCTTCTCTAGCCACCTCATCTTCTGCTCATCCTCTCGCGCACTCTAAAGAGAGCTCAGGTGAGAAATTGCAAACGTCGAGCAATTGCTCAGAGATGAAAAGTGCCAGCACTGAAAGCTGTTGCTAGCCAGCCCCCTTCCTTGGAAGCGCTTTCACAGGCGCAGCAACACTGGGGCTTTGCGCTTCTCTAGCCACCAAACGTCACGGTCCTTCTCTTTCCGTCTCGTAGACACGAGCTGAGAAATTGCAAACGTCGAGCAATTGCTCAGAGATGAAAAGTGCCAGCACTGGAAGCTCTTGCTAGCCAGCACCCTTCCTTGGAAGTGCTTTTGTAGGCCTAAGAACACTGGGGCTCTGGGCTTCTTTAGCCACCTCATCTTCTGCTCATCCTCTCGTGCACTCTAAAGAGAGCTCAGGTGAGAAATTGCAAACGTCGAGCAATTGCTCAGAGATGAAAAGTGCCAGCACTGAAAGCTGTTGCTAGCCAGCACCCTTCCTTGGAAGCGCTTTCACAGGCGCAGTAACACTGGGGCTTTGCGCTTCTCTACCCACCAAACGTCACAGTCATTCTCTTTCCATCTCATAGACACGAGCTGAGAAATTGCAAACGTCAAGCAATTGCTCAGAGATGAAATGTGCCAACACTGAAAGCTGTTGCTAGCCAGCACCCTTCCTTGGAAGCGCTTTCACAGGTGCAGCAACACTGGGGATTTGCGCTTCTCTACCCACCAAACGTCACGGTCCTTCTCTTTCCGTCTCGTAGACATGAGCTGCGAAATTGCAAACGTCGAGCAATTGCTCAGAGATGAAAAGTGCCAGCACTGAAAGCTGTTGCTAGCCAGCACCCTTCCTTGGAAGCGCTTTCACAGGCGCAGTAACACTGGGGCTTTGCGCTTCTCTACCCACCAAACGTCACGGTCACTATCTCTCCGTCTCATAGACACGAGCTGAGAAATTGCAAACGTCGAGCAATTGCTCAGAGATGAAAAGTGCCAGCACTGGAAGCTGTTGCTAGCCAGCACCCTTCCTTGGAAGCGCTTTTGTAGGCCTAAGAACACTGGGGCTCTGGGCTTCTTTAGCCACCTCATCTTCTGCTCATCCTCTCGCGCACTCTAAAGAGAGCTCAGGTGAGAAATTGCAAACGTCGAGCAATTGCTCAGAGATGAAAAGTGCCAGCACTGAAAGCTCTTGCTAGCCAGCACCCTTCCTTGGAAGCGCTTTCACAGGCGCAGTAACACTGGGGCTTTGCGCTTCTCTACCCACCAAACGTCACGGTCCTTCTCTTTCCGTCTCCTAGACACGAGCTGAGAAATTGCAAACGTCGAGCAATTGCTCAGAGATGAAAAGTGCCAGCACTGAAAGCTGTTGCTAGCCAGCACCCTTCCTTGGAAGCGCTTTTGTAGGCCTAAGAACAGTGGGGCTCTGGGCTTCTCTAGCCACCTAATCTTCTGCTCATCCTCTCGCGCACTCTAAAGAGAGCTCAGGTGAGAAATTGCAAACGTCGAGCAATTGCTCAGAGATGAAAAGTGCCAGCACTGAAAGCTCTTGCTAGCCAGCACCTTTCCTTGGAAGCGCTTTCACAGGTGCAGTAACACCGGGGCTTTGCGCTTCTCTAGCCACCAAACGTCACGGTCCTTCTCTTTCGCTCTCGTAGACACGAGCTGAGAAATTGCAAACGTCGAGCAATTGCTCAGAGATGAAAAGTGCCAGCACTGAAAGCTGTTGCTAGCCAGCACCCTTCCTTGGAAGCGCTTTCACAGGCGCAGCAACACTGGGGCTTTGCGCTTCTCTACCCACCAAACGTCACGGTCCTTCTCTTTCCGTCTCGTAGACACGAGCTGAGAAATTGCAAACGTCCAGCAATTGCTCAGAGATGAAATGTGCCAGCACTGAAAGCTGTTGCTAGTCAGCACCCTTCCTTGGAAGCGCTTTTGTAGCCCTTAGAACACTGGGGCTCTGGGCTTCTCTAGCCACCTCATCTTCTGCTCATCCTCTCGCGCACTCTAAAGAGAGCTCAGGTGAGAAATTGCAAACGTCGAGCAATTGCTCCGAGATGAAAAGTGCCAGCACTGGAAGCTGTTGCTAGCCAGCACCCTTCCTTGGAAGCGCTTTTGTAGGCCTAAGAACACTGGGTCTCTGGGCTTCTCTAGCCACCTCATCTTCTGCTCATCCTCTCGCGCACTCTAAAGAGAGCTCAGGTGAGAAATTGCAAACGTCGAGCAATTGCTCAGAGATGAAAAGTGCCAGCACTGAAAGCTGTTGCTAGCCAGCACCCTTCCTTGGAAGCGCTTTCACAGGCGCAGCAACACTGGGGCTTTGCGCTTCTCTAGCCTTCAAACGTCACGGTCCTTCTCTTTCCGTCTCATAGACACGAGCTGAGAAATTGCAAACGACGAGCAATTGCTCAGAGATGAAAAGTGCCAGCACTGAAAGCTCTTGCTAGCCAGCACCCTTCCTTGGAAGCGCTTTCACAGGCGCAGTAACACTGGGGCTTTGCGCTTCTCTAGCCACCAAACGTCACGGTCCTTCTCTTTCCGTCTCGTAGACACGAGCTGAGAAATTGCAAACGTCGAGCAATTGCTCAGAGATGAAAAGTGCCAGCACTGAAAGCTCTTGCTAGCCAGCACCCTTCCTTGGAAGCGCTTTTGTAGGCCTAAGAACACTGGGGCTCTGGGCTTCTCTAGCCACCTCATCTTCTGCTCATCCTCTCGCGCACTCTAAAGAGAGCTCAGGTGAGAAATTGCAAACGTCGAGCAATTGCTCAGAGATGAAAAGTGCCAGCACTGAAAGCTCTTGCTAGCCAGCACCCTTCCTTGGAAGCGCTTTCACAGGCGCAGTAACACTGGGGCTTTGCGCTTCTCTACCCACCAAACGTCACGGTCCTTCTCTTTCCGTCTCGTAGACACGAGCTGAGAAATTGCAAACGTCGAGCAATTGCTCAGAGATGAAAAGTGCCAGCACTGAAAGCTGTTGCTAGCCAGCACCCTTCCTTGGAAGCGCTTTTGTAGCCCTTAGAACACTGGGGCTCTGGGCTTCTCTAGCCACCTAATCTTCTGCTCATCCTCGCGCGCTCTAAAGACAGCTCAGGTGAGAAATTGCAAACGTCGAGCAATTGCTCAGAGATGAAAAGTGCCAGCACTGAAAGCTCTTGCTAGCCAGCACCCTTCCTTGGAAGCGCTTTCACAGGCGCAGTAACACTGGGGCTTTGCGCTTCTCTACCCACCAAACGTCACGGTCCTTCTCTTTCCGTCTCGTAGACACGAGCTGAGAAATTGCAAACGTCGAGCAATTGCTCAGAGATGAAAAGTGCCAGCACTGAAAGCTGTTGCTAGCCAGCACCCTTCCTTGGAAGCGCTTTCACAGGCGCAGCAACACTGGGGCTTTGCGCTTCTCTAGCCACCAAACGTCACGGTCCTTCTCTTTCCGTCTCGTAGACACGAGCTGAGAAATTGCAAACGTCGAGCAATTGCTCAGAGATGAAAAGTGCCAGCACTGGAAGCTGTTGCTAGCCAGCACCCTTCCTTGGAAGCGCTTTTGTAGGCCTAAGAACACTGGGGCTCTGGGCTTCTCTAGCCACCTCATCTTCTGCTCATCCTCTCGCGCACTCTAAAGAGAGCTCAGGTGAGAAATTGCAAACGTCGAGCAATTGCTCAGAGATGAAAAGTGCCAGCACTGAAAGCTCTTGCTAGCCAGCACCCTTCCTTGGAAGCGCTTTCACAGGCGCAGCAACACTGGGGCTTTGCGCTTCTCTAGCCACCAAACGTCACGGTCCTTCTCTTTCCGTCTCGTAGACACGAGCTGAGAAATTGCAAACGTCGAGCAATTGCTCAGAGATGAAAAGTGCCAGCACTGAAAGCTGTTGCTAGCCAGCACCCTTCCTTGGAAGCGCTTTTGTAGGCCTAAGAACAGTGGGGCTCTGGGCTTCTCTAGCCACCTCATCTTCTGCTCATCCTCTCGCGCACTCTAAAGAGAGCTCAGGTGAGAAATTGCAAACGTCGAGCAATTGCTCAGAGATGAAAAGTGCCAGCACTGAAAGCTCTTGCTAGCCAGCACCCTTCCTTGGAAGCGCTTTCACAGGCGCAGCAACACTGGGGCTTTGCGCTTCTCTAGCCATCAAACGTCACGGTCCTTCTCTTTCCGTCTCGTAGACACGAGCTGAGAAATTGCAAACGACGAGCAATTGCTCAGAGATGAAAAGTGCCAGCACTGAAAGCTCTTGCTAGCCAGCACCCTTCCTTGGAAGCGCTTTCACAGGCGCAGCAACACTGGGGCTTTGCGCTTCTCTAGCCACCAAACGCCACGGTCCTTCTCTTTCCGTCTCGTAGACACGAGCTGAGAAATTGCAAACGTCGAGCAATTGCTCAGAGATGAAAAGTGCCAGCACTGAAAGCTGTTGCTAGCCAGCACCCTTCCTTGGAAGAGCTTTACAGGCGCAGTAACACTGGGGCTTTGCGCTTCTCTACCCACCAAACGTCACGGTCATTCTCTTTCCATCTCATAGACACGAGCTGAGAAATTGCAAACGTCGAGCAATTGCTCAGAGATGAAAAGTGCCAGCACTGAAAGCTGTTGCTAGCCAGCACCCTTCCTTGGAAGCGCTTTCACAGGCGCAGCAACACTGGGGCTTTGCGCTTCTCTACCCACCAAACGTCACGGTCCTTCTCTTTCCGTCTCGTAGACACGAGCTGAGAAATTGCAAACGTCGAGCAATTGCTCAGAGATGAAAAGTGCCAGCACTGAAAGCTCTTGCTAGCCAGCACCCTTCCTTGGAAGCGCTTTTGTAGGCCTTAGAACAGTGGGGCTCTGGGCTTCTCTAGCCACCTCATCTTCTGCTCATCCTCTCGCGCACTCTAAAGAGAGCTCAGGTGAGAAATTGCAAACGTCGAGCAATTGCTCCGAGATGAAAAGTGCCAGCACTGAAAGCTGTTGCTAGCCAGCACCATTCCTTGGAAGAGCTTTACAGGCGCAGTAACACTGCAGCTTTGCGCTTCTCTACCCATCAAACGTCACGGTCCTTCTTTTTCCATCTCATAGGCACGAGCTGAGAAATTGCAAACGTCGAGCAATTGCTCAGAGATGAAAAGTGCCAGCACTGAAAGCTGTTGCTAGCCAGCACCCTTCCTTGGAAGCGCTTTTGTAGGCCTAAGAACACTGGGGCTCTGGGCTTCTCTAGCCACCTCATCTTCTCCTCATCCTCTCGCGCACTCTAAAGAGAGCTCAGGTGAGAAATTGCAAACGTCGAGCAATTGCTCAGAGATGAAAAGTGCCAGCACTGAAAGCTCTTGCTAGCCAGCACCCTTCCTTGGAAGCGCTTTCACAGGCGCAGCAACACTGGGGCTTTGCGCTTCTATACGCACCAAACGTCACGGTCCTTCTCTTTCCGTCTCGTAGACACGAGCTGAGAAATTGCAAACGTCGAGCAATTGCTCAGAGATGAAAAGTGCCCGCACTGAAAGCTGTTGCTAGCCAGCACCCTTCCTTGGAAGAGCTTTACAGGCGCAGTAACACTGGGGCTTTGCGCTTCTCTACCCACCAAACGTCACTGTCATTCTCTTTCCATCTCATAGACACGAGCTGAGAAATTGCAAACGTCGAGCAATTGCTCAGAGATGAAAAGTGCCAGCACTGAAAGCTGTTGCTAGCCAGCACCCTTCCTTGGAAGCGCTTTCACAGGCGCAGCAACACTGGGGCTTTGCGCTTCTCTACCCACCAAACGTCACGGTCCTTCTCTTTCCGTCTCGTAGACACGAGCTGAGAAATTGCAAACGTCGAGCAATTGCTCAGAGATGAAAAGTGCCAGCACTGAAAGCTGTTGCTAGCCAGCACCCTTCCTTGGAAGCGCTTTACAGGCACAGTAACACTGCGGCTTTGCGCTTCTCTACCCATCAAACGTCACGGTCCTTCTCTTTCCGTCTCGTAGACATGAGCTGAGAAATTGCAAACGTCGAGCAATTGCTCAGAGATGAAAAGTGCCAGCACTGAAAGCTCTTGCTAGCCAGCACCCTTCCTTGGAAGCGCTTTTGTAGCCCTTAGAACACTGGGGCTCTGGGCTTCTCTAGCCACCTCATCTTCTGCTCATCCTCGCGCGCTCTAAAGAGAGCTCAGGTGAGAAATTGCAAACGTCCAGCAATTGCTCAGAGATGAAAAGTGCCAGCACTGAAAGCTCTTGCTAGCCAGCACCCTTCCTTGGAAGCGCTTTCACAGGCGCAGCAACACTGGGGCTTTGCGCTTCTCTAGCCACCAAACGTCACGGTCCTTCTCTTTCCGTCTCGTAGACACGAGCTGAGAAATTGCAAACGTCGAGCAATTGCTCAGAGATGAAAAGTGCCAGCACTGAAAGCTCTTGCTAGCCAGCACCCTTCCTTGGAAGCGCTTTCACAGGCGCAGCAACACTGGGGCTTTGCGCTTCTCTAGCCACCAAACGTCACGGTCCTTCTCTTTCCGTCTCGTAGACACGAGCTGAGAAATTGCAAACGTCGAGCAATTGCTCAGAGATGAAAAGTGCCAGCACTGAAAGCTCTTGCTAGCCAGCACCCTTCCTTGGAAGCGCTTTTGTAGGCCTAAGAACACTGGGGCTCTGGGCTTCTCTAGCCACCTAATCTTCTGCTCATCCTCTCGCGCACTCTAAAGAGAGCTCAGGTGAGAAATTGCAAACGTCGAGCAATTGCTCAGAGATGAAAAGTGCCAGCACTGAAAGCTGTTGCTAGCCAGCCCCCTTCCTTGGAAGCGCTTTCACAGGCGCAGTAACACTGGGGCTTTGCGCTTCTCTAGCCACCAAACGTCACGGTCCTTCTCTTTCCGTCTCGTAGACATGAGCTGAGAAATTGCAAACGTCGAGCAATTGCTCAGAGATGAAAAGTGCCAGCACTGAAAGCTCTTGCTAGCCAGCACCCTTCCTTGGAAGCGCTTTTGTAGCCCTTAGAACACTGGGGCTCTGGGCTTCTCTAGCCACCTCATCTTCTGCTCATCCTCGCGCGCTCTAAAGAGAGCTCTGGTGAGAAATTGCAAACGTCCAGCAATTGCTCAGAGATGAAAAGTGCCAGCACTGAAAGCTCTTGCTAGCCAGCACCCTTCCTTGGAAGCGCTTTCACAGGCGCAGCAACACTGGGGCTTTGCGCTTCTCTAGCCACCAAACGTCACGGTCCTTCTCTTTCCGTCTCGTAGACACGAGCTGAGAAATTGCAAACGTCGAGCAATTGCTCAGAGATGAAAAGTGCCAGCACTGAAAGCTCTTGCTAGCCAGCACCCTTCCTTGGAAGCGCTTTCACAGGCGCAGCAACACTGGGGCTTTGCGCTTCTCTAGCCACCAAACGCCACGGTCCTTCTCTTTCCGTCTCGTAGACACGAGCTGAGAAATTGCAAACGTCGAGCAATTGCTCAGAGATGAAAAGTGCCAGCACTGAAAGCTGTTGCTAGCCAGCACCCTTCTTTGGAAGAGCTTTACAGGCGCAGTAACACTGGGGCTTTGCGCTTCTCTACCCACCAAACGTCACGGTCATTCTCTTTCCATCTCATAGACACGAGCTGAGAAATTGCAAACGTCGAGCAATTGCTCAGAGATGAAAAGTGCCAGCACTGAAAGCTGTTGCTAGCCAGCACCCTTCCTTGGAAGCGCTTTTGTAGGCCTAAGAACACTGGGGCTCTGGGCTTCTCTAGCCACCTAATCTTCTGCTCATCCTCTCGCGCACTCTAAAGAGAGCTCAGGTGAGAAATTGCAAACGTCGAGCAATTGCTCAGAGATGAAAAGTGCCAGCACTGAAAGCTCTTGCTAGCCAGCACCCTTCCTTGGAAGCGCTTTCACAGGCGCAGCAACACTGGGGCTTTGCGCTTCTCTAGCCACCAAACGTCACGGTCCTTCTCTTTCCGTCTCGTAGACATGAGCTGAGAAATTGCAAACGTCGAGCAATTGCTCAGAGATGAAAAGTGCCCGCACTGAAAGCTGTTGCTAGCCAGCACCCTTCCTTGGAAGCGCTTTCACAGGCGCAGCAACACTGGGGCTTTGCGCTTCTCTACCCACCAAACGTCACGGTCACTATCTTTCCGTCTCGTAGACACGAGCTGAGAAATTACAAACGTCCAGCAATTGCTCAGAGATGAAAAGTGCCAGCACTGAAAGCTCTTGCTAGCCAGCACCCTTCCTTGGAAGCGCTTTTGTAACCCTTAGAACACTGGGGCTCTGGGCTTCTCTAGCCACCTCATCTTCTGCTCATCCTCTCGCGCACTCTAAAGAGAGCTCAGGTGAGAAATTGCAAACGTCGAGCAATTGCTCAGAGATGAAAAGTGCCAGCACTGAAAGCTCTTGCTAGCCAGCACCCTTCCTTGGAAGCGCTTTCACAGGCGCAGCAACACTGGGGCTTTGCGCTTCTCTAGCCACCAAACGTCACGGTCCTTCTCTTTCCGTCTCGTAGACACGAGCTGAGAAATTGCAAACGTCGAGCAATTGCTCAGAGATGAAAAGTGCCCGCACTGAAAGCTGTTGCTAGCCAGCACCCTTCCTTGGAAGCGCTTTTGTAGGCCTAAGAACAGTGGGGCTCTGGGCTTCTCTAGCCACCTCATCTTCTGCTCATCCTCTCGCGCACTCTAAGGAGAGCTCAGGTGAGAAATTGCAAACGTCGAGCAATTGCTCAGAGATGAAAAGTGCCAGCACTGAAAGCTGTTGCTAGCCAGCACCCTTCCTTGGAAGCGCTTACACAGGCGCAGCAACACTGGGGCTTTGTGCTTCTCTAGCCACCAAACGCCACGGTCCTTCTCTTTCCGTCTCGTAGACACGAGCTGAGAAATTGCAAACGTCGAGCAATTGCTCAGAGATGAAAAGTGCCAGCACTGAAAGCTGTTGCTAGCCAGCACCCTTCCTTGGAAGAGCTTTACAGGCGCAGTAACACTGGGGCTTTGCGCTTCTCTACCCACCAAACGTCACGGTCATTCTCTTTCCATCTCATAGACACGAGCTGAGAAATTGCAAACGTCGAGCAATTGCTCAGAGATGAAAAGTGCCAGCACTGAAAGCTCTTGCTAGCCAGCACCCTTCCTTGGAAGCGCTTTTGTAGGCCTAAGAACACTGGGGCTCTGGGCTTCTCTAGCCACCTCATCTTCTCCTCATCCTCTCGCGCACTCTAAAGAGAGCTCAGGTGAGAAATTGCAAATGTCGAGCAATTGCTCAGAGATGAAAAGTGCCAGCACTGAAAGCTCTTGCTAGCCAGCACCCTTCCTTGGAAGCGCTTTCACAGGCGCAGCAACACTGGGGCTTTGCGCTTCTCTAGCCACCAAACGCCACGGTCCTTCTCTTTCCGTCTCGTAGACACGAGCTGAGAAATTGCAAACGTCGAGCAATTGCTCAGAGATGAAAAGTGCCAGCACTGAAAGCTCTTGCTAGCCAGCACCCTTCCTTGGAAGCGCTTTTGTAGGCCTAAGAACACTGGGGCTCTGGGCTTCTCTAGCCACCTCATCTTCTGCTCATCCTCTCGCGCACTCTAAAGAGAGCTCAGGTGAGAAATTGCAAACGTCGAGCAATTGCTCAGAGATGAAAAGTGCCAGCACTGAAAGCTCTTGCTAGCCAGCACCCTTCCTTGGAAGCGCTTTCACAGGCGCAGTAACACTGGGGCTTTGCGCTTCTCTACCCACCAAACGTCACGGTCCTTCTCTTTCCGTCTCGTAGACATGAGCTGAGAAATTGCAAACGTCGAGCAATTGCTCCGAGATGAAAAGTGCCAGCACTGAAAGCTGTTGCTAGCCAGCACCCTTCCTTGGAAGAGCTTTACAGGCGCAGTAACACTGGGGCTTTGCGCTTCTCTAGCCACCAAACGTCACGGTCATTCTCTTTCCATCTCATAGACACGAGCTGAGAAATTGCAAACGTCGAGCAATTGCTCAGAGATGAAAAGTGCCAGCACTGAAAGCTGTTGCTAGCCAGCACCCTTCCTTGGAAGCGCTTTTGTAGGCCTAAGAACACTGGGGCTCTGGGCTTCTCTAGCCACCTAATCTTCTGCTCATCCTCTCGCGCACTCTAAAGAGAGCTCAGGTGAGAAATTGCAAATGTCGAGCAATTGCTCAGAGATGAAAAGTGCCAGCACTGAAAGCTGTTGCTAGCCAGCACCCTTCCTTGGAAGCGCTTTCACAGGCGCAGCAACACTGGGGCTTTGCGCTTCTCTACCCACCAAACGTCACGGTCCTTCTCTTTCCGTCTTGTAGACACGAGCTGAGAAATTGCAAACGTCGAGCAATTGCTCAGAGATGAAAAGTGCCAGCACTGAAAGCTCTTGCTAGCCAGCACCCTTCCTTGGAAGCGCTTTCACAGGCGCAGCAACACTGGGCCTTTGCGCTTTTATACGCACCAAACGTCACGGTCACTATCTTTCCGTCTCGTAGACACGAGCTGAGAAATTACAAACGTCCAGCAATTGCTCAGAGATGAAAAGTGCCAGCACTGAAAGCTCTTGCTAGCCAGCACCCTTCCTTGGAAGCGCTTTTGTAGGCCTAAGAACACTGGGGCTCTGGGCTTCTCTAGCCACCTCATCTTCTGCTCATCCTCTCGCGCACTCTAAAGAGAGCTCAGGTGAGAAATTGCAAACGTCCAGCAATTGCTCAGAGATGAAAAGTGCCAGCACTGAAAGCTCTTGCTAGCCAGCACCCTTCCTTGGAAGCGCTTTCACAGGCGCAGCAACACTGGGGCTTTGCGCTTCTCTACCCACCAAACGTCACGGTCATTCTCTTTCCGTCTCGTAGACACGAGCTGAGAAATTGCAAACGTCGAGCAATTGCTCAGAGATGAAAAGTGCCCGCACTGAAAGCTGTTGCTAGCCAGCACCCTTCCTTGGAAGCGCTTTTGTAGGCCTAAGAACAGTGGGGCTCTGGGCTTCTCTAGCCACCTCATCTTCTGCTCATCCTCTCGCGCACTCTAAAGAGAGCTCAGGTGAGAAATTGCAAACGTCGAGCAATTGCTCAGAGATGAAAAGTGCCAGCACTGAAAGCTGTTGCTAGCCAGCACCCTTCCTTGGAAGCGCTTACACAGGCGCAGCAACACTGGGACTTTGCGCTTCTCTAGCCACCAAACGCCACGGTCCTTCTCTTTCCGTCTCGTAGACACGAGCTGAGAAATTGCAAACGTCGAGCAATTGCTCAGAGATGAAAAGTGCCAGCACTGAAAGCTGTTGCTAGCCAGCACCCTTCCTTGGAAGAGCTTTACAGGCGCAGTAACACTGGGGCTTTGCGCTTCTCTACCCACCAAACGTCACGGTCATTCTCTTTCCATCTCATAGACACGAGCTGAGAAATTGCAAACGTCGAGCAATTGCTCAGAGATGAAAAGTGCCAGCACTGAAAGCTCTTGCTAGCCAGCACCCTTCCTTGGAAGCGCTTTTGTAGGCCTAAGAACACTGGGGCTCTGGGCTTCTCTAGCCACCTCATCTTCTGCTCATCCTCTCGCGCACTCTAAAGAGAGCTCAGGTGAGAAATTGCAAACGTCGAGCAATTGCTCAGAGATGAAAAGTGCCAGCACTGAAAGCTCTTGCTAGCCAGCACCCTTCCTTGGAAGCGCTTTCACAGGCGCAGCAACACTGGGGCTTTGCGCTTCTCTACCCACCAAACGTCACGGTCCTTCTCTTTCCGTCTCGTAGACACGAGCTGAGAAATTGCAAACGTCGAGCAATTGCTCAGAGATGAAAAGTGCCAGCACTGAAAGCTGTTGCTAGCCAGCACCCTTCCTTGGAAGAGCTTTACAGGCGCAGTAACACTGGGGCTTTGCGCTTCTCTAGCCACCAAACGTCACTGTCATTCTCTTTCCATCTCATAGACACGAGCTGAGAAACTGCAAACGTCGAGCAATTGCTCAGAGATGAAAAGTGCCAGCACTGAAAGCTGTTGCTAGCCAGCACCCTTCCTTGGAAGCGCTTTCACAGGCGCAGCAACACTGGGGCTTTGCGCTTCTCTACCCACCAAAGGTCACGGTCCTTCTCTTTCCGTCTCGTAGACACGAGCTGAGAAATTGCAAACGTCGAGCAATTGCTCAGAGATGAAAAGTGCCAGCACTGAAAGCTCTTGCTAGCCAGCACCCTTCCTTGGAAGCGCTTTTGTAGGCCTAAGAACACTGGGGCTCTGGGCTTCTCTAGCCACCTCATCTTCTCCTCATCCTCTCGCGCACTCTAAAGAGAGCTCAGGTGAGAAATTGCAAACGTCGAGCAATTGCTCAGAGATTAAAAGTGCCAGCACTGAAAGCTGTTGCTAGCCAGCACCCTTCCTTGGAAGCGCTTTCACAGGCGCAGTAACACTGGGGCTTTGCGCTTCTCTAGCCACCAAACGTCACGGTCCTTCTCTTTCCGTCTCGTAGACATGAGCTGAGAAATTGCAAACGTCGAGCAATTGCTCCGAGATGAAAAGTGCCAGCACTGAAAGCTCTTGCTAGCCAGCACCCTTCCTTGGAAGCGCTTTTGTAGGCCTAAGAACACTGGGGCTCTGGGCTTCTCTAGCCACCTCATCTTCTGCTCATCCTCTCGCGCACTCTAAAGAGAGCTCAGGTGAGAAATTGCAAACGTCGAGCAATTGCTCCGAGATGAAAAGTGCCAGCACTGAAAGCTGTTGCTAGCCAGCACCCTTCCTTGGAAGCGCTTTTGTAGCCCTTAGAACACTGGGGCTCTGGGCTTCTTTAGCCACCTCATCTTCTGCTCATCCTCGCGCGCTCTAAAGAGAGCTCAGGTGAGAAATTGCAAACGTCCAGCAATTGCTCAGAGATGAAAAGTGCCAGCACTGAAAGCTGTTGCTAGCCAGCACCCTTCCTTGGAAGCGCTTTCACAGGCGCAGCAACACTGGGGCTTTGCGCTTCTCTAGCCACCAAACGTCACGGTCCTTCTCTTTCCGTCTCGTAGACTCGAGCTGAGAAATTGCAAACGTCCAGCAATTGCTCAGAGATGAAAAGTGCCAGCACTGAAAGCTCTTGCTAGCCAGCACCCTTCCTTGGAAGCGCTTTCACAGGCGCAGCAACACTGGGGCTTTGCGCTTCTCTACGCACCAAACGTCACGGTCCTTCTCTTTCCGTCTCGTAGACACGAGCTGAGAAATTGCAAACGTTGAGCAATTGCTCAGAGATGAAAAGTGCCAGCACTGAAAGCTCTTGCTAGCCAGCACCCTTCCTTGGAAGCGCTTTACAGGCGCAGTAACACTGGGGCTTTGCGCTTCTCTAGCCACCAAACGTCACGGTCATTCTCTTTCCATCTCGTAGACACGAGCTGAGAAATTGCAAACGTCGAGCAATTGCTCAGAGATGAAAAGTGCCAGCACTGAAAGCTCTTGCTAGCCAGCACCCTTCCTTGGAAGCGCTTTCACAGGCGCAGCAACACTGGGGCTTTGCGCTTCTCTAGCCACCAAACGTCACGGTGATTCTCTTTCCGTCTCGTAGACACGAGCTGAGAAATTGCAAACGTCGAGCAATTGCTCAGAGATGAAAAGTGCCAGCACTGAAAGCTGTTGCTAGCCAGCACCCTTCCTTGGAAGCGCTTTTGTAGGCCTAAGAACACTGGGGCTCTGGGCTTCTCTAGCCACCTCATCTTCTGCTCATCCTCTCGCGCACTCTAAAGAGAGCTCAGGTGAGAAATTGCAAACGTCGAGCAATTGCTCAGAGATGAAAAGTGCCAGCACTGAAAGCTCTTGCTAGCCAGCCCCCTTCCTTGGAAGCGCTTTCAGAGGCGCAGCAACACTGGGGCTTTGCGCTTCTCTAGCCACCAAACGTCACGGTCCTTCTCTTTCCGTCTCGTAGACACGAGCTGAGAAATTGCAAACGTCGAGCAATTGCTCAGAGATGAAAAGTGCCAGCACTGAAAGCTGTTGCTAGCCAGCACCCTTCCTTGGAAGAGCTTTACAGGCGCAGTAACACTGGGGCTTTGCGCTTCTCTACCCACCAAACGTCACTGTCATTCTCTTTCCATCTCATAGACACGAGCTGAGAAATTGCAAACGTCGAGCAATTGCTCAGAGATGAAAAGTGCCAGCACTGAAAGCTGTTGCTAGCCAGCCCCCTTCCTTGGAAGCGCTTTCACAGGCGCAGCAACACTGGGGCTTTGCGCTTCTCTACCCACCAAAGGTCACGGTCATTCTCTTTCCGTCTCGTAGACACGAGCTGAGAAATTGCAAACGTCGAGCAATTGCTCAGAGATGAAAAGTGCCAGCACTGAAAGCTCTTGCTAGCCAGCACCCTTCCTTGGAAGCGCTTTTGTAGGCCTAAGAACACTGGGGCTCTGGGCTTCTCTAGCCACCTCATCTTCTGCTCATCCTCTCGCGCACTCTAAAGAGAGCTCAGGTGAGAAATTGCAAACGTCGAGCAATTGCTCAGAGATGAAAAGTGCCAGCACTGAAAGCTGTTGCTAGCCAGCACCCTTCCTTGGAAGCGCTTTCACAGGCGCAGTAACACTGGGGCTTTGCGCTTCTCTACCCACCAAACGTCACGGTCCTTCTCTTTCCGTCTCGTAGACATGAGCTGAGAAATTGCAAACGTCGAGCAATTGCTCCGAGATGAAAAGTGCCAGCACTGAAAGCTGTTGCTAGCCAGCACCCTTCCTTGGAAGCGCTTTTGTAGGCCTAAGAAGACTGGGGCTCTGGGCTTCTCTAGCCACCTCATCTTCTGCTCATCCTCTCGCGCACTCTAAAGAGAGCTCAGGTGAGAAATTGCAAACGTCGAGCAATTGCTCAGAGATGAAAAGTGCCAGCACTGAAAGCTGTTGCTAGCCAGCACCCTTCCTTGGAAGCGCTTTTGTAGCCCTTAGAACACTGGGGCTCTGGGCTTCTCTAGCCACCTCATCTTCTGCTCATCCTCGCGCGCTCTAAAGAGAGCTCAGGTGAGAAATTGCAAACGTCGAGCAATTGCTCAGAGATGAAAAGTGCCAGCACTGAAAGCTGTTGCTAGCCAGCACCCTTCCTTGGAAGCGCTTTCACAGGCGCAGCAACACTGGGGCTTTGCGCTTCTCTAGCCACCAAACGTCACGGTCCTTCTCTTTCCGTCTCGTAGACACGAGCTGAGAAATTGCAAACGTCGAGCAATTGCTCAGAGATGAAAAGTGCCAGCACTGAAAGCTCTTGCTAGCCAGCACCCTTCCTTGGAAGCGCTTTTGTAGGCCTAAGAACAGTGGGGCTCTGGGCTTCTCTAGCCACCTCATCTTCTGCTCATCCTCTCGCGCACTCTAAAGAGAGCTGAGGTGAGAAATTGCAAACGTCAAGCAATTGCTCAGAGATGAAAAGTGCCAGCACTGAAAGCTCTTGCTAGCCAGCACCCTTCCTTGGAAGCGCTTTCACAGGCGCAGCAACACTGGGGCTTTGCGCTTCTCTACCCACCAAAAGTCACGGTCCTTCTCTTTCCGTCTCCTAGACACGAGCTGAGAAATTGCAAACGTTGAGCAATTGCTCAGAGATGAAAAGTGCCAGCACTGAAAGCTCTTGCTAGCCAGCACCCTTCCTTGGAAGCGCTTTACAGGCGCAGTAACACTGGGGCTTTGCGCTTCTCTACCCACCAAACGTCACGGTCATTCTCTTTCCGTCTCGTAGACACGAGCTGAGAAATTGCAAACGTCGAGCAATTGCTCAGAGATGAAAAGTGCCAGCACTGAAAGCTCTTGCTAGCCAGCACCCTTCCTTGGAAGCGCTTTCACAGGCGCAGCAACACTGGGGCTTTGCGCTTCTCTAGCCACCAAACGTCACGGTCCTTCTCTTTCCGTCTCGTAGACACGAGCTGAGAAATTGCAAACGTCGAGCAATTGCTCAGAGATGAAAAGTGCCAGCACTGAAAGCTCTTGCTAGCCAGCACCCTTCCTTGGAAGCGCTTTTGTAGGCCTAAGAACACTGGGGCTCTGGGCTTCTCTAGCCACCTCATCTTCTGCTCATCCTCTCGCGCACTCTAAAGAGAGCTCAGGTGAGAAATTGCAAACGTCGAGCAATTGCTCAGAGATGAAAAGTGCCAGCACTGAAAGCTCTTGCTAGCCAGCACCCTTCCTTGGAAGCGCTTTTGTAGGCCTAAGAACACTGGGGCTCTGGGCTTCTCTAGCCACCTCATCTTCTGCTCATCCTCTCGCGCACTCTAAAGAGAGCTCAGGTGAGAAATTGCAAACGTCGAGCAATTGCTCCGAGATGAAAAGTGCCAGCACTGAAAGCTGTTGCTAGCCAGCACCCTTCCTTGGAAGCGCTTTTGTAGGCCTAAGAACACTGGGGCTCTGGGCTTCTCTAGCCACCTCATCTTCTGCTCATCCTCTCGCGCACTCTAAAGAGAGCTCAGGTGAGAAATTGCAAACGTCGAGCAATTGCTCAGAGATGAAAAGTGCCAGCACTGAAAGCTGTTGCTAGCCAGCACCCTTCCTTGGAAGAGCTTTACAGGCGCAGCAACACTGGGGCTTTGCGCTTCTCTACCCACCAAACGTCACTGTCATTCTCTTTCCATCTCATAGACACGAGCTGAGAAATTGCAAACGTCGAGCAATTGCTCAGAGATGAAAAGTGCCAGCACTGAAAGCTGTTGCTAGCCAGCCCCCTTCCTTGGAAGCGCTTTCACAGGCGCAGCAACACTGGGGCTTTGCGCTTCTCTACCCACCAAAGGTCACGGTCATTCTCTTTCCGTCTCGTAGACACGAGCTGAGAAATTGCAAACGTCGAGCAATTGCTCAGAGATGAAAAGTGCCAGCACTGAAAGCTGTTGCTAGCCAGCACCCTTCCTTGGAAGCGCTTTTGTAGGCCTAAGAACACTGGGGCTCTGGGCTTCTCTAGCCACCTCATCTTCTGCTCATCCTCTCGCGCACTCTAAAGAGAGCTCAGGTGAGAAATTGCAAACGTCGAGCAATTGCTCAGAGATGAAAAGTGCCAGCACTGAAAGCTCTTGCTAGCCAGCACCCTTCCTTGGAAGCGCTTTTGTAGGCCTAAGAACACTGGGGCTCTGGGCTTCTCTAGCCACCTCATCTTCTGCTCATCCTCTCGCGCACTCTAAAGAGAGCTCAGGTGAGAAATTGCAAACGTCGAGCAATTGCTCAGAGATGAAAAGTGCCAGCACTGAAAGCTCTTGCTAGCCAGCACCCTTCCTTGGAAGAGCTTTACAGGCGCAGTAACACTGGGGCTTTGCGCTTCTCTACCCACCAAACATCACTGTCATTCTCTTTCCATCTCATAGACACGAGCTGAGAAATTGCAAACGTCGAGCAATTGCTCAGAGATGAAAAGTGCCAGCACTGAAAGCTGTTGCTAGCCAGCACCCTTCCTTGGAAGCGCTTTTGTAGGCCTAAGAACACTGGGGCTCTGGGCTTCTCTAGCCACCTCATCTTCTGCTCATCCTCTCGCGCACTCTAAAGAGAGCTCAGGTGAGAAATTGCAAACGTCGAGCAATTGCTCAGAGATGAAAAGTGCCAGCACTGAAAGCTGTTGCTAGCCAGCCCCCTTCCTTGGAAGCGCTTTTGTAGGCCTAAGAACACTGGGGCTCTGGGCTTCTCTAGCCACCTCATCTTCTGCTCATCCTCGCGCGCTCTAAAGAGAGCACAGGTGAGAAATTGCAAACGTCCAGCAATTGCTCAGAGATGAAAAGTGCCAGCACTGAAAGCTGTTGCTAGCCAGCACCCTTCCTTGGAAGCGCTTTCACAGGCGCAGCAACACTGGGGCTTTGCGCTTCTCTAGCCACCAACCGTCACGGTCCTTCTCTTTCCGTCTCGTAGACACGAGCTGAGAAATTGCAAACGTCGAGCAATTGCTCAGAGATGAAAAGTGCCAGCACTGAAAGCTCTTGCTAGCCAGCACCCTTCCTTGGAAGCGCTTTTGTAGGCCTAAGAACAGTGGGGCTCTGGGCTTCTCTAGCCACCTCATCTTCTGCTCATCCTCTCGCGCACTCTAAAGAGAGCTGAGGTGAGAAATTGCAAACGTCAAGCAATTGCTCAGAGATGAAAAGTGCCAGCACTGAAAGCTCTTGCTAGCCAGCACCCTTCCTTGGAAGCGCTTTCACAGGCGCAGCAACACTGGGGCTTTGCGCTTCTCTACCCACCAAACGTCACGGTCCTTCTCTTTCCGTCTCGTAGACACGAGCTGAGAAATTGCAAACGTTGAGCAATTGCTCAGAGATGAAAAGTGCCAGCACTGAAAGCTCTTGCTAGCCAGCACCCTTCCTTGGAAGCGCTTTACAGGCGCAGTAACACTGGGGCTTTGCGCTTCTCTACCCACCAAACGTCACGGTCACTATCTCTCCGTCTCGTAGACACGAGCTGAGAAATTGCAAACGTCGAGCAATTGCTCAGAGATGAAAAGTGCCAGCACTGAAAGCTGTTGCTAGCCAGCACCCTTCCTTGGAAGCGCTTTCACAGGCGCAGTAACACTGGGGCTTTGCGCTTCTCTAGCCACCAAACGTCACGGTCCTTCTCTTTCCGTCTCGTAGACATGAGCTGAGAAATTGCAAACGTCGAGCAATTGCTCAGAGATTAAAAGTGCCAGCACTGAAAGCTGTTGCTAGCCAGCACCCTTCCTTGGAAGCGCTTTTGTAGGCCTAAGAACACTGGGGCTCTGGGCTTCTCTAGCCACCTCATCTTCTGCTCATCCTCTCGCGCACTCTAAAGAGAGCTCAGGTGAGAAATTGCAAACGTCGAGCAATTGCTCAGAGATGAAAAGTGCCAGCACTGAAAGCTGTTGCTAGCCAGCACCCTTCCTTGGAAGCGCTTTTGTAGCCCTTAGAACACTGGGGCTCCGGGCTTCTCTAGCCACCTCATCTTCTGCTCATCCTCGCGCGCACTCTAAAGAGAGCTCAGGTGTGAAATTGCAAACGTCCAGCAATTGCTCAGAGATGAAAAGTGCCAGCACTGAAAGCTGTTGCTAGCCAGCACCCTTCCTTGGAAGCGCTTTCACAGGCGCAGCAACACTGGGGCTTTGCGCTTCTATACGCACCAAACGTCACGGTCCTTCTCTTTCCGTCTCGTAGACACGAGCTGAGAAATTGCAAACGTCGAGCAATTGCTCAGAGATGAAAAGTGCCAGCACTGAAAGCTCTTGCTAGCCAGCACCCTTCCTTGGAAGCGCTTGTGTAGCCCTTAGAACACTGGGGCTCTGGGCTTCTCTAGCCACCTCATCTTCTGCTCATCCTCTCGCGCACTCTAAAGAGAGCTGAGGTGAGAAATTGCAAACGTCAAGCAATTGCTCAGAGATGAAAAGTGCCAGCACTGAAAGCTCTTGCTAGCCAGCACCCTTCCTTGGAAGCGCTTTCACAGGCGCAGCAACACTGGGGCTTTGCGCTTCTCTACGCACCAAACGTCACGGTCCTTCTCTTTCCGTCTCGTAGACACGAGCTGAGAAATTGCAAACGTTGAGCAATTGCTCAGAGATGAAAAGTGCCAGCACTGAAAGCTCTTGCTAGCCAGCACCCTTCCTTGGAAGCGCTTTACAGGCGCAGTAACACTGGGGCTTTGCGCTTCTCTAACCACCAAACTTCACGGTCACTATCTCTCCGTCTCGTAGACACGAGCTGAGAAATTGCAAACGTCGAGCAATTGCTCAGAGATGAAAAGTGCCAGCACTGAAAGCTGTTGCTAGCCAGCACCCTTCCTTGGAAGCGCTTTCACAGGCGCAGCAACACTGGGGCTTTGCGCTTCTATATGCACCAAACGTTACGGTGATTCTCTTTCCGTCTCGTAGACACGAGCTGAGAAATTGCAAACGTCGAGCAATTGCTCAGAGATGAAAAGTGCCAGCACTGAAAGCTGTTGCTAGCCAGCACCCTTCCTTGGAAGCGCTTTTGTAGCCCTTAGAACACTGGGGCTCTGGGCTTCTCTAGCCACCTCATCTTCTGCTCATCCTCTCGCGCACTCTAAAGAGAGCTCAGGTGAGAAATTGCAAACGTCCAGCAATTGCTCAGAGATGAAAAGTGCCAGCACTGAAAGCTCTTGCTAGCCAGCACCCTTCCTTGGAAGCGCTTTCACAGGCGCAGCAACACTGGGGCTTTGCGCTTCTCTAGCCACCAAACGTCACGGTCATTCTCTTTCCGTCGGTAGACACGAGCTGAGAAATTGCAAACGTCGAGCAATTGCTCAGAGATGAAAAGTGCCAGCACTGAAAGCTCTTGCTAGCCAGCACCCTTCCTTGGAAGCACTTTCACAGGCGCAGCAACACTGGGGCTTTGCGCTTCTCTAGCCACCAAACGTCACGGTCCTTCTCTTTCCGTCTCGTAGACTCGAGCTGAGAAATTGCAAACGTCGAGCAATTGCTCAGAGAGGAAAAGTGCCAGCACTGAAAGCTCTTGCTAGCCAGCACCCTTCCTTGGAAGCGCTTTTGTAGGCCTAAGAACACTGGGGCTCTGGGCTTCTCTAGCCACCTCATCTTCTGCTCATCCTCTCGCGCACTCTAAAGAGAGCTCAGGTGAGAAATTGCAAACGTCCAGCAATTGCTCAGAGAAGAAAAGTGCCAGCACTGAAAGCTGTTGCTAGCCAGCACCCTTCCTTGGAAGCGCTTTCACAGGCGCAGCAACACTGGGGCTTTGCGCTTCTCTAGCCACCAAACGTCACGGTCCTTCTCTTTCCGTCTCGTAGACTCGAGCTGAGAAATTGCAATCGTCGAGCAATTGCTCAGAGATGAAAAGTGCCAGCACTGAAAGCTGTTGCTAGCCAGCACCCTTCCTTGGAAGCGCTTTTGTAGCTCTTAGAACACTGGGGCTCTGGGCTTCTCTAGCCACCTCATCTTCGGCTCATCCTCTCGCGCACTCTAAAGAGAGCTCAGGTGAGAAATTGCAAACGTCGAGCAATTGCTCAGAGATGAAAAGTGCCAGCACTGAAAGCTCTTGCTAGCCAGCACCCTTCCTTGGAAGCGCTTTCACAGGCGCAGCAACACTGGGCCTTTGCGCTTCTCTAGCCACCAAACGTCACGGTCCTTCTCTTTCCGTCGGTAGACACGAGCTGAGAAATTGCAAACGTCGAGCAATTGCTCAGAGATGAAAAGTGCCAGCACTGAAAGCTCTTGCTAGCCAGCACCCTTCCTTGGAAGCGCTTTCACAGGCGCAGCAACACTGGGGCTTTGCGCTTCTCTAGCCACCAAACGTCACGGTCCTTCTCTTTCCGTCTCGTAGACTCGAGCTGAGAAATTGCAAACGTTGAGCAATTGCTCAGAGAGGAAAAGTGCCAGCACTGAAAGCTCTTGCTAGCCAGCACCTTTCCTTGGAAGCGCTTTCACAGGCGCAGTAACACTGGGGCTTTGCGCTTCTCTACCCACCAAACGTCACGGTCCTTCTCTTTCCGTCTCGTAGACACGAGCTGAGAAATTGCAAACGTCGAGCAATTGCTCAGAGATGAAAAGTGCCAGCACTGAAAGCTGTTGCTAGCCAGCACCCTTCCTTGGAAGCGCTTTCACAGGCGCAGCAACACTGGGGCTTTGCGCTTCTCTACCCACCAAAGGTCACGGTCCTTCTCTTTCCGTCTCGTAGACACGAGCTGAGAAATTGCAAACGTCGAGCAATTGCTCAGAGATGAAAAGTGCCAGCACTGAAAGCTGTTGCTAGCCAGCACCCTTCCTTGGAAGCGCTTTTGTAGGCCTAAGAACACTGGGGCTCTGGGCTTCTCTAGCCACCTCATCTTCTGCTCATCCTCTCGCGCACTCTAAAGAGAGCTCAGGTGAGAAATTGCAAACGTCCAGCAATTGCTCAGAGATGAAAATTGCCAGCACTGAAAGCTGTTGCTAGCCAGCACCCTTCCTTGGAAGCGCTTTTGTAGCCCTAAGAACACTGGGGCTCTGGGCTTCTCTAGCCACCTCATCTTCTGCTCATCCTCTCGCGCTCTAAAGAGAGCTCAGGTGAGAAATTGCAAACGTCCAGCAATTGCTCAGAGATGAAAAGTGCCAGCACTGAAAGCTGTTGCTAGCCAGCACCCTTCCTTGGAAGCGCTTTCACAGGCGCAGCAACACTGGGGCTTTGCGCTTCTCTAGCCACCAAACGTCACGGTCCTTCTCTTTCCGTCTCGTAGACACGAGCTGAGAAATTGCAAACGTCGAGCAATTGCTCAGAGATGAAAAGTGCCAGCACTGAAAGCTGTTGCTAGCCAGCACCCTTCCTTGGAAGCGCTTTTGTAGGCCTAAGAACAGTGGGGCTCTGGGCTTCTCTAGCCACCTCATCTTCTGCTCATCCTCTCGCGCACTCTAAAGAGAGCTCAGGTGAGAAATTGCAAACGTCAAGCAATTGCTCAGAGATGAAAAGTGCCAGCACTGAAAGCTCTTGCTAGCCAGCACCCTTCCTTGGAAGCGCTTTCACAGGCGCAGCAACACTGGGGCTTTGCGCTTCTCTACGCACCAAACGTCACGGTCCTTCTCTTTCCGTCTCGTAGACACGAGCTGAGAAATTGCAAACGTCGAGCAATTGCTCAGAGATGAAAAGTGCCAGCACTGAAAGCTCTTGCTAGCCAGCACCCTTCCTTGGAAGCGCTTTACAGGCGCAGTAACACTGGGGCTTTGCGCTTCTCTACCCACCAAACGTCACGGTCACTATCTCTCCGTCTCGTAGACACGAGCTGAGAAATTGCAAACGTCGAGCAATTGCTCAGAGATGAAAAGTGCCAGCACTGAAAGCTCTTGCTAGCCAGCACCCTTCCTTGGAAGCGCTTTCACAGGCGCAGCAACACTGGGGCTTTGCGCTTCTATATGCACCAAACGTCACGGTGATTCTCTTTCCGTCTCGTAGACACGAGCTGAGAAATTGCAAACGTTGAGCAATTGCTCAGAGATGAAAAGTGCCAGCACTGAAAGCTGTTGCTAGCCAGCACCCTTCCTTGGAAGAGCTTTACAGGCGCAGTAACACTGGGGCTTTGCGCTTCTCTACCCACCAAACGTCACGGTCCTTCTCTTTCCATCTCATAGACACGAGCTGAGAAATTGCAAACGTCGAGCAATTGCTCAGAGATGAAAAGTGCCAGCACTGAAAGCTCTTGCTAGCCAGCACCCTTCCTTGGAAGCGCTTTTGTAGGCCTAAGAACACTGGGGCTCTGGGCTTCTCTAGCCACCTCATCTTCTCCTCATCCTCTCGCGCACTCTAAAGAGAGCTCAGGTGAGAAATTGCAAACGTCGAGCAATTGCTCAGAGATGAAAAGTGCCAGCACTGAAAGCTCTTGCTAGCCAGCACCCTTCCTTGGAAGCGCTTTCACAGGCGCAGCAACACTGGGGCTTTGTGCTTCTCTACCCACCAAACGTCACGGTCCTTCTCTTTCCGTCTCGTAGACACGAGCTGAGAAATTGCAAACGTCGAGCAATTGCTCAGAGATGAAAAGTGCCAGCACTGAAAGCTGTTGCTAGCCAGCACCCTTCCTTGGAAGAGCTTTACAGGCGCAGTAACACTGGGGCTTTGCGCTTCTCTACCCACCAAACGTCACTGTCATTCTCTTTCCATCTCATAGACACGAGCTGAGAAACTGCAAACGTCGAGCAATTGCTCAGAGATGAAAAGTGCCAGCACTGAAAGCTCTTGCTAGCCAGCACCCTTCCTTGGAAGCGCTTTCACAGGCGCAGCAACACTGGGGCTTTGCGCTTCTCTACCCACCAAAGGTCACGGTCATTCTCTTTCCGTCTCGTAGACACGAGCTGAGAAATTGCAAACGTCGAGCAATTGCTCAGAGATGAAAAGTGCCAGCACTGAAAGCTGTTGCTAGCCAGCACCCTTCCTTGGAAGCGCTTTTGTAGGCCTAAGAACACTGGGGCTCTGGGCTTCTCTAGCCACCTCATCTTCTGCTCATCCTCTCGCGCACTCTAAAGAGAGCTCAGGTGAGAAATTGCAAACGTCGAGCAATTGCTCAGAGATGAAAAGTGCCAGCACTGAAAGCTCTTGCTAGCCAGCACCCTTCCTTGGAAGCGCTTTCACAGGCGCAGCAACACTGGGGCTTTGCGCTTCTCTACCCACCGAACGTCACGGTCCTTCTCTTTCCGTCTCGTAGACATGAGCTGAGAAATTGCAAACGTCGAGCAATTGCTCAGAGATGAAAAGTGCCAGCACTGAAAGCTGTTGCTAGCCAGCACCCTTCCTTGGAAGCGCTTTCACAGGCGCAGCAACACTGGGGCTTTGCGCTTCTCTAGCCACCAAACGTCACGGTCCTTCTCTTTCCGTCTCGTAGACTCGAGCTGAGAAATTGCAAACGTCGAGCAATTGCTCAGAGAGGAAAAGTGCCCGCACTGAAAGCTGTTGCTAGCCAGCCCCCTTCCTTGGAAGCGCTTTTGTAGGCCTAAGAACACTGGGGCTCTGGGCTTCTCTAGCCACCTCATCTTCTGCTCATCCTCTCGCGCACTCTAAAGAGAGCTCAGGTGAGAAATTGCAAACGTCGAGCAATTGCTCAGAGAAGAAAAGTGCCAGCACTGAAAGCTGTTGCTAGCCAGCACCCTTCCTTGGAAGCGCTTTCACAGGCGCAGCAACACTGGGCCTTTGCGCTTCTCTAGCCACCAAACGTCACGGTCCTTCTCTTTCCGTCTCGTAGACTCGAGCTGAGAAATTGCAAACGTCGAGCAATTGCTCAGAGATGAAAAGTGCCAGCACTGAAAGCTGTTGCTAGCCAGCACCCTTCCTTGGAAGCGCTTTTGTAGCCCTTAGAACACTGGGGCTCTGGGCTTCTCTAGCCACCTAATCTTCGGCTCATCCTCTCGCGCACTCTAAAGAGAGCTCAGGTGAGAAATTGCAAACGTCGAGCAATTGCTCAGAGATGAAAAGTGCCAGCACTGAAAGCTGTTGCTAGCCAGCACCCTTCCTTGGAAGCGCTTTCACAGGCGCAGCAACACTGGGCCTTTGCGCTTCTCTAGCCACCAAACGTCACGGTCCTTCTCTTTCCGTCGGTAGACACGAGCTGAGAAATTGCAAACGTCGAGCAATTGCTCAGAGATGAAAAGTGCCAGCACTGAAAGCTCTTGCTAGCCAGCACCCTTCCTTGGAAGCGCTTTCACAGGCGCAGCAACACTGGGGCTTTGCGCTTCTCTAGCCACCAAACGTCACGGTCCTTCTCTTTCCGTCTCGTAGACTCGAGCTGAGAAATTGCAAATGTTGAGCAATTGCTCAGAGAGGAAAAGTGCCAGCACTGAAAGCTCTTGCTAGCCAGCACCTTTCCTTGGAAGCGCTTTCACAGGCGCAGTAACACTGGGGCTTTGCGCTTCTCTACCCACCAAACGTCACGGTCCTTCTCTTTCCGTCTCGTAGACACGAGCTGAGAAATTGCAAACGTCGAGCAATTGCTCAGAGATGAAAAGTGCCAGCACTGAAAGCTGTTGCTAGCCAGCACCCTTCCTTGGAAGCGCTTTCACAGGCGCAGCAACACTGGGGCTTTGCGCTTCTCTAGCCACCAAACGTCACGGTCCTTCTCTTTCCGTCTCGTAGACACGAGCTGAGAAATTGCAAACGTCGAGCAATTGCTCAGAGAGGAAAAGTGCCAGCACTGAAAGCTGTTGCTAGCCAGCCCCCTTCCTTGGAAGCGCTTTTGTAGGCCTAAGAACACTGGGGCTCTGGGCTTCTCTAGCCACCTCATCTTCTGCTCATCCTCTCGCGCACTCTAAAGAGAGCTCAGGTGAGAAATTGCAAACGTCCAGCAATTGCTCAGAGAAGAAAAGTGCCAGCACTGAAAGCTGTTGCTAGCCAGCACCCTTCCTTGGAAGCGCTTTCACAGGCGCAGCAACACTGGGGCTTTGCGCTTCTCTACGCACCAAACGTCACGGTCCTTCTCTTTCCGTCTCGTAGACTCGAGCTGAGAAATTGCAATCGTCGAGCAATTGCTCAGAGATGAAAAGTGCCAGCACTGAAAGCTGTTGCTAGCCAGCACCCTTCCTTGGAAGCGCTTTTGTAGCTCTTAGAACACTGGGGCTCTGGGCTTCTCTAGCCACCTCATCTTCGGCTCATCCTCTCGCGCACTCTAAAGAGAGCTCAGGTGAGAAATTGCAAACGTCGAGCAATTGCTCAGAGATGAAAAGTGCCAGCACTGAAAGCTCTTGCTAGCCAGCACCCTTCCTTGGAAGCGCTTTCACAGGCGCAGCAACACTGGGCCTTTGCGCTTCTCTAGCCACCAAACGTCACGGTCCTTCTCTTTCCGTCGGTAGACACGAGCTGAGAAATTGCAAACGTCGAGCAATTGCTCAGAGATGAAAAGTGCCAGCACTGAAAGCTCTTGCTAGCCAGCACCCTTCCTTGGAAGCGCTTTCACAGGCGCAGCAACACTGGGGCTTTGCGCTTCTCTAGCCACCAAACGTCACGGTCCTTCTCTTTCCGTCTCGTAGACTCGAGCTGAGAAATTGCAAACGTTGAGCAATTGCTCAGAGATGAAAAGTGCCAGCACTGAAAGCTCTTGCTAGCCAGCACCTTTCCTTGGAAGCGCTTTCACAGGCGCAGTAACACTGGGGCTTTGCGCTTCTCTACCCACCAAACGTCACGGTCCTTCTCTTTCCGTCTCGTAGACACGAGCTGAGAAATTGCAAACGTCGAGCAATTGCTCAGAGATGAAAAGTGCCAGCACTGAAAGCTCTTGCTAGCCAGCACCCTTCCTTGGAAGCGCTTTCACAGGCGCAGCAACACTGGGGCTTTGCGCTTCTCTACCCACCAAAGGTCACGGTCCTTCTCTTTCCGTCTCGTAGACACGAGCTGAGAAATTGCAAACGTCGAGCAATTGCTCAGAGATGAAAAGTGCCAGCACTGAAAGCTGTTGCTAGCCAGCACCCTTCCTTGGAAGCGCTTTTGTAGGCCTAAGAACACTGGGGCTCTGGGCTTCTCTAGCCACCTCATCTTCTGCTCATCCTCTCGCGCACTCTAAAGAGAGCTCAGGTGAGAAATTGCAAACGTCCAGCAATTGCTCAGAGATGAAAATTGCCAGCACTGAAAGCTCTTGCTAGCCAGCACCCTTCCTTGGAAGCGCTTTTGTAGCCCTAAGAACACTGGGGCTCTGGGCTTCTCTAGCCACCTCATCTTCTGCTCATCCTCTCGCGCTCTAAAGAGAGCTCAGGTGAGAAATTGCAAACGTCCAGCAATTGCTCAGAGATGAAAAGTGCCAGCACTGAAAGCTCTTGCTAGCCAGCACCCTTCCTTGGAAGCGCTTTCACAGGCGCAGCAACACTGGGGCTTTGCGCTTCTCTAGCCACCAAACGTCACGGTCCTTCTCTTTCCGTCTCGTAGACACGAGCTGAGAAATTGCAAACGTCGAGCAATTGCTCAGAGATGAAAAGTGCCAGCACTGAAAGCTCTTGCTAGCCAGCACCCTTCCTTGGAAGCGCTTTTGTAGGCCTAAGAACAGTGGGGCTCTGGGCTTCTCTAGCCACCTCATCTTCTGCTCATCCTCTCGCGCACTCTAAAGAGAGCTGAGGTGAGAAATTGCAAACGTCAAGCAATTGCTCAGAGATGAAAAGTGCCAGCACTGAAAGCTCTTGCTAGCCAGCACCCTTCCTTGGAAGCGCTTTCACAGGCGCAGCAACACTGGGGCTTTGCGCTTCTCTACGCACCAAACGTCACGGTCCTTCTCTTTCCGTCTCGTAGACACGAGCTGAGAAATTGCAAACGTTGAGCAATTGCTCAGAGATGAAAAGTGCCAGCACTGAAAGCTCTTGCTAGCCAGCACCCTTCCTTGGAAGCGCTTTACAGGCGCAGTAACACTGGGGCTTTGCGCTTCTCTACCCACCAAACGTCACGGTCACTATCTCTCTGTCTCGTAGACACGAGCTGAGAAATTGCAAACGTCGAGCAATTGCTCAGAGATGAAAAGTGCCAGCACTGAAAGCTCTTGCTAGCCAGCACCCTTCCTTGGAAGCGCTTTCACAGGCGCAGCAACACTGGGGCTTTGCGCTTCTATATGCACCAAACGTCACGGTGATTCTCTTTCCGTCTCGTAGACACGAGCTGAGAAATTGCAAACGTTGAGCAATTGCTCAGAGATGAAAAGTGCCAGCACTGAAAGCTGTTGCTAGCCAGCACCCTTCCTTGGAAGAGCTTTACAGGCGCAGTAACACTGGGGCTTTGCGCTTCTCTACCCACCAAACGTCACGGTCATTCTCTTTCCATCTCATAGACACGAGCTGAGAAATTGCAAACGTCGAGCAATTGCTCAGAGATGAAAAGTGCCAGCACTGAAAGCTCTTGCTAGCCAGCACCCTTCCTTGGAAGCGCTTTTGTAGGCCTAAGAACACTGGGGCTCTGGGCTTCTCTAGCCACCTCATCTTCTCCTCATCCTCTCGCGCACTCTAAAGAGAGCTCAGGTGAGAAATTGCAAACGTCGAGCAATTGCTCAGAGATGAAAAGTGCCAGCACTGAAAGCTGTTGCTAGCCAGCACCCTTCCTTGGAAGCGCTTTCACAGGCGCAGCAACACTGGGCCTTTGCGCTTCTCTAGCCACCAAACGTCACGGTCCTTCTCTTTCCGTCTCGTAGACACGAGCTGAGAAATTGCAAACGTCGAGCAATTGCTCAGAGATGAAAAGTGCCAGCACTGAAAGCTGTTGCTAGCCAGCACCCTTCCTTGGAAGAGCTTTACAGGCGCAGTAACACTGGGGCTTTGCGCTTCTCTACCCACCAAACGTCACTGTCATTCTCTTTCCATCTCATAGACACGAGCTGAGAAATTGCAAACGTCGAGCAATTGCTCAGAGATGAAAAGTGCCAGCACTGAAAGCTCTTGCTAGCCAGCACCCTTCCTTGGAAGCGCTTTCACAGGCGCAGCAACACTGGGGCTTTGCGCTTCTCTACCCACCAAAGGTCACGGTCATTCTCTTTCCGTCTCGTAGACACGAGCTGAGAAATTGCAAACGTCGAGCAATTGCTCAGAGATGAAAAGTGCCAGCACTGAAAGCTGTTGCTAGCCAGCACCCTTCCTTGGAAGCGCTTTTGTAGGCCTAAGAACACTGGGGCTCTGGGCTTCTCTAGCCACCTCATCTTCTGCTCATCCTCTCGCGCACTCTAAAGAGAGCTCAGGTGAGAAATTGCAAACGTCCAGCAATTGCTCAGAGATGAAAAGTGCCAGCACTGAAAGCTGTTGCTAGCCAGCACCCTTCCTTGGAAGCGCTTTCACAGGCGCAGCAACACTGGGGCTTTGCGCTTCTCTAGCCACCAAACGTCACGGTCCTTCTCTTTCCGTCTCCTAGACATGAGCTGAGAAATTGCAAACGTCGAGCAATTGCTCAGAGATGAAAAGTGCCAGCACTGAAAGCTGTTGCTAGCCAGCACCCTTCCTTGGAAGCGCTTTCACAGGCGCAGCAACACTGGGGCTTTGCGCTTCTCTACCCACCAAACGTCACGGTCCTTCTCTTTCCGTCTCGTAGACTCGAGCTGAGAAATTGCAAACGTCGAGCAATTGCTCAGAGATGAAAAGTGCCCGCACTGAAAGCTGTTGCTAGCCAGCCCCCTTCCTTGGAAGCGCTTTTGTAGGCCTAAGAACACTGGGGCTCTGGGCTTCTCTAGCCACCTCATCTTCTGCTCATCCTCTCGCGCACTCTAAAGAGAGCTCAGGTGAGAAATTGCAAACGTCGAGCAATTGCTCAGAGAAGAAAAGTGCCAGCACTGAAAGCTGTTGCTAGCCAGCACCCTTCCTTGGAAGCGCTTTCACAGGCGCAGCAACACTGGGCCTTTGCGCTTCTCTACCCACCAAACGTCACGGTCCTTCTCTTTCCGTCTCGTAGACTCGAGCTGAGAAATTGCAAACGTCGAGCAATTGCTCAGAGATGAAAAGTGCCAGCACTGAAAGCTGTTGCTAGCCAGCACCCTTCCTTGGAAGCGCTTTTGTAGCCCTTAGAACACTGGGGCTCTGGGCTTCTCTAGCCACCTAATCTTCGGCTCATCCTCTCGCGCACTCTAAAGAGAGCTCAGGTGAGAAATTGCAAACGTCGAGCAATTGCTCAGAGATGAAAAGTGCCAGCACTGAAAGCTGTTGCTAGCCAGCACCCTTCCTTGGAAGCGCTTTCACAGGCGCAGCAACACTGGGCCTTTGCGCTTCTCTAGCCACCAAACGTCACGGTCCTTCTCTTTCCGTCGGTAGACACGAGCTGAGAAATTGCAAACGTCGAGCAATTGCTCAGAGATGAAAAGTGCCAGCACTGAAAGCTCTTGCTAGCCAGCACCCTTCCTTGGAAGCGCTTTCACAGGCGCAGCAACACTGGGGCTTTGCGCTTCTCTAGCCACCAAACGTCACTGTCATTCTCTTTCCGTCTCGTAGACTCGAGCTGAGAAATTGCAAACGTTGAGCAATTGCTCAGAGAGGAAAAGTGCCAGCACTGAAAGCTCTTGCTAGCCAGCACCTTTCCTTGGAAGCGCTTTCACAGGCGCAGTAACACTGGGGCTTTGCGCTTCTCTACCCACCAAACGTCACGGTCCTTCTCTTTCCGTCTCGTAGACACGAGCTGAGAAATTGCAAACGTCGAGCAATTGCTCAGAGATGAAAAGTGCCAGCACTGAAAGCTGTTGCTAGCCAGCACCCTTCCTTGGAACCGCTTTCACAGGCGCAGCAACACTGGGGCTTTGCGCTTCTCTAGCCACCAAACGTCACGGTCCTTCTCTTTCCGTCTCGTAGACACGAGCTGAGAAATTGCAAACGTCGAGCAATTGCTCAGAGATGAAAAGTGCCAGCACTGAAAGCTCTTGCTAGCCAGCACCCTTCCTTGGAAGCGCTTTTGTAGGCCTAAGAACACTGGGGCTCTGGGCTTCTCTAGCCACCTCATCTTCTGCTCATCCTCTCGCGCACTCTAAAGAGAGCTCAGGTGAGAAATTGCAAATGTCCAGCAATTGCTCAGAGATGAAAAGTGCCAGCACTGAAAGCTCTTGCTAGCCAGCACCCTTCCTTGGAAGCGCTTTCACAGGCGCAGTAACACTGGGGCTTTGCGCTTCTCTACCCACCAAACGTCACGGTCCTTCCCTTTCCGTCTCGTAGACACGAGCTGAGAAATTGCAAACGTCGAGCAATTGCTCAGAGATGAAAAGTGCCAGCACTGAAAGCTGTTGCTAGCCAGCACCCTTCCTTGGAAGCGCTTTACAGGCACAGTAACACTGGGGCTTTGCGCTTCTCTAGCCACCAAACGTCACGGTCCTTCTCTTTCCGTCTCATAGATATGAGCTGAGAAATTGCAAACGTCGAGCAATTGCTCAGAGATGAAAAGTGCCAGCACTGAAAGCTGTTGCTAGCCAGCACCCTTCCTTGGAAGCGCTTTTGTAGGCCTAAGAACAGTGGGGCTCTGGGCTTCTCTAGCCACCTCATCTTCTGCTCATCCTCTCGCGCACTCTAAAGAGAGCTCAGGTGAGAAATTGCAAACGTCGAGCAATTGCTCAGAGATGAAAAGTGCCAGCACTGAAAGCTGTTGCTAGCCAGCACCCTTCCTTGGAAGCGCTTTTGTAGGCCTAAGAACACTGGGGCTCTGGGCTTCTCTAGCCACCTCATATTCTGCTCATCATCGCGCGCTCTAAAGAGAGCTCAGGTGAGAAATTGCAAACGTCCAGCAATTGCTCAGAGATGAAAAGTGCCAGCACTGAAAGCTGTTGCTAGCCAGCACCCTTCCTTGGAAGCGCTTTTGTAGGCCTAAGAACACTGGGGCTCTGGGCTTCTCTAGCCACCTCATCTTCTGCTCATCCTCTCGCGCACTCTAAAGAGAGCTCAGGTGAGAAATTGCAAACGTCCAGCAATTGCTCAGAGATGAAAAGTGCCAGCACTGAAAGCTGTTGCTAGCCAGCCCCCTTCCTTGGAAGCGCTTTTGTAGCCCTTAGAACACTGGGGCTCCGGTCTTCTCTAGCCACCTCATCTTCTGCTCATCCTCGCGCGCTCTAAAGAGAGCTCAGGTGAGAAATTGCAAACGTCCAGCAATTGCTCAGAGATGAAAAGTGCCAGCACTGAAAGCTGTTGCTAGCCAGCACCCTTCCTTGGAAGCGCTTTCACAGGCGCAGCAACACTGGGGCTTTGCGCTTCTCTAGCCACCAAACGTCACGGTCCTTCTCTTTCCGTCTCGTAGACACGAGCTGAGAAATTGCAAACGTCGAGCAATTGCTCAGAGATGAAAAGTGCCAGCACTGAAAGCTGTTGCTAGCCAGCCCCCTTCCTTGGAAGCGCTTGTGTAGCCCTTAGAACACTGGGGCTCTGGGCTTCTCTAGCCACCTCATCTTCTGCTCATCCTCTCGCGCACTCTAAAGAGAGCTGAGGTGAGAAATTGCAAACGTCAAGCAATTGCTCAGAGATGAAAAGTGCCAGCACTGAAAGCTCTTGCTAGCCAGCACCCTTCCTTGGAAGCGCTTTCACAGGCGCAGCAACACTGGGGCTTTGCGCTTCTCTACCCACCAAACGTCACGGTCCTTCTCTTTCCGTCTCGTAGACACGAGCTGAGAAATTGCAAACGTTGAGCAATTGCTCAGAGATGAAAAGTGCCAGCACTGAAAGCTGTTGCTAGCCAGCACCCTTCCTTGGAAGCGCTTTACAGGCGCAGTAACACTGGGGCTTTGCGCTTCTCTAACCACCAAACTTCACGGTCACTATCTCTCCGTCTCGTAGACACGAGCTGAGAAATTGCAAACGTCGAGCAATTGCTCAGAGATGAAAAGTGCCAGCACTGAAAGCTGTTGCTAGCCAGCACCCTTCCTTGGAAGCGCTTTCACAGGCGCAGCAACACTGGGGCTTTGCGCTTCTATATGCACCAAACGTTACGGTGATTCTCTTTCCGTCTCGTAGACACGAGCTGAGAAATTGCAAACGTCGAGCAATTGCTCAGAGATGAAAAGTGCCAGCACTGAAAGCTGTTGCTAGCCAGCACCCTTCCTTGGAAGCGCTTTTGTAGCCCTTAGAACACTGGGGCTCTGGGCTTCTCTAGCCACCTCATCTTCTGCTCATCCTCTCGCGCACTCTAAAGAGAGCTCAGGTGAGAAATTGCAAACGTCCAGCAATTGCTCAGAGATGAAAAGTGCCAGCACTGAAAGCTCTTGCTAGCCAGCACCCTTCCTTGGAAGCGCTTTCACAGGCGCAGCAACACTGGGGCTTTGTGCTTCTCTAGCCACCAAACGTCACGGTCATTCTCTTTCCGTCTTGTAGACACGAGCTGAGAAATTGCAAACGTCGAGCAATTGCTCAGAGATGAAAAGTGCCAGCACTGAAAGCTCTTGCTAGCCAGCACCCTTCCTTGGAAGCACTTTCACAGGCGCAGCAACACTGGGGCTTTGCGCTTCTCTAGCCACCAAACGTCACGGTCCTTCTCTTTCCGTCTCGTAGACTCGAGCTGAGAAATTGCAAACGTCGAGCAATTGCTCAGAGATGAAAAGTGCCAGCACTGAAAGCTCTTGCTAGCCAGCACCCTTCCTTGGAAGCGCTTTCACAGGCGCAGCAACACTGGGGCTTTGCGCTTCTCTACCCACCAAACGTCACGGTCATTCTCTTTCCGTCTCGTAGACTCGAGCTGAGAAATTGCAAATGTTGAGCAATTGCTCAGAGAGGAAAAGTGCCAGCACTGAAAGCTGTTGCTAGCCAGCACCCTTCCTTGGAAGCGCTTTTGTAGCCCTTAGAACACTGGGGCTCTGGGCTTCTCTAGCCACCTCATCTTCTGCTCATCCTCTCGCGCACTCTAAAGAGAGCTCAGGTGAGAAATTGCAAACGTCCAGCAATTGCTCAGAGATGAAAAGTGCCAGCACTGAAAGCTCTTGCTAGCCAGCACCCTTCCTTGGAAGCGCTTTCACAGGCGCAGCAACACTGGGGCTTTGTGCTTCTCTAGCCACCAAACGTCACGGTCCTTCTCTTTCCGTCTTGTAGACACGAGCTGAGAAATTGCAAACGTCGAGCAATTGCTCAGAGATGAAAAGTGCCAGCACTGAAAGCTCTTGCTAGCCAGCACCCTTCCTTGGAAGCACTTTCACAGGCGCAGCAACACTGGGGCTTTGCGCTTCTCTAGCCACCAAACGTCACGGTCCTTCTCTTTCCGTCTCGTAGACTCGAGCTGAGAAATTGCAAACGTCGAGCAATTGCTCAGAGAGGAAAAGTGCCAGCACTGAAAGCTGTTGCTAGCCAGCCCCCTTCCTTGGAAGCGCTTTTGTAGGCCTAAGAACACTGGGGCTCTGGGCTTCTCTAGCCACCTCATCTTCTGCTCATCCTCTCGCGCACTCTAAAGAGAGCTCAGGTGAGAAATTGCAAACGTCCAGCAATTGCTCAGAGAAGAAAAGTGCCAGCACTGAAAGCTGTTGCTAGCCAGCACCCTTCCTTGGAAGCGCTTTCACAGGCGCAGCAACACTGGGGCTTTGCGCTTCTCTACGCACCAAACGTCACGGTCCTTCTCTTTCCGTCTCGTAGACTCGAGCTGAGAAATTGCAATCGTCGAGCAATTGCTCCGAGATGAAAAGTGCCAGCACTGAAAGCTGTTGCTAGCCAGCACCCTTCCTTGGAAGCGCTTTTGTAGGCCTAAGAACACTGGGGCTCTGGGCTTCTCTAGCCACCTAATCTTCGGCTCATCCTCTCGCGCACTCTAAAGAGAGCTCAGGTGAGAAATTGCAAACGTCGAGCAATTGCTCAGAGATGAAAAGTGCCAGCACTGAAAGCTGTTGCTAGCCAGCACCCTTCCTTGGAAGCGCTTTCACAGGCGCAGCAACACTGGGGCTTTGCGCTTCTCTAGCCACCAAACGTCACGGTCCTTCTCTTTCCGTCGGTAGACACGAGCTGAGAAATTGCAAACGTCGAGCAATTGCTCAGAGATGAAAAGTGCCAGCACTGAAAGCTCTTGCTAGCCAGCACCCTTCCTTGGAAGCGCTTTCACAGGCGCAGCAACACTGGGGCTTTGCGCTTCTCTAGCCACCAAACGTCACGGTCCTTCTCTTTCCGTCTCGTAGACTCGAGCTGAGAAATTGCAAACGTTGAGCAATTGCTCAGAGAGGAAAAGTGCCAGCACTGAAAGCTCTTGCTAGCCAGCACCTTTCCTTGGAAGCGCTTTCACAGGCGCAGTAACACTGGGGCTTTGCGCTTCTCTAGCCACCAAACGTCACGGTCCTTCTCTTTCCGTCTCGTAGACACGAGCTGAGAAATTGCAAACGTCGAGCAATTGCTCAGAGATGAAAAGTGCCAGCACTGAAAGCTCTTGCTAGCCAGCACCCTTCCTTGGAAGCGCTTTCACAGGCGCAGCAACACTGGGGCTTTGCGCTTCTCTACCCACCAAAGGTCACGGTCATTCTCTTTCCGTCTCGTAGACACGAGCTGAGAAATTGCAAACGTCGAGCAATTGCTCAGAGATGAAAAGTGCCAGCACTGAAAGCTGTTGCTAGCCAGCACCCTTCCTTGGAAGCGCTTTTGTAGGCCTAAGAACACTGGGGCTCTGGGCTTCTCTAGCCACCTCATCTTCTGCTCATCCTCTCGCGCACTCTAAAGAGAGCTCAGGTGAGAAATTGCAAACGTCCAGCAATTGCTCAGAGATGAAAAGTGCCAGCACTGAAAGCTCTTGCTAGCCAGCACCCTTCCTTGGAAGCGCTTTCACAGGCGCAGTAACACTGGGGCTTTGCGCTTCTCTACCCACCAAACGTCACGGTCCTTCCCTTTCCGTCTCGTAGACACGAGCTGAGAAATTGCAAACGTCGAGCAATTGCTCAGAGATGAAAAGTGCCAGCACTGAAAGCTCTTGCTAGCCAGCACCCTTCCTTGGAAGCGCTTTACAGGCACAGTAACACTGGGGCTTTGCGCTTCTCTAGCCACCAAACGTCACGGTCCTTCTCTTTCCGTCTCATAGACATGAGCTGAGAAATTGCAAACGTCGAGCAATTGCTCAGAGATGAAAAGTGCCAGCACTGAAAGCTGTTGCTAGCCAGCACCCTTCCTTGGAAGCGCTTTTGTAGGCCTAAGAACACTGGGGCTCTGGGCTTCTCTAGCCACCTCATCTTCTGCTCATCCTCTCGCGCACTCTAAAGAGAGCTCAGGTGAGAAATTGCAAACGTCGAGCAATTGCTCAGAGATGAAAATTGCCAGCACTGAAAGCTCTTGCTAGCCAGCACCCTTCCTTGGAAGCGCTTTTGTAGCCCTAAGAACACTGGGGCTCTGGGCTTCTCTAGCCACCTCATCTTCTGCTCATCCTCTCGCGCTCTAAAGAGAGCTCAGGTGAGAAATTGCAAACGTCCAGCAATTGCTCAGAGATGAAAAGTGCCAGCACTGAAAGCTGTTGCTAGCCAGCACCCTTCCTTGGAAGCGCTTTCACAGGCGCAGCAACACTGGGGCTTTGCGCTTCTCTAGCCACCAAACGTCACGGTCCTTCTCTTTCCGTCTCGTAGACACGAGCTGAGAAATTGCAAACGTCGAGCAATTGCTCAGAGATGAAAAGTGCCAGCACTGGAAGCTGTTGCTAGCCAGCACCCTTCCTTGGAAGCGCTTTTGTAGGCCTAAGATCAGTGGGGCTCTGGGCTTCTCTAGCCACCTCATCTTCTGCTCATCCTCTCGCGCACTCTAAAGAGAGCTGAGGTGAGAAATTGCAAACGTCAAGCAATTGCTCAGAGATGAAAAGTGCCAGCACTGAAAGCTCTTGCTAGCCAGCACCCTTCCTTGGAAGCGCTTTCACAGGCGCAGCAACACTGGGGCTTTGCGCTTCTCTACGCACCAAACGTCACGGTCCTTCTCTTTCCGTCTCGTAGACACGAGCTGAGAAATTGCAAACGTTGAGCAATTGCTCAGAGATGAAAAGTGCCAGCACTGAAAGCTCTTGCTAGCCAGCACCCTTCCTTGGAAGCGCTTTACAGGCGCAGTAACACTGGGGCTTTGCGCTTCTCTACCCACCAAACGTCACGGTCACTATCTCTCCGTCTCGTAGACACGAGCTGAGAAATTGCAAACGTCGAGCAATTGCTCAGAGATGAAAAGTGCCAGCACTGAAAGCTCTTGCTAGCCAGCACCCTTCCTTGGAAGCGCTTTCACAGGCGCAGCAACACTGGGGCTTTGCGCTTCTATATGCACCAAACGTCACGGTGATTCTCTTTCCGTCTCGTAGACACGAGCTGAGAAATTGCAAACGTTGAGCAATTGCTCAGAGATGAAAAGTGCCAGCACTGAAAGCTGTTGCTAGCCAGCACCCTTCCTTGGAAGCGCTTTTGTAGGCCTAAGAACACTGGGGCTCTGGGCTTCTCTAGCCACCTCATCTTCTGCTCATCCTCTCGCGCACTCTAAAGAGAGCTCAGGTGAGAAATTGCAAACGTCGAGCAATTGCTCAGAGATGAAAATTGCCAGCACTGAAAGCTCTTGCTAGCCAGCACCCTTCCTTGGAAGCGCTTTTGTAGCCCTAAGAACACTGGGGCTCTGGGCTTCTCTAGCCACCTCATCTTCTGCTCATCCTCTCGCGCTCTAAAGAGAGCTCAGGTGAGAAATTGCAAACGTCCAGCAATTGCTCAGAGATGAAAAGTGCCAGCACTGAAAGCTGTTGCTAGCCAGCACCCTTCCTTGGAAGCGCTTTCACAGGCGCAGCAACACTGGGGCTTTGCGCTTCTCTAGCCACCAAACGTCACGGTCCTTCTCTTTCCGTCTCGTAGACACGAGCTGAGAAATTGCAAACGTCGAGCAATTGCTCAGAGATGAAAAGTGCCAGCACTGAAAGCTCTTGCTAGCCAGCACCCTTCCTTGGAAGCGCTTTTGTAGGCCTAAGATCAGTGGGGCTCTGGGCTTCTCTAGCCACCTCATCTTCTGCTCATCCTCTCGCGCACTCTAAAGAGAGCTGAGGTGAGAAATTGCAAACGTCAAGCAATTGCTCAGAGATGAAAAGTGCCAGCACTGAAAGCTCTTGCTAGCCAGCACCCTTCCTTGGAAGCGCTTTCACAGGCGCAGCAACACTGGGGCTTTGCGCTTCTCTACGCACCAAACGTCACGGTCCTTCTCTTTCCGTCTCGTAGACACGAGCTGAGAAATTGCAAACGTTGAGCAATTGCTCAGAGATGAAAAGTGCCAGCACTGAAAGCTCTTGCTAGCCAGCACCCTTCCTTGGAAGCGCTTTCACAGGCGCAGCAACACTGGGGCTTTGCGCTTCTATATGCACCAAACGTCACGGTGATTCTCTTTCCGTCTCGTAGACACGAGCTGAGAAATTGCAAACGTTGAGCAATTGCTCAGAGATGAAAAGTGCCAGCACTGAAAGCTGTTGCTAGCCAGCACCCTTCCTTGGAAGAGCTTTACAGGCGCAGTAACACTGGGGCTTTGCGCTTCTCTACCCACCAAACGTCACGGTCCTTCTCTTTCCATCTCATAGACACGAGCTGAGAAATTGCAAACGTCGAGCAATTGCTCAGAGATGAAAAGTGCCAGCACTGAAAGCTCTTGCTAGCCAGCACCCTTCCTTGGAAGCGCTTTTGTAGGCCTAAGAACACTGGGGCTCTGGGCTTCTCTAGCCACCTCATCTTCTCCTCATCCTCTCGCGCACTCTAAAGAGAGCTCAGGTGAGAAATTGCAAACGTCGAGCAATTGCTCAGAGATGAAAAGTGCCAGCACTGAAAGCTCTTGCTAGCCAGCACCCTTCCTTGGAAGTGCTTTCACAGGCGCAGCAACACTGGGGCTTTGCGCTTCTCTAGCCACCAAACGTCACGGTCCTTCTCTTTCCGTCTCGTAGACACGAGCTGAGAAATTGCAAACGTCGAGCAATTGCTCAGAGATGAAAAGTGCCAGCACTGAAAGCTGTTGCTAGCCAGCACCCTTCCTTGGAAGAGCTTTACAGGCGCAGTAACACTGGGGCTTTGCGCTTCTCTAGCCACCAAACGTCACTGTCATTCTCTTTCCATCTCATAGACACGAGCTGAGAAACTGCAAACGTCGAGCAATTGCTCAGAGATGAAAAGTGCCAGCACTGAAAGCTGTTGCTAGCCAGCACCCTTCCTTGGAAGCGCTTTCACAGGCGCAGCAACACTGGGGCTTTGCGCTTCTCTACCCACCAAAGGTCACGGTCCTTCTCTTTCCGTCTGCTAGACACGAGCTGAGAAATTGCAAACGTCGAGCAATTGCTCAGAGATGAAAAGTGCCAGCACTGAAAGCTGTTGCTAGCCAGCACCCTTCCTTGGAAGCGCTTTTGTAGGCCTAAGAACACTGGGGCTCTGGGCTTCTCTAGCCACCTCATCTTCTGCTCATCCTCTCGCGCACTCTAAAGAGAGCTCAGGTGAGAAATTGCAAACGTCGAGCAATTGCTCAGAGATGAAAAGTGCCAGCACTGAAAGCTGTTGCTAGCCAGCACCCTTCCTTGGAAGCGCTTTCACAGGCGCAGCAACACTGGGGCTTTGCGCTTCTCTACCCACCAAACGTCACGGTCCTTCTCTTTCCGTCTCCTAGACATGAGCTGAGAAATTGCAAACGTCGAGCAATTGCTCCGAGATGAAAAGTGCCAGCACTGAAAGCTGTTGCTAGCCAGCACCCTTCCTTGGAAGCGCTTTTGTAGGCCTAAGAAGACTGGGGCTCTGGGCTTCTCTAGCCACCTCATCTTCTGCTCATCCTCTCGCGCACTCTAAAGAGAGCTCAGGTGAGAAATTGCAAACGTCGAGCAATTGCTCAGAGATGAAAAGTGCCAGCACTGAAAGCTGTTGCTAGCCAGCACCCTTCCTTGGAAGCGCTTTTGTAGCCCTTAGAACACTGGGGCTCTGGGCTTCTCTAGCCACCTCATCTTCTGCTCATCCTCGCGCGCTCTAAAGAGAGCTCAGGTGAGAAATTGCAAACGTCCAGCAATTGCTCAGAGATGAAAAGTGCCAGCACTGAAAGCTGTTGCTAGCCAGCACCCTTCCTTGGAAGCGCTTTCACAGGCGCAGCAACACTGGGGCTTTGCGCTTCTCTAGCCACCAAACGTCACGGTCCTTCTCTTTCCGTCTCGTAGACACGAGCTGAGAAATTGCAAACGTCGAGCAATTGCTCAGAGATGAAAAGTGCCAGCACTGAAAGCTGTTGCTAGCCAGCACCCTTCCTTGGAAGCGCTTTTGTAGGCCTAAGAACAGTGGGGCTCTGGGCTTCTCTAGCCACCTCATCTTCTGCTCATCCTCTCGCGCACTCTAAAGAGAGCTGAGGTGAGAAATTGCAAACGTCAAGCAATTGCTCAGAGATGAAAAGTGCCAGCACTGAAAGCTCTTGCTAGCCAGCACCCTTCCTTGGAAGCGCTTTCACAGGCGCAGCAACACTGGGGCTTTGCGCTTCTCTAGCCACCAAACGTCACGGTCCTTCTCTTTCCGTCTCGTAGACACGAGCTGAGAAATTGCAAACGTTGAGCAATTGCTCAGAGATGAAAAGTGCCAGCACTGAAAGCTGTTGCTAGCCAGCACCCTTCCTTGGAAGTGCTTTTGTAGGCCTAAGAACAGTGGGGCTCTGGGCTTCTCTAGCCACCTCATCTTCGGCTCATCCTCTCGCGCACTCTAAGGAGAGCTCAGCTGAGAAATTGCAAACGTCCAGCAATTGCTCCGAGATGAAAAGTGCCAGCACTGAAAGCTGTTGCTAGCCAGCACCCTTCCTTGGAAGCGCTTTCACAGGCGCAGCAACACTGGGCCTTTGCGCTTCTCTAGCCACCAAACGTCACGGTCCTTCTCTTTCCGTCGGTAGACACGAGCTGAGAAATTGCAAACGTCGAGCAATTGCTCAGAGATGAAAAGTGCCAGCACTGAAAGCTCTTGCTAGCCAGCACCCTTCCTTGGAAGCGCTTTCACAGGCGCAGCAACACTGGGGCTTTGCGCTTCTCTAGCCACCAAACGTCACGGTCCTTCTCTTTCCGTCTCGTAGACTCGAGCTGAGAAATTGCAAACGTTGAGCAATTGCTCAGAGAGGAAAAGTGCCAGCACTGAAAGCTGTTGCTAGCCAGCCCCCTTCCTTGGAAGCGCTTTTGTAGGCCTAAGAACACTGGGGCTCTGGGCTTCTCTAGCCACCTCATCTTCTGCTCATCCTCTCGCGCACTCTAAAGAGAGCTCAGGTGAGAAATTGCAAACGTCGAGCAATTGCTCAGAGAAGAAAAGTGCCAGCACTGAAAGCTCTTGCTAGCCAGCACCCTTCCTTGGAAGCGCTTTCACAGGCGCAGCAACACTGGGGCTTTGCGCTTCTCTAGCCACCAAACGTCACGGTCATTCTCTTTCCGTCTCGTAGACACGAGCTGAGAAATTGCAAACGTCGAGCAATTGCTCAGAGATGAAAAGTGCCAGCACTGAAAGCTGTTGCTAGCCAGCACCCTTCCTTGGAAGCGCTTTTGTAGCCGTTAGAACACTGGGGCTCTGGGCTTCTCTAGCCACCTCATCTTCTGCTCATCCTCTCGCGCACTCTAAAGAGAGCTCAGGTGAGAAATTGCAAACGTCGAGCAATTGCTCCGAGATGAAAAGTGCCAGCACTGAAAGCTGTTGCTAGCCAGCACCCTTCCTTGGAAGCGCTTTCACAGGCGCAGCAACACTGGGGCTTTGCGCTTCTCTACCCACCAAACGTCACGGTCATTCTCTTTCCGTCTCGTAGACACGAGCTGAGAAATTGCAAACGTCCAGCAATTGCTCAGAGATGAAAAGTGCCAGCACTGAAAGCTGTTGCTAGCCAGCACCCTTCCTTGGAAGCGCTTTTGTAGCCCTAAGAAGACTGGGGCTCTGGGCTTCTCTAGCCACCTAATCTTGTGCTCATCCTCTCGCGCACTCTAAAGAGAGCTCAGGTGAGAAATTGCAAACGTCGAGCAATTGCTCAGAGATGAAAAGTGCCAGCACTGAAAGCTCTTGCTAGCCAGCACCCTTCCTTGGAAGCGCTTTCACAGGCGCAGCAACACTGGGCCTTTGCGCTTCTCTAGCCACCAAAAGTCACGGTCCTTCTCTTTCCGTCGGTAGACACGAGCTGAGAAATTGCAAACGTCGAGCAATTGCTCAGAGATGAAAAGTGCCAGCACTGAAAGCTCTTGCTAGCCAGCACCCTTCCTTGGAAGCGCTTTCACAGGCGCAGCAACACTGGGGCTTTGCGCTTCTCTAGCCACCAAACGTCACGGTCCTTCTCTTTCCGTCTCGTAGACTCGAGCTGAGAAATTGCAAACGTTGAGCAATTGCTCAGAGAGGAAAAGTGCCAGCACTGAAAGCTCTTGCTAGCCAGCACCTTTCCTTGGAAGCGCTTTCACAGGCGCAGTAACACTGGGGCTTTGCGCTTCTCTACCCACCAAACGTCACGGTCCTTCTCTTTCCGTCTCGTAGACACGAGCTGAGAAATTGCAAACGTCGAGCAATTGCTCAGAGATGAAAAGTGCCAGCACTGAAAGCTGTTGCTAGCCAGCACCCTTCCTTGGAAGCGCTTTCACAGGCGCAGCAACACTGGGGCTTTGCGCTTCTCTAGCCACCAAATGTCACGGTCCTTCTCTTTCCGTCTCGTAGACACGAGCTGAGAAATTGCAAACGTCGAGCAATTGCTCAGAGATGAAAAGTGCCAGCACTGAAAGCTGTTGCTAGCCAGCACCCTTCCTTGGAAGCGCTTTTGTAGCCCTTAGAACACTGGGGCTCTGGGCTTCTCTAGCCACCTCATCTTCTGCTCATCCTCTCGCGCACTCTAAAGAGAGCTCAGGTGAGAAATTGCAAACGTCCAGCAATTGCTCAGAGATGAAAAGTGCCAGCACTGAAAGCTGTTGCTAGCCAGCACCCTTCCTTGGAAGCGCTTTCACAGGCGCAGCAACACTGGGGCTTTGCGCTTCTCTACCCACCAAACGTCACGGTCCTTCTCTTTCCGTCTCCTAGACATGAGCTGAGAAATTGCAAACGTCGAGCAATTGCTCCGAGATGAAAAGTGCCAGCACTGAAAGCTGTTGCTAGCCAGCACCCTTCCTTGGAAGCGCTTTTGTAGGCCTAAGAAGACTGGGGCTCTGGGCTTCTCTAGCCACCTCATCTTCTGCTCATCCTCTCGCGCACTCTAAAGAGAGCTCAGGTGAGAAATTGCAAACGTCGAGCAATTGCTCAGAGATGAAAAGTGCCAGCACTGAAAGCTGTTGCTAGCCAGCACCCTTCCTTGGAAGCGCTTTTGTAGCCCTTAGAACACTGGGGCTCTGGGCTTCTCTAGCCACCTCATCTTCTGCTCATCCTCGCGCGCTCTAAAGAGAGCTCAGGTGAGAAATTGCAAACGTCCAGCAATTGCTCAGAGATGAAAAGTGCCAGCACTGAAAGCTGTTGCTAGCCAGCACCCTTCCTTGGAAGCGCTTTCACAGGCGCAGCAACACTGGGGCTTTGCGCTTCTCTAGCCACCAAACGTCACGGTCCTTCTCTTTCCGTCTCGTAGACACGAGCTGAGAAATTGCAAACGTCGAGCAATTGCTCAGAGATGAAAAGTGCCAGCACTGAAAGCTGTTGCTAGCCAGCACCCTTCCTTGGAAGCGCTTTTGTAGGCCTAAGAACAGTGGGGCTCTGGGCTTCTCTAGCCACCTCATCTTCTGCTCATCCTCTCGCGCACTCTAAAGAGAGCTGAGGTGAGAAATTGCAAACGTCAAGCAATTGCTCAGAGATGAAAAGTGCCAGCACTGAAAGCTCTTGCTAGCCAGCACCCTTCCTTGGAAGCGCTTTCACAGGCGCAGCAACACTGGGGCTTTGCGCTTCTCTAGCCACCAAACGTCACGGTCCTTCTCTTTCCGTCTCGTAGACACGAGCTGAGAAATTGCAAACGTTGAGCAATTGCTCAGAGATGAAAAGTGCCAGCACTGAAAGCTGTTGCTAGCCAGCACCCTTCCTTGGAAGTGCTTTTGTAGGCCTAAGAACAGTGGGGCTCTGGGCTTCTCTAGCCACCTCATCTTCGGCTCATCCTCTCGCGCACTCTAAGGAGAGCTCAGCTGAGAAATTGCAAACGTCCAGCAATTGCTCCGAGATGAAAAGTGCCAGCACTGAAAGCTGTTGCTAGCCAGCACCCTTCCTTGGAAGCGCTTTCACAGGCGCAGCAACACTGGGCCTTTGCGCTTCTCTACCCACCAAACGTCAC
Source organism: Sarcoramphus papa (assembly GCA_037962945.1). NCBI lineage: Eukaryota > Metazoa > Chordata > Aves > Accipitriformes > Cathartidae > Sarcoramphus > Sarcoramphus papa. Next base: position 182,623 of record JBBMRM010000072.1, on the reverse strand, counting down.
GGTCCTTCTCTTTCCGTCGGTAGACACGAGCTGAGAAATTGCAAACGTCGAGCAATTGCTCAGAGATGAAAAGTGCCAGCACTGAAAGCTCTTGCTAGCCAGCACCCTTCCTTGGAAGCGCTTTCACAGGCGCAGCAACACTGGGGCTTTGCGCTTCTCTAGCCACCAAACGTCACGGTCCTTCTCTTTCCGTCTCGTAGACTCGAGCTGAGAAATTGCAAACGTTGAGCAATTGCTCAGAGAGGAAAAGTGCCAGCACTGAAAGCTGTTGCTAGCCAGCCCCCTTCCTTGGAAGCGCTTTTGTAGGCCTAAGAACACTGGGGCTCTGGGCTTCTCTAGCCACCTCATCTTCTGCTCATCCTCTCGCGCACTCTAAAGAGAGCTCAGGTGAGAAATTGCAAACGTCGAGCAATTGCTCAGAGAAGAAAAGTGCCAGCACTGAAAGCTCTTGCTAGCCAGCACCCTTCCTTGGAAGCGCTTTCACAGGCGCAGCAACACTGGGGCTTTGCGCTTCTCTAGCCACCAAACGTCACGGTCATTCTCTTTCCGTCTCGTAGACACGAGCTGAGAAATTGCAAACGTCGAGCAATTGCTCAGAGATGAAAAGTGCCAGCACTGAAAGCTGTTGCTAGCCAGCACCCTTCCTTGGAAGCGCTTTTGTAGCCGTTAGAACACTGGGGCTCTGGGCTTCTCTAGCCACCTCATCTTCTGCTCATCCTCTCGCGCACTCTAAAGAGAGCTCAGGTGAGAAATTGCAAACGTCGAGCAATTGCTCAGAGATGAAAAGTGCCAGCACTGAAAGCTGTTGCTAGCCAGCACCCTTCCTTGGAAGCGCTTTCACAGGCGCAGCAACACTGGGGCTTTGCGCTTCTCTACCCACCAAACGTCACGGTCATTCTCTTTCCGTCTCGTAGACACGAGCTGAGAAATTGCAAACGTCCAGCAATTGCTCAGAGATGAAAAGTGCCAGCACTGAAAGCTGTTGCTAGCCAGCACCCTTCCTTGGAAGCGCTTTTGTAGCCCTAAGAAGACTGGGGCTCTGGGCTTCTCTAGCCACCTAATCTTGTGCTCATCCTCTCGCGCACTCTAAAGAGAGCTCAGGTGAGAAATTGCAAACGTCGAGCAATTGCTCAGAGATGAAAAGTGCCAGCACTGAAAGCTCTTGCTAGCCAGCACCCTTCCTTGGAAGCGCTTTCACAGGCGCAGCAACACTGGGCCTTTGCGCTTCTCTAGCCACCAAAAGTCACGGTCCTTCTCTTTCCGTCGGTAGACACGAGCTGAGAAATTGCAAACGTCGAGCAATTGCTCAGAGATGAAAAGTGCCAGCACTGAAAGCTCTTGCTAGCCAGCACCCTTCCTTGGAAGCGCTTTCACAGGCGCAGCAACACTGGGGCTTTGCGCTTCTCTAGCCACCAAACGTCACGGTCCTTCTCTTTCCGTCTCGTAGACTCGAGCTGAGAAATTGCAAACGTTGAGCAATTGCTCAGAGAGGAAAAGTGCCAGCACTGAAAGCTCTTGCTAGCCAGCACCTTTCCTTGGAAGCGCTTTCACAGGCGCAGTAACACTGGGGCTTTGCGCTTCTCTACCCACCAAACGTCACGGTCCTTCTCTTTCCGTCTCGTAGACACGAGCTGAGAAATTGCAAACGTCGAGCAATTGCTCAGAGATGAAAAGTGCCAGCACTGAAAGCTGTTGCTAGCCAGCACCCTTCCTTGGAAGCGCTTTCACAGGCGCAGCAACACTGGGGCTTTGCGCTTCTCTAGCCACCAAATGTCACGGTCCTTCTCTTTCCGTCTCGTAGACACGAGCTGAGAAATTGCAAACGTCGAGCAATTGCTCAGAGATGAAAAGTGCCAGCACTGAAAGCTGTTGCTAGCCAGCACCCTTCCTTGGAAGCGCTTTTGTAGCCCTTAGAACACTGGGGCTCTGGGCTTCTCTAGCCACCTCATCTTCTGCTCATCCTCTCGCGCACTCTAAAGAGAGCTCAGGTGAGAAATTGCAAACGTCCAGCAATTGCTCAGAGAAGAAAAGTGCCAGCACTGAAAGCTGTTGCTAGCCAGCACCCTTCTTTGGAAGCGCTTTCACAGGCGCAGTAACACTGGGGCTTTGCGCTTCTCTACCCATCAAACGTCACGGTCCTTCCCTTTCCGTCTCGTAGACACGAGCTGAGAAATTGCAAACGTCGAGCAATTGCTCAGAGATGAAAAGTGCCAGCACTGAAAGCTGTTGCTAGCCAGCCCCCTTCCTTGGAAGCGCTTTTGTAGGCCTAAGAACACTGGGGCTCTGGGCTTCTCTACCCACCTCATCTTCTGCTCATCCTCTCGCGCACTCTAAAGAGAGCTCAGGTGAGAAATTGCAAACGTCGAGCAATTGCTCAGAGATGAAAAGTGCCAGCACTGAAAGCTCTTGCTAGCCAGCACCCTTCCTTGGAAGCGCTTTCACAGGCGCAGTAACACTGGGGCTTTGCGCTTCTCTAGCCACCAAACGTCACGGTCCTTCTCTTTCCGTCTCGTAGACATGAGCTGCGAAATTGCAATCGTCGAGCAATTGCTCAGAGATGAAAAGTGCCAGCACTGAAAGCTGTTGCTAGCCAGCCCCCTTCCTTGGAAGCGCTTTTGTAGGCCTAAGAACAGTGGGGCTCTGGGCTTCTTTAGCCACCTCATCTTCTGCTCATCCTCTCGCGCACTCTGAAGATAGCTCAGGGGAGAAATTGCAAACGTCGAGCAATTGCTCAGAGATGAAAAGTGCCAGCACTGAAAGCTCTTGCTAGCCAGCACCCTTCCTTGGAAGCGCTTTCACAGGCGCAGCAACACTGGGGCTTTGCGCTTCTCTACCCACCAAACGTCACGGTCCTTCTCTTTCCGTCTCGTAGACTCGAGCTGAGAAATTGCAAACGTTGAGCAATTGCTCAGAGAGGAAAAGTGCCAGCACTGAAAGCTGTTGCTAGCCAGCACCTTTCCTTGGAAGCGCTTTCACAGGCGCAGTAACACTGGGGCTTTGCGCTTCTCTAGCCACCAAACGTCACGGTCCTTCTCTTTCCGTCTCGTAGACACGAGCTGAGAAATTGCAAACGTTGAGCAATTGCTCAGAGATGAAAAGTGCCAGCACTGAAAGCTCTTGCTAGCCAGCACCCTTCCTTGGAAGCGCTTTCACAGGCGCAGCAACACTGGGGCTTTGCGCTTCTCTAGCCACCAAACGTCACGGTCCTTCTCTTTCCGTCTCGTAGACACGAGCTGAGAAATTGCAAACGTCCAGCAATTGCTCAGAGATGAAAAGTGCCAGCACTGAAAGCTGTTGCTAGCCAGCACCCTTCCTTGGAAGCGCTTTTGTAGGCCTAAGAACAGTGGGGCTCTGGGCTTCTCTAGCCACCTCATCTTCTGCTCATCCTCTCGCGCACTCTAAAGAGAGCTCAGGTGAGAAATTGCAAACGTCCAGCAATTGCTCAGAGATGAAAAGTGCCAGCACTGAAAGCTGTTGCTAGCCAGCACCCTTCCTTGGAAGCGCTTTACAGGCACAGTAACACTGGGGCTTTGCGCTTCTCTACCCACCAAACGTCACGGTCCTTCTCTTTCCGTCTCATAGACACGAGCTGAGAAATTGCAAACGTCGAGCAATTGCTCAGAGATGAAAAGTGCCAGCACTGAAAGCTGTTGCTAGCCAGCACCCTTCCTTGGAAGCGCTTTTGTAGGCCTAAGAACACTGGGGCTCTGGGCTTCTCTAGCCACCTCATCTTCTGCTCATCCTCTCGCGCACTCTAAAGAGAGCTCAGGTGAGAAATTGCAAACGTCGAGCAATTGCTCAGAGATGAAAAGTGCCAGCACTGAAAGCTCTTGCTAGCCAGCACCCTTCCTTGGAAGCGCTTTTGTAGCCCTAAGAACACTGGGGCTCTGGGCTTCTCTAGCCACCTCATATTCTGCTCATCATCGCGCGCTCTAAAGAGAGCTCAGGTGAGAAATTGCAAACGTCGAGCAATTGCTCAGAGATGAAAAGTGCCAGCACTGAAAGCTGTTGCTAGCCAGCACCCTTCCTTGGAAGCGCTTTCACAGGCGCAGCAACACTGGGGCTTTGCGCTTCTCTAGCCACCAAACGTCACGGTCATTCTCTTTCCGTCTCGTAGACACGAGCTGAGAAATTGCAAACGTCCAGCAATTGCTCAGAGATGAAAAGTGCCAGCACTGAAAGCTGTTGCTAGCCAGCACCCTTCCTTGGAAGCGCTTTTGTAGGCCTAAGAACAGTGGGGCTCTGGGCTTCTCTAGCCACCTCATCTTCTGCTCATCCTCTCGCGCACCCTAAAGAGAGCTCAGGTGAGAAATTGCAAACGTCAAGCAATTGCTCAGAGATGAAAAGTGCCAGCACTGAAAGCTCTTGCTAGCCAGCACCCTTCCTTGGAAGCGCTTTCACAGGCGCAGCAACACTGGGGCTTTGCGCTTCTCTAGCCACCAAACGTCACGGTCCTTCTCTTTCCGTCTCGTAGACACGAGCTGAGAAATTGCAAACGTTGAGCAATTGCTCAGAGATGAAAAGTGCCAGCACTGAAAGCTCTTGCTAGCCAGCACCCTTCCTTGGAAGCGCTTTACAGGCGCAGTAACACTGGGGCTTTGCGCTTCTCTACCCACCAAACGTCACGGTCACTATCTCTCCGTCTCGTAGACACAAGCTGAGAAATTGCAAACGTCGTGCAATTGCTCAGAGATGAAAAGTGCCAGCACTGAAAGCTGTTGCTAGCCAGCACCCTTCCTTGGAAGCGCTTTCACAGGCGCAGCAACACTGGGGCTTTGCGCTTCTCTAGCCACCAAACGTCACGGTCCTTCTCTTTCCGTCTCGTAGACACGAGCTGAGAAATTGCAAACGTTGAGCAATTGCTCAGAGATGAAAAGTGCCAGCACTGAAAGCTGTTGCTAGCCAGCACCCTTCCTTGGAAGTGCTTTTGTAGGCCTAAGAACAGTGGGGCTCTGGGCTTCTCTAGCCACCTCATCTTCGGCTCATCCTCTCGCGCACTCTAAGGAGAGCTCAGCTGAGAAATTGCAAACGTCCAGCAATTGCTCCGAGATGAAAAGTGCCAGCACTGAAAGCTGTTGCTAGCCAGCACCCTTCCTTGGAAGCGCTTTCACAGGCGCAGCAACACTGGGCCTTTGCGCTTCTCTAGCCACCAAACGTCACGGTCCTTCTCTTTCCGTCGGTAGACACGAGCTGAGAAATTGCAAACGTCGAGCAATTGCTCAGAGATGAAAAGTGCCAGCACTGAAAGCTCTTGCTAGCCAGCACCCTTCCTTGGAAGCGCTTTCACAGGCGCAGCAACACTGGGGCTTTGCGCTTCTCTAGCCACCAAACGTCACGGTCCTTCTCTTTCCGTCTCGTAGACTCGAGCTGAGAAATTGCAAACGTTGAGCAATTGCTCAGAGAGGAAAAGTGCCAGCACTGAAAGCTGTTGCTAGCCAGCCCCCTTCCTTGGAAGCGCTTTTGTAGGCCTAAGAACACTGGGGCTCTGGGCTTCTCTAGCCACCTCATCTTCTGCTCATCCTCTCGCGCACTCTAAAGAGAGCTCAGGTGAGAAATTGCAAACGTCGAGCAATTGCTCAGAGAAGAAAAGTGCCAGCACTGAAAGCTCTTGCTAGCCAGCACCCTTCCTTGGAAGCGCTTTCACAGGCGCAGCAACACTGGGGCTTTGCGCTTCTCTAGCCACCAAACGTCACGGTCATTCTCTTTCCGTCTCGTAGACACGAGCTGAGAAATTGCAAACGTCGAGCAATTGCTCAGAGATGAAAAGTGCCAGCACTGAAAGCTGTTGCTAGCCAGCACCCTTCCTTGGAAGCGCTTTTGTAGCCGTTAGAACACTGGGGCTCTGGGCTTCTCTAGCCACCTCATCTTCTGCTCATCCTCTCGCGCACTCTAAAGAGAGCTCAGGTGAGAAATTGCAAACGTCGAGCAATTGCTCAGAGATGAAAAGTGCCAGCACTGAAAGCTGTTGCTAGCCAGCACCCTTCCTTGGAAGCGCTTTCACAGGCGCAGCAACACTGGGGCTTTGCGCTTCTCTACCCACCAAACGTCACGGTCATTCTCTTTCCGTCTCGTAGACACGAGCTGAGAAATTGCAAACGTCCAGCAATTGCTCAGAGATGAAAAGTGCCAGCACTGAAAGCTGTTGCTAGCCAGCACCCTTCCTTGGAAGCGCTTTTGTAGCCCTAAGAAGACTGGGGCTCTGGGCTTCTCTAGCCACCTAATCTTGTGCTCATCCTCTCGCGCACTCTAAAGAGAGCTCAGGTGAGAAATTGCAAACGTCGAGCAATTGCTCAGAGATGAAAAGTGCCAGCACTGAAAGCTCTTGCTAGCCAGCACCCTTCCTTGGAAGCGCTTTCACAGGCGCAGCAACACTGGGCCTTTGCGCTTCTCTAGCCACCAAAAGTCACGGTCCTTCTCTTTCCGTCGGTAGACACGAGCTGAGAAATTGCAAACGTCGAGCAATTGCTCAGAGATGAAAAGTGCCAGCACTGAAAGCTCTTGCTAGCCAGCACCCTTCCTTGGAAGCGCTTTCACAGGCGCAGCAACACTGGGGCTTTGCGCTTCTCTAGCCACCAAACGTCACGGTCCTTCTCTTTCCGTCTCGTAGACTCGAGCTGAGAAATTGCAAACGTTGAGCAATTGCTCAGAGAGGAAAAGTGCCAGCACTGAAAGCTCTTGCTAGCCAGCACCTTTCCTTGGAAGCGCTTTCACAGGCGCAGTAACACTGGGGCTTTGCGCTTCTCTACCCACCAAACGTCACGGTCCTTCTCTTTCCGTCTCGTAGACACGAGCTGAGAAATTGCAAACGTCGAGCAATTGCTCAGAGATGAAAAGTGCCAGCACTGAAAGCTGTTGCTAGCCAGCACCCTTCCTTGGAAGCGCTTTCACAGGCGCAGCAACACTGGGGCTTTGCGCTTCTCTAGCCACCAAATGTCACGGTCCTTCTCTTTCCGTCTCGTAGACACGAGCTGAGAAATTGCAAACGTCGAGCAATTGCTCAGAGATGAAAAGTGCCAGCACTGAAAGCTGTTGCTAGCCAGCACCCTTCCTTGGAAGCGCTTTTGTAGCCCTTAGAACACTGGGGCTCTGGGCTTCTCTAGCCACCTCATCTTCTGCTCATCCTCTCGCGCACTCTAAAGAGAGCTCAGGTGAGAAATTGCAAACGTCCAGCAATTGCTCAGAGAAGAAAAGTGCCAGCACTGAAAGCTGTTGCTAGCCAGCACCCTTCTTTGGAAGCGCTTTCACAGGCGCAGTAACACTGGGGCTTTGCGCTTCTCTACCCATCAAACGTCACGGTCCTTCCCTTTCCGTCTCGTAGACACGAGCTGAGAAATTGCAAACGTCGAGCAATTGCTCAGAGATGAAAAGTGCCAGCACTGAAAGCTGTTGCTAGCCAGCCCCCTTCCTTGGAAGCGCTTTTGTAGGCCTAAGAACACTGGGGCTCTGGGCTTCTCTACCCACCTCATCTTCTGCTCATCCTCTCGCGCACTCTAAAGAGAGCTCAGGTGAGAAATTGCAAACGTCGAGCAATTGCTCAGAGATGAAAAGTGCCAGCACTGAAAGCTCTTGCTAGCCAGCACCCTTCCTTGGAAGCGCTTTCACAGGCGCAGTAACACTGGGGCTTTGCGCTTCTCTAGCCACCAAACGTCACGGTCCTTCTCTTTCCGTCTCGTAGACATGAGCTGCGAAATTGCAATCGTCGAGCAATTGCTCAGAGATGAAAAGTGCCAGCACTGAAAGCTGTTGCTAGCCAGCCCCCTTCCTTGGAAGCGCTTTTGTAGGCCTAAGAACAGTGGGGCTCTGGGCTTCTTTAGCCACCTCATCTTCTGCTCATCCTCTCGCGCACTCTGAAGATAGCTCAGGGGAGAAATTGCAAACGTCGAGCAATTGCTCAGAGATGAAAAGTGCCAGCACTGAAAGCTCTTGCTAGCCAGCACCCTTCCTTGGAAGCGATTTCACAGGCGCAGTAACACTGGGGCTTTGCGCTTCTCTAGCCACCAAACGTCATGGTCCTTCTCTTTCCGTCTCGTAGACACGAGCTGAGAAATTGCAAACGTCGAGCAATTGCTCCGAGATGAAAAGTGCCAGCACTGGAAGCTCTTGCTAGCCAGCCCCCTTCCTTGGAAGCGCTTTTGTAGTCCTAAGAACACTGGGGCTCTGGGCTTCTCTACCCACCTAATCTTCTGCTCATCCTCTCGCGCACTCTAAAGAGAGCTCAGGTGAGAAATTGCAAACGTCGAACAATTGCTCAGAGATGAAAAGTGCCAGCACTGAAAGCTCTTGCTAGCCAGCACCTTTCCGTGGAAGCGCTTTCACAGGCGCAGTAACACTGGGGCTTTGCGCTTCTCTAGCCACCAAACGTCACGGTCCTTCTATTTCCGTCTCGTAGACATGAGCTGAGAAATTGCAAACGTCGAGCAATTGCTCAGAGATGAAAAGTGCCAGCACTGAAAGCTCTTGCTAGCCAGCACCCTTCCTTGGAAGCGCTTTCACAGGCGCAGCAACACTGGGGCTTTGCGCTTCTCTAGCCACCAAACGTCACGGTCCTTCTCTTTCCGTCTCGTAGACACGAGCTGAGAAATTGCAAACGTCGAGCAATTGCTCAGAGATGAAAAGTGCCAGCACTGAAAGCTCTTGCTAGCCAGCACCCTTCCTTGGAAGCGCTTTCACAGGCGCAGCAACACTGGGGCTTTGCGCTTCTCTAGCCACCAAACGTCACGGTCCTTCTCTTTCCGTCTCGTAGACACGAGCTGAGAAATTGCAAACGTCGAGCAATTGCTCAGAGATGAAAAGTGCCAGCACTGAAAGCTGTTGCTAGCCAGCACCCTTCCTTGGAAGCGCTTTTGTAGGCCTAAGAACACTGGGGCTCTGGGCTTCTTTAGCCACCTCATCTTCTGCTCATCCTCTCGCGCACTCTAAAGAGAGCTCAGGTGAGAAATTGCAAACGTCGAGCAATTGCTCAGAGATGAAAAGTGCCAGCACTGAAAGCTGTTGCTAGCCAGCACCCTTCCTTGGAAGTGCTTTCACAGGCGCAGCAACACTGGGGCTTTGCGCTTCTCTACCCACCAAATGTCACGGTCCTTCTCTTTCCGTCTCGTAGACACGAGCTGAGAAATTGCAAACGTTGAGCAATTGCTCAGAGATGAAAAGTGCCAGCACTGAAAGCTCTTGCTAGCCAGCACCCTTCCTTGGAAGCGCTTTCACAGGCGCAGTAACACTGGGGCTTTGCGCTTCTATATGCACCAAACGTCACGGTCCTTCTCTTTCCGTCTCGTAGACTCGAGCTGAGAAATTGCAAACGTTGAGCAATTGCTCAGAGAGGAAAAGTGCCAGCACTGAAAGCTGTTGCTAGCCAGCACCCTTCCTTGGAAGCGCTTTTGTAGGCCTAAGAACACTGGGGCTCTGGGCTTCTCTAGCCACCTCATCTTCTGCTCATCCTCTCGCGCACTCTAAAGAGAGCTCAGGTGAGAAATTGCAAACGTCCAGCAATTGCTCAGAGAAGAAAAGTGCCAGCACTGAAAGCTGTTGCTAGCCAGCACCCTTCCTTGGAAGCGCTTTCACAGGCGCAGCAACACTGGGGCTTTGCGCTTCTCTAGCCACCAAACGTCACTGTCATTCTCTTTCCGTCTCGTAGACATGAGCTGAGAAATTGCAAACGTCCAGTAATTGCTCAGAGATGAAAAGTGCCAGCACTGAAAGCTGTTGCTAGCCAGCACCCTTCCTTGGAAGCGCTTTCACAGGCGCAGTAACACTGGGGCTTTGCGCTTCTATATGCACCAAACGTCACGGTCCTTCTCTTTCCGTCTCGTAGACTCGAGCTGAGAAATTGCAAACGTTGAGCAATTGCTCAGAGAGGAAAAGTGCCAGCACTGAAAGCTGTTGCTAGCCAGCACCCTTCCTTGGAAGCGCTTTTGTAGGCCTAAGAACACTGGGGCTCTGGGCTTCTCTAGCCACCTCATCTTCTGCTCATCCTCTCGCGCACTCTAAAGAGAGCTCAGGTGAGAAATTGCAAACGTCCAGCAATTGCTCAGAGAAGAAAAGTGCCAGCACTGAAAGCTGTTGCTAGCCAGCACCCTTCCTTGGAAGCGCTTTCACAGGCGCAGCAACACTGGGGCTTTGCGCTTCTCTAGCCACCAAACGTCACTGTCATTCTCTTTCCGTCTCGTAGACATGAGCTGAGAAATTGCAAACGTCCAGCAATTCCTCAGAGATGAAAAGTGCCAGCACTGAAAGCTGTTGCTAGCCAGCACCCTTCCTTGGAAGCGCTTTCACAGGCGCAGTAACACTGGGGCTTTGCGCTTCTCTAGCCACCAAACGTCACGGTCCTTCTCTTTCCGTCTCGTAGACTCGAGCTGAGAAATTGCAAACGTCGAGCAATTGCTCAGAGATGAAAAGTGCCAGCACTGAAAGCTGTTGCTAGCCAGCCCCCTTCCTTGGAAGCGCTTTTGTAGGCCTAAGAACACTGGGGCTCTGGGCTTCTTTAGCCACCTCATCTTCTGCTCATCCTCTCGCGCACTCTGAAGAGAGCTCAGGGGAGAAATTGCAAACGTCGAGCAATTGCTCAGAGATGAAAAGTGCCAGCACTGAAAGCTGTTGCTAGCCAGCACCCTTCCTTGGAAGCGATTTCACAGGCGCAGTAACACTGGGGCTTTGCGCTTCTCTAGCCACCAAACGTCACGGTCCTTCTCTTTCCGTCTCGTAGACACGAGCTGAGAAATTGCAAACGTCGAGCAATTGCTCAGAGATGAAAAGTGCCAGCACTGAAAGCTCTTGCTAGCCAGCACCCTTCCTTGGAAGCGCTTTCACAGGCGCAGCAACACTGGGGCTTTGCGCTTCTCTAGCCACCAAACGTCACGGTCCTTCTCTTTCCGTCTCGTAGACACGAGCTGAGAAATTGCAAACGTCGAGCAATTGCTCAGAGATGAAAAGTGCCAGCACTGAAAGCTCTTGCTAGCCAGCACCCTTCCTTGGAAGCGCTTTTGTAGGCCTAAGAACACTGGGGCTCTGGGCTTCTTTAGCCACCTCATCTTCTGCTCATCCTCTCGCGCACTCTAAAGAGAGCTCAGGTGAGAAATTGCAAACGTCGAGCAATTGCTCAGAGATGAAAAGTGCCAGCACTGAAAGCTGTTGCTAGCCAGCACCCTTCCTTGGAAGTGCTTTCACAGGCGCAGCAACACTGGGGCTTTGCGCTTCTCTACCCACCAAATGTCACGGTCCCTCTCTTTCCGTCTCGTAGACACGAGCTGAGAAATTGCAAACGTTGAGCAATTGCTCAGAGATGAAAAGTGCCAGCACTGAAAGCTCTTGCTAGCCAGCACCCTTCCTTGGAAGCGCTTTCACAGGCGCAGTAACACTGGGGCTTTGCGCTTCTATATGCACCAAACGTCACGGTCCTTCTCTTTCCGTCTCGTAGACTCGAGCTGAGAAATTGCAAACGTTGAGCAATTGCTCAGAGAGGAAAAGTGCCAGCACTGAAAGCTGTTGCTAGCCAGCACCCTTCCTTGGAAGCGCTTTTGTAGGCCTAAGAACACTGGGGCTCTGGGCTTCTCTAGCCACCTCATCTTCTGCTCATCCTCTCGCGCACTCTAAAGAGAGCTCAGGTGAGAAATTGCAAACGTCCAGCAATTGCTCAGAGAAGAAAAGTGCCAGCACTGAAAGCTGTTGCTAGCCAGCACCCTTCCTTGGAAGCGCTTTCACAGGCGCAGCAACACTGGGGCTTTGCGCTTCTCTAGCCACCAAACGTCACGGTCCTTCTCTTTCCGTCTCGTAGACATGAGCTGAGAAATTGCAAACGTCCAGCAATTCCTCAGAGATGAAAAGTGCCAGCACTGAAAGCTCTTGCTAGCCAGCACCCTTCCTTGGAAGCGCTTTCACAGGCGCAGTAACACTGGGGCTTTGCGCTTCTCTAGCCACCAAACGTCACGGTCCTTCTCATTCCGTCTCGTAGACTCGAGCTGAGAAATTGCAAACGTCGAGCAATTGCTCAGAGATGAAAAGTGCCAGCACTGAAAGCTGTTGCTAGCCAGCACCCTTCCTTGGAAGCGCTTTTGTAGGCCTAAGAACACTGGGGCTCTGGGCTTCTCTAGCCACCTAATCTTCTGCTCATCCTCTCGCGCACTCTAAAGAGAGCTCAGGTGAGAAATTGCAAACGTCCAGCAATTGCTCAGAGATGAAAAGTGCCAGCACTGAAAGCTCTTGCTAGCCAGCACCCTTCCTTGGAAGCGCTTTCACAGGCGCAGTAACACTGGGGCTTTGCGCTTCTCTACCCACCAAACGTCACGGTCCTTCTCTTTCCGTCTCGTAGACATGAGCTGCGAAATTGCAAACGTCGAGCAGTTGCTCAGAGATGAAAAGTGCCAGCACTGAAAGCTGTTGCTAGCCAGCCCCCTTCCTTGGAAGCGCTTTTGTAGGCCTAAGAACACTGGGGCTCTGGGCTTCTTTAGCCACCTCATCTTCTGCTCATCCTCTCGCGCACTCTGAAGAGAGCTCAGGGGAGAAATTGCAAACGTCGAGCAATTGCTCAGAGATGAAAAGTGCCAGCACTGAAAGCTGTTGCTAGCCAGCACCCTTCCTTGGAAGCGCTTTCACAGGCGCAGTAACACTGGGGCTTTGCGCTTCTCTAGCCACCAAACGTCACGGTCACTATCTCTCCGACTCGTAGACACAAGCTGAGAAATTGCAAACGTCGAGCAATTGCTCAGAGACGAAAAGTGCCAGCACTGAAAGCTCTTGCTAGCCAGCACCCTTCCTTGGAAGCGCTTTTGTAACCCTTAGAACACTGGGGCTCTGGGCTTCTCTAGCCACCTCATCTTCTGCTCATCCTCTCGCGCACTCTAAAGAGAGCTCAGGTGAGAAATTGCAAACGTCCAGCAAATGCTCAGAGATGAAAAGTGCCAGCACTGAAAGCTCTTGCTAGCCAGCACCCTTCCTTGGAAGCGCTTTCACAGGCGCAGTAACACTGGGGCTTTGCGCTTCTCTACCCACCAAACGTCACGGTCATTCTCTTTCTGTCTTGTAGACATGAGCTGCGAAATTGCAAACGTCGAGCAATTGCTCAGAGATGAAAAGTGCCAGCACTGAAAGCTGTTGCTAGCCAGCCCCCTTCCTTGGAAGCGCTTTTGTAGGCCTAAGAACACTGGGGCTCTGGGCTTCTTTAGCCACCTCATCTTCTGCTCATCCTCTCGCGCACTCTAAAGAGAGCTCAGGTGAGAAATTGCAAACGTCGAGCAATTGCTCAGAGATGAAAAGTGCCAGCACTGAAAGCTGTTGCTAGCCAGCACCCTTCCTTGGAAGCGATTTCACAGGCGCAGTAACACTGGGGCTTTGCGCTTCTCTAGACACCAAACGTCACGGTCACTATCTCTCCGTGTCGTAGACACGAGCTGAGAAATTGCAAACGTCGAGCAATTGCTCAGAGATGAAAAGTGCCAGCACTGAAAGCTCTTGCTAGCCAGCCCCCTTCCTTGGAAGCGCTTTTGTAACCCTTAGAACACTGGGGCTCTGGGCTTCTCTAGCCACCTCATCTTCTGCTCATCCTCTCGCGCAGTCTAAAGAGAGCTCAGGTGAGAAATTGCAAACGTCCAGCAAATGCTCAGAGATGAAAAGTGCCAGCACTGAAAGCTGTTGCTAGCCAGCACCCTTCCTTGGAAGCGCTTTCACAGGCGCAGCAACACTGGGGCTTTGCGCTTCTCTAGCCACCAAACGCCACGGTCCTTCTCTTTCCGTCTCGTATACACGAGCTGAGAAATTGCAAACGTCGAGCAATTGCTCAGAGATGAAAAGTGCCAGCACTGAAAGCTGTTGCTAGCCAGCCCCCTTCCTTGGAAGCGCTTTTGTAGGCCTAAGAACACTGGGGCTCTGGGCTTCTCTAGCCACCTCATCTTCTGCTCATCCTCTCGCGCACTCTAAAGAGAGCTCAGGTGAGAAATTGCAAACGTCGAGCAATTGCTCCGAGATGAAAAGTGCCAGCACTGAAAGCTGTTGCTAGCCAGCACCCTTCCTTGGAAGCGCTTTCACAGGCGCAGTAACACTGTGGCTTTGCGCTTGTCTAGCCACCAAACGTCACGGTCCTTCTCTTTCCGTCTCGTAGACACGAGCTGAGAAATTGCAAACGTCGAGCAATTGCTCAGAGATGAAAAGTGCCAGCACTGAAAGCTGTTGCTAGCCAGCCCCCTTCCTTGGAAGCGCTTTTGTAGGCCTAAGAACACTGGGGCTCTGGGCTTCTCTAGCCACCTCATCTTCTGCTCATCCTCTCGCGCACTCTAAAGAGAGCTCAGGTGAGAAATTGCAAACGTCGAGCAATTGCTCAGAGATGAAAAGTGCCAGCACTGAAAGCTGTTGCTAGCCAGCACCCTTCCTTGGAAGCGCTTTCACAGGCGCAGTAACACTGGGGCTTTGCGCTTCTCTAGCCACCAAACGTCACGGTCCTCCTCTTTCCGTCGGTAGACACGAGCTGAGAAATTGCAAACGTCGAGCAATTGCTCAGAGATGAAAAGTGCCAGCACTGAAAGCTCTTGCTAGCCAGCACCCTTCCTTGGAAGCGCTTTCACAAGCGCAGTAACACTGGGGCTTTGCGCTTCTCTAGCCACCAAACGTCACGGTCCTTCTCTTTCCGTCTCGTAGACATGAGCTGCGAAATTGCAAACGTCGAGCAATTGCTCAGAGATGAAAAGTGCCAGCACTGAAAGCTGTTGCTAGCCAGCCCCCTTCCTTGGAAGCGCTTTTGTAGGCCTAAGAACACTGGGGCTCTGGGCTTCTTTAGCCACCTCATCTTCTGCTCATCCTCTTGCGCACTCTAAAGAGAGCTCAGGTGAGAAATTGCAAACGTCGAGCAATTGCTCAGAGATGAAAAGTGCCAGCACTGAAAGCTCTTGCTAGCCAGCACCCTTCCTTGGAAGCGATTTCACAGGCGCAGCAACACTGGGGCTTTGCGCTTCTCTAGCCACCAAACGTCACGGTCCTTCTCTTTCCGTCTCGTAGACACGAGCTGAGAAATTGCAAACGTCGAGCAATTGCTCAGAGATGAAAAGTGCCAGCACTGGAAGCTGTTGCTAGCCAGCCCCCTTCCTTGGAAGCGCTTTTGTAGGCCTAAGAACACTGGGGCTCTGGGCTTCTCTAGCCACCTCATCTTCTGCTCATCCTCTCGCACACTCTAAAGAGAGCTCAGGTGAGAAATTGCAAACGTCGAGCAATTGCTCAGAGATGAAAAGTGCCAGCACTGAAAGCTGTTGCTAGCCAGCACCCTTCCTTGGAAGCGCTTTCACAGGCGCAGCAACACTGGGGCTTTGCGCTTCTCTAGCCACCAAACGTCACGGTCCTTCTCTTTCCGTCGGTAGACACGAGCTGAGAAATTGCAAACGTCGAGCAATTGCTCAGAGATGAAAAGTGCCAGCACTGAAAGCTCTTGCTAGCCAGCACCCTTCCTTGGAAGCGCTTTCACAGGCGCAGTAACACTGGGGCTTTGCGCTTCTCTAGCCACCAAACGTCACGGTCATTCTCTTTCCATCTCATAGACACGAGCTGAGAAATTGCAAACGTCGAGCAATTGCTCAGAGATGAAAAGTGCCAGCACTGAAAGCTCTTGCTAGCCAGCACCCTTCCTTGGAAGCGCTTTCACAGGCGCAGCAACACTGGGGCTTTGCGCTTCTCTAGCCACCAAACGTCACGGTCCTTCTCTTTCCGTCTCGTAGACATGAGCTGCGAAATTGCAAACGTCGAGCAATTGCTCAGAGATGAAAAGTGCCAGCACTGAAAGCTGTTGCTAGCCAGCACCCTTCCTTGGAAGCGCTTTTGTAGGCCTAAGAACACTGGGGCTCTGGGCTTCTTTAGCCACCTCATCTTCTGCTCATCCTCTCGCGCACTCTAAAGAGAGCTCAGGTGAGAAATTGCAAACGTCGAGCAATTGCTCCGAGATGAAAAGTGCCAGCACTGAAAGCTGTTGCTAGCCAGCACCCTTCCTTGGAAGCGCTTTCACAGGCGCAGCAACACTGGGGCTTTGCGCTTCTCTAGCCACCAAACGTCACGGTCACTATCTCTCCGTGTCGTAGACACGAGCTGAGAAATTGCAAACGTCGAGCAATTGCTCAGAGATGAAAAGTGCCAGCACTGAAAGCTGTTGCTAGCCAGCACCCTTCCTTGGAAGCGCTTTTGTAGGCCTAAGAACACTGGGGCTCTGGGCTTCTCTAGCCACCTCATCTTCTGCTCATCCTCTCGCGCACTCTAAAGAGAGCTCAGGTGAGAAATTGCAAACGTCCAGCAATTGCTCAGAGATGAAAAGTGCCAGCACTGAAAGCTCTTGCTAGCCAGCACCCTTCCTTGGAAGCGCTTTCACAGGCGCAGCAACACTGGGGCTTTGCGCTTCTCTAGCCACCAAACGCCACGGTCCTTCTCTTTCCGTCTCGTAGACACGAGCTGAGAAATTGCAAACGTCGAGCAATTGCTCAGAGATGAAAAGTGCCAGCACTGAAAGCTCTTGCTAGCCAGCACCCTTCCTTGGAAGCGCTTTTGTAGGCCTAAGAACACTGGGGCTCTGGGCTTCTCTAGCCACCTAATCTTCTGCTCATCCTCTCGCGCACTCTAAAGAGAGCTCAGGTGAGAAATTGCAAACGTCGAGCAATTGCTCAGAGATGAAAAGTGCCAGCACTGAAAGCTCTTGCTAGCCAGCACCCTTCCTTGGAAGCGCTTTCACAGGCGCAGTAACACTGGGGCTTTGCGCTTCTCTAGCCACCAAACGTCACGGTCATTCTCTTTCCGTCTCGTAGACACGAGCTGAGAAATTGCAAACGTCGAGCAATTGCTCAGAGACGAAAAGTGCCAGCACTGAAAGCTGTTGCTAGCCAGCCCCCTTCCTTGGAAGCGCTTTTGTAGGCCTAAGAACACTGGGGCTCTGGGCTTCTCTAGCCACCTCATCTTCTGCTCATCCTCTCGCGCAGTCTAAAGAGAGCTCAGGTGAGAAATTGCAAACGTCCAGCAATTGCTCAGAGATGAAAAGTGCCAGCACTGAAAGCTCTTGCTAGCCAGCACCCTTCCTTGGAAGCGCTTTCACAGGCGCAGTAACACTGGGGCTTTGCGCTTCTCTAGCCACCAAACGTCACGGTCATTCTCTTTCCATCTCATAGACACGAGCTGAGAAATTGCAAACGTCGAGCAATTGCTCAGAGATGAAAAGTGCCAGCACTGAAAGCTGTTGCTAGCCAGCACCCTTCCTTGGAAGCGCTTTCACAAGCGCAGTAACACTGGGGCTTTGCGCTTCTCTAGCCACCAAACGTCACGGTCCTTCTCTTTCCGTCTCGTAGACATGAGCTGCGAAATTGCAAACGTCGAGCAATTGCTCAGAGATGAAAAGTGCCAGCACTGAAAGCTGTTGCTAGCCAGCACCCTTCCTTGGAAGCGCTTTTGTAGGCCTAAGAACACTGGGGCTCTGGGCTTCTCTAGCCACCTCATCTTCTGCTCATCCTCTCGCGCACTCTAAAGAGAGCTCAGGTGAGAAATTGCAAACGTCGAGCAATTGCTCAGAGATGAAAAGTGCCAGCACTGAAAGCTCTTGCTAGCCAGCACCCTTCCTTGGAAGCGCTTTCACAGGCGCAGCAACACTGGGGCTTTGCGCTTCTCTACCCACCAAACGCCACGGTCCTTCTCTTTCCGTCTCGTAGACACGAGCTGAGAAATTGCAAACGTCGAGCAATTGCTCAGAGATGAAAAGTGCCAGCACTGAAAGCTGTTGCTAGCCAGCACCCTTCCTTGGAAGCGCTTTTGTAGGCCTAAGAACACTGGGGCTCTGGGCTTCTCTAGCCACCTTATCTTCTGCTCATCCTCTCGCGCACTCTAAAGAGAGCTCAGGTGAGAAATTGCAAATGTCGAGCAATTGCTCAGAGATGAAAAGTGCCAGCACTGAAAGCTCTTGCTAGCCAGCACCTTTCCTTTGAAGCGCTTTCACAGGCGCAGTAACACTGGGGCTTTGCGCTTCTCTAGCCACCAAACGTCACGGACCTTCTCTTTCCGTCTCGTAGACACGAGCTGAGAAATTGCAAACGTCGAGCAATTGCTCAGAGATGAAAAGTGCCAGCACTGAAAGCTCTTGCTAGCCAGCACCCTTCCTTGGAAGCGCTTTCACAGGCGCAGCAACACTGGGGCTTTGCGCTTCTCTACCCACCAAACGTCACGGTCACTATCTCTCCGTCTCGTAGACACGAGCTGAGAAATTGCAAACGTCGAGCAATTGCTCAGAGATGAAAAGTGCCAGCACTGAAAGCTGTTGCTAGCCAGCACCCTTCCTTGGAAGCGCTTTTGTAACCCTTAGAACACTGGGGCTCTGGGCTTCTCTAGCCACCTCATCTTCTGCTCATCCTCTCGCGCACTCTAAAGAGAGCTCAGGTGAGAAATTGCAAACGTCCAGCAAATGCTCAGAGATGAAAAGTGCCAGCACTGAAAGCTCTTGCTAGCCAGCACCCTTCCTTGGAAGCGCTTTCACAGGCGCAGTAACACTGGGGCTTTGCGCTTCTCTAGCCACCAAACGTCACGGTCCTTCTCTTTCCGTCTCGTAGACACGAGCTGAGAAATTGCAAACGTCGAGCAATTGCTCAGAGATGAAAAGTGCCAGCACTGAAAGCTCTTGCTAGCCAGCACCCTTCCTTGGAAGCGCTTTCACAGGCGCAGCAACACTGGGGCTTTGCGCTTCTCTAGCCACCAAACGTCAAGGTCCTTCTCTTTCCGTCTCGTAGACTCGAGCTGAGAAATTGCAAACGTCCAGCAATTGCTCAGAGATGAAAAGTGCCAGCACTGAAAGCTGTTGCTAGCCAGACCCCTTCCTTGGAAGCGCTTTTGTAGGCCTAAGAACACTGGGGCTCTGGGCTTCTCTAGCCACCTCATCTTCTGCTCATCCTCTCGCGCACTCTAAAGAGAGCTCAGGTGAGAAATTGCAAACGTCGAGCAATTGCTCAGAGATGAAAAGTGCCAGCACTGAAAGCTGTTGCTAGCCAGCACCCTTCCTTGGAAGCGCTTTCACAGGCGCAGTAACACTGGGGCTTTGCGCTTCTCTAGCCACCAAACGTCACGGTCCTTCTCTTTCCGTCGGTAGACACGAGCTGAGAAATTGCAAACGTCGAGCAATTGCTCAGAGATGAAAAGTGCCAGCACTGAAAGCTGTTGCTAGCCAGCACCCTTCCTTGGAAGCGCTTTCACAAGCGCAGTAACACTGGGGCTTTGCGCTTCTCTAGCCACCAAACGTCACGGTCCTTCTCTTTCCGTCTCGTAGACATGAGCTGCGAAATTGCAAACGTCGAGCAATTGCTCAGAGATGAAAAGTGCCAGCACTGAAAGCTGTTGCTAGCCAGCCCCCTTCCTTGGAAGCGCTTTTGTAGGCCTAAGAACACTGGGGCTCTGGGCTTCTTTAGCCACCTCATCTTCTGCTCATCCTCTCGCGCACTCTAAAGAGAGCTCAGGTGAGAAATTGCAAACGTCGAGCAATTGCTCAGAGATGAAAAGTGCCAGCACTGAAAGCTCTTGCTAGCCAGCACCCTTCCTTGGAAGCGATTTCACAGGCGCAGTAACACTGGGGCTTTGCGCTTCTCTAGCCACCAAAGGTCACGGTCCTTCTCTTTCCGTCTCGTAGACACGAGCTGAGAAATTGCAAACGTCGAGCAATTGCTCAGAGATGAAATGTGCCAGCACTGGAAGCTGTTGCTAGCCAGCACCCTTCCTTGGAAGCGCTTTTGTAGCCCTTAGAACACTGGGGCTCTGGGCTTCTCTAGCCACCTCATCTTCTGCTCATCCTCTCGCGCACTCTAAAGAGAGCTCAGGTGAGAAATTGCAAACGTCGAGCAATTGCTCAGAGATGAAAAGTGCCAGCACTGAAAGCTGTTGCTAGCCAGCACCCTTCCTTGGAAGCGCTTTCACAGGCGCAGCAACACTGGGGCTTTGCGCTTCTCTAGCCACCAAACGTCACGGTCCTTCTCTTTCCGTCTCGTAGACATGAGCTGCGAAATTGCAAACGTCGAGCAATTGCTCAGAGATGAAAAGTGCCAGCACTGAAAGCTGTTGCTAGCCAGCACCCTTCCTTGGAAGCGCTTTTGTAGGCCTAAGAACACTGGGGCTCTGGGCTTCTCTAGCCACCTCATCTTCTCCTCATCCTCTCGCGCACTCTAAAGAGAGCTCAGGTGAGAAATTGCAAACGTCGAGCAATTGCTCAGAGATGAAAAGTGCCAGCACTGAAAGCTCTTGCTAGCCAGCACCCTTCCTTGGAACCGCTTTCACAGGCGCAGCAACACTGGGGCTTTGCGCTTCTCTAGCCACCAAACGCCACGGTCCTTCTCTTTCCGTCTCGTAGACACGAGCTGAGAAATTGCAAACGTCGAGCAATTGCTCAGAGATGAAAAGTGCCAGCACTGAAAGCTGTTGCTAGCCAGCACCCTTCCTTGGAAGCGCTTTTGTAGGCCTAAGAACACTGGGGCTCTGGGCTTCTCTAGCCACCTCATCTTCTGCTCATCCTCTCGCGCACTCTAAAGAGAGCTCAGGTGAGAAATTGCAAACGTCCAGCAATTGCTCAGAGATGAAAAGTGCCAGCACTGAAAGCTGTTGCTAGCCAGCACCCTTCCTTGGAAGCGCTTTCACAGGCGCAGCAACACTGGGGCTTTGCGCTTCTCTACCCACCAAACGTCACGGTCACTATCTCTCCGTCTCGTAGACACGAGCTGAGAAATTGCAAACGTCGAGCAATTGCTCAGAGATGAAAAGTGCCAGCACTGAAAGCTCTTGCTAGCCAGCACCCTTCCTTGGAAGCGCTTTTGTAGGCCTAAGAACACTGGGGCTCTGGGCTTCTTTAGCCACCTCATCTTCTGCTCATCCTCTCGCGCACTCTAAAGAGAGCTCAGGTGAGAAATTGCAAACGTCCAGCAATTGCTCAGAGATGAAAAGTGCCAGCACTGAAAGCTCTTGCTAGCCAGCACCCTTCCTTGGAAGCGCTTTCACAGGCGCAGTAACACTGGGGCTTTGCGCTTCTCTAGCCACCAAACGTCACGGTCATTCTCTTTCCATCTCATAGACACGAGCTGAGAAATTGCAAACGTCGAGCAATTGCTCAGAGATGAAAAGTGCCAGCACTGAAAGCTCTTGCTAGCCAGCACCCTTCCTTGGAAGCGCTTTCACAGGCGCAGCAACACTGGGGCTTTGCGCTTCTCTACCCACCAAACGTCACGGTCCTTCTCTTTCCGTCTCGTAGACACGAGCTGAGAAATTGCAAACGTCGAGCAATTGCTCAGAGATGAAAAGTGCCAGCACTGGAAGCTGTTGCTAGCCAGCACCCTTCCTTGGAAGCGCTTTTGTAGGCCTAAGAACACTGGGGCTCTGGGCTTCTCTAGCCACCTCATCTTCTGCTCATCCTCTCGCGCACTCTAAAGAGAGCTCAGGGGAGAAATTGCAAACGTCGAGCAATTGCTCAGAGATGAAAAGTGCCAGCACTGAAAGCTGTTGCTAGCCAGCACCCTTCCTTGGAAGCGCTTTCACAGGCGCAGCAACACTGGGGCTTTGCGCTTCTCTACCCACCAAACGTCACGGTCACTATCTCTCCGTCTCGTAGACACGAGCTGAGAAATTGCAAACGTCGAGCAATTGCTCAGAGATGAAAAGTGCCAGCACTGAAAGCTGTTGCTAGCCAGCACCCTTCCTTGGAAGCGCTTTTGTAACCCTTAGAACACTGGGGCTCTGGGCTTCTCTAGCCACCTCATCTTCTGCTCATCCTCTCGCGCACTCTAAAGAGAGCTCAGGTGAGAAATTGCAAACGTCCAGCAAATGCTCAGAGATGAAAAGTGCCAGCACTGAAAGCTCTTGCTAGCCAGCACCCTTCCTTGGAAGCGCTTTCACAGGCGCAGCAACACTGGGGCTTTGCGCTTCTCTAGCCACCAAACGTCACGGTCCTTCTCTTTCCGTCTCGTAGACACGAGCTGAGAAATTGCAAACGTCGAGCAATTGCTCAGAGATGAAAAGTGCCAGCACTGAAAGCTCTTGCTAGCCAGCACCCTTCCTTGGAAGCGCTTTCACAGGCGCAGCAACACTGGGGCTTTGCGCTTCTCTAGCCACCAAACGTCACGGTCATTCTCTTTCCGTCTCGTAGACTCGAGCTGAGAAATTGCAAACGTCCAGCAATTGCTCAGAGATGAAAAGTGCCAGCACTGAAAGCTGTTGCTAGCCAGACCCCTTCCTTGGAAGCGCTTTTGTAGGCCTAAGAACACTGGGGCTCTGGGCTTCTCTAGCCACCTCATCTTCTGCTCATCCTCTCGCGCACTCTAAAGAGAGCTCAGGTGAGAAATTGCAAACGTCGAGCAATTGCTCAGAGATGAAAAGTGCCAGCACTGAAAGCTGTTGCTAGCCAGCACCCTTCCTTGGAAGCGCTTTCACAGGCGCAGTAACACTGGGGCTTTGCGCTTCTCTAGCCACCAAACGTCACGGTCCTTCTCTTTCCGTCGGTAGACACGAGCTGAGAAATTGCAAACGTCGAGCAATTGCTCAGAGATGAAAAGTGCCAGCACTGAAAGCTGTTGCTAGCCAGCACCCTTCCTTGGAAGCGCTTTCACAAGCGCAGTAACACTGGGGCTTTGCGCTTCTCTAGCCACCAAACGTCACGGTCCTTCTCTTTCCGTCTCGTAGACATGAGCTGCGAAATTGCAAACGTCGAGCAATTGCTCCGAGATGAAAAGTGCCAGCACTGAAAGCTGTTGCTAGCCAGCACCCTTCCTTGGAAGCGCTTTTGTAGGCCTAAGAACACTGGGGCTCTGGGCTTCTCTAGCCACCTCATCTTCTGCTCATCCTCTCGCGCACTCTAAAGAGAGCTCAGGTGAGAAATTGCAAACGTCGAGCAATTGCTCAGAGATGAAAAGTGCCAGCACTGAAAGCTGTTGCTAGCCAGCACCCTTCCTTGGAAGCGCTTTCACAGGCGCAGCAACACTGGGGCTTTGCGCTTCTCTAGCCACCAAACGTCACGGTCACTATCTCTCCGTCTCGTAGACACGAGCTGAGAAATTGCAAACGTCGAGCAATTGCTCAGAGATGAAAAGTGCCAGCACTGAAAGCTCTTGCTAGCCAGCACCCTTCCTTGGAAGCGCTTTTGTAGGCCTAAGAACACTGGGGCTCTGGGCTTCTTTAGCCACCTCATCTTCTGCTCATCCTCTCGCGCACTCTAAAGAGAGCTCAGGTGAGAAATTGCAAACGTCCAGCAAATGCTCAGAGATGAAAAGTGCCAGCACTGAAAGCTCTTGCTAGCCAGCACCCTTCCTTGGAAGCGCTTTCACAGGCGCAGTAACACTGGGGCTTTGCGCTTCTCTAGCCACCAAACGTCACTGTCATTCTCTTTCCATCTCGTAGACACGAGCTGAGAAATTGCAAACGTCGAGCAATTGCTCAGAGATGAAAAGTGCCAGCACTGAAAGCTCTTGCTAGCCAGCACCCTTCCTTGGAAGCGCTTTCACAGGCGCAGCAACACTGGGGCTTTGCGCTTCTCTAGCCACCAAACGTCACGGTCCTTCTCTTTCCGTCTCGTAGACATGAGCTGCGAAATTGCAAACGTCGAGCAATTGCTCAGAGATGAAAAGTGCCAGCACTGAAAGCTCTTGCTAGCCAGCACCCTTCCTTGGAAGCGCTTTTGTAGGCCTAAGAACAGTGGGGCTCTGGGCTTCTTTAGCCACCTCATCTTCTGCTCATCCTCTCGCGCACTCTAAAGAGAGCTCAGGTGAGAAATTGCAAACGTCGAGCAATTGCTCAGAGATGAAAAGTGCCAGCACTGAAAGCTCTTGCTAGCCAGCACCCTTCCTTGGAAGCGCTTTCACAGGCGCAGCAACACTGGGGCTTTGCGCTTCTCTACCCACCAAACGTCACGGTCACTATATCTCCGTCTCGTAGACACGAGCTGAGAAATTGCAAACGTCGAGCAATTGCTCAGAGATGAAAAGTGCCAGCACTGAAAGCTGTTGCTAGCCAGCACCCTTCCTTGGAAGCGCTTTTGTAACCCTTAGAACACTGGGGCTCTGGGCTTCTCTAGCCACCTCATCTTCTGCTCATCCTCTCGCGCACTCTAAAGAGAGCTCAGGTGAGAAATTGCAAACGTCCAGCAATTGCTCAGAGATGAAAAGTGCCAGCACTGAAAGCTCTTGCTAGCCAGCACCCTTCCTTGGAAGCGCTTTCACAGGCGCAGCAACACTGGGGCTTTGCGCTTCTCTAGCCACCAAACGTCACGGTCATTCTCTTTCCGTCTCGTAGACACGAGCTGAGAAATTGCAAACGTCGAGCAATTGCTCAGAGATGAAAAGTGCCAGCACTGAAAGCTGTTGCTAGCCAGCACCCTTCCTTGGAAGCGCTTTTGTAGGCCTAAGAACACTGGGGCTCTGGGCTTCTCTAGCCACCTAATCTTCTGCTCATCCTCTCGCGCACTCTAAAGAGAGCTCAGGTGAGAAATTGCAAACGTCCAGCAATTGCTCAGAGATGAAAAGTGCCAGCACTGAAAGCTCTTGCTAGCCAGCACCCTTCCTTGGAAGCGCTTTCACAGGCGCAGTAACACTGGGGCTTTGCGCTTCTCTAGCCACCAAACGTCACGGTCATTCTCTTTCCGTCTCGTAGACACGAGCTGAGAAATTGCAAACGTCGAGCAATTGCTCAGAGATGAAAAGTGCCAGCACTGAAAGCTGTTGCTAGCCAGCACCCTTCCTTGGAAGCGCTTTTGTAGGCCTAAGAACACTGGGGCTCTGGGCTTCTCTAGCCACCTCATCTTCTGCTCATCCTCTCGCGCACTCTAAAGAGAGCTCAGGTGAGAAATTGCAAACGTCCAGCAAATGCTCAGAGATGAAAAGTGCCAGCACTGAAAACTCTTGCTAGCCAGCACCCTTCCTTGGAAGCGCTTTCACAGGCGCAGTAACACTGGGGCTTTGCGCTTCTCTAGCCACCAAACGTCACGGTCCTTCTCTTTCCATCTCGTAGACACGAGCTGAGAAATTGCAAACGTCGAGCAATTGCTCAGAGATGAAAAGTGCCAGCACTGAAAGCTCTTGCTAGCCAGCACCCTTCCTTGGAAGCGCTTTCACAGGCGCAGCAACACTGGGGCTTTGCGCTTCTCTAGCCACCAAACGTCACGGTCCTTCTCTTTCCGTCTCGTAGACATGAGCTGCGAAATTGCAAACGTCGAGCAATTGCTCAGAGATGAAAAGTGCCAGCACTGAAAGCTCTTGCTAGCCAGCACCCTTCCTTGGAAGCGCTTTTGTAGGCCTAAGAACAGTGGGGCTCTGGGCTTCTTTAGCCACCTCATCTTCTGCTCATCCTCTCGCGCACTCTAAAGAGAGCTCAGGTGAGAAATTGCAAACGTCGAGCAATTGCTCAGAGATGAAAAGTGCCAGCACTGAAAGCTCTTGCTAGCCAGCACCCTTCCTTGGAAGCGCTTTCACAGGCGCAGCAACACTGGGGCTTTGCGCTTCTCTAGCCACCAAACGTCACGGTCACTATCTCTCCGTGTCGTAGACACGAGCTGAGAAATTGCAAACGTCGAGCAATTGCTCAGAGATGAAAAGTGCCAGCACTGAAAGCTGTTGCTAGCCAGCACCCTTCCTTGGAAGCGCTTTTGTAACCCTTAGAACACTGGGGCTCTGGGCTTCTCTAGCCACCTCATCTTCTGCTCATCCTCTCGCGCACTCTAAAGAGAGCTCAGGTGAGAAATTGCAAACGTCCAGCAATTGCTCAGAGATGAAAAGTGCCAGCACTGAAAGCTCTTGCTAGCCAGCACCCTTCCTTGGAAGCGCTTTCACAGGCGCAGCAACACTGGGGCTTTGCGCTTCTCTAGCCACCAAACGTCACGGTCCTTCTCTTTCCGTCTCGTAGACACGAGCTGAGAAATTGCAAACGTCGAGCAATTGCTCAGAGATGAAAAGTGCCAGCACTGAAAGCTCTTGCTAGCCAGCACCCTTCCTTGGAAGCGCTTTTGTAGGCCTAAGAACACTGGGGCTCTGGGCTTCTCTAGCCACCTAATCTTCTGCTCATCCTCTCGCGCACTCTAAAGAGAGCTCAGGTGAGAAATTGCAAACGTCGAGCAATTGCTCAGAGATGAAAAGTGCCAGCACTGAAAGCTCTTGCTAGCCAGCACCCTTCCTTGGAAGCGCTTTCACAGGCGCAGTAACACTGGGGCTTTGCGCTTCTCTAGCCACCAAAGGTCACGGTCATTCTCTTTCCGTCTCGTAGACACGAGCTGAGAAATTGCAAACGTCGAGCAATTGCTCAGAGATGAAAAGTGCCAGCACTGAAAGCTGTTGCTAGCCAGCACCCTTCCTTGGAAGCGCTTTCACAGGCGCAGCAACACTGGGGCTTTGCGCTTCTCTACCCACCAAACGTCACGGTCCTTCTCTTTCCGTCTCGTAGACATGAGCTGCGAAGTTGCAAACGTCGAGCAATTGCTCAGAGATGAAAAGTGCCAGCACTGAAAGCTGTTGCTAGCCAGCACCCTTCCTTGGAAGCGCTTTTGTAGCCCTTAGAACACTGGGGCTCTGGGCTTCTTTAGCCACCTCATCTTCTGCTCATCCTCTCGCGCACTCTAAAGAGAGCTCAGGTGAGAAATTGCAAACGTCGAGCAATTGCTCAGAGATGAAAAGTGCCAGCACTGAAAGCTCTTGCTAGCCAGCACCCTTCCTTGGAAGCGCTTTCACAGGCGCAGCAACACTGGGGCTTTGCGCTTCTCTAGCCACCAAACGTCACGGTCACTATCTCTCCGTGTCGTAGACACGAGCTGAGAAATTGCAAACGTCGAGCAATTGCTCAGAGATGAAAAGTGCCAGCACTGAAAGCTCTTGCTAGCCAGCACCCTTCCTTGGAAGCGCTTTTGTAACCCTTAGAACACTGGGGCTCTGGGCTTCTCTAGCCACCTCATCTTCTGCTCATCCTCTCGCGCACTCTAAAGAGAGCTCAGGTGAGAAATTGCAAACGTCCAGCAATTGCTCAGAGATGAAAAGTGCCAGCACTGAAAGCTCTTGCTAGCCAGCACCCTTCCTTGGAAGCGCTTTCACAGGCGCAGCAACACTGGGGCTTTGCGCTTCTCTAGCCACCAAACGCCACGGTCCTTCTCTTTCCGTCTCGTAGACACGAGCTGAGAAATTGCAAACGTCGAGCAATTGCTCAGAGATGAAAAGTGCCAGCACTGAAAGCTGTTGCTAGCCAGCACCCTTCCTTGGAAGCGCTTTTGTAGGCCTAAGAACACTGGGGCTCTGGGCTTCTCTAGCCACCTAATCTTCTGCTCATCCTCTCGCGCACTCTAAAGAGAGCTCAGGTGAGAAATTGCAAACGTCGAGCAATTGCTCAGAGATGAAAAGTGCCAGCACTGAAAGCTGTTGCTAGCCAGCACCCTTCCTTGGAAGCGCTTTCACAGGCGCAGTAACACTGGGGTTTGCGCTTCTCTAGCCACCAAACGTCACGGTCATTCTCTTTCCGTCTCGTAGACACGAGCTGAGAAATTGCAAACGTCGAGCAATTGCTCAGAGATGAAAAGTGCCAGCACTGAAAGCTGTTGCTAGCCAGCACCCTTCCTTGGAAGCGCTTTTGTAGGCCTAAGAACACTGGGGCTCTGGGCTTCTCTAGCCACCTCATCTTCTGCTCATCCTCTCGCGCACTCTAAAGAGAGCTCAGGTGAGAAATTGCAAACGTCGAGCAATTGCTCAGAGATGAAAAGTGCCAGCACTGAAAGC
This sequence comes from Sarcoramphus papa, assembly GCA_037962945.1. Classification (NCBI taxonomy): domain Eukaryota; kingdom Metazoa; phylum Chordata; class Aves; order Accipitriformes; family Cathartidae; genus Sarcoramphus; species Sarcoramphus papa. The sequence goes on along the minus strand of JBBMRM010000072.1, from coordinate 154,925 downwards.
TGTTGCTAGCCAGCACCCTTCCTTGGAAGCGCTTTCACAGGCGCAGTAACACTGGGGCTTTGCGCTTCTCTACCCACCAAACGTCACGGTCCTTCTCTTTCCGTCGGTAGACACGAGCTGAGAAATTGCAAACGTCGAGCAATTGCTCAGAGATGAAAAGTGCCAGCACTGAAAGCTGTTGCTAGCCAGCACCCTTCCTTGGAAGCGCTTTCACAAGCGCAGTAACACTGGGGCTTTGCGCTTCTCTAGCCACCAAACGTCACGGTCCTTCTCTTTCCGTCTCGTAGACATGAGCTGCGAAATTGCAAACGTCGAGCAATTGCTCAGAGATGAAAAGTGCCAGCACTGAAAGCTGTTGCTAGCCAGCACCCTTCCTTGGAAGCGCTTTTGTAGGCCTAAGAACACTGGGGCTCTGGGCTTCTCTAGCCACCTCATCTTCTGCTCATCCTCTCGCGCACTCTAAAGAGAGCTCAGGTGAGAAATTGCAAACGTCGAGCAATTGCTCAGAGATGAAAAGTGCCAGCACTGAAAGCTCTTGCTAGCCAGCACCCTTCCTTGGAAGCGCTTTCACAGGCGCAGCAACACTGGGGCTTTGCGCTTCTCTAGCCACCAAACGTCACGGTCCTTCTCTTTCCGTCTCGTAGACACGAGCTGAGAAATTGCAAACGTCGAGCAATTGCTCAGAGATGAAAAGTGCCAGCACTGAAAGCTGTTGCTAGCCAGCACCCTTCCTTGGAAGCGCTTTTGTAGGCCTAAGAACACTGGGGCTCTGGGCTTCTCTAGCCACCTTATCTTCTGCTCATCCTCTCGCGCACTCTAAAGAGAGCTCAGGTGAGAAATTGCAAACGTCGAGCAATTGCTCAGAGATGAAAAGTGCCAGCACTGAAAGCTCTTGCTAGCCAGCACCTTTCCTTTGAAGCGCTTTCACAGGCGCAGTAACACTGGGGCTTTGCGCTTCTCTAGCCACCAAACGTCACGGTCCTTCTCTTTCCGTCTCGTAGACACGAGCTGAGAAATTGCAAACGTCGAGCAATTGCTCCGAGATGAAAAGTGCCAGCACTGAAAGCTCTTGCTAGCCAGCACCCTTCCTTGGAAGCGCTTTTGTAGGCCTAAGAACACTGGGGCTCTGGGCTTCTCTAGCCACCTCATCTTCTGCTCATCCTCTCGCGCACTCTAAAGAGAGCTCAGGTGAGAAATTGCAAACGTCCAGCAATTGCTCAGAGATGAAAAGTGCCAGCACTGAAAGCTGTTGCTAGCCAGCACCCTTCCTTGGAAGCGCTTTCACAGGCGCAGCAACACTGGGGCTTTGCGCTTCTCTACCCACCAAACGTCACGGTCACTATCTCTCCGTCTCGTAGACACGAGCTGAGAAATTGCAAACGTCGAGCAATTGCTCAGAGATGAAAAGTGCCAGCACTGAAAGCTCTTGCTAGCCAGCACCCTTCCTTGGAAGCGCTTTTGTAGGCCTAAGAACACTGGGGCTCTGGGCTTCTTTAGCCACCTCATCTTCTGCTCATCCTCTCGCGCACTCTAAAGAGAGCTCAGGTGAGAAATTGCAAACGTCCAGCAAATGCTCAGAGATGAAAAGTGCCAGCACTGAAAGCTCTTGCTAGCCAGCACCCTTCCTTGGAAGCGCTTTCACAGGCGCAGTAACACTGGGGCTTTGCGCTTCTCTAGCCACCAAACGTCACTGTCATTCTCTTTCCATCTCATAGACACGAGCTGAGAAATTGCAAACGTCGAGCAATTGCTCAGAGATGAAAAGTGCCAGCACTGAAAGCTCTTGCTAGCCAGCACCCTTCCTTGGAAGCGCTTTCACAGGCGCAGCAACACTGGGGCTTTGCGCTTCTCTACGCACCAAACGTCACGGTCCTTCTCTTTCCGTCTCGTAGACACGAGCTGAGAAATTGCAAACGTCGAGCAATTGCTCAGAGATGAAAAGTGCCAGCACTGGAAGCTGTTGCTAGCCAGCCCCCTTCCTTGGAAGCGCTTTTGTAGGCCTAAGAACACTGGGGCTCTGGGCTTCTCTAGCCACCTAATCTTCTGCTCATCCTCTCGCGCACTCTAAAGAGAGCTCAGGGGAGAAATTGCAAACGTCGAGCAATTGCTCAGAGATGAAAAGTGCCAGCACTGAAAGCTGTTGCTAGCCAGCACCCTTCCTTGGAAGCGCTTTCACAGGCGCAGCAACACTGGGGCTTTGCGCTTCTCTAGCCACCAAACGTCACGGTCACTATCTCTCCGTCTCGTAGACACGAGCTGAGAAATTGCAAACGTCGAGCAATTGCTCCGAGATGAAAAGTGCCAGCACTGAAAGCTGTTGCTAGCCAGCACCCTTCCTTGGAAGCGCTTTTGTAGGCCTAAGAACACTGGGGCTCTGGGCTTCTCTAGCCACCTCATCTTCTGCTCATCCTCTCGCGCACTCTAAAGAGAGCTCAGGTGAGAAATTGCAAACGTCCAGCAAATGCTCAGAGATGAAAAGTGCCAGCACTGAAAGCTCTTGCTAGCCAGCACCCTTCCTTGGAAGCGCTTTCACAGGCGCAGCAACACTGGGGCTTTGCGCTTCTCTAGCCACCAAACGTCACGGTCCTTCTCTTTCCGTCTCGTAGACACGAGCTGAGAAATTGCAAACGTCGAGCAATTGCTCAGAGATGAAAAGTGCCAGCACTGAAAGCTGTTGCTAGCCAGCACCCTTCCTTGGAAGCGCTTTCACAGGCGCAGCAACACTGGGGCTTTGCGCTTCTCTAGCCACCAAACGTCACGGTCATTCTCTTTCCGTCTCGTAGACTCGAGCTGAGAAATTGCAAACGTCCAGCAATTGCTCAGAGATGAAAAGTGCCAGCACTGAAAGCTGTTGCTAGCCAGCCCCCTTCCTTGGAAGCGCTTTTGTAGGCCTAAGAACACTGGGGCTCTGGGCTTCTCTAGCCACCTCATCTTCTGCTCATCCTCTCGCGCACTCTAAAGAGAGATCAGGTGAGAAATTGCAAACGTCGAGCAATTGCTCAGAGATGAAAAGTGCCAGCACTGAAAGCTGTTGCTAGCCAGCACCCTTCCTTGGAAGCGCTTTCACAGGCGCAGTAACACTGGGGCTTTGCGCTTCTCTAGCCACCAAACGTCACGGTCCTTCTCTTTCCGTCGGTAGACACGAGCTGAGAAATTGCAAACGTCGAGCAATTGCTCAGAGATGAAAAGTGCCAGCACTGAAAGCTCTTGCTAGCCAGCACCCTTCCTTGGAAGCGCTTTCACAGGCGCAGCAACACTGGGGCTTTGCGCTTCTCTAGCCACCAAACGTCACGGTCCTTCTCTTTCCGTCTCGTAGACACGAGCTGAGAAATTGCAAACGTCGAGCAATTGCTCAGAGATGAAAAGTGCCAGCACTGGAAGCTGTTGCTAGCCAGCCCCCTTCCTTGGAAGCGCTTTTGTAGGCCTAAGAACACTGGGGCTCTGGGCTTCTCTAGCCACCTAATCTTCTGCTCATCCTCTCGCGCACTCTAAAGAGAGCTCAGGGGAGAAATTGCAAACGTCGAGCAATTGCTCAGAGATGAAAAGTGCCAGCACTGAAAGCTGTTGCTAGCCAGCACCCTTCCTTGGAAGCGCTTTCACAGGCGCAGCAACACTGGGGCTTTGCGCTTCTCTAGCCACCAAACGTCACGGTCACTATCTCTCCGTCTCGTAGACACGAGCTGAGAAATTGCAAACGTCGAGCAATTGCTCCGAGATGAAAAGTGCCAGCACTGAAAGCTGTTGCTAGCCAGCACCCTTCCTTGGAAGCGCTTTTGTAACCCTTAGAACACTGGGGCTCTGGGCTTCTCTAGCCACCTCATCTTCTGCTCATCCTCTCGCGCACTCTAAAGAGAGCTCAGGTGAGAAATTGCAAACGTCCAGCAAATGCTCAGAGATGAAAAGTGCCAGCACTGAAAGCTCTTGCTAGCCAGCACCCTTCCTTGGAAGCGCTTTCACAGGCGCAGCAACACTGGGGCTTTGCGCTTCTCTAGCCACCAAACGTCACGGTCCTTCTCTTTCCGTCTCGTAGACACGAGCTGAGAAATTGCAAACGTCGAGCAATTGCTCAGAGATGAAAAGTGCCAGCACTGAAAGCTGTTGCTAGCCAGCACCCTTCCTTGGAAGCGCTTTCACAGGCGCAGCAACACTGGGGCTTTGCGCTTCTCTAGCCACCAAACGTCACGGTCATTCTCTTTCCGTCTCGTAGACTCGAGCTGAGAAATTGCAAACGTCCAGCAATTGCTCAGAGATGAAAAGTGCCAGCACTGAAAGCTGTTGCTAGCCAGCCCCCTTCCTTGGAAGCGCTTTTGTAGGCCTAAGAACACTGGGGCTCTGGGCTTCTCTAGCCACCTCATCTTCTGCTCATCCTCTCGCGCACTCTAAAGAGAGATCAGGTGAGAAATTGCAAACGTCGAGCAATTGCTCAGAGATGAAAAGTGCCAGCACTGAAAGCTGTTGCTAGCCAGCACCCTTCCTTGGAAGCGCTTTCACAGGCGCAGTAACACTGGGGCTTTGCGCTTCTCTAGCCACCAAACGTCACGGTCCTTCTCTTTCCGTCGGTAGACACGAGCTGAGAAATTGCAAACGTCGAGCAATTGCTCAGAGATGAAAAGTGCCAGCACTGAAAGCTGTTGCTAGCCAGCACCCTTCCTTGGAAGCGCTTTCACAAGCGCAGTAACACTGGGGCTTTGCGCTTCTCTACCCACCAAACGTCACGGTCCTTCTCTTTCCGTCTCGTAGACACGAGCTGAGAAATTGCAAACGTCGAGCAATTGCTCAGAGATGAAAAGTGCCAGCACTGAAAGCTCTTGCTAGACAGCCCCCTTCCTTGGAAGCGCTTTTGTAGGCCTAAGAACACTGGGGCTCTGGGCTTCTCTAGCCACCTCATCTTCTGCTCATCCTCTCGCGCACTCTAAAGAGAGCTCAGGTGAGAAATTGCAAACGTCGAGCAATTGCTCAGAGATGAAAAGTGCCAGCACTGAAAGCTGTTGCTAGCCAGCACCCTTCCTTGGAAGCGCTTTCACAGGCGCAGCAACACTGGGGCTTTGCGCTTCTCTACCCACCAAACGTCACGGTCATTCTGTTTCCATCTCATAGACACGAGCTGAGAAATTGCAAACGTCGAGCAATTGCTCAGAGATGAAAAGTGCCAGCACTGAAAGCTCTTGCTAGCCAGCACCCTTCCTTGGAAGCGCTTTCACAGGCGCAGCAACACTGGGGCTTTGCGCTTCTCTAGCCACCAAACGTCACGGTCCTTCTCTTTCCGTCTCGTAGACATGAGCTGAGAAATTGCAAACGTCGAGCAATTGCTCAGAGATGAAAAGTGCCAGCACTGAAAGCTGTTGCTAGCCAGCACCCTTCCTTGGAAGCGCTTTTGTAGGCCTAAGAACACTGGGGCTCTGGGCTTCTTTAGCCACCTCATCTTCTGCTCATCCTCTCGCGCACTCTAAAGAGAGCTCAGGTGAGAAATTGCAAACGTCGAGCAATTGCTCAGAGATGAAAAGTGCCAGCACTGAAAGCTCTTGCTAGCCAGCACCCTTCCTTGGAACCGCTTTCACAGGCGCAGCAACACTGGGGCTTTGCGCTTCTCTAGCCACCAAACGTCACGGTCACTATCTCTCCGTGTCGTAGACACGAGCTGAGAAATTGCAAACGTCGAGCAATTGCTCAGAGATGAAAAGTGCCAGCACTGAAAGCTCTTGCTAGCCAGCACCCTTCCTTGGAAGCGCTTTTGTAACCCTTAGAACACTGGGGCTCTGGGCTTCTCTAGCCACCTCATCTTCTGCTCATCCTCTCGCGCACTCTAAAGAGAGCTCAGGTGAGAAATTGCAAACGTCCAGCAATTGCTCAGAGATGAAAAGTGCCAGCACTGAAAGCTCTTGCTAGCCAGCACCCTTCCTTGGAAGCGCTTTCACAGGCGCAGCAACACTGGGGCTTTGCGCTTCTCTAGCCACCAAACGCCACGGTCCTTCTCTTTCCGTCTTGTAGACACGAGCTGAGAAATTGCAAACGTCGAGCAATTGCTCAGAGATGAAAAGTGCCAGCACTGAAAGCTGTTGCTAGCCAGCACCCTTCCTTGGAAGCGCTTGTGTAGGCCTAAGAACACTGGGGCTCTGGGCTTCTCTAGCCACCTCATCTTCTGCTCATCCTCTCGCGCACTCTAAAGAGAGCTCAGGTGAGAAATTGCAAACGTCGAGCAATTGCTCAGAGATGAAAAGTGCCAGCACTGAAAGCTGTTGCTAGCCAGCACCCTTCCTTGGAAGCGCTTTCACAGGCGCAGTAACACTGGGGCTTTGCGCTTCTCTAGCCACCAAACGTCACGGTCATTCTCTTTCCGTCTCGTAGACACGAGCTGAGAAATTGCAAACGTCGAGCAATTGCTCAGAGATGAAAAGTGCCAGCACTGAAAGCTGTTGCTAGCCAGCACCCTTCCTTGGAAGCGCTTTTGTAGGCCTAAGAACACTGGGGCTCTGGGCTTCTCTAGCCACCTCATCTTCTGCTCATCCTCTCGCGCACTCTAAAGAGAGCTCAGGTGAGAAATTGCAAACGTCGAGCAATTGCTCAGAGATGAAAAGTGCCAGCACTGAAAGCTGTTGCTAGCCAGCACCCTTCCTTGGAAGCGCTTTCACAGGCGCAGTAACACTGGGGCTTTGCGCTTCTCTACCCACCAAACGTCACGGTCCTTCTCTTTCCGTCGGTAGACACGAGCTGAGAAATTGCAAACGTCGAGCAATTGCTCAGAGATGAAAAGTGCCAGCACTGAAAGCTGTTGCTAGCCAGCACCCTTCCTTGGAAGCGCTTTCACAAGCGCAGTAACACTGGGGCTTTGCGCTTCTCTAGCCACCAAACGTCACGGTCCTTCTCTTTCCGTCTCGTAGACATGAGCTGCGAAATTGCAAACGTCGAGCAATTGCTCAGAGATGAAAAGTGCCAGCACTGAAAGCTGTTGCTAGCCAGCACCCTTCCTTGGAAGCGCTTTTGTAGGCCTAAGAACACTGGGGATCTGGGCTTCTCTAGCCACCTCATCTTCTGCTCATCCTCTCGCGCACTCTAAAGAGAGCTCAGGTGAGAAATTGCAAACGTCGAGCAATTGCTCAGAGATGAAAAGTGCCAGCACTGAAAGCTCTTGCTAGCCAGCACCCTTCCTTGGAACCGCTTTCACAGGCGCAGCAACACTGGGGCTTTGCGCTTCTCTAGCCACCAAACGCCACGGTCCTTCTCTTTCCGTCTCGTAGACACGAGCTGAGAAATTGCAAACGTCGAGCAATTGCTCAGAGATGAAAAGTGCCAGCACTGAAAGCTGTTGCTAGCCAGCACCCTTCCTTGGAAGCGCTTTTGTAGGCCTAAGAACACTGGGGCTCTGGGCTTCTCTAGCCACCTTATCTTCTGCTCATCCTCTCGCGCACTCTAAAGAGAGCTCAGGTGAGAAATTGCAAACGTCGAGCAATTGCTCAGAGATGAAAAGTGCCAGCACTGAAAGCTCTTGCTAGCCAGCACCTTTCCTTTGAAGCGCTTTCACAGGCGCAGTAACACTGGGGCTTTGCGCTTCTCTAGCCACCAAACGTCACGGTCCTTCTCTTTCCGTCTCGTAGACACGAGCTGAGAAATTGCAAACGTCGAGCAATTGCTCAGAGATGAAAAGTGCCAGCACTGAAAGCTGTTGCTAGCCAGCACCCTTCCTTGGAAGCGCTTTTGTAGGCCTAAGAACACTGGGGCTCTGGGCTTCTCTAGCCACCTCATCTTCTGCTCATCCTCTCGCGCACTCTAAAGAGAGCTCAGGTGAGAAATTGCAAACGTCCAGCAATTGCTCAGAGATGAAAAGTGCCAGCACTGAAAGCTGTTGCTAGCCAGCACCCTTCCTTGGAAGCGCTTTCACAGGCGCAGCAACACTGGGGCTTTGCGCTTCTCTACCCACCAAACGTCACGGTCCTTCTCTTTCCGTCTCGTAGACACGAGCTGAGAAATTGCAAACGTCGAGCAATTGCTCAGAGATGAAAAGTGCCAGCACTGAAAGCTCTTGCTAGCCAGCACCCTTCCTTGGAAGCGCTTTTGTAGGCCTAAGAACACTGGGGCTCTGGGCTTCTTTAGCCACCTTATCTTCTGCTCATCCTCTCGCGCACTCTAAAGAGAGCTCAGGTGAGAAATTGCAAACGTCCAGCAAATGCTCAGAGATGAAAAGTGCCAGCACTGAAAGCTCTTGCTAGCCAGCACCCTTCCTTGGAAGCGCTTTCACAGGCGCAGCAACACTGGGGCTTTGCGCTTCTCTACGCACCAAACGTCACGGTCCTTCTCTTTCCGTCTCGTAGACACGAGCTGAGAAATTGCAAACGTCGAGCAATTGCTCAGAGATGAAAAGTGCCAGCACTGGAAGCTGTTGCTAGCCAGCCCCCTTCCTTGGAAGCGCTTTTGTAGGCCTAAGAACACTGGGGCTCTGGGCTTCTCTAGCCACCTAATCTTCTGCTCATCCTCTCGCGCACTCTAAAGAGAGCTCATGTGAGAAATTGCAAACGTCGAGCAATTGCTCAGAGATGAAAAGTGCCAGCACTGAAAGCTGTTGCTAGCCAGCACCCTTCCTTGGAAGCGCTTTCACAGGCGCAGCAACACTGGGGCTTTGCGCTTCTCTAGCCACCAAACGTCACGGTCACTATCTCTCCGTCTCGTAGACACGAGCTGAGAAATTGCAAACGTCGAGCAATTGCTCCGAGATGAAAAGTGCCAGCACTGAAAGCTGTTGCTAGCCAGCACCCTTCCTTGGAAGCGCTTTTGTAACCCTTAGAACACTGGGGCTCTGGGCTTCTCTAGCCACCTCATCTTCTGCTCATCCTCTCGCGCACTCTAAAGAGAGCTCAGGTGAGAAATTGCAAACGTCCAGCAAATGCTCAGAGATGAAAAGTGCCAGCACTGAAAGCTCTTGCTAGCCAGCACCCTTCCTTGGAAGCGCTTTCACAGGCGCAGCAACACTGGGGCTTTGCGCTTCTCTAGCCACCAAACGTCACGGTCCTTCTCTTTCCGTCTCGTAGACACGAGCTGAGAAATTGCAAACGTCGAGCAATTGCTCAGAGATGAAAAGTGCCAGCACTGACAGCTGTTGCTAGCCAGCACCCTTCCTTGGAAGCGCTTTCACAGGCGCAGCAACACTGGGGCTTTGCGCTTCTCTAGCCACCAAACGTCACGGTCATTCTCTTTCCGTCTCGTAGACTCGAGCTGAGAAATTGCAAACGTCCAGCAATTGCTCAGAGATGAAAAGTGCCAGCACTGAAAGCTGTTGCTAGCCAGCCCCCTTCCTTGGAAGCGCTTTTGTAGGCCTAAGAACACTGGGGCTCTGGGCTTCTCTAGCCACCTCATCTTCTGCTCATCCTCTCGCGCACTCTAAAGAGAGATCAGGTGAGAAATTGCAAACGTCGAGCAATTGCTCAGAGATGAAAAGTGCCAGCACTGAAAGCTGTTGCTAGCCAGCACCCTTCCTTGGAAGCGCTTTCACAGGCGCAGTAACACTGGGGCTTTGCGCTTCTCTAGCCACCAAACGTCACGGTCCTTCTCTTTCCGTCGGTAGACACGAGCTGAGAAATTGCAAACGTCGAGCAATTGCTCAGAGATGAAAAGTGCCAGCACTGAAAGCTGTTGCTGGCCAGCACCCTTCCTTGGAAGCGCTTTCACAGGCGCAGTAACACTGGGGCTTTGCGCTTCTCTAGCCACCAAACGTCACGGTCATTCTCTTTCCATCTCATAGACACGAGCTGAGAAATTGCAAACGTCGAGCAATTGCTCAGAGATGAAAAGTGCCAGCACTGAAAGCTGTTGCTAGCCAGCACCCTTCCTTGGAAGCGCTTTCACAGGCGCAGCAACACTGGGGCTTTGCGCTTCTCTACGCACCAAACGTCACGGTCCTTCTCTTTCCGTCTCGTAGACACGAGCTGAGAAATTGCAAACGTCGAGCAATTGCTCAGAGATGAAAAGTGCCAGCACTGGAAGCTGTTGCTAGCCAGCCCCCTTCCTTGGAAGCGCTTTTGTAGGCCTAAGAACACTGGGGCTCTGGGCTTCTCTAGCCACCTAATCTTCTGCTCATCCTCTCGCGCACTCTAAAGAGAGCTCAGGTGAGAAATTGCAAACGTCGAGCAATTGCTCAGAGATGAAAAGTGCCAGCACTGAAAGCTGTTGCTAGCCAGCACCCTTCCTTGGAAGCGCTTTCACAGGCGCAGCAACACTGGGGCTTTGCGCTTCTCTAGCCACCAAACGTCACGGTCCTTCTCTTTCCGTCTCGTAGACACGAGCTGAGAAATTGCAAACGTCGAGCAATTGCTCAGAGATGAAAAGTGCCAGCACTGAAAGCTCTTGCTAGCCAGCACCCTTCCTTGGAAGCGCTTTTGTAGGCCTAAGAACACTGGGGCTCTGGGCTTCTCTAGCCACCTCATCTTCTGCTCATCCTCTCGCGCACTCTAAAGAGAGCTCAGGTGAGAAATTGCAAACGTCCAGCAAATGCTCAGAGATGAAAAGTGCCAGCACTGAAAGCTCTTGCTAGCCAGCACCCTTCCTTGGAAGCGCTTTCACAGGCGCAGTAACACTGGGGCTTTGCGCTTCTCTAGCCACCAAACGTCACGGTCATTCTCTTTCCATCTCATAGACACGAGCTGAGAAATTGCAAACGTCGAGCAATTGCTCAGAGATGAAAAGTGCCAGCACTGAAAGCTCTTGCTAGCCAGCACCCTTCCTTGGAAGCGCTTTCACAGGCGCAGCAACACTGGGGCTTTGCGCTTCTCTACGCACCAAACGTCACGGTCCTTCTCTTTCCGTCTCGTAGACACGAGCTGAGAAATTGCAAACGTCGAGCAATTGCTCAGAGATGAAAAGTGCCAGCACTGGAAGCTGTTGCTAGCCAGCCCCCTTCCTTGGAAGCGCTTTTGTAGGCCTAAGAACACTGGGGCTCTGGGCTTCTCTAGCCACCTCATCTTCTGCTCATCCTCTCGCGCACTCTAAAGAGAGCTCATGTGAGAAATTGCAAACGTCGAGCAATTGCTCAGAGATGAAAAGTGCCAGCACTGAAAGCTGTTGCTAGCCAGCACCCTTCCTTGGAAGCGCTTTCACAGGCGCAGCAACACTGGGGCTTTGCGCTTCTCTAGCCACCAAACGTCACGGTCACTATCTCTCCGTCTCGTAGACACGAGCTGAGAAATTGCAAACGTCGAGCAATTGCTCCGAGATGAAAAGTGCCAGCACTGAAAGCTGTTGCTAGCCAGCACCCTTCCTTGGAAGCGCTTTCACAGGCGCAGTAACACTGGGGCTTTGCGCTTCTCTAGCCACCAAACGTCACGGTCCTTCTCTTTCCGTCGGTAGACACGAGCTGAGAAATTGCAAACGTCGAGCAATTGCTCAGAGATGAAAAGTGCCAGCACTGAAAGCTGTTGCTGGCCAGCACCCTTCCTTGGAAGCGCTTTCACAGGCGCAGTAACACTGGGGCTTTGCGCTTCTCTAGCCACCAAACGTCACGGTCATTCTCTTTCCATCTCATAGACACGAGCTGAGAAATTGCAAACGTCGAGCAATTGCTCAGAGATGAAAAGTGCCAGCACTGAAAGCTGTTGCTAGCCAGCACCCTTCCTTGGAAGCGCTTTCACAGGCGCAGCAACACTGGGGCTTTGCGCTTCTCTACGCACCAAACGTCACGGTCCTTCTCTTTCCGTCTCGTAGACACGAGCTGAGAAATTGCAAACGTCGAGCAATTGCTCAGAGATGAAAAGTGCCAGCACTGGAAGCTGTTGCTAGCCAGCCCCCTTCCTTGGAAGCGCTTTTGTAGGCCTAAGAACACTGGGGCTCTGGGCTTCTCTAGCCACCTAATCTTCTGCTCATCCTCTCGCGCACTCTAAAGAGAGCTCAGGTGAGAAATTGCAAACGTCGAGCAATTGCTCAGAGATGAAAAGTGCCAGCACTGAAAGCTGTTGCTAGCCAGCACCCTTCCTTGGAAGCGCTTTCACAGGCGCAGCAACACTGGGGCTTTGCGCTTCTCTAGCCACCAAACATCACAGTCACTCTCTTTCCGTCTCGTAGACACGAGCTGAGAAATTGCAAACGTCGAGCAATTGCTCAGAGATGAAAAGTGCCAGCACTGAAAGCTCTTGCTAGCCAGCACCCTTCCTTGGAAGCGCTTTTGTAGGCCTAAGAACACTGGGGCTCTGGGCTTCTCTAGCCACCTCATCTTCTGCTCATCCTCTCGCGCACTCTAAAGAGAGCTCAGGTGAGAAATTGCAAACGTCCAGCAAATGCTCAGAGATGAAAAGTGCCAGCACTGAAAGCTCTTGCTAGCCAGCACCCTTCCTTGGAAGCGCTTTCACAGGCGCAGTAACACTGGGGCTTTGCGCTTCTCTAGCCACCAAACGTCACGGTCATTCTCTTTCCATCTCATAGACACGAGCTGAGAAATTGCAAACGTCGAGCAATTGCTCAGAGATGAAAAGTGCCAGCACTGAAAGCTCTTGCTAGCCAGCACCCTTCCTTGGAAGCGCTTTCACAGGCGCAGCAACACTGGGGCTTTGCGCTTCTCTACGCACCAAACGTCACGGTCCTTCTCTTTCCGTCTCGTAGACACGAGCTGAGAAATTGCAAACGTCGAGCAATTGCTCAGAGATGAAAAGTGCCAGCACTGGAAGCTGTTGCTAGCCAGCCCCCTTCCTTGGAAGCGCTTTTGTAGGCCTAAGAACACTGGGGCTCTGGGCTTCTCTAGCCACCTCATCTTCTGCTCATCCTCTCGCGCACTCTAAAGAGAGCTCATGTGAGAAATTGCAAACGTCGAGCAATTGCTCAGAGATGAAAAGTGCCAGCACTGAAAGCTGTTGCTAGCCAGCACCCTTCCTTGGAAGCGCTTTCACAGGCGCAGCAACACTGGGGCTTTGCGCTTCTCTACCCACCAAACGTCACGGTCACTATCTCTCCGTCTCGTAGACACGAGCTGAGAAATTGCAAACGTCGAGCAATTGCTCCGAGATGAAAAGTGCCAGCACTGAAAGCTGTTGCTAGCCAGCACCCTTCCTTGGAAGCGCTTTGGTAACCCTTAGAACACTGGGGCTCTGGGCTTCTCTAGCCACCTCATCTTCTGCTCATCCTCTCGCGCACTCTAAAGAGAGCTCAGGTGAGAAATTGCAAACGTCGAGCAAATGCTCAGAGATGAAAAGTGCCAGCACTGAAAGCTCTTGCTAGCCAGCACCCTTCCTTGGAAGCGCTTTCACAGGCGCAGCAACACTGGGGCTTTGCGCTTCTCTAGCCACCAAACGTCACGGTCCTTCTCTTTCCGTCTCGTAGACACGAGCTGAGAAATTGCAAACGTCGAGCAATTGCTCAGAGATGAAAAGTGCCAGCACTGACAGCTGTTGCTAGCCAGCACCCTTCCTTGGAAGCGCTTTCACAGGCGCAGCAACACTGGGGCTTTGCGCTTCTCTAGCCACCAAACGTCACGGTCATTCTCTTTCCGTCTCGTAGACTCGAGCTGAGAAATTGCAAACGTCCAGCAATTGCTCAGAGATGAAAAGTGCCAGCACTGAAAGCTGTTGCTAGCCAGCACCCTTCCTTGGAAGCGCTTTTGTAGGCCTAAGAACACTGGGGCTCTGGGCTTCTCTAGCCACCTCATCTTCTGCTCATCCTCTCGCGCACTCTAAAGAGAGCTCAGGTGAGAAATTGCAAACGTCGAGCAATTGCTCCGAGATGAAAAGTGCCAGCACTGAAAGCTGTTGCTAGCCAGCACCCTTCCTTGGAAGCGCTTTCACAGGCGCAGTAACACTGGGGCTTTGCGCTTCTCTAGCCACCAAACGTCACGGTCCTTCTCTTTCCGTCGGTAGACACGAGCTGAGAAATTGCAAACGTCGAGCAATTGCTCAGAGATGAAAAGTGCCAGCACTGAAAGCTGTTGCTAGCCAGCACCCTTCCTTGGAAGCGCTTTCACAGGCGCAGTAACACTGGGGCTTTGCGCTTCTCTACCCACCAAACGTCACGGTCATTCTCTTTCCATCTCATAGACACGAGCTGAGAAATTGCAAACGTCGAGCAATTGCTCAGAGATGAAAAGTGCCAGCACTGAAAGCTGTTGCTAGCCAGCACCCTTCCTTGGAAGCGCTTTCACAGGCGCAGCAACACTGGGGCTTTGCGCTTCTCTACGCACCAAACGTCACGGTCCTTCTCTTTCCGTCTCGTAGACACGAGCTGAGAAATTGCAAACGTCGAGCAATTGCTCAGAGATGAAAAGTGCCAGCACTGAAAGCTGTTGCTAGCCAGCACCCTTCCTTGGAAGCGCTTTTGTAGGCCTAAGAACACTGGGGCTCTGGGCTTCTCTAGCCACCTCATCTTCTGCTCATCCTCTCGCGCACTCTAAAGAGAGCTCAGGTGAGAAATTGCAAACGTCCAGCAATTGCTCAGAGATGAAAAGTGCCAGCACTGAAAGCTGTTGCTAGCCAGCACCCTTCCTTGGAAGCGCTTTCACAGGCGCAGCAACACTGGGGCTTTGCGCTTCTCTAGCCACCAAACGTCACGGTCCTTCTCTTTCCGTCTCGTAGACACGAGCTGAGAAATTGCAAACGTCGAGCAATTGCTCAGAGATGAAAAGTGCCAGCACTGAAAGCTCTTGCTAGCCAGCACCCTTCCTTGGAAGCGCTTTTGTAGGCCTAAGAACACTGGGGCTCTGGGCTTCTTTAGCCACCTCATCTTCTGCTCATCCTCTCGCGCACTCTAAAGAGAGCTCAGGTGAGAAATTGCAAACGTCCAGCAAATGCTCAGAGATGAAAAGTGCCAGCACTGAAAGCTCTTGCTAGCCAGCACCCTTCCTTGGAAGCGCTTTCACAGGCGCAGTAACACTGGGGCTTTGCGCTTCTCTAGCCACCAAACGTCACGGTCATTCTCTTTCCATCTCATAGACACGAGCTGAGAAATTGCAAACGTCGAGCAATTGCTCAGAGATGAAAAGTGCCAGCACTGAAAGCTCTTGCTAGCCAGCACCCTTCCTTGGAAGCGCTTTCACAGGCGCAGCAACACTGGGGCTTTGCGCTTCTCTAGCCACCAAACGTCACGGTCCTTCTCTTTCCGTCTCGTAGACACGAGCTGAGAAATTGCAAACGTCGAGCAATTGCTCAGAGATGAAAAGTGCCAGCACTGGAAGCTGTTGCTAGCCAGCCCCCTTCCTTGGAAGCGCTTTTGTAGGCCTAAGAACACTGGGGCTCTGGGCTTCTCTAGCCACCTAATCTTCTGCTCATCCTCTCGCGCACTCTAAAGAGAGCTCAGGGGAGAAATTGCAAACGTCGAGCAATTGCTCAGAGATGAAAAGTGCCAGCACTGAAAGCTGTTGCTAGCCAGCACCCTTCCTTGGAAGCGCTTTCACAGGCGCAGCAACACTGGGGCTTTGCGCTTCTCTAGCCACCAAACGTCACGGTCACTATCTCTCCGTCTCGTAGACACGAGCTGAGAAATTGCAAACGTCGAGCAATTGCTCCGAGATGAAAAGTGCCAGCACTGAAAGCTGTTGCTAGCCAGCACCCTTCCTTGGAAGCGCTTTTGTAACCCTTAGAACACTGGGGCTCTGGGCTTCTCTAGCCACCTCATCTTCTGCTCATCCTCTCGCGCACTCTAAAGAGAGCTCAGGTGAGAAATTGCAAACGTCCAGCAAATGCTCAGAGATGAAAAGTGCCAGCACTGAAAGCTCTTGCTAGCCAGCACCCTTCCTTGGAAGCGCTTTCACAGGCGCAGCAACACTGGGGCTTTGCGCTTCTCTAGCCACGAAACGTCACGGTCCTTCTCTTTCCGTCTCGTAGACACGAGCTGAGAAATTGCAAACGTCGAGCAATTGCTCAGAGATGAAAAGTGCCAGCACTGACAGCTGTTGCTAGCCAGCACCCTTCCTTGGAAGCGCTTTCACAGGCGCAGCAACACTTGGGCTTTGCGCTTCTCTAGCCACCAAACGTCACGGTCATTCTCTTTCCGTCTCGTAGACTCGAGCTGAGAAATTGCAAACGTCCAGCAATTGCTCAGAGATGAAAAGTGCCAGCACTGAAAGCTGTTGCTAGCCAGCCCCCTTCCTTGGAAGCGCTTTTGTAGGCCTAAGAACACTGGGGCTCTGGGCTTCTCTAGCCACCTCATCTTCTGCTCATCCTCTCGCGCACTCTAAAGAGAGCTCAGGTGAGAAATTGCAAAGGTCGAGCAATTGCTCAGAGATGAAAAGTGCCAGCACTGAAAGCTGTTGCTAGCCAGCACCCTTCCTTGGAAGCGCTTTCACAGGCGCAGTAACACTGGGGCTTTGCGCTTCTCTAGCCACCAAACGTCACGGTCCTTCTCTTTCCGTCGGTAGACACGAGCTGAGAAATTGCAAACGTCGAGCAATTGCTCAGAGATGAAAAGTGCCAGCACTGAAAGCTGTTGCTAGCCAGCACCCTTCCTTGGAAGCGCTTTCACAGGCGCAGTAACACTGGGGCTTTGCGCTTCTCTAGCCACCAAACGTCACGGTCATTCTCTTTCCATCTCATAGACACGAGCTGAGAAATTGCAAACGTCGAGCAATTGCTCAGAGATGAAAAGTGCCAGCACTGAAAGCTGTTGCTAGCCAGCACCCTTCCTTGGAAGCGCTTTCACAGGCGCAGCAACACTGGGGCTTTGCGCTTCTCTACGCACCAAACGTCACGGTCCTTCTCTTTCCGTCTCGTAGACACGAGCTGAGAAATTGCAAACGTCGAGCAATTGCTCAGAGATGAAAAGTGCCAGCACTGGAAGCTGTTGCTAGCCAGCCCCCTTCCTTGGAAGCGCTTTTGTAGGCCTAAGAACACTGGGGCTCTGGGCTTCTCTAGCCACCTCATCTTCTGCTCATCCTCTCGCGCACTCTAAAGAGAGCTCATGTGAGAAATTGCAAACGTCGAGCAATTGCTCAGAGATGAAAAGTGCCAGCACTGAAAGCTGTTGCTAGCCAGCACCCTTCCTTGGAAGCGCTTTCACAGGCGCAGCAACACTGGGGCTTTGCGCTTCTCTAGCCACCAAACGTCACGGTCACTATCTCTCCGTCTCGTAGACACGAGCTGAGAAATTGCAAACGTCGAGCAATTGCTCCGAGATGAAAAGTGCCAGCACTGAAAGCTGTTGCTAGCCAGCACCCTTCCTTGGAAGCGCTTTTGTAACCCTTAGAACACTGGGGCTCTGGGCTTCTCTAGCCACCTCATCTTCTGCTCATCCTCTCGCGCACTCTAAAGAGAGCTCAGGTGAGAAATTGCAAACGTCCAGCAAATGCTCAGAGATGAAAAGTGCCAGCACTGAAAGCTCTTGCTAGCCAGCACCCTTCCTTGGAAGCGCTTTCACAGGCGCAGTAACACTGGGGCTTTGCGCTTCTCTAGCCACCAAACGTCACGGTCCTTCTCTTTCCGTCGGTAGATACGAGCTGAGAAATTGCAAATGTCGAGCAATTGCTCAGAGATGAAAAGTGCCAGCACTGAAAGCTCTTGCTAGCCAGCACCCTTCCTTGGAAGCGCTTTCACAGGCGCAGCAACACTGGGGCTTTGCGCTTCTCTAGCCACCAAACGTCACGCTCCTTCTCTTTCCGTCTCGTAGACACGAGCTGAGAAATTGCAAACGTCGAGCAATTGCTCAGAGATGAAAAGTGCCAGCACTGAAAGCTCTTGCTAGCCAGCACCCTTCCTTGGAAGCGCTTTTGTAGGCCTAAGAACACTGGGGCTCTGGGCTTCTCTAGCCACCTCATCTTCTGCTCATCCTCTCGCGCACTCTAAAGAGAGCTCAGGTGAGAAATTGCAAACGTCCAGCAAATGCTCAGAGATGAAAAGTGCCAGCACTGAAAGCTCTTGCTAGCCAGCACCCTTCCTTGGAAGCGCTTTCACAGGCGCAGTAACACTGGGGCTTTGCGCTTCTCTAGCCACCAAACGTCACGGTCCTTCTCTTTCCATCTCGTAGACACGAGCTGAGAAATTGCAAACGTCGAGCAATTGCTCAGAGATGAAAAGTGCCAGCACTGAAAGCTCTTGTTAGCCAGCACCCTTCCTTGGAAGCGCTTTCACAGGCGCAGCAACACTGGGGCTTTGCGCTTCTCTAGCCACCAAACGTCACGGTCCTTCTCTTTCCGTCTCGTAGACACGAGCTGAGAAATTGCAAACGTCGAGCAATTGCTCAGAGATGAAAAGTGCCAGCACTGAAAGCTGTTGCTAGCCAGCACCCTTCCTTGGAAGCGCTTTTGTAGGCCTAAGAACACTGGGGCTCTGGGCTTCTTTAGCCACCTCATCTTCTGCTCATCCTCTCGCGCACTCTAAAGAGAGCTCAGGTGAGAAATTGCAAACGTCGAGCAATTGCTCAGAGATGAAAAGTGCCAGCACTGAAAGCTCTTGCTAGCCAGCACCCTTCCTTGGAAGCGCTTTCACAGGCGCAGCAACACTGGGGCTTTGCGCTTCTCTAGCCACCAAACGTCACGGTCACTATCTCTCCGTGTCGTAGACACGAGCTGAGAAATTGCAAACGTCGAGCAATTGCTCAGAGATGAAAAGTGCCAGCACTGAAAGCTCTTGCTAGCCAGCACCCTTCCTTGGAAGCGCTTTTGTAACCCTTAGAACACTGGGGCTCTGGGCTTCTCTAGCCACCTCATCTTCTGCTCATCCTCTCGCGCACTCTAAAGAGAGCTCAGGTGAGAAATTGCAAACGTCGAGCAATTGCTCAGAGATGAAAAGTGCCAGCACTGAAAGCTCTTGCTAGCCAGCACCCTTCCTTGGAAGCGCTTTCACAGGTGCAGCAACACTGGGGCTTTGCGCTTCTCTAGCCACCAAACGCCACGGTCCTTCTCTTTCCGTCTCGTAGACACGAGCTGAGAAATTGCAAACGTCGAGCAATTGCTCAGAGATGAAAAGTGCCAGCACTGAAAGCTCTTGCTAGCCAGCACCCTTCCTTGGAAGCGCTTTTGTAGGCCTAAGAACACTGGGGCTCTGGGCTTCTCTAGCCACCTCATCTTCTGCTCATCCTCTCGCGCACTCTAAAGAGAGCTCAGGTGAGAAATTGCAAACGTCGAGCAATTGCTCAGAGATGAAAAGTGCCAGCACTGAAAGCTGTTGCTAGCCAGCACCCTTCCTTGGAAGCGCTTTCACAGGCGCAGTAACACTGGGGCTTTGCGCTTCTCTAGCCACCAAACGTCACGGTCCTTCTCTTTCCGTCTCGTAGACACGAGCTGAGAAATTGCAAACGTCGAGCAATTGCTCCGAGATGAAAAGTGCCAGCACTGAAAGCTCTTGCTAGCCAGCACCCTTCCTTGGAAGCGCTTTTGTAGGCCTAAGAACACTGGGGCTCTGGGCTTCTCTAGCCACCTCATCTTCTGCTCATCCTCTCGCGCACTCTAAAGAGAGCTCAGGTGAGAAATTGCAAACGTCGAGCAATTGCTCAGAGATGAAAAGTGCCAGCACTGAAAGCTGTTGCTAGCCAGCACCCTTCCTTGGAAGCGCTTTCACAGGCGCAGTAACACTGGGGCTTTGCGCTTCTCTAGCCACCAAACGTCACGGTCCTTCTCTTTCCGTCGGTAGACACGAGCTGAGAAATTGCAAACGTCGAGCAATTGCTCAGAGATGAAAAGTGCCAGCACTGAAAGCTGTTGCTAGCCAGCACCCTTCCTTGGAAGCGCTTTCACAAGCGCAGTAACACTGGGGCTTTGCGCTTCTCTACGCACCAAACGTCACGGTCCTTCTCTTTCCGTCTCGTAGACACGAGCTGAGAAATTGCAAACGTCGAGCAATTGCTCAGAGATGAAAAGTGCCAGCACTGAAAGCTGTTGCTAGCCAGCACCCTTCCTTGGAAGCGCTTTTGTAGGCCTAAGAACACTGGGGCTCTGGGCTTCTCTAGCCACCTCATCTTCTGCTCATCCTCTCGCGCACTCTAAAGAGAGCTCAGGTGAGAAATTGCAAACGTCCAGCAATTGCTCAGAGATGAAAAGTGCCAGCACTGAAAGCTGTTGCTAGCCAGCACCCTTCCTTGGAAGCGCTTTCACAGGCGCAGCAACACTGGGGCTTTGCGCTTCTCTAGCCACCAAACGCCACGGTCCTTCTCTTTCCGTCTCGTAGACACGAGCTGAGAAATTGCAAACGTCGAGCAATTGCTCAGAGATGAAAAGTGCCAGCACTGAAAGCTGTTGCTAGCCAGCCCCCTTCCTTGGAAGCGCTTTTGTAGGCCTAAGAACACTGGGGCTCTGGGCTTCTCTAGCCACCTTATCTTCTGCTCATCCTCTCGCGCACTCTAAAGAGAGCTCAGGTGAGAAATTGCAAACGTCGAGCAATTGCTCAGAGATGAAAAGTGCCAGCACTGAAAGCTCTTGCTAGCCAGCACCTTTCCTTTGAAGCGCTTTCACAGGCGCAGTAACACTGGGGCTTTGCGCTTCTCTACCCACCAAACGTCACGGTCACTATCTCTCCGTCTCGTAGACACGAGCTGAGAAATTGCAAACGTCGAGCAATTGCTCAGAGATGAAAAGTGCCAGCACTGAAAGCTCTTGCTAGCCAGCACCCTTCCTTGGAAGCGCTTTTGTAGGCCTAAGAACACTGGGGCTCTGGGCTTCTCTAGCCACCTCATCTTCTGCTCATCCTCTCGCGCACTCTAAAGAGAGCTCAGGTGAGAAATTGCAAACGTCGAGCAATTGCTCAGAGATGAAAAGTGCCAGCACTGAAAGCTGTTGCTAGCCAGCACCCTTCCTTGGAAGCGCTTTCACAGGCGCAGCAACACTGGGGCTTTGCGCTTCTCTACCCACCAAACGTCACGGTCACTATCTCTCCGTCTCGTAGACACGAGCTGAGAAATTGCAAACGTCGAGCAATTGCTCAGAGATGAAAAGTGCCAGCACTGAAAGCTCTTGCTAGCCAGCACCCTTCCTTGGAAGCGCTTTTGTAGGCCTAAGAACACTGGGGCTCTGGGCTTCTTTAGCCACCTCATCTTCTGCTCATCCTCTCGCGCACTCTAAAGAGAGCTCAGGTGAGAAATTGCAAACGTCCAGCAAATGCTCAGAGATGAAAAGTGCCAGCACTGAAAGCTCTTGCTAGCCAGCACCCTTCCTTGGAAGCGCTTTCACAGGCGCAGTAACACTGGGGCTTTGCGCTTCTCTAGCCACCAAACGTCACGGTCATTCTCTTTCCATCTCATAGACACGAGCTGAGAAATTGCAAACGTCGAGCAATTGCTCAGAGATGAAAAGTGCCAGCACTGAAAGCTCTTGCTAGCCAGCACCCTTCCTTGGAAGCGCTTTCACAGGCGCAGTAACACTGGGGCTTTGCGCTTCTCTAGCCACCAAACGTCACGGTCCTTCTCTTTCCGTCTCGTAGACACGAGCTGAGAAATTGCAAACGTCGAGCAATTGCTCAGAGATGAAAAGTGCCAGCACTGGAAGCTGTTGCTAGCCAGCACCCTTCCTTGGAAGCGCTTTTGTAGGCCTAAGAACACTGGGGCTCTGGGATTCTCTAGCCACCTAATCTTCTGCTCATCCTCTCGCGCACTCTAAAGAGAGCTCATGTGAGAAATTGCAAACGTCGAGCAATTGCTCAGAGATGAAAAGTGCCAGCACTGAAAGCTGTTGCTAGCCAGCACCCTTCCTTGGAAGCGCTTTCACAGGCGCAGCAACACTGGGGCTTTGCGCTTCTCTAGCCACCAAACGTCACGGTCACTATCTCTCCGTCTCGTAGACACGAGCTGAGAAATTGCAAACGTCGAGCAATTGCTCAGAGATGAAAAGTGCCAGCACTGAAAGCTGTTGCTAGCCAGCACCCTTCCTTGGAAGCGCTTTTTTAACCCTTAGAACACTGGGGCTCTGGGCTTCTCTAGCCACCTCATCTTCTGCTCATCCTCTCGCGCACTCTAAAGAGAGCTCAGGTGAGAAATTGCAAACGTCCAGCAAATGCTCAGAGATGAAAAGTGCCAGCACTGAAAGCTCTTGCTAGCCAGCACCCTTCCTTGGAAGCGCTTTCACAGGCGCAGCAACACTGGGGCTTTGCGCTTCTATACGCACCAAACGTCACGGTCCTTCTCTTTCCGTCTCGTAGACACGAGCTGAGAAATTGCAAACGTCCAGCAATTGCTCAGAGATGAAAAGTGCCAGCACTGAAAGCTGTTGCTAGCCAGCACCCTTCCTTGGAAGCGCTTTTGTAGGCCTAAGAACACTGGGGCTCTGGGCTTCTCTAGCCACCTAATCTTCTGCTCATCCTCTCGCGCACTCTAAAGAGAGCTCAGGTGAGAAATTGCAAACGTCGAGCAATTGCTCAGAGATGAAAAGTGCCAGCACTGAAAGCTGTTGCTAGCCAGCACCCTTCCTTGGAAGCGCTTTCACAGGCGCAGTAACACTGGGGCTTTGCGCTTCTCTAGCCATCAAACGTCACGGTCCTTCTCTTTCCGTCGGTAGACACGAGCTGAGAAATTGCAAACGTCGAGCAATTGCTCAGAGATGAAAAGTGCCAGCACTGAAAGCTGTTGCTAGCCAGCACCCTTCCTTGGAAGCGCTTTCACAAGCGCAGTAACACTGGGGCTTTGCGCTTCTCTAGCCACCAAACGTCACGGTCATTCTCTTTCCGTCTCGTAGACATAAGCTGAGAAATTGCAAACGTCGAGCAATTGCTCAGAGATGAAAAGTGCCAGCACTGAAAGCTGTTGCTAGCCAGCCCCCTTCCTTGGAAGCGCTTTTGTAGGCCTAAGAACACTGGGGCTCTGGGCTTCTTTAGCCGCCTCATCTTCTGCTCATCCTCTTGCGCAGTCTAAAGAGAGCTCAGGTGAGAAATTGCAAACGTCGAGCAATTGCTCAGACATGAAAAGTGCCAGCACTGAAAGCTCTTGCTAGCCAGCACCCTTCCTTGGAAGCGCTTTCACAGGCGCAGTAACACTGGGGCTTTGCGCTTCTCTACCCACCAAACGTCACGGTCCTTCTCTTTCCGTCTCGTAGACACGAGCTGAGAAATTGCAAACGTTGAGCAATTGCTCAGAGATGAAAAGTGCCAGCACTGAAAGCTCTTGCTAGCCAGCCCCCTTCCTTGGAAGCGCTTTTGTAGGCCTAAGAACACTGGGGCTCTGGGCTTCTTTAGCCACCTCATCTTCTGCTCATCCTCTCGCGCACTCTAAAGAGAGCTCAGGTGAGAAATTGCAAACGTCCAGCAATTGCTCAGAGATGAAAAGTGCCAGCACTGAAAGCTGTTGCTAGCCAGCACCCTTCCTTGGAAGGGCTTTCACAGGCGCAGCAACACTGGGGCTTTGCGCTTCTCTAGCCACCAAACGCCACGGTCCTTCTTTTTCCGTCTCCTAGACACGAGCTGAGAAATTGCAAACGTCGAGCAATTGCTCAGAGATGAAAAGTGCCAGCACTGAAAGCTCTTGCTAGCCAGCACCCTTCCTTGGAAGCGCTTTCACAGGCGCAGCAACACTGGGGCTTTGCGCTTCTCTAGCCACCAAAAGTCACGGTCCTTCTCTTTCCGTCTCGTAGACTCGAGCTGAGAAATTGCAAACGTCGAGCAATTGCTCAGAGATGAAAAGTGCCAGCACTGAAAGCTCTTGCTAGCCAGCACCCTTCCTTGGAAGCGCTTTTGTAGGCCTAAGAACACTGGGGCTCTGGGCTTCTCTAGCCACCTCATCTTCTCCTCATCCTCTCGCGCACTCTAAAGAGAGCTCAGGTGAGAAATTGCAAACGTCCAGCAATTGCTCAGAGATGAAAAGTGCCAGCACTGAAAGCTCTTGCTAGCCAGCACCCTTCCTTGGAAGCGCTTTCACAGGCGCAGCAACACTGGGGCTTTGCGCTTCTCTAGCCACAAAACGTCACGGTCCTTCTCTTTCCGTCTCGTAGACACGAGCTGAGAAATTGCAAACATCGAGCAATTGCTCAGAGATGAAAAGTGCCAGCACTGAAAGCTGTTGCTAGCCAGCACCCTTCCTTGGAAGCGCTTTCACAAGCGCAGTAACACTGGGGCTTTGCGCTTCTCTAGCCACCAAACGTCACGGTCCTTCTCTTTCCGTCTCGTAGACACGAGCTGAGAAATTGCAAACGTCGAGCAATTGCTCAGAGATGAAAAGTGCCAGCACTGGAAGCTGTTGCTAGCCAGCACCCTTCCTTGGAAGCGCTTTTGTAGCCCTTAGAACACTGGGGCTCTGGGCTTCTCTAGCCACCTCATCTTCTGCTCATCCTCTCGCGCACTCTAAAGAGAGCTCAGGTGAGAAATTGCAAACATCGAGCAATTGCTCAGAGATGAAAAGTGCCAGCACTGAAAGCTCTTGCTAGCCAGCACCTTTCCTTGGAAGCGCTTTCACAGGCGCAGTAACACTGGGGCTTTGCGCTTCTCTAGCCACCAAACGTCACGGTCCTTCTCTTTCCGTCTCGTAGACACGAGCTGAGAAATTGCAAACGTCCAGCAATTGCTCAGAGATGAAAAGTGCCAGCACTGACAGCTGTTGCTAGCCAGCACCCTTCCTTGGAAGCGCTTTCACAGGCGCAGCAACACTGGGGCTTTGCGCTTCTCTAGCCACCAAACGCCACGGTCCTTCTCTTTCCGTCTCGTAGACACGAGCTGAGAAATTGCAAACGTCGAGCAATTGCTCAGAGATGAAAAGTGCCAGCACTGAAAGCTGTTGCTAGCCAGCACCCTTCCTTGGAAGCGCTTTCACAGGCGCAGTAACACTGGGGCTTTGCGCTTCTCTAGCCACCAAACGTCACGGTCCTTCTCTTTCCGTCTCGTAGACATGAGCTGAGAAATTGCAAATGTCGAGCAATTGCTCAGAGATGAAAAGTGCCAGCACTGAAAGCTGTTGCTAGCCAGCACCCTTCCTTGGAAGCGCTTTTGTAGGCCTAAGAACACTGGGGCTCTGGGCTTCTCTAGCCACCTCATCTTCTGCTCATCCTCTCGCGCACTCTAAAGAGAGCTCAGGTGAGAAATTGCAAACGTCGAGCAATTGCTCAGAGATGAAAAGTGCCAGCACTGAAAGCTGTTGCTAGCCAGCACCCTTCCTTGGAAGCGCTTTCACAGGCGCAGCAACACTGGGGCTTTGCGCTTCTCTACCCACCAAACGTCACGGTCCTTCTCTTTCCGTCTCGTAGACACGAGCTGAGAAATTGCAAACGTCGAGCAATTGCTCAGAGATGAAAAGTGCCAGCACTGACAGCTGTTGCTAGCCAGCACCCTTCCTTGGAAGCGCTTTCACAGGCGCAGCAACACTGGGGCTTTGCGCTTCTCTAGCCAGCAAACGTCACGGTCACTATCTCTCCGTCTCGTAGACACGAGCTGAGAAATTGCAAACGTCGAGCAATTGCTCAGAGATGAAAAGTGCCAGCACTGAAAGCTGTTGCTAGCCAGCACCCTTCCTTGGAAGCGCTTTCACAGGCGCAGCAACACTGGGGCTTTGCGCTTCTCTACCCACCAAAAGTCACGGTCACTATCTCTCCGTCTCGTAGACACGAGCTGAGAAATTGCAAACGTCGAGCAATTGCTCAGAGATGAAAAGTGCCAGCACTGAAAGCTGTTGCTAGCCAGCACCCTTCCTTGGAAGCGCTTTTGTAGGCCTAAGAACACTGGGGCTCTGGGCTTCTCTAGCCACCTCATCTTCTGCTCATCCTCTCGCGCACTCTAAAGAGAGCTGATTTGAGAAATTGCAAACGTCGAGCAATTGCTCAGAGATGAAAAGTGCCAGCACTGAAAGCTCTTGCTAGCCAGCACCCTTCCTTGGAAGCGCTTTCACAGGCGCAGTAACACTGGGGCTTTGCGCTTCTCTAGCCACCAAACGTCACTGTCATTCTCTTTCCGTCTCGTAGACACGAGCTGAGAAATTGCAAACGTCGAGCAATTGCTCAGAGATGAAAAGTGCCAGCACTGAAAGCTCTTGCTAGCCAGCACCCTTCCTTGGAAGCGCTTTTGTAGGCCTAAGAACACTGGGGCTCTGGGCTTCTCTAGCCACCTCATCTTCTGCTTATCCTCTCGCGCACTCTAAAGAGAGCTCAGGTGAGAAATTGCAAACGTCGAGCAATTGCTCAGAGATGAAAAGTGCCAGCACTGAAAGCTGTTGCTAGCCAGCACCCTTCCTTGGAAGCGCTTTCACAGGCGCAGTAACACTGGGGCTTTGCGCTTCTCTACCCATCAAACGTCACGGTCCTTCTCTTTCCGTCTCGTAGACACGAGCTGAGAAATTGCAAACGTCGAGCAATTGCTCAGAGATGAAAAGTGCCAGCACTGAAAGCTGTTGCTAGCCAGCACCCTTCCTTGGAAGCGCTTTACAGGCAAAGTAACACTGGGGCTTTGCGCTTCTCTACCCATCAAACGTCACGGTCCTTCTCTTTCCGTCTCGTAGACATGAGCTGAGAAATTGCAAATGTCGAGCAATTGCTCAGAGATGAAAAGTGCCAGCACTGAAAGCTGTTGCTAGCCAGCACCCTTCCTTGGAAGCGCTTTTGTAGGCCTAAGAACACTGGGGCTCTGGGCTTCTTTAGCCACCTCATCTTCTGCTCATCCTCTCGCGCACTCTAAAGAGAGCTCAGGTGAGAAATTGCAAACGTCCAGCAATTGCTCAGAGATGAAAAGTGCCAGCACTGAAAGCTGTTGCTAGCCAGCACCCTTCCTTGGAAGCGCTTTCACAGGCGCAGCAACACTGGGGCTTTGCGCTTCTCTACCCACCAAACGTCACGGTCCTTCTCTTTCCGTCTCGTAGACACGAGCTGAGAAATTGCAAACGTCGAGCAATTGCTCAGAGATGAAAAGTGCCAGCACTGAAAGCTGTTGCTAGCCAGCACCCTTCCTTGGAAGCGCTTTCACAGGCGCAGCAACACTGGGGCTTTGCGCTTCTCTAGCCACCAAACGTCACGGTCACTATCTCTCCGTCTCGTAGACACGAGCTGAGAAATTGCAAACGTCGAGCAATTGCTCAGAGATGAAAAGTGCCAGCACTGAAAGCTGTTGCTAGCCAGCACCCTTCCTTGGAAGCGCTTTCACAGGCGTAGCAACACTGGGGCTTTGCGCTTCTCTAGCCACCAAACGTCACGGTCATTCTCTTTCCGTCTCGTAGACTCGAGCTGAGAAATTGCAAACGTTGAGCAATTGCTCAGAGATGAAAAGTGCCAGCACTGAAAGCTGTTGCTAGCCAGCCCCCTTCCTTGGAAGCGCTTTTGTAGGCCTAAGAACACTGGGGCTCTGGGCTTCTCTAGCCACCTAATCTTCTGCTCATCCTCTCGCGCACTCTAAAGAGAGCTCAGGTGAGAAATTGCAAACGTCCAGCAATTGCTCAGAGATGAAAAGTGCCAGCACTGAAAGCTCTTGCTAGCCAGCACCCTTCCTTGGAAGCGCTTTCACAGGCGCAGCAACACTTGGGCTTTGCGCTTCTCTAGCCACCAAACGTCACGGTCCTTCTCTTTCCGTCGGTAGACATGAGCTGCGAAATTGCAAACGTCGAGCAGTTGCTCAGAGATGAAAAGGGCCAGCACTGAAAGCTCTTGCTAGCCAGCACCCTTCCTTGGAAGCGCTTTTGTAGGCCTAAGAACACTGGGGCTCTGGGCTTCTCTAGCCACCTCATCTTCTGCTCATCCTCTCGCGCACTCTAAAGAGAGCTCAGGTGAGAAATTGCAAACGTCGAGCAATTGCTCAGAGATGAAAAGTGCCAGCACTGAAAGCTCTTGCTAGCCAGCACCTTTCCTTGGAAGCGCTTTCACAGGCGCAGTAACACTGGGGCTTTGCGCTTCTCTACGCACCAAAAGTCACGGTCATTCTCTTTCCGTCTCGTAGACACGAGCTGAGAAATTGCAAACGTCGAGCAATTGCTCAGAGATGAAAAGTGCCAGCACTGAAAGCTGTTGCTAGCCAGCACCCTTCCTTGGAAGCGCTTTCACAGGCGCAGCAACACTGGGGCTTTGCGCTTCTCTAGCCAACAAACGTCACGGTCATTCTCTTTCCGTCTCGTAGACACGAGCTGAGAAATTGCAAACGTCGAGCAATTGCTCAGAGATGAAATGTGCCAGCACTGAAAGCTGTTGCTAGCCAGCCCCCTTCCTTGGAAGCGCTTTTGTAGGCCTAAGAACACTGGGGCTCTGTGCTTCTTTAGCCACCTAATCTTCTGCTCATCCTCTCGCGCACTCTAAAGAGAGCTCAGGTGAGAAATTGCAAACGTCGAGCAATTGCTCAGAGATGAAAAGTGCCAGCACTGAAAGCTCTTGCTAGCCAGCACCCTTCCTTGGAAGCGCTTTCACAGGCGCAGCAACACTGGGGCTTTGCGCTTCTCTAGCCACCAAACGTCACGGTCCTTCCCTTTCCGTCTCGTAGACACGAGCTGAGAAATTGCAAACGTCCAGCAATTGCTCAGAGATGAAAAGTGCCAGCACTGAAAGCTCTTGCTAGCCAGCACCCTTCCTTGGAAGCGCTTTCACAGGCGCAGCAACACTGGGGCTTTGCGCTTCTCTAGCCACCAAACGTCACGGTCACTATCTCTCCGTCTCGTAGACACGAGCTGAGAAATTGCAAACGTCGAGCAATTGCTCAGAGATGAAAAGTGCCAGCACTGAAAGCTGTTGCTAGCCAGCACCCTTCCTTGGAAGCGCTTTTGTAGGCCTAAGAACACTGGGGCTCTGGGCTTCTCTAGCCACCTCATCTTCTGCTCATCCTCTCGCGCACTCTAAAGAGAGCTCAGGTGAGAAATTGCAAACGTCCAGCAATTGCTCAGAGATGAAAAGTGCCAGCACTGAAAGCTGTTGCTAGCCAGCACCCTTCCTTGGAAGCGCTTTCACAGGCGCAGTAACACTGGGGCTTTGCGCTTCTCTAGCCACCAAACGTCACTGTCATTCTCTTTCCGTCTCGTAGACACGAGCTGAGAAATTGCAAACGTCGAGCAATTGCTCAGAGATGAAAAGTGCCAGCACTGAAAGCTCTTGCTAGCCAGCACCCTTCCTTGGAAGCGCTTTTGTAGGCCTAAGAACACTGGGGCTCTGGGCTTCTCTAGCCACCTCATCTTCTGCTTATCCTCTCGCGCACTCTAAAGAGAGCTCAGGTGAGAAATTGCAAACGTCGAGCAATTGCTCAGAGATGAAAAGTGCCAGCACTGAAAGCTCTTGCTAGCCAGCACCCTTCCTTGGAAGCGCTTTCACAGGCGCAGTAACACTGGGGCTTTGCGCTTCTCTACCCACCAAACGTCACGGTCCTTCTCTTTCCGTCTCGTAGACACGAGCTGAGAAATTGCAAACGTCGAGCAATTGCTCAGAGATGAAAAGTGCCAGCACTGAAAGCTGTTGCTAGCCAGCACCCTTCCTTGGAAGCGCTTTACAGGCAAAGTAACACTGGGGCTTTGCGCTTCTCTACCCATCAAACGTCACGGTCCTTCTCTTTCCGTCTCGTAGACACGAGCTGAGAAATTGCAAACGTCGAGCAATTGCTCAGAGATGAAAAGTGCCAGCACTGAAAGCTGTTGCTAGCCAGCACCCTTCCTTGGAAGCGCTTTTGTAGGCCTAAGAACACTGGGGCTCTGGGCTTCTTTAGCCACCTAATCTTCTGCTCATCCTCTCGCGCACTCTAAAGAGAGCTCAGGTGAGAAATTGCAAACGTCCAGCAATTGCTCAGAGATGAAAAGTGCCAGCACTGAAAGCTCTTGCTAGCCAGCACCCTTCCTTGGAAGCGCTTTCACAGGCGCAGCAACACTGGGGCTTTGCGCTTCTCTAGCCACCAAACGTCACGGTCCTTCCCTTTCCGTCTCGTAGACACGAGCTGAGAAATTGCAAACGTCCAGCAATTGCTCAGAGATGAAAAGTGCCAGCACTGAAAGCTGTTGCTAGCCAGCACCCTTCCTTGGAAGCGCTTTCACAGGCGCAGCAACACTGGGGCTTTGCGCTTCTCTACCCACCAAAAGTCACGGTCACTATCTCTCCGTCTCGTAGACACGAGCTGAGAAATTGCAAACGTCGAGCAATTGCTCAGAGATGAAAAGTGCCAGCACTGAAAGCTGTTGCTAGCCAGCACCCTTCCTTGGAAGCGCTTTTGTAGGCCTAAGAACACTGGGGCTCTGGGCTTCTCTAGCCACCTCATCTTCTGCTCATCCTCTCGCGCACTCTAAAGAGAGCTCAGGTGAGAAATTGCAAACGTCCAGCAATTGCTCAGAGATGAAAAGTGCCAGCACTGAAAGCTCTTGCTAGCCAGCACCCTTCCTTGGAAGCGCTTTCACAGGCGCAGTAACACTGGGGCTTTGCGCTTCTCTAGCCACCAAACGTCACTGTCATTCTCTTTCCGTCTCGTAGACACGAGCTGAGAAATTGCAAACGTCGAGCAATTGCTCAGAGATGAAAAGTGCCAGCACTGAAAGCTCTTGCTAGCCAGCACCCTTCCTTGGAAGCGCTTTTGTAGGCCTAAGAACACTGGGGCTCTGGGCTTCTCTAGCCACCTCATCTTCTGCTTATCCTCTCGCGCACTCTAAAGAGAGCTCAGGTGAGAAATTGCAAACGTCGAGCAATTGCTCAGAGATGAAAAGTGCCAGCACTGAAAGCTCTTGCTAGCCAGCACCCTTCCTTGGAAGCGCTTTCACAGGCGCAGTAACACTGGGGCTTTGCGCTTCTCTACCCATCAAACGTCACGGTCCTTCTCTTTCCGTCTCGTAGACACGAGCTGAGAAATTGCAAACGTCGAGCAATTGCTCAGAGATGAAAAGTGCCAGCACTGAAAGCTGTTGCTAGCCAGCACCCTTCCTTGGAAGCGCTTTACAGGCAAAGTAACACTGGGGCTTTGCGCTTCTCTACCCATCAAACGTCACGGTCCTTCTCTTTCCGTCTCGTAGACATGAGCTGAGAAATTGCAAATGTCGAGCAATTGCTCAGAGATGAAAAGTGCCAGCACTGAAAGCTGTTGCTAGCCAGCACCCTTCCTTGGAAGCGCTTTTGTAGGCCTAAGAACAGTGGGGCTCTGGGCTTCTCTAGCCACCTCATCTTCTGCTAATCCTCTCGCGCACTCTAAAGAGAGCTCAGGTGAGAAATTGCAAACGTCGAGCAATTGCTCAGAGATGAAAAGTGCCAGCACTGAAAGCTGTTGCTAGCCAGCACCGTTCCTTGGAAGCGCTTTTGTAGGCCTAAGAACACTGGGGCTCTGGGCTTCTCTAGCCACCTCATCTTCTGCTCATCCTCTCGCGCACTCTAAAGAGAGCTCAGGTGAGAAATTGCAAACGTCGAGCAATTGCTCAGAGATGAAAAGTGCCAGCACTGAAAGCTCTTGCTAGCCAGCACCCTTCCTTGGAAGCGCTTTACAGGCGCAGCAACACTGGGGCTTTGCGCTTCTCTACCCACCAAACGTCACGGTCCTTCTCTTTCCGTCTCGTGGACACGAGCTGAGAAATTGCAAACGTCGAGCAATTGCTCAGAGATGAAAAGTGCCAGCACTGAAAGCTGTTGCTAGCCAGCACCCTTCCTTGGAAGCGCTTTCACAGGCGCAGCAACACTGGGGCTTTGCGCTTCTCTAGCCACCAAACGTCACGGTCACTATCTCTCCGTCTCGTAGACACGAGCTGAGAAATTGCAAACGTCGAGCAATTGCTCAGAGATGAAAAGTGCCAGCACTGAAAGCTGTTGCTAGCCAGCACCCTTCCTTGGAAGCGCTTTCACAGGCGCAGCAACACTGGGGCTTTGCGCTTCTCTAGCCACCAAACGTCACGGTCATTCTCTTTCCGTCTCGTAGACTCGAGCTGAGAAATTGCAAACGTTGAGCAATTGCTCAGAGATGAAAAGTGCCAGCACTGAAAGCTCTTGCTAGCCAGCCCCCTTCCTTGGAAGCGCTTTTGTAGGCCTAAGAACACTGGGGCTCTGGGCTTCTTTAGCCACCTCATCTTCTGCTCATCCTCTCGCGCACTCTAAAGAGAGCTCAGGTGAGAAATTGCAAACGTCGAGCAATTGCTCAGAGATGAAAAGTGCCAGCACTGAAAGCTCTTGCTAGCCAGCACCCTTCCTTGGAAGCGCTTTCACAGGCGCAGCAACACTTGGGCTTTGCGCTTCTCTAGCCACTAAACGCCACGGTCCTTCTCTTTCCGTCGGTAGACATGAGCTGCGAAATTGCAAACGTCGAGCAGTTGCTCAGAGATGAAAAGTGCCAGCACTGAAAGCTCTTGCTAGCCAGCACCCTTCCTTGGAAGCGCTTTTGTAGCCCTTAGAACACTGGGGCTCTGGGCTTCTCTAGCCACCTCATCTTCTGCTCATCCTCTCGCGCACTCTAAAGAGAGCTCAGGTGAGAAATTGCAAACGTCCAGCAATTGCTCAGAGATGAAAAGTGCCAGCACTGAAAGCTGTTGCTAGCCAGCACCCTTCCTTGGAAGCGCTTTCACAGGCGCAGCAACACTGGGGCTTTGCGCTTCTATACGCACCAAACGTCACGGTCCTTCTCTTTCCGTCTCGTAGACACGAGCTGAGAAATTGCAAACGTCGAGCAATTGCTCAGAGATGAAAAGTGCCAGCACTGAAAGCTCTTGCTAGCCAGCACCCTTCCTTGGAAGCGCTTTCACAGGCGCAGCAACACTGGGGCTTTGCGCTTCTCTAGCCACCAAACGCCACGGTCCTTCTCTTTCCGTCGGTAGACACGAGCTGAGAAATTGCAAACGTCGAGCAATTGCTCAGAGATGAAAAGTGCCAGCACTGGAAGCTGTTGCTAGCCAGCCCCCTTCCTTGGAAGCGCTTTTGTAGCCCTTAGAACACTGGGGCTCTGGGCTTCTCTAGCCACCTCATCTTCTGCTCATCCTCTCGTGCACTCTAAAGAGAGCTCAGGTGAGAAATTGCAAACGTCGAGCAATTGCTCAGAGATGAAAAGTGCCAGCACTGAAAGCTGTTGCTAGCCAGCACCCTTCCTTGGAAGCGCTTTCACAGGCGCAGCAACACTGGGGCTTTGCGCTTCTCTAGCCACCAAACGTCACGGTCCTTCTCTTTCCGTCTCGTAGACACGAGCTGAGAAATTGCAAACGTCGAGCAATTGCTCAGAGATGAAAAGTGCCAGCACTGAAAGCTCTTGCTAGCCAGCACCCTTCCTTGGAAGAGCATTACAGGCGCAGTAACACTGGGGCTTTGCGCTTCTCTACCCACCAAACGTCACTGTCATTCTCTTTCCGTCTCATAGACACGAGCTGAGAAATTGCAAACTTCGAGCAATTGCTCAGAGATGAAAAGTGCCAGCACTGAAAGCTGTTGCTAGCCAGCACCCTTCCTTGGAAGCGCTTTCACAGGCGCAGCAACACTGGGGCTTTGCGCTTCTCTAGCCACCAAACGTCACGGTCCTTCTCTTTCCGTCTCGTAGACACGAGCTGAGAAATTGCAAACGTCGAGCAATTGCTCAGAGATGAAAAGTGCCAGCACTGAAAGCTCTTGCTAGCCAGCCCCCTTCCTTGGAAGCGCTTTTGTAGGCCTAAGAACAGTGGGGCTCTGGGCTTCTCTAGCCACCTCATCTTCTGCTCATCCTCTCGCGCACTCTAAAGAGAGCTCAGGTGAGAAATTGCAAACGTCGAGCAATTGCTCAGAGATGAAAAGTGCCAGCACTGAAAGCTCTTGCTAGCCAGCACCCTTCCTTGGAAGCGCTTTCACAGGCGCTGTAACACTGGGGCTTTGCGCTTCTCTACGCACCAAACGTCACGGTCCTTCTCTTTCCGTCTCGTAGACACGAGCTGAGAAATTGCAAACGTTGAGCAATTGCTCAGAGAGGAAAAGTGCCAGCACTGAAAGCTGTTGCTAGCCAGCACCCTTCCTTGGAAGCGCTTTTGTAGGCCTAAGAACACTGGGCCTCTGGGCTTCTCTAGCCACCTAATCTTCTGCTCATCCTCTCGCGCACTCTAAAGAGAGCTCAGGTGAGAAATTGCAAACGTCGAGCAATTGCTCAGAGATGAAAAGTGCCAGCACTGACAGCTGTTGCTAGCCAGCACCCTTCCTTGGAAGCGCTTTCACAGGCGCAGCAACACTGGGGCTTTGCGCTTCTCTAGCCACCAAACGCCACGGTCCTTCTCTTTCCGTCGGTAGACATGAGCTGCGAAATTGCAAACGTCGAGCAGTTGCTCAGAGATGAAAAGTGCCAGCACTGAAAGCTCTTGCTAGCCAGCACCCTTCCTTGGAAGCGCTTTTGTAGCCCTTAGAACACTGGGACTCTGGGCTTCTCTAGCCACCTCATCTTCTGCTCATCCTCTCGCGCACTCTAAAGAGAGCTCAGGTGAGAAATTGCAAACGTCGAGCAATTGCTCAGAGATGAAAAGTGCCAGCACTGAAAGCTGTTGCTAGCCAGCACCCTTCCTTGGAAGCGCTTTTGTAGCCCTTAGAACACTGGGGCTCTGGGCTTCTCTAGCCACCTCATCTTCTGCTCATCCTCTCGCGCACTCTAAAGAGAGCTCAGGTGAGAAATTGCAAACGTCGAGCAATTGCTCAGAGATGAAAAGTGCCAGCACTGAAAGCTGTTGCTAGCCAGCACCATTCCTTGGAAGCGCTTTCACAGGCGCAGCAACACTGGGGCTTTGCGCTTCTCTACGCACCAAATGTCACGGTCCTTCTCTTTCCGTCTCGTAGACACGAGCTGAGAAATTGCAAACGTCGAGCAATTGCTCAGAGAGGAAAAGTGCCAGCACTGAAAGCTCTTGCTAGCCAGCACCCTTCCTTGGAAGCGCTTTACAGGCGCAGTAACACTGGGGCTTTGCGCTTCTCTACCCACCAAACGTCACGGTCACTATCTCTCCGTCTCGTAGACACGAGCTGAGAAATTGCAAACGTCGAGCAATTGCTCAGAGATGAAAAGTGCCAGCACTGAAAGCTGTTGCTAGCCAGCACCCTTCCTTGGAAGCGCTTTCACAGGCGCAGCAACACTGGGGCTTTGCGCTTCTCTAGCCACCAAACGTCACAGTCATTCTCTTTCCGTCTCGGAGACTCGAGCTGAGAAATTGCAAACGTCCAGCAATTGCTCAGAGATGAAAAGTGCCAGCACTGAAAGCTGTTGCTAGCCAGCACCCTTCCTTGGAAGCGCTTTTGTAGGCCTAAGAACACTGGGGCTCTGGGCTTCTCTAGCCACCTCATCTTCTGCTCATCCTCGCGCGCACTCTAAAGAGAGCTCAGGGGAGAAATTGCAAACGTCCAGCAATTGCTCAGAGAGGAAAAGTGCCAGCACTGAAAGCTGTTGCTAGCCAGCACCCTTCCTTGGAAGCGCTTTCACACGTGCAGCAACACTGGGGCTTTGGGCTTCTCTGGCCACCAAATGTCACGGTCCTTCTCTTTCCGTCGGTAGACATGAGCTGCGAAATTGCAAACGTCGAGCAGTTGCTCAGAGATGAAAAGTGCCAGCACTGAAAGCTCTTGCTAGCCAGCACCCTTCCTTGGAAGCGCTTTTGTAGCCCTTAGAACACTGGGGCTCTAGGCTTCTCTAGCCACCTCATCTTCTGCTCATCCTCTCGCGCACTCTAAAGAGAGCTCAGGTGAGAAATTGCAAACGTCGAGCAATTGCTCAGAGATGAAAAGTGCCAGCACTGAAAGCTGTTGCTAGCCAGCACCCTTCCTTGGAAGCGCTTTTGTAGGCCTAAGAACACTGGGGCTCTGGGCTTCTCTAGCCACCTCATCTTCTGCTCATCCTCGCGCGCACTCTAAAGAGAGCTCAGGGGAGAAATTGCAAACGTCCAGCAATTGCTCAGAGAGGAAAAGTGCCAGCACTGAAAGCTGTTGCTAGCCAGCACCCTTCCTTGGAAGCGCTTTCACACGTGCAGCAACACTGGGGCTTTGGGCTTCTCTAGCCACCAAATGTCACGGTCCTTCTCTTTCCGTCGGTAGACATGAGCTGCGAAATTGCAAACGTCGAGCAGTTGCTCAGAGATGAAAAGTGCCAGCACTGAAAGCTCTTGCTAGCCAGCACCCTTCCTTGGAAGCGCTTTTGTAGCCCTTAGAACACTGGGGCTCTAGGCTTCTCTAGCCACCTCATCTTCTGCTCATCCTCTCGCGCACTCTAAAGAGAGCTCAGGTGAGAAATTGCAAACGTCGAGCAATTGCTCAGAGATGAAAAGTGCCAGCACTGAAAGCTCTTGCTAGCCAGCACCCTTCCTTGGAAGCGCTTTCACAGGCGCAGCAACACTGGGGCTTTGCGCTTCTCTAGCCACCAAAAGTCACGGTCCTTCTCTTTCCGTCTCGTAGACACGAGCTGAGAAATTGCAAACGTCGAGCAATTGCTCAGAGATGAAAAGTGCCAGCACTGAAAGCTGTTGCTAGCCAGCACCCTTCCTTGGAAGCGCTTTTGTAGGCCTAAGAACAGTGGGGCTCTGGGCTTCTCTAGCCACCTAATCTTCTGCTCATCCTCTCGCGCACTCTAAAGAGAGCTCAGGTGAGAAATTGCAAACGTCCAGCAATTGCTCAGAGATGAAAAGTGCCAGCACTGAAAGCTGTTGCTAGCCAGCACCCTTCCTTGGAAGCGCTTTCACAGGCGCAGCAACACTGGGGCTTTGGGCTTCTCTAGCCACCAAAAGTCACGGTCCTTCTCTTTCCGTCTCGTAGACACGAGCTGAGAAATTGCAAACGTCGAGCAATTGCTCAGAGATGAAAAGTGCCAGCACTGAAAGCTGTTGCTAGCCAGCACCCTTCCTTGGAAGCGCTTTTGTAGCCCTTAGAACACTGGGGCTCTGGGCTTCTCTAGCCACCTCATCTTCTGCTCATCCTCTCGCGCACTCTAAAGAGAGCTCAGGTGAGAAATTGCAAACGTCGAGCAATTGCTCAGAGATGAAAAGTGCCAGCACTGAAAGCTCTTGCTAGCCAGCACCCTTCCTTGGAAGCGTTTTCACAGGCGCAGCAACACTGTGGCTTTGCGCTTCTCTAGCCACCAAACGCCACGGTCCTTCTCTTTCCGTCGGTAGACACGAGCTGAGAAATTGCAAACGTCGAGCAATTGCTCAGAGATGAAAAGTGCCAGCACTGAAAGCTCTTGCTAGCCAGCACCCTTCCTTGGAAGCGCTTTCACAGGCGCAGCAACACTGGGGGTTTGCGCTTCTCTAGCTACCAAACGCCACGGTCCTTCTCTTTCCGTCGGTAGACACGAGCTGAGAAATTGCAAACGTCGAGCAATTGCTCCGAGATGAAAAGTGCCAGCACTGGAAGCTGTTGCTAGCCAGCACCCTTCCTTGGAAGCGCTTTTGTAGCCCTTAGAACACTGGGGCTCTGGGCTTCTCTAGCCACCTCATCTTCTGCTCATCCTCTCGCGCACTCTAAAGAGAGCTCAGGTGAGAAATTGCAAACGTCGACCAATTGCTCAGAGATGAAAAGTGCCAGCACTGAAAGCTGTTGCTAGCCAGCACCCTTCCTTGGAAGCGCTTTCACAGGCGCAGCAACACTGGGGCTTTGCGCTTCTCTAGCCAACAAACGTCACGGTCCTTCTCTTTCCGTCTCGTAGATACGAGCTGAGAAATTGCAAACGTCGAGCAATTGCTCAGAGATGAAAAGTGCCAGCACTGAAAGCTCTTGCTAGCCAGCACCCTTCCTTGGAAGAGCATTACAGGCGCAGTAACACTGGGGCTTTGCGCTTCTCTACCCACCAAACGTCACTGTCATTCTCTTTCCGTCTCATAGACACGAGCTGAGAAATTGCAAACGTCGAGCAATTGCTCAGAGATGAAAAGTGCCAGCACTGAAAGCTCTTGCTAGCCAGCACCCTTCCTTGGAAGCGCTTTCACAGGCGCAGCAACACTGGGGCTTTGCGCTTCTCTAGCCACCAAACGTCACGGTCCTTCTCTTTCCGTCTCGTAGACACGAGCTGAGAAATTGCAAACGTCGAGCAATTGCTCAGAGATGAAAAGTGCCAGCACTGAAAGCTGTTGCTAGCCAGCACCCTTCCTTGGAAGCGCTTTTGTAGGCCTAAGAACAGTGGGGCTCTGGGCTTCTCTAGCCACCTCATCTTCTGCTCATCCTCTCGCGCACTCTAAAGAGAGCTCAGCTGAGAAATTGCAAACGTCCAGCAATTGCTCAGAGATGAAAAGTGCCAGCACTGAAA
The DNA here is from genome assembly GCA_037962945.1 of Sarcoramphus papa. NCBI lineage: Eukaryota > Metazoa > Chordata > Aves > Accipitriformes > Cathartidae > Sarcoramphus > Sarcoramphus papa. Next base: position 117,006 of record JBBMRM010000072.1, on the reverse strand, counting down.
GCTGTTGCTAGCCAGCACCCTTCCTTGGAAGCGCTTTCACAGGCGCAGTAACACTGGGGCTTTGCGCTTCTCTACCCATCAAACGTCACGGTCCTTCTCTTTCCGTCTCGTAGACACGAGCTGAGAAATTGCAAACGTCGAGCAATTGCTCCGAGATGAAAAGTGCCAGCACTGAAAGCTGTTGCTAGCCAGCACCCTTCCTTGGAAGCGCTTTACAGGCACAGTAACACTGCGGCTTTGCGCTTCTCTACCCATCAAACGTCACGGTCATTCTCTTTCCGTCTCGTAGACTCGAGCTGAGAAATTGCAAATGTCGAGCAATTGCTCAGAGATGAAAAGTGCCAGCACTGAAAGCTGTTGCTAGCCAGCACCCTTCCTTGGAAGCGCTTTACAGGCACAGTAACACTGCGGCTTTGCGCTTCTCTACCCATCAAACGTCACGGTCATTCTCTTTCCGTCTCGTAGACTCGAGCTGAGAAATTGCAAATGTCGAGCAATTGCTCAGAGATGAAAAGTGCCAGCACTGAAAGCTGTTGCTAGCCAGCACCCTTCCTTGGAAGCGCTTTCACAGGCGCAGCAACACTGGGGCTTTGCGCTTCTATACGCACCAAACGTCACGGTCATTCTCTTTCCGTCTCGTAGACTCGAGCTGAGAAATTGCAAACGTTGAGCAATTGCTCAGAGATGAAAAGTGCCAGCACTGAAAGCTCTTGCTAGCCAGCCCCCTTCCTTGGAAGCGCTTTTGTAGGCCTAAGAACACTGGGGCTCTGGGCTTCTCTATCCACCTAATCTTCTGCTCATCCTCTCGCGCACTCTAAAGAGAGCTCAGGTGAGAAATTGCAAACGTCCAGCAAATGCTCAGAGATGAAAAGTGCCAGCACTGAAAGCTCTTGCTAGCCAGCACCCTTCCTTGGAAGCGCTTTCACAGGCGCAGCAACACTGGGGCTTTGGGCTTCTCTAGCCACCAAACGCCACGGTCCTTCTCTTTCCGTCGGTAGACACGAGCTGAGAAATTGCAAACGTCGAGCAATTGCTCAGAGATGAAAAGTGCCAGCACTGAAAGCTCTTGCTAGCCAGCCCCCTTCCTTGGAAGCGCTTTTGTAGGCCTAAGAACACTGGGGCTCTGGGCTTCTCTAGCCACCTCATCTTCTGCTCATCCTCTCGCGCACTCTAAAGAGAGCTCAGGTGAGAAATTGCAAACGTCCAGCAATTGCTCAGAGATGAAAAGTGCCAGCACTGAAAGCTGTTGCTAGCCAGCACCCTTCCTTGGAAGCGCTTTTGTAACCCTTAGAACACTGGGGCTCTGGGCTTCTCTAGCCACCTCATCTTCTGCTCATCCTCTCGCGCACTCTGAAGAGAGCTCAGGTGAGAAAGTGCAAACGTCCAGCAATTGCTCAGAGATGAAAAGTGCCAGCACTGAAAGCTGTTGCTAGCCAGCACCCTTCCTTGGAAGCGCTTTTGTAGGCCTAAGAACAGTGGGGCTCTGGGCTTCTCTAGCCACCTCATCTTCTGCTCATCCTCTCGCGCACTCTAAAGAGAGCTCAGGTGAGAAATTGCAAAGGTCGAGCAATTGCTCAGAGATGAAAAGTGCCAGCACTGAAAGCTGTTGCTAGCCAGCACCCTTCCTTGGAAGCGCTTTCACAGGCGCAGTAACACTGGGGCTTTGCGCTTCTCTACCCATCAAACGTCACGGTCCTTCTCTTTCCGTCTCGTAGACACGAGCTGAGAAATTGCAAACGTCGAGCAATTGCTCCGAGATGAAAAGTGCCAGCACTGAAAGCTGTTGCTAGCCAGCACCCTTCCTTGGAAGCGCTTTCACAGGCGCAGCAACACTGGGGCTTTGCGCTTCTCTAGCCACCAAAAGTCACGGTCATTCTCTTTCCGTCTCGTAGACTCGAGCTGAGAAATTGCAAACGTCCAGCAATTGCTCAGAGATGAAAAGTGCCAGCACTGAAAGCTCTTGCTAGCCAGCACCCTTCCTTGGAAGCGCTTTTGTAGGCCTAAGAACACTGGGGCTTTGGGCTTCTCTAGCCACCTCATCTTCTGCTCATCCTCGCGCGCACTCTAAAGAGAGCTCAGGTGAGAAATTGCAAACGTCGAGCAATTGCTCAGAGATGAAAAGTGCCAGCACTGAAAGCTCTTGCTAGCCAGCACCCTTCCTTGGAAGCGCTTTCACAGGCGCAGCAACACTGGGGCTTTGCGCTTCTCTAGCCACCAAACGTCACTGTCATTCTCTTTCCGTCTCGTAGACACGAGCTGAGAAATTGCAAACGTCGAGCAATTGCTCAGAGATGAAAAGTGCCAGCACTGAAAGCTCTTGCTAGCCAGCACCCTTCCTTGGAAGCGCTTTTGTAGCCCTTAGAACACTGGGGCTTTGCGCTTCTCTACCCATCAAACGTCACGGTCCTTCTCTTTCCGTCTCGTAGACACGAGCTGAGAAATTGCAAACGTCGAGCAATTGCTCAGAGATGAAAAGTGCCAGCACTGAAAGCTGTTGCTAGCCAGCACCTTTCCTTGGAAGCGCTTTACAGGCACAGTAACACTGGGGCTTTGCGCTTCTCTAGCCACCAAACGTCACGGTCATTCTCTTTCCGTCTCGTAGACATGAGCTGAGAAATTGCAAATGTCGAGCAATTGCTCAGAGATGAAAAGTGCCAGCACTGAAAGCTCTTGCTAGCCAGCACCCTTCCTTGGAAGCGCTTTTGTAGGCCTAAGAACACTGGGGCTCTGGGCTTCTCTAGCCACCTCATCTTCTGCTAATCCTCTCGCGCACTCTAAAGAGAGCTCAGGTGAGAAATTGCAAACGTCGAGCAATTGCTCAGAGATGATAAGTGCCAGCACTGAAAGCTGTTGCTAGCCAGCACCCTTCCTTGGAAGCGCTTTTGTAGCCCTAAGAACACTGGGGCTCTGGGCTTCTCTAGCCACCTCATCTTCTGCTCATCCTCGCGCGCACTCTAAAGAGAGCTCAGGTGAGAAATTGCAAACGTCCAGCAATTGCTCAGAGATGAAAAGTGCCAGCACTGAAAGCTGTTGCTAGCCAGCACCCTTCCTTGGAAGCGCTTTCACAGGCGCAGCAACACTGGGGCTTTGCGCTTCTCTAGCCACCAAACGTCACGGTCCTTCTCTTTCCGTCTCGTAGACACGAGCTGAGAAATTGCAAACGTCCAGCAATTGCTCAGAGATGAAAAGTGCCAGCACTGAAAGCTCTTGCTAGCCAGCACCCTTCCTTGGAAGCGCTTTTGTAGGCCTAAGAACAGTGGGGCTCTGGGCTTCTTTAGCCACCTCATCTTCTGCTCATCCTCTCGCGCACTCTAAAGAGAGCTCAGGTGAGAAATTGCAAACGTCGAGCAATTGCTCAGAGATGAAAAGTGCCAGCACTGAAAGCTGTTGCTAGCCAGCACCCTTCCTTGGAAGCGCTTTCACAGGCGCAGCAACACTGGGGCTTTGCGCTTCTCTAGCCAACAAACGCCACGGTCCTTCTCTTTCCGTCTCGTAGACACGAGCTGAGAAATTGCAAACGTCGAGCAATTGCTCAGAGATGAAAAGTGCCAGCACTGAAAGCTCTTGCTAGCCAGCACCCTTCCTTGGAAGCGCTTTCACAGGCGCAGCAACACTGGGGCTTTGCGCTTCTCTAGCCACCAAACGTCACGGTCCTTCTCTTTCCGTCTCGTAGACACGAGCTGAGAAATTGCAAACGTCGAGCAATTGCTCAGAGATGAAAAGTGCCAGCACTGAAAGCTGTTGCTAGCCAGCACCCTTCCTTGGAAGCGCTTTTGTAGGCCTAAGAACAGTGGGGCTCTGGGCTTCTCTAGCCACCTCATCTTCTGCTCATCCTCTCGCGCACTCTAAAGAGTGATCAGGTGAGAAATTGCAAACGTCGAGCAATTGCTCAGAGATGAAAAGTGCCAGCACTGGAAGCTGTTGCTAGCCAGCACCCTTCCTTGGAAGCGCTTTTGTAGCCCTAAGAACACTGGGGCTCTGGGCTTCTTTAGCCACCTCATCTTCTGCTCATCCTCTCGCGCACTCTGAAGAGAGCTCAGGTGAGAAATTGCAAACGTCGAGCAATTGCTCAGAGATGAAAAGTGCCAGCACTGAAAGCTGTTGCTAGCCAGCACCCTTCCTTGGAAGCGCTTTCACAGGCGCAGCAACACTGGGGCTTTGCGCTTCTATACGCACCAAACGTCACGGTCCTTCTCTTTCCGTCTCGTAGACACGAGCTGAGAAATTGCAAACGTCGAGCAATTGCTCAGAGATGAAAAGTGCCAGCACTGAAAGCTGTTGCTAGCCAGCACCCTTCCTTGGAAGCGCTTTCACAGGCGCAGCAACACTGGGGCTTTGCGCTTCTCTAGCCACCAAACGTCACGGTCATTCTCTTTCCGTCTCGTAGACTCGAGCTGAGAAATTGCAAACGTTGAGCAATTGCTCAGAGAGGAAAAGTGCCAGCACTGAAAGCTGTTGCTAGCCAGCACCCTTCCTTGGAAGCGCTTTTGTAGCCCTTAGAACACTGGGGCTCTGGGCTTCTCTAGCCACCTCATCTTCTGCTCATCCTCTCGCGCACTCTAAAGAGAGCTCAGGTGAGAAATTGCAAACGTCGAGCAATTGCTCAGAGATGAAAAGTGCCAGCACTGAAAGCTCTTGCTAGCCAGCACCCTTCCTTGGAAGCGCTTTCACAGGCGCAGCAACACTGGGGCTTTGCGCTTCTCTAGCCACCAAACGTCACGGTCCTTCTCTTTCCGTCGGTAGATACGAAATGAGAAATTGCAAACGTCGAGCAATTGCTCAGAGATGAAAAGTGCCAGCACTGAAAGCTGTTGCTAGCCAGCAGCCTTCCTTGGAAGCGCTTTCACAGGCGCAGTAACACTGGGGCTTTGCGCTTCTGTACCCATCAAACGTCACGGTCCTTCTCTTTCCGTCTCCTAGACACGAGCTGAGAAATTGCAAATGTCCAGCAATTGCTCAGAGATGAAAAGTGCCAGCACTGAAAGCTGTTGCTAGCCAGCACCCTTCCTTGGAAGCGCTTTCACAGGCACAGTAACACTGCGGCTTTGCGCTTCTCTACCCATCAAACGTCACGGTCCTTCTCTTTCCGTCTCGTAGACATGAGCTGAGAAATTGCAAACGTCGAGCAATTGCTCAGAGATGAAAAGTGCCAGCACTGAAAGCTGTTGCTAGCCAGCACCCTTCCTTGGAAGCGCTTTCACAGGCGCAGCAACACTGGGGCTTTGCGCTTCTCTAGCCACCAAACGTCACGGTCCTTCTCTTTCCGTCTCGTAGACACGAGCTGAGAAATTGCAAACGTCGAGCAACTGCTCAGAGATGAAAAGTGCCAGCACTGAAAGCTGTTGCTAGCCAGCACCCTTCCTTGGAAGCGCTTTTGTAGCCCTAAGAACACTGGGGCTCTGGGCTTCTCTAGCCACCTAATCTTCTGCTCATCCTCTCGCGCACTCTAAAGAGAGCTCAGGTGAGAAATTGCAAACGTCGAGCAATTGCTCAGAGATGAAAAGTGCCAGCACTGAAAGCTGTTGCTAGCCAGCACCCTTCCTTGGAAGCGCTTTCACAGGCGCAGCAACACTGGGGCTTTGCGCTTCTATACGCACCAAACGTCACGGTCCTTCTCTTTCCGTCTTGTAGACACGAGCTGAGAAATTGCAAACGTCGAGCAATTGCTCAGAGATGAAAAGTGCCAGCACTGAAAGCTCTTGCTAGCCAGCACCCTTCCTTGGAAGCGCTTTCACAGGCGCAGCAACACTGGGGCTTTGCGCTTCTCTAGCCACCAAACGTCACGGTCATTCTCTTTCCGTCTCGTAGACTCGAGCTGAGAAATTGCAAACGTCGAGCAATTGCTCAGAGATGAAAAGTGCCAGCACTGAAAGCTCTTGCTAGCCAGCCCCCTTCCTTGGAAGCGCTTTTGTAGGCCTAAGAACACTGGGGCTCTGGGCTTCTCTAGCCACCTCATCTTCTGCTCATCCTCTCGCGCACTCTAAAGAGAGCTCAGGTGAGAAATTGCAAACGTCGAGCAATTGCTCAGAGATGAAAAGTGCCAGCACTGAAAGCTCTTGCTAGCCAGCACCCTTCCTTGGAAGCGCTTTTGTAGGCCTAAGAACACTGGGGCTCTGGGCTTCTCTAGCCACCTCATCTTCTGCTCATCCTCGCGCGCTCTAAAGAGAGCTCAGGTGAGAAATTGCAAACGTCGAGCAATTGCTCAGAGATGAAAAGTGCCAGCACTGAAAGCTGTTGCTAGCCAGCACCCTTCCTTGGAAGCGCTTTCACAGGCGCAGCAACACTGGGGCTTTGCGCTTCTCTAGCCACCAAACGTCACGGTCCTTCTCTTTCCGTCTCGTAGACACGAGCTGAGAAATTGCAAACGCCGAGCAATTGCTCAGAGATGAAAAGTGCCAGCACTGAAAGCTCTTGCTAGCCAGCACCCTTCCTTGGAAGCGCTTTCACAGGCGCAGTAACACTGGGGCTTTGCGCTTCTCTAGCCACCAAACGTCACGGTCACTATCTCTCCGTCTCGTAGACACGAGCTGAGAAATTGCAAACGTCGAGCAATTGCTCAGAGATGAAAAGTGCCAGCACTGAAAGCTCTTGCTAGCCAGCACCCTTCCTTGGAAGCGCTTTCACAGGCGCAGCAACACTGGGGCTTTGCGCTTCTCTACCCACCAAACGTCACGGTCATTCTCTTTCCGTCTCGTAGACTCGAGCTGAGAAATTGCAAATGTTGAGCAATTGCTCAGAGAGGAAAAGTGCCAGCACTGAAAGCTCTTGCTAGCCAGCACCCTTCCTTGGAAGCGCTTTTGTAGCCCTTAGAACAGTGGGGCTCTGGGCTTCTCTAGCCACCTCATCTTCTGCTCATCCTCTCGCGCACTCTAAAGAGAGCTCAGGTGAGAAATTGCAAACGTCCAGCAATTGCTCAGAGATGAAAAGTGCCAGCACTGAAAGCTGTTGCTAGCCAGCACCCTTCCTTGGAAGCGCTTTTGTAACCCTTAGAACACTGGGGCTCTGGGCTTCTCTAGCCACCTCATCTTCTGCTCATCCTCTCGCGCACTCTGAAGAGAGCTCAGGTGAGAAATTGCAAACGTCGAGCAATTGCTCAGAGATGAAAAGTGCCAGCACTGAAAGCTGTTGCTAGCCAGCACCCTTCCTTGGAAGCGCTTTCACAGGCGCAGCAACACTGGGGCTTTGCGCTTCTATACGCACCAAACGTCACGGTCATTCTCTTTCCGTCTCGTAGACACGAGCTGAGAAATTGCAAACGTCGAGCAATTGCTCAGAGATGAAAAGTGCCAGCACTGAAAGCTGTTGCTAGCCAGCACCCTTCCTTGGAAGCGCTTTCACAGGCGCAGCAACACTGGGGCTTTGCGCTTCTCTAGCCACCAAAAGTCACGGTCATTCTCTTTCCGTCTCGTAGACTCGAGCTGAGAAATTGCAAACGTCCAGCAATTGCTCAGAGATGAAAAGTGCCAGCACTGAAAGCTCTTGCTAGCCAGCACCCTTCCTTGGAAGCGCTTTTGTAGGCCTAAGAACACTGGGGCTTTGGGCTTCTCTAGCCACCTCATCTTCTGCTCATCCTCGCGCGCACTCTAAAGAGAGCTCAGGTGAGAAATTGCAAACGTCGAGCAATTGCTCAGAGATGAAAAGTGCCAGCACTGAAAGCTGTTGCTAGCCAGCACCCTTCCTTGGAAGCGCTTTCACAGGCGCAGCAACACTGGGGCTTTGCGCTTCTCTAGCCACCAAACGTCACTGTCATTCTCTTTCCGTCTCGTAGACACGAGCTGAGAAATTGCAAACGTCGAGCAATTGCTCAGAGATGAAAAGTGCCAGCACTGAAAGCTCTTGCTAGCCAGCACCCTTCCTTGGAAGCGCTTTTGTAGCCCTTAGAACACTGGGGCTTTGCGCTTCTCTACCCATCAAACGTCACGGTCCTTCTCTTTCCGTCTCGTAGACACGAGCTGAGAAATTGCAAACGTCGAGCAATTGCTCAGAGATGAAAAGTGCCAGCACTGAAAGCTGTTGCTAGCCAGCACCTTTCCTTGGAAGCGCTTTACAGGCACAGTAACACTGGGGCTTTGCGCTTCTCTAGCCACCAAACGTCACGGTCATTCTCTTTCCGTCTCGTAGACATGAGCTGAGAAATTGCAAATGTCGAGCAATTGCTCAGAGATGAAAAGTGCCAGCACTGAAAGCTGTTGCTAGCCAGCACCCTTCCTTGGAAGCGCTTTTGTAGGCCTAAGAACACTGGGGCTCTGGGCTTCTCTAGCCACCTCATCTTCTGCTAATCCTCTCGCGCACTCTAAAGAGAGCTCAGGTGAGAAATTGCAAACGTCGAGCAATTGCTCAGAGATGATAAGTGCCAGCACTGAAAGCTGTTGCTAGCCAGCACCCTTCCTTGGAAGCGCTTTTGTAGCCCTAAGAACACTGGGGCTCTGGGCTTCTCTAGCCACCTCATCTTCTGCTCATCCTCGCGCGCACTCTAAAGAGAGCTCAGGTGAGAAATTGCAAACGTCCAGCAATTGCTCAGAGATGAAAAGTGCCAGCACTGAAAGCTGTTGCTAGCCAGCACCCTTCCTTGGAAGCGCTTTCACAGGTGCAGCAACACTGGGGCTTTGCGCTTCTCTAGCCACCAAACGTCACGGTCCTTCTCTTTCCGTCTCGTAGACACGAGCTGAGAAATTGCAAACGTCCAGCAATTGCTCAGAGATGAAAAGTGCCAGCACTGAAAGCTCTTGCTAGCCAGCACCCTTCCTTGGAAGCGCTTTTGTAGGCCTAAGAACAGTGGGGCTCTGGGCTTCTTTAGCCACCTCATCTTCTGCTCATCCTCTCGCGCACTCTAAAGAGAGCTCAGGTGAGAAATTGCAAACGTCGAGCAATTGCTCAGAGATGAAAAGTGCCAGCACTGAAAGCTGTTGCTAGCCAGCACCCTTCCTTGGAAGCGCTTTCACAGGCGCAGCAACACTGGGGCTTTGCGCTTCTCTAGCCAACAAACGCCACGGTCCTTCTCTTTCCGTCTCGTAGACACGAGCTGAGAAATTGCAAACGTCGAGCAATTGCTCAGAGATGAAAAGTGCCAGCACTGAAAGCTCTTGCTAGCCAGCACCCTTCCTTGGAAGCGCTTTCACAGGCGCAGCAACACTGGGGCTTTGCGCTTCTCTAGCCACCAAACGTCACGGTCCTTCTCTTTCCGTCTCGTAGACACGAGCTGAGAAATTGCAAACGTCGAGCAATTGCTCAGAGATGAAAAGTGCCAGCACTGAAAGCTGTTGCTAGCCAGCACCCTTCCTTGGAAGCGCTTTTGTAGGCCTAAGAACACTGGGGCTCTGGGCTTCTCTAGCCACCTCATCTTCTGCTCATCCTCTCGCGCACTCTAAAGAGTGCTCAGGTGAGAAATTGCAAACGTCGAGCAATTGCTCAGAGATGAAAAGTGCCAGCACTGGAAGCTGTTGCTAGCCAGCACCCTTCCTTGGAAGCGCTTTTGTAGGCCTAAGAACACTGGGGCTCTGGGCTTCTTTAGCCACCTCATCTTCTGCTCATCCTCTCGCGCACTCTGAAGAGAGCTCAGGTGAGAAATTGCAAACGTCGAGCAATTGCTCAGAGATGAAAAGTGCCAGCACTGAAAGCTGTTGCTAGCCAGCACCCTTCCTTGGAAGCGCTTTCACAGGCGCAGCAACACTGGGGCTTTGCGCTTCTATACGCACCAAACGTCACGGTCCTTCTCTTTCCGTCTCGTAGACACGAGCTGAGAAATTGCAAACGTCGAGCAATTGCTCAGAGATGAAAAGTGCCAGCACTGAAAGCTGTTGCTAGCCAGCACCCTTCCTTGGAAGCGCTTTCACAGGCGCAGCAACACTGGGGCTTTGCGCTTCTCTAGCCACCAAACGTCACGGTCATTCTCTTTCCGTCTCGTAGACTCGAGCTGAGAAATTGCAAACGTCGAGCAATTGCTCAGAGATGAAAAGTGCCAGCACTGAAAGCTGTTGCTAGCCAGCACCCTTCCTTGGAAGCGCTTTTGTAGCCCTTAGAACACTGGGGCTCTGGGCTTCTCTAGCCACCTCATCTTCTGCTCATCCTCTCGCGCACTCTAAAGAGAGCTCAGGTGAGAAATTGCAAACGTCGAGCAATTGCTCAGAGATGAAAAGTGCCAGCACTGAAAGCTCTTGCTAGCCAGCACCCTTCCTTGGAAGCGCTTTCACAGGCGCAGCAACACTGGGGCTTTGCGCTTCTCTAGCCACCAAACGTCACGGTCCTTCTCTTTCCGTCGGTAGATACGAAATGAGAAATTGCAAACGTCGAGCAATTGCTCAGAGATGAAAAGTGCCAGCACTGAAAGCTGTTGCTAGCCAGCAGCCTTCCTTGGAAGCGCTTTCACAGGCGCAGTAACACTGGGGCTTTGCGCTTCTGTACCCATCAAACGTCACGGTCCTTCTCTTTCCGTCTCCTAGACACGAGCTGAGAAATTGCAAACGTCCAGCAATTGCTCAGAGATGAAAAGTGCCAGCACTGAAAGCTGTTGCTAGCCAGCACCCTTCCTTGGAAGCGCTTTCACAGGCACAGTAACACTGCGGCTTTGCGCTTCTCTACCCATCAAACGTCACGGTCCTTCTATTTCCGTCTCGTAGACATGAGCTGAGAAATTGCAAACGTCGAGCAATTGCTCAGAGATGAAAAGTGCCAGCACTGAAAGCTGTTGCTAGCCAGCACCCTTCCTTGGAAGCGCTTTCACAGGCGCAGCAACACTGGGGCTTTGCGCTTCTCTAGCCACCAAACGTCACGGTCCTTCTCTTTCCGTCTCGTAGACACGAGCTGAGAAATTGCAAACGTCGAGCAATTGCTCAGAGATGAAAAGTGCCAGCACTGAAAGCTGTTGCTAGCCAGCACCCTTCCTTGGAAGCGCTTTTGTAGCCCTAAGAACACTGGGGCTCTGGGCTTCTCTAGCCACCTAATCTTCTGCTCATCCTCTCGCGCACTCTAAAGAGAGCTCAGGTGAGAAATTGCAAACGTCGAGCAATTGCTCAGAGATGAAAAGTGCCAGCACTGAAAGCTGTTGCTAGCCAGCACCCTTCCTTGGAAGCGCTTTCACAGGCGCAGCAACACTGGGGCTTTGCGCTTCTATACGCACCAAACGTCACGGTCCTTCTCTTTCCGTCTTGTAGACACGAGCTGAGAAATTGCAAACGTCGAGCAATTGCTCAGAGATGAAAAGTGCCAGCACTGAAAGCTCTTGCTAGCCAGCACCCTTCCTTGGAAGCGCTTTCACAGGCGCAGCAACACTGGGGCTTTGCGCTTCTCTAGCCACCAAACGTCACGGTCATTCTCTTTCCGTCTCGTAGACTCGAGCTGAGAAATTGCAAACGTCGAGCAATTGCTCAGAGATGAAAAGTGCCAGCACTGAAAGCTGTTGCTAGCCAGCCCCCTTCCTTGGAAGCGCTTTTGTAGGCCTAAGAACACTGGGGCTCTGGGCTTCTCTAGCCACCTCATCTTCTGCTCATCCTCTCGCGCACTCTAAAGAGAGCTCAGGTGAGAAATTGCAAACGTCGAGCAATTGCTCAGAGATGAAAAGTGCCAGCACTGAAAGCTCTTGCTAGCCAGCACCCTTCCTTGGAAGCGCTTTTGTAGGCCTAAGAACACTGGGGCTCTGGGCTTCTCTAGCCACCTCATCTTCTGCTCATCCTCGCGCGCTCTAAAGAGAGCTCAGGTGAGAAATTGCAAACGTCGAGCAATTGCTCAGAGATGAAAAGTGCCAGCACTGAAAGCTGTTGCTAGCCAGCACCCTTCCTTGGAAGCGCTTTCACAGGCGCAGCAACACTGGGGCTTTGCGCTTCTCTAGCCACCAAACGTCACGGTCCTTCTCTTTCCGTCTCGTAGACACGAGCTGAGAAATTGCAAACGCCGAGCAATTGCTCAGAGATGAAAAGTGCCAGCACTGAAAGCTCTTGCTAGCCAGCACCCTTCCTTGGAAGCGCTTTCACAGGCGCAGTAACACTGGGGCTTTGCGCTTCTCTAGCCACCAAACGTCACGGTCACTATCTCTCCGTCTCGTAGACACGAGCTGAGAAATTGCAAACGTCGAGCAATTGCTCAGAGATGAAAAGTGCCAGCACTGAAAGCTCTTGCTAGCCAGCACCCTTCCTTGGAAGCGCTTTCACAGGCGCAGCAACACTGGGGCTTTGCGCTTCTCTACCCACCAAACGTCACGGTCATTCTCTTTCCGTCTCGTAGACTCGAGCTGAGAAATTGCAAATGTTGAGCAATTGCTCAGAGAGGAAAAGTGCCAGCACTGAAAGCTCTTGCTAGCCAGCACCCTTCCTTGGAAGCGCTTTTGTAGCCCTTAGAACACTGGGGCTCTGGGCTTCTCTAGCCACCTCATCTTCTGCTCATCCTCTCGCGCACTCTAAAGAGAGCTCAGGTGAGAAATTGCAAACGTCAAGCAATTGCTCAGAGATGAAAAGTGCCAGCACTGAAAGCTCTTGCTAGCCAGCACCCTTCCTTGGAAGCGCTTTCACAGGCGCAGCAACACTGGGGCTTTGCACTTCTATACGCACCAAACGTCACGGTCCTTCTCTTTCCGTCTCGTAGACACGAGCTGAGAAATTGCAAACGTCGAGCAATTGCTCAGAGATGAAAAGTGCCAGCACTGAAAGCTGTTGCTAGCCAGCACCCTTCCTTGGAAGCGCTTTCACAGGCGCAGCAACACTGGGGCTTTGCACTTCTATACGCACCAAACGTCACGGTCCTTCTCTTTCCATCTCGTAGACACGAGCTGAGAAATTGCAAACGTCGAGCAATTGCTCAGAGAGGAAAAGTGCCAGCACTGAAAGCTGTTGCTAGCCAGCACCCTTCCTTGGAAGCGCTTTTGTAGGCCTAAGAACACTGGGGCTCTGGGCTTCTCTAGCCACCTAATCTTCTGCTCATCCTCTCGCGCACTCTAAAGAGAGCTCAGGTGAGAAATTGCAAACGTCGAGCAATTGCTCAGAGATGAAAAGTGCCAGCACTGGAAGCTGTTGCTAGCCAGCACCCTTCCTTGGAAGCGCTTTCACAGGCGCAGCAACACTGGGGCTTTGCACTTCTCTACCCACCAAACGTCACGGTCACTATCTCTCCGTCTCGTAGACACGAGCTGAGAAATTGCAAACGTCGAGCAATTGCTCAGAGATGAAAAGTGCCAGCACTGAAAGCTGTTGCTAGCCAGCCCCCTTCCTTGGAAGCGCTTTTGTAGACCTAAGAACACTGGGGCTCTGGGCTTCTCTAGCCACCTCATCTTCTGCTCATCCTCTCGCGCACTCTAAAGAGAGCTCAGGTGAGAAATTGCAAACGTCGAGCAATTGCTCAGAGATGAAAAGTGCCAGCACTGAAAGCTGTTGCTAGCCAGCACCCTTCCTTGGAAGCGCTTTTGTAGGCCTAAGAACACTGGGCCTCTGGGCTTCTCTAGCCACCTCATCTTCTGCTCATCCTCTCGCGCAATCTAAAGAGAGCTCAGGTGAGAAATTGCAAACGTCCAGCAATTGCTCAGAGATGAAAAGTGCCAGCACTGAAAGCTCTTGCTAGCCAGCCCCCTTCCTTAGAAGCGCTTTCACAGGCGCAGTAACACTGGGGCTTTGCGCTTGTCTACCCATCAAACGTCACGGTCCTTCTCTTTCCGTCTCGTAGACACGAGCTGAGAAATTGCAAACATCGAGCAATTGCTCAGAGATGAAAAGTGCCAGCACTGAAAGCTGTTGCTAGCCAGCACCCTTCCTTGGAAGCGCTTTCACAGGCGCAGCAACACTGGGGCTTTGCGCTTCTCTAGCCACCAAACGTCACGGTCCTTCTCTTTCCGTCTCGTAGACACGAGCTGAGAAATTGCAAACGTCGAGCAATTGCTCAGAGATGAAAAGTGCCAGCACTGAAAGCTGTTGCTAGCCAGCACCCTTCCTTGGAAGCGCTTTTGTAGTCCTAAGAACACTGGGGCTCTGGGCTTCTCTAGCCACCTCATCTTCTGCTCATCCTCTCGCGCACTCTAAAGAGAGCTCAGGTGAGAAATTGCAAACGTCGAGCAATTGCTCAGAGATGAAAAGTGCCAGCACTGAAAGCTCTTGCTAGCCAGCACCCTTCCTTGGAAGCGCTTTCACAGGCGCAGTAACACTGGGGCTTTGCGCTTCTCTAGCCACCAAACGTCACGGTCCTTCTCTTTCCGTCTCGTAGACACGAGCTGAGAAATTGCAAACGTTGAGCAATTGCTCAGAGATGAAAAGTGCCAGCACTGAAAGCTGTTGCTAGCCAGCACCCTTCCTTGGAAGCGCTTTCACAGGCGCAGCAACACTGGGGCTTTGCGCTTCTCTAGCCACCAAACGTCACGGTCATTCTCTTTCCGTCTCGTAGACTCGAGCTGAGAAATTGCAAACGTCGAGCAATTGCTCAGAGATGAAAAGTGCCAGCACTGAAAGCTGTTGCTAGCCAGCCCCCTTCCTTGGAAGCGCTTTTGTAGGCCTAAGAACACTGGGGCTCTGGGCTTCTCTAGCCACCTCATCTTCTGCTCATCCTCTCGCGCACTCTAAAGAGAGCTCAGGTGAGAAATTGCAAACGTCGAGCAATTGCTCAGAGATGAAAAGTGCCAGCACTGAAAGCTCTTGCTAGCCAGCACCCTTCCTTGGAAGCGCTTTTGTAGGCCTAAGAACACTGGGGCTCTGGGCTTCTCTAGCCACCTCATCTTCTGCTCATCCTCTCGCGCACTCTAAAGAGAGCTCAGGTGAGAAATTGCAAACGTCCAGCAATTGCTCAGAGATGAAAAGTGCCAGCACTGAAAGCTGTTGCTAGCCAGCACCCTTCCTTGGAAGCGCTTTCACAGGCGCAGCAACACTGGGGCTTTGCGCTTCTCTAGCCACCAAAAGTCACGGTCCTTCTCTTTCCGTCGGTAGACACGAGCTGAGAAATTGCAAACGTCGAGCAATTACTCAGAGATGAAAAGTGCCAGCACTGAAAGCTCTTGCTAGCCAGCACCCTTCCTTGGAAGCGCTTTCACAGGCGCAGCAACACTGGGGCTTTGCACTTCTCTAGCCACCAAACGTCACGGTCCTTCTCTTTCCGTCTCGTAGACACGAGCTGAGAAATTGCAAACGTCGAGCAATTGCTCAGAGATGAAAAGTGCCAGCACTGAAAGCTGTTGCTAGCCAGCACCCTTCCTTGGAAGCGCTTTCACAGGCGCAGCAACACTGGGGCTTTGCGCTTCTCTAGCCACCAAACGTCACGGTCCTTCTCTTTCCGTCTCGTAGACTCGAGCTGAGAAATTGCAAACGTCGAGCAATTGCTCAGAGATGAAAAGTGCCAGCACTGAAAGCTCTTGCTAGCCAGCACCCTTCCTTGGAAGCGCTTTTGTAGGCCTAAGAACACTGGGGCTCTGGGCTTCTCTAGCCACCTAATCTTCTGCTCATCCTCTCGCGCACTCTAAAGAGAGCTCAGGTGAGAAATTGCAAATGTCCAGCAATTGCTCAGAGATGAAAAGTGCCAGCACTGAAAGCTGTTGCTAGCCAGCACCCTTCCTTGGAAGCGCTTTTGTAGGCCTAAGAACACTGGGGCTCTGGGCTTCTCTAGCCACCTCATCTTCTGCTCATCCTCGCGCGCTCTAAAGAGAGCTCAGGTGAGAAATTGCAAACGTCCAGCAATTGCTCAGAGATGAAAAGTGCCAGCACTGAAAGCTGTTGCTAGCCAGCACCCTTCCTTGGAAGCGCTTTCACAGGCGCAGCAACACTGGGGCTTTGCGCTTCTCTAGCCACCAAACGTCACGGTCCTTCTCTTTCCGTCTCGTAGACACGAGCTGAGAAATTGCAAACGTTGAGCAATTGCTCAGAGATGAAAAGTGCCAGCACTGAAAGCTGTTGCTAGCCAGCACCCTTCCTTGGAAGCGCTTTCACAGGCGCAGTAACACTGGGGCTTTGCGCTTCTCTAGCCACCAAACGTCACGGTCACTATCTCTCCGTCTCGTAGACACGAGCTGAGAAATTGCAAACGTCGAGCAATTGCTCAGAGATGAAAAGTGCCAGCACTGAAAGCTCTTGCTAGCCAGCACCCTTCCTTGGAAGCGCTTTCACAGGCGCAGCAACACTGGGGCTTTGCGCTTCTCTACCCACCAAACGTCACGGTCATTCTCTTTCCGTCTCGTAGACTCGAGCTGAGAAATTGCAAATGTTGAGCAATTGCTCAGAGAGGAAAAGTGCCAGCACTGAAAGCTCTTGCTAGCCAGCACCCTTCCTTGGAAGCGCTTTTGTAGCCCTTAGAACACTGGGGCTCTGGGCTTCTCTAGCCACCTCATCTTCTGCTCATCCTCTCGCGCACTCTAAAGAGAGCTCAGGTGAGAAATTGCAAACGTCAAGCAATTGCTCAGAGATGAAAAGTGCCAGCACTGAAAGCTCTTGCTAGCCAGCACCCTTCCTTGGAAGCGCTTTCACAGGCGCAGCAACACTGGGGCTTTGCACTTCTATACGCACCAAACGTCACGGTCCTTCTCTTTCCGTCTCGTAGACACGAGCTGAGAAATTGCAAACGTCGAGCAATTGCTCAGAGATGAAAAGTGCCAGCACTGAAAGCTGTTGCTAGCCAGCACCCTTCCTTGGAAGCGCTTTCACAGGCGCAGCAACACTGGGGCTTTGCACTTCTATACGCACCAAACGTCACGGTCCTTCTCTTTCCGTCTCGTAGACACGAGCTGAGAAATTGCAAACGTCGAGCAATTGCTCAGAGAGGAAAAGTGCCAGCACTGAAAGCTGTTGCTAGCCAGCACCCTTCCTTGGAAGCGCTTTTGTAGGCCTAAGAACACTGGGGCTCTGGGCTTCTCTAGCCACCTAATCTTCTGCTCATCCTCTCGCGCACTCTAAAGAGAGCTCAGGTGAGAAATTGCAAACGTCGAGCAATTGCTCAGAGATGAAAAGTGCCAGCACTGGAAGCTGTTGCTAGCCAGCACCCTTCCTTGGAAGCGCTTTCACAGGCGCAGCAACACTGGGGCTTTGCACTTCTCTACCCACCAAACGTCACGGTCACTATCTCTCCGTCTCGTAGACACGAGCTGAGAAATTGCAAACGTCGAGCAATTGCTCAGAGATGAAAAGTGCCAGCACTGAAAGCTGTTGCTAGCCAGCCCCCTTCCTTGGAAGCGCTTTTGTAGACCTAAGAACACTGGGGCTCTGGGCTTCTCTAGCCACCTCATCTTCTGCTCATCCTCTCGCGCACTCTAAAGAGAGCTCAGGTGAGAAATTGCAAACGTCGAGCAATTGCTCAGAGATGAAAAGTGCCAGCACTGAAAGCTGTTGCTAGCCAGCACCCTTCCTTGGAAGCGCTTTTGTAGGCCTAAGAACACTGGGCCTCTGGGCTTCTCTAGCCACCTCATCTTCTGCTCATCCTCTCGCGCAATCTAAAGAGAGCTCAGGTGAGAAATTGCAAACGTCCAGCAATTGCTCAGAGATGAAAAGTGCCAGCACTGAAAGCTCTTGCTAGCCAGCCCCCTTCCTTAGAAGCGCTTTCACAGGCGCAGTAACACTGGGGCTTTGCGCTTGTCTACCCATCAAACGTCACGGTCCTTCTCTTTCCGTCTCGTAGACACGAGCTGAGAAATTGCAAACATCGAGCAATTGCTCAGAGATGAAAAGTGCCAGCACTGAAAGCTGTTGCTAGCCAGCACCCTTCCTTGGAAGCGCTTTCACAGGCGCAGCAACACTGGGGCTTTGCGCTTCTCTAGCCACCAAACGTCACGGTCCTTCTCTTTCCGTCTCGTAGACACGAGCTGAGAAATTGCAAACGTCGAGCAATTGCTCAGAGATGAAAAGTGCCAGCACTGAAAGCTGTTGCTAGCCAGCACCCTTCCTTGGAAGCGCTTTTGTAGTCCTAAGAACACTGGGGCTCTGGGCTTCTCTAGCCACCTCATCTTCTGCTCATCCTCTCGCGCACTCTAAAGAGAGCTCAGGTGAGAAATTGCAAACGTCGAGCAATTGCTCAGAGATGAAAAGTGCCAGCACTGAAAGCTCTTGCTAGCCAGCACCCTTCCTTGGAAGCGCTTTCACAGGCGCAGTAACACTGGGGCTTTGCGCTTCTCTAGCCACCAAACGTCACGGTCCTTCTCTTTCCGTCTCGTAGACACGAGCTGAGAAATTGCAAACGTTGAGCAATTGCTCAGAGATGAAAAGTGCCAGCACTGAAAGCTGTTGCTAGCCAGCACCCTTCCTTGGAAGCGCTTTCACAGGCGCAGCAACACTGGGGCTTTGCGCTTCTCTAGCCACCAAACGTCACGGTCATTCTCTTTCCGTCTCGTAGACTCGAGCTGAGAAATTGCAAACGTCGAGCAATTGCTCAGAGATGAAAAGTGCCAGCACTGAAAGCTGTTGCTAGCCAGCCCCCTTCCTTGGAAGCGCTTTTGTAGGCCTAAGAACACTGGGGCTCTGGGCTTCTCTAGCCACCTCATCTTCTGCTCATCCTCTCGCGCACTCTAAAGAGAGCTCAGGTGAGAAATTGCAAACGTCGAGCAATTGCTCAGAGATGAAAAGTGCCAGCACTGAAAGCTCTTGCTAGCCAGCACCCTTCCTTGGAAGCGCTTTTGTAGGCCTAAGAACACTGGGGCTCTGGGCTTCTCTAGCCACCTCATCTTCTGCTCATCCTCTCGCGCACTCTAAAGAGAGCTCAGGTGAGAAATTGCAAACGTCCAGCAATTGCTCAGAGATGAAAAGTGCCAGCACTGAAAGCTGTTGCTAGCCAGCACCCTTCCTTGGAAGCGCTTTCACAGGCGCAGCAACACTGGGGCTTTGCGCTTCTCTAGCCACCAAAAGTCACGGTCCTTCTCTTTCCGTCGGTAGACACGAGCTGAGAAATTGCAAACGTCGAGCAATTACTCAGAGATGAAAAGTGCCAGCACTGAAAGCTCTTGCTAGCCAGCACCCTTCCTTGGAAGCGCTTTCACAGGCGCAGCAACACTGGGGCTTTGCACTTCTCTAGCCACCAAACGTCACGGTCCTTCTCTTTCCGTCTCGTAGACACGAGCTGAGAAATTGCAAACGTCGAGCAATTGCTCAGAGATGAAAAGTGCCAGCACTGAAAGCTGTTGCTAGCCAGCACCCTTCCTTGGAAGCGCTTTCACAGGCGCAGCAACACTGGGGCTTTGCGCTTCTCTAGCCACCAAACGTCACGGTCCTTCTCTTTCCGTCTCGTAGACTCGAGCTGAGAAATTGCAAACGTCGAGCAATTGCTCAGAGATGAAAAGTGCCAGCACTGAAAGCTCTTGCTAGCCAGCACCCTTCCTTGGAAGCGCTTTTGTAGGCCTAAGAACACTGGGGCTCTGGGCTTCTCTAGCCACCTAATCTTCTGCTCATCCTCTCGCGCACTCTAAAGAGAGCTCAGGTGAGAAATTGCAAATGTCCAGCAATTGCTCAGAGATGAAAAGTGCCAGCACTGAAAGCTGTTGCTAGCCAGCACCCTTCCTTGGAAGAGCTTTTGTAGGCCTAAGAACACTGGGGCTCTGGGCTTCTCTAGCCACCTCATCTTCTGCTCATCCTCGCGCGCTCTAAAGAGAGCTCAGGTGAGAAATTGCAAACGTCCAGCAATTGCTCAGAGATGAAAAGTGCCAGCACTGAAAGCTGTTGCTAGCCAGCACCCTTCCTTGGAAGCGCTTTCACAGGCGCAGCAACACTGGGGCTTTGCGCTTCTCTAGCCACCAAACGTCACGGTCCTTCTCTTTCCGTCTCGTAGACACGAGCTGAGAAATTGCAAACGTTGAGCAATTGCTCAGAGATGAAAAGTGCCAGCACTGAAAGCTGTTGCTAGCCAGCACCCTTCCTTGGAAGCGCTTTCACAGGCGCAGTAACACTGGGGCTTTGCGCTTCTCTAGCCACCAAACGTCACGGTCACTATCTCTCCGTCTCGTAGACACGAGCTGAGAAATTGCAAACGTCGAGCAATTGCTCAGAGATGAAAAGTGCCAGCACTGAAAGCTCTTGCTAGCCAGCACCCTTCCTTGGAAGCGCTTTCACAGGCGCAGCAACACTGGGGCTTTGCGCTTCTCTACCCACCAAACGTCACGGTCATTCTCTTTCCGTCTCGTAGACTCGAGCTGAGAAATTGCAAATGTTGAGCAATTGCTCAGAGATGAAAAGTGCCAGCACTGAAAGCTGTTGCTAGCCAGCACCCTTCCTTGGAAGCGCTTTTGTAGCCCTTAGAACACTGGGGCTCTGGGCTTCTCTAGCCACCTCATCTTCTGCTCATCCTCTCGCGCACTCTAAAGAGAGCTCAGGTGAGAAATTGCAAACGTCAAGCAATTGCTCAGAGATGAAAAGTGCCAGCACTGAAAGCTCTTGCTAGCCAGCACCCTTCCTTGGAAGCGCTTTCACAGGCGCAGCAACACTGGGGCTTTGCGCTTCTCTAGCCACCAAACGTCACGGTCATTCTCTTTCCGTCTCGTAGACACGAGCTGAGAAATTGCAAACATCGAGCAATTGCTCAGAGATGAAAAGTGCCAGCACTGAAAGCTGTTGCTAGCCAGCACCCTTCCTTGGAAGCGCTTTCACAGGCGCAGCAACACTGGGGCTTTGCACTTCTATATGCACCAAACGTCACGGTCCTTCTCTTTCCGTCTCGTAGACACGAGCTGAGAAATTGCAAACGTCGAGCAATTGCTCAGAGAGGAAAAGTGCCAGCACTGAAAGCTGTTGCTAGCCAGCACCCTTCCTTGGAAGCGCTTTTGTAGGCCTAAGAACACTGGGGCTCTGGGCTTCTCTAGCCACCTAATCTTCTGCTCATCCTCTCGCGCACTCTAAAGAGAGCTCAGGTGAGAAATTGCAAACGTCGAGCAATTGCTCAGAGATGAAAAGTGCCAGCACTGGAAGCTGTTGCTAGCCAGCACCCTTCCTTGGAAGCGCTTTCACAGGCGCAGCAACACTGGGGCTTTGCACTTCTCTACCCACCAAACGTCACGGTCCTTCTCTTTCCGTCTCGTAGACACGAGCTGAGAAATTGCAAACGTCGAGCAATTGCTCAGAGATGAAAAGTGCCAGCACTGAAAGCTCTTGCTAGCCAGCACCCTTCCTTGGAAGCGCTTTTGTAGGCCTAAGAACACTGGGGCTCTGGGCTTCTCTAGCCACCTCATCTTCTGCTCATCCTCTCGCGCAATCTAAAGAGAGCTCAGGTGAGAAATTGCAAACGTCCAGCAATTGCTCAGAGATGAAAAGTGCCAGCACTGAAAGCTCTTGCTAGCCAGCCCCCTTCCTTAGAAGCGCTTTCACAGGCGCAGCAACACTGGGGCTTTGCGCTTGTCTACCCACCAAACGTCACGGTCCTTCTCTTTCCGTCTCGTAGACACGAGCTGAGAAATTGCAAACGTCGAGCAATTGCTCCGAGATGAAAAGTGCCAGCACTGAAAGCTGTTGCTAGCCAGCACCCTTCCTTGGAAGCGCTTTTGTAGGCCTAAGAACCCTGGGGCTCTGGGCTTCTCTAGCCACCTAATCTTCTGCTCATCCTCTCGCGCACTCTAAAGAGAGCTCAGGTGAGAAATTGCAAACGTCGAGCAATTGCTCAGAGATGAAAAGTGCCAGCACTGGAAGCTGTTGCTAGCCAGCACCCTTCCTTGGAAGCGCTTTCACAGGCGCAGCAACACTGGGGCTTTGCACTTCTATACGCACCAAACGTCACGGTCATTCTCTTTCCGTCTCGTAGACACGAGCTGAGAAATTGCAAACGTCGAGCAATTGCTCAGAGAGGAAAAGTGCCAGCACTGAAAGCTGTTGCTAGCCAGCACCCTTCCTTGGAAGCGCTTTTGTAGGCCTAAGAACACTGGGGCTCTGGGCTTCTCTAGCCACCTAATCTTCTGCTCATCCTCTCGCGCACTCTAAAGAGAGCTCAGGTGAGAAATTGCAAACGTCGAGCAATTGCTCAGAGATGAAAAGTGCCAGCACTGGAAGCTGTTGCTAGCCAGCACCCTTCCTTGGAAGCGCTTTCACAGGCGCAGCAACACTGGGGCTTTGCGCTTCTCTACCCACCAAACGTCACGGTCCTTCTCTTTCCGTCTCGTAGACACGAGCTGAGAAATTGCAAACGTCGAGCAATTGCTCAGAGATGAAAAGTGCCAGCACTGAAAGCTGTTGCTAGCCAGCCCCCTTCCTTGGAAGCGCTTTTGTAGACCTAAGAACACTGGGGCTCTGGGCTTCTCTAGCCACCTCATCTTCTGCTCATCCTCTCGCGCACTCTAAAGAGAGCTCAGGTGAGAAATTGCAAACGTCGAGCAATTGCTCAGAGATGAAAAGTGCCAGCACTGAAAGCTGTTGCTAGCCAGCACCCTTCCTTGGAAGCGCTTTTGTAGGCCTAAGAACACTGGGCCTCTGGGCTTCTCTAGCCACCTCATCTTCTGCTCATCCTCTCGCGCAATCTAAAGAGAGCTCAGGTGAGAAATTGCAAACGTCCAGCAATTGCTCAGAGATGAAAAGTGCCAGCACTGAAAGCTCTTGCTAGCCAGCCCCCTTCCTTAGAAGCGCTTTCACAGGCGCAGTAACACTGGGGCTTTGCGCTTGTCTACCCATCAAACGTCACGGTCCTTCTCTTTCCGTCTCGTAGACACGAGCTGAGAAATTGCAAACATCGAGCAATTGCTCAGAGATGAAAAGTGCCAGCACTGAAAGCTCTTGCTAGCCAGCACCCTTCCTTGGAAGCGCTTTCACAGGCGCAGCAACACTGGGGCTTTGCGCTTCTCTACCCACCAAACGTCACGGTCCTTCTCTTTCCGTCTCGTAGACACGAGCTGAGAAATTGCAAACGTCGAGCAATTGCTCAGAGATGAAAAGTGCCAGCACTGAAAGCTGTTGCTAGCCAGCACCCTTCCTTGGAAGCGCTTTTGTAGTCCTAAGAACACTGGGGCTCTGGGCTTCTCTAGCCACCTCATCTTCTGCTCATCCTCTCGCGCACTCTAAAGAGAGCTGAGGTGAGAAATTGCAAACGTCCAGCAATTGCTCAGAGATGAAAAGTGCCAGCACTGAAAGCTCTTGCTAGCCAGCACCCTTCCTTGGAAGCGCTTTCACAGGCGCAGCAACACTGGGGCTTTGCGCTTCTATACGCACCAAATGTCACGGTCCTTCTCTTTCCGTCTCGTAGACACGAGCTGAGAAATTGCAAACGTTGAGCAATTGCTCAGAGATGAAAAGTGCCAGCACTGAAAGCTGTTGCTAGCCAGCACCCTTCCTTGGAAGCGCTTTTGTAGCCCTTAGAACACTGGGGCTCTGGGCTTCTCTAGCCACCTCATCTTCTGCTCATCCTCTCGCGCACTCTAAAGAGAGCTCAGGTGAGAAATTGCAAACGTCGAGCAATTGCTCAGAGATGAAAAGTGCCAGCACTGAAAGCTCTTGCTAGCCAGCACCCTTCCTTGGAAGCGCTTTCACAGGCGCAGCAACACTGGGGCTTTGCGCTTCTCTAGCCACCAAACGCCACGGTCCTTCTCTTTCCGTCGGTAGACACGAGCTGAGAAATTGCAAACGTCGAGCAATTGCTCAGAGATGAAAAGTGCCAGCACTGAAAGCTGTTGCTAGCCAGCACCCTTCCTTGGAAGCGCTTTTGTAGCCCTTAGAACACTGGGGCTCTGGGCTTCTCTACCCACCTAATCTTCTCCTCATCCTCTCGCGCACTCTAAAGAGAGCTCAGGTGAGAAATTGCAAACGTCGAGCAATTGCTCAGAGATGAAAAGTGCCAGCACTGAAAGCTGTTGCTAGCCAGCACCCTTCCTTGGAAGCGCTTTCACAGGCGCAGTAACACTGGGGCTTTGCGCTTCTCTAGCCACCAAACGTCACGGTCCTTCTCTTTCCGTCTCATAGACACGAGCTGAGAAATTGCAAACGTTGAGCAATTGCTCAGAGATGAAAAGTGCCAGCACTGAAAGCTGTTGCTAGCCAGCACCCTTCCTTGGAAGCGCTTTCACAGGCGCAGCAACACTGGGGATTTGCGCTTCTCTAGCCACCAAACGTCACGGTCATTCTCTTTCCGTCTCGTAGACTCGAGCTGAGAAATTGCAAACGTCGAGCAATTGCTCAGAGATGAAAAGTGCCAGCACTGAAAGCTCTTGCTAGCCAGCCCCCTTCCTTGGAAGCGCTTTTGTAGGCCTAAGAACACTGGGGCTCTGGGCTTCTCTAGCCACCTCATCTTCTGCTCATCCTCTCGCGCACTCTAAAGAGAGCTCAGGTGAGAAATTGCAAACGTCGAGCAATTGCTCAGAGATGAAAAGTGCCAGCACTGAAAGCTCTTGCTAGCCAGCACCCTTCCTTGGAAGCGCTTTTGTAGGCCTAAGAACACTGGGGCTCTGGGCTTCTCTAGCCACCTCATCTTCTGCTCATCCTCTCGCGCACTCTAAAGAGAGCTCAGGTGAGAAATTGCAAACGTCCAGCAATTGCTCAGAGCTGAAAAGTGCCAGCACTGAAAGCTCTTGCTAGCCAGCACCCTTCCTTGGAAGCGCTTTCACAGGCGCAGTAACACTGGGGCTTTGCGCTTCTATACGCACCAAACGTCACGGTCCTTCTCTTTCCGTCTCGTAGACACGAGCTGAGAAATTGCAAACGTCGAGCAATTGCTCAGAGATGAAAAGTGCCAGCACTGAAAGCTGTTGCTAGCCAGCACCCTTCCTTGGAAGCGCATTTGTAGGCCTAAGAACACTGGGGCTCTGGGCTTCTCTAGCCACCTAATCTTCTGCTCATCCTCTCGTGCACTCTAAAGAGAGCTCAGGTGAGAAATTGCAAACGTCGAGCAATTGCTCAGAGATGAAAAGTGCCAGCACTGAAAGCTGTTGCTAGCCAGCACCCTTCCTTGGAAGCGCTTTCACAGGCGCAGAAACACTGGGGCTTTGCGCTTCTCTAGCCACCAAACGTCACGGTCCTTCTCTTTCCGTCTCGTAGACACGAGCTGAGAAATTGCAAACGTTGAGCAATTGCTCAGAGATGAAAAGTGCCAGCACTGAAAGCTGTTGCTAGCCAGCACCCTTCCTTGGAAGCGCTTTACAGGCGTAGTAACACTGGGGCTTTGCGCTTCTCTAGCCACCAAACGTCACGGTCACTATCTCTCCGTCTCGTAGACACGAGCTGAGAAATTGCAAACGTCGAGCAATTGCTCAGAGATGAAAAGTGCCCGCACTGAAAGCTGTTGCTAGCCAGCACCCTTCCTTGGAAGCGCTTTCACAGGCGCAGCAACACTGGGGCTTTGCGCTTCTCTAGCCACCAAACGTCACGGTCCTTCTCTTTCCGTTTCGTAGACTCGAGCTGAGAAATTGCAAACGTTGAGCAATTGCTCAGAGATGAAAAGTGCCAGCACTGAAAGCTGTTGCTAGCCAGCACCCTTCCTTGGAAGCGCTTTTGTAGGCCTAAGAACACTGGGGCTCTGGGCTTCTCTAGCCACCTCATCTTCTGTTCATCCTCTCGCGCACTCTAAAGAGAGCTCAGGTGAGAAATTGCAAACGTCCAGCAATTGCTCAGAGATGAAAAGTGCCAGCACTGAAAGCTGTTGCTAGCCAGCACCCTTCCTTGGAAGCGCTTTCACAGGCGCAGTAACACTGGGGCTTTGCGCTTCTCTAGCCACCAAACGTCACGGTCATTCTCTTTCCGTCTCCTAGACATGAGCTGAGAAATTGCAAACGTCGAGCAATTGCTCAGAGATGAAAAGTGCCAGCACTGAAAGCTCTTGCTAGCCAGCACCCTTCCTTGGAAGCGCTTTTGTAGCCCTTAGAACACTGGGGCTCTGGGCTTCTCTAGCCACCTCATCTTCTGCTCATCCTCTCGCGCACTCTAAAGAGAGCTCAGGTGAGAAATTGCAAACGTCGAGCAATTGCTCAGAGATGAAAAGTGCCAGCACTGAAAGCTGTTGCTAGCCAGCACCCTTCCTTGGAAGCGCTTTCACAGGCGCAGCAACACTGGGGCTTTGCGCTTCTCTAGCCACCAAAAGTCACGGTCCTTCTCTTTCCGTCGGTAGACACGAGCTGAGAAATTGCAAACGTCGAGCAATTACTCAGAGATGAAAAGTGCCAGCACTGAAAGCTCTTGCTAGCCAGCACCCTTCCTTGGAAGCGCTTTCACAGGCGCAGCAACACTGGGGCTTTGCGCTTCTCTACCCACCAAATGTCATGGTCATTCTCTTTCCGTCTCGTAGACTCGAGCTGAGAAATTGCAAACGTCCAGCAATTGCTCAGAGATGAAAAGTGCCAGCACTGAAAGCTGTTGCTAACCAGCACCCTTCCTTGGAAGCGCTTTTGTAGCCCTTAGAACACTGGGGCTCTGGGCTTCTCTAGCCACCTCATCTTCTGCTCATCCTCTCGCGCACTCTAAAGAGAGCTCAGGTGAGAAATTGCAAACGTCCAGCAATTGCTCAGAGATGAAAAGTGCCAGCACTGAAAGCTCTTGCTAGCCAGCACCCTTCCTTGGAAGCGCTTTCACAGGCGCAGCAACACTGGGGCTTTGCACTTCTCTAGCCACCAAACGTCACGGTCCTTCTCTTTCCGTCTCGTAGACACGAGCTGAGAAATTGCAAACGTCGAGCAATTGCTCAGAGATGAAAAGTGCCAGCACTGAAAGCTCTTGCTAGCCAGCACCCTTCCTTGGAAGCGCTTTCACAGGCGCAGCAACACTGGGGCTTTGCGCTTCTCTAGCCACCAAACGTCACGGTCATTCTCTTTCCGTCTCGTAGACTCGAGCTGAGAAATTGCAAACGTCGAGCAATTGCTCAGAGATGAAAAGTGCCAGCACTGAAAGCTCTTGCTAGCCAGCACCCTTCCTTGGAAGCGCTTTTGTAGGCCTAAGAACACTGGGGCTCTGGGCTTCTCTAGCCACCTCATCTTCTGCTCATCCTCTCGCGCACTCTAAAGAGAGCTCAGGTGAGAAATTGCAAATGTCCAGCAATTGCTCAGAGATGAAAAGTGCCAGCACTGAAAGCTCTTGCTAGCCAGCCCCCTTCCTTGGAAGCGCTTTTGTAGGCCTAAGAACACTGGGGCTCTGGGCTTCTCTAGCCACCTCATCTTCTGCTCATCCTCGCGCGCTCTAAAGAGAGCTCAGGTGAGAAATTGCAAACGTCCAGCAATTGCTCAGAGATGAAAAGTGCCAGCACTGAAAGCTGTTGCTAGCCAGCACCCTTCCTTGGAAGCGCTTTCACAGGCGCAGCAACACTGGGGCTTTGCGCTTCTATACGCACCAAAGGTCACGGTCCTTCTCTTTCCGTCTCGTAGACACGAGCTGAGAAATTGCAAACGTTGAGCAATTGCTCAGAGATGAAAAGTGCCAGCACTGAAAGCTGTTGCTAGCCAGCACCCTTCCTTGGAAGCGCTTTCACAGGCGCAGTAACACTGGGGCTTTGCGCTTCTCTAGCCACCAAACGTCACGGTCACTATCTCTCCGTCTCGTAGACACGAGCTGAGAAATTGCAAACGTCGAGCAATTGCTCAGAGATGAAAAGTGCCAGCACTGAAAGCTCTTGCTAGCCAGCACCCTTCCTTGGAAGCGCTTTCACAGGCGCAGCAACACTGGGGCTTTGCGCTTCTCTACCCACCAAACGTCACGGTCATTCTCTTTCCGTCTCGTAGACTCGAGCTGAGAAATTGCAAATGTTGAGCAATTGCTCAGAGATGAAAAGTGCCAGCACTGAAAGCTCTTGCTAGCCAGCCCCCTTCCTTGGAAGCGCTTTTGTAGGCCTAAGAACACTGGGGCTCTGGGCTTCTCTAGCCACCTCATCTTCTGCTCATCCTCTCGCGCACTCTAAAGAGAGCTCAGGTGAGAAATTGCAAACGTCAAGCAATTGCTCAGAGATGAAAAGTGCCAGCACTGAAAGCTCTTGCTAGCCAGCACCCTTCCTTGGAAGCGCTTTCACAGGCGCAGCAACACTGGGGCTTTGCACTTCTATACGCACCAAACGTCACGGTCCTTCTCTTTCCGTCTCGTAGACACGAGCTGAGAAATTGCAAACATCGAGCAATTGCTCAGAGATGAAAAGTGCCAGCACTGAAAGCTGTTGCTAGCCAGCACCCTTCCTTGGAAGCGCTTTCACAGGCGCAGCAACACTGGGGCTTTGCACTTCTATATGCACCAAACGTCACGGTCCTTCTCTTTCCGTCTCGTAGACACGAGCTGAGAAATTGCAAACGTCGAGCAATTGCTCAGAGAGGAAAAGTGCCAGCACTGAAAGCTGTTGCTAGCCAGCACCCTTCCTTGGAAGCGCTTTTGTAGGCCTAAGAACACTGGGGCTCTGGGCTTCTCTAGCCACCTCATCTTCTGCTCATCCTCTCGCGCACTCTAAAGAGAGCTCAGGTGAGAAATTGCAAACGTCGAGCAATTGCTCAGAGATGAAAAGTGCCAGCACTGGAAGCTGTTGCTAGCCAGCACCCTTCCTTGGAAGCGCTTTCACAGGCGCAGCAACACTGGGGCTTTGCACTTCTCTACCCACCAAACGTCACGGTCCTTCTCTTTCCGTCTCGTAGACACGAGCTGAGAAATTGCAAACGTCGAGCAATTGCTCAGAGATGAAAAGTGCCAGCACTGAAAGCTGTTGCTAGCCAGCACCCTTCCTTGGAAGCGCTTTTGTAGGCCTAAGAACACTGGGGCTCTGGGCTTCTCTAGCCACCTAATCTTCTGCTCATCCTCTCGCGCAATCTAAAGAGAGCTCAGGTGAGAAATTGCAAACGTCCAGCAATTGCTCAGAGATGAAAAGTGCCAGCACTGAAAGCTCTTGCTAGCCAGCCCCCTTCCTTAGAAGCGCTTTCACAGGCGCAGTAACACTGGGGCTTTGCGCTTCTCTAGCCAACAAACGTCACGGTCCTTCTCTTTCCGTCTCGTAGACACGAGCTGAGAAATTGCAAACATCGAGCAATTGCTCAGAGATGAAAAGTGCCAGCACTGAAAGCTGTTGCTAGCCAGCACCCTTCCTTGGAAGCGCTTTCACAGGCGCAGCAACACTGGGGCTTTGCGCTTCTCTAGCCACCAAACGTCACGGTCCTTCTCTTTCCGTCTCGTAGACACGAGCTGAGAAATTGCAAACGTCGAGCAATTGCTCAGAGATGAAAAGTGCCAGCACTGAAAGCTCTTGCTAGCCAGCACCCTTCCTTGGAAGCGCTTTTGTAGGCCTAAGAACACTGGGGCTCTGGGCTTCTCTAGCCACCTCATCTTCTGCTCATCCTCTCGCGCACTCTAAAGAGAGCTGAGGTGAGAAATTGCAAACGTCCAGCAATTGCTCAGAGATGAAAAGTGCCAGCACTGAAAGCTCTTGCTAGCCAGCACCCTTCCTTGGAAGCGCTTTCACAGGCGCAGCAACACTGGGGCTTTGCGCTTCTATACGCACCAAATGTCACGGTCCTTCTCTTTCCGTCTCGTAGACACGAGCTGAGAAATTGCAAACGTTGAGCAATTGCTCCGAGATGAAAAGTGCCAGCACTGAAAGCTGTTGCTAGCCAGCACCCTTCCTTGGAAGCGCTTTTGTAGCCCTTAGAACACTGGGGCTCTGGGCTTCTCTAGCCACCTCATCTTCTGCTCATCCTCTCGCGCACTCTAAAGAGAGCTCAGGTGAGAAATTGCAAACGTCGAGCAATTGCTCAGAGATGAAAAGTGCCAGCACTGAAAGCTCTTGCTAGCCAGCACCCTTCCTTGGAAGCGCTTTCACAGGCGCAGCAACACTGGGGCTTTGCGCTTCTCTACCCACCAAACGCCACGGTCCTTCTCTTTCCGTCGGTAGACACGAGCTGAGAAATTGCAAACGTCCAGCAATTGCTCAGAGATGAAAAGTGCCAGCACTGAAAGCTGTTGCTAGCCAGCACCCTTCCTTGGAAGCGCTTTTGTAGCCCTTAGAACACTGGGGCTCTGGGCTTCTCTACCCACCTAATCTTCTCCTCATCCTCTCGCGCACTCTAAAGAGAGCTCAGGTGAGAAATTGCAAACGTCGAGCAATTGCTCAGAGATGAAAAGTGCCAGCACTGAAAGCTGTTGCTAGCCAGCACCCTTCCTTGGAAGCGCTTTCACAGGCGCAGTAACACTGGGGCTTTGCGCTTCTCTAGCCACCAAACGTCACGGTCCTTCTCTTTCCGTCTCGTAGACACGAGCTGAGAAATTGCAAACGTTGAGCAATTGCTCAGAGATGAAAAGTGCCAGCACTGAAAGCTGTTGCTAGCCAGCACCCTTCCTTGGAAGCGCTTTCACAGGCGCAGCAACACTGGGGCTTTGCGCTTCTCTAGCCACCAAACGTCACGGTCATTCTCTTTCCGTCTCGTAGACTCGAGCTGAGAAATTGCAAACGTCGAGCAATTGCTCAGAGATGAAAAGTGCCAGCACTGAAAGCTCTTGCTAGCCAGCCCCCTTCCTTGGAAGCGCTTTTGTAGGCCTAAGAACACTGGGGCTCTGGGCTTCTCTAGCCACCTCATCTTCTGCTCATCCTCTCGCGCACTCTAAAGAGAGCTCAGGTGAGAAATTGCAAACGTCGAGCAATTGCTCAGAGATGAAAAGTGCCAGCACTGAAAGCTCTTGCTAGCCAGCACCCTTCCTTGGAAGCGCTTTTGTAGGCCTAAGAACACTGGGGCTCTGGGCTTCTCTAGCCACCTCATCTTCTGCTCATCCTCGCGCGCTCTAAAGAGAGCTCAGGTGAGAAATTGCAAATGTCCAGCAATTGCTCAGAGATGAAAAGTGCCAGCACTGAAAGCTCTTGCTAGCCAGCACCCTTCCTTGGAAGCGCTTTCACAGGCGCAGTAACACTGGGGCTTTGCGCTTCTATACGCACCAAACGTCACGGTCCTTCTCTTTCCGTCTGCTAGACACGAGCTGAGAAATTGCAAACGTCGAGCAATTGCTCAGAGATGAAAAGTGCCAGCACTGAAAGCTGTTGCTAGCCAGCACCCTTCCTTGGAAGCGCATTTGTAGGCCTAAGAACACTGGGGCTCTGGGCTTCTCTAGCCACCTAATCTTCTGCTCATCCTCTCGTGCACTCTAAAGAGAGCTCAGGTGAGAAATTGCAAACGTCCAGCAATTGCTCAGAGATGAAAAGTGCCAGCACTGAAAGCTGTTGCTAGCCAGCACCCTTCCTTGGAAGCGCTTTCACAGGCGCAGCAACACTGGGGCTTTGCGCTTCTCTAGCCACCAAACGTCACGGTCCTTCTCTTTCCGTCTCGTAGACACGAGCTGAGAAATTGCAAACGTTGAGCAATTGCTCAGAGATGAAAAGTGCCAGCACTGAAAGCTGTTGCTAGCCAGCACCCTTCCTTGGAAGCGCTTTACAGGCGTAGTAACACTGGGGCTTTGCGCTTCTCTAGCCACCAAACGTCACGGTCACTATCTCTCCGTCTCGTAGACACGAGCTGAGAAATTGCAAACGTCGAGCAATTGCTCAGAGATGAAAAGTGCCAGCACTGAAAGCTGTTGCTAGCCAGCACCCTTCCTTGGAAGCGCTTTCACAGGCGCAGCAACACTGGGGCTTTGCGCTTCTCTAGCCACCAAACGTCACGGTCATTCTCTTTCCGTTTCGTAGACTCGAGCTGAGAAATTGCAAACGTTGAGCAATTGCTCAGAGATGAAAAGTGCCAGCACTGAAAGCTGTTGCTAGCCAGCACCCTTCCTTGGAAGCGCTTTTGTAGGCCTAAGAACACTGGGGCTCTGGGCTTCTCTAGCCACCTCATCTTCTGTTCATCCTCTCGCGCACTCTAAAGAGAGCTCAGGTGAGAAATTGCAAACGTCCAGCAATTGCTCAGAGATGAAAAGTGCCAGCACTGAAAGCTGTTGCTAGCCAGCACCCTTCCTTGGAAGCGCTTTCACAGGCGCAGTAACACTGGGGCTTTGGGCTTCTCTAGCCACCAAACGCCACGGTCCTTCTCTTTCCGTCTCCTAGACATGAGCTGAGAAATTGCAAACGTCGAGCAATTGCTCAGAGATGAAAAGTGCCAGCACTGAAAGCTCTTGCTAGCCAGCACCCTTCCTTGGAAGCGCTTTTGTAGCCCTTAGAACACTGGGGCTCTGGGCTTCTCTAGCCACCTCATCTTCTGCTCATCCTCTTGCGCACTCTAAAGAGAGCTCAGGTGAGAAATTGCAAACGTCGAGCAATTGCTCAGAGATGAAAAGTGCCAGCACTGAAAGCTCTTGCTAGCCAGCACCCTTCCTTGGAAGCGCTTTCACAGGCGCAGCAACACTGGGGCTTTGCGCTTCTCTAGCCACCAAAAGTCACGGTCCTTCTCTTTCCGTCGGTAGACACGAGCTGAGAAATTGCAAACGTCGAGCAATTACTCAGAGATGAAAAGTGCCAGCACTGAAAGCTCTTGCTAGCCAGCACCCTTCCTTGGAAGCGCTTTCACAGGCGCAGCAACACTGGGGCTTTGCGCTTCTCTACCCACCAAATGTCATGGTCATTCTCTTTCCGTCTCGTAGACTCGAGCTGAGAAATTGCAAACGTCCAGCAATTGCTCAGAGATGAAAAGTGCCAGCACTGAAAGCTGTTGCTAACCAGCACCCTTCCTTGGAAGCGCTTTTGTAGCCCTTAGAACACTGGGGCTCTGGGCTTCTCTAGCCACCTCATCTTCTGCTCATCCTCTCGCGCACTCTAAAGAGAGCTCAGGTGAGAAATTGCAAACGTCCAGCAATTGCTCAGAGATGAAAAGTGCCAGCACTGAAAGCTCTTGCTAGCCAGCACCCTTCCTTGGAAGCGCTTTCACAGGCGCAGCAACACTGGGGCTTTGCACTTCTCTAGCCACCAAACGTCACGGTCCTTCTCTTTCCGTCTCGTAGACACGAGCTGAGAAATTGCAAACGTCGAGCAATTGCTCAGAGATGAAAAGTGCCAGCACTGAAAGCTGTTGCTAGCCAGCACCCTTCCTTGGAAGCGCTTTCACAGGCGCAGCAACACTGGGGCTTTGCGCTTCTCTAGCCACCAAACGTCACGGTCATTCTCTTTCCGTCTCGTAGACTCGAGCTGAGAAATTGCAAACGTCGAGCAATTGCTCAGAGATGAAAAGTGCCAGCACTGAAAGCTGTTGCTAGCCAGCACCCTTCCTTGGAAGCGCTTTTGTAGGCCTAAGAACACTGGGGCTCTGGGCTTCTCTAGCCACCTAATCTTCTGCTCATCCTCTCGCGCACTCTAAAGAGAGCTCAGGTGAGAAATTGCAAATGTCCAGCAATTGCTCAGAGATGAAAAGTGCCAGCACTGAAAGCTGTTGCTAGCCAGCACCCTTCCTTGGAAGCGCTTTTGTAGGCCTAAGAACACTGGGGCTCTGGGCTTCTCTAGCCACCTCATCTTCTGCTCATCCTCGCGCGCTCTAAAGAGAGCTCAGGTGAGAAATTGCAAACGTCCAGCAATTGCTCAGAGATGAAAAGTGCCAGCACTGAAAGCTGTTGCTAGCCAGCACCCTTCCTTGGAAGCGCTTTCACAGGCGCAGCAACACTGGGGCTTTGCACTTCTCTAGCCACCAAACGTCACGGTCCTTCTCTTTCCGTCTTGTAGACACGAGCTGAGAAATTGCAAACGTCGAGCAATTGCTCAGAGATGAAAAGTGCCAGCACTGAAAGCTCTTGCTAGCCAGCACCCTTCCTTGGAAGCGCTTTCACAGGCGCAGCAACACTGGGGCTTTGCGCTTCTCTAGCCACCAAACGTCACGGTCCTTCTCTTTCCGTCTCGTAGACTCGAGCTGAGAAATTGCAAACGTCGAGCAATTGCTCAGAGATGAAAAGTGCCAGCACTGAAAGCTGTTGCTAGCCAGCACCCTTCCTTGGAAGCGCTTTTGTAGGCCTAAGAACACTGGGGCTCTGGGCTTCTCTAGCCACCTCATCTTCTGCTCATCCTCGCGCGCTCTAAAGAGAGCTCAGGTGAGAAATTGCAAACGTCGAGCAATTGCTCAGAGATGAAAAGTGCCAGCACTGAAAGCTCTTGCTAGCCAGCACCCTTCCTTGGAAGCGCTTTCACAGGCGCAGCAACACTGGGGCTTTGCGCTTCTCTAGCCACCAAACGTCACGGTCCTTCTCTTTCCGTCTCGTAGACACGAGCTGAGAAATTGCAAACGTTGAGCAATTGCTCAGAGATGAAAAGTGCCAGCACTGAAAGCTGTTGCTAGCCAGCACCCTTCCTTGGAAGCGCTTTCACAGGCGCAGTAACACTGGGGCTTTGCGCTTCTCTAGCCACCAAACGTCAAGGTCACTATCTCTCCGTCTCGTAGACACGAGCTGAGAAATTGCAAACGTCGAGCAATTGCTCAGAGATGAAAAGTGCCAGCACTGAAAGCTCTTGCTAGCCAGCACCCTTCCTTGGAAGCGCTTTCACAGGCGCAGCAACACTGGGGCTTTGCGCTTCTCTAGCCACCAAACGTCACAGTCATTCTCTTTCCGTCTCGGAGACTCGAGCTGAGAAATTGCAAACGTCCAGCAATTGCTCAGAGATGAAAAGTGCCAGCACTGAAAGCTGTTGCTAGCCAGCACCCTTCCTTGGAAGCGCTTTTGTAGGCCTAAGAACACTGGGGCTCTGGGCTTCTCTAGCCACCTCATCTTCTGCTCATCCTCGCGCGCACTCTAAAGAGAGCTCAGGGGAGAAATTGCAAACGTCCAGCAATTGCTCAGAGAGGAAAAGTGCCAGCACTGAAAGCTGTTGCTAGCCAGCACCCTTCCTTGGAAGCGCTTTCACACGTGCAGCAACACTGGGGCTTTGGGCTTCTCTGGCCACCAAATGTCACGGTCCTTCTCTTTCCGTCGGTAGACATGAGCTGCGAAATTGCAAACGTCGAGCAGTTGCTCAGAGATGAAAAGTGCCAGCACTGAAAGCTCTTGCTAGCCAGCACCCTTCCTTGGAAGCGCTTTTGTAGCCCTTAGAACACTGGGGCTCTAGGCTTCTCTAGCCACCTCATCTTCTGCTCATCCTCTCGCGCACTCTAAAGAGAGCTCAGGTGAGAAATTGCAAACGTCGAGCAATTGCTCAGAGATGAAAAGTGCCAGCACTGAAAGCTGTTGCTAGCCAGCACCCTTCCTTGGAAGCGCTTTTGTAGGCCTAAGAACACTGGGGCTCTGGGCTTCTCTAGCCACCTCATCTTCTGCTCATCCTCGCGCGCACTCTAAAGAGAGCTCAGGGGAGAAATTGCAAACGTCCAGCAATTGCTCAGAGAGGAAAAGTGCCAGCACTGAAAGCTGTTGCTAGCCAGCACCCTTCCTTGGAAGCGCTTTCACACGTGCAGCAACACTGGGGCTTTGGGCTTCTCTAGCCACCAAATGTCACGGTCCTTCTCTTTCCGTCGGTAGACATGAGCTGCGAAATTGCAAACGTCGAGCAGTTGCTCAGAGATGAAAAGTGCCAGCACTGAAAGCTCTTGCTAGCCAGCACCCTTCCTTGGAAGCGCTTTTGTAGCCCTTAGAACACTGGGGCTCTAGGCTTCTCTAGCCACCTCATCTTCTGCTCATCCTCTCGCGCACTCTAAAGAGAGCTCAGGTGAGAAATTGCAAACGTCGAGCAATTGCTCAGAGATGAAAAGTGCCAGCACTGAAAGCTCTTGCTAGCCAGCACCCTTCCTTGGAAGCGCTTTCACAGGCGCAGCAACACTGGGGCTTTGCGCTTCTCTAGCCACCAAAAGTCACGGTCCTTCTCTTTCCGTCTCGTAGACACGAGCTGAGAAATTGCAAACGTCGAGCAATTGCTCAGAGATGAAAAGTGCCAGCACTGAAAGCTGTTGCTAGCCAGCACCCTTCCTTGGAAGCGCTTTTGTAGGCCTAAGAACAGTGGGGCTCTGGGCTTCTCTAGCCACCTAATCTTCTGCTCATCCTCTCGCGCACTCTAAAGAGAGCTCAGGTGAGAAATTGCAAACGTCCAGCAATTGCTCAGAGATGAAAAGTGCCAGCACTGAAAGCTGTTGCTAGCCAGCACCCTTCCTTGGAAGCGCTTTCACAGGCGCAGCAACACTGGGGCTTTGGGCTTCTCTAGCCACCAAAAGTCACGGTCCTTCTCTTTCCGTCTCGTAGACACGAGCTGAGAAATTGCAAACGTCGAGCAATTGCTCAGAGATGAAAAGTGCCAGCACTGAAAGCTGTTGCTAGCCAGCACCCTTCCTTGGAAGCGCTTTTGTAGCCCTTAGAACACTGGGGCTCTGGGCTTCTCTAGCCACCTCATCTTCTGCTCATCCTCTCGCGCACTCTAAAGAGAGCTCAGGTGAGAAATTGCAAACGTCGAGCAATTGCTCAGAGATGAAAAGTGCCAGCACTGAAAGCTCTTGCTAGCCAGCACCCTTCCTTGGAAGCGTTTTCACAGGCGCAGCAACACTGTGGCTTTGCGCTTCTCTAGCCACCAAACGCCACGGTCCTTCTCTTTCCGTCGGTAGACACGAGCTGAGAAATTGCAAACGTCGAGCAATTGCTCAGAGATGAAAAGTGCCAGCACTGAAAGCTCTTGCTAGCCAGCACCCTTCCTTGGAAGCGCTTTCACAGGCGCAGCAACACTGGGGGTTTGCGCTTCTCTAGCTACCAAACGCCACGGTCCTTCTCTTTCCGTCGGTAGACACGAGCTGAGAAATTGCAAACGTCGAGCAATTGCTCCGAGATGAAAAGTGCCAGCACTGGAAGCTGTTGCTAGCCAGCACCCTTCCTTGGAAGCGCTTTTGTAGCCCTTAGAACACTGGGGCTCTGGGCTTCTCTAGCCACCTCATCTTCTGCTCATCCTCTCGCGCACTCTAAAGAGAGCTCAGGTGAGAAATTGCAAACGTCGACCAATTGCTCAGAGATGAAAAGTGCCAGCACTGAAAGCTGTTGCTAGCCAGCACCCTTCCTTGGAAGCGCTTTCACAGGCGCAGCAACACTGGGGCTTTGCGCTTCTCTAGCCAACAAACGTCACGGTCCTTCTCTTTCCGTCTCGTAGATACGAGCTGAGAAATTGCAAACGTCGAGCAATTGCTCAGAGATGAAAAGTGCCAGCACTGAAAGCTCTTGCTAGCCAGCACCCTTCCTTGGAAGAGCATTACAGGCGCAGTAACACTGGGGCTTTGCGCTTCTCTACCCACCAAACGTCACTGTCATTCTCTTTCCGTCTCATAGACACGAGCTGAGAAATTGCAAACGTCGAGCAATTGCTCAGAGATGAAAAGTGCCAGCACTGAAAGCTCTTGCTAGCCAGCACCCTTCCTTGGAAGCGCTTTCACAGGCGCAGCAACACTGGGGCTTTGCGCTTCTCTAGCCACCAAACGTCACGGTCCTT
This sequence comes from Sarcoramphus papa, assembly GCA_037962945.1. Classification (NCBI taxonomy): domain Eukaryota; kingdom Metazoa; phylum Chordata; class Aves; order Accipitriformes; family Cathartidae; genus Sarcoramphus; species Sarcoramphus papa. The sequence goes on along the minus strand of JBBMRM010000072.1, from coordinate 79,878 downwards.
CTCTTTCCGTCTCGTAGACACGAGCTGAGAAATTGCAAACGTCGAGCAATTGCTCAGAGATGAAAAGTGCCAGCACTGAAAGCTGTTGCTAGCCAGCACCCTTCCTTGGAAGCGCTTTTGTAGGCCTAAGAACAGTGGGGCTCTGGGCTTCTCTAGCCACCTCATCTTCTGCTCATCCTCTCGCGCACTCTAAAGAGAGCTCAGCTGAGAAATTGCAAACGTCCAGCAATTGCTCAGAGATGAAAAGTGCCAGCACTGAAAGCTGTTGCTAGCCAGCACCCTTCCTTGGAAGCGCTTTCACAGGCGCAGTAACACTGGGGCTTTGCGCTTCTCTACCCATCAAACGTCACGGTCCTTCTCTTTCCGTCTCGTAGACACGAGCTGAGAAATTGCAAACGTCGAGCAATTGCTCCGAGATGAAAAGTGCCAGCACTGAAAGCTGTTGCTAGCCAGCACCCTTCCTTGGAAGCGCTTTACAGGCACAGTAACACTGCGGCTTTGCGCTTCTCTACCCATCAAACGTCACGGTCATTCTCTTTCCGTCTCGTAGACTCGAGCTGAGAAATTGCAAATGTCGAGCAATTGCTCAGAGATGAAAAGTGCCAGCACTGAAAGCTGTTGCTAGCCAGCACCCTTCCTTGGAAGCGCTTTACAGGCACAGTAACACTGCGGCTTTGCGCTTCTCTACCCATCAAACGTCACGGTCATTCTCTTTCCGTCTCGTAGACTCGAGCTGAGAAATTGCAAATGTCGAGCAATTGCTCAGAGATGAAAAGTGCCAGCACTGAAAGCTGTTGCTAGCCAGCACCCTTCCTTGGAAGCGCTTTCACAGGCGCAGCAACACTGGGGCTTTGCGCTTCTATACGCACCAAACGTCACGGTCATTCTCTTTCCGTCTCGTAGACTCGAGCTGAGAAATTGCAAACGTTGAGCAATTGCTCAGAGATGAAAAGTGCCAGCACTGAAAGCTCTTGCTAGCCAGCCCCCTTCCTTGGAAGCGCTTTTGTAGGCCTAAGAACACTGGGGCTCTGGGCTTCTCTATCCACCTAATCTTCTGCTCATCCTCTCGCGCACTCTAAAGAGAGCTCAGGTGAGAAATTGCAAACGTCCAGCAAATGCTCAGAGATGAAAAGTGCCAGCACTGAAAGCTCTTGCTAGCCAGCACCCTTCCTTGGAAGCGCTTTCACAGGCGCAGCAACACTGGGGCTTTGGGCTTCTCTAGCCACCAAACGCCACGGTCCTTCTCTTTCCGTCGGTAGACACGAGCTGAGAAATTGCAAACGTCGAGCAATTGCTCAGAGATGAAAAGTGCCAGCACTGAAAGCTCTTGCTAGCCAGCCCCCTTCCTTGGAAGCGCTTTTGTAGGCCTAAGAACACTGGGGCTCTGGGCTTCTCTAGCCACCTCATCTTCTGCTCATCCTCTCGCGCACTCTAAAGAGAGCTCAGGTGAGAAATTGCAAACGTCCAGCAATTGCTCAGAGATGAAAAGTGCCAGCACTGAAAGCTGTTGCTAGCCAGCACCCTTCCTTGGAAGCGCTTTTGTAACCCTTAGAACACTGGGGCTCTGGGCTTCTCTAGCCACCTCATCTTCTGCTCATCCTCTCGCGCACTCTGAAGAGAGCTCAGGTGAGAAAGTGCAAACGTCCAGCAATTGCTCAGAGATGAAAAGTGCCAGCACTGAAAGCTGTTGCTAGCCAGCACCCTTCCTTGGAAGCGCTTTTGTAGGCCTAAGAACAGTGGGGCTCTGGGCTTCTCTAGCCACCTCATCTTCTGCTCATCCTCTCGCGCACTCTAAAGAGAGCTCAGGTGAGAAATTGCAAAGGTCGAGCAATTGCTCAGAGATGAAAAGTGCCAGCACTGAAAGCTGTTGCTAGCCAGCACCCTTCCTTGGAAGCGCTTTCACAGGCGCAGTAACACTGGGGCTTTGCGCTTCTCTACCCATCAAACGTCACGGTCCTTCTCTTTCCGTCTCGTAGACACGAGCTGAGAAATTGCAAACGTCGAGCAATTGCTCCGAGATGAAAAGTGCCAGCACTGAAAGCTGTTGCTAGCCAGCACCCTTCCTTGGAAGCGCTTTCACAGGCGCAGCAACACTGGGGCTTTGCGCTTCTCTAGCCACCAAAAGTCACGGTCATTCTCTTTCCGTCTCGTAGACTCGAGCTGAGAAATTGCAAACGTCCAGCAATTGCTCAGAGATGAAAAGTGCCAGCACTGAAAGCTCTTGCTAGCCAGCACCCTTCCTTGGAAGCGCTTTTGTAGGCCTAAGAACACTGGGGCTTTGGGCTTCTCTAGCCACCTCATCTTCTGCTCATCCTCGCGCGCACTCTAAAGAGAGCTCAGGTGAGAAATTGCAAACGTCGAGCAATTGCTCAGAGATGAAAAGTGCCAGCACTGAAAGCTCTTGCTAGCCAGCACCCTTCCTTGGAAGCGCTTTCACAGGCGCAGCAACACTGGGGCTTTGCGCTTCTCTAGCCACCAAACGTCACTGTCATTCTCTTTCCGTCTCGTAGACACGAGCTGAGAAATTGCAAACGTCGAGCAATTGCTCAGAGATGAAAAGTGCCAGCACTGAAAGCTCTTGCTAGCCAGCACCCTTCCTTGGAAGCGCTTTTGTAGCCCTTAGAACACTGGGGCTTTGCGCTTCTCTACCCATCAAACGTCACGGTCCTTCTCTTTCCGTCTCGTAGACACGAGCTGAGAAATTGCAAACGTCGAGCAATTGCTCAGAGATGAAAAGTGCCAGCACTGAAAGCTGTTGCTAGCCAGCACCTTTCCTTGGAAGCGCTTTACAGGCACAGTAACACTGGGGCTTTGCGCTTCTCTAGCCACCAAACGTCACGGTCATTCTCTTTCCGTCTCGTAGACATGAGCTGAGAAATTGCAAATGTCGAGCAATTGCTCAGAGATGAAAAGTGCCAGCACTGAAAGCTCTTGCTAGCCAGCACCCTTCCTTGGAAGCGCTTTTGTAGGCCTAAGAACACTGGGGCTCTGGGCTTCTCTAGCCACCTCATCTTCTGCTAATCCTCTCGCGCACTCTAAAGAGAGCTCAGGTGAGAAATTGCAAACGTCGAGCAATTGCTCAGAGATGATAAGTGCCAGCACTGAAAGCTGTTGCTAGCCAGCACCCTTCCTTGGAAGCGCTTTTGTAGCCCTAAGAACACTGGGGCTCTGGGCTTCTCTAGCCACCTCATCTTCTGCTCATCCTCGCGCGCACTCTAAAGAGAGCTCAGGTGAGAAATTGCAAACGTCCAGCAATTGCTCAGAGATGAAAAGTGCCAGCACTGAAAGCTGTTGCTAGCCAGCACCCTTCCTTGGAAGCGCTTTCACAGGCGCAGCAACACTGGGGCTTTGCGCTTCTCTAGCCACCAAACGTCACGGTCCTTCTCTTTCCGTCTCGTAGACACGAGCTGAGAAATTGCAAACGTCCAGCAATTGCTCAGAGATGAAAAGTGCCAGCACTGAAAGCTCTTGCTAGCCAGCACCCTTCCTTGGAAGCGCTTTTGTAGGCCTAAGAACAGTGGGGCTCTGGGCTTCTTTAGCCACCTCATCTTCTGCTCATCCTCTCGCGCACTCTAAAGAGAGCTCAGGTGAGAAATTGCAAACGTCGAGCAATTGCTCAGAGATGAAAAGTGCCAGCACTGAAAGCTGTTGCTAGCCAGCACCCTTCCTTGGAAGCGCTTTCACAGGCGCAGCAACACTGGGGCTTTGCGCTTCTCTAGCCAACAAACGCCACGGTCCTTCTCTTTCCGTCTCGTAGACACGAGCTGAGAAATTGCAAACGTCGAGCAATTGCTCAGAGATGAAAAGTGCCAGCACTGAAAGCTCTTGCTAGCCAGCACCCTTCCTTGGAAGCGCTTTCACAGGCGCAGCAACACTGGGGCTTTGCGCTTCTCTAGCCACCAAACGTCACGGTCCTTCTCTTTCCGTCTCGTAGACACGAGCTGAGAAATTGCAAACGTCGAGCAATTGCTCAGAGATGAAAAGTGCCAGCACTGAAAGCTGTTGCTAGCCAGCACCCTTCCTTGGAAGCGCTTTTGTAGGCCTAAGAACAGTGGGGCTCTGGGCTTCTCTAGCCACCTCATCTTCTGCTCATCCTCTCGCGCACTCTAAAGAGTGATCAGGTGAGAAATTGCAAACGTCGAGCAATTGCTCAGAGATGAAAAGTGCCAGCACTGGAAGCTGTTGCTAGCCAGCACCCTTCCTTGGAAGCGCTTTTGTAGCCCTAAGAACACTGGGGCTCTGGGCTTCTTTAGCCACCTCATCTTCTGCTCATCCTCTCGCGCACTCTGAAGAGAGCTCAGGTGAGAAATTGCAAACGTCGAGCAATTGCTCAGAGATGAAAAGTGCCAGCACTGAAAGCTGTTGCTAGCCAGCACCCTTCCTTGGAAGCGCTTTCACAGGCGCAGCAACACTGGGGCTTTGCGCTTCTATACGCACCAAACGTCACGGTCCTTCTCTTTCCGTCTCGTAGACACGAGCTGAGAAATTGCAAACGTCGAGCAATTGCTCAGAGATGAAAAGTGCCAGCACTGAAAGCTGTTGCTAGCCAGCACCCTTCCTTGGAAGCGCTTTCACAGGCGCAGCAACACTGGGGCTTTGCGCTTCTCTAGCCACCAAACGTCACGGTCATTCTCTTTCCGTCTCGTAGACTCGAGCTGAGAAATTGCAAACGTTGAGCAATTGCTCAGAGAGGAAAAGTGCCAGCACTGAAAGCTGTTGCTAGCCAGCACCCTTCCTTGGAAGCGCTTTTGTAGCCCTTAGAACACTGGGGCTCTGGGCTTCTCTAGCCACCTCATCTTCTGCTCATCCTCTCGCGCACTCTAAAGAGAGCTCAGGTGAGAAATTGCAAACGTCGAGCAATTGCTCAGAGATGAAAAGTGCCAGCACTGAAAGCTCTTGCTAGCCAGCACCCTTCCTTGGAAGCGCTTTCACAGGCGCAGCAACACTGGGGCTTTGCGCTTCTCTAGCCACCAAACGTCACGGTCCTTCTCTTTCCGTCGGTAGATACGAAATGAGAAATTGCAAACGTCGAGCAATTGCTCAGAGATGAAAAGTGCCAGCACTGAAAGCTGTTGCTAGCCAGCAGCCTTCCTTGGAAGCGCTTTCACAGGCGCAGTAACACTGGGGCTTTGCGCTTCTGTACCCATCAAACGTCACGGTCCTTCTCTTTCCGTCTCCTAGACACGAGCTGAGAAATTGCAAATGTCCAGCAATTGCTCAGAGATGAAAAGTGCCAGCACTGAAAGCTGTTGCTAGCCAGCACCCTTCCTTGGAAGCGCTTTCACAGGCACAGTAACACTGCGGCTTTGCGCTTCTCTACCCATCAAACGTCACGGTCCTTCTCTTTCCGTCTCGTAGACATGAGCTGAGAAATTGCAAACGTCGAGCAATTGCTCAGAGATGAAAAGTGCCAGCACTGAAAGCTGTTGCTAGCCAGCACCCTTCCTTGGAAGCGCTTTCACAGGCGCAGCAACACTGGGGCTTTGCGCTTCTCTAGCCACCAAACGTCACGGTCCTTCTCTTTCCGTCTCGTAGACACGAGCTGAGAAATTGCAAACGTCGAGCAACTGCTCAGAGATGAAAAGTGCCAGCACTGAAAGCTGTTGCTAGCCAGCACCCTTCCTTGGAAGCGCTTTTGTAGCCCTAAGAACACTGGGGCTCTGGGCTTCTCTAGCCACCTAATCTTCTGCTCATCCTCTCGCGCACTCTAAAGAGAGCTCAGGTGAGAAATTGCAAACGTCGAGCAATTGCTCAGAGATGAAAAGTGCCAGCACTGAAAGCTGTTGCTAGCCAGCACCCTTCCTTGGAAGCGCTTTCACAGGCGCAGCAACACTGGGGCTTTGCGCTTCTATACGCACCAAACGTCACGGTCCTTCTCTTTCCGTCTTGTAGACACGAGCTGAGAAATTGCAAACGTCGAGCAATTGCTCAGAGATGAAAAGTGCCAGCACTGAAAGCTCTTGCTAGCCAGCACCCTTCCTTGGAAGCGCTTTCACAGGCGCAGCAACACTGGGGCTTTGCGCTTCTCTAGCCACCAAACGTCACGGTCATTCTCTTTCCGTCTCGTAGACTCGAGCTGAGAAATTGCAAACGTCGAGCAATTGCTCAGAGATGAAAAGTGCCAGCACTGAAAGCTCTTGCTAGCCAGCCCCCTTCCTTGGAAGCGCTTTTGTAGGCCTAAGAACACTGGGGCTCTGGGCTTCTCTAGCCACCTCATCTTCTGCTCATCCTCTCGCGCACTCTAAAGAGAGCTCAGGTGAGAAATTGCAAACGTCGAGCAATTGCTCAGAGATGAAAAGTGCCAGCACTGAAAGCTCTTGCTAGCCAGCACCCTTCCTTGGAAGCGCTTTTGTAGGCCTAAGAACACTGGGGCTCTGGGCTTCTCTAGCCACCTCATCTTCTGCTCATCCTCGCGCGCTCTAAAGAGAGCTCAGGTGAGAAATTGCAAACGTCGAGCAATTGCTCAGAGATGAAAAGTGCCAGCACTGAAAGCTGTTGCTAGCCAGCACCCTTCCTTGGAAGCGCTTTCACAGGCGCAGCAACACTGGGGCTTTGCGCTTCTCTAGCCACCAAACGTCACGGTCCTTCTCTTTCCGTCTCGTAGACACGAGCTGAGAAATTGCAAACGCCGAGCAATTGCTCAGAGATGAAAAGTGCCAGCACTGAAAGCTCTTGCTAGCCAGCACCCTTCCTTGGAAGCGCTTTCACAGGCGCAGTAACACTGGGGCTTTGCGCTTCTCTAGCCACCAAACGTCACGGTCACTATCTCTCCGTCTCGTAGACACGAGCTGAGAAATTGCAAACGTCGAGCAATTGCTCAGAGATGAAAAGTGCCAGCACTGAAAGCTCTTGCTAGCCAGCACCCTTCCTTGGAAGCGCTTTCACAGGCGCAGCAACACTGGGGCTTTGCGCTTCTCTACCCACCAAACGTCACGGTCATTCTCTTTCCGTCTCGTAGACTCGAGCTGAGAAATTGCAAATGTTGAGCAATTGCTCAGAGAGGAAAAGTGCCAGCACTGAAAGCTCTTGCTAGCCAGCACCCTTCCTTGGAAGCGCTTTTGTAGCCCTTAGAACAGTGGGGCTCTGGGCTTCTCTAGCCACCTCATCTTCTGCTCATCCTCTCGCGCACTCTAAAGAGAGCTCAGGTGAGAAATTGCAAACGTCCAGCAATTGCTCAGAGATGAAAAGTGCCAGCACTGAAAGCTGTTGCTAGCCAGCACCCTTCCTTGGAAGCGCTTTTGTAACCCTTAGAACACTGGGGCTCTGGGCTTCTCTAGCCACCTCATCTTCTGCTCATCCTCTCGCGCACTCTGAAGAGAGCTCAGGTGAGAAATTGCAAACGTCGAGCAATTGCTCAGAGATGAAAAGTGCCAGCACTGAAAGCTGTTGCTAGCCAGCACCCTTCCTTGGAAGCGCTTTCACAGGCGCAGCAACACTGGGGCTTTGCGCTTCTATACGCACCAAACGTCACGGTCATTCTCTTTCCGTCTCGTAGACACGAGCTGAGAAATTGCAAACGTCGAGCAATTGCTCAGAGATGAAAAGTGCCAGCACTGAAAGCTGTTGCTAGCCAGCACCCTTCCTTGGAAGCGCTTTCACAGGCGCAGCAACACTGGGGCTTTGCGCTTCTCTAGCCACCAAAAGTCACGGTCATTCTCTTTCCGTCTCGTAGACTCGAGCTGAGAAATTGCAAACGTCCAGCAATTGCTCAGAGATGAAAAGTGCCAGCACTGAAAGCTCTTGCTAGCCAGCACCCTTCCTTGGAAGCGCTTTTGTAGGCCTAAGAACACTGGGGCTTTGGGCTTCTCTAGCCACCTCATCTTCTGCTCATCCTCGCGCGCACTCTAAAGAGAGCTCAGGTGAGAAATTGCAAACGTCGAGCAATTGCTCAGAGATGAAAAGTGCCAGCACTGAAAGCTGTTGCTAGCCAGCACCCTTCCTTGGAAGCGCTTTCACAGGCGCAGCAACACTGGGGCTTTGCGCTTCTCTAGCCACCAAACGTCACTGTCATTCTCTTTCCGTCTCGTAGACACGAGCTGAGAAATTGCAAACGTCGAGCAATTGCTCAGAGATGAAAAGTGCCAGCACTGAAAGCTCTTGCTAGCCAGCACCCTTCCTTGGAAGCGCTTTTGTAGCCCTTAGAACACTGGGGCTTTGCGCTTCTCTACCCATCAAACGTCACGGTCCTTCTCTTTCCGTCTCGTAGACACGAGCTGAGAAATTGCAAACGTCGAGCAATTGCTCAGAGATGAAAAGTGCCAGCACTGAAAGCTGTTGCTAGCCAGCACCTTTCCTTGGAAGCGCTTTACAGGCACAGTAACACTGGGGCTTTGCGCTTCTCTAGCCACCAAACGTCACGGTCATTCTCTTTCCGTCTCGTAGACATGAGCTGAGAAATTGCAAATGTCGAGCAATTGCTCAGAGATGAAAAGTGCCAGCACTGAAAGCTGTTGCTAGCCAGCACCCTTCCTTGGAAGCGCTTTTGTAGGCCTAAGAACACTGGGGCTCTGGGCTTCTCTAGCCACCTCATCTTCTGCTAATCCTCTCGCGCACTCTAAAGAGAGCTCAGGTGAGAAATTGCAAACGTCGAGCAATTGCTCAGAGATGATAAGTGCCAGCACTGAAAGCTGTTGCTAGCCAGCACCCTTCCTTGGAAGCGCTTTTGTAGCCCTAAGAACACTGGGGCTCTGGGCTTCTCTAGCCACCTCATCTTCTGCTCATCCTCGCGCGCACTCTAAAGAGAGCTCAGGTGAGAAATTGCAAACGTCCAGCAATTGCTCAGAGATGAAAAGTGCCAGCACTGAAAGCTGTTGCTAGCCAGCACCCTTCCTTGGAAGCGCTTTCACAGGTGCAGCAACACTGGGGCTTTGCGCTTCTCTAGCCACCAAACGTCACGGTCCTTCTCTTTCCGTCTCGTAGACACGAGCTGAGAAATTGCAAACGTCCAGCAATTGCTCAGAGATGAAAAGTGCCAGCACTGAAAGCTCTTGCTAGCCAGCACCCTTCCTTGGAAGCGCTTTTGTAGGCCTAAGAACAGTGGGGCTCTGGGCTTCTTTAGCCACCTCATCTTCTGCTCATCCTCTCGCGCACTCTAAAGAGAGCTCAGGTGAGAAATTGCAAACGTCGAGCAATTGCTCAGAGATGAAAAGTGCCAGCACTGAAAGCTGTTGCTAGCCAGCACCCTTCCTTGGAAGCGCTTTCACAGGCGCAGCAACACTGGGGCTTTGCGCTTCTCTAGCCAACAAACGCCACGGTCCTTCTCTTTCCGTCTCGTAGACACGAGCTGAGAAATTGCAAACGTCGAGCAATTGCTCAGAGATGAAAAGTGCCAGCACTGAAAGCTCTTGCTAGCCAGCACCCTTCCTTGGAAGCGCTTTCACAGGCGCAGCAACACTGGGGCTTTGCGCTTCTCTAGCCACCAAACGTCACGGTCCTTCTCTTTCCGTCTCGTAGACACGAGCTGAGAAATTGCAAACGTCGAGCAATTGCTCAGAGATGAAAAGTGCCAGCACTGAAAGCTGTTGCTAGCCAGCACCCTTCCTTGGAAGCGCTTTTGTAGGCCTAAGAACAGTGGGGCTCTGGGCTTCTCTAGCCACCTCATCTTCTGCTCATCCTCTCGCGCACTCTAAAGAGTGCTCAGGTGAGAAATTGCAAACGTCGAGCAATTGCTCAGAGATGAAAAGTGCCAGCACTGGAAGCTGTTGCTAGCCAGCACCCTTCCTTGGAAGCGCTTTTGTAGGCCTAAGAACACTGGGGCTCTGGGCTTCTTTAGCCACCTCATCTTCTGCTCATCCTCTCGCGCACTCTGAAGAGAGCTCAGGTGAGAAATTGCAAACGTCGAGCAATTGCTCAGAGATGAAAAGTGCCAGCACTGAAAGCTGTTGCTAGCCAGCACCCTTCCTTGGAAGCGCTTTCACAGGCGCAGCAACACTGGGGCTTTGCGCTTCTATACGCACCAAACGTCACGGTCCTTCTCTTTCCGTCTCGTAGACACGAGCTGAGAAATTGCAAACGTCGAGCAATTGCTCAGAGATGAAAAGTGCCAGCACTGAAAGCTGTTGCTAGCCAGCACCCTTCCTTGGAAGCGCTTTCACAGGCGCAGCAACACTGGGGCTTTGCGCTTCTCTAGCCACCAAACGTCACGGTCATTCTCTTTCCGTCTCGTAGACTCGAGCTGAGAAATTGCAAACGTCGAGCAATTGCTCAGAGATGAAAAGTGCCAGCACTGAAAGCTGTTGCTAGCCAGCACCCTTCCTTGGAAGCGCTTTTGTAGCCCTTAGAACACTGGGGCTCTGGGCTTCTCTAGCCACCTCATCTTCTGCTCATCCTCTCGCGCACTCTAAAGAGAGCTCAGGTGAGAAATTGCAAACGTCGAGCAATTGCTCAGAGATGAAAAGTGCCAGCACTGAAAGCTCTTGCTAGCCAGCACCCTTCCTTGGAAGCGCTTTCACAGGCGCAGCAACACTGGGGCTTTGCGCTTCTCTAGCCACCAAACGTCACGGTCCTTCTCTTTCCGTCGGTAGATACGAAATGAGAAATTGCAAACGTCGAGCAATTGCTCAGAGATGAAAAGTGCCAGCACTGAAAGCTGTTGCTAGCCAGCAGCCTTCCTTGGAAGCGCTTTCACAGGCGCAGTAACACTGGGGCTTTGCGCTTCTGTACCCATCAAACGTCACGGTCCTTCTCTTTCCGTCTCCTAGACACGAGCTGAGAAATTGCAAACGTCCAGCAATTGCTCAGAGATGAAAAGTGCCAGCACTGAAAGCTGTTGCTAGCCAGCACCCTTCCTTGGAAGCGCTTTCACAGGCACAGTAACACTGCGGCTTTGCGCTTCTCTACCCATCAAACGTCACGGTCCTTCTATTTCCGTCTCGTAGACATGAGCTGAGAAATTGCAAACGTCGAGCAATTGCTCAGAGATGAAAAGTGCCAGCACTGAAAGCTGTTGCTAGCCAGCACCCTTCCTTGGAAGCGCTTTCACAGGCGCAGCAACACTGGGGCTTTGCGCTTCTCTAGCCACCAAACGTCACGGTCCTTCTCTTTCCGTCTCGTAGACACGAGCTGAGAAATTGCAAACGTCGAGCAATTGCTCAGAGATGAAAAGTGCCAGCACTGAAAGCTGTTGCTAGCCAGCACCCTTCCTTGGAAGCGCTTTTGTAGCCCTAAGAACACTGGGGCTCTGGGCTTCTCTAGCCACCTAATCTTCTGCTCATCCTCTCGCGCACTCTAAAGAGAGCTCAGGTGAGAAATTGCAAACGTCGAGCAATTGCTCAGAGATGAAAAGTGCCAGCACTGAAAGCTGTTGCTAGCCAGCACCCTTCCTTGGAAGCGCTTTCACAGGCGCAGCAACACTGGGGCTTTGCGCTTCTATACGCACCAAACGTCACGGTCCTTCTCTTTCCGTCTTGTAGACACGAGCTGAGAAATTGCAAACGTCGAGCAATTGCTCAGAGATGAAAAGTGCCAGCACTGAAAGCTCTTGCTAGCCAGCACCCTTCCTTGGAAGCGCTTTCACAGGCGCAGCAACACTGGGGCTTTGCGCTTCTCTAGCCACCAAACGTCACGGTCATTCTCTTTCCGTCTCGTAGACTCGAGCTGAGAAATTGCAAACGTCGAGCAATTGCTCAGAGATGAAAAGTGCCAGCACTGAAAGCTGTTGCTAGCCAGCCCCCTTCCTTGGAAGCGCTTTTGTAGGCCTAAGAACACTGGGGCTCTGGGCTTCTCTAGCCACCTCATCTTCTGCTCATCCTCTCGCGCACTCTAAAGAGAGCTCAGGTGAGAAATTGCAAACGTCGAGCAATTGCTCAGAGATGAAAAGTGCCAGCACTGAAAGCTCTTGCTAGCCAGCACCCTTCCTTGGAAGCGCTTTTGTAGGCCTAAGAACACTGGGGCTCTGGGCTTCTCTAGCCACCTCATCTTCTGCTCATCCTCGCGCGCTCTAAAGAGAGCTCAGGTGAGAAATTGCAAACGTCGAGCAATTGCTCAGAGATGAAAAGTGCCAGCACTGAAAGCTGTTGCTAGCCAGCACCCTTCCTTGGAAGCGCTTTCACAGGCGCAGCAACACTGGGGCTTTGCGCTTCTCTAGCCACCAAACGTCACGGTCCTTCTCTTTCCGTCTCGTAGACACGAGCTGAGAAATTGCAAACGCCGAGCAATTGCTCAGAGATGAAAAGTGCCAGCACTGAAAGCTCTTGCTAGCCAGCACCCTTCCTTGGAAGCGCTTTCACAGGCGCAGTAACACTGGGGCTTTGCGCTTCTCTAGCCACCAAACGTCACGGTCACTATCTCTCCGTCTCGTAGACACGAGCTGAGAAATTGCAAACGTCGAGCAATTGCTCAGAGATGAAAAGTGCCAGCACTGAAAGCTCTTGCTAGCCAGCACCCTTCCTTGGAAGCGCTTTCACAGGCGCAGCAACACTGGGGCTTTGCGCTTCTCTACCCACCAAACGTCACGGTCATTCTCTTTCCGTCTCGTAGACTCGAGCTGAGAAATTGCAAATGTTGAGCAATTGCTCAGAGAGGAAAAGTGCCAGCACTGAAAGCTCTTGCTAGCCAGCACCCTTCCTTGGAAGCGCTTTTGTAGCCCTTAGAACACTGGGGCTCTGGGCTTCTCTAGCCACCTCATCTTCTGCTCATCCTCTCGCGCACTCTAAAGAGAGCTCAGGTGAGAAATTGCAAACGTCAAGCAATTGCTCAGAGATGAAAAGTGCCAGCACTGAAAGCTCTTGCTAGCCAGCACCCTTCCTTGGAAGCGCTTTCACAGGCGCAGCAACACTGGGGCTTTGCACTTCTATACGCACCAAACGTCACGGTCCTTCTCTTTCCGTCTCGTAGACACGAGCTGAGAAATTGCAAACGTCGAGCAATTGCTCAGAGATGAAAAGTGCCAGCACTGAAAGCTGTTGCTAGCCAGCACCCTTCCTTGGAAGCGCTTTCACAGGCGCAGCAACACTGGGGCTTTGCACTTCTATACGCACCAAACGTCACGGTCCTTCTCTTTCCATCTCGTAGACACGAGCTGAGAAATTGCAAACGTCGAGCAATTGCTCAGAGAGGAAAAGTGCCAGCACTGAAAGCTGTTGCTAGCCAGCACCCTTCCTTGGAAGCGCTTTTGTAGGCCTAAGAACACTGGGGCTCTGGGCTTCTCTAGCCACCTAATCTTCTGCTCATCCTCTCGCGCACTCTAAAGAGAGCTCAGGTGAGAAATTGCAAACGTCGAGCAATTGCTCAGAGATGAAAAGTGCCAGCACTGGAAGCTGTTGCTAGCCAGCACCCTTCCTTGGAAGCGCTTTCACAGGCGCAGCAACACTGGGGCTTTGCACTTCTCTACCCACCAAACGTCACGGTCACTATCTCTCCGTCTCGTAGACACGAGCTGAGAAATTGCAAACGTCGAGCAATTGCTCAGAGATGAAAAGTGCCAGCACTGAAAGCTGTTGCTAGCCAGCCCCCTTCCTTGGAAGCGCTTTTGTAGACCTAAGAACACTGGGGCTCTGGGCTTCTCTAGCCACCTCATCTTCTGCTCATCCTCTCGCGCACTCTAAAGAGAGCTCAGGTGAGAAATTGCAAACGTCGAGCAATTGCTCAGAGATGAAAAGTGCCAGCACTGAAAGCTGTTGCTAGCCAGCACCCTTCCTTGGAAGCGCTTTTGTAGGCCTAAGAACACTGGGCCTCTGGGCTTCTCTAGCCACCTCATCTTCTGCTCATCCTCTCGCGCAATCTAAAGAGAGCTCAGGTGAGAAATTGCAAACGTCCAGCAATTGCTCAGAGATGAAAAGTGCCAGCACTGAAAGCTCTTGCTAGCCAGCCCCCTTCCTTAGAAGCGCTTTCACAGGCGCAGTAACACTGGGGCTTTGCGCTTGTCTACCCATCAAACGTCACGGTCCTTCTCTTTCCGTCTCGTAGACACGAGCTGAGAAATTGCAAACATCGAGCAATTGCTCAGAGATGAAAAGTGCCAGCACTGAAAGCTGTTGCTAGCCAGCACCCTTCCTTGGAAGCGCTTTCACAGGCGCAGCAACACTGGGGCTTTGCGCTTCTCTAGCCACCAAACGTCACGGTCCTTCTCTTTCCGTCTCGTAGACACGAGCTGAGAAATTGCAAACGTCGAGCAATTGCTCAGAGATGAAAAGTGCCAGCACTGAAAGCTGTTGCTAGCCAGCACCCTTCCTTGGAAGCGCTTTTGTAGTCCTAAGAACACTGGGGCTCTGGGCTTCTCTAGCCACCTCATCTTCTGCTCATCCTCTCGCGCACTCTAAAGAGAGCTCAGGTGAGAAATTGCAAACGTCGAGCAATTGCTCAGAGATGAAAAGTGCCAGCACTGAAAGCTCTTGCTAGCCAGCACCCTTCCTTGGAAGCGCTTTCACAGGCGCAGTAACACTGGGGCTTTGCGCTTCTCTAGCCACCAAACGTCACGGTCCTTCTCTTTCCGTCTCGTAGACACGAGCTGAGAAATTGCAAACGTTGAGCAATTGCTCAGAGATGAAAAGTGCCAGCACTGAAAGCTGTTGCTAGCCAGCACCCTTCCTTGGAAGCGCTTTCACAGGCGCAGCAACACTGGGGCTTTGCGCTTCTCTAGCCACCAAACGTCACGGTCATTCTCTTTCCGTCTCGTAGACTCGAGCTGAGAAATTGCAAACGTCGAGCAATTGCTCAGAGATGAAAAGTGCCAGCACTGAAAGCTGTTGCTAGCCAGCCCCCTTCCTTGGAAGCGCTTTTGTAGGCCTAAGAACACTGGGGCTCTGGGCTTCTCTAGCCACCTCATCTTCTGCTCATCCTCTCGCGCACTCTAAAGAGAGCTCAGGTGAGAAATTGCAAACGTCGAGCAATTGCTCAGAGATGAAAAGTGCCAGCACTGAAAGCTCTTGCTAGCCAGCACCCTTCCTTGGAAGCGCTTTTGTAGGCCTAAGAACACTGGGGCTCTGGGCTTCTCTAGCCACCTCATCTTCTGCTCATCCTCTCGCGCACTCTAAAGAGAGCTCAGGTGAGAAATTGCAAACGTCCAGCAATTGCTCAGAGATGAAAAGTGCCAGCACTGAAAGCTGTTGCTAGCCAGCACCCTTCCTTGGAAGCGCTTTCACAGGCGCAGCAACACTGGGGCTTTGCGCTTCTCTAGCCACCAAAAGTCACGGTCCTTCTCTTTCCGTCGGTAGACACGAGCTGAGAAATTGCAAACGTCGAGCAATTACTCAGAGATGAAAAGTGCCAGCACTGAAAGCTCTTGCTAGCCAGCACCCTTCCTTGGAAGCGCTTTCACAGGCGCAGCAACACTGGGGCTTTGCACTTCTCTAGCCACCAAACGTCACGGTCCTTCTCTTTCCGTCTCGTAGACACGAGCTGAGAAATTGCAAACGTCGAGCAATTGCTCAGAGATGAAAAGTGCCAGCACTGAAAGCTGTTGCTAGCCAGCACCCTTCCTTGGAAGCGCTTTCACAGGCGCAGCAACACTGGGGCTTTGCGCTTCTCTAGCCACCAAACGTCACGGTCCTTCTCTTTCCGTCTCGTAGACTCGAGCTGAGAAATTGCAAACGTCGAGCAATTGCTCAGAGATGAAAAGTGCCAGCACTGAAAGCTCTTGCTAGCCAGCACCCTTCCTTGGAAGCGCTTTTGTAGGCCTAAGAACACTGGGGCTCTGGGCTTCTCTAGCCACCTAATCTTCTGCTCATCCTCTCGCGCACTCTAAAGAGAGCTCAGGTGAGAAATTGCAAATGTCCAGCAATTGCTCAGAGATGAAAAGTGCCAGCACTGAAAGCTGTTGCTAGCCAGCACCCTTCCTTGGAAGCGCTTTTGTAGGCCTAAGAACACTGGGGCTCTGGGCTTCTCTAGCCACCTCATCTTCTGCTCATCCTCGCGCGCTCTAAAGAGAGCTCAGGTGAGAAATTGCAAACGTCCAGCAATTGCTCAGAGATGAAAAGTGCCAGCACTGAAAGCTGTTGCTAGCCAGCACCCTTCCTTGGAAGCGCTTTCACAGGCGCAGCAACACTGGGGCTTTGCGCTTCTCTAGCCACCAAACGTCACGGTCCTTCTCTTTCCGTCTCGTAGACACGAGCTGAGAAATTGCAAACGTTGAGCAATTGCTCAGAGATGAAAAGTGCCAGCACTGAAAGCTGTTGCTAGCCAGCACCCTTCCTTGGAAGCGCTTTCACAGGCGCAGTAACACTGGGGCTTTGCGCTTCTCTAGCCACCAAACGTCACGGTCACTATCTCTCCGTCTCGTAGACACGAGCTGAGAAATTGCAAACGTCGAGCAATTGCTCAGAGATGAAAAGTGCCAGCACTGAAAGCTCTTGCTAGCCAGCACCCTTCCTTGGAAGCGCTTTCACAGGCGCAGCAACACTGGGGCTTTGCGCTTCTCTACCCACCAAACGTCACGGTCATTCTCTTTCCGTCTCGTAGACTCGAGCTGAGAAATTGCAAATGTTGAGCAATTGCTCAGAGAGGAAAAGTGCCAGCACTGAAAGCTCTTGCTAGCCAGCACCCTTCCTTGGAAGCGCTTTTGTAGCCCTTAGAACACTGGGGCTCTGGGCTTCTCTAGCCACCTCATCTTCTGCTCATCCTCTCGCGCACTCTAAAGAGAGCTCAGGTGAGAAATTGCAAACGTCAAGCAATTGCTCAGAGATGAAAAGTGCCAGCACTGAAA
The DNA here is from genome assembly GCA_037962945.1 of Sarcoramphus papa. Lineage (NCBI taxonomy): Eukaryota > Metazoa > Chordata > Aves > Accipitriformes > Cathartidae > Sarcoramphus > Sarcoramphus papa. The sequence continues at coordinate 63,239 of JBBMRM010000072.1, read as the reverse complement.
GCTCTTGCTAGCCAGCACCCTTCCTTGGAAGCGCTTTCACAGGCGCAGCAACACTGGGGCTTTGCACTTCTATACGCACCAAACGTCACGGTCCTTCTCTTTCCGTCTCGTAGACACGAGCTGAGAAATTGCAAACGTCGAGCAATTGCTCAGAGATGAAAAGTGCCAGCACTGAAAGCTGTTGCTAGCCAGCACCCTTCCTTGGAAGCGCTTTCACAGGCGCAGCAACACTGGGGCTTTGCACTTCTATACGCACCAAACGTCACGGTCCTTCTCTTTCCGTCTCGTAGACACGAGCTGAGAAATTGCAAACGTCGAGCAATTGCTCAGAGATGAAAAGTGCCAGCACTGAAAGCTGTTGCTAGCCAGCACCCTTCCTTGGAAGCGCTTTTGTAGGCCTAAGAACACTGGGGCTCTGGGCTTCTCTAGCCACCTAATCTTCTGCTCATCCTCTCGCGCACTCTAAAGAGAGCTCAGGTGAGAAATTGCAAACGTCGAGCAATTGCTCAGAGATGAAAAGTGCCAGCACTGGAAGCTGTTGCTAGCCAGCACCCTTCCTTGGAAGCGCTTTCACAGGCGCAGCAACACTGGGGCTTTGCACTTCTCTACCCACCAAACGTCACGGTCACTATCTCTCCGTCTCGTAGACACGAGCTGAGAAATTGCAAACGTCGAGCAATTGCTCAGAGATGAAAAGTGCCAGCACTGAAAGCTGTTGCTAGCCAGCCCCCTTCCTTGGAAGCGCTTTTGTAGACCTAAGAACACTGGGGCTCTGGGCTTCTCTAGCCACCTCATCTTCTGCTCATCCTCTCGCGCACTCTAAAGAGAGCTCAGGTGAGAAATTGCAAACGTCGAGCAATTGCTCAGAGATGAAAAGTGCCAGCACTGAAAGCTGTTGCTAGCCAGCACCCTTCCTTGGAAGCGCTTTTGTAGGCCTAAGAACACTGGGCCTCTGGGCTTCTCTAGCCACCTCATCTTCTGCTCATCCTCTCGCGCAATCTAAAGAGAGCTCAGGTGAGAAATTGCAAACGTCCAGCAATTGCTCAGAGATGAAAAGTGCCAGCACTGAAAGCTCTTGCTAGCCAGCCCCCTTCCTTAGAAGCGCTTTCACAGGCGCAGTAACACTGGGGCTTTGCGCTTGTCTACCCATCAAACGTCACGGTCCTTCTCTTTCCGTCTCGTAGACACGAGCTGAGAAATTGCAAACATCGAGCAATTGCTCAGAGATGAAAAGTGCCAGCACTGAAAGCTGTTGCTAGCCAGCACCCTTCCTTGGAAGCGCTTTCACAGGCGCAGCAACACTGGGGCTTTGCGCTTCTCTAGCCACCAAACGTCACGGTCCTTCTCTTTCCGTCTCGTAGACACGAGCTGAGAAATTGCAAACGTCGAGCAATTGCTCAGAGATGAAAAGTGCCAGCACTGAAAGCTGTTGCTAGCCAGCACCCTTCCTTGGAAGCGCTTTTGTAGTCCTAAGAACACTGGGGCTCTGGGCTTCTCTAGCCACCTCATCTTCTGCTCATCCTCTCGCGCACTCTAAAGAGAGCTCAGGTGAGAAATTGCAAACGTCGAGCAATTGCTCAGAGATGAAAAGTGCCAGCACTGAAAGCTCTTGCTAGCCAGCACCCTTCCTTGGAAGCGCTTTCACAGGCGCAGTAACACTGGGGCTTTGCGCTTCTCTAGCCACCAAACGTCACGGTCCTTCTCTTTCCGTCTCGTAGACACGAGCTGAGAAATTGCAAACGTTGAGCAATTGCTCAGAGATGAAAAGTGCCAGCACTGAAAGCTGTTGCTAGCCAGCACCCTTCCTTGGAAGCGCTTTCACAGGCGCAGCAACACTGGGGCTTTGCGCTTCTCTAGCCACCAAACGTCACGGTCATTCTCTTTCCGTCTCGTAGACTCGAGCTGAGAAATTGCAAACGTCGAGCAATTGCTCAGAGATGAAAAGTGCCAGCACTGAAAGCTGTTGCTAGCCAGCCCCCTTCCTTGGAAGCGCTTTTGTAGGCCTAAGAACACTGGGGCTCTGGGCTTCTCTAGCCACCTCATCTTCTGCTCATCCTCTCGCGCACTCTAAAGAGAGCTCAGGTGAGAAATTGCAAACGTCGAGCAATTGCTCAGAGATGAAAAGTGCCAGCACTGAAAGCTCTTGCTAGCCAGCACCCTTCCTTGGAAGCGCTTTTGTAGGCCTAAGAACACTGGGGCTCTGGGCTTCTCTAGCCACCTCATCTTCTGCTCATCCTCTCGCGCACTCTAAAGAGAGCTCAGGTGAGAAATTGCAAACGTCCAGCAATTGCTCAGAGATGAAAAGTGCCAGCACTGAAAGCTGTTGCTAGCCAGCACCCTTCCTTGGAAGCGCTTTCACAGGCGCAGCAACACTGGGGCTTTGCGCTTCTCTAGCCACCAAAAGTCACGGTCCTTCTCTTTCCGTCGGTAGACACGAGCTGAGAAATTGCAAACGTCGAGCAATTACTCAGAGATGAAAAGTGCCAGCACTGAAAGCTCTTGCTAGCCAGCACCCTTCCTTGGAAGCGCTTTCACAGGCGCAGCAACACTGGGGCTTTGCACTTCTCTAGCCACCAAACGTCACGGTCCTTCTCTTTCCGTCTCGTAGACACGAGCTGAGAAATTGCAAACGTCGAGCAATTGCTCAGAGATGAAAAGTGCCAGCACTGAAAGCTGTTGCTAGCCAGCACCCTTCCTTGGAAGCGCTTTCACAGGCGCAGCAACACTGGGGCTTTGCGCTTCTCTAGCCACCAAACGTCACGGTCCTTCTCTTTCCGTCTCGTAGACTCGAGCTGAGAAATTGCAAACGTCGAGCAATTGCTCAGAGATGAAAAGTGCCAGCACTGAAAGCTCTTGCTAGCCAGCACCCTTCCTTGGAAGCGCTTTTGTAGGCCTAAGAACACTGGGGCTCTGGGCTTCTCTAGCCACCTAATCTTCTGCTCATCCTCTCGCGCACTCTAAAGAGAGCTCAGGTGAGAAATTGCAAATGTCCAGCAATTGCTCAGAGATGAAAAGTGCCAGCACTGAAAGCTGTTGCTAGCCAGCACCCTTCCTTGGAAGCGCTTTTGTAGGCCTAAGAACACTGGGGCTCTGGGCTTCTCTAGCCACCTCATCTTCTGCTCATCCTCGCGCGCTCTAAAGAGAGCTCAGGTGAGAAATTGCAAACGTCCAGCAATTGCTCAGAGATGAAAAGTGCCAGCACTGAAAGCTGTTGCTAGCCAGCACCCTTCCTTGGAAGCGCTTTCACAGGCGCAGCAACACTGGGGCTTTGCGCTTCTCTAGCCACCAAACGTCACGGTCCTTCTCTTTCCGTCTCGTAGACACGAGCTGAGAAATTGCAAACGTTGAGCAATTGCTCAGAGATGAAAAGTGCCAGCACTGAAAGCTGTTGCTAGCCAGCACCCTTCCTTGGAAGCGCTTTCACAGGCGCAGTAACACTGGGGCTTTGCGCTTCTCTAGCCACCAAACGTCACGGTCACTATCTCTCCGTCTCGTAGACACGAGCTGAGAAATTGCAAACGTCGAGCAATTGCTCAGAGATGAAAAGTGCCAGCACTGAAAGCTCTTGCTAGCCAGCACCCTTCCTTGGAAGCGCTTTCACAGGCGCAGCAACACTGGGGCTTTGCGCTTCTCTACCCACCAAACGTCACGGTCATTCTCTTTCCGTCTCGTAGACTCGAGCTGAGAAATTGCAAATGTTGAGCAATTGCTCAGAGATGAAAAGTGCCAGCACTGAAAGCTGTTGCTAGCCAGCACCCTTCCTTGGAAGCGCTTTTGTAGCCCTTAGAACACTGGGGCTCTGGGCTTCTCTAGCCACCTCATCTTCTGCTCATCCTCTCGCGCACTCTAAAGAGAGCTCAGGTGAGAAATTGCAAACGTCAAGCAATTGCTCAGAGATGAAAAGTGCCAGCACTGAAAGCTCTTGCTAGCCAGCACCCTTCCTTGGAAGCGCTTTCACAGGCGCAGCAACACTGGGGCTTTGCGCTTCTCTAGCCACCAAACGTCACGGTCATTCTCTTTCCGTCTCGTAGACACGAGCTGAGAAATTGCAAACATCGAGCAATTGCTCAGAGATGAAAAGTGCCAGCACTGAAAGCTGTTGCTAGCCAGCACCCTTCCTTGGAAGCGCTTTCACAGGCGCAGCAACACTGGGGCTTTGCACTTCTATATGCACCAAACGTCACGGTCCTTCTCTTTCCGTCTCGTAGACACGAGCTGAGAAATTGCAAACGTCGAGCAATTGCTCAGAGAGGAAAAGTGCCAGCACTGAAAGCTGTTGCTAGCCAGCACCCTTCCTTGGAAGCGCTTTTGTAGGCCTAAGAACACTGGGGCTCTGGGCTTCTCTAGCCACCTAATCTTCTGCTCATCCTCTCGCGCACTCTAAAGAGAGCTCAGGTGAGAAATTGCAAACGTCGAGCAATTGCTCAGAGATGAAAAGTGCCAGCACTGGAAGCTGTTGCTAGCCAGCACCCTTCCTTGGAAGCGCTTTCACAGGCGCAGCAACACTGGGGCTTTGCACTTCTCTACCCACCAAACGTCACGGTCCTTCTCTTTCCGTCTCGTAGACACGAGCTGAGAAATTGCAAACGTCGAGCAATTGCTCAGAGATGAAAAGTGCCAGCACTGAAAGCTCTTGCTAGCCAGCACCCTTCCTTGGAAGCGCTTTTGTAGGCCTAAGAACACTGGGGCTCTGGGCTTCTCTAGCCACCTCATCTTCTGCTCATCCTCTCGCGCAATCTAAAGAGAGCTCAGGTGAGAAATTGCAAACGTCCAGCAATTGCTCAGAGATGAAAAGTGCCAGCACTGAAAGCTCTTGCTAGCCAGCCCCCTTCCTTAGAAGCGCTTTCACAGGCGCAGCAACACTGGGGCTTTGCGCTTGTCTACCCACCAAACGTCACGGTCCTTCTCTTTCCGTCTCGTAGACACGAGCTGAGAAATTGCAAACGTCGAGCAATTGCTCCGAGATGAAAAGTGCCAGCACTGAAAGCTGTTGCTAGCCAGCACCCTTCCTTGGAAGCGCTTTTGTAGGCCTAAGAACCCTGGGGCTCTGGGCTTCTCTAGCCACCTAATCTTCTGCTCATCCTCTCGCGCACTCTAAAGAGAGCTCAGGTGAGAAATTGCAAACGTCGAGCAATTGCTCAGAGATGAAAAGTGCCAGCACTGGAAGCTGTTGCTAGCCAGCACCCTTCCTTGGAAGCGCTTTCACAGGCGCAGCAACACTGGGGCTTTGCACTTCTATACGCACCAAACGTCACGGTCATTCTCTTTCCGTCTCGTAGACACGAGCTGAGAAATTGCAAACGTCGAGCAATTGCTCAGAGAGGAAAAGTGCCAGCACTGAAAGCTGTTGCTAGCCAGCACCCTTCCTTGGAAGCGCTTTTGTAGGCCTAAGAACACTGGGGCTCTGGGCTTCTCTAGCCACCTAATCTTCTGCTCATCCTCTCGCGCACTCTAAAGAGAGCTCAGGTGAGAAATTGCAAACGTCGAGCAATTGCTCAGAGATGAAAAGTGCCAGCACTGGAAGCTGTTGCTAGCCAGCACCCTTCCTTGGAAGCGCTTTCACAGGCGCAGCAACACTGGGGCTTTGCGCTTCTCTACCCACCAAACGTCACGGTCCTTCTCTTTCCGTCTCGTAGACACGAGCTGAGAAATTGCAAACGTCGAGCAATTGCTCAGAGATGAAAAGTGCCAGCACTGAAAGCTGTTGCTAGCCAGCCCCCTTCCTTGGAAGCGCTTTTGTAGACCTAAGAACACTGGGGCTCTGGGCTTCTCTAGCCACCTCATCTTCTGCTCATCCTCTCGCGCACTCTAAAGAGAGCTCAGGTGAGAAATTGCAAACGTCGAGCAATTGCTCAGAGATGAAAAGTGCCAGCACTGAAAGCTGTTGCTAGCCAGCACCCTTCCTTGGAAGCGCTTTTGTAGGCCTAAGAACACTGGGCCTCTGGGCTTCTCTAGCCACCTCATCTTCTGCTCATCCTCTCGCGCAATCTAAAGAGAGCTCAGGTGAGAAATTGCAAACGTCCAGCAATTGCTCAGAGATGAAAAGTGCCAGCACTGAAAGCTCTTGCTAGCCAGCCCCCTTCCTTAGAAGCGCTTTCACAGGCGCAGTAACACTGGGGCTTTGCGCTTGTCTACCCATCAAACGTCACGGTCCTTCTCTTTCCGTCTCGTAGACACGAGCTGAGAAATTGCAAACATCGAGCAATTGCTCAGAGATGAAAAGTGCCAGCACTGAAAGCTCTTGCTAGCCAGCACCCTTCCTTGGAAGCGCTTTCACAGGCGCAGCAACACTGGGGCTTTGCGCTTCTCTACCCACCAAACGTCACGGTCCTTCTCTTTCCGTCTCGTAGACACGAGCTGAGAAATTGCAAACGTCGAGCAATTGCTCAGAGATGAAAAGTGCCAGCACTGAAAGCTGTTGCTAGCCAGCACCCTTCCTTGGAAGCGCTTTTGTAGTCCTAAGAACACTGGGGCTCTGGGCTTCTCTAGCCACCTCATCTTCTGCTCATCCTCTCGCGCACTCTAAAGAGAGCTGAGGTGAGAAATTGCAAACGTCCAGCAATTGCTCAGAGATGAAAAGTGCCAGCACTGAAAGCTCTTGCTAGCCAGCACCCTTCCTTGGAAGCGCTTTCACAGGCGCAGCAACACTGGGGCTTTGCGCTTCTATACGCACCAAATGTCACGGTCCTTCTCTTTCCGTCTCGTAGACACGAGCTGAGAAATTGCAAACGTTGAGCAATTGCTCAGAGATGAAAAGTGCCAGCACTGAAAGCTGTTGCTAGCCAGCACCCTTCCTTGGAAGCGCTTTTGTAGCCCTTAGAACACTGGGGCTCTGGGCTTCTCTAGCCACCTCATCTTCTGCTCATCCTCTCGCGCACTCTAAAGAGAGCTCAGGTGAGAAATTGCAAACGTCGAGCAATTGCTCAGAGATGAAAAGTGCCAGCACTGAAAGCTCTTGCTAGCCAGCACCCTTCCTTGGAAGCGCTTTCACAGGCGCAGCAACACTGGGGCTTTGCGCTTCTCTAGCCACCAAACGCCACGGTCCTTCTCTTTCCGTCGGTAGACACGAGCTGAGAAATTGCAAACGTCGAGCAATTGCTCAGAGATGAAAAGTGCCAGCACTGAAAGCTGTTGCTAGCCAGCACCCTTCCTTGGAAGCGCTTTTGTAGCCCTTAGAACACTGGGGCTCTGGGCTTCTCTACCCACCTAATCTTCTCCTCATCCTCTCGCGCACTCTAAAGAGAGCTCAGGTGAGAAATTGCAAACGTCGAGCAATTGCTCAGAGATGAAAAGTGCCAGCACTGAAAGCTGTTGCTAGCCAGCACCCTTCCTTGGAAGCGCTTTCACAGGCGCAGTAACACTGGGGCTTTGCGCTTCTCTAGCCACCAAACGTCACGGTCCTTCTCTTTCCGTCTCATAGACACGAGCTGAGAAATTGCAAACGTTGAGCAATTGCTCAGAGATGAAAAGTGCCAGCACTGAAAGCTGTTGCTAGCCAGCACCCTTCCTTGGAAGCGCTTTCACAGGCGCAGCAACACTGGGGATTTGCGCTTCTCTAGCCACCAAACGTCACGGTCATTCTCTTTCCGTCTCGTAGACTCGAGCTGAGAAATTGCAAACGTCGAGCAATTGCTCAGAGATGAAAAGTGCCAGCACTGAAAGCTCTTGCTAGCCAGCCCCCTTCCTTGGAAGCGCTTTTGTAGGCCTAAGAACACTGGGGCTCTGGGCTTCTCTAGCCACCTCATCTTCTGCTCATCCTCTCGCGCACTCTAAAGAGAGCTCAGGTGAGAAATTGCAAACGTCGAGCAATTGCTCAGAGATGAAAAGTGCCAGCACTGAAAGCTCTTGCTAGCCAGCACCCTTCCTTGGAAGCGCTTTTGTAGGCCTAAGAACACTGGGGCTCTGGGCTTCTCTAGCCACCTCATCTTCTGCTCATCCTCTCGCGCACTCTAAAGAGAGCTCAGGTGAGAAATTGCAAACGTCCAGCAATTGCTCAGAGCTGAAAAGTGCCAGCACTGAAAGCTCTTGCTAGCCAGCACCCTTCCTTGGAAGCGCTTTCACAGGCGCAGTAACACTGGGGCTTTGCGCTTCTATACGCACCAAACGTCACGGTCCTTCTCTTTCCGTCTCGTAGACACGAGCTGAGAAATTGCAAACGTCGAGCAATTGCTCAGAGATGAAAAGTGCCAGCACTGAAAGCTGTTGCTAGCCAGCACCCTTCCTTGGAAGCGCATTTGTAGGCCTAAGAACACTGGGGCTCTGGGCTTCTCTAGCCACCTAATCTTCTGCTCATCCTCTCGTGCACTCTAAAGAGAGCTCAGGTGAGAAATTGCAAACGTCGAGCAATTGCTCAGAGATGAAAAGTGCCAGCACTGAAAGCTGTTGCTAGCCAGCACCCTTCCTTGGAAGCGCTTTCACAGGCGCAGAAACACTGGGGCTTTGCGCTTCTCTAGCCACCAAACGTCACGGTCCTTCTCTTTCCGTCTCGTAGACACGAGCTGAGAAATTGCAAACGTTGAGCAATTGCTCAGAGATGAAAAGTGCCAGCACTGAAAGCTGTTGCTAGCCAGCACCCTTCCTTGGAAGCGCTTTACAGGCGTAGTAACACTGGGGCTTTGCGCTTCTCTAGCCACCAAACGTCACGGTCACTATCTCTCCGTCTCGTAGACACGAGCTGAGAAATTGCAAACGTCGAGCAATTGCTCAGAGATGAAAAGTGCCCGCACTGAAAGCTGTTGCTAGCCAGCACCCTTCCTTGGAAGCGCTTTCACAGGCGCAGCAACACTGGGGCTTTGCGCTTCTCTAGCCACCAAACGTCACGGTCCTTCTCTTTCCGTTTCGTAGACTCGAGCTGAGAAATTGCAAACGTTGAGCAATTGCTCAGAGATGAAAAGTGCCAGCACTGAAAGCTGTTGCTAGCCAGCACCCTTCCTTGGAAGCGCTTTTGTAGGCCTAAGAACACTGGGGCTCTGGGCTTCTCTAGCCACCTCATCTTCTGTTCATCCTCTCGCGCACTCTAAAGAGAGCTCAGGTGAGAAATTGCAAACGTCCAGCAATTGCTCAGAGATGAAAAGTGCCAGCACTGAAAGCTGTTGCTAGCCAGCACCCTTCCTTGGAAGCGCTTTCACAGGCGCAGTAACACTGGGGCTTTGCGCTTCTCTAGCCACCAAACGTCACGGTCATTCTCTTTCCGTCTCCTAGACATGAGCTGAGAAATTGCAAACGTCGAGCAATTGCTCAGAGATGAAAAGTGCCAGCACTGAAAGCTCTTGCTAGCCAGCACCCTTCCTTGGAAGCGCTTTTGTAGCCCTTAGAACACTGGGGCTCTGGGCTTCTCTAGCCACCTCATCTTCTGCTCATCCTCTCGCGCACTCTAAAGAGAGCTCAGGTGAGAAATTGCAAACGTCGAGCAATTGCTCAGAGATGAAAAGTGCCAGCACTGAAAGCTGTTGCTAGCCAGCACCCTTCCTTGGAAGCGCTTTCACAGGCGCAGCAACACTGGGGCTTTGCGCTTCTCTAGCCACCAAAAGTCACGGTCCTTCTCTTTCCGTCGGTAGACACGAGCTGAGAAATTGCAAACGTCGAGCAATTACTCAGAGATGAAAAGTGCCAGCACTGAAAGCTCTTGCTAGCCAGCACCCTTCCTTGGAAGCGCTTTCACAGGCGCAGCAACACTGGGGCTTTGCGCTTCTCTACCCACCAAATGTCATGGTCATTCTCTTTCCGTCTCGTAGACTCGAGCTGAGAAATTGCAAACGTCCAGCAATTGCTCAGAGATGAAAAGTGCCAGCACTGAAAGCTGTTGCTAACCAGCACCCTTCCTTGGAAGCGCTTTTGTAGCCCTTAGAACACTGGGGCTCTGGGCTTCTCTAGCCACCTCATCTTCTGCTCATCCTCTCGCGCACTCTAAAGAGAGCTCAGGTGAGAAATTGCAAACGTCCAGCAATTGCTCAGAGATGAAAAGTGCCAGCACTGAAAGCTCTTGCTAGCCAGCACCCTTCCTTGGAAGCGCTTTCACAGGCGCAGCAACACTGGGGCTTTGCACTTCTCTAGCCACCAAACGTCACGGTCCTTCTCTTTCCGTCTCGTAGACACGAGCTGAGAAATTGCAAACGTCGAGCAATTGCTCAGAGATGAAAAGTGCCAGCACTGAAAGCTCTTGCTAGCCAGCACCCTTCCTTGGAAGCGCTTTCACAGGCGCAGCAACACTGGGGCTTTGCGCTTCTCTAGCCACCAAACGTCACGGTCATTCTCTTTCCGTCTCGTAGACTCGAGCTGAGAAATTGCAAACGTCGAGCAATTGCTCAGAGATGAAAAGTGCCAGCACTGAAAGCTCTTGCTAGCCAGCACCCTTCCTTGGAAGCGCTTTTGTAGGCCTAAGAACACTGGGGCTCTGGGCTTCTCTAGCCACCTCATCTTCTGCTCATCCTCTCGCGCACTCTAAAGAGAGCTCAGGTGAGAAATTGCAAATGTCCAGCAATTGCTCAGAGATGAAAAGTGCCAGCACTGAAAGCTCTTGCTAGCCAGCCCCCTTCCTTGGAAGCGCTTTTGTAGGCCTAAGAACACTGGGGCTCTGGGCTTCTCTAGCCACCTCATCTTCTGCTCATCCTCGCGCGCTCTAAAGAGAGCTCAGGTGAGAAATTGCAAACGTCCAGCAATTGCTCAGAGATGAAAAGTGCCAGCACTGAAAGCTGTTGCTAGCCAGCACCCTTCCTTGGAAGCGCTTTCACAGGCGCAGCAACACTGGGGCTTTGCGCTTCTATACGCACCAAAGGTCACGGTCCTTCTCTTTCCGTCTCGTAGACACGAGCTGAGAAATTGCAAACGTTGAGCAATTGCTCAGAGATGAAAAGTGCCAGCACTGAAAGCTGTTGCTAGCCAGCACCCTTCCTTGGAAGCGCTTTCACAGGCGCAGTAACACTGGGGCTTTGCGCTTCTCTAGCCACCAAACGTCACGGTCACTATCTCTCCGTCTCGTAGACACGAGCTGAGAAATTGCAAACGTCGAGCAATTGCTCAGAGATGAAAAGTGCCAGCACTGAAAGCTCTTGCTAGCCAGCACCCTTCCTTGGAAGCGCTTTCACAGGCGCAGCAACACTGGGGCTTTGCGCTTCTCTACCCACCAAACGTCACGGTCATTCTCTTTCCGTCTCGTAGACTCGAGCTGAGAAATTGCAAATGTTGAGCAATTGCTCAGAGATGAAAAGTGCCAGCACTGAAAGCTCTTGCTAGCCAGCCCCCTTCCTTGGAAGCGCTTTTGTAGGCCTAAGAACACTGGGGCTCTGGGCTTCTCTAGCCACCTCATCTTCTGCTCATCCTCTCGCGCACTCTAAAGAGAGCTCAGGTGAGAAATTGCAAACGTCAAGCAATTGCTCAGAGATGAAAAGTGCCAGCACTGAAAGCTCTTGCTAGCCAGCACCCTTCCTTGGAAGCGCTTTCACAGGCGCAGCAACACTGGGGCTTTGCACTTCTATACGCACCAAACGTCACGGTCCTTCTCTTTCCGTCTCGTAGACACGAGCTGAGAAATTGCAAACATCGAGCAATTGCTCAGAGATGAAAAGTGCCAGCACTGAAAGCTGTTGCTAGCCAGCACCCTTCCTTGGAAGCGCTTTCACAGGCGCAGCAACACTGGGGCTTTGCACTTCTATATGCACCAAACGTCACGGTCCTTCTCTTTCCGTCTCGTAGACACGAGCTGAGAAATTGCAAACGTCGAGCAATTGCTCAGAGAGGAAAAGTGCCAGCACTGAAAGCTGTTGCTAGCCAGCACCCTTCCTTGGAAGCGCTTTTGTAGGCCTAAGAACACTGGGGCTCTGGGCTTCTCTAGCCACCTCATCTTCTGCTCATCCTCTCGCGCACTCTAAAGAGAGCTCAGGTGAGAAATTGCAAACGTCGAGCAATTGCTCAGAGATGAAAAGTGCCAGCACTGGAAGCTGTTGCTAGCCAGCACCCTTCCTTGGAAGCGCTTTCACAGGCGCAGCAACACTGGGGCTTTGCACTTCTCTACCCACCAAACGTCACGGTCCTTCTCTTTCCGTCTCGTAGACACGAGCTGAGAAATTGCAAACGTCGAGCAATTGCTCAGAGATGAAAAGTGCCAGCACTGAAAGCTGTTGCTAGCCAGCACCCTTCCTTGGAAGCGCTTTTGTAGGCCTAAGAACACTGGGGCTCTGGGCTTCTCTAGCCACCTAATCTTCTGCTCATCCTCTCGCGCAATCTAAAGAGAGCTCAGGTGAGAAATTGCAAACGTCCAGCAATTGCTCAGAGATGAAAAGTGCCAGCACTGAAAGCTCTTGCTAGCCAGCCCCCTTCCTTAGAAGCGCTTTCACAGGCGCAGTAACACTGGGGCTTTGCGCTTCTCTAGCCAACAAACGTCACGGTCCTTCTCTTTCCGTCTCGTAGACACGAGCTGAGAAATTGCAAACATCGAGCAATTGCTCAGAGATGAAAAGTGCCAGCACTGAAAGCTGTTGCTAGCCAGCACCCTTCCTTGGAAGCGCTTTCACAGGCGCAGCAACACTGGGGCTTTGCGCTTCTCTAGCCACCAAACGTCACGGTCCTTCTCTTTCCGTCTCGTAGACACGAGCTGAGAAATTGCAAACGTCGAGCAATTGCTCAGAGATGAAAAGTGCCAGCACTGAAAGCTCTTGCTAGCCAGCACCCTTCCTTGGAAGCGCTTTTGTAGGCCTAAGAACACTGGGGCTCTGGGCTTCTCTAGCCACCTCATCTTCTGCTCATCCTCTCGCGCACTCTAAAGAGAGCTGAGGTGAGAAATTGCAAACGTCCAGCAATTGCTCAGAGATGAAAAGTGCCAGCACTGAAAGCTCTTGCTAGCCAGCACCCTTCCTTGGAAGCGCTTTCACAGGCGCAGCAACACTGGGGCTTTGCGCTTCTATACGCACCAAATGTCACGGTCCTTCTCTTTCCGTCTCGTAGACACGAGCTGAGAAATTGCAAACGTTGAGCAATTGCTCCGAGATGAAAAGTGCCAGCACTGAAAGCTGTTGCTAGCCAGCACCCTTCCTTGGAAGCGCTTTTGTAGCCCTTAGAACACTGGGGCTCTGGGCTTCTCTAGCCACCTCATCTTCTGCTCATCCTCTCGCGCACTCTAAAGAGAGCTCAGGTGAGAAATTGCAAACGTCGAGCAATTGCTCAGAGATGAAAAGTGCCAGCACTGAAAGCTCTTGCTAGCCAGCACCCTTCCTTGGAAGCGCTTTCACAGGCGCAGCAACACTGGGGCTTTGCGCTTCTCTACCCACCAAACGCCACGGTCCTTCTCTTTCCGTCGGTAGACACGAGCTGAGAAATTGCAAACGTCCAGCAATTGCTCAGAGATGAAAAGTGCCAGCACTGAAAGCTGTTGCTAGCCAGCACCCTTCCTTGGAAGCGCTTTTGTAGCCCTTAGAACACTGGGGCTCTGGGCTTCTCTACCCACCTAATCTTCTCCTCATCCTCTCGCGCACTCTAAAGAGAGCTCAGGTGAGAAATTGCAAACGTCGAGCAATTGCTCAGAGATGAAAAGTGCCAGCACTGAAAGCTGTTGCTAGCCAGCACCCTTCCTTGGAAGCGCTTTCACAGGCGCAGTAACACTGGGGCTTTGCGCTTCTCTAGCCACCAAACGTCACGGTCCTTCTCTTTCCGTCTCGTAGACACGAGCTGAGAAATTGCAAACGTTGAGCAATTGCTCAGAGATGAAAAGTGCCAGCACTGAAAGCTGTTGCTAGCCAGCACCCTTCCTTGGAAGCGCTTTCACAGGCGCAGCAACACTGGGGCTTTGCGCTTCTCTAGCCACCAAACGTCACGGTCATTCTCTTTCCGTCTCGTAGACTCGAGCTGAGAAATTGCAAACGTCGAGCAATTGCTCAGAGATGAAAAGTGCCAGCACTGAAAGCTCTTGCTAGCCAGCCCCCTTCCTTGGAAGCGCTTTTGTAGGCCTAAGAACACTGGGGCTCTGGGCTTCTCTAGCCACCTCATCTTCTGCTCATCCTCTCGCGCACTCTAAAGAGAGCTCAGGTGAGAAATTGCAAACGTCGAGCAATTGCTCAGAGATGAAAAGTGCCAGCACTGAAAGCTCTTGCTAGCCAGCACCCTTCCTTGGAAGCGCTTTTGTAGGCCTAAGAACACTGGGGCTCTGGGCTTCTCTAGCCACCTCATCTTCTGCTCATCCTCGCGCGCTCTAAAGAGAGCTCAGGTGAGAAATTGCAAATGTCCAGCAATTGCTCAGAGATGAAAAGTGCCAGCACTGAAAGCTCTTGCTAGCCAGCACCCTTCCTTGGAAGCGCTTTCACAGGCGCAGTAACACTGGGGCTTTGCGCTTCTATACGCACCAAACGTCACGGTCCTTCTCTTTCCGTCTGCTAGACACGAGCTGAGAAATTGCAAACGTCGAGCAATTGCTCAGAGATGAAAAGTGCCAGCACTGAAAGCTGTTGCTAGCCAGCACCCTTCCTTGGAAGCGCATTTGTAGGCCTAAGAACACTGGGGCTCTGGGCTTCTCTAGCCACCTAATCTTCTGCTCATCCTCTCGTGCACTCTAAAGAGAGCTCAGGTGAGAAATTGCAAACGTCCAGCAATTGCTCAGAGATGAAAAGTGCCAGCACTGAAAGCTGTTGCTAGCCAGCACCCTTCCTTGGAAGCGCTTTCACAGGCGCAGCAACACTGGGGCTTTGCGCTTCTCTAGCCACCAAACGTCACGGTCCTTCTCTTTCCGTCTCGTAGACACGAGCTGAGAAATTGCAAACGTTGAGCAATTGCTCAGAGATGAAAAGTGCCAGCACTGAAAGCTGTTGCTAGCCAGCACCCTTCCTTGGAAGCGCTTTACAGGCGTAGTAACACTGGGGCTTTGCGCTTCTCTAGCCACCAAACGTCACGGTCACTATCTCTCCGTCTCGTAGACACGAGCTGAGAAATTGCAAACGTCGAGCAATTGCTCAGAGATGAAAAGTGCCAGCACTGAAAGCTGTTGCTAGCCAGCACCCTTCCTTGGAAGCGCTTTCACAGGCGCAGCAACACTGGGGCTTTGCGCTTCTCTAGCCACCAAACGTCACGGTCATTCTCTTTCCGTTTCGTAGACTCGAGCTGAGAAATTGCAAACGTTGAGCAATTGCTCAGAGATGAAAAGTGCCAGCACTGAAAGCTGTTGCTAGCCAGCACCCTTCCTTGGAAGCGCTTTTGTAGGCCTAAGAACACTGGGGCTCTGGGCTTCTCTAGCCACCTCATCTTCTGTTCATCCTCTCGCGCACTCTAAAGAGAGCTCAGGTGAGAAATTGCAAACGTCCAGCAATTGCTCAGAGATGAAAAGTGCCAGCACTGAAAGCTGTTGCTAGCCAGCACCCTTCCTTGGAAGCGCTTTCACAGGCGCAGTAACACTGGGGCTTTGGGCTTCTCTAGCCACCAAACGCCACGGTCCTTCTCTTTCCGTCTCCTAGACATGAGCTGAGAAATTGCAAACGTCGAGCAATTGCTCAGAGATGAAAAGTGCCAGCACTGAAAGCTCTTGCTAGCCAGCACCCTTCCTTGGAAGCGCTTTTGTAGCCCTTAGAACACTGGGGCTCTGGGCTTCTCTAGCCACCTCATCTTCTGCTCATCCTCTTGCGCACTCTAAAGAGAGCTCAGGTGAGAAATTGCAAACGTCGAGCAATTGCTCAGAGATGAAAAGTGCCAGCACTGAAAGCTCTTGCTAGCCAGCACCCTTCCTTGGAAGCGCTTTCACAGGCGCAGCAACACTGGGGCTTTGCGCTTCTCTAGCCACCAAAAGTCACGGTCCTTCTCTTTCCGTCGGTAGACACGAGCTGAGAAATTGCAAACGTCGAGCAATTACTCAGAGATGAAAAGTGCCAGCACTGAAAGCTCTTGCTAGCCAGCACCCTTCCTTGGAAGCGCTTTCACAGGCGCAGCAACACTGGGGCTTTGCGCTTCTCTACCCACCAAATGTCATGGTCATTCTCTTTCCGTCTCGTAGACTCGAGCTGAGAAATTGCAAACGTCCAGCAATTGCTCAGAGATGAAAAGTGCCAGCACTGAAAGCTGTTGCTAACCAGCACCCTTCCTTGGAAGCGCTTTTGTAGCCCTTAGAACACTGGGGCTCTGGGCTTCTCTAGCCACCTCATCTTCTGCTCATCCTCTCGCGCACTCTAAAGAGAGCTCAGGTGAGAAATTGCAAACGTCCAGCAATTGCTCAGAGATGAAAAGTGCCAGCACTGAAAGCTCTTGCTAGCCAGCACCCTTCCTTGGAAGCGCTTTCACAGGCGCAGCAACACTGGGGCTTTGCACTTCTCTAGCCACCAAACGTCACGGTCCTTCTCTTTCCGTCTCGTAGACACGAGCTGAGAAATTGCAAACGTCGAGCAATTGCTCAGAGATGAAAAGTGCCAGCACTGAAAGCTGTTGCTAGCCAGCACCCTTCCTTGGAAGCGCTTTCACAGGCGCAGCAACACTGGGGCTTTGCGCTTCTCTAGCCACCAAACGTCACGGTCATTCTCTTTCCGTCTCGTAGACTCGAGCTGAGAAATTGCAAACGTCGAGCAATTGCTCAGAGATGAAAAGTGCCAGCACTGAAAGCTGTTGCTAGCCAGCACCCTTCCTTGGAAGCGCTTTTGTAGGCCTAAGAACACTGGGGCTCTGGGCTTCTCTAGCCACCTAATCTTCTGCTCATCCTCTCGCGCACTCTAAAGAGAGCTCAGGTGAGAAATTGCAAATGTCCAGCAATTGCTCAGAGATGAAAAGTGCCAGCACTGAAAGCTGTTGCTAGCCAGCACCCTTCCTTGGAAGCGCTTTTGTAGGCCTAAGAACACTGGGGCTCTGGGCTTCTCTAGCCACCTCATCTTCTGCTCATCCTCGCGCGCTCTAAAGAGAGCTCAGGTGAGAAATTGCAAACGTCCAGCAATTGCTCAGAGATGAAAAGTGCCAGCACTGAAAGCTGTTGCTAGCCAGCACCCTTCCTTGGAAGCGCTTTCACAGGCGCAGCAACACTGGGGCTTTGCACTTCTCTAGCCACCAAACGTCACGGTCCTTCTCTTTCCGTCTTGTAGACACGAGCTGAGAAATTGCAAACGTCGAGCAATTGCTCAGAGATGAAAAGTGCCAGCACTGAAAGCTCTTGCTAGCCAGCACCCTTCCTTGGAAGCGCTTTCACAGGCGCAGCAACACTGGGGCTTTGCGCTTCTCTAGCCACCAAACGTCACGGTCCTTCTCTTTCCGTCTCGTAGACTCGAGCTGAGAAATTGCAAACGTCGAGCAATTGCTCAGAGATGAAAAGTGCCAGCACTGAAAGCTGTTGCTAGCCAGCACCCTTCCTTGGAAGCGCTTTTGTAGGCCTAAGAACACTGGGGCTCTGGGCTTCTCTAGCCACCTCATCTTCTGCTCATCCTCGCGCGCTCTAAAGAGAGCTCAGGTGAGAAATTGCAAACGTCGAGCAATTGCTCAGAGATGAAAAGTGCCAGCACTGAAAGCTCTTGCTAGCCAGCACCCTTCCTTGGAAGCGCTTTCACAGGCGCAGCAACACTGGGGCTTTGCGCTTCTCTAGCCACCAAACGTCACGGTCCTTCTCTTTCCGTCTCGTAGACACGAGCTGAGAAATTGCAAACGTTGAGCAATTGCTCAGAGATGAAAAGTGCCAGCACTGAAAGCTGTTGCTAGCCAGCACCCTTCCTTGGAAGCGCTTTCACAGGCGCAGTAACACTGGGGCTTTGCGCTTCTCTAGCCACCAAACGTCAAGGTCACTATCTCTCCGTCTCGTAGACACGAGCTGAGAAATTGCAAACGTCGAGCAATTGCTCAGAGATGAAAAGTGCCAGCACTGAAAGCTCTTGCTAGCCAGCACCCTTCCTTGGAAGCGCTTTCACAGGCGCAGCAACACTGGGGCTTTGCGCTTCTCTACCCACCAAACGTCACGGTCATTCTCTTTCCGTCTCGTAGACTCGAGCTGAGAAATTGCAAATGTTGAGCAATTGCTCAGAGATGAAAAGTGCCAGCACTGAAAGCTGTTGCTAGCCAGCACCCTTCCTTGGAAGCGCTTTTGTAGCCCTTAGAACACTGGGGCTCTGGGCTTCTCTAGCCACCTCATCTTCTGCTCATCCTCTCGCGCAATCTAAAGAGAGCTCAGGTGAGAAATTGCAAACGTCCAGCAATTGCTCAGAGATGAAAAGTGCCAGCACTGAAAGCTCTTGCTAGCCAGCACCCTTCCTTGGAAGCGCTTTCACAGGCGCAGCAACACTGGGGCTTTGCACTTCTATACGCACCAAACGTCACGGTCCTTCTCTTTCCGTCTCGTAGACACGAGCTGAGAAATTGCAAACGTCGAGCAATTGCTCAGAGATGAAAAGTGCCAGCACTGAAAGCTGTTGCTAGCCAGCACCCTTCCTTGGAAGCGCTTTCACAGGCGCAGCAACACTGGGGCTTTGCACTTCTCTACCCACCAAACGTCACGGTCCTTCTCTTTCCGTCTCGTAGACACGAGCTGAGAAATTGCAAACGTCGAGCAATTGCTCAGAGAGGAAAAGTGCCAGCACTGAAAGCTGTTGCTAGCCAGCACCCTTCCTTGGAAGCGCTTTTGTAGGCCTAAGAACACTGGGGCTCTGGGCTTCTCTAGCCACCTAATCTTCTGCTCATCCTCTCGCGCACTCTAAAGAGAGCTCAGGTGAGAAATTGCAAACGTCGAGCAATTGCTCAGAGATGAAAAGTGCCAGCACTGAAAGCTGTTGCTAGCCAGCACCCTTCCTTGGAAGCGCTTTTGTAGGCCTAAGAACACTGGGGCTCTGGGCTTCTCTAGCCACCTCATCTTCTGCTCATCCTCTCGCGCAATCTAAAGAGAGCTCAGGTGAGAAATTGCAAACGTCCAGCAATTGCTCAGAGATGAAAAGTGCCAGCACTGAAAGCTCTTGCTAGCCAGCACCCTTCCTTGGAAGCGCTTTCACAGGCGCAGCAACACTGGGGCTTTGCGCTTGTCTAGCCACCAAAAGTCACGGTCCTTCTCTTTCCGTCTCGTAGACACGAGCTGAGAAATTGCAAACATCGAGCAATTGCTCAGAGATGAAAAGTGCCAGCACTGAAAGCTCTTGCTAGCCAGCCCCCTTCCTTAGAAGCGCTTTCACAGGCGCAGTAACACTGGGGCTTTGCGCTTGTCTACCCATCAAACGTCACGGTCCTTCTCTTTCCGTCTCGTAGACACGAGCTGAGAAATTGCAAACATCGAGCAATTGCTCAGAGATGAAAAGTGCCAGCACTGAAAGCTGTTGCTAGCCAGCACCCTTCCTTGGAAGCGCTTTCACAGGCGCAGCAACACTGGGGCTTTGCGCTTCTCTAGCCACCAAACGTCACGGTCCTTCTCTTTCCGTCTCGTAGACACGAGCTGAGAAATTGCAAACGTCGAGCAATTGCTCAGAGATGAAAAGTGCCAGCACTGAAAGCTGTTGCTAGCCAGCCCCCTTCCTTGGAAGCGCTTTTGTAGGCCTAAGAACACTGGGGCTCTGGGCTTCTCTAGCCACCTCATCTTCTGCTCATCCTCTCGCGCACTCTAAAGAGAGCTCAGGTGAGAAATTGCAAACGTCGAGCAATTGCTGAGAGATGAAAAGTGCCAGCACTGAAAGCTCTTGCTAGCCAGCACCCTTCCTTGGAAGCGCTTTCACAGGCGCAGCAACACTGGGGCTTTGCGCTTCTATACGCACCAAAGGTCACGGTCCTTCTCTTTCCGTCTCGTAGACACGAGCTGAGAAATTGCAAACGTTGAGCAATTGCTCAGAGATGAAAAGTGCCAGCACTGAAAGCTGTTGCTAGCCAGCACCCTTCCTTGGAAGCGCTTTTGTAGGCCTAAGAACACTGGGGCTCTGGGCTTCTCTAGCCACCTCATCTTCTGCTCATCCTCTCGCGCACTCTAAAGAGAGCTCAGGTGAGAAATTGCAAACGTCGAGCAATTGCTCAGAGATGAAAAGTGCCAGCACTGAAAGCTGTTGCTAGCCAGCACCCTTCCTTGGAAGCGCTTTCACAGGCGCAGCAACACTGGGGCTTTGCGCTTCTCTAGCCACCAAACGTCACGGTCCTTCTCTTTCCGTCGGTAGACACGAGCTAAGAAATTGCAAACGTCCAGCAATTGCTCAGAGATGAAAAGTGCCAGCACTGAAAGCTGTTGCTAGCCAGCACCCTTCCTTGGAAGCGCTTTTGTAGCCCTTAGAACACTGGGGCTCTGGGCTTCTCTAGCCACCTCATCTTCTCCTCATCCTCTCGCGCACTCTAAAGAGAGCTCAGGTGAGAAATTGCAAACGTCGAGCAATTGCTCAGAGATGAAAAGTGCCAGCACTGAAAGCTCTTGCTAGCCAGCACCCTTCCTTGGAAGCGCTTTCACAGGCGCAGTAACACTGGGGCTTTGCGCTTCTCTAGCCACCAAACGTCACGGTCCTTCTCTTTCCGTCTCGTAGACACGAGCTGAGAAATTGCAAACGTTGAGCAATTGCTCAGAGATGAAAAGTGCCAGCACTGAAAGCTGTTGCTAGCCAGCACCCTTCCTTGGAAGCGCTTTCACAGGCGCAGCAACACTGGGGCTTTGCGCTTCTCTAGCCACCAAACGTCACGGTCATTCTCTTTCCGTCTCGTAGACTCGAGCTGAGAAATTGCAAACGTCGAGCAATTGCTCAGAGATGAAAAGTGCCAGCACTGAAAGCTCTTGCTAGCCAGCACCCTTCCTTGGAAGCGCTTTTGTAGGCCTAAGAACACTGGGGCTCTGGGCTTCTCTAGCCACCTCATCTTCTGCTCATCCTCTCGCGCACTCTAAAGAGAGCTCAGGTGAGAAATTGCAAACGTCGAGCAATTGCTCAGAGATGAAAAGTGCCAGCACTGAAAGCTGTTGCTAGCCAGCACCCTTCCTTGGAAGCGCTTTTGTAGGCCTAAGAACACTGGGGCTCTGGGCTTCTCTAGCCACCTCATCTTCTGCTCATCCTCGCGCGCTCTAAAGAGAGCTCAGGTGAGAAATTGCAAACGTCCAGCAATTGCTCAGAGATGAAAAGTGCCAGCACTGAAAGCTCTTGCTAGCCAGCACCCTTCCTTGGAAGCGCTTTCACAGGCGCAGTAACACTGGGGCTTTGCGCTTCTATACGCACCAAACGTCACGGTCCTTCTCTTTCCGTCTGCTAGACACGAGCTGAGAAATTGCAAACGTCGAGCAATTGCTCAGAGATGAAAAGTGCCAGCACTGAAAGCTGTTGCTAGCCAGCACCCTTCCTTGGAAGCGCATTTGTAGGCCTAAGAACACTGGGGCTCTGGGCTTCTCTAGCCACCTAATCTTCTGCTCATCCTCTCGTGCACTCTAAAGAGAGCTCAGGTGAGAAATTGCAAACGTCCAGCAATTGCTCAGAGATGAAAAGTGCCAGCACTGAAAGCTGTTGCTAGCCAGCACCCTTCCTTGGAAGCGCTTTCACAGGCGCAGAAACACTGGGGCTTTGCGCTTCTCTAGCCACCAAACGTCACGGTCATTCTCTTTCCGTCTCGTAGACACGAGCTGAGAAATTGCAAACGTTGAGCAATTGCTCAGAGATGAAAAGTGCCAGCACTGAAAGCTGTTGCTAGCCAGCACCCTTCCTTGGAAGCGCTTTACAGGCGTAGTAACACTGGGGCTTTGCGCTTCTCTAGCCACCAAACGTCACGGTCACTATCTCTCCGTCTCGTAGACACGAGCTGAGAAATTGCAAACGTCGAGCAATTGCTCAGAGATGAAAAGTGCCAGCACTGAAAGCTGTTGCTAGCCAGCACCCTTCCTTGGAAGCGCTTTCACAGGCGCAGCGACACTGGGGCTTTGCGCTTCTCTAGCCACCAAACGTCACGGTCATTCTCTTTCCGTTTCGTAGACTCGAGCTGAGAAATTGCAAACGTTGAGCAATTGCTCAGAGATGAAAAGTGCCAGCACTGAAAGCTGTTGCTAGCCAGCACCCTTCCTTGGAAGCGCTTTTGTAGGCCTAAGAACACTGGGGCTCTGGGCTTCTCTACCCACCTAATCTTCTGTTCATCCTCTCGCGCACTCTAAAGAGAGCTCAGGTGAGAAATTGCAAACGTCCAGCAATTGCTCAGAGATGAAAAGTGCCAGCACTGAAAGCTGTTGCTAGCCAGCACCCTTCCTTGGAAGCGCTTTCACAGGCGCAGTAACACTGGGGCTTTGGGCTTCTCTAGCCACCAAACGCCACGGTCCTTCTCTTTCCGTCTCCTAGACATGAGCTGAGAAATTGCAAACGTCGAGCAATTGCTCAGAGATGAAAAGTGCCAGCACTGAAAGCTCTTGCTAGCCAGCACCCTTCCTTGGAAGCGCTTTTGTAGGCCTAAGAACACTGGGGCTCTGGGCTTCTCTAGCCACCTCATCTTCTGCTCATCCTCTCGCGCACTCTAAAGAGAGCTCAGGTGAGAAATTGCAAACGTCGAGCAATTGCTCAGAGATGAAAAGTGCCAGCACTGAAAGCTGTTGCTAGCCAGCACCCTTCCTTGGAAGCGCTTTCACAGGCGCAGCAACACTGGGGCTTTGCGCTTCTCTAGCCACCAAAAGTCACGGTCCTTCTCTTTCCGTCGGTAGACACGAGCTGAGAAATTGCAAACGTCGAGCAATTACTCAGAGATGAAAAGTGCCAGCACTGAAAGCTCTTGCTAGCCAGCACCCTTCCTTGGAAGCGCTTTCACAGGCGCAGCAACACTGGGGCTTTGCGCTTCTATACGCACCAAATGTCATGGTCATTCTCTTTCCGTCTCGTAGACTCGAGCTGAGAAATTGCAAACGTCCAGCAATTGCTCAGAGATGAAAAGTGCCAGCACTGAAAGCTGTTGCTAACCAGCACCCTTCCTTGGAAGCGCTTTTGTAGCCCTTAGAACACTGGGGCTCTGGGCTTCTCTAGCCACCTCATCTTCTGCTCATCCTCTCGCGCACTCTAAAGAGAGCTCAGGTGAGAAATTGCAAACGTCCAGCAATTGCTCAGAGATGAAAAGTGCCAGCACTGAAAGCTCTTGCTAGCCAGCACCCTTCCTTGGAAGCGCTTTCACAGGCGCAGCAACACTGGGGCTTTGCACTTCTCTACCCACCAAACGTCACGGTCCTTCTCTTTCCGTCTCGTAGACACGAGCTGAGAAATTGCAAACGTCGAGCAATTGCTCAGAGATGAAAAGTGCCAGCACTGAAAGCTGTTGCTAGCCAGCACCCTTCCTTGGAAGCGCTTTCACAGGCGCAGCAACACTGGGGCTTTGCGCTTCTCTAGCCACCAAACGTCACGGTCATTCTCTTTCCGTCTCGTAGACTCGAGCTGAGAAATTGCAAACGTCGAGCAATTGCTCAGAGATGAAAAGTGCCAGCACTGAAAGCTCTTGCTAGCCAGCACCCTTCCTTGGAAGCGCTTTTGTAGGCCTAAGAACACTGGGGCTCTGGGCTTCTCTAGCCACCTAATCTTCTGCTCATCCTCTCGCGCACTCTAAAGAGAGCTCAGGTGAGAAATTGCAAATGTCCAGCAATTGCTCAGAGATGAAAAGTGCCAGCACTGAAAGCTCTTGCTAGCCAGCACCCTTCCTTGGAAGCGCTTTTGTAGGCCTAAGAACACTGGGGCTCTGGGCTTCTCTAGCCACCTCATCTTCTGCTCATCCTCGCGCGCTCTAAAGAGAGCTCAGGTGAGAAATTGCAAACGTCGAGCAATTGCTCAGAGATGAAAAGTGCCAGCACTGAAAGCTGTTGCTAGCCAGCACCCTTCCTTGGAAGCGCTTTCACAGGCGCAGTAACACTGGGGCTTTGCACTTCTCTAGCCACCAAACGTCACGGTCCTTCTCTTTCCGTCTTGTAGACACGAGCTGAGAAATTGCAAACGTCGAGCAATTGCTCAGAGATGAAAAGTGCCAGCACTGAAAGCTCTTGCTAGCCAGCACCCTTCCTTGGAAGCGCTTTCACAGGCGCAGCAACACTGGGGCTTTGCGCTTCTCTAGCCACCAAACGTCACGGTCATTCTCTTTCCGTCTCGTAGACTCGAGCTGAGAAATTGCAAACGTCGAGCAATTGCTCAGAGATGAAAAGTGCCAGCACTGAAAGCTGTTGCTAGCCAGCACCCTTCCTTGGAAGCGCTTTTGTAGGCCTAAGAACACTGGGGCTCTGGGCTTCTCTAGCCACCTCATCTTCTGCTCATCCTCGCGCGCTCTAAAGAGAGCTCAGGTGAGAAATTGCAAACGTCGAGCAATTGCTCAGAGATGAAAAGTGCCAGCACTGAAAGCTGTTGCTAGCCAGCACCCTTCCTTGGAAGCGCTTTCACAGGCGCAGCAACACTGGGGCTTTGCGCTTCTCTAGCCACCAAACGTCACGGTCCTTCTCTTTCCGTCTCGTAGACACGAGCTGAGAAATTGCAAACGTTGAGCAATTGCTCCGAGATGAAAACTGCCAGCACTGAAAGCTGTTGCTAGCCAGCACCCTTCCTTGGAAGCGCTTTCACAGGCGCAGTAACACTGGGGCTTTGCGCTTCTCTAGCCACCAAACGTCACGGTCACTATCTCTCCGTCTCGTAGACACGAGCTGAGAAATTGCAAACGTCGAGCAATTGCTCAGAGATGAAAAGTGCCAGCACTGAAAGCTCTTGCTAGCCAGCACCCTTCCTTGGAAGCGCTTTCACAGGCGCAGCAACACTGGGGCTTTGCACTTCTATACGCACCAAACGTCACGGTCCTTCTCTTTCCGTCTCGTAGACACGAGCTGAGAAATTGCAAACGTCGAGCAATTGCTCAGAGATGAAAAGTGCCAGCACTGAAAGCTCTTGCTAGCCAGCACCCTTCCTTGGAAGCGCTTTCACAGGCGCAGCAACACTGGGGCTTTGCGCTTCTCTAGCCACCAAACGTCACGGTCCTTCTCTTTCCGTCTCGTAGACACGAGCTGAGAAATTGCAAACGTCGAGCAATTGCTCAGAGATGAAAAGTGCCAGCACTGAAAGCTGTTGCTAGCCAGCACCCTTCCTTGGAAGCGCTTTTGTAGGCCTAAGAACACTGGGGCTCTGGGCTTCTCTAGCCACCTCATCTTCTGCTCATCCTCTCGCGCACTCTAAAAAGAGCTCAGGTGAGAAATTGCAAACGTCGAGCAATTGCTCAGAGATGAAAAGTGCCAGCACTGAAAGCTGTTGCTAGCCAGCACCCTTCCTTGGAAGCGCTTTTGTAGGCCTAAGAACACTGGGCCTCTGGGCTTCTCTAGCCACCTCATCTTCTGCTCATCCTCTCGCGCAATCTAAAGAGAGCTCAGGTGAGAAATTGCAAACGTCCAGCAATTGCTCAGAGATGAAAAGTGCCAGCACTGAAAGCTCTTGCTAGCCAGCCCCCTTCCTTAGAAGCGCTTTCACAGGCGCAGTAACACTGGGGCTTTGCGCTTGTCTACCCATCAAACGTCACGGTCTTTCTCTTTCCGTCTCGTAGACACGAGCTGAGAAATTGCAAACATCGAGCAATTGCTCAGAGATGAAAAGTGCCAGCACTGAAAGCTGTTGCTAGCCAGCACCCTTCCTTGGAAGCGCTTTCACAGGCGCAGCAACACTGGGGCTTTGCGCTTCTCTAGCCACCAAACGTCACGGTCCTTCTCTTTCCGTCTCGTAGACACGAGCTGAGAAATTGCAAACGTCGAGCAATTGCTCAGAGATGAAAAGTGCCAGCACTGAAAGCTGTTGCTAGCCAGCCCCCTTCCTTGGAAGCGCTTTTGTAGGCCTAAGAACACTGGGGCTCTGGGCTTCTCTAGCCACCTAATCTTCTGCTCATCCTCTCGCGCACTCTAAAGAGAGCTCAGGTGAGAAATTGCAAACGTCCAGCAATTGCTCAGAGATGAAAAGTGCCAGCACTGAAAGCTCTTGCTAGCCAGCACCCTTCCTTGGAAGCGCTTTCACAGGCGCAGCAACACTGGGGCTTTGCGCTTCTATACGCACCAAAGGTCACGGTCCTTCTCTTTCCGTCTCGTAGACACGAGCTGAGAAATTGCAAACGTTGAGCAATTGCTCAGAGATGAAAAGTGCCAGCACTGAAAGCTGTTGCTAGCCAGCACCCTTCCTTGGAAGCGCTTTTGTAGGCCTAAGAACACTGGGGCTCTGGGCTTCTCTAGCCACCTCATCTTCTGCTCATCCTCTCGCGCACTCTAAAGAGAGCTCAGGTGAGAAATTGCAAACGTCGAGCAATTGCTCAGAGATGAAAAGTGCCAGCACTGAAAGCTGTTGCTAGCCAGCACCCTTCCTTGGAAGCGCTTTCACAGGCGCAGCAACACTGGGGCTTTGCGCTTCTCTAGCCACCAAACGCCACGGTCCTTCTCTTTCCGTCTCGTAGACACGAGCTGAGAAATTGCAAACGTCGAGCAATTGCTCAGAGATGAAAAGTGCCAGCACTGAAAGCTGTTGCTAGCCAGCACCCTTCCTTGGAAGCGCTTTTGTAGCCCTTAGAACACTGGGGCTCTGGGCTTCTCTACCCACCTAATCTTCTCCTCATCCTCTCGCGCACTCTAAAGAGAGCTCAGGTGAGAAATTGCAAACGTCGAGCAATTGCTCAGAGATGAAAAGTGCCAGCACTGAAAGCTGTTGCTAGCCAGCACCCTTCCTTGGAAGCGCTTTCACAGGCGCAGTAACACTGGGGCTTTGCGCTTCTCTAGCCACCAAACGTCACGGTCCTTCTCTTTCCGTCTCGTAGACACGAGCTGAGAAATTGCAAACGTTGAGCAATTGCTCAGAGATGAAAAGTGCCAGCACTGAAAGCTGTTGCTAGCCAGCACCCTTCCTTGGAAGCGCTTTCACAGGCGCAGCAACACTGGGGCTTTGTGCTTCTCTAGCCACCAAACGTCACGGTCATTCTCTTTCCGTCTCGTAGACTCGAGCTGAGAAATTGCAAACGTCGAGCAATTGCTCAGAGATGAAAAGTGCCAGCACTGAAAGCTGTTGCTAGCCAGCCCCCTTCCTTGGAAGCGGTTTTGTAGGCCTAAGAACACTGGGGCTCTGGGCTTCTCTAGCCACCTCATCTTCTGCTCATCCTCTCGCGCACTCTAAAGAGAGCTCAGGTGAGAAATTGCAAACGTCGAGCAATTGCTCAGAGATGAAAAGTGCCAGCACTGAAAGCTCTTGCTAGCCAGCACCCTTCCTTGGAAGCGCTTTTGTAGGCCTAAGAACACTGGGGCTCTGGGCTTCTCTAGCCACCTCATCTTCTGCTCATCCTCGCGCGCTCTAAAGAGAGCTCAGGTGAGAAATTGCAAACGTCCAGCAATTGCTCAGAGATGAAAAGTGCCAGCACTGAAAGCTCTTGCTAGCCAGCACCCTTCCTTGGAAGCGCTTTCACAGGCGCAGTAACACTGGGGCTTTGCGCTTCTATACGCACCAAACGTCACGGTCCTTCTCTTTCCGTCTCGTAGACACGAGCTGAGAAATTGCAAACGTCGAGCAATTGCTCAGAGATGAAAAGTGCCAGCACTGAAAGCTGTTGCTAGCCAGCACCCTTCCTTGGAAGCGCATTTGTAGGCCTAAGAACACTGGGGCTCTGGGCTTCTCTAGCCACCTAATCTTCTGCTCATCCTCTCGTGCACTCTAAAGAGAGCTCAGGTGAGAAATTGCAAACGTCCAGCAATTGCTCAGAGATGAAAAGTGCCAGCACTGAAAGCTGTTGCTAGCCAGCACCCTTCCTTGGAAGCGCTTTCACAGGCGCAGAAACACTGGGGCTTTGCGCTTCTCTAGCCACCAAACGTCACGGTCCTTCTCTTTCCGTCTCGTAGACACGAGCTGAGAAATTGCAAACGTTGAGCAATTGCTCAGAGATGAAAAGTGCCAGCACTGAAAGCTCTTGCTAGCCAGCACCCTTCCTTGGAAGCGCTTTCACAGGCGCAGTAACACTGGGGCTTTGCGCTTCTCTACCCACCAAACGTCACGGTCACTATCTCTCCGTCTCGTAGACACGAGCTGAGAAATTGCAAACGTCGATCAATTGCTCAGAGATGAAAAGTGCCAGCACTGAAAGCTCTTGCTAGCCAGCACCCTTCCTTGGAAGCGCTTTCACAGGCGCAGCAACACTGGGGCTTTGCGCTTCTCTAGCCACCAAACGTCACGGTCATTCTCTTTCCGTCTCGTAGACTCGAGCTGAGAAATTGCAAACGTTGAGCAATTGCTCAGAGATGAAAAGTGCCCGCACTGAAAGCTGTTGCTAGCCAGCACCCTTCCTTGGAAGCGCTTTTGTAGGCCTAAGAACACTGGGGCTCTGGGCTTCTCTAGCCACCTCATCTTCTGTTCATCCTCTCGCGCACTCTAAAGAGAGCTCAGGTGAGAAATTGCAAACGTCCAGCAATTGCTCAGAGATGAAAAGTGCCAGCACTGAAAGCTGTTGCTAGCCAGCACCCTTCCTTGGAAGCGCTTTCACAGGCGCAGTAACACTGGGGCTTTGGGCTTCTCTAGCCACCAAACGCCACGGTCCTTCTCTTTCCGTCTCCTAGACATGAGCTGAGAAATTGCAAACGTCGAGCAATTGCTCAGAGATGAAAAGTGCCAGCACTGAAAGCTCTTGCTAGCCAGCACCCTTCCTTGGAAGCGCTTTTGTAGCCCTTAGAACACTGGGGCTCTGGGCTTCTCTAGCCACCTCATCTTCTGCTCATCCTCTCGCGCACTCTAAAGAGAGCTCAGGTGAGAAATTGCAAACGTCGAGCAATTGCTCAGAGATGAAAAGTGCCAGCACTGAAAGCTGTTGCTAGCCAGCACCCTTCCTTGGAAGCGCTTTCACAGGCGCAGCAACACTGGGGCTTTGCGCTTCTCTAGCCACCAAAAGTCACGGTCCTTCTCTTTCCGTCGGTAGACACGAGCTGAGAAATTGCAAACGTCGAGCAATTACTCAGAGATGAAAAGTGCCAGCACTGAAAGCTCTTGCTAGCCAGCACCCTTCCTTGGAAGCGCATTCACAGGCGCAGCAACACTGGGGCTTTGCGCTTCTCTACCCACCAAATGTCATGGTCATTCTCTTTCCGTCTCGTAGACTCGAGCTGAGAAATTGCAAACGTCCAGCAATTGCTCAGAGATGAAAAGTGCCAGCACTGAAAGCTCTTGCTAGCCAGCACCCTTCCTTGGAAGCGCTTTTGTAGCCCTTAGAACACTGGGGCTCTGGGCTTCTCTAGCCACCTCATCTTCTGCTCATCCTCTCGCGCACTCTAAAGAGAGCTCAGGTGAGAAATTGCAAACGTCCAGCAATTGCTCAGAGATGAAAAGTGCCAGCACTGAAAGCTCTTGCTAGCCAGCACCCTTCCTTGGAAGCGCTTTCACAGGCGCAGCAACACTGGGGCTTTGCACTTCTCTAGCCACCAAACGTCACGGTCCTTCTCTTTCCGTCTCGTAGACACGAGCTGAGAAATTGCAAACGTCGAGCAATTGCTCAGAGATGAAAAGTGCCAGCACTGAAAGCTGTTGCTAGCCAGCACCCTTCCTTGGAAGCGCTTTCACAGGCGCAGCAACACTGGGGCTTTGCGCTTCTCTAGCCACCAAACGTCACGGTCCTTCTCTTTCCGTCTCGTAGACTCGAGCTGAGAAATTGCAAACGTCGAGCAATTGCTCAGAGATGAAAAGTGCCAGCACTGAAAGCTCTTGCTAGCCAGCACCCTTCCTTGGAAGCGCTTTCACAGGCGCAGCAACACTGGGGCTTTGCGCTTCTCTACCCACCAAACGTCACGGTCCTTCTCTTTCCGTCTCGTAGACACGAGCTGAGAAATTGCAAACGTTGAGCAATTGCTCAGAGAGGAAAAGTGCCAGCACTGAAAGCTGTTGCTAGCCAGCACCCTTCCTTGGAAGCGCTTTTGTAGCCCTTAGAACACTGGGGCTCTGGGCTTCTCTAGCCACCTAATCTTCTGCTCATCCTCTCGCGCACTCTGAAGAGAGCTCAGGTGAGAAATTGCAAACGTCAAGCAATTGCTCAGAGATGAAAAGTGCCAGCACTGAAAGCTGTTGCTAGCCAGCACCCTTCCTTGGAAGCGCTTTCACAGGCGCAGCAACACTGGGGCTTTGCGCTTCTCTAGCCACCAAACGTCACGGTCCTTCTCTTTCCGTCTCGTAGACACGAGCTGAGAAATTGCAAACGTCGAGCAATTGCTCAGAGATGAAAAGTGCCAGCACTGAAAGCTCTTGCTAGCCAGCACCCTTCCTTGGAAGCGCTTTCACAGGCGCAGCAACACTGGGGCTTTGCGCTTCTATACGCACCAAACGTCACGGTCCTTCTCTTTCCGTCTCGTAGACACGAGCTGAGAAATTGCAAACGTCGAGCAATTGCTCCGAGACGAAAAGTGCCAGCACTGAAAGCTGTTGCTAGCCAGCACCCTTCCTTGGAAGCGCTTTTGTAGGCCTAAGAACACTGGGGCTCTGGGCTTCTCTAGCCACCTAATCTTCTGCTCATCCTCTCGCGCACTCTAAAGAGAGCTCAGGTGAGAAATTGCAAACGTCGAGCAATTGCTCAGAGATGAAAAGTGCCAGCACTGAAAGCTCTTGCTAGCCAGCACCCTTCCTTGGAAGCGCTTTCACAGGCGCAGCAACACTGGGGCTTTGCACTTCTCTTGCCACCAAACGTCACGGTCCTTCTCTTTCCGTCTCGTAGACACGAGCTGAGAAATTGCAAACGTCGAGCAATTGCTCAGAGATGAAAAGTGCCAGCACTGAAAGCTCTTGCTAGCCAGCACCCTTCCTTGGAAGCGCTTTCACAGGCGCAGCAACACTGGGGCTTTGCGCTTCTCTAGCCACCAAACGTCACGGTCATTCTCTTTCCGTCTCGTAGACACGAGCTGAGAAATTGCAAACGTCGAGCAATTGCTCCGAGATGAAAAGTGCCAGCACTGAAAGCTGTTGCTAGCCAGCACCCTTCCTTGGAAGCGCTTTCACAGGCGCAGCAACACTGGGGCTTTGCGCTTCTATACGCACCAAACGTCACGGTCATTCTCTTTCCGTCTCGTAGACACGAGCTGAGAAATTGCAAACGTCGAGCAATTGCTCAGAGATGAAAAGTGCCAGCACTGAAAGCTGTTGCTAGCCAGCACCCTTCCTTGGAAGCGCTTTCACAGGCGCAGCAACACTGGGGCTTTGCGCTTCTCTAGCCACCAAACGTCACGGTCATTCTCTTTCCGTCTCGTAGACTCGAGCTGAGAAATTGCAAACGTCCAGCAATTGCTCAGAGATGAAAAGTGCCAGCACTGAAAGCTCTTGCTAGCCAGCCCCCTTCCTTGGAAGCGCTTTTGTAGGCCTAAGAACACTGGGGCTCTGGGCTTCTCTAGCCACCTCATCTTCTGCTCATCCTCTCGCGCACTCTAAAGAGAGCTCAGGTGAGAAATTGCAAATGTCCAGCAATTGCTCAGAGATGAAAAGTGCCAGCACTGAAAGCTGTTCCTAGCCAGCACCCTTCCTTGGAAGCGCTTTTGTAGCCCTTAGAACACTGGGGCTCTGGGCTTCTCTAGCCACCTCATCTTCTGCTCATCCTCGCGCGCTCTAAAGATAGCTCAGGTGACAAATTGCAAACGTTGAGCAATTGCTCAGAGATGAAAAGTGCCAGCACTGAAAGCTCTTGCTAGCCAGCACCCTTCCTTGGAAGCGCTTTCACAGGCGCAGTAACACTGGGGCTTTGCGCTTCTCTACCCACCAAACGTCACGGTCACTATCTCTCCGTCTCGTAGACACGAGCTGAGAAATTGCAAACGTCGAGCAATTGCTCAGAGATGAAAAGTGCCAGCACTGAAAGCTGTTGCTAGCCAGCACCCTTCCTTGGAAGCGCTTTCACAGGCGCAGCAACACTGGGGCTTTGCGCTTCTCTAGCCACCAAACGTCACGGTCATTCTCTTTCCGTCTCGTAGACTCGAGCTGAGAAATTGCAAACGTTGAGCAATTGCTCAGAGATGAAAAGTGCCCGCACTGAAAGCTGTTGCTAGCCAGCACCCTTCCTTGGAAGCGCTTTTGTAGGCCTAAGAACACTGGGGCTCTGGGCTTCTCTAGCCACCTCATCTTCTGTTCATCCTCTCGCGCACTCTAAAGAGAGCTCAGGTGAGAAATTGCAAACGTCCAGCAATTGCTCAGAGATGAAAAGTGCCAGCACTGAAAGCTGTTGCTAGCCAGCACCCTTCCTTGGAAGCGCTTTCACAGGCGCAGTAACACTGGGGCTTTGGGCTTCTCTAGCCACCAAACGCCACGGTCCTTCTCTTTCCGTCTCCTAGACATGAGCTGAGAAATTGCAAACGTCGAGCAATTGCTCAGAGATGAAAAGTGCCAGCACTGAAAGCTCTTGCTAGCCAGCACCCTTCCTTGGAAGCGCTTTTGTAGCCCTTAGAACACTGGGGCTCTGGGCTTCTCTAGCCACCTCATCTTCTGCTCATCCTCTCGCGCACTCTAAAGAGAGCTCAGGTGAGAAATTGCAAACGTCGAGCAATTGCTCAGAGATGAAAAGTGCCAGCACTGAAAGCTGTTGCTAGCCAGCACCCTTCCTTGGAAGCGCTTTCACAGGCGCAGCAACACTGGGGCTTTGCGCTTCTCTAGCCACCAAAAGTCACGGTCCTTCTCTTTCCGTCGGTAGACACGAGCTGAGAAATTGCAAACGTCGAGCAATTACTCAGAGATGAAAAGTGCCAGCACTGAAAGCTCTTGCTAGCCAGCACCCTTCCTTGGAAGCGCATTCACAGGCGCAGCAACACTGGGGCTTTGCGCTTCTCTACCCACCAAATGTCATGGTCATTCTCTTTCCGTCTCGTAGACTCGAGCTGAGAAATTGCAAACGTCCAGCAATTGCTCAGAGATGAAAAGTGCCAGCACTGAAAGCTGTTGCTAGCCAGCACCCTTCCTTGGAAGCGCTTTCACAGGCGCAGAAACACTGGGGCTTTGCGCTTCTCTAGCCACCAAACGTCACGGTCCTTCTCTTTCCGTCTCGTAGACACGAGCTGAGAAATTGCAAACGTTGAGCAATTGCTCAGAGATGAAAAGTGCCAGCACTGAAAGCTCTTGCTAGCCAGCACCCTTCCTTGGAAGCGCTTTCACAGGCGCAGTAACACTGGGGCTTTGCGCTTCTCTACCCACCAAACGTCACGGTCACTATCTCTCCGTCTCGTAGACACGAGCTGAGAAATTGCAAACGTCGATCAATTGCTCAGAGATGAAAAGTGCCAGCACTGAAAGCTGTTGCTAGCCAGCACCCTTCCTTGGAAGCGCTTTCACAGGCGCAGCAACACTGGGGCTTTGCGCTTCTCTAGCCACCAAACGTCACGGTCATTCTCTTTCCGTCTCGTAGACTCGAGCTGAGAAATTGCAAACGTTGAGCAATTGCTCAGAGATGAAAAGTGCCCGCACTGAAAGCTGTTGCTAGCCAGCACCCTTCCTTGGAAGCGCTTTTGTAGGCCTAAGAACACTGGGGCTCTGGGCTTCTCTAGCCACCTCATCTTCTGTTCATCCTCTCGCGCACTCTAAAGAGAGCTCAGGTGAGAAATTGCAAACGTCGAGCAATTGCTCAGAGATGAAAAGTGCCAGCACTGAAAGCTGTTGCTAGCCAGCACCCTTCCTTGGAAGCGCTTTCACAGGCGCAGTAACACTGGGGCTTTGGGCTTCTCTAGCCACCAAACGCCACGGTCCTTCTCTTTCCGTCTCCTAGACATGAGCTGAGAAATTGCAAACGTCGAGCAATTGCTCAGAGATGAAAAGTGCCAGCACTGAAAGCTCTTGCTAGCCAGCACCCTTCCTTGGAAGCGCTTTTGTAGCCCTTAGAACACTGGGGCTCTGGGCTTCTCTAGCCACCTCATCTTCTGCTCATCCTCTCGCGCACTCTAAAGAGAGCTCAGGTGAGAAATTGCAAACGTCGAGCAATTGCTCAGAGATGAAAAGTGCCAGCACTGAAAGCTGTTGCTAGCCAGCACCCTTCCTTGGAAGCGCTTTCACAGGCGCAGCAACACTGGGGCTTTGCGCTTCTCTAGCCACCAAAAGTCACGGTCCTTCTCTTTCCGTCGGTAGACACGAGCTGAGAAATTGCAAACGTCGAGCAATTACTCAGAGATGAAAAGTGCCAGCACTGAAAGCTCTTGCTAGCCAGCACCCTTCCTTGGAAGCGCATTCACAGGCGCAGCAACACTGGGGCTTTGCGCTTCTCTACCCACCAAATGTCATGGTCATTCTCTTTCCGTCTCGTAGACTCGAGCTGAGAAATTGCAAACGTCCAGCAATTGCTCAGAGATGAAAAGTGCCAGCACTGAAAGCTCTTGCTAGCCAGCACCCTTCCTTGGAAGCGCTTTTGTAGCCCTTAGAACACTGGGGCTCTGGGCTTCTCTAGCCACCTCATCTTCTGCTCATCCTCTCGCGCACTCTAAAGAGAGCTCAGGTGAGAAATTGCAAACGTCCAGCAATTGCTCAGAGATGAAAAGTGCCAGCACTGAAAGCTCTTGCTAGCCAGCACCCTTCCTTGGAAGCGCTTTCACAGGCGCAGCAACACTGGGGCTTTGCACTTCTCTAGCCACCAAACGTCACGGTCCTTCTCTTTCCGTCTCGTAGACACGAGCTGAGAAATTGCAAACGTCGAGCAATTGCTCAGAGATGAAAAGTGCCAGCACTGAAAGCTGTTGCTAGCCAGCACCCTTCCTTGGAAGCGCTTTCACAGGCACAGCAACACTGGGGCTTTGCGCTTCTCTAGCCACCAAACGTCACGGTCCTTCTCTTTCCGTCTCGTAGACTCGAGCTGAGAAATTGCAAACGTCGAGCAATTGCTCAGAGATGAAAAGTGCCAGCACTGAAAGCTCTTGCTAGCCAGCACCCTTCCTTGGAAGCGCTTTTGTAGCCCTTAGAACACTGGGGCTCTGGGCTTCTCTAGCCACCTCATCTTCTGCTCATCCTCTCGCGCACTCTAAAGAGAGCTCAGGTGAGAAATTGCAAACGTCGAGCAATTGCTCAGAGATGAAAAGTGCCAGCACTGAAAGCTGTTGCTAGCCAGCACCCTTCCTTGGAAGCGCTTTCACAGGCGCAGCAACACTGGGGCTTTGCGCTTCTATACGCACCAAACGTCACGGTCATTCTCTTTCCGTCTCGTAGACACGAGCTGAGAAATTGCAAACGTCGAGCAATTGCTCAGAGATGAAAAGTGCCAGCACTGAAAGCTGTTGCTAGCCAGCACCCTTCCTTGGAAGCGCTTTCACAGGCGCAGCGACACTGGGGCTTTGCGCTTCTCTAGCCACCAAACGTCACGGTCCTTCTCTTTCCGTCTCGTAGACACGAGCTGAGAAATTGCAAACGTCGAGCAATTGCTCAGAGATGAAAAGTGCCAGCACTGAAAGCTGTTGCTAGCCAGCACCCTTCCTTGGAAGCGCTTTTGTAGGCCTAAGAACACTGGGGCTCTGGGCTTCTCTAGCCACCTCATCTTCTGCTCATCCTCTCGCGCACTCTAAAGAGAGCTCAGGTGAGAAATTGCAAATGTCCAGCAATTGCTCAGAGATGAAAAGTGCCAGCACTGAAAGCTGTTGCTAGCCAGCACCCTTCCTTGGAAGCGCTTTTGTAGGCCTAAGAACACTGGGGCTCTGGGCTTCTCTAGCCACCTCATCTTCTGCTCATCCTCGCGCGCTCTAAAGAGAGCTCAGGTGAGAAATTGCAAACGTCGAGCAATTGCTCAGAGATGAAAAGTGCCAGCACTGAAAGCTGTTGCTAGCCAGCACCCTTCCTTGGAAGCGCTTTCACAGGCGCAGCAACACTGGGGCTTTGCGCTTCTCTAGCCACCAAACGTCACGGTCCTTCTCTCTCCGTCTCGTAGACACGAGCTGAGAAATTGCAAACGTCGAGCAATTGCTCAGAGATGAAAAGTGCCAGCACTGAAAGCTGTTGCTAGCCAGCACCCTTCCTTGGAAGCGCTTTACAGGCGCAGTAACACTGGGGCTTTGCGCTTCTCTAGCCACCAAACGTCACGGTCACTATCTCTCCGTCTCGTAGACACGAGCTGAGAAATTGCAAACGTCGAGCAATTGCTCAGAGATGAAAAGTGCCAGCACTGAAAGCTCTTGCTAGCCAGCACCCTTCCTTGGAAGCGCTTTCACAGGCGCAGCAACACTGGGGCTTTGCGCTTCTCTACCCACCAAACGTCACGGTCCTTCTCTTTCCGTCTCGTAGACACGAGCTGAGAAATTGCAAACGTTGAGCAATTGCTCAGAGAGGAAAAGTGCCAGCACTGAAAGCTGTTGCTAGCCAGCACCCTTCCTTGGAAGCGCTTTTGTAGCCCTTAGAACACTGGGGCTCTGGGCTTCTCTAGCCACCTAATCTTCTGCTCATCCTCTCGCGCACTCTGAAGAGAGCTCAGGTGAGAAATTGCAAACGTCAAGCAATTGCTCAGAGATGAAAAGTGCCAGCACTGAAAGCTGTTGCTAGCCAGCACCCTTCCTTGGAAGCGCTTTCACAGGCGCAGCAACACTGGGGCTTTGCACTTCTCTAGCCACCAAACGTCACGGTCCTTCTCTTTCCGTCTCGTAGACACGAGCTGAGAAATTGCAAACGTCGAGCAATTGCTCAGAGATGAAAAGTGCCAGCACTGAAAGCTCTTGCTAGCCAGCACCCTTCCTTGGAAGCGCTTTCACAGGCGCAGCAACACTGGGGCTTTGCGCTTCTATACGCACCAAACGTCACGGTCCTTCTCTTTCCGTCTCGTAGACACGAGCTGAGAAATTGCAAACGTCGAGCAATTGCTCCGAGACGAAAAGTGCCAGCACTGAAAGCTGTTGCTAGCCAGCCCCCTTCCTTGGAAGCGCTTTTGTAGGCCTAAGAACACTGGGGCTCTGGGCTTCTCTAGCCACCTCATCTTCTGCTCATCCTCTCGCGCACTCTAAAGAGAGCTCAGGTGAGAAATTGCAAACGTCGAGCAATTGCTCAGAGATGAAAAGTGCCAGCACTGAAAGCTCTTGCTAGCCAGCACCCTTCCTTGGAAGCGCTTTCACAGGCGCAGTAACACTGGGGCTTTGCGCTTCTCTTGCCACCAAACGTCACGGTCCTTCTCTTTCCGTCTCGTAGACACGAGCTGAGAAATTGCAAACGTCGAGCAATTGCTCAGAGATGAAAAGTGCCAGCACTGAAAGCTCTTGCTAGCCAGCACCCTTCCTTGGAAGCGCTTTCACAGGCGCAGCAACACTGGGGCTTTGCGCTTCTCTAGCCACCAAACGTCACGGTCATTCTCTTTCCGTCTCGTAGACACGAGCTGAGAAATTGCAAACGTCGAGCAATTGCTCCGAGATGAAAAGTGCCAGCACTGAAAGCTGTTGCTAGCCAGCACCCTTCCTTGGAAGCGCTTTCACAGGCGCAGCAACACTGGGGCTTTGCGCTTCTATACGCACCAAACGTCACGGTCATTCTCTTTCCGTCTCGTAGACACGAGCTGAGAAATTGCAAACGTCGAGCAATTGCTCAGAGATGAAAAGTGCCAGCACTGAAAGCTGTTGCTAGCCAGCACCCTTCCTTGGAAGCGCTTTCACAGGCGCAGCAACACTGGGGCTTTGCGCTTCTCTAGCCACCAAACGTCACGGTCCTTCTCTTTCCGTCTCGTAGACTCGAGCTGAGAAATTGCAAACGTCCAGCAATTGCTCAGAGATGAAAAGTGCCAGCACTGAAAGCTCTTGCTAGCCAGCCCCCTTCCTTGGAAGCGCTTTTGTAGGCCTAAGAACACTGGGGCTCTGGGCTTCTCTAGCCACCTCATCTTCTGCTCATCCTCTCGCGCACTCTAAAGAGAGCTCAGGTGAGAAATTGCAAATGTCCAGCAATTGCTCAGAGATGAAAAGTGCCAGCACTGAAAGCTGTTCCTAGCCAGCACCCTTCCTTGGAAGCGCTTTTGTAGCCCTTAGAACACTGGGGCTCTGGGCTTCTCTAGCCACCTCATCTTCTGCTCATCCTCGCGCGCTCTAAAGATAGCTCAGGTGAGAAATTGCAAACGTTGAGCAATTGCTCAGAGATGAAAAGTGCCAGCACTGAAAGCTCTTGCTAGCCAGCACCCTTCCTTGGAAGCGCTTTCACAGGCGCAGTAACACTGGGGCTTTGCGCTTCTCTACCCACCAAACGTCACGGTCACTATCTCTCCGTCTCGTAGACACGAGCTGAGAAATTGCAAACGTCGAGCAATTGCTCAGAGATGAAAAGTGCCAGCACTGAAAGCTGTTGCTAGCCAGCACCCTTCCTTGGAAGCGCTTTCACAGGCGCAGCAACACTGGGGCTTTGCGCTTCTCTAGCCACCAAACGTCACGGTCCTTCTCTTTCCGTCTCCTAGACATGAGCTGAGAAATTGCAAACGTCGAGCAATTGCTCAGAGATGAAAAGTGCCAGCACTGAAAGCTCTTGCTAGCCAGCACCCTTCCTTGGAAGCGCTTTTGTAGCCCTTAGAACACTGGGGCTCTGGGCTTCTCTAGCCACCTCATCTTCTGCTCATCCTCTCGCGCACTCTAAAGAGAGCTCAGGTGAGAAATTGCAAACGTCGAGCAATTGCTCAGAGATGAAAAGTGCCAGCACTGAAAGCTGTTGCTAGCCAGCACCCTTCCTTGGAAGCGCTTTCACAGGCGCAGCAACACTGGGGCTTTGCGCTTCTCTAGCCACCAAAAGTCACGGTCCTTCTCTTTCCGTCGGTAGACACGAGCTGAGAAATTGCAAACGTCGAGCAATTACTCAGAGATGAAAAGTGCCAGCACTGAAAGCTCTTGCTAGCCAGCACCCTTCCTTGGAAGCGCATTCACAGGCGCAGCAACACTGGGGCTTTGCGCTTCTCTACCCACCAAATGTCATGGTCATTCTCTTTCCGTCTCGTAGACTCGA
Organism: Sarcoramphus papa; assembly: GCA_037962945.1. Lineage (NCBI taxonomy): Eukaryota > Metazoa > Chordata > Aves > Accipitriformes > Cathartidae > Sarcoramphus > Sarcoramphus papa. The sequence continues at coordinate 24,498 of JBBMRM010000072.1, read as the reverse complement.
GCTGAGAAATTGCAAACGTCCAGCAATTGCTCAGAGATGAAAAGTGCCAGCACTGAAAGCTCTTGCTAGCCAGCACCCTTCCTTGGAAGCGCTTTTGTAGCCCTTAGAACACTGGGGCTCTGGGCTTCTCTAGCCACCTCATCTTCTGCTCATCCTCTCGCGCACTCTAAAGAGAGCTCAGGTGAGAAATTGCAAACGTCCAGCAATTGCTCAGAGATGAAAAGTGCCAGCACTGAAAGCTCTTGCTAGCCAGCACCCTTCCTTGGAAGCGCTTTCACAGGCGCAGCAACACTGGGGCTTTGCACTTCTCTAGCCACCAAACGTCACGGTCCTTCTCTTTCCGTCTCGTAGACACGAGCTGAGAAATTGCAAACGTCGAGCAATTGCTCAGAGATGAAAAGTGCCAGCACTGAAAGCTGTTGCTAGCCAGCACCCTTCCTTGGAAGCGCTTTCACAGGCGCAGCAACACTGGGGCTTTGCGCTTCTCTAGCCACCAAACGTCACGGTCCTTCTCTTTCCGTCTCGTAGACTCGAGCTGAGAAATTGCAAACGTCGAGCAATTGCTCAGAGATGAAAAGTGCCAGCACTGAAAGCTCTTGCTAGCCAGCACCCTTCCTTGGAAGCGCTTTTGTAGCCCTTAGAACAGTGGGGCTCTGGGCTTCTCTAGCCACCTCATCTTCTGCTCATCCTCTCGCGCACTCTAAAGAGAGCTCAGGTGAGAAATTGCAAACGTCGAGCAATTGCTCAGAGATGAAAAGTGCCAGCACTGAAAGCTCTTGCTAGCCAGCACCCTTCCTTGGAAGCGCTTTCACAGGCGCAGCAACACTGGGGCTTTGCGCTTCTATACGCACCAAACGTCACGGTCATTCTCTTTCCGTCTCGTAGACACGAGCTGAGAAATTGCAAACGTCGAGCAATTGCTCAGAGATGAAAAGTGCCAGCACTGAAAGCTGTTGCTAGCCAGCACCCTTCCTTGGAAGCGCTTTCACAGGCGCAGCGACACTGGGGCTTTGCGCTTCTCTAGCCACCAAACGTCACGGTCCTTCTCTTTCCGTCTCGTAGACACGAGCTGAGAAATTGCAAACGTCGAGCAATTGCTCAGAGATGAAAAGTGCCAGCACTGAAAGCTGTTGCTAGCCAGCACCCTTCCTTGGAAGCGCTTTTGTAGGCCTAAGAACACTGGGGCTCTGGGCTTCTCTAGCCACCTCATCTTCTGCTCATCCTCTCGCGCACTCTAAAGAGAGCTCAGGTGAGAAATTGCAAATGTCCAGCAATTGCTCAGAGATGAAAAGTGCCAGCACTGAAAGCTGTTGCTAGCCAGCACCCTTCCTTGGAAGCGCTTTTGTAGGCCTAAGAACACTGGGGCTCTGGGCTTCTCTAGCCACCTCATCTTCTGCTCATCCTCGCGCGCTCTAAAGAGAGCTCAGGTGAGAAATTGCAAACGTCGAGCAATTGCTCAGAGATGAAAAGTGCCAGCACTGAAAGCTGTTGCTAGCCAGCACCCTTCCTTGGAAGCGCTTTCACAGGCGCAGCAACACTGGGGCTTTGCGCTTCTCTAGCCACCAAACGTCACGGTCCTTCTCTCTCCGTCTCGTAGACACGAGCTGAGAAATTGCAAACGTCGAGCAATTGCTCAGAGATGAAAAGTGCCAGCACTGAAAGCTGTTGCTAGCCAGCACCCTTCCTTGGAAGCGCTTTCACAGGCGCAGTAACACTGGGGCTTTGCGCTTCTCTAGCCACCAAACGTCACGGTCACTATCTCTCCGTCTCGTAGACACGAGCTGAGAAATTGCAAACGTCGAGCAATTGCTCAGAGATGAAAAGTGCCAGCACTGAAAGCTCTTGCTAGCCAGCACCCTTCCTTGGAAGCGCTTTCACAGGCGCAGCAACACTGGGGCTTTGCGCTTCTCTACCCACCAAACGTCACGGTCCTTCTCTTTCCGTCTCGTAGACACGAGCTGAGAAATTGCAAACGTTGAGCAATTGCTCAGAGAGGAAAAGTGCCAGCACTGAAAGCTGTTGCTAGCCAGCCCCCTTCCTTGGAAGCGCTTTTGTAGCCCTTAGAACACTGGGGCTCTGGGCTTCTCTAGCCACCTAATCTTCTGCTCATCCTCTCGCGCACTCTGAAGAGAGCTCAGGTGAGAAATTGCAAACGTCAAGCAATTGCTCAGAGATGAAAAGTGCCAGCACTGAAAGCTGTTGCTAGCCAGCACCCTTCCTTGGAAGCGCTTTCACAGGCGCAGCAACACTGGGGCTTTGCGCTTCTCTAGCCACCAAACGTCACGGTCCTTCTCTTTCCGTCTCGTAGACACGAGCTGAGAAATTGCAAACGTCGAGCAATTGCTCAGAGATGAAAAGTGCCAGCACTGAAAGCTCTTGCTAGCCAGCACCCTTCCTTGGAAGCGCTTTCACAGGCGCAGCAACACTGGGGCTTTGCGCTTCTATACGCACCAAACGTCACGGTCCTTCTCTTTCCGTCTCGTAGACACGAGCTGAGAAATTGCAAACGTCGAGCAATTGCTCCGAGACGAAAAGTGCCAGCACTGAAAGCTGTTGCTAGCCAGCACCCTTCCTTGGAAGCGCTTTTGTAGCCCTTAGAACACTGGGGCTCTGGGCTTCTCTAGCCACCTCATCTTCTGCTCATCCTCTCGCGCACTCTAAAGAGAGCTCAGGTGAGAAATTGCAAACGTCGAGCAATTGCTCAGAGATGAAAAGTGCCAGCACTGAAAGCTCTTGCTAGCCAGCACCCTTCCTTGGAAGCGCTTTCACAGGCGCAGCAACACTGGGGCTTTGCACTTCTCTTGCCACCAAACGTCACGGTCCTTCTCTTTCCGTCTCGTAGACACGAGCTGAGAAATTGCAAACGTCGAGCAATTGCTCAGAGATGAAAAGTGCCAGCACTGAAAGCTCTTGCTAGCCAGCACCCTTCCTTGGAAGCGCTTTCACAGGCGCAGCAACACTGGGGCTTTGCGCTTCTCTAGCCACCAAACGTCACGGTCCTTCTCTTTCCGTCTCGTAGACACGAGCTGAGAAATTGCAAACGTCGAGCAATTGCTCCGAGATGAAAAGTGCCAGCACTGAAAGCTGTTGCTAGCCAGCACCCTTCCTTGGAAGCGCTTTCACAGGCGCAGCAACACTGGGGCTTTGCGCTTCTATACGCACCAAACGTCACGGTCATTCTCTTTCCGTCTCGTAGACACGAGCTGAGAAATTGCAAACGTCGAGCAATTGCTCAGAGATGAAAAGTGCCAGCACTGAAAGCTGTTGCTAGCCAGCACCCTTCCTTGGAAGCGCTTTCACAGGCGCAGCAACACTGGGGCTTTGCGCTTCTCTACCCACCAAACGTCACGGTCATTCTCTTTCCGTCTCGTAGACTCGAGCTGAGAAATTGCAAACGTCCAGCAATTGCTCAGAGATGAAAAGTGCCAGCACTGAAAGCTCTTGCTAGCCAGCCCCCTTCCTTGGAAGCGCTTTTGTAGGCCTAAGAACACTGGGGCTCTGGGCTTCTCTAGCCACCTCATCTTCTGCTCATCCTCTCGCGCACTCTAAAGAGAGCTCAGGTGAGAAATTGCAAATGTCCAGCAATTGCTCAGAGATGAAAAGTGCCAGCACTGAAAGCTGTTGCTAGCCAGCACCCTTCCTTGGAAGCGCTTTTGTAGCCCTTAGAACACTGGGGCTCTGGGCTTCTCTAGCCACCTCATCTTCTGCTCATCCTCGCGCGCTCTAAAGATAGCTCAGGTGAGAAATTGCAAACGTCGAGCAATTGCTCAGAGATGAAAAGTGCCAGCACTGAAAGCTCTTGCTAGCCAGCACCCTTCCTTGGAAGCGCTTTCACAGGCGCAGCAACACTGGGCCTTTGCGCTTCTCTAGCCACCAAACGTCACGGTCCTTCTCTCTCCATCTCGTAGACACGAGCTGAGAAATTGCAAACGTCGAGCAATTGCTCAGAGATGAAAAGTGCCAGCACTGAAAGCTCTTGCTAGCCAGCACCCTTCCTTGGAAGCGCTTTCACAGGCGCAGCAACACTGGGGCTTTGCGCTTCTCTACCCACCAAACGTCACGGTCATTCTCTTTCCGTCTCGTAGACTCGAGCTGAGAAATTGCAAACGTCGAGCAATTGCTCAGAGATGAAAAGTGCCAGCACTGAAAGCTGTTGCTAGCCAGCACCCTTCCTTGGAAGCGCTTTCACAGGCGCAGCAACACTGGGGCTTTGCGCTTCTATACGCACCAAACGTCACGGTCCTTCTCTTTCCGTCTCGTAGACACGAGCTGAGAAATTGCAAACGTCGAGCAATTGTTCCGAGACGAAAAGTGCCAGCACTGAAAGCTGTTGCTAGCCAGCACCCTTCCTTGGAAGCGCTTTTGTAGGCCTAAGAACACTGGGGCTCTGGGCTTCTCTAGCCACCTCATCTTCTGCTCATCCTCTCGCGCACTCTAAAGAGAGCTCAGGTGAGAAATTGCAAATGTCCAGCAATTGCTCCGAGATGAAAAGTGCCAGCACTGAAAGCTGTTGCTAGCCAGCACCCTTCCTTGGAAGCGCTTTTGTAGCCCTTAGAACACTGGGGCTCTGGGCTTCTCTAGCCACCTCATCTTCTGCTCATCCTCGCGCGCTCTAAAGATAGCTCAGGTGAGAAATTGCAAACGTCGAGCAATTGCTCAGAGATGAAAAGTGCCAGCACTGAAAGCTCTTGCTAGCCAGCACCCTTCCTTGGAAGCGCTTTCACAGGCGCAGCAACACTGGGCCTTTGCGCTTCTCTAGCCACCAAACGTCACGGTCCTTCTCTCTCCATCTCGTAGACACGAGCTGAGAAATTGCAAACGTCGAGCAATTGCTCAGAGATGAAAAGTGCCAGCACTGAAAGCTCTTGCTAGCCAGCACCCTTCCTTGGAAGCGCTTTCACAGGCGCAGCAACACTGGGGCTTTGCGCTTCTCTACCCACCAAACGTCACGGTCATTCTCTTTCCGTCTCGTAGACTCGAGCTGAGAAATTGCAAACGTCGAGCAATTGCTCAGAGATGAAAAGTGCCAGCACTGAAAGCTGTTGCTAGCCAGCACCCTTCCTTGGAAGCGCTTTCACAGGCGCAGCAACACTGGGGCTTTGCGCTTCTATACGCACCAAACGTCACGGTCACTATCTCTCCGTCTCGTAGACACGAGCTGAGAAATTGCAAACGTCGAGCAATTGTTCCGAGACGAAAAGTGCCAGCACTGAAAGCTGTTGCTAGCCAGCACCCTTCCTTGGAAGCGCTTTTGTAGGCCTAAGAACACTGGGGCTCTGGGCTTCTCTACCCACCTAATCTTCTGCTCATCCTCTCGTGCACTCTAAAGAGAGCTCAGGTGAGAAATTGCAAACGTCGAGCAATTGCTCAGAGATGAAAAGTGCCAGCACTGGAAGCTGTTGCTAGCCAGCACCCTTCCTTGGAAGCGCTTTCACAGGCGCAGCAACACTGGGGCTTTGCACTTCTCTACCCACCAAACGTCACGGTCCTTCTCTTTCCGTCTCGTAGACACGAGCTGAGAAATTGCAAACGTCGAGCAATTGCTCAGAGATGAAAAGTGCCAGCACTGAAAGCTCTTGCTAGCCAGCACCCTTCCTTGGAAGCGCTTTTGTAGGCCTAAGAACAGTGGGGCTCTGGGCTTCTCTAGCCACCTAATCTTCTGCTCATCCTCTCGCGCACTCTAAAGAGAGCTCAGGTGAGAAATTGCAAACGTCGAGCAATTGCTCAGAGAGGAAAAGTGCCAGCACTGAAAGCTGTTGCTAGCCAGCACCCTTCCTTGGAAGCGCTTTTGTAGGCCTAAGAACACTGGGGCTCTGGGCTTCTCTAGCCACCTCATCTTCTGCTCATCCTCTCGCGCACTCTAAAGAGAGCTCAGGTGAGAAATTGCAAACGTCGAGCAATTGCTCAGAGATGAAAAGTGCCAGCACTGAAAGCTCTTGCTAGCCAGCCCCCTTCCTTAGAAGCGCTTTCACAGGCGCAGCAACACTGGGGCTTTGCGCTTCTCTAGCCACCAAACGTCACGGTCCTTCTCTTTCCGTCGGTAGACACGAGCTGAGAAATTGCAAACGTCGAGCAATTGCTCAGAGATGAAAAGTGCCATCACTGGAAGCTGTTGCTAGCCAGCACCCTTCCTTGGAAGCGCTTTCACAGGCGCAGTAACACTGGGGCTTTGCGCTTCTATACGCACCAAACGTCACGGTCCTTCTCTTTCCGTCTCGTAGACACGAGCTGAGAAATTGCAAACGTCGAGCAATTGCTCAGAGATGAAAAGTGCCAGCACTGAAAGCTCTTGCTAGCCAGCACCCTTCCTTGGAATCGCATTTGTAGGCCTAAGAACACTGGGGCTCTGGGCTTCTCTAGCCACCTCATCTTCTGCTCATCCTCTCGTGCACTCTAAAGATAGCTCAGGTGAGAAATTGCAAATGTCCAGCAATTGCTCAGAGATGAAAAGTGCCAGCACTGAAAGCTGTTGCTAGCCAGCACCCTTCCTTGGAAGCGCTTTCACAGGCGCAGCAACACTGGGGCTTTGCACTTCTCTACCCACCAAACGTCACGGTCCTTCTCTTTCGTCTCGTAGACACGAGCTGAGAAATTGCAAACGTCGAGCAATTGCTCAGAGATGAAAAGTGCCAGCACTGAAAGCTGTTGCTAGCCAGCACCCTTCCTTGGAAGCGCTTTTGTAGGCCTAAGAACACTGGGGCTCTGGGCTTCTCTAGCCACCTCATCTTCTGCTCATCCTCTCGCGCACTCTAAAGAGAGCTCAGGTGAGAAATTGCAAACGTCGAGCAATTGCTCAGAGATGAAAAGTGCCAGCACTGAAAGCTGTTGCTAGCCAGCACCCTTCCTTGGAAGCGCTTTTGTAGGCCTAAGAACAGTGGGGCTCTGGGCTTCTCTAGCCACCTAATCTTCTGCTCATCCTCTCGCGCACTCTAAAGAGAGCTCAGGTGAGAAATTGCAAACGTCGAGCAATTGCTCAGAGATGAAAAGTGCCAGCACTGAAAGCTGTTGCTAGCCAGCACCCTTCCTTGGAAGCGCTTTCACAGGCGCAGTAACACTGGGGCTTTGCGCTTCTGTACGCACCAAACGTCACGGTCCTTCTCTTTCCATCTCGTAGACACGAGCTGAGAAATTGCAAACGTCGAGCAATTGCTCAGAGATGAAAAGTGCCAGCACTGAAAGCTGTTGCTAGCCAGCACCCTTCCTTGGAAGCGCTTTACAGGCACAGTAACACTGCGGCTTTGCGCTTCTCTACCCATCAAACGTCACGGTCCTTCTCTTTCCGTCTCGTAGACACGAGCTGAGAAATTGCAAACGTCGAGCAATTGCTCAGAGATGAAAAGTGCCAGCACTGAAAGCTGTTGCTAGCCAGCACCCTTCCTTGGAAGCGCTTTTGTAGGCCTAAGAACACTGGGGCTCTGGGCTTCTCTAGCCACCTCATCTTCTGCTCATCCTCTCGCGCACTCTAAAGAGTGCTCAGGTGAGAAATTGCAAACGTCGAGCAATTGCTCCGAGATGAAAAGTGCCAGCACTGGAAGCTGTTGCTAGCCAGCACCCTTCCTTGGAAGCGCTTTTGTAGCCCTTAGAACACTGGGGCTCTGGGCTTCTCTAGCCACCTCATCTTCTGTTCATCCTCTCGCGCACTCTAAAGAGAGCTCAGGTGAGAAATTGCAAACGTCAAGCAATTGCTCAGAGATGAAAAGTGCCAGCACTGAAAGCTCTTGCTAGCCAGCACCCTTCCTTGGAAGCGCTTTCACAGGCGCAGCAACACTGGGGCTTTGCGCTTCTCTAGCCACCAAACGTCACGGTTCTTCTCTTTCCGTCGGTAGACACGAAATGAGAAATTGCAAACGTCGAGCAATTGCTCAGAGATGAAAAGTGCCAGCACTGAAAGCTGTTGCTAGCCAGCACCCTTCCTTGGAAGCGCTTTCACAGGCGCAGTAACACTGGGGCTTTGCGCTTCTATACGCACCAAACGTCACGGTCCTTCTCTTTCCGTCTCGTAGACACGAGCTGAGAAATTGCAAACGTCGAGCAATTGCTCAGAGATGAAAAGTGCCAGCACTGAAAGCTGTTGCTAGCCAGCACCCTTCCTTGGAAGCGCTTTTGTAGGCCTAAGAACAGTGGGGCTCTGGGCTTCTCTAGCCACCTAATCTTCTGCTCATCCTCGCGCGCACTCTGAAGAGAGCTCAGGTGAGAAATTGCAAACGTCCAGCAATTGCTCAGAGATGAAAAGTGCCAGCACTGAAAGCTCTTGCTAGCCAGCACCCTTCCTTGGAAGCGCTTTCACAGGCGCAGCAACACTGGGGCTTTGCGCTTCTCTAGCCACCAAACGTCACGGTCCTTCTCTTTCCGTCTCGTAGACACGAGCTGAGAAATTGCAAACGTCGAGCAATTGCTCAGAGATGAAAAGTGCCAGCACTGAAAGCTCTTGCTAGCCAGCACCCTTCCTTGGAAGCGCTTTCACAGGCGCAGCAACACTGGGGCTTTGCGCTACTCTAGCCACCAAACGTCACGGTCCTTCTCTTTCCGTCTCGTAGACACGAGCTGAGAAATTGCAAACGTCGAGCAATTGCTCAGAGATGAAAAGTGCCAGCACTGAAAGCTGTTGCTAGCCAGCACCCTTCCTTGGAAGCGCTTTTGTAGGCCTAAGAACACTGGGGGCCTGGGCTTCTCTAGCCACCTCATCTTCTGCTCATCCTCTCGCGCACTCTAAAGAGAGCTCAGGTGAGAAATTACAAACGTCGAGCAATTGCTCAGAGATGAAAAGTGCCAGCACTGAAAGCTGTTGCTAGCCAGCACCCTTCCTTGGAAGCGCTTTCACAGGCGCAGTAACACTTGGGCTTTGCGCTTCTCTAGCCACCAAACGTCACGGTCATTCTCTTTCCGTCTCGTAGACACGAGCTGAGAAATTACAAACGTTGAGCAATTGCTCAGAGATGAAAAGTGCCAGCACTGAAAGCTGTTGCTAGCCAGCACCCTTCCTTGGAAGCACTTTACAGGCACAGTAACACTGCGGCTTTGCGCTTCTCTAACCATCAAACGTCACGGTCCTTCTCTTTCCGTCTTGTAGACACGAGCTGAGAAATTGCAAACGTCGAGCAATTGCTCAGAGATGAAAAGTGCCAGCACTGAAAGCTCTTGCTAGCCAGCACCCTTCCTTGGAAGTGCTTTTGTAGGCCTAAAAACACTGGGGCTCTGGGCTTCTCTAGCCACCTAATCTTCTGCTCATCCTCTCGCGCACTCTAAAGAGAGCTCAGGTGAGAAATTGCAAACGTCCAGCAATTGCTCAGAGATGAAAAGTGCCAGCACTGGAAGCTGTTGCTAGCCAGCACCCTTCCTTGGAAGCGCTTTTGTAACCTTAAGAACACTGGGGCTCTGGGCTTCTCTAGCCACCTCATCTTCTGCTCATCCTCTCGCGCACTCTAAAGAGAGCTCAGGTGAGAAATTGCAAACGTCGAGCAATTGCTCAGAGATGAAAAGTGCCAGCACTGAAAGCTCTTGCTAGCCAGCACCCTTCCTTGGAAGCGCTTTCACAGGCGCAGTAACACTGGGGCTTTGCGCTTCTCTAGCCACCAAACGTCACGGTCCTTCTCTTTCCGTCTCGTAGACACGAGCTGAGAAATTGCAAACGTCGAGCAATTGCTCAGAGATGAAAAGTGCCAGCACTGAAAGCTGTTGCTAGCCAGCACCCTTCCTTGGAAGCGCTTTTGTAGGCCTAAGAACACTGGGGCTCTGGGCTTCTCTAACCACCTCATCTTCTGCTCATCCTCTCGCGCACTCTAAAGAGAGCTTAGGTGAGAAATTGCAAACGTCGAGCAATTGCTCAGAGATGAAAAGTGCCAGCACTGAAAGCTGTTGCTAGCCAGCACCCTTCCTTGGAAGCGCTTTCACAAGCGCGGTAACACTGGGGCTTTGCACTTCTCTACCCACCAAACGTCACGGTCCTTCTCTTTCCGTCTCGTAGACACGAGCTGAGAAATTGCAAACGTCGAGCAATTGCTCAGAGATGAAAAGTGCCAGCACTGAAAGCTCTTGCTAGCCAGCACCCTTCCTTGGAAGCGCTTTTGTATCCCTTAGAACACTGGGGCTCTGGGCTTCTCTAGCCACCTCATCTTCTGCTCATCCTCTCGCGCACTCTAAAGAGAGCTCAGGTGAGAAATTGCAAACGTCGAGCAATTGCTCAGAGATGAAAAGTGCCAGCACTGAAAGCTGTTGCTAGCCAGCACCCTTCCTTGGAAGCGCTTTCACAAGCGCGGTAACACTGGGGCTTTGCACTTCTCTACCCACCAAACGTCACGGTCCTTCTCTTTCCGTCTCGTAGACACGAGCTGAGAAATTGCAAACGTCGAGCAATTGCTCAGAGATGAAAAGTGCCAGCACTGAAAGCTCTTGCTAGCCAGCACCCTTCCTTGGAAGTGCTTTCACAGGCGCAGCAACACTGGGGCTTTCCGCTTCTCTACCCACCAAACGTCACGGTCATTCTCTTTCCGTCTCGTAGACACGAGCTGAGAAATTGCAAACGTCCAGCAATTGCTCAGAGATGAAAAGTGCCAGCACTGAAAGCTCTTGCTAGCCAGCACCCTTCCTTGGAAGCGCTTTTGTAGCCCTTAGAACACTGGGGCTCTGGGCTTCTTTAGCCACCTCATCTTCTGCTCATCTTCTCGCGCACTCTAAAGAGAGCTCAGGTGAGAAATTGCAAACGTCGAGCAATTGCTCAGAGATGAAAAGTGCCAGCACTGAAAGCTGTTGCTTAGCCAGCACCCTTCCTTGGAAGCGCTTTCACAGGCGCAGCAACACTGGGGCTTTGCGCTTCTCTAGCCACCAAACGTCACAGTCCTTCTCTTTCCGTCTCGTAGACACGAGCTGAGAAATTGCAAACGTCGAGCAATTGCTCAGAGAGGAAAAGTGCCAGCACTGAAAGCTGTTGCTAGCCAGCACCCTTCCTTGGAAGCGCTTTACAGGCGCAGTAACACTGGGGCTTTGCGCTTCTCTAGCCACCAAACGTCACTGTCATTCTCTTTCCATCTCATAGACACGAGCTGAGAAATTGCAAACATCGAGCAATTGCTCAGAGATGAAAAGTGCCAGCACTGAAAGCTGTTGCTAGCCAGCACCCTTCCTTGGAAGCGCTTTCACAGGCGCAGTAACACTGGGGCTTTGCGCTTCTCTACCCACCAAACGTCACGGTCCTTCTCTTTCCGTCTCGTAGACACGAGCTGAGAAATTGCAAACGTCGAGCAATTGCTCAGAGATGAAAAGTGCCAGCACTGAAAGCTGTTGCTAGCCAGCACCCTTCCTTGGAAGCGCTTTCACAGGCGCAGTAACACTGGGGCTTTGCGCTTCTCTAGCCACCAAACGTCACGGTCCTTCTCTTTCCGTCTCGTAGACACGAGCTGAGAAATTGCAAACGTCGAGCAATTGCTCAGAGATGAAAAGTGCCAGCACTGAAAGCTGTTGCTAGCCAGCACCCTTCCTTGGAAGCGCTTTCACAGGCGCAGTAACACTGGGGCTTTGCGCTTCTATACGCACCAAACGTCACGGTCCTTCTCTTTCCGTCTTGTAGACACGAGCTGAGAAATTGCAAACGTCGAGCAATTGCTCAGAGATGAAAAGTGCCAGCACTGAAAGCTGTTGCTAGCCAGCACCCTTCCTTGGAAGCGCTTTTGTAGCCTTAAGAACACTGGGGCTCTGGGCTTCTCTAGCCACCTCATCTTCTGCTCATCCTCTCGCGCACTCTAAAGAGAGCTCAGGTGAGAAATTGCAAACGTCGAGCAATTGCTCAGAGATGAAAAGTGCCAGCACTGAAAGCTGTTGCTAGCCAGCACCCTTCCTTGGAAGCGCTTTCACAGGCGCAGTAACACTGGGGCTTTGCGCTTCTATACGCACCAGACGTCACGGTCCTTCTCTTTCCGTCTCGTAGACACGAGCTGAGAAATTGCAAACGTCGAGCAATTGCTCAGAGATGAAAAGTGCCAGCACTGAAAGCTGTTGCTAGCCAGCACCCTTCCTTGGAAGCGCTTTTGTAGGCCTTAGAACAGTGGGGCTCTGGGCTTCTCTAGCCACCTAATCTTCTGCTCATCCTCGCGCGCACTCTGAAGAGAGCTCAGGTGAGAAATTGCAAACGTCGAGCAATTGCTCAGAGATGAAAAGTGCCAGCACTGAAAGCTCTTGCTAGCCAGCACCCTTCCTTGGAAGCGCTTTCACAGGCGCAGCAACACTGGGGCTTTGCGCTTCTCTAGCCACCAAACGTCACGGTCCTTCTCTTTCCGTCTCGTAGACACGAGCTGAGAAATTGCAAACGTCGAGCAATTGCTCAGAGATGAAAAGTGCCAGCACTGAAAGCTCTTGCTAGCCAGCACCCTTCCTTGGAAGCGCTTTCACAGGCGCAGCAACACTGGGGCTTTGCGCTACTCTAGCCACCAAACGTCACGGTCATTCTCTTTCCGTCTGCTAGACACGAGCTGAGAAATTGCAAACGTCGAGCAATTGCTCAGAGATGAAAAGTGCCAGCACTGAAAGCTGTTGCTAGCCAGCACCCTTCCTTGGAAGCGCTTTTGTAGGCCTAAGAACACTGGGGCTCTGGGCTTCTCTAGCCACCTCATCTTCTGCTCATCCTCTCGCGCACTCTAAAGAGAGCTCAGGTGAGAAATTGCAAACGTCGAGCAATTGCTCAGAGATGAAAAGTGCCAGCACTGAAAGCTGTTGCTAGCCAGCACCCTTCCTTGGAAGCGCTTTCACAGGCGCAGTAACACTGGGACTTTGCGCTTCTCTAGCCACCAAACGTCACGGTCATTCTCTTTCCGTCTCGTAGACACGAGCTGAGAAATTACAAACGTCGAGCAATTGCTCAGAGATGAAAAGTGCCAGCACTGAAAGCTGTTGCTAGCCAGCACCCTTCCTTGCAAGCACTTTACAGGCACAGTAACACTGCGGCTTTTCGCTTCTCTAACCATCAAACGTCACGGTCCTTCTCTTTCCGTCTTGTAGACACGAGCTGAGAAATTGCAAACGTCGAGCAATTGCTCAGAGATGAAAAGTGCCAGCACTGAAAGCTGTTGCTAGCCAGCACCCTTCCTTGGAAGCGCTTTTGTAGGCCTAAAAACACTGGGGCTCTGGGCTTCTCTAGCCACCTCATCTTCTGCTCATCCTCTCGCGCACTCTAAAGAGAGCTCAGGTGAGAAATTGCAAACATCCAGCAATTGCTCAGAGATGAAAAGTGCCAGCACTGGAAGCTGTTGCTAGCCAGCACCCTTCCTTGGAAGCGCTTTTGTAACCTTAAGAACACTGGGGCTCTGGGCTTCTCTAGCCACCTCATCTTCTGCTCATCCTCTCGCGCACTCTAAAGAGAGCTCAGGTGAGAAATTGCAAACGTCGAGCAATTGCTCAGAGATGAAAAGTGCCAGCACTGAAAGCTGTTGCTAGCCAGCACCCTTCCTTGGAAGCGCTTTCACAGGCGCAGTAACACTGGGGCTTTGCGCTTCTCTAGCCACCAAACGTCACGGTCCTTCTCTTTCCGTCTCGTAGACACGAGCTGAGAAATTGCAAACGTCCAGCAATTGCTCAGAGATGAAAAGTGCCAGCACTGAAAGCTGTTGCTAGCCAGCACCCTTCCTTGGAAGCGCTTTTGTAGGCCTAAGAACACTGGGGCTCTGGGCTTCTCTAGCCACCTCATCTTCTGCTCATCCTCTCGCGCACTCTAAAGAGAGCTTAGGTGAGAAATTGCAAACGTCCAGCAATTGCTCAGAGATGAAAAGTGCCAGCACTGAAAGCTGTTGCTAGCCAGCACCCTTCCTTGGAAGCGCTTTCACAAGCGCGGTAACACTGGGGCTTTGCGCTTCTCTAGCCACCAAACGTCACGGTCCTTCTCTTTCCGTCTCCTAGACACGAGCTGAGAAATTGCAAACGTCGAGCAATTGCTCAGAGATGAAAAGTGCCAGCACTGAAAGCTGTTGCTAGCCAGCACCCTTCCTTGGAAGTGCTTTCACAGGCGCAGCAACACTGGGGCTTTCCGCTTCTATACGCACCAAACGTCACGGTCATTCTCTTTCCGTCTCGTAGACACGAGCTGAGAAATTGCAAACGTCCAGCAATTGCTCAGAGATGAAAAGTGCCAGCACTGAAAGCTGTTGCTAGCCAGCACCCTTCCTTGGAAGCGCTTTTGTAGCCCTTAGAACACTGGGGCTCTGGGCTTCTTTAGCCACCTCATCTTCTGCTCATCTTCTCGCGCACTCTAAAGACAGCTCAGGTGAGAAATTGCAAACGTCGAGCAATTGCTCAGAGATGAAAAGTGCCAGCACTGAAAGCTGTTGCTTAGCCAGCACCCTTCCTTGGAAGCGCTTTCACAGGCGCAGCAACACTGGGGCTTTGCGCTTCTCTAGCCACCAAACGTCACAGTCCTTCTCTTTCCGTCTCGTAGACACGAGCTGAGAAATTGCAAACGTCGAGCAATTGCTCAGAGATGAAAAGTGCCAGCACTGAAAGCTGTTGCTAGCCAGCACCCTTCCTTGGAAGCGCTTTACAGGCGCAGTAACACTGGGGCTTTGCGCTTCTCTAGCCACCAAACGTCACTGTCATTCTCTTTCCATCTCATAGACACGAGCTGAGAAATTGCAAACATCGAGCAATTGCTCAGAGATGAAAAGTGCCAGCACTGAAAGCTGTTGCTAGCCAGCACCCTTCCTTGGAAGCGCTTTCACAGGCGCAGTAACACTGGGGCTTTGCGCTTCTCTACCCACCAAACGTCACGGTCCTTCTCTTTCCGTCTCGTAGACACGAGCTGAGAAATTGCAAACGTCGAGCAATTGCTCAGAGATGAAAAGTGCCAGCACTGAAAGCTGTTGCTAGCCAGCACCCTTCCTTGGAAGCGCTTTCACAGGCGCAGTAACACTGGGGCTTTGCGCTTCTCTAGCCACCAAAAGTCACGGTCCTTCTCTTTCCGTCTCGTAGACACGAGCTGAGAAATTGCAAACGTCGAGCAATTGCTCCGAGATGAAAAGTGCCAGCACTGAAAGCTGTTGCTAGCCAGCACCCTTCCTTGGAAGCGCTTTCACAGGCGCAGTAACACTGGGGCTTTGCGCTTCTCTAGCCACCAAACGTCACGGTCATTCTCTTTCCGTCTTGTAGACACGAGCTGAGAAATTGCAAACGTCGAGCAATTGCTCAGAGATGAAAAGTGCCAGCACTGAAAGCTGTTGCTAGCCAGCACCCTTCCTTGGAAGCGCTTTTGTAGGCCTAAAAACACTGGGGCTCTGGGCTTCTCTAGCCACCTCATCTTCTGCTCATCCGCTCGCGCACTCTAAAGAGAGCTCAGGTGAGAAATTGCAAACATCCAGCAATTGCTCAGAGATGAAAAGTGCCAGCACTGGAAGCTGTTGCTAGCCAGCACCCTTCCTTGGAAGCGCTTTTGTAACCTTAAGAACACTGGGGCTCTGGGCTTCTCTAGCCACCTCATCTTCTGCTCATCCTCTTGCGCACTCTAAAGAGAGCTCAGGTGAGAAATTGCAAACGTCGAGCAATTGCTCAGAGATGAAAAGTGCCAGCACTGAAAGCTGTTGCTAGCCAGCACCCTTCCTTGGAAGCGCTTTCACAGGCGCAGTAACACTGGGGCTTTGCGCTTCTCTAGCCACCAAACGTCACGGTCATTCTCTTTCCGTCTCGTAGACACGAGCTGAGAAATTGCAAACGTCGAGCAATTGCTCAGAGATGAAAAGTGCCAGCACTGAAAGCTGTTGCTAGCCAGCACCCTTCCTTGGAAGCGCTTTTGTAGGCCTAAGAACACTGGGGCTCTGGGCTTCTCTAGCCACCTCATCTTCTGCTCATCCTCTCGCGCACTCTAAAGAGAGCTTAGGTGAGAAATTGCAAAAGTCCAGCAATTGCTCAGAGATGAAAAGTGCCAGCACTGAAAGCTGTTGCTAGCCAGCACCCTTCCTTGGAAGCGCTTTCACAAGCGCGGTAACACTGGGGCTTTGCACTTCTCTACCCACCAAACGTCACGGTCCTTCTCTTTCCGTCTCGTAGACACGAGCTGAGAAATTGCAAACGTCAAGCAATTGCTCAGAGATGAAAAGTGCCAGCACTGAAAGCTCTTGCTAGCCAGCACCCTTCCTTGGAAGCGCTTTTGTAGGCCTAAGAACACTGGGGCTCTGGGCTTCTCTAGCCACCTCATCTTCTGCTCATCCTCTCGCGCACTCTAAAGAGAGCTTAGGTGAGAAATTGCAAACGTCGAGCAATTGCTCAGAGATGAAAAGTGCCAGCACTGAAAGCTGTTGCTAGCCAGCACCCTTCCTTGGAAGCGCTTTCACAGGCGCAGTAACACTGGGGCTTTGCACTTCTCTACCCACCAAACGTCACGGTCCTTCTCTTTCCGTCTCCTAGACACGAGCTGAGAAATTGCAAACGTCGAGCAATTGCTCAGAGATGAAAAGTGCCAGCACTGAAAGCTGTTGCTAGCCAGCACCCTTCCTTGGAAGTGCTTTCACAGGCGCAGCAACACTGGGGCTTTCCGCTTCTATACGCACCAAACGTCACGGTCATTCTCTTTCCGTCTCGTAGACACGAGCTGAGAAATTGCAAACGTCCAGCAATTGCTCAGAGATGAAAAGTGCCAGCACTGAAAGCTGTTGCTAGCCAGCACCCTTCCTTGGAAGCGCTTTTGTAGCCCTTAGAACACTGGGGCTCTGGGCTTCTTTAGCCACCTCATCTTCTGCTCATCTTCTCGCGCACTCTAAAGAGAGCTCAGGTGAGAAATTGCAAACGTCGAGCAATTGCTCAGAGATGAAAAGTGCCAGCACTGAAAGCTGTTGCTTAGCCAGCACCCTTCCTTGGAAGCGCTTTCACAGGCGCAGCAACACTGGGGCTTTGCGCTTCTCTAGCCACCAAACGTCACAGTCCTTCTCTTTCCGTCTCGTAGACACGAGCTGAGAAATTGCAAACGTCGAGCAATTGCTCAGAGATGAAAAGTGCCAGCACTGAAAGCTGTTGCTAGCCAGCACCCTTCCTTGGAAGCGCTTTACAGGCGCAGTAACACTGGGGCTTTGCGCTTCTCTAGCCACCAAACGTCACTGTCATTCTCTTTCCATCTCATAGACACGAGCTGAGAAATTGCAAACATCGAGCAATTGCTCAGAGATGAAAAGTGCCAGCACTGAAAGCTGTTGCTAGCCAGCACCCTTCCTTGGAAGCGCTTTCACAGGCGCAGTAACACTGGGGCTTTGCGCTTCTCTACCCACCAAACGTCACGGTCCTTCTCTTTCCGTCTCGTAGACACGAGCTGAGAAATTGCAAACGTCGAGCAATTGCTCAGAGATGAAAAGTGCCAGCACTGAAAGCTCTTGCTAGCCAGCACCCTTCCTTGGAAGCGCTTTTGTATCCCTTAGAACACTGGGGCTCTGGGCTTCTCTAGCCACCTCATCTTCTGCTCATCCTCTCGCGCACTCTAAAGAGAGCTCAGGTGAGAAATTGCAAACGTCGAGCAATTGCTCAGAGATGAAAAGTGCCAGCACTGAAAGCTGTTGCTAGCCAGCACCCTTCCTTGGAAGCGCTTTCACAAGCGCGGTAACACTGGGGCTTTGCACTTCTCTACCCACCAAACGTCACGGTCCTTCTCTTTCCGTCTCGTAGACACGAGCTGAGAAATTGCAAACGTCGAGCAATTGCTCAGAGATGAAAAGTGCCAGCACTGAAAGCTCTTGCTAGCCAGCACCCTTCCTTGGAAGTGCTTTCACAGGCGCAGCAACACTGGGGCTTTCCGCTTCTCTACCCACCAAACGTCACGGTCATTCTCTTTCCGTCTCGTAGACACGAGCTGAGAAATTGCAAACGTCCAGCAATTGCTCAGAGATGAAAAGTGCCAGCACTGAAAGCTCTTGCTAGCCAGCACCCTTCCTTGGAAGCGCTTTTGTAGCCCTTAGAACACTGGGGCTCTGGGCTTCTTTAGCCACCTCATCTTCTGCTCATCTTCTCGCGCACTCTAAAGAGAGCTCAGGTGAGAAATTGCAAACGTCGAGCAATTGCTCAGAGATGAAAAGTGCCAGCACTGAAAGCTGTTGCTTAGCCAGCACCCTTCCTTGGAAGCGCTTTCACAGGCGCAGCAACACTGGGGCTTTGCGCTTCTCTAGCCACCAAACGTCACAGTCCTTCTCTTTCCGTCTCGTAGACACGAGCTGAGAAATTGCAAACGTCGAGCAATTGCTCAGAGAGGAAAAGTGCCAGCACTGAAAGCTGTTGCTAGCCAGCACCCTTCCTTGGAAGCGCTTTACAGGCGCAGTAACACTGGGGCTTTGCGCTTCTCTAGCCACCAAACGTCACTGTCATTCTCTTTCCATCTCATAGACACGAGCTGAGAAATTGCAAACATCGAGCAATTGCTCAGAGATGAAAAGTGCCAGCACTGAAAGCTGTTGCTAGCCAGCACCCTTCCTTGGAAGCGCTTTCACAGGCGCAGTAACACTGGGGCTTTGCGCTTCTCTACCCACCAAACGTCACGGTCCTTCTCTTTCCGTCTCGTAGACACGAGCTGAGAAATTGCAAACGTCGAGCAATTGCTCAGAGATGAAAAGTGCCAGCACTGAAAGCTGTTGCTAGCCAGCACCCTTCCTTGGAAGCGCTTTCACAGGCGCAGTAACACTGGGGCTTTGCGCTTCTCTAGCCACCAAACGTCACGGTCCTTCTCTTTCCGTCTCGTAGACACGAGCTGAGAAATTGCAAACGTCGAGCAATTGCTCAGAGATGAAAAGTGCCAGCACTGAAAGCTGTTGCTAGCCAGCACCCTTCCTTGGAAGCGCTTTCACAGGCGCAGTAACACTGGGGCTTTGCGCTTCTATACGCACCAAACGTCACGGTCCTTCTCTTTCCGTCTTGTAGACACGAGCTGAGAAATTGCAAACGTCGAGCAATTGCTCAGAGATGAAAAGTGCCAGCACTGAAAGCTGTTGCTAGCCAGCACCCTTCCTTGGAAGCGCTTTTGTAGCCTTAAGAACACTGGGGCTCTGGGCTTCTCTAGCCACCTCATCTTCTGCTCATCCTCTCGCGCACTCTAAAGAGAGCTCAGGTGAGAAATTGCAAACGTCGAGCAATTGCTCAGAGATGAAAAGTGCCAGCACTGAAAGCTGTTGCTAGCCAGCACCCTTCCTTGGAAGCGCTTTCACAGGCGCAGTAACACTGGGGCTTTGCGCTTCTATACGCACCAGACGTCACGGTCCTTCTCTTTCCGTCTCGTAGACACGAGCTGAGAAATTGCAAACGTCGAGCAATTGCTCAGAGATGAAAAGTGCCAGCACTGAAAGCTGTTGCTAGCCAGCACCCTTCCTTGGAAGCGCTTTTGTAGGCCTTAGAACAGTGGGGCTCTGGGCTTCTCTAGCCACCTAATCTTCTGCTCATCCTCGCGCGCACTCTGAAGAGAGCTCAGGTGAGAAATTGCAAACGTCGAGCAATTGCTCAGAGATGAAAAGTGCCAGCACTGAAAGCTCTTGCTAGCCAGCACCCTTCCTTGGAAGCGCTTTCACAGGCGCAGCAACACTGGGGCTTTGCGCTTCTCTAGCCACCAAACGTCACGGTCCTTCTCTTTCCGTCTCGTAGACACGAGCTGAGAAATTGCAAACGTCGAGCAATTGCTCAGAGATGAAAAGTGCCAGCACTGAAAGCTCTTGCTAGCCAGCACCCTTCCTTGGAAGCGCTTTCACAGGCGCAGCAACACTGGGGCTTTGCGCTACTCTAGCCACCAAACGTCACGGTCATTCTCTTTCCGTCTGCTAGACACGAGCTGAGAAATTGCAAACGTCGAGCAATTGCTCAGAGATGAAAAGTGCCAGCACTGAAAGCTGTTGCTAGCCAGCACCCTTCCTTGGAAGCGCTTTTGTAGGCCTAAGAACACTGGGGCTCTGGGCTTCTCTAGCCACCTCATCTTCTGCTCATCCTCTCGCGCACTCTAAAGAGAGCTCAGGTGAGAAATTGCAAACGTCGAGCAATTGCTCAGAGATGAAAAGTGCCAGCACTGAAAGCTGTTGCTAGCCAGCACCCTTCCTTGGAAGCGCTTTCACAGGCGCAGTAACACTGGGACTTTGCGCTTCTCTAGCCACCAAACGTCACGGTCATTCTCTTTCCGTCTCGTAGACACGAGCTGAGAAATTACAAACGTCGAGCAATTGCTCAGAGATGAAAAGTGCCAGCACTGAAAGCTGTTGCTAGCCAGCACCCTTCCTTGGAAGCACTTTACAGGCACAGTAACACTGCGGCTTTTCGCTTCTCTAACCATCAAACGTCACGGTCCTTCTCTTTCCGTCTTGTAGACACGAGCTGAGAAATTGCAAACGTCGAGCAATTGCTCAGAGATGAAAAGTGCCAGCACTGAAAGCTGTTGCTAGCCAGCACCCTTCCTTGGAAGCGCTTTTGTAGGCCTAAAAACACTGGGGCTCTGGGCTTCTCTAGCCACCTCATCTTCTGCTCATCCTCTCGCGCACTCTAAAGAGAGCTCAGGTGAGAAATTGCAAACATCCAGCAATTGCTCAGAGATGAAAAGTGCCAGCACTGGAAGCTGTTGCTAGCCAGCACCCTTCCTTGGAAGCGCTTTTGTAACCTTAAGAACACTGGGGCTCTGGGCTTCTCTAGCCACCTCATCTTCTGCTCATCCTCTCGCGCACTCTAAAGAGAGCTCAGGTGAGAAATTGCAAACGTCGAGCAATTGCTCAGAGATGAAAAGTGCCAGCACTGAAAGCTGTTGCTAGCCAGCACCCTTCCTTGGAAGCGCTTTCACAGGCGCAGTAACACTGGGGCTTTGCGCTTCTCTAGCCACCAAACGTCACGGTCATTCTCTTTCCGTCTCGTAGACACGAGCTGAGAAATTGCAAACGTCCAGCAATTGCTCAGAGATGAAAAGTGCCAGCACTGAAAGCTGTTGCTAGCCAGCACCCTTCCTTGGAAGCGCTTTTGTAGGCCTAAGAACACTGGGGCTCTGGGCTTCTCTAGCCACCTCATCTTCTGCTCATCCTCTCGCGCACTCTAAAGAGAGCTTAGGTGAGAAATTGCAA
This sequence comes from Sarcoramphus papa, assembly GCA_037962945.1. Lineage (NCBI taxonomy): Eukaryota > Metazoa > Chordata > Aves > Accipitriformes > Cathartidae > Sarcoramphus > Sarcoramphus papa. The sequence continues at coordinate 3,475 of JBBMRM010000072.1, read as the reverse complement.
ACGTCCAGCAATTGCTCAGAGATGAAAAGTGCCAGCACTGAAAGCTGTTGCTAGCCAGCACCCTTCCTTGGAAGCGCTTTCACAAGCGCGGTAACACTGGGGCTTTGCGCTTCTCTAGCCACCAAACGTCACGGTCCTTCTCTTTCCGTCTCCTAGACACGAGCTGAGAAATTGCAAACGTCGAGCAATTGCTCAGAGATGAAAAGTGCCAGCACTGAAAGCTGTTGCTAGCCAGCACCCTTCCTTGGAAGTGCTTTCACAGGCGCAGCAACACTGGGGCTTTCCGCTTCTATACGCACCAAACGTCACGGTCATTCTCTTTCCGTCTCGTAGACACGAGCTGAGAAATTGCAAACGTCCAGCAATTGCTCAGAGATGAAAAGTGCCAGCACTGAAAGCTGTTGCTAGCCAGCACCCTTCCTTGGAAGCGCTTTTGTAGCCCTTAGAACACTGGGGCTCTGGGCTTCTTTAGCCACCTCATCTTCTGCTCATCTTCTCGCGCACTCTAAAGACAGCTCAGGTGAGAAATTGCAAACGTCGAGCAATTGCTCAGAGATGAAAAGTGCCAGCACTGAAAGCTGTTGCTTAGCCAGCACCCTTCCTTGGAAGCGCTTTCACAGGCGCAGCAACACTGGGGCTTTGCGCTTCTCTAGCCACCAAACGTCACAGTCCTTCTCTTTCCGTCTCGTAGACACGAGCTGAGAAATTGCAAACGTCGAGCAATTGCTCAGAGATGAAAAGTGCCAGCACTGAAAGCTGTTGCTAGCCAGCACCCTTCCTTGGAAGCGCTTTACAGGCGCAGTAACACTGGGGCTTTGCGCTTCTCTAGCCACCAAACGTCACTGTCATTCTCTTTCCATCTCATAGACACGAGCTGAGAAATTGCAAACATCGAGCAATTGCTCAGAGATGAAAAGTGCCAGCACTGAAAGCTGTTGCTAGCCAGCACCCTTCCTTGGAAGCGCTTTCACAGGCGCAGTAACACTGGGGCTTTGCGCTTCTCTACCCACCAAACGTCACGGTCCTTCTCTTTCCGTCTCGTAGACACGAGCTGAGAAATTGCAAACGTCGAGCAATTGCTCAGAGATGAAAAGTGCCAGCACTGAAAGCTGTTGCTAGCCAGCACCCTTCCTTGGAAGCGCTTTCACAGGCGCAGTAACACTGGGGCTTTGCGCTTCTCTAGCCACCAAAAGTCACGGTCCTTCTCTTTCCGTCTCGTAGACACGAGCTGAGAAATTGCAAACGTCGAGCAATTGCTCCGAGATGAAAAGTGCCAGCACTGAAAGCTGTTGCTAGCCAGCACCCTTCCTTGGAAGCGCTTTCACAGGCGCAGTAACACTGGGGCTTTGCGCTTCTCTAGCCACCAAACGTCACGGTCCTTCTCTTTCCGTCTTGTAGACACGAGCTGAGAAATTGCAAACGTCGAGCAATTGCTCAGAGATGAAAAGTGCCAGCACTGAAAGCTGTTGCTAGCCAGCACCCTTCCTTGGAAGCGCTTTTGTAGGCCTAAAAACACTGGGGCTCTGGGCTTCTCTAGCCACCTCATCTTCTGCTCATCCGCTCGCGCACTCTAAAGAGAGCTCAGGTGAGAAATTGCAAACATCCAGCAATTGCTCAGAGATGAAAAGTGCCAGCACTGGAAGCTGTTGCTAGCCAGCACCCTTCCTTGGAAGCGCTTTTGTAACCTTAAGAACACTGGGGCTCTGGGCTTCTCTAGCCACCTCATCTTCTGCTCATCCTCTTGCGCACTCTAAAGAGAGCTCAGGTGAGAAATTGCAAACGTCGAGCAATTGCTCAGAGATGAAAAGTGCCAGCACTGAAAGCTGTTGCTAGCCAGCACCCTTCCTTGGAAGCGCTTTCACAGGCGCAGTAACACTGGGGCTTTGCGCTTCTCTAGCCACCAAACGTCACGGTCATTCTCTTTCCGTCTCGTAGACACGAGCTGAGAAATTGCAAACGTCGAGCAATTGCTCAGAGATGAAAAGTGCCAGCACTGAAAGCTGTTGCTAGCCAGCACCCTTCCTTGGAAGCGCTTTTGTAGGCCTAAGAACACTGGGGCTCTGGGCTTCTCTAGCCACCTCATCTTCTGCTCATCCTCTCGCGCACTCTAAAGAGAGCTTAGGTGAGAAATTGCAAAAGTCCAGCAATTGCTCAGAGATGAAAAGTGCCAGCACTGAAAGCTGTTGCTAGCCAGCACCCTTCCTTGGAAGCGCTTTCACAAGCGCGGTAACACTGGGGCTTTGCACTTCTCTACCCACCAAACGTCACGGTCCTTCTCTTTCCGTCTCGTAGACACGAGCTGAGAAATTGCAAACGTCAAGCAATTGCTCAGAGATGAAAAGTGCCAGCACTGAAAGCTCTTGCTAGCCAGCACCCTTCCTTGGAAGCGCTTTTGTAGGCCTAAGAACACTGGGGCTCTGGGCTTCTCTAGCCACCTCATCTTCTGCTCATCCTCTCGCGCACTCTAAAGAGAGCTTAGGTGAGAAATTGCAAACGTCGAGCAATTGCTCAGAGATGAAAAGTGCCAGCACTGAAAGCTGTTGCTAGCCAGCACCCTTCCTTGGAAGCGCTTTCACAGGCGCAGTAACACTGGGGCTTTGCACTTCTCTACCCACCAAACGTCACGGTCCTTCTCTTTCCGTCTCCTAGACACGAGCTGAGAAATTGCAAACGTCGAGCAATTGCTCAGAGATGAAAAGTGCCAGCACTGAAAGCTGTTGCTAGCCAGCACCCTTCCTTGGAAGTGCTTTCACAGGCGCAGCAACACTGGGGCTTTCCGCTTCTATACGCACCAAACGTCACGGTCATTCTATTTCCGTCTCGTAGACACGAGCTGAGAAATTGCAAACGTCCAGCAATTGCTCAGAGATGAAAAGTGCCAGCACTGAAAGCTGTTGCTAGCCAGCACCCTTCCTTGGAAGCGCTTTTGTAGCCCTTAGAACACTGGGGCTCTGGGCTTCTTTAGCCACCTCATCTTCTGCTCATCTTCTCGCGCACTCTAAAGAGAGCTCAGGTGAGAAATTGCAAACGTCGAGCAATTGCTCAGAGATGAAAAGTGCCAGCACTGAAAGCTGTTGCTTAGCCAGCACCCTTCCTTGGAAGCGCTTTCACAGGCGCAGCAACACTGGGGCTTTGCGCTTCTCTAGCCACCAAACGTCACAGTCCTTCTCTTTCCGTCTCGTAGACACGAGCTGAGAAATTGCAAACGTCGAGCAATTGCTCAGAGATGAAAAGTGCCAGCACTGAAAGCTGTTGCTAGCCAGCACCCTTCCTTGGAAGCGCTTTACAGGCGCAGTAACACTGGGGCTTTGCGCTTCTCTAGCCACCAAACGTCACTGTCATTCTCTTTCCATCTCATAGACACGAGCTGAGAAATTGCAAACATCGAGCAATTGCTCAGAGATGAAAAGTGCCAGCACTGAAAGCTGTTGCTAGCCAGCACCCTTCCTTGGAAGCGCTTTCACAGGCGCAGTAA